>OU862931.1:3800836-6200836 GCA_917880885.1 Limnephilus marmoratus
GGATCAGCTAGTGTTCAATATAATTTCTTGCAACTCATTCTCCATTTTAGAGTCCCAGAGCTCAGAACTCGAATCAAATCTCTGTAAAAATCGCAATACAACCGAGTACAACAATATCCAGTACCAAACACAAGTATTTTTAACTTCTAAAAAGGATAACCTCAAACCATCTCAATCTCTGTGCGCGTATCCCTTGACTGGGAAATGAAGGCAGTCAAACAAAGCAGCTCAAGTTACAACTGACGGTAGACTGTCCGGAGACCAGACCTAGGGACTGTCCACAATATGGTTTTAGACGATCAAATTGCAATTTTCAATCGACATTGATAATTGGCATAGACTTAAAGCGTCCCGTAGACGGTCTTGCAAATTATTAAAGTACCTAACTTAATAAGGCAGGCCGAAAAGCTTTTGCAAGATCATCGTTAGTTATTAACAGAGGCTACCGTAGGCGTTGCGTTGTTCCAAACGTAATTAGGGGATGATAATGAAGGGAATGAATATTCAGCATAATTTTGACGAGGGTTCGGTAGTTATTTTGTGAGCATGATCATTTGTTCATGATAATAAATAAAAAAATAAAACAATTAAACTCAGACCCTAATTAATATTCATAATATGTTGGTTTACTGTATGATTGATTAGATGCTACAAATCCAGATGGAATAGGTCAGTGAATTTGAGACACCAGCCAGTGTGATTAAAATTGTGTCTGGTAAAGATGGCTGAAATGCTGGATACTTTTGAAAGAAAAGTGCTGAGAAGAATATGTGGACCCGTGAAAGAGGGTGAACAGTGGCGCATCCGGCACAATACAGAATTGTATGATATATATAAGGCACCTAGCATCTCAACACATATGAGACTCCTCAGGCTGAGATGGGCTGGGCATGTACAGAGAATGCCGGATACACGCGTCCCAAAAAGAATTTTGACTGGACACCCAGGTGGAAAGAGAAAAGTGGGAAGACCCAGACTGAGGTGGGAAGACGAAGTAAGAGGGGATGCAGCACAGCTTCTCCAGGTACCAAATTGGAAGTCAGCCGCTGAGGACAGGAGGAGTTGGAGGCGACTATTGCAGGAGGCCAAAGCTCGATATGGGCTGTAGCGCCATCGAAGAAGAAGAAACCAGTGTGATTTTTTTTATCATTTTTTTATTTAATTTTCTGAAACAATGGTCTCACCAAATATTTTAAGGAAATTCGTAAAATTGACAGAGATACAGCATTTTATGTGAAACCGTTTGAAACGGTTTGTTTGTTGAGCGCGTTTATCTCGAAACTACTATTCAACAAGATTGACAACATATTAAATAAACCATACATCCGATTTGCATGCACCAATTCATAAACTGTTCGAAAATCCAGTCAGCCCTAGGAACCACGTAGGGATTTTTTTAATAAAGGGCCCCCTTTTTATTTTTTATGAACGACTAGCTAAGGGGTCGTCCATTAATCACGTGATGTTTTTTTAGCGACTTTTTAACCCCCCCCCCCCCCTGGTGATATGTGGTGGGGTTTTAGACTAACCCCCCCCCCCCCCCCCCCCCCCGAAATCACGTGTTTTTTTTTAGTGCAAAGAATTTTGAAATTTTCAGAATATTATCACGGAAAATAAATACACGTGACATCTCATTATACCCCCCCCCCCCTCCCGACACGTCGTGATATTTCGTGATTTTTTCCGACCCCCCCCCCCCCTCCTTTCGAGGAGCATCACGTGATTAATGGACGACCCCTAACCCGGCGAACTTCGTACCACCTCAGAATCAATAACTGTCGCTGTGTTAACTTATTAGCTGAATTAAATTATTTTTTTTTATTAAGTTAAAAATTACACAATGAAGCAATTATCGATGCGCAACTGTCCGTGTTTTGTTTTTGGGTACGGATTTATATTTTTTGTGATTTTCTTACTTTTCCACATACTTACGGGAATTGCTTTTCATTTTCTTTATACGTGTGAGGGAGATTTATTATAATTATTGTATTTTTCCTTTGGAGGGGTGCAGACATACGTTCACCGTTTGTCCCATTTTCGTCAGTTGACATTTAGTATGTAAGAAAGAGGGGCAGCATTATATGTTTAAGAACAAAAGCAAAACAATCAGCGCACTGACATTTGACGTTTTTAAATTTTTGGAATTCACTCACTACTCAATATTATACTTATCACAATATTCCTGCAGCTCTTTCAAAATATGAGAATTCGTTCCATACAAAATGTAAGAAGGAAAAGAATTTTCTTCGTAACTATTTTTTTTCGTGAATTTTTCCGATGTTTTAATATCTATTCTGCTATTCGGGGCGGAGACAAACCCAACAAATCAAATATCATAAAAATTGGTCTAGCCGTTCTCGAGTTATAAATGGGGTAACTAACCCGACTTTGTTTTATATATTAATAAAGATGAAAATTTTCCAGAAAAACCATAATGTTTACGGCACCATAGTGGTGCCATAAACGTGTATGTCTAGTTTTTAAGTACATATATATTTTTTATGTACTGTATGGGTTAATCGCTGTCAACCACCGAGCAGCAATTTCGTCGGAGTGTCCCGTTGAAAGCGGCGTACATCGCAAACCATACTTTAGTTTCGTGTACAAAAATGTGTATACAGTCTTCCATACGTATATATTGACCAAATGTTTTAATAAAAAACTTCCATTCTTCGGTCGCTTGAAAATAATTACGAAAAATTCACCCTTTTACCGCCCGCGCACAGTATAACGAATTGTATAAAAAAATAATCTTCACAAAACTGGACCCATCTTAAAACTGTAAGTTGACGACATCTTTAAGACGGGTAAACGTTATAAGCGGGTAAACGTTATAACCCCTTTCTTCTTATAGGGGTTTCATCGTCACCCCAAACTTCAGACATAGTTCCAGTCAAAGTTCAGCTGAAACTTTTATTGAGTACAATAAATTAAACAGATATGATCATTCATATTATAACTTCCTCACTGTAACATAAAACTCAAGGAATACTTATTATATTCTTACTGCACTGTTTTATGGCCCAAAGACACTGAACAAAAAAAAACTAGAAATGTATTGAAAAAAAAAAGACTTTTCGACTCCTAGGCTCCAGATAATTAAAGAAGGATCGAACGCAGTCGGCGCTATCAAAAAATGTCCAAAGAAACGAATCTAGCTGCCCTGATGCATGGCCGTGAGGCGTGGAACTGGCAGAAAAAGGATGAAAGAAAGAAAACGAGATCCCTGATGCGTACGTGTACTAAAACCAAATATGTTGAAATATAAGAGATGTGTTATCCGCAGTTTTTACTAGATGGAACTGCGCTTCCAGGTGTCGCCGATATTGTTTACCAATTAACGAATAAACTAAATAAACGAATAATTAACGAATAAACTAAACGAACGTTAAACAAAATGAACGAATGTTTTCCGTATTCAAACTATATTGTTAACCAATACTAATTGCAAACCTTCAAAAAATCTACGAAATATTAACAAATTCTTTTCGTATGCAAACTACTCCGATTAGGTGGTAGTCCGCCGACAGTCGCGCGGACATCATAGCAGATCTCGTTTGTATTTGAATATCTTTGGCTAAAACCATGATATTCAAATATGATCCTACGATCTTGTGAGAAATGTATAGATTTGCAAAAAAAGAAAGGCTCCTAACTTAACAAACACATAGCAATCTTTAGAGCACAGGCGTCAGGTGGGAATGCTATCCTTGTTCTACCGGAATTTCAATGGAAGATGCTCCGAGGAACTAACGTCATCAATCCCTTCGGCACCGGTGCGTAGTCGGGAAACACGCCAAACGCGTGCCCAACATATATACCTACACGGTTTGCATTTGTAACATGAGAACGATTCGCTTCTTCGACTCGTTCTTGTGTTCAACAACTTGGCTGTGGAACGATTTTCCGGCCTGTTTCCTCCTTCCTACAACATGGGTCTCTTCAATACCAATGTTACCCTCCACACAGCATCTCAGATGACTTAGGCCCCGATGGAAATTATTTTGTATTGAAAAAGTAGGACTAAGAAAGCGACGATCAGATGATTGGGGCATGTAGAGCGAATGAACGAAAGGAGAGTAAGGACAATATACGAAGTGATTTGGGGATGCCTTAAGAAGATATGGCTTGATCAAGTGAACCAAATACACGAATCGGGAAAGCCAAGAGTCAGAATAACAGAAGGGTGTGTAAGAGACAATGTACGAATGAAAAAGAAGCAAGGAACGTGTGCCAGGACTGAGTAGTTAGGCGGTCTGTCCCCAGATAAGTCAACGAAAGTGATTATCTGTTAATGAAAATATTTAAAAATTATTGATCAATTTCAATCCAAGTAATATAATTGAGCATAATATGGTCGCACGGACACACCGCAAAACACTTCTATGGGTTTAAGTCCTCAGTGCCTAAAGTTATTTATGAAAGGTTTATTGAGCGGATCATTTTTTGACAAAAGGAGACATTTCGGAAAAGCTTGGAAGAAAGCCAAAACACTATTCTGTGTCAAAATTTTATCGTTATTTGGCAAAAGTTCGCGAAAACTGGCATAACATATAATAATAATGCAGGTCATGAAGAAGAAATAAATAACAAAGAAATCAGTGTTTGCATTAGATTGTTTATTTTTACTGGTTAGAAGAATTGAGAAGTCAGAGAAAAGGAAAAAACATAGATTTTATACCTCCGGTGATTTAGGCAGTTTTTTTTCTAGCCAGTACCGTTTTCAGTAACGCAAATGCCACTCCACTATAATATGCAGGGAAGTTTACATAATTCAAGTCGATTAACGTTCGTCTTCAGCAGGTAATAAATATTTAAATAATTGATCACGTAATCGAGTTTAAGGGTTGATTTAATTGGAATTTTAACGTAAATACGCCTAAATGTCAGTGATTTACTACTTGTAATATAATTTCAGGCATTTGGTCTGGCACGCTTTGATACTAACCTTACATGGTGACCTTCAAAGAAAATTAGAAGAAATATAATTCACCTAATTTATAAACAACTGCTTTTAGCTTTTATCCAAGAATCAAGAATAATTTTGCAATAATTTAGTAATAATATGGCTCCAGCCACGAACACTCACGTAAAGAGCTTTAAATATTACTAGCAAAGCAAATACCAGTGAAGAAATTATGGTATATCATAATCGCCAGATTGGTGTTAGTTAAAACAAGCGCAAACAAATCACGGAATCTGACTGCTTGTCTCCATTACAATAAAAAATAAGAAATTTAAACAAACGACAACCACACTTAAAATATAGAGTTTAAAACATTTTCTAGTAAAAAAAAATTATTTGTAGGTACATATGTTTTTGGTCACGGTGACCAGACAACCTTGAATCATGCAACTTCAACACCTCTTTTTAAAAGTCAGTTATTAAATTAACCTAACGTAACCTACAAAGGTTGGTGAAAAGTAATGCACACATGCTTGTAAAACACTAACAAAAGCAAATAGCAAGATCGGGCTAAAAGTACATTAAAGTACGGTTCTTAAGCTTCAAAATCATATACCTATTTATTTTTTAACCTGGTCACCGTTAAAGCTAACGCATTTCTCCCAACGTGTAAAAAGTTTTTTCATTACGTAACTGAAAAATTCTTCCGACTTTTCTCGAATCCAGTACTTGACAGCTACCTTCACCTCATGGCCCGAGGTGCAATGATTACCCTTGAGGTGTCTCTTGAGTAGCGAAAAAAATATAAATCGCTAGGCGAAAGATCGGGGGAGTGAGAAGGGTGTGGAATCGGTTCAAACTTCAGGTTTTGCAGAGGCTCTAATCGACGTTCTTTGTACTCGTCTGTGAAATGGCGTGGTACCCATCGTCCACAGATTTTACGGTCTCCCAATTATTCAGCAATGAAGCCGACACGTTCCTTGGATATTCCAAAATGGTTTATGATACGCTTTTGAGTGATTCGCCGGTAATTTTTAATCAAACGTTTACGAGTTTGGTTTTTTTATGGTCTTTATCAATAATCGTACGTCCGCTGTGTGTTTCATTAACAATTATTCCTCTTCCAGGCTCACAATGATTAAATTTCATTACCCATAGATTTACAGTAGACCTACCAACAGCATCGTTATCATAAACATCCTTTAAACATCGATGAATCTCAGTAGGAGTCATTTTTCAGCAGTTAAAAATTCGATAACAGCACGCTGTTTACCTTGCGTTGACGTAACACTAAAACATGTCTCCATACTTCCGCTTCTTAAAATACACTGGATTAAATCAATGACCTCAAACTTGTGCGTACGTGTAGAGGATGAATGTAACTTCCATATTCCGCCTGGCGCGCTTCAGGTCGTTTTGTTCGCACTTTACAAGCATGCGTACCCTCGCATTTAAACATTGGTAAAAAAGATTACGTTAGGCTAATGGACCATTTTCAATTTTTTTTTCATAACTTTTAATGATTTTTCAAATAGGTGTTGAAATTGCATGATTCTGACCTGCCATGGACCGTTCGTCACATTCTTTAGACTTCGAATTATTATCATTCAAATAATAAATGTAGGTACATAATATTTTATGGTAAATTACCTTAAATTCTCCCCAAAAAAGTTTACTCCAAACACCATCGGGATTTAGGTAGGTAGGTTGGTTCTAGTAAAGTTTTTACCTGCAACAAAAAAAAAACATAATTATTAACAGTTTGAAGATTAAACAATTTAATTTTTCTTACAGGAATGATTGTTATTAGCGCAAATTACAAATTACAGCATCGCCTTGCAACTGCAGTTGGAGGGATGATTTCATACGACCCCTGGACAAACAGAACTTCCTCTTCTTCCTTTCCTTAAAAAGAACCTATACACAGCATCCACTAAAATGAAATATGCCCTGATAGAAATTATTTTTACACCTTCTTACAGTCCTTAAGTCAATCCGGCTCACAACGCTGCCCAACCGAGTGGTGACATAGTTCATCTGCCCTTAGTGGCGCTCTTGTGAGGTGCCACATAAAAATAAATGAAAAAATTACAAAAGTAGCAGTTAAAAACCCGCTCTGCAGGTTTTTGCTGCTAGACTGCTAGGCCCTGCGGGCGGCTTTTAGTTCGGCTTCGCCCAGTTTGAGTAGGAACTGGTTCGGGTTCCAAAAATAGCCAGTTCCTCGGTCCAGTCGTCCACTGTGATCCACTGACAGCAGTGACAGCTAGTCACCGAGTCAAATTAACCGTGACAAAGTAACCGAAACACGCAATGACGCCATAATATGTAATATACTCGTATACTGCATATAGCCTATAACCGCCTATAAATCCTAGTATTTATACCTAGGTTATATACGTCCATATGCGAGCTGCTTACGGAAGTAGCGAAATTTTTTGGCAGATTCTTGAACTAAAACCCGAATTACAACGGTAGTTTTGCTTGAAATTTCACGAACACAGATGTTATTTGTGGCGCGGCTTATAAGGCGTGACGTCGGACATGCAATGGAAGTCGGGTTCTGAAATTCAACCACACGCAGATCGTAGGATATTAATACTGTTTGATAATGGCATCAACATTAAAAAAATGTTTTCAAAGATATTTGACCACACTTTTGAACACCAAATGAACATACAGTCCTTGTATGCCTCGGGAAGTACGACGAGTCTCTGTAGTCTCATAGAAAAAACTCGTGGCATTTGGGTATAATACGAGAAGCCATGTTTTGTACAACAAAGGTTTATTATGTTACTTTGTCTGTATCGATGGCTTTGAAAATGCGAATTTTAAAAATAATGATCCAAATAATGATCACATTATTTCGGATAATTTACTCTGAAAACATTGTTTGATGTGTCTTTGAGAAAAAATAACATTACTGAAATATTTTTCATACATGCACGAATGTACAGAATTCCAGACATCATTAAACAAAGAAAACGAGGTTTATCATTAAATTGAAGCAATGCCCACTAATAATAATGTTGTTCCTAGAGGACAAATTATCGCAAGGGGGTATTCTAGTATAGAAAAAAAATTCTTCATATTCTATAGTTTAGATATTCAAAAACATCCCCTTAAAAGGATTTTTCGAAATTCCAATTATTTCAAAAGTTATAGCCATTTTAGTGTCGCCGTTTAGATGAAATCTAAATGGAACAAAACTTTAAACGCATTTTTCTCGAAACTACTATTTTCGAGACAATTGACACGATATCTCAAGTTCTATTGAACCAATTTACTTGAAATTTGGGGTGAGCCTTCTCTATGCATTACTCTACCGTCCCTACTAGAACTAGGTATAACAAAATTTTAATTTTTACTATTTTTAAAAAATTCGGAAAAGTCAAAAACAAAAGGTAAAAAAATCTCTTTTTATTTTTAACCCGTGGCCATAGCAGCATTTATTTGTGTTAAGAATTAATTTTTTTTTTGATTACTAGGAGGGTTGCAATCGTGTCAACCAGTGTGCGCCATTTTTATGAGACTTTTTGAATTTTTTGTATTTTCTATCATATCGTAAGATTTATTTTATGTAGGTATTCTTTAATGCTTAATAAATATTTAGTAAAATAATGGCGATTATAAATATTATTTGCTTTTTTTAATGCCCCTGAAAAAAATACCTAAATTTCATGCTCCTAGACTAGAATACCCCTCCCTTTAAGGGAGAATCTGATTTTTTTTTTGCCTAAAATTTTTCCAAAAATAAGACCGTTTTTTTCGTCAATTTTCATTTTGTGTCCGTCATTTTTGTAATCAACAACTTTTTTTGACAATTTGTTGTTCATGCGCATTTCCATTTACGTAAATCGAGTACAATCCCTTAGTTGAGTGACGTTGCCAGCGATAAGCTCAAAGAAAGTGAAAAATAAACATGAAATTACTATTAGACGTTCTTTGTTCCGAGCAAAATGTCTTTTATGTCGTCGTAAATTTAACCTCACCCCGATTAGTCCAAGCGTTTATTACTTATTAGTATTTTAACTGTGGAACGACTTAACCACGCTAAAACGGCCCGTTTTTAATTACATAAAAAAAATTGGTACAATATGAACCCAGGTTATTTACTCGAATTCGCCAATTTAATCATTTTAAAAAAGTGTTTGGTACCTTCGAAATTTATTTTTGGGGTGTTATGGCGTGTTGCGCTACCTCCTTCTTTAGTCAACGTTGACAATCATCAGGGCAGTTGTGTAATTAGGTTAGTAGCGGTCTTAGCATATACTCTTTGCTTCATTCATATTCAAACATCATCTCACACATACTATTTTATTGTTATTACTCTTGACACGGCCCGACTCAAGTATCTGATTCACTTGATCGTGCCAAAAATTCGCATTTGTGTCTATAATCTACTCACACTCCTTTCTTCGTTCATTTGGGAGGCGGGAATGGGTACCGCCGCCCCGGGAACCTTTATTGGATAACCAACACCTCTGCCATAGGTCACCCCAAGTGGTTCGCTACGTTTGGTGATTTAGCAGGGGTGCCCGGGTTCATGGGGTGAGGTTTGTCTAGGTCTTGGAGGCGGATGACAAAGACACACTGAACCCCAGATTCCTACCCACCCCTTAAACCCTTTTCCTTCCCAGAACTCTCCTCTCCTTCCTTTCCTTAAAAAAACCCTCCACACAGCATCCCCAAAGATGACATAGGCCTTGAGGGAAATTGTTTTCCTCGGGGCCTCCTGTGTGGAGCTCATGTAAAAAAAAAAACAAATTCTAACTACATGCCTAAACCATCTGAGGGTCCCTTTCTTAATCTTACTCATTACGCTTAAATCAATCTTGCATTCTTTGCAGATCTCCACATTTCTCATATGATCATACCTGGTTTTATCACACGTACAAGGTTCTCATTTCTACAACATTCAGTCTACTTTCATCCCTCCTCTGCCAGTTCCATGGCTCACTGCCATGTATCAGGTTAGGTACCAGCACTTCATTGTGGACTGCCATCTTCGCTTCTTTGTACAGTTCCTCTTCAGAGTATTACACCTTTATGCACCATTTTTTCAGGCACTATACCAAAATTAATTTTGTGTGAATTTATAGCACCATATATTACAGAACATGACAATGCAATTGCAAAGTTATTTCCCGTCAATAAACAGTCTAATATTTCACTCATCGACATCAGTCAACAAAGCAATTTCACTGTAATAAGTAGAATTCTGAAAATAGTCTACGCCACTAAATGTGATATTATTGACGTATCCAAATATTGTGAAATTCCTGTAAGCGATGATTGCAAGGGAGGGGTATGAAAATGGAGCATCAATCATTAAATTCCGTCGAACTATTATAATGCTCGTTCGAACAGGGTTGATGGATTTCCCAGCTATATTAATACTTGTGGGAAAAGGAAAAAATGATGGGAATGATAAAAAATATATGGTAAGACGAACTTGGAAGGGTATTCGACATTTAGATCTAGTCTGTGATAAGCCTAGGCGATGTGTGGTTTATGTGTCTGCGGATATCGAAGGACCTTGTATGTGTTTTGAAATATATGAAAAACCACTGAACAAGTAAAAAGAAAGCACATGAGGAAAGGAAAGAAAGGACTTACTGCTCTGCACTTCTCTTCCATCTTGGCTGGGTTTGTTGATGCACTCGTAAGGCTATCAGTCGCGGTACTTTACTGCAGTTTGCGGATGCGGGATGCGGAATATTGGAGATGTACACGCGGCGAGTTTCAATTGACGACTAATTGTGGGTAACGTTAAATGACAGGGAGATAGGGATAGGTAGGAAAGGAACATGATAGGGATGGGTAGGAAAGGAACATGTGACAATCAAGCTACAAGCACAGAGTCTATGATATATATATAGTGTAGCTACGTATTGTGTAAACGCCCAACCACTAGGTATATAAGATACTTTGGATACGTTGCTCGCCAAACTGAGGTCTCCAACTTGGAGAAACTCAGGATCACTGGTAAAGTGGAAGGCAGAAGAAGCAGAGGAAGGTCAGCAATGTGCTGGAGTGACTAAGTCTGTCTTGTACGACGGATGAATAGATGATTTCTCTTATTTCAAGGTTTGTGAGGAGGCCAATAAACGAGAATCGGTGCTGTTAGATATACGAGTTACGAGTATATACAAAACTTCCCAGATATGCACATAGATGGCAGTGCTAAGAGCTTTCCCGAAAGTCCGTAAGATGGCGGCTGGATTAGTAATGTGTTAGTTCTTCAGAGGGCCGAGGGCCGAAGTTAAGCGGCTCCCATAAAACACAAGAACCAGATCTATATCAACTAGCTCCTAGTTAGGTCGACTACTCGCAGTGACAACTTTGTAATACGCGAAGTATTAATAAATCCCAGATTAACATAAAGAACTCTATTATTCCCAAAGAAGTAATCTCCTTCCAAGACGCGAAGAACCGGACTGTGTGAACCTGATTGTGGGAACACAACAGGTGCGAAGCACTACTGCTACATTTATGTAGAGTGGTACGGAATTCATCTAACTGATATATAGAATTTACTGGGAGACGACCGACGGCTGCTTATTACCTGGTGGAGGAATTTCCCAAGACCGCTGACATAGCGTTCAAGATCAACAGAGAGCGCTGGATTCTAGACTAGATTCTATGACACAATATTGGAGTTCAATGGACGACAAAACTCGCGAGCGGTTAGTAGTGGGTTGGGGGATTATTTAAGGTCTTGTCATTTCTCTACGCTTCGGAAAGGCTGGGGTGGTAGCCATCCGGCTAAGTGACGTCACCATAGTACAGAGTCACGACCTTAGTCTGACTCCTACAGGTTACATTTTTCGATTATCGGAATTGTTTTCGAAGATTACACAAAGCTTTTCAAACACAAATGAGAGGAAAGATGAGTCAAAACTGGATGCACAAACTCATAAAAAGGAAGGAGACAGTATGGAAAACTACGAATAGTAATAAATGAACAAATAATATCTAGACTAAGAGATGATCTTGCCGGTTGACATGTGCACAGTTATTATAAATGCAGGTAGGTAGATACCTACATAAACTTATGTTGTTTCATTTCATCTGTCACCATACCTTCACCTTCACGAAAATCTAATTGAATTCTGAAAATTCTATATTGTATACAGGTATATTCGATCGTTATCCCTCATTCATTTACGAAAACTGTATCTTATCAGTTTTGCTTTACAATCTGTACCTTTCCTTTACAAACACTTCCAGGTCCAATCCTCCGGATTCAAACAGCACTCTCAAACCATCCAATACCTTTCTACCTTTCAATCTCGATAACAATACAGGCTCTTAATAAAGCAAGGGCGGAAGGGCTTTCTAGAAGAAGAAATACCTTCAAACAGTGGCGGCAGAACCCTTAAAAGAAAAAAATATTTGAGTGATTTTTTTTTCTGAATAACTCGCAAATCAGAAAGCATAATTTGGCTCTATTTCGGATTACGTAATTTGTGCCTTGATAATAAATACTGCATAGATTTCAGAAACTTTCAAGAAGTTTTTTTAAATTTCTTTCATATATATTATATATATTATATGTAAAAACGTAGAAAAAAAAAATAATAAAAAATAAAAAAAAAAAAAAATAAAAAAAAATAAAAATAAAAATAAAATGTAGGCGTTTGTGAAGGTCATTTCATGAACATTCTCCAGCCCTAAAGATTCCGAAATTCTCCAGTATTTTAAAATAAATATCAACTATATTTTTGCCACTAATCTCCAATAGTCCTAAATTCTCCAGTATTTTAAAATAAATACCTCTACTTTTGCCACTAATCTATTCACAAATGTAATAGGTACTAACAGCGATGAGGGTAGCAAATAATGTAAAATCACGCAATGTCCAATGTGTTAACTGTAATGTCCTCCGCGTGCAAAGCCGTATCTTCTCCAAGCATAAACTTATAATTAAAGTGTGTTTATCGGAAGTGACCTGCCAGGTAAGTATGTTTCTGTATCCATTTGTAAATAGTAAAATCAGTTAGAACCTAAGCATTCATAATAAATTGTACAGCGCCCTTGAGGTGATTTTTCACAAAAACGGCGCTTTATAAATTATCCAATTATTATTATTATTATTATTATTATTCAATAATATTATTATTCAATTTATAAAAACAGTTTATTTATAAACAAGTTCTTCTATGTAATTATTATTACGCGTGACAGCTGTTTCGCCTTCTGAAGGCATTATCAAACTGTGGTTATACCACTTACAGACGATGGATTTATATTATTTCTGGAAAGGCATTTACGATTAAAAAAAATATTGCTTTTATTTTTTTTACCTTCGCCCTTACTAATTTTCTCAGTAAAATGACTGAAATTATTAATATTTATTATCCTTTTAAAGTTTCCCCAATTACTGCGTTGTTTAAATTTTACTGAAAGTCTAATCATTATGTGAGTTATTCCCAAATGATGACTCATGGGTTTATTTTCTAGCATAATTAAGTATTTGGTATTTGTATTTATTCTAGCATAATTTTTCTACCATAAAGGGGTTGGCTTATTATCATCATCACTGAGTGAGTGATTTTTGTCTAGGAGATGTTTGGCAAATTGTGACTGTATTTAATTATTATTTCCAAATGATGGCATGTGTACTTTGAATTTGGTATTAGTTATGTTTGTCAAAATAAACAGCGTTGCATTCATCACACTGGAGTTTATAAATGCCGCTATTTTTAATAAAATTCAAGGTGACACTAAAAGCGTGACTTTATTTCCTCGTCTATTAATGTCACACACAGAAAAGTCATATCGCATTGGAATCATTAAGTTATTTGAATATGTTTTTTTTCGTATCGCTAATTCTGTAATCAGGTAACTCTAGTTACCACAAGTGTTTTCACGTGTTTCAATTAGGCAACTACTAGTTGTAGCACTAAAATTTGTGGAATTGGTAGTTGTGACACTGCACAGAACGATAGATAACTTGATTTAAAAATATTAGTAATGTTGATTTCAAAAAATGTTATAATAATACTAAAGCATAAAGAAAACACTGGATTTAGAGTACTATTTTAAGTGCTGGTAAGCGACCAACTATTGGAAAATGCATTGCTTTTTTTGCAATAGGTTGATTCGTACAACGGCGTGCTTAAGTTAACAATGCATTGATAATGTGCCACGAGGGGTAAAAAAACGTAATTAAAAATATTTCAGAAAAGACGTTTTTTTATCTGTCACTGATTTTGCAATATCAAAGCCATGACACTCTAAAATCAACAATAAGAGAATATTCAAGTAGAACATCTTTCTACCAATTTTTATACTTCAAAGAATATGATGCTACAGATTTTATTTCTGGATATTTTATTTTTATCACTCATTGAGAAAATACAATGAATGAGATAAGTTTTCTGATAACAAAGAAACGGAAATTATAAAAATTAAAAAAAAATCCAAACAACAACAATCAAAAACGGTGTTGCGGGCCATTAACAGAATTTCTACAAATCAAGCTCTACAGCCAATAACAAAAGAAACATTTATTTATTTTTAGAATAATCTACTTAAAACCGCAAATTGTAATATTTAATCGTTGAATACAATATTCGGTAAAAAAAACTTCGGTGGCATATAAGAAATGAACCCAGGACCTCAGCCTTGTTGGGGCTCTACTCTAACCACTGAGCTAATTCGACTCTACCTCCTTCGGTCGTATTTCATATTTAACTGTAATATTCATATTTAACTTTAAAATACTTTGACTAAGAACTACCAACATTATCTTCATTTTTCTTAAAGTATATTTTTTATTGGCTACTATCTTTATGAATGATTCTACTCGACCAAAATGCAATCTAGATAGTGTCTTGGATAAATACATCCATTTTTATTATATAAAATAGGAAATAATCCTAGATGATAGATAAATTTGGGAAGCGAATATGAGATATGAGAACCATTTATTGGATAACTCTGACATAGGTCACCCCAAATGATTCGCTACGTTTGGTGACTTAGCTGGGGTGCACGGGTGGGGTGCACGGGGGTGAGGTTTGTCCGGGTCTTGGCGACGGAGGCAACTACCCACCAACTGCACGGAAGACCAGATCGGGAGAGAACGGTTGAGGGAGTCCATTTGCCCTCTCCAGCCGGACTCTCTCGGAACATCGCCTTTCACCGCATCGGGAGGGATGGATTCATACGTCCGTTACTCCTGGACACACGGACCCCAGATTTCTACCCACCCCTAGGAAATTATTTTCCTCAGGGCCTCCTGTGTAGAGCTACAGTAAAAAAAAAATCTATATGCGACCATATCTTTTTCTTTTTCGTTACTTGTTTTTGGGGTGTTATGCCGTGTTGCGCTACCTCCTTCTTAAGACAACGTTTCGGACATCGTTGCAGTGTCCATCATCAGACACATCACACATCTACCGGATCTGCCCTGATGATGGACACTGCAACGATTTCCGAAACGTTGGCTAAAGAAGGAGGTAGCGCAACACGGCATAACACCCCAAAAACAAATAACGAAAATGCTTTTGGCCGTGAAAATCTTAAAACGTATCATATCTTTTTCTGATTTTTCTGTTTCTCTTCTGTCACTCTTTGCCTCACTCACATTCATACATCGCCTCATACATTCTCTTCTATTATTCTGACTTTTGACATGGCCCGACCCAAGTATCTGATTCACTTGATCGTGCCATGTCTTCCTCGGGCGTCCCCGACTTCTACCATTAAAATATTATATGACACTCATAATGTCCCTTACTCATAATGCTTACATCATCCTTACATTCTTTGCGGATATCCACATTTCTCACACGATCATACATTGTTTTACCACACATACGTCTAAGGGATCTCATTTCAACAGCATTCAGTTTACTTTCATCCTTCCTGTGCCAGTTCCATGCCTCACTGCTATACTTCAGGGTAGGTACAAGGACTCCATTGTGGACTGCTAGCTTCGCTTCTTTTGACAGTTTTTTTTTTTATTAGCGCCAACGGCATTCAATCCACCATTAATGGAGTTACCGGCATTCACCCTTCTTTCAATATCTCTATCAGCCTTCCCATCTCTCGTAAATATACTACCCAGATACACAAACTCATCCACCTGCTCCAAGTATTCATCATTCACAACTATATTGTACACTGTTTTCGAACTCTCTCTTTCAAACACCACGGCTTTAGACTTACTTAATAATAATAATAATATTTGGCTGATTTATAAAGCGCCGTTTTCATGAAAAATCATCTCAAGGGCGCTGTACATATAATAAGCATACAATAAAATAAAATGAATACGATAGGCTTACAACTTATAACTAGGAACCTACAACTAGGAACTTATAACTAGGAATTCAAACTTATAACTAGGAACCTACATTTAAGACTTATATGTAGCTAGTGACTTACAACTAAGACTTATTACTACTGACTTAAAACTGGTGACATACAAATATTTGCAACCGTGACTTAAAATTAGAGATTTACAATTAAAATAGGTATTTACATACAACAATAAATATTTTTAGTTTTGCCAGGTATCTAGTATTACCAAGTGATCAACAAAACTCTACAGATATAGGTACAGACAGAGAAAGAGAGTCGAAGCAGTTTGAGGATATTATATATACATGTATACATACATAGATATTTTATTCTACACATTTTACAAATTATTTTATACCGTATTTTTTACATTCATTCAACTTACATTCATTCAACTTACATTCATCATTAACTCATTCTTCATACATACTTCGTTCATCCTAGATACGAGGTCCTAATTTCGATAATATCTCATAACGTAAATAACACGATGCGTAGTTATCGGAAAGACATTAAATAAAATAATAAATATAAAATAATAACTGTAAATATCATTCAATTAATCAAAATGTTTCTATTACTAATAAGATTCCTATCATTACGCCCGTTACTGTTATAGTAAATCGTTATAACGCCTTACTGAATATTACATAAGGTTACCTTATATTATTTTACGTTCAATTGTGACATTTTACGCATTAAATTATTAGTATTTGAGGTAGTAGAAAACAATACCTACGCAGTTAACAGATGAATTTTCAACAGGTTCAGGTCAAGAAAATTTTCAGATAAATCTACGAGAATATCGTCCCGTTTTCATCCTATCGCAGACGTCAATCTTTTCTAGGCCATGGATAGATTCAGAGATTAGTCTGAGTGACGTATCGCTTTCTAGGGAAGAAATCACAGCTTTATAAATCAAGTAGAGTTGCCATTTGCCTCATATAATTCCACTAAATAGAAACGATACGTTTCTAGCTTTTAGAGCGAAAACGCTTAATCGACATTCATTTCTTATCATTTCAGTTTTGCAACTCTTAAAATGACCCGACTTGCGAGTAATTATGTGATTGTGTAAATGAATGTTAATTCTTTTGATAGTTCTGCGACAGTTCGAGCTATGTAGCATAGATGACTCAGTGCTAGTAGCTCAAATAGTTTATAGAGTTCTATAAAAGAAGGAATTGCTTGGAGGACTTGAAAGAGGCGAGTACTCGTTTGATGAAATTGAACAAACTTTAAACATTTCTTCTTTAGAAAAACGTAGAAAGGAATCTGATCTAATTTGAATATTCAAAATTATTAACAGCATTACTGACACACATCCAGTTCAACATCCCTTCCCGCAGACTCCGAATTTCCTCAAATCAACATTCTACTAATTAGGGATATCATTCTCCTTTATCCAGAATGTCGAGACTTGTCAACGCAAATCAAAGCATTGAATTTTTTGGTGTAAGCCTGAATGATTTTCGGCAGTCCTAGTCCATACGCATTGTGATTTTCTAAAGCCTTTTGAATCCATCTTCAAGCTACTTGCACTTATCTCTGTATGTAGATTTTATATTAAATGTATATTGCCAATGGTATTCATTTATATATATTCTCCTTTCATTGTCATCTCTTTCTTTAATTTGTGTTATTGTTATTTATTTGTTTATTAATTTACGGACAATAGTCCATTAAAACATAATAATAACACAAATAAATAAAAAACAGAGGTGACAGTGAAGGGAGAGCACATATAAATTAATAGCGGTGACAATATAAAATGTAAAAAGTACATATAGAAGACACTACAATTCAAAGTCTTTTAGTTTTACACCAAAAAAATCAATGCTTTGACTTGCGCTGACAAGTCTCGACATTCTGGATAAGAGAGAATGGTATCCATAATCAGTAGAATGTTGATTGAGGAACAGCAATTCATTATTTCGGAGTCTACGGGAAGGGATTATATATTGGTAATGGACTATTTGTCCGTAAATAAATAAATAGATGTCTCTAGTATATAGGTTCGCCCCTCCAGTTCTGAACCGAGGTGGGCTAACAGTTATGGGAGTAGCCACAGAGAGATTCTAAGAGCACAAAAGCGAGAACTTTGGCCTCTAGGCCATCCTACACAACCGTTGCAGATAATAAGAGTTTTATAATAAATAATGCGCATTCTCGCTCAGCACCGAACGAGTACAGTCGCGTTATTTTGTAAGAAGTAAAACAATAAATATAATTACTTACATTAATAACTCGCCCACCTGGGCGATTCCATTAATTAAATATGGAAACCGAAGAAATTTTTAAAAATATTAAAGACTTAGTTAATAAGATCACTTCAGTGAAAGACTCAAAAATAAAATTAACACTGGAACAAAATATTGTATCACTGGAAGAAAAAATTCATCACGAACTAATTAGTCTACAAAAGAAGATCATAGAATTACAAGAAATTAATATTAAAAATAATCATCACTACACACAGAAACTCGAAGAAATCCATCAAAATAACAAAAAATCATACGCGAGTGCACTAAGTAACAATAAAAACTTCTCAGAAACTTCATATAATGCAGAACAGAAATACGCCATTTTAATTACCTCAAAAAACACCTTGAAGGCCGAGGACATAAAAATAAAAATTCAAAAAAATATTAATTTAACAAAAATAAAAGTTGGAGTAAATGGAGTAAAAAAGATCGGAGAACAAAAATTAGTGATTTCTTGCCAAAAAAAAGAAGATGCAGAAAAATTAACCGAAGAGATAAATAAAGTAATTGGAAAAGAAGTATCGGCCGAAGAAATAAAAAAAAGGAAACCGTGCTTAATGTTGAAAAGCCTGCAATGCCAATTGACTGAAGAAGAAATTATAGACGGGATTGTACAACAAAATGAAGGATTAACCCTAGAAGACAAAAAAGACATTAAGCTTATCAAGGAATTAAAAAATAAGTACAATGAAGGAAAAGAAAACGACACCACTAACTACATTATCGAAACAACTGGACAATTAAGGAAAAAACTAATTGATAAAAAAAAATTAAACATCAAATTCCAAAGAGTGTACGTCAGCGACTGCAGCCCGCTCACACAATGTTACCATTGCCTCAAGTTCGGCCACACAGCTCAAAGATGTCTCGCCAGGACGCAGCCTCCCATTTGCCCTCATTGCACTAAGGAACATATACTATCCAAATGTGAAAACAAAGAACAAACTCCAATCTGCAACAACTGCTGTGTCCAAAACAAAAGGTTTGATATGAACTATTCCACCGATCATAGAGTCGATAGCATAAAATGCCTTTACCGGCAAAAAATGCTTCGAATTGCCAAAGAACGCATTGACTACGAATAAATATTGTAAATTTTCATTTCCTCAAACTCTTATCTATAAATTAACAATGAATGATTTTTTATGTAACGCATTAGATAAAAAAATATGTATTGAAGAAAACTTATATCACTCTATAAGAGATTTCTATTTTATTTGCACTGAAAAAAGATTTACTCAATTTCATAAAAATATTAAAAGCGTAAAAATTTTTTTTGAAAAATTAATAATATCTTTAAAAGAAATATTTTTTTTCCCGGACTTGATTGGGTTTATAAAGACCTACTCTACTGGCGAAACTAATTACTCCATTCCAGGGTACCAGGTAACAATAATAAGAATAAACAAAAACTCTGATATTGGAATATCTATTTCCAACCAGTATAATGTTCTCAATATTAATGAAGTAATTAATGATTATGATGTTAATATTTTAAATATAAAATTTAAAGATGTAAATAAATTATCGTATTATATTGCTATTTATCCTACACATAAGTCTACAGTACAACAATTTATAGTAGAATCAAAAAACGTTTTATTGAATTTTAGAAATATAGATAATATTATTATACGAGATATGCATTTAAATATTGTAAATGATTATGCTAGTAATGATAAAGATGTGATCAATCAATATATGATCAATAAAAAACCGGAACATTCTTCAACAATCTCTACACATTATAAAATCCGTATTTGTATTACTAACTCTATGTCACACTCTACTTTGAAAATACTCTATATATTTAAAAGAAATCAATATCACATTAATATTTTTACTAAATGGATGACTTCATAGCTAATGAATTAGAAAATAATTTTAAAATACAAGAATATGAGTGTGTATACACCGATTCATGTAATGACATAATCTCAAAGAATCTCAATAATATTTTCATTTTTCATAGTAATATACGAAGTATGGAACGAAATTGGGATGAATTAATTCTAAAATTAAACAATCTAAATAAAAAACCTGACATCATAATATTATCAGAAACTTTTACTAATGACGAATCACCCACCTATCATTTACCAGAATATAATTATGTTACAACCAAAATAAACATCAATAAAAATAGTGGTCTCGTCATATTCATTCACGATAAATTTAGTATTGTTAAAATAACTGAACATCCTATACATCTAGTAAACTGTATTGAAATACAATTAAAACTCGACAAAACAAACTACCACATAATAGCTGTTTACAGAACACACGGTTCGAATATCTCGTCATTTATAAATGAATTTAAACACATACTGTTAAAATTTAGTAATAAACTTTGCTTTATTGCAGGAGACTTCAATTTAAACATTAATGAAAACGTAGAAAATAATTTCAAAAATGAATATATTAATTGTATGACTGAATTTAACTTCATATCGTGCATTAATAAAAATACGAGAGAGATAAAAAATCACACTCCATCTTGTTTAGACCATATATGGACTAACATAAATATTAAAGATATCGACAAAATCAAATCAATTGTTTGGAAAACGAATATAACTGACCACCATGCATGCATTCTTCTCTATAATAACAAAATTAAACATAAAAAATTTAATCTAACAAAGACAAATTCCTACACAAATATGACTATTTTATCCAAAAAACTAAGAAATGAACAATGGAACAACGTGTTAAATAGTTATGATACCGAGACTTGCTCAAAAAACTTTGAAAATATATTGTCTCAACACGTAAAAAATTCAACTACTGAAACTACAGTCCGCATTAAATCTAAACTAAGAATTTTAAAGCCTTGGATAACACAAGGACTTATAATATCAATTAGAAACAAAGAAAAACTTTATAAAACAGCATTGAAAAATCCTCTAAATGAAAAAGCATACACTTTTTACAAAAAATTTAAAAATAAATTAACAAACTGTATCAAAAAAAATAAAGAAGACTATTTCAAAAATAAAATACTTTCTACAGACAATAACAATAAACAAATATGGAAAACAGTCAACTTAGCCATGGATAACACTAAAAAAACACAAAAAATAAAATACATTGAACATGAAAATAAAATAATAGATGGTAATATTCAACCTAAACAATGTGCAAACATATTTAATTCTTTTTTTGCTAATGTAGGAAAAAATCTTGCGAAAAATATCAATAAATCTTTTAACCCGAAAAAACAAACGATTGAAAATGTACAAAATCAAAATAATTTATCAAAATTTGAAACAACCTCAGAAAGTGAAGTTTTAAAAATAATAGAAGGCATGAAAGGAGGTTCGTCTCCCGGATTTGACCTTATTACAGTACATTTTCTAAAATCCATGAAAATTCATTTGGTAAAACCAATTACTCATTTGATAAACTTAAGTTTAACAGAGGGAATATTTCCGACAAACTATAAAAATACAATTATTTCACCTATTTATAAATCTGGAGATCCTCAACAAGTAACTAACTATCGCCCAATTTGTCTAATCTCAAACATTGGAAAGATTTTTGAAAAAATTGTGAAAAACCAATTGGTCGGTTTCCTAGAAAGTAATAAAATTCTTCACAAAAACCAATTTGGTTTTATAAAGTCACTCAGCACACAAGATGCTATTGCTAATGTAACCTCATACATCAATGAATCATTGGATAAAGGTGAAAAATGTGCCGGTATATTTATTGATCTCAGAAAAGCTTTTGATAGTATATCCCATGAGATATTACTAAAAAAACTAAACAATATAGGTATAAAAGACAATGCAATTAAATGGATTTCGAACTACCTAAAAAATCGACCGCAAGTCGTAAAAATAAATCAGATTAATAGCGATAAAGAAATATCAGACTTTGGAATCCCTCAAGGTACAGTAATCGGACCAATCCTTTTCACCATATATGTTAATGACATTTTTTTTCAACCACTACATGGCCAAATTACTTCATACGCCGATGATACGGTACTAATAATTAGCGATAAAACTTGGGAAAAAGTAACATTTAAAGCCACCGAAGACATAAATATTTTAAAGAATTTCTTCGACGTAAATTTACTATCACTAAATGGTGATAAAACATTTGTAATTCCATTTGCAATACACAAAAATGATACCCCTAAAAACATTGATATCATCATCCATGATAATTCCAAAACACATAGTAAAAATTATTGTATCCAAAACTGCACAATATTAAAAACAACAAACACAATCAAATATTTAGGAGTCATTATCGATAAAAATTTGAAATGGAAGGAACAAATTTGTCAAGTTGTAAAAAAAATTAGAAAATTGATTTATATATTTTTAAGAATCAGAAATTTTTTATCTGTAAAAAACTTATATCTAATATATTACGCTTTGGTTCAATCAACTTTACAATATGCTATCATTAGCTGGGGATCCGCATACAAAACTAATCTTTCCCCAATTGAAGTTGTGCAGAGGCTAATAATTAAAATCATATTAAAAAAACCTTCTGACTACCCAACGGATCAATTATTTAAGGAATTCCAAGTACCATCTTTCAAAGATCTATACAATAGAAATGCATTGATTCAAATTATAAAAGAAAAAGAAAAATATCAATTTATAACTGAAAACCGTACTAGACATAAATATATTTTTTCATGCCCAAAATTAAACACTTCCTTTGCACAAAATTATTATACTTATCAAGGAAGACTTATTTTCAACCGATTACCGGATGAAATTAGAAAAATTAATGATAAAATCCAATTAATAAACACTGTAAAAAAATATTTTAAAGATAATCTCAAAAAAAAAAAAAAACAGTTTCCGACTAATCTAATCTACTTATAACTCAGTTTCCAAGTGATACTCCATTCTTCAAATAAGTTAAATTTTGTATTGTTTTTAGCAACTAATTACAATAATTCTGGACACATTATCCAAACAGTAAAATTGTTTTGATAGTAGATACATAAATACTTATAATCACATATCACCGAACTTACAACTTATTGTTTTTTACATTCACATTGTAATTTAAGAACTTAAATATAGCATTAAAAAATGTACACTACTCTTCCAGACACAAGCTAACGCTTCCATGGAAGAGTGGTATTAACATATTTGAATATGAACATGTAAGCAAATTAATACATCATCTAAATGTACATTATATTTTATATGCTAAAAAATAATAAAAAAAAAAAAAAAAAAAAAAAAAAAAAATGATGGAAGTTTTGTTGTGAAGTGTTTCATCACAAGTTCCGACTGTCAAGAATCGGTGGATCTATAGCATCCCAAATTGGGGTATGTTGTTAGGCTGAAACGAGTGTAAAAGAAAAGGAAATGGGCAGATGAAGTGTGGGAGGCACATTTCCAAACACGGTTAAAGCCATTTTAAGCAACGTTTCAAGTATGATTGGTCATCTACCACTCTGGGCTGCTGAGATATAATACGAGTATAAAAATATCCGGTGGCTTATTGTGATCAACCTATTTCAAAATACATATTATTTAAGAAACATACAAATTGCTCCCTAAGATTTGGTGTGCAAGTATTATTTTTGCCATAAAATCCCCATTAATAAAATGTTAGGTCAAACACAAATACCTTTTAAAAAGCGTCAAACGTTTGATGGCTGGTATTTAAAATTAAATTGAATTAGCCAATTTAAATTTTAAGGGACGAGCTTGATTGAGGTTCTTGAAGCTCTTCGTAGATCAATGTACACCTAGATCACCTGTCAATTCATTGACTCGTGGATGCCCGAAACAACGGAGACCCGTCAACTTTGACAGTTCGAGCAAACGACGATAACATTATGAACATTGGACATTCAATATTGAATTTTGGATTGTTGAACAGGGCCGCATTGAGTGATTCAGAACGACACGATGTCAGAAACGGGCCCGATTCTGCGTGAGGGGCTGACCAATTCTGATTTTTATAATATTTCACATGGACTAATGACATGTCATAATTTTGATGGGTTAATGACCAATTACCTACAGGGAAAGCCGCCCCCGAAGTGGACAATGAATTTGGATGAACAACATATTATCTTCATATAATGTAACTAATCATCTTGCCATTTCCTTGCAGGGGTAGGCAGATGCAGACACGCCTTGCTTCATTCTCATATCGTCTCATACATTCTCTTCTGTTAGTCTGACATTTATATGACCCGATTCAAGTATTTTATTCACTTGAACTTGTCAAGTCTTCGTCTGGCGTTCTCGAAGTCTTCTCTCATTAACTTACATTTCATGTATTCTCCGTACACTCAATTCCTCCGTTATTTTATCCGCTCCACATAAGCGTCCCTTTCTGAATCATAACCATTACGCTTTCATCAGTATTGCATTATTTCCGCATTTCCAATTTGGGAGGCTCGTATGGGTACCGCTGCCCCAGTAACCATGTTTGGTGACCTTGGCCGGACCTTGGTATCGAATGCGTTTGCACGGCGGACCAGATCGGGAGAGACAGGTTGTGGGTGACATTTGACCTCTCCAGCCGGAACCTCGACCCGTCGCCTTTCACCGTAGTGGGAGGGACAGATTCACCTCACTCTTGGACACATTCCATCAATCCTGGAGTCATTGACCCCAGATTCCTACCCACCCCTCAAAAGTTTTCCTTCCCAGAACTTCCTTTACATAAAAAGACCCATCAAACAAAGATGAGATACGCCCTGAGGGATTTTTCATCGGAGCCTCCCGTGTTGAGCTAATGTAAAAAAATCTGCTTATATACATTCACACGATCATATATAAAGGTTTACGCACGTACGCCTCAGAGATTTCATTTCTACAAAACAAAAAAGTGTATAATATTTCATATGTACTTTTGGCGTAATTTAACTAGATTTGGGTCAATGACCAATTGACCCATGGGGAAAGCCGCCCCTGCACTAAACATTGAATTTGGATATTTGGACAGGGCCGCAATGAGCGAGTCGGTACGACTGTCAGAACCGGGCCCAGTTCTGCGTGAGCGGCCAGTTTTGATTTGTTCGCCGCGCCACCCGATCCGATGGAGCAATATGCCACGGGGCATCTCGTGCAGGGGCGAACTCTGACCTTTAAACTTGGATGAGGATTGATTTGTGCTCTGTGCTTAACTAACCGTAAGAAGTTTCGACATAAATAATGTTCTTTGCGTAGATCAGAGCTTCCCAAACTCATATGGCTCGCCACCTCTTGGCAATGATATTTTTCAGAAACACTGGATAACGAAACTTGCCCTCATGTCATTTTACGTCTAATTCCATTTTATCGAAAGTAGAAATAAGTTATGGGTTTTCTTATAAGTAACCAAACCGGAAATATGTCATTTTTAAATCAATTTTTTTTTTAAAAGATTGTTATTTTATCTATTAAAGTTATATTTTAAGTTTTGAAAAATATGTTTACTTTTGTTATAATAAGGTTATACCGTTGGTCGTTGGAAGATTTGTTGGATTTTGAACAAAATGTTGTTTTATACAATACACATTTCAAATCATTTAATCATACAGTAAAATACATCAATAAATTATCTACGAAAGCCACTATTAAGATCTTTAATTTCAGTTTATTTATAAATATGTATGACCAAGAAATAATTCAAAAAGTAGGTACATAATTTTAATTATTTTCTCATTGTTAATTATTTATTAATGCTAACTAATCTATCAATGTAGGTACATTTTAAAGCAAATTTTGAATGAAATAAAATCGAAATTGAATTATTATTTAAAAATGCTGACAAGAAAATAATTAATCGTTCTAATCGGAACCGCCCTGTACAGTTGGAAGGGAACGATCGCGAGATCATCCTTCGAAGAAATTTAAATTCTTGGCCGCTGGCTAATGGGTCTTATACTCCATATCATCAATGGCGTCAGATTTTTCAAAAAAGCACGTCAAAAAAATATATATAAAACGGTTTATTGGTTTAACTGGGCGTACTGTACAGGGCCCGCAGATACTTTAATAGTACACAACTGCTAACCTTGTACAAATCACAAGTACGCCCCACGGTTGAATTTGGCAGCCATCTCTGGTCTGGAGCTCCAAAATACCTGAAAAATACCCTCGACTCTGTGCAGAAACAGGCGGTCCGTTTGATAGATTCTCCCATCTTAACAGACGGATTGCAATCTTTAGAGCACAGGCGTCGGGTGGGAATGCTATCCTTGTTCTACCGGTATTACAATGGAAGATGCTCCGAGGAACTAGCATCATAGTAAAAGCCCCGAAAAAGGGCGTTAATCAATAAATAAATAAATAAATAAATCATTGATACCTTCGGCACCGGTGCATAGTCGGGAAACACGTCAAACGCGTGCCCAACATTTGTACACGGTTGACATTTGTACACGGTTGACATTTGTCACATGAGAACGGGTCCTTTCTTCGACTCGTTCTTGTGTTCAACAGCTCGGCTGTGGAATGATTTGCCGGCCTCTGTGTTTCCTCCTTCCTACAACATGGGTCTCTTCAAGACCAATGTTCATTCCTTCCTCTCCTCAAAAAGACTCTCCACACAGCATCCCAGATGACATAGGCCCTGAGGGAAATTATTTTCCTCAGGGCCTCCTGTGTGGAGTTATGTAAAAAAAAAAAAATGTGATTGTAATTCATGTTTTTGTATTTGCATCCATAATCATAGGGAAAGTGTTAAAAAAATATTAAATTGTCAAATTTGTCAGTGCGTTATTATTTACTGCCCTCGCCTCCCTCTTACTGCCTACCCCACAAGAAGACCACTTTTTGCCCTGCCACCCCAAGGGGATGTAATCACCCATTTTGAGAAACCTTGGAATGGATGGATGGCAGTCACCTTTAAGATTCAAATAAAGCCTATTTTCAATAACTCTAAATCATGTCGTTACACGAAATGGAAAATTGCAGGTAATCACGACATCCGAAACAAAAACGCCACATCGACAGGAAACAGGCAAAAGAGAATAAATAACCTTAACTTCTTCAACAATTCAACTAAAAAACTGCCTAACTTTTATAACTTAAGTACTTGTAAAGTGACGTGAATGAATAAGACCGGAAAAATCTATTAATTCAGATGACGCGGAAGAATCAATTCAGAATATTATAAATTAAAGTCCTCCGCCACGTCTCTGTTCGCGATAAATTCAAAAACTACAGAACGGATTTTCATGCGATTTTCACCAATAGATAGAGTGATTCATGAGGAAGATTTAGATATATAATTTGTCAAGGTTTTGCGTAAACTGGTTGAAATATATAATATATAAAGGAGAATGTCTGTAACGAGCGGGTTGGCAAGCAATGGATGTGGATTTGATTTGTATTCAAATCTACAGTTTTATGCCGCGGTTAAGGTCACTGTCTACATTTGATTTCGAAAACTCTGTGTAAAGCCCGGGCATCGCCAGGGACCACAGCTAGTATAATACAAAAATAAATTATTGTGTTCTAAAATCTTTCACAATACGAGTCGTGACTCTCTCTCTGGTTTCAATCCTGGGATTGGTTTGCAGCAATTTCCTTTAGTTTCCTCTTCCATTCTTCCCTGTCTTGTGCGGCTCTTTTGAGGTCTGCATATGATAAGCAGCGCACGTCCACCAGCAGGTCCTCCAGGTACTCTCGGCGTGGGCGTCCTCTAGAGTTTGTCCCCTCGGTCATACCCTCCATTATGGAATGCAAGAGGCCTTCTTGTCGTATTACATGGCCGATCCATCTTGCACGCCTTTCGGACAAGGTCCTGAGCAGGTGCCTTCCTCCTTCGATTCTTTGGAGAACCTCCTCATTTGTAATGTGGTCTCTCCAGGAAATTCCTAATAGTTTTCTATAGGACCACATCTCAAAAGCCTCTAGTCTCCGTTTAGGGAACGTACCCATACTACGTGACACTTTTAGGGGGGGGGGGGGTCTTCAAAAGGTCACGCTCCATACAAACGAGCGGCGGGTTCCTTAGGATTTTGGTCACCGGGGGGGGGGGGGGGGGGTTAAAAATTGCAAAAATTTGGTCACGTAGTTTGGGTATGTTCCCTTATCTCTTTTGGATAGGCACCATGTTTCGCAGCCGTACATCAAGATACTCCATACATAAGTCTTGATGAGGAGTATTCTCAGCTTTAGGTCTATATTATTTGATTCAATTATTTTCGACCTTTTATTGAAAGCAAGCCTAGCCTGGTGTATACGGCTGTCGACATCGCTCTTAGACCGACCGTCCCATGTTATTTTGCTCCCGAGATAGACAAACTCCTTGGCGTTCTTTAGTGGAACTCCTGACATCTCTATTCGCATCTGATGTTGCGTTCGGCCTACAGTCAGCAGCTTTGTTTTGTCTTTATTTATCTTCATGTTATAGTTATTTTGGAGAATGCTTTGCATGGTTGTTAAGGCCTCTTGCAGTTCTTCTTCGCTTTCAGCAACCAATGCAATAGTCGTGAGTGAATATGGAAAAGATAGCTAAAACAATAATTCATTACTAGCAGTAAAAACCTTACCCGCGGTTCTTTGATGCTAGGCCCTGCGGGCGGCGGGCGAATCGGCAGCTCACTCAACTATCATCCGTGTCCAGGCTGGAGAGATTAATGAAAATGCAAATTCAGAAGAACTTACGCCTGCTAACTTTCTTCATGCTAGCTGTTAACGTAAGTGACGCCATCTTTTGGAATCATTAGCTACTTGCTTCAATTCGGTTCTATTACCATGGTAGCTTAAATCACAAACTTTACATTCACAGAAGTCGGAATCTTAATTTAACCGTACAGTCGCTAAGGTATTAATAATGTCAGATTAGATTCGCTTCTTCAGCTCACTAAGGGCCAGTTGTTTTACTGGCATATAAATGCAACGTTGTCATCAGAATGCCATCATCTCAATGGTCCGCCGATTCTGGGTATGTTTAGGTACAGCTTTTGAACCAATCGTGATCAGCTGACAAGCCTAACAACGGCCATGATATTTAGCAGTTTTTTTCACTAAAGAATCAAGAAAAATTCAAATATTATACCGAACGATTCAAAAACGAATCAAGTGAAAAAAAAAACAGTTGACGCGGTGAATCAAAGTACATTGATTCACTGGTATGAATCAAACAGATCGATATTTTGATAAATTGTTCTCTATCGTTTAGATTTTCTAGTAAATTTGGAATCGTGCCGTTCAACCCTTACCTTACAGGTCGGAGGCTTGGCGTGTGAAGGTAATAAAGCAGCGACCCTCCTAATAAAACAAAATCGAACCTTATCGCATGCAAGCGCGCTGTATTCTCTGATGAAATCGGAGTTATCATACAAAGAGAATCTATATTTTCCTACTTCAGCTCTAATAGTTCCTTAACACGGGAAAAACACACTATATCTACACGAAACGAAAACTCAGTTCCTGTCTGTAGATTAAATACAAGTATTGATTGCTAAACCTAAAGGCTGAATAATGTTACGAACTGCGAAAAGGCAAATTATCAGACAATATTTACGAAACTTGTGTAAATAATCTTCACCTCTTCCCGCATGGCGGTTTCACTCGTTGCCAAGAACTCCAAAGTTTTATGTTGACCCCTGCTCTTTATACTTCATCAAAAAGAGATTGTAAAAGTCTCCTTTTGTCTGATATCAATCACTAATAATAATAATAATATTTGGATGATTTATATAGCGCCGTTTTTCGTGAAAAATCACCTCAAGGGCGCTGTACAAACTTATAATACATTTCTAAAATCTAAAAAACTACAACCTACGCAAACAATTATAAACAACTTATGGCTAAAAATTGCATACACCGCGACCGGTTCATTGATCACCGATACGAAAATATATGTACAATATTTTGACCAATGAACGCGATGCTGCCTAAAATTTAATGAAAACAGGACCATACTTACCTGAGAGGTCGTCTGAAATTAACACTGTATATTGTCCATTTAAAGAAATTTAGATAGAGTTCGCACGCAGAGGACATAATTGTGAACACATGTTATTTAATCCCACTAAGGACGAGTTGTTAAAAAATTAGAACAATTCATCAAATTTTTGAGGTAAATTATCACGTTTTGTGTAATTTCTATTCAAGTTCTGTTATTATATTTTTACAGAAAAGTTGCTTCATAAAACTGAAACAATCACAGAATATGAATAGAACTTTCACAGAACGTAAACAATTAACTTAATGAATATAATAAAACTTTGATTTTTTTAAAGTAAAACTTCTTTACGCACGCTTAACTTGGGGAGTAAGCTGGTGAATGCATGACGAAAGCGTTACGAAAAGTGTGATCGGGCGAGGCGAACGGTCGGGCGGACGAAGATGAGATGGGGATATAAGTTAGTGAAGTTATACTTCAGTCGTGTGGTCTAAAGCATACTTAAAGCATACTCGTTTTTTTTTTTTACATGAGCTCCAAACAGGAGGCCTTAAAGAAAATAATTTCCCTGAGGGCCTTTGTCATCTTTGGGGATGCTGTGTGGAGGGCTTTTTAGGGAAAGGAAGGAGATGAGAGTTCTGTGAAGGAAAAGGGTTTAAGGGGTGGGTATGAATCTGGGGTTCAGTGTGTCCTGGTCATCACCTCCAAGACAAACCTCATCCCATGAAGCCGGGCACCCCTGCTAAATCACCAAACGTAGCGAACCACTTGGGATGACCTATGGCAGAGGTGTTGGTTTTCCAATAAAGGTTCCCGGGGCGGCGGTACCCATTCCCGCCTCCCAAATTGAATTTGATAAACTGTTCATTTTGTTTTAAACAACCCTTTCAACAAGAACGAACACAGTAAATGCGATTTAGAACGATTTTGACGAAAGCTTTTTGCCAAACAAATCATTTTCAATTAAAAACACTGTTATCGTAGTAAGAATTTTTTCAAACACTCATATTAACAATATAACGCACTTATATAAGTCAAAGCAGTAACGTCATTATTAAACAATTAAGAAAAAAAATACCATTTAGTGCGTGAAAAACGGATCTCGAAGTACCCCACATAATAGAGTATCTACGGTGTCAATTATTTTCACAGCAAATTGGTTTAACCAGTAATAAATCAATTTAGACATACTCAAAAAATTGAAATTTAGAATCCTATAAATAAGTCGCCTCAAAGCGGTTTAACCAGTTTGAAAAATTGCCTTATTAGCCGAAACAGCTGTCACAAAAATAAAAACTAAAATACTTGCAGAACTTAATAATAACATTATCAAATTTATTTAAAATAAATTTGAAAAAAAAAATATTTCGGTCCTTTATGCCCCCCAGATGATCACATTTTTCTGCTGTACCATCAGTTTGAAACTAATAAAAAAACTGGTCTATATTGAACCGCAATGACAACCCGACGATTCTTTCCGCTACGTGGACTTTATCACCCTTTTATAACGCTTTCAATGTTATGATCTATTAAATGTTAATTCCAAAGTACCCATGTACGCACACCGCAGTCATTAAAACGTAATTAGGTACTTTCCGATAAGGTTCTATACCCCTGACCCACGGTAATTGCCAGGTATCAGTCTTTTATTGCTTTGCATGACACACACCAATTCAACGGACAAAAAAGGTACACGCCAAACGTTTTAGGACGTCAGGTAGATATATATCAAAAGTTTACTTTCGTTTCATATTCGAATGGCATACCACGTATTATGATGTAAATATAATAATGTAAATAAGTAAATATACCTACCCACTCGTAGATAATTTTGTGAAGATAATTTGGATCAATACGCAGCGAATCAATGTGATGGTATGTTTTGAGGTTCAATTGTTCAATTCAATAATAAATTGTGAAATAGAAAACAAATAGCTCTAGGACAGGCCTCAGCTAATAAGCAATTGAATAATAATATATATTGAACCAATTTAAAAAATAACACAGATATAGGACAGACATTAAGGGCGCCTTCCATTGCGAGCGGAAAAGAGTAGAGCGGAGCGGAGTGGGAGCTGAGCGAAATAGTTTTGACCTTCCATCAAAAAAGAGTCACTTAGAAGATAGGCGTTTGCCTTCCACTGCCCGTACGAGAGAAATGAGCGGGGCGAGCGGAGCGAGGTCAATGAAAAATGAGAAATAGTTTTGTCCTTCCATTGAAAACGAGTCAATATCGCTTTGTTTCGAAGTGAACGGAGTGATTTTTGTGATGTCAAGTACTGATTCTAGTGAATATGATTCTGACAGCATGTATGCAACGAAAAAAATGTTACGTATGAATTAAATCTACATTTATAAAAAGAATCTCATCTCAAAAATGTAAAAACTTTAAAAAAATAATTTACTTTCTTATTTCCGCCAATATTATCTCAATAATGGTTTTCTAAGCCGAAACCTTTATGTTGACAATCTTTGCTAGTCGTATCCTATAAACGAAATTGGCAAACGGCTTCAATAAACACCTCCACCTCGACAAAAACGCAGCGAGGCAATTGAATTGGCTACAGTTCTTGAGCGGAATCCGCTAGAAACTAGTAGGCGATGGTGTGCGCCAGCGGTCTCTTTCGGACCTATTTTAACAAGTTCGGTCCGCTCCGCTCTCCTCGTTCCTGATGGAAGCACTTGTATGCAGTTAACATGTGCAAGTCGAGCGGAGATCGTACGGAGTCCGCTCCGCTCACATTAGCGGAGCGGACTCGTTCGAAACTATTTAACTCGTTTAGTCCGCTTCGCTGGCCTCGTTATTGATGGAAGCACTTGTATGCAGTTAACGTTTGCTAGTCGAGCGGATTCCGTAATGAGTCCGCTCCGCTCGCAGTGGAAGGCGCGCTTTAAGGGCGCCTTCCATTGCGAGCGGAAAAGAGTAGAGCGGAGCGGAGTGGGAGCTGAGCGAAATAGTTTTGACCATCCATCAAAAAAGAATCACTTAGAAGATAGGTGTTTGCCTTCCACTGCCTGTGCGAGAGAAATGAGCGGGGCGAGCGGAGCGAGGTCAATGAAAAATGAGAAATAGTTTTGCCCTTCCATTGAAAACGAGGCAGTATCGCTTTGTTTCGAAGTGAACGGAGTGATTTTTGTGATGTCGAGTACTGATTCTAGTGAATATGATTCTGACAGCATGTATGCAATGAAAAAAAATGTTACGTATGAATTAAATGTACATTTATAAAGGAATCTCACCTCAAATATGTAAAAACTTTAAAAAAATAATTTACTTTCTTATTTCCGCCAATATCATCACACTAATGGTTTTCTAAGCCGAATTCTTTATGTTGACAATCTTTGCTAGTCGTATCCTATAAACGAAGTTGGCAAACGGCTTCAATAAACACCTCCATCTCGACAAAAACGCAGCGAGGCAATTGAATTGGCTACAGTTCTTGAGCGGAGTCCGCTAGAAACTAGTCGGCGATGGTGTGCGCGAGCGGTCTCTTTCGGACCTATTTTAACAAGTTCGGTCCGCTCCGCTTTCCTCGTTCCTGATGGAAGCACTTGTATGCAGTTAACGTGTGCGAGTCGAGCGGAGATCGTACGGAGTCCGCTCCGCTCGCATTAGCGGAGCGGACTCGTTCGAAACTATTTAACTCGTTTAGTCCGCTTCGCTGGCCTCGTTCTTGATGGAAGCACTTGTATGCAGTTAACGTTTGCTAGTCGAGCGGATTCCTTAATGAGTCCGCTCCGCTCGCAGTGGAAGGCGTGCTTTACACTAGGTCGATGAATTTGTTTAACTGGATAGTATATTTACGAGAGATGGGAAGGCTGATAGAGATATTGAAAGAAGCGTAAATGCAGGTGGTGCCTTTGGTGCTAATAAAAAAGTGTCAAAAGAAGTGAAGCTAGCAGTCCACAATGCAATGCTGGTACCTACCCAGATCTGAAAAATGGCAGTGAGGCATGGAACTGGTAGAGGAAGGATGAAAGTAGACTATATGCTGTAGAAATGAGGTCTCTGAGGAGTACTTGTAGGAAACACATGATCGCGTGAGAAATGTTTCGCAAAGAATGCAAGGCTGATGTAAGCGTAATGATTTAGTAAGAAAGGGATAATTTTTTTTTTTTACATGATGTCCACATTTACTTACCTGAGGAAAATAATTTCCCTCACGGCCTATGTCATCTTTGGGGATGCTGTAAGGAGGGTTTTTTAGGGAAAGGAAGGAAAGGAGAATTCTGGGAAGGAAAAGGTTTTAAGGGGTGGGTAGGAATCTGGGGTTCAGTGTATCCTGGTCATTCGCCTCCAAGACCTAGACAAACCTCACCCAATGAACCCGGGCGCCCCTGCTAAATCACCAAACGTAGCGAACTACTCGGGGTGACCTATGGCAGATGGTTCGGGCATGTAGAGCGAGTGAACAAAGAAATTAGTGTAGAATATGACGTAAATATTAATGGTAGAAGAAGTCGTAATATGAACGGCAGGAAGACATGGCTTGATTAAGTGAATCAGATACTTGATTCGGGCTATGTCAAGAGTCAGAATAATAGAAGTGTAAGTATACTATGTATGCATGAGGCAAAGAGTGTGTGCCAAGACCGTCCTCGGGCCAATTTTCATTTTTTTTTCATAGCTCTTAATTATTTTTCAAAGAGGTGTTGAGTTTAGTCGATTGTGAGTTGTCATGGAACAATTTTCTACATTTTAACGTAGTATCAGATTCATTGGTCAATTGCATTGTAGATATAGTTTTTTCTGTAATTAAGATGGTATTACCAGAGAAAACCAGAAATTCGTCATTTTTATCAGATTTTAGACGTATTGACTCTTTTCCGCAAAAAAAAGTATAAATGGATTTCGAAAGATTGTTCTTTTATCTAGCATTCGCATATTTTAAATTTTGAGAAAAAATGTTTATTTTTAGTATAATAAGGTTATACCGTAGGTCGTTGGCAGATTTGTTAAATTTTCAAAAAAGATTTTGTATTATACCACACCCATTTCAAATCATATAATCATGCAGTAAAATAGATCAATACATTATCTGGGTATCGCATGTTTTAGAATTTTAATTTTAGTTTAAATAAATTCATTAAAAAATATATATGTACATGTGTTTCTTGACGAAAATTGGTCCGTTTGTGATTTATTTGCGCACTTACAAACTAATAAATTAAATTTTTTTTTAACATTCTTATTTAACTTAGACATTATTGAAAAATGATAAATACTTATAATCAAAAAATAATTACAAAAACTACATTATTTTAATAGTTTTATCATCACGCCTTTCGGCATTTTTGGATGTAGGTCTAAATTAAAGCAAATTTGGAATGAAATAAAACCGATATGAAGTTATACGAGTAATTTTTAAAAAGCTGGTACGGAGAATAATTAATCTTTCTCATTGTAACCGCCCTGCACGATCGTAAGAACAACTTTCGACGAAGTGTGGATTTTCAGCCGCTGGCTGGTTAAACGCTCTTAACCAAACGTTGGATGCAATTCTTTTTAGCGATAAGTTGTTATGATTTTTCTAATTTGTATTTATAAGTAAGATAAAGAAATAACATTGTAGAAATCTAAAATATAGAAATCTCGTCTCACGGTGATTGTGGTCGCACTCATCCGAAACGGCTCGACCGACTTTTATGAATATTTTTATGTATATTTAATAGGTATGAGAATAAGTATACCGCTATTACGGTGTTCCTATTCAGAAAAAAAATTCAATTTTGTTGACAATTTTTCACGCTCCTACCCCCACCCTCCCATTTTGTAATCGCGATTTTAGAATTTTTATATGAACAAATTTAACCGTCGGCGTCGTTCGTATTTCAAACAGAACGAAATTATTTATGTTGTTGAATGACAGATGGCGCTACGTCCCCCTCATCGAACTATCATTTAAATGGCAGAATGAAAAAATTAAAGCCGGTATAATTTCTGCTACTTTCTCCATTTTTGGGGATGCTGTGTGGAGGGTCTTTTTAGGAAAAGAAGGAAAGTGGTATTAGGGATGGGTTGGAATCTGGGGATTTGTGTCCAGGAGTAAAGAAGGCATGAATCCAACCCTCTCACCGCGGTGCAAGCCGATGTTCCGAGAGAGTAAAGCTGGAGAAGTCAAAGGGACTCCCTTAAACATTCTCTCCCGATCTGGCCCGCCACGCAGCTGGTGGGCAGAAGCATTCGCCACCAAGACCCGGAAAAACCAATTTGGGAGGTGGGAATGGGTACCACCGCCCCGGGAACCTTTATTGGATAACCAACACCTCTGCCATAGATCACCCCAAGTGTTTCGCTACGTTTGGTGATTTAGCAGGGATGCCCGGGTTCATGAAATGAGATTTGTCTAGGTCTTTGAAGTGGATGACCAGGACACACTGAATTAGATTCCGTTCCAGCCCTTAAACCATTTTCCTCCCCACAACTCCCCTCTCCTTCCTTTCCTTAAAAACAACCCTCCAAACAGCTTCCCTAAAGATGACATAGGCCCTAAGGGAAATTATTTTCCTCAGGGCCTCCCGTGTAGAGCTCATGTAAAAAAAACCAGGACCCATAAACCAGGGCATCCCTGCTAAGTCACCAAACATAGCGAACCACTTGGGGTGACCTATGACAAAAGTGTTGGTCATCGAATAAATGATTGACGGGATGGCGGTACACATACCCGCCTACCAAATCGAAAAGATTATGTCATTTGGGAATAATATTCCCAGGTTTATTAAGTTCATATTATGAACTTAATAAACCATACCAATATGATTTATAATAATAATTAGTTACTCCACCTTGAACAAACACCTTCATTTAATTAAAAATGTTAATAAATTTCTGATAACAACACCTTTAGCACAATATTAAACCCGCACCCAGTACTTTTAAAGTACCTACTAGAATTTATAATAAAAAAAATGCCATTTATTTCAGCCGCACCCTGTCCCCGTATGTCGTACTGTCACCGAGAGTTCCATTGTAACCTCTCTTTCTGTTACATGCGCCACTTGGGAGAAAGAGAGAGAGAGATGTTACAATGGAGCTATCAACAGACACAATATATACTGAACGAGTAGGTAATTTGCGGGGCGAGTATTCAGGAATCGATTATACGGGATCATTAGGTTATTTACGTAAACTCTATCCCAAGAGACTATACTAGATGTAGAAGTACCAGCGAATAACTTTGCTGGAATGTAGACACTCTCTAGTTTCCAATAAACTAATATTCAGTCGCAGTTAGAATTGGTGCGTCATTCTGCAGAACGAAGAATTTTTCTTCTTGCAAACATATATATTTAGTAACTAGCTGACCCGGCCACGCGTTGCTCTGACTAATTAAACACAACGCCATCTACTGGATGGTTATCCAACCCCTTATAACCACCACCATCTTTGAGTTCATCGCGAAGATAGACAGATGCCGCGGAGGACTTTAATTTATAATACGTAGAGATGGTGCGAAAGATTATAATAATGTGCATGAAAAGCTCGAGGTAACGAAAGTATTTAAGTTGATAATGATTAATACTGTATCAGTCTAAATAACTTTCCAATTACCGCATTGTACGTGACCATTTTTTTGACAGAATGGTTATGGTAAGCTTTCCGTAAAAGATAGATATCGCGAACAGGCAGACAGACAGACGACGCGGGGGACTTTAATTTATAATATGTAGAGATGTAGAGAAGGGAAGATAGTAAGCTATCCTTAAAAGATATGCCATCGCGGACTTTTTTGTAGATCTATAAAAGAGGAATATCCCACCATCATTGTTTGTTATATCTCAAAGGGATTAGGCAGTGTTTTCGATGAAAGCTACCAGGCGGCTTGACTTTTTCGACGATTCTAACAATTATCGTTATTTTTCAACCAATTTAGACATAACCTTAACAAGTTATATACCTAAACCTTCCCCACGAATCACTCTATCTATTGGTGAAAACCGCATGTCGCAATCCGTTCAGTAGTTTTTGAGTTTATCGCGAATAGACAGACAGATAGACTATTGATTCCCCCCACGGATTGCAATCTCTAGAGTCCAGGGTTCAGGCTTCAGGCGTCGCGTCAGCTGGGAATCCTGCCCTTGCTCTGCCGGTATTTAAATGGAAGGTGCTCTGAGGCACTTTTTTTACATTAGCTCCACACAGGATACCCAAAGGAAAATAATTCCACTCAGGGCCATTTCAACTTTAGGGATGCTGTGTGGAGGAACTTTTTAGGGGAAGGAAGAAGAGGAAATTCTGGAAAGGAAAAAGGTATGAGGGGTGGGTATGAATTTGGGAGTCCGTGTGTCCAGAAGTGACAGACGAATGAATCCATCCTTTCCACTGCGATGCAAGGCAATGTTCCGAGAGAGTCCTGCTGGAGAGGTCAAAAGATATCCCGCAATCAGTCTTTCCCAATCCGGCCTGCCACACTGTTCGTGGCAAACACATCCGCCGCCAAGATCCGATAAATCTGACCCCATGAACCCGGGCACCCCTGCTAAGTCACCAAACGTAGCGAACCACTTGGGGTGACATATGGCAGAGGCATATTTCGTTGGTTATCCAATAAATGGTTCCATGGCCGGCGGTACCCTTACTTACCTCCATTAAACTGAAATGAAATTGACGCACTAGCGTCGTTGATCCCTTTGGGGCATCGGTGCATAATCGGGAAACACGCTCAACATTTTCGTTATTTGTTTTTGGGGTGTTATGCCGTGTGAGCTACCTCCTTCTTTAGCCAACGTTTCAACAGCATTGCAGTGTCCATCATCAGGGCAGATCCGGCAGATGTTCACACTTGCCGGATCTGCGCTGATGATGGACACCGCACCGCTGTGCGAAACGTTGGCTAAAGAAGGAGGTAGCGCAACACGGCATAACACCCCAAAAACAAATAACGAAAATACTTTTGGCCGTGAAAAACATATCAAACGCCCAACATTATTTTTCACATGAAAACGAGTCGTTTCTACGATCTCCAAGACCCATGTTGACTTCAGTCTCTGCAGAAAAAGATTCTCCGTTAGCATCGTCAAAAAAAAATAATCATCTTCAACTACGGCATTCCCACTTGGGGAATGTTGTGGGCTGAAGAAATAAGAAATAATTAGGGGAATTGGTCAGGTGAACAGTTTGGTAGACAAAAATTGCCGCCAGGTAATAAACCTCCCTATTTGTATTAGGTACCATGTACAACCTACAATATGTATGAGTCGGAACCGGCTCTTCAGAATTTGAATAATTTAAAAGCAGAAACATAAAATAATTACCTTTAAATACGCATACATTAAAAGTTTTAATAACCAAGGTACGAGTAAGTATCGTTATTCCACATTAATTTAGTTCACATTATTTCAACAACATACCGACAGCAAAGCGAGAGTTGTTTACCCGGTAAATATAATTACTTCTGTCGTATTAACCTCATCATGCAATTAGTTACTCGGCGCCTTCCAAACTCACTACTTATAGCTAGGAAGACATGTTGTCATTATTTTCTACAATTAGTTTTCTCTTGGGTGTTGACTGAGATACTTCCTGAAAATCGATTTCGTACCTATTAATGAACGGAAGATAGAATTTAATACAGAAGGGTGGACTAATATAAGAATTAAGCAGGCGTCGATAGACAAAAGTGGTTAGAAGATAAAAGGTATTGAAAGGCGTTAGAAAACGAAAAGCAAAAAAATTCGAAAGACTTTGAACGACAAAAGACGTTTAAGAAAGACTTAAATGGTTCATGCAATATTGTGACATGTATTTTTTATATAATATATAAAACTGTTTGTTTCCCCAATAATAATAGTAAATTTTAAAAGACGAAGGTGGTTCAAAGAATGACGAAAGGCGTTAAAACATGAAAGGCATTGAAAAACGAAAGGCTTTAAACTACGAAAGACAAAAGTAGTTGAGAGACGAAATATATTGAAAGACGAAAGATATTGAAAGATGAAAGATGAAAAGCATTGAAAGACGAAAGATATTGAAAGATGAAAGGCATTGAAAGACGAAACTTTTAACGACGAAAGACGTTGGAAGACCAAAGTAGTTGAGAGATGAAATATATTGAAAGACGAAAGATATTTAAAGATGAAAGACATTGAAAGACGAAAGGCAATGAAAGACGAAAGATATTGAAAGATGAAAGATATTGAAAGACGAAAGATTTTTAACGACGAAAGACGTTGGAAGACCAAAGTAGTTGAGAGATGAAATATATTGAAAGACGAAAGATATTTAAAGATGAAAGACATTGAAAGACGAAAGATATTGAAAGATGAAAGATACTGAAATACGAAAGGCATTGAAAGACGAAATACTTTTAACGACGAAAAACGTTGGAAGACCAAAGTAGTTGAGAGATGAAAGATATTGAAAGATGAAAGATATTGAAAGACGAAAGGCATTGAAAGATGAAGACTTTGAAAGACGAAAGGCATTGAAAGACGAAAGATATTGAAAGACGAAGAGCATTGAAAGACGAAAGGCTTTTAACGACGAAAGACGTTGGAACATGAAAGTAGTTGAAAGGCGAAAGTGATTGAAAGACGAAAGGCATTCACAGACGAAATGCAAGATTCACATGATTGAAATACGAAAGTAGTTGAGAGTAGAAAGATATTGAAATACAGAAAGACGAAAGGCATTGAAAGACGAAAGCCTTTGAACAACAAAAGACGTTGAAAAACGAAAGTAGTTAAAAGGCGAAAGTGATTGAATGACGAAAAGCGTTCAAAGACGAAATGGATTAAAAGACGAAAGGCGTTGAAAGATGAAAGTGATTGAAAAATTAAAGATATTGAAATACGAAAAATATTGAAAGGTGAAAGGATTCAAAATACAAAAAGGTGAAAGGCATTGAAAGGAGAAGAAAATGCATTGAAAAACGAAGGGCGATGCCCAAAAGACATTTTAAGCGCTCAAGAGGTGATTTTACATAAAAATGGCATGAGGTATATATGTAATGTCATCTTTGGGTAGGGTTATTAAGAGCTGACCGCAATAATAACGAGTTGTAAAAACGAACCGTCCTAAACAAAAACATCAGATCAGTGGCGGCACCCAGGTTGTTCTGCCTCAAGTGACAAATGACCCAAGTATAAATTGAATGTAGGGGCACACGTTGACATGTCTCCCGTCGTGTCTGAATGTATACAATGTACAGTGAAGAATACTTATCATAATATTATGTAAAAAAAAAACCCTGTTCAAAATGCACGACTCATTCTTTAATCTTATTACATTACCAATAAACCGTGAATCACCTAATATAAAATGACCTGGGGTCCATATTAAACAGGTAAATTTTGTTACGTAATTTATTCACTATGAAATAATAGGGCGCCTAAATAACGACAAAAAACCACTGTTTAAAAAAAATCAATTGTTGGGTTTGAAAGTCAATGCAATAATAATAATGAAGGGTGAATTTAATAAATTTATTTCATGCATGAAAAAGTAGGGTACAGCGTTTTCCGTGTTACTTATTTAAGGGTGATTTTCAGGGGTACCTGCTCCAGGGGACTCCAGATACTAATATCTACAGCCTGTATATCGGACGAATATCTACAGCTCATATGTTGGACTATTATCTATGAACTTCAGAGTGAGGACTAATATCTACATAGCTAAGGTCGGACGAATATCTATGACGGTCCCAGTGGTCATTAATATCTATGGAGCGTAGGTTGAACTACTATCTACAGAGGGTAGCTGAGCAAGAGGTTGTACGGAAAAGCATAAATTACTTCAATTACGTAATTACTAATTATGTAAAGGCTTAAACGTTTAAAGTACGTAGATGAAGTTTTCGCATAATATTACGTATTTTGCTGTTTACAGGGACAATAATTTATTGAACAAACATGGAGGTCATAATACAAAGATATTTATTTATTTCGAAATGCACGGCACCACAACCTAACCTAACTGACATAGAAATAAATGGTCATGGTAACAGACTAAATAATTTAGAAGCACTCGAAATAAAGAAAGCTGTTAAAACAAAAACCGAAATCCTTAATAATCAGCTAAATGTGTCCAATAGTCCAATATTAGGGATTTTTACATACAGACATACATAAATTAAATTTTTTAAACTGCATACGCAACATTACGTTATTCCAATATGCTAAACATAATTGTAAATCCAACCTCTGCCAGTGTTGTAGATATTCGTCCACACTTTGGTTCTCATAGATATTAGTCAGCAGTTTGAGCTGTAGATATTCGTCCTCACTTTGGTTATCATAGATATTTGTCAGCAGTTTGAGCTGTAGATATTCGTCCTCACTTTATTCTCATAGATATTAGTCAGCAGTTTGAGCTGTAGATTTTCGTCCTCACTTCGGTTCTCATAGATATTAGTCAGCAGTTTGAGCTGTAGATATTCGTCCTCACTTTGGTTATCATAGATTACTGAAGCTCAATCCATCAAAGACCTAATTTCTGTGGGCAGCCACAAATAGACGTCAACATCTAATAGACAACTCACCAATTTCTATTTCCGGCAATGACGTAATTGCGAAAACAACTGTCAAACTTCTGGGAGTTTATCTGGATTCAGACCTTTCATTGAAAAGTCAGGTGAATAGGACCGTTAGCACAGGGTTCTTCTACTTAAGACAACTTAAATCAGTTCGTAGGAACCTTTCAACAGAAGCAACTAAGCTTCTTGTGAATTCATATATTGTATCACGTCTTGATTACTGCAATGGTATCTACGCAAGTCTTCCTAAATGTCAAACTTATAAATTACAATCCGTGTTCAATGCCGCAGCACGACTAATCACTGGGGTACCCAAGTTTTCGCACATTTCGGAACACCTCCGAAATCTTCACTGGTTGAAGTGCCCTGAAAGGATCTAGTATAAGTTATGCTGGATGGTGTTTAAAGCTATCAATGAAATGGCTCCACCCTATATCTCTGAACTATGCATTCCGGAAAATATAGGTCCAAGGCAGTCATCTCTTAGATCAGCGACATCATCTGCAATTGGAAGGTTGAAAGAACCCAAGCGAAATCCGAACACTAATTTTGGTGATCGTGCGTTTGGAGTATCCGGCCCTGAGGCTTGGAATAAACTTCCCATGGAATTGAGATGCATAACCAACACAGTGGAATTTAGATCCAAACTAAAAACTCACTTTTTTAAATACTCATTTCCATAAATTCGTCATTTGATTTAACTTGATTTAAATTTCGTAATTTTTATTTTTTATTTCTGTTTATTTATACTCTAATAATTGTTTATATCCACGAATATATACTATTTTATTTGCTATTCCCTACAACTATTCATGAAAAAGTCAAAATGCTATTGATCTACCTACCAATAGACTGTCAGTGATAATCTAACACCTCAATCTGTTTAATGTTGTGCGGTGAATCATCTTAATACGGTAAAGATCGGCGATTAATTTCAATAATTTATTTAAGATATCCATACGTTTTCGTAAATCCGATAATTTTGCATCCATGTCCTTAAAAAGTAATATTATGTAAAAACTTCCTTCTTCTTCTGGCGCTGTATATGATTCTGGCGAAAGTATGACATGTATAAGATGTGTAGAAGTATTTTTAAATGTAAATACTTATATGTTAGTTATAAATCTCTAACTTTAAGTCATGATTGTAAACATGTATGTCATTGAGTTCAGTTTTAGGTTAGCATTTATATGTCTTAGTCATAAGCCACTAGCTATAAATCTTAGATGTAAGTCACTAGTTATAATAGTAAATCTTAGTTATAAGCCAGTAATATTATTATTTTATGTATTTATTTGTACAGCGCCCTTGAGGTGATTTTTCGCGAAAACGGCGCTATATAAAATAGCCAAATATTATTATTATTATAGATATTTGTCAGCAGTTTGAGCTGTAGATATTCGTCCTCACTTTGGTTCTCATAGATATTGGTCAGCAGTTTGAGCTGTAGATTTTCGTCCTCACTTTGATTCTCATAGATGTTAGTCCGATTTGTTCATTTTTTGGAATTCCTGTAGATATTAGTAGACGCCACCCTTATTTAAGGGTGGTGTTTCAAGGGTACCTGCTTTAGGGTAGGTTTCAGCCCAGATTGGATAAAATAAATACATTTTGTTACATTATTCGAATGTGAAAAGGCAGAAGGGAATACCCATCTCGTCCTAGAAGTAAAATACAGCCGTGTCAATAAATCAATTCATTAGGTAGCTGTATTTGAAATTCTAGACACTTAGCGGGTACCTAGATAATATTATCTGGGGGTTAGTGATAGAAGTGCCTATGCCAGTATTTAGTGGTTTTATTTAGGTATCAGAAAGTACTCTCAATTGATTAAATTGTGACCTATCCAATATAGAAATCGACAGAAAAAAGTGAAATTTTTAAGCCAAGAAATCGATAAACTCTTTTCATTTCAGAGAGCTTTACAAGTTTGACATAGGCATTTCGAGTATTCGGGCCTTAGTGATATTTTAGCTATTACCTATTGTAATAACTAGACAACGGATTATATGCACTAACAGTGCCAAAATATGCATGCAAATATGCACTAAAAAAGGCCGAAATATGCACTAAAAACTCTTGATTTGCCCAAAATATGCACAATGCAAAATCAAAAAACCATTTATATTTTTATATATTTTAATTAAAGACCGTACAAAACAGCGAAATATTCTTAAAATTATGCATAGTTTTTGTGATAATATACAACTAAGTATTTTTCCAAATTTTCGAGCTCAAATTTGTGACGTTTGTCACCCAGTATTAATTTGTACGCCGAAAACGACCTCTCTACGTCAACTGACGTCATTGGAAAAAAAGTAAAATTTGGCGCCATTTCTGGAGATACCTGTTTGTGCCGTTGATGTAGGCATTAATGTTCTTTATGACTCGGGTTTTTAAGCAAAATAGAGTCTAACTTTTTACGAATATTTTCTGATATTGAATTAGGAATGGCGTTGGCGAGTTGGATCATTGTTTCCAGTATTTCTATTGCTTTAAATAGAGGAAGGTTTTTTGTTTCCAATTTTTTTATGGCATCTGGTAACTTGTGGAAATGTGTTGAGATGAGGGCGATATTCTGTTTAATGGATGCGTCTTCAAATGCTAGCTTGCTTGAATGGATTGCAATGGCCTCAGAACTGTCAAATTGCCCAACTATTGGTTTACGGCCTCAAAATTTTCAGCATAGAATAATACTGCCTTTAGCCAAGTACCCCATCGAGTAATTATGGGTTCTGGCGGCAATGCTAGATTTGGCAATTGCTCTTTATAAGACTGCACACGCGACGGTGTTTTTCAAAAATACTTTTTTTGTAGAGGAAATCAATTTATTAACATTCCCATACTCTTGCCGTATCTCTTCTGCAAGGCGATGAAACCCGTGAGCTAAGCAGGTAATGTGTAGTAAATTTGGATAAAAAGTTTGCAAGGCTTGGCCAGCTTTCACGTCAGCTACCGCGCTGGTGCCCTACGCGTCATCGTCACCTAGCTCCCTTTACGTAGATGATACCTCCCGCTATTAAACGAAATATGCACGATTTGGGAAAAAAGGCTGAAATATGCATTAACATTCAAAGAAAAGAATGTAAGGAGAATATACGACGAGGAAGTGAATGGTAGAAGAAGTCGGGGACGCTCGAGGAAGTCAGGTTATGTCAAGATGCAGAATAATAAAAGGTATAAGGGTTTGTATAAGACGATATACACGTGAACGAAAAGGAAAGTGTACCAAGACAGAGTTATGTGGCGGTTAATCCTCTTTGCCTACTTCTAAAGAGAAACGGTATAATGATCAGATGGTTAGTTCAGAAAAAAACAAAAAAAAAATCCATTATCTCAACACTGGAAGTCCGAGAGCAAAAATTTTCCTCAGGACCTGTCAGATTTGAGGATGCTGGGCGGGGTTTTTTTGCGGAAAAAAAGAGAGAAAGAACTGGGAAAGAAAGAGAGGTGAGTAAGAATCTGGGGGTCAGTGTGTCGAGGAGTGACGGACGTTTGAAATCATTCCTTCCACTGCGGTGCAAAGCGATAGATCTGTAGAGTCATGCTTAAGGCGTAAAAAGGTCTTCCTCAACCAGTCTTTCCAAATTCGGCCCGTCACACAGTATGGGCAGACGTATCCGCCGCCAATACAATGATAATTTTAAATAGGTTCTCAGATATCATACATTGTAGGAGTACATCTATATAATATGTTGAAGAAAGATGTCAGTGGGTTTGTTTTTTGAAGAAAAAAATCTTTACGCACGTTTGAATTGGGGAGTAAGCTGGTGAATGCGTGACGAAAGCGTTACGAAAAGTGTGATCGGGCGAGGCGAACGGAAGTTGAAAGGGAGATATAAGTTAGTGAAGATAGAAAGAGAGAGTTACGTTTCGTATATTACTGTAGGGGCAAGAGAGAGAGGTGCGAGCATACAATTTCTTTCTCTCTTTCTCTCACTGCCAATATTTTTTAAATTTTATATATAAAAATATATATATGTATATATATAAAATATAATTTTTTTTTTTATATATTTTTTCGTTTCGTTTATCTAAGACACAGTGCAGGCCTATTGTCTGTATCACACTGTAGAAGCAAGAGAGAGCAGTACGCGCGAACATTTTTTTTGTCTCTACCTATCATACCTATAAATAGGGCTAAAGAAGTTTTACTTCAGTCGTGTGGTCTAAAGCACATTCGTTTTTTATACAGTTTTAATCCGAGATTGATAAAATTTTCCACACTAAATCTTCAAAACAAGAGGAAGATCATTGTCTATATTCAACAAACATCGGTAAACCAGCCCATTTCCCTTTCCCACCACTTGAAGCAGAATAAAACCCGGGCAACGCTGGGTGCTTCAGCTAATAGAAATATAAAAAATCTAAAGCAGAAATTAAAAAAAAACGACACTAACATCTTTCCCTATTCATAAAACATATCCACCAATAGAGCAATAATAAAGGGTTCTAATATCTCTTTTCAAATCAAAGCCCCCATTGATATGTGTATACATCCACGTATAAATAAATTAACGTAACCTGAATTTATTATTGTTGTTATTCATTCAAGACACGCGTCAAAATACGCTTCGTTAAACATGGTGCTAAAAAAAATATCCCACATATTATGATCATAAGTTATGCAACCCGTATGCGACTCAACGGGGGTTAAATTTACACGGTTAAAATTACAAAAAAAAAACTTTATATTCTGTACCCACACGTAAATCAGGGCCCGTATAAACAAGTAACAGTTTGCCAACAAACAAAATAATTGAGGAAGTGTTACTTTTTAAAATAAGTAAGTAGTGGTTGGAGGTTTGTAAAAAGGAGAAGATTGGGAAACTAGTTCTTCGAGAAATTCTTGTTGAATGTTGAAAGAGAGAAGAAACACAATATCAATATTTTTTTCATAAGAAGCAATTATTTGTGGTTAGACATTATATTATGAAAAATAAAACAAACACTTTGTATTTAACCACGAATTTAGTTTTATTTTTCATAACTAAAATAATACCTAGATCTTTCTATATCAGAGCTGTTGAGCACAATACACACGATGTTTGGACACTCTCACCGTTGAGCACAATATACACGATGTTTGGACACTCTCACTGTTGAGCATAATATACACGATGTTTGGACACTCACCGTTGAGCATAATATACACGATGTTTGGACAATCTCACTGCTGAACACAAATATACATGATGTTTGGACATTCTCACTGTTTAGCACAATAGATTTTGAAGTAATTTTTTTCTGAGCTTTCGAGAATAAATCGAGTCCGAGGCATTGATGTATTTTGGTACATATATTTTATTATTAAAAAAGGTAAGTACATAATACTTTTAAAAGATAATTAAATTTTTTTTGGTCCCGAGGGAAATTATTTCCGACTTTTTGTTTTTCTTTTTACATTAGATCCACGCAGGAGACCCTGAGGAAAACCATTTCCCTCGAGGCATATGTCATCTTTGGGGATACTGTGGGGAGGGTCTTTTTAGGGAAAGGAAGTTCTGGGAAGAAAAAAGTTTTGAGGGGTGGGTAGAAATCTGAGGGTCTGTGTGTCCAGGAGTGACGGACGTATGAATCCATTCCTCCAACTGCGGGTGAAGACGACAAGTCAAGAGACCAGCTGGAGAGGTCAAAAGGTCTCCCTGAACCAGTCTCTCCCGATCCGGTCCGCCACGCAGTAGACGGGCAAACGCATCCGCCTCCCAAGATCTGGACTAATCTCACCCCATGAACCCGGACATCCGCGCTAACAAACATAGCGAACCAGTAGGGGTGACCCATACCATCCAAATTGAACCTGTATGGCGTAAACCAAAAAAATCTTGTGTGCTTCATCCTTCGCAGTTCATTAATCCAAGCAATGCCCTCGCTAGATTTTCGTCGACCTTTCAAATATTTTAATTGAGCAAGTTTACCGTCCCGCGGCCGGGAATCGAATATAAAACCCTCGGAACATTCGCGTGCGAATGTAAATATTGGCGTGGAATTATTACAGGGGGCGGTACTTACATTTAATGGGGTATTTATTTTGATTGCGGTTATGCAAAGGTTAAGTAAGCGATTTTTAATAACTTATTACATAAAATATTTTTAAGAGCCATATTTTTAAGCACGTATACCTTAACTAGTAAACACATTTTAGTTATTTCTTTTTACTGTTTTAAAAAAAAATCGGCATCAAAATATACAGGGTGTCCGGAGGTAAAGTGCATTAACTTCGGGAGGTGATTCTACATAATTGTAGGAGTAAAATAATTAACAACTTTTCCCGAAATTCCATTTTTTTCCCAAACAAAGACTTCCTACTAAAAATCTTTAGCGTAAGGTGTAAAATTACCCGATTAATTTTCTGTGAGCTTGCCGGGCGCGATTGTGACAACGTTGCATATTTGTGACGTTTGTTGCAACCATAGACAAATTAATATTTCATATGTCTATGGTTTTAACGTTGCTTAGATGTAAGTCACTAGTTACATATAATTGTAAATCTTAATTATAAGACAGTAATATTGATTATTTTTTATATTTATTTGTACAGCGCACTTGAGGTGATTTTCCATGGAAACGGCGCTATATAAATTAGCCAATTATTATCGAACGTTATAAATAGTGCGGTTAGTGCGGGTCAGACGCAACGCCATACGCGCCGCGCCACAAATAACATCTGTGTACGTGGAATTTCACACAGAGTTACTGTTATACTTCGGTTTCCAAGTCAAGAATTCGACACAAGATGTCACTACTTCCGTCAGCAAGTCGGACGGGAACGTCTCCCCCCTAGGTATAACTGATACGAATTTGTGAATAATGTGAATATGTGGTATCTCTCGGGAAATCAAAAAATTGACGGTAATACATGTTGTATCAAGTGGATATATATTACATATGACGTCATTGCACTGTCTCGGTTACCTTGTCCCGGTGACTAACTACGGGCTGTTTTTGGAATCAGTTCGAATTGGATCAATGAAATGGTCACCAACACTAACTGGGCGAAGCCGAACCAAAAGCCGCCAGCAGGGCCTAAGCAGTAAAAACCTGTGGAGCGGGTGATGCGGTGCACATGCCGGACTACTTTTATTTTTTTACCAAAAAATCACCCCTAAAATTTAGAATTTTGAAAAAGTTTTTATATTCTTCACTTACACTGTCATGTAGAATCATCTCCCGAAGTTAATACACTTTACCCCCCGGACACCCTGTATATGGTGCTAAGGGACGTACTTGGCATACTTTAACCAGTGACTCCTGACATTATTTGTTGTAAAAAATGTTAATGATATTATGGTCACCGGTGACTTTTTTTCAATGTTTGTTTTATTTCAAAACTAAACACAAAAAAAATCCACATGTCGTCGGTATTCGCTTAGTCAAATAATCGACCAACCCCTCCCCCGATCCTATACAAAAAAAAATCAAAAATGTCACAATAGAGACAAAAGTTTAATTTATATTTTTTAATTCCAAATAATGTTAGGGAACTGGCTAAAATAAGTCAGTACGTCCCTTAACAACCTTTAGGTACATTACATATAAAATAATTAAAATAAATAAATAAAGGCATCCGAACGTATAGTTCACTTTACAAGTACATTAGTAAAGTATCTAAATTAAGAAAAATGTTAAAGTTACGAATGTAATAGGTATCAGAAATAAGCAAAACGTTTGTTAAAATGTATGTTTGTAATAGACAAAATGAAGTGAACCTATTTTAATTCCAATGGAACAGAATCTATGAAAATGTAGAAAGTATAACACAACATTAAACATTTACAGGGTCAGAGAAAATGATGTCAACTTGTTTTTAATCCTTGAAACGAAATAAACAAAATAACGCGAGTAAACAAAATAAATTGCCGTGTAATCAAGTAGTTAATTAACGAGCAAATAATAATTAGTGCTAATGAGTTAGTTTATTTCATCTTAAGTGGGTCAAATAATTGCAAAACCCAGTTAAACGCCGAATTAAAGAAAAATAAAAATTGAAGATAGGCAGTGTCGGACACTGGCTAAGTTATTTTCGTTAAAACGTAAATCGTGTTAAAAACTTTCTGGGTGGGAAAAGGAATCGTAAAAACTCACTGAAGGCAGGAAAAAGATATCTCTTGTCCAATAACACTTTCCACTTTGCACCGATTATAATTTTCATCACCAATAGAGAACTCCAGTCCAATTTTTTAATATTCTTAAATGAATACTGACCTTCTAACTTAAATAACTGCATTTTTATTTGTATAGTTAGTTTTAACAGTTAAAACAATTGTCAAAGTTTTAAATTTTCAAGATCCCCCGAAAACCACCGTATGTATGGTGAATCGTGTGACGTTATCACTCCTGAAAAGTTACTATAGGATCTGGCAATCAGCTGATCAACTACCGCCATTTTGAATTTCGTTGTTCGAAGTATTCTCCCTAGAAGTAGCATTACTATTTGTGCAGTAGTTTTTGAATATCTCTATCTCTATAAATAAAAATGAATCCCCGAAATGTATGTACGCGCATAACTTCCGAACGACTGCACCAAATTGGATAATTCTTTTATTGTTGTGTTCGTTATTGTCAGGACAAGGTTTGTATAAAACTATTTGTGAGCTCTGGCATTGTGAAATTTGTATAAAAAATTGCAATAGGTGGCACGCGAGCTGTTCTTAAACTGAATGTATCGGGACACAATGTATGGTATGCGGGAGCGGTGAGGCGAGAGGGGAGAGAGGAAACTCGGGAGGGGGGTTCGCTGGAGGGGAAAAGGGGGAGTGGAGTGGGAAGAGGGAAGGTTGAGGAGACGGAGTGGGAACGCGAGAGGGGAAAGGGACGAGGGAGAAAAAGGGGAAAGGACGCGCAAAGAGAAACAATTTATTTATTAAATGGCATAGCAACGCATGCCGGGAACCAGCTAGTTTTCAATAATAGAGATAAACTGATAAGAGATATAACTAAAGAGGTCAATGAGAAAACCCTGGCGAAGACGCTAAAAACGACACAGAAGACAAATGAACTATATTTAAATAACTTTAGTCCGCCTCGGCACAGGACCCCCTAGTGAGGAGGACTAAGAAATACAATATTTTATTCTTAATTTCACCATTATATTTTGTATGTAAAATTTTTTTATATAGTCGCCATAATAAAAAAAAAAAAACTTGATTCTCTTGTCAAATGGTCGGAACTGAACAACTTACCCTTCAGCATTCAGAAATGCAGTGTCGTTACATTTACAAGATCCAAAGATACATTCCTGTTCCCCTACCACATTAATAAACATAAATTAACACGTAAAAATGAGATTCGAGACCTTGGCGTAATTTTTGAAGCACATCTCTCTTTCAAATCCCATATATCTGATATTGTCTCCCGTGCCAACAAAATGCTTGGATTTGTTCTTCGTAATTCAAGATCATTTACCAACGGAATCGCAATCCGAAGAACGTATGAAGCACTTGTTCGCAGTATCTTGGAATATAGCTCCATTATTTGGGCCCCTTCTGAGCAAAACCATATTCTCGAAATAGAAAAAGTACAAAAGAGATTCATGCGTTACCTATATATGAGGGAATATATGTACTACCCTTTCCTGTATCCATCCTTATTCTTAGCAGGAATGCTCGATGTTAATACATTAGAAGCCCGCCGAAAAATATTTTTAGGAAAACATTTTTTTAAGATAATCTCTGGAACTATACATAATCCACCTATTTTGAAAGAAATTAACTTATATGTCCCAGACAAGTATACTCGTGGAAGGTCCCATACCCTTTTTTATGCTCCAAAAGCGAGGACTTCTGCCTATCAGAACGCGCTAGTCAACAGAGCGACTGAACTGCTCAACGAGTCTGCATTGACTATTGACATTTTTAACGTAACCTACAGGCAGTTTAACAATTATCTTTTGACGTATGTCACAAAGTGAAACTGACCTTTTTATGTGTTTTGCTGTACTTTTTGTCTAATTTGTAATCTTCTCCATAATGTATTGGTGAATAACAGTTTTACGGAGAACATGAAAAAATAAATAAATAAATAATAAATAAATCTCTATAAACAGTATGTAAATACGATGGCTTGTACATGATTGATGACCTACATTCCCATACAATGACTTTGACGTCACGACACGACACGACGAACAGTGACGTAACCACTAAACATTTCAATAATGCCAATTTGACGGCGTGTTTTTACGACCCGATTAAAAATGGACTTTTTAATATTTTTTTAAAAACTCTTCGTTTAATATTATTAAATGAAACTTATATATTCAGAATCAGCGTTTATTGGTCTATACTATATGAACATATTTTTTTAAGGGCCCGCAACCCGGATTTGTACAGATTTATTACATTTCCCTTAAACACGGTAAGTTTTAAAGCTTTTTAAAAAATGTACGTTATTAAATGTATTAATATCTAGACTTTGCCTGCGCCGAAACGCAAATTATATAAAATTCCCTCGATAGAAAAAAATCGCAAAGTATGCTCCAAAAATTATTATTAACACGTTTGTTTCAGTTATTTTACAAGTTATATATATATGAAAAAATTCACAGTGTTTCTTGAAATACTGTTTAAGATAATGCCCGCAAGATTTTTGCTCTATTTTAAACGAGTCGTGTTTTATCAAGCATTTTCGCAATTTTTGCATCGATTTTGTCGCTGTAAATGTTAGCGCTCTCCTCTAACATTCGTAATTTCGTATCTCTCAATCTTCTTCTTTTCGGGCCCGGTTGCAGAGCCTTAAGCCATAATATTTTTCACTGGAGTTCCTTATTCTATCATTCGCAGTAAAGATATTGAGCATAGAACACTGCTGTCATGTTGATGATTGTCACTGCACTGTCCTTGAGATTTCACTATGTAGGTAGAGGGAATAGGTGTGAGGTGTGGGTATGATTTAGGAAAATGGACAGGAATATTCCCTAACAAATCGTGTATGGTCTAGGAGTCTAGGTCGAAGTGTATATACAGAAATTGTATATTTTTTTATGTTTTGAATTGTGTAATTCATTTTAAACTTACATCTATTGAATTCAGAGTAGTGGCATGAGAAGCAGGATACATACATTATATGGCTTACAAATTATTTGAATTATCTTACAAAACGTCACATCTATTCAAGTTTCCCGGTTGGTTTGTCCAAAACATTTATCAGTTCAAGTTTACAGAATATCTAAAGGTATGCACGAAAGAGTTTTGAATTAGGTCCCGGCATTTTCGGTGTCATTCTCTTTTGAATTTTGTATTCTACGCTTTCGTGCCAGATTTAATGATTCTGGTTGTACGTTGCCCTATGTAACGCGGCATTTCAAGAAAATCTGGATATTTTCAAACCTTCAAACATTCCTCTTCAAAACAACATTTAATTCACTGGGATCGGATAACTAGTCTCCGTAATGGATACGTGTCGAATCCAGAAAACTGAAAACCATTTTTTATTGAAACTCAAACAGATTTTCCGCTATGTAATTTGGATATTATCGCAAATCTTCGCCTGGATAAGCAAGTTAATATTTGTTAAAAATATAGAAGAAAGAAAGAATATTACAAGAATCAGCGCAGCCAGCGTGAAAAAGTTAAAAGATAATCCCACATTCGGCCTTTCTTCTTTGGTCTATTTAAGAAAAACGTAAATAAAACCTTATGGACTATATTAACGTAGAAGAAAACATCTATAAATTCATAGTGAAATAAGGGAATTTTCCTGCGTGCTCTGATGTCGACCGTAAAGTTTAGTAATTAACTCTACTATTATAATACGGGAAAAAATGTCGTTAAGGACACAGATACAATGTTACAAATAAATAAATAAATGGATACAGGCATTCAGGTAGTAATTGCATTAACAGACCTTATATAGAACACGTATCGACAAATGCAGACAAAATATTTGCAAGCTGTTAGATTAATCAAAGATTTATTAATTGGAGTGTGAAGTAGTGATGTGCAATACAATCGAGATAACCATTAGTTACACAGTCGAGAAAATTGGTAATCGAAATGTTATTATTAATAGAGAATTTTCACGGTTTCTGTTCTCCTGTGTGGAGCTCATGTAAAAAAAAACGGAAAAATAAACTTTATATCTTTCGCACATTTTTAACGAAATCCTTAGTTTGTGAAAATATCCTATTAAAGAATTTGTATAACAACGTGAAAATAAACAACGTCAACAGTAGGTAGGTAGATAAATTTTATAATCTATAGATAACTAAGGAATTCCCGGCGTGCGATTCAAAGCTACTCAAATAAAGAAATTGTTTCTCCCTGCATGCCCTTTCCCAATCGTTCCAGTCACCTACCTCCTCCCCTTCCTTTCAGGCCTCCCTTCCCCTCCCGGATTTCCCTGTTCCACCCCTCCCTAATCAAATGAATATACCCTTTTTTCAAACAACTCGCCACCTTTTGCAAATTTTTTATACAAATTTCATAACACCATAACATTATGATAGGAGCAAGAAAAAATTACTCTATAAAGTTGCTATTAGCTTGCCGGGCGCGGTTATTGCAACGTTGCTTGGTAGTAGGTAATAATGCTGCCCCCACACGCCGCGCGCCGCCCGGCCTAATTTTATCTTTTTACCGTAAAACTACCCCTAAACGGTGGAATTTCGAAAAAAGTTATTTATCTTTTTGCTTATACAATCATCCCTGCGTATAGAAATCTTCGCAATCAATAAAACTTCCAAATAATTTCATAATGCAAGAGCTCACTATGATACATAGAAACTATCACGGTCATGCGCACATCAAATCCCCAAAGTTTCACCGCAATCAGGTGAATGGTTTAGGAGAGCACAAGGAACAATAAAAAAACATTATTTTTTATATATTACGATTATAAATATTGATAAAATAATATTATTAAAATCGAAGGGAAGAAAATCTGAAAAATTAAAAAAAATAGCAAATAATAAAAAAAATGTTTTGCCATTCTTCGTTATCGAAAGTACCTGAATGCATTTAATCAAATTAATTTCCAATGTGTAATTTATTTTTATTTATGCGAGAGCCTTTTGGGCGTAAATAAATAAAAAAAATCACTTTATGCACAATCACAACTGCGAAATGGGATATTGTACTGCAATCACAGAGAGTAATGCGAAACATCGATTATTAAAACGTTTATATAACCAACATGTTTCGATTATGGCCATTACTAGCTTGCTGCAACAACAGGCGGTAATAAATATCTATTAACTGTGCGAGCGCCACAGTCATCAGAGAACGATATTATTCCACAACTGGTTCAGGTCTGCATAACATCAAAGGTAAACACGTTTCATTGCATTTTCATCGGAAACATTGTCGTTTATATTAGAACTGTTCCATTTAATAATAAAATAAACAACATATTTCATAGCAGGTAGACGAAAGCATTGAATATTTTAGAATAAAGCTCTTTTTTCCTTCCCGGAACTTCGTCTCCTTCACTTCCCTAAAAAGAGCTTTCCCAAAGATATAATTTATTATTTTATTTTTAATTTATTTTATGTTTATTTATTTTATGAATATCGCACAATAGTCCCAATCTGCTTCCCTCTGGAGCTAGTGAGACTATGGCAACCCCAATGTATGTTGTGAGACTAGAGGTTGTAGGGAGGGGAAGGAGGTGGCGAAGAGGAAGGTGGGGATATACCGGATTATTCAGATCTGATCACCAAACACAGCTAAAGTCATTTCAAGCAACGTTTCAATCCTGAATGGTGGTCTTACGCCAGGACGATACTGAGAGTATCTACGAGTAGGACGATACTGAGAGTAACATTTTGTACTAATCTCTGTTTTTCCGCATTTCGTTTTAATGTTTTTTTTCCATATTATTTTCTCTTGTCTTTTCTTTTGATTTCTTTCATTTTCTCTGTTCTGTATTTCTTATAAATTTTATTAACAATTTTTTTTTCCAAAATACATGTTTTTTTATGTATAAAATGTAATAATGTGTATATTTTATGTACCTGTCTCAATATAAAAAAAGTAAATGTCAAAAGAACCCGTTGACAAACTGATATCAACCAGTTTAACGGGACTTAATTAAAAAATGTAAAAAACTGTAAATAAATATTAAAGGAATTTTTATTAGTAATAAAAAAAAAAAAATTTAAAAAAATTTCCCATTCGTAGGCATAGGCTTATGAATGAAGGAGATTTGGGAGGCGGATATGAGTACCGCCGCGCCGCCCCGGGAATTATTTACTGGATAACCAACAACTCTGCCATAGGCCTCCCCAAGTGGTTCGCTACGTTTGGTGACTTAGCAGGGGTGCCCGGGTTCAAGGGATGAGGTTTGTCCAGGTCTTGGCGGCGGATGCGTCTGCCCCATCTGCTGCGTGGAGGGCCGGATCGAGATAGACTGGGTGAAGGAGGCCTTTGACCTTGTCTCATTTGACCTGACTCTCTCTACCCATAGCCTTACACCGCAGTTGGAGGGATGGATTCATTCGTCCGTCACTCCTATACATACTAACCCCTAGATTCCTACCTACCCCTCCTACCATTTTCCTTCCCAGAAATTCCTATCCTTCCCTTCCTTAAAAAGACCCTCCACACAGCATCCCCTAAGATGACATAGGCCCTGAGGGAAATTATTTTCCTCAGGGCCTCGTGTTTGGGGCTAATGTTTAAAAATAATCGTGATTATCTTCAGGAAACGAGTACCTACCAACCTTCTACTATATCCTTTGAGATCACGATGACCAAAGATGCAGTGCTGGCCTCCACATCGTCCAACTAACTAACCATCACGCCGTTTCCTCGCGGGGGTAGGCAGAGAGGACGACCGCCAGACAACTCGGTCTTGGCACACACTCTTTGCCTCACTCACATCCATACATCGTCTTATACATACTCTTCTATTACTCTGTCCATCGTCCAGATATCTTTAATTTATTTATTTAACACTCAGAGGGCATGTTTGGTTGTACAGTTAATTCATGACAGATGATTTTTAAACAGATAAAGAAATAATAAAAAATAAAATTAGACAAAAAATGCACAGAAGTCATAAAAACACAAAGATACAGCAATTTAATAGGTTTACAAAAATAGAGATATGTTCAGGAATAGTTTTGGAATACATTTTTTACAAGATCCACAAAATTCGCTAGTTTTATGTTATATGTCAACATCACCTAAGTACTGATTTCCCATAGTGTGAAATCGTTGTATCGGAGAGTGAGCAATGTAGTTCTGCTTATGAATGCTGCAGTAGAATAGTGTATTTTGTCGTGTAGTTACTGTCGGTATTCGTAAATTTATGAGTTGCAGGAGTTCGCAACAGTCGAACTTAGAGTTAAGTATTTTGAATAAAAATGTTAAGTCGTTTATTTTACGTCTGTCTTCTAGTGTGTGTATTTTTAGAATATTTAATAATAAATTATAGTTTAAGTCTTCTAGTGGGATATTTAATTTAAAATTTATAAAACGCAAAATTTTTATTTGTATTCGCTCAATGTTATTAATGTGCATTTTGTAAGTTGGAGACCAAACTACCGAGTTATATTCCATTATGCTTCTAACTAGGGAAACATATAATAATTTAATGGCTTGTATGTCTTAGGGCTTATTTAAATAGAAGTCACTTAGTGGTCAGCTATCTTCCATGATTGCTGCAAATCCTTCACAGCGAATTCACCATTTTAAAGAATCTAGTTGAACACTTGTTACAAAATTTCATATCCTCGTCCTCTGCAACAGGATATCTCCCTTCATCCTTATGATATGAATAAATATAAAGCAAAAGTTTATGTGTAATTTTATACTTACGTAAACTGTGGGTTTCATGTGAAATTAAGTACCGTAACCGTTGTACGAGCTTTGTATTTCTAACTTGTAAGTTTGATCCAAGTTTTAATTTAAACCACTCGTAAAGTAAGCGGAACTAAACGGCAAGTGTAGACGATGCGGAGACTTTTGTTTGTAGTCTTATTCCAGTAACTACAACCTACAAGAGTAAGGGAAGCAACGAATAATTCAGTTGAACTAAAAGTAGATACCTGCCAAAGGTGTTTTGTTGGAATAAGAGATCTTCCACTTTTCTATTTTTACATTAACTCCACACATTTTTACACATTTGACGGCTTCCGTGGTCGAGGGGTAAGGCTTTTGATTAAACCATGTTATTTCACGATTACTTCGTTTAAAACTTGCTGGAACTTTTGACTTTTTTTAATGCAAAAATTGAAATGAATGACAAAAATGTCGGTAAACATGATGATATTCAAATGTTTAACGAAGTTTTTGGCAGCGGCAAATATAAGGCAGCATTAGTTACTTCAATTTATGTGTTATTTTCAAAAGCTCACTGCTACTCTAGGATACAATTATTTTGTATGTATGCTCACTGGGATACCACAATTCCGCTAAGGGTTAAAATAATATATAGTATATTGGCGGCACATTCCAGAGTGAAAAGTATTCCCAGTAACGCACTGCTGTAAGACCACCATTCAGAATTGAAACGTTGCTTGAAATGGCTTTAGCCGTGTTTGGTGACCATATCTGAATAGCCAGGTACTTCCATATTCTTCCTCTTCCCCATCTTCCTCTTCCCCATCTCCTTCCTCTCCCCACTACCTTCAGCCTCACAACATACTCCAATTGGGGGTGCCATAATCTCACTGGCTCCATATGCAAGCAATTGGGACTCTTTTGAGATATTCACATAAAAAAACACACGAGACCCTGAGGAAAATAATATTCCTAATGCCCTGTCATCTTTGCAGATGACCCTCCACACAGCATCAGATGCTGTGTGGAGGGTCTTTTTGTGGAGAGGAAGGAGCGAACATGGGTCTTGCAGAGACACAGGGAGGGAAGAAACACAGAGACCGGCATATCGTCCCACAGCCGAGCTGAGAATCAGCAAATCGAACAGACATCGTACGATCAAGTGAATCAGATACTTGAGACGGGCCATGTCAAGAGTCGGAATAATAGAAGAGTATGTATGAATGTGAAGGAGGTGAGTGTGTGCCGAGGCCGAGTTATTTGGCGGTCCACCTTCTCTGCCTACTCCTGTGGAGAAACGGCATGATGGTTAGTTAGTTAGTTAAATAGACTGCGAGAGGGACAAGGGAAGGACCTTAGAAGTATTGTTCATCAGAGAAAACCACAGAACAGTACAAATTATTTTTAACATTAAATAATAACATATTATGGAACACTGACCCAACCAATCTCACGAACTAAACAATTCGGATAACATCCCACGGAGATATTACGTACACTTGGCCAAACATACATCTCATCAAGTCATGGATCAAAAGGAGTTCCTTCACGTTTATTATTACATGGATATTTATTCCCCTTAATTCCATCTAAAGTCTCCGTGTACTAATGTGTATAACATGTGAACAGCTAAGTGACGATTTTCCACCTAAGCAATTTGGTTTGTACAATTATTTGTGACAGAATATAATGTTCACGTAATTTAGGATTTTGAGATGCCTCTGTAATGGGAAACACGTGTTCTCAGAAATGTGACACTTACCATCGATCTGTGTTATTCATGATAATTAGGGGTTATGAAAGAAAAGCAATTGTGAAATTATTTAAAACATGTGAAGCTAACAGTTTCGAAGTTCTTAACTTTAATTCTGGATTAATTGACTCTATTTTTTAATTGTATAATCATCACAATGGTGGGGAGAAGCTTTAAGAGTTTTTCGTCGTAAAACTAACTTAAAATATGTACACTTGTGGATTATAATTTGAATATACCTAAATCTATTTTATGGGCGCCATTATCATTCTAAATTGACGATAAAATCGTAAGGATTAACAATAGGTAAACCAATTAAAAAATATATAATCTAATACCATTTAAGTTTTGTTCTCGTGTTACGTGTAGTTCGCCATTTCATTAATCTCCAAAGAATCTGTATGTCACCGCGGAAGCCGCTCGTCCAATTATAGCATGTCAAATACGAGTATATAAGTGAAACAATTACAGCTTATCAAATATATAAGTGAGACAAATATAGCATATCAAATATATAAGTGAGGCAATTATAGCGTATCCAATATTTAAGTGGGACAATTATAGCGTATCAAATTTATAAGTGAGACAATTAAAGCAAATCAAATATATAAGTGAGACAATTATACATAGTTTAAGGGTTATAGAAAAGCTCCAATGAATTAACTAAACGACATTTTCCGCAGGGGTAGGTAGATATTATGCGTAGGTTCTAAACGTGGGCGAAAACGCCCCCTTTGAGAATACGGAGTGGGTAAAAGACCAAAAGAAAATTGGGGGGCGTTTCAGACTTTCAGGGGGGCTTTTTAATTTCTTAAAATCAAATATTTTATCATATGCGGCGGGTGTAACGTCAATTATCGTTTCAAGGTCTCGTGCGCCGACACCGATTGAATAAGAAAATAAAGATCCGAATCCGTATCCGAGGATCTTGACACCAAATACCCGTATTCGGATCCGTATCAGCGGATATATATTTTTAACGATCCGGCACATCACTAGTATCTACCACCGTCATTATTGAAGGCTCCGTGTGACCAACCCAAAGTTACAGTTTATTTATTTTACTGCCTCCCGACAGTTTTTAACATGTTACTTTAATATCTATCATTAACAAAAACATATCTGAATTCTACACGACTATTTACTTTAAATAAAGGAGCCTTTCAAGCGTGTTCAATAATGTATTTCACGCATGTAAGAAACAAGTTCAACGGCCCCTTCATCAAAATACGGTACAAATTATCAAAAACTTTAAATTACTTTGCACCCTCTCCCCGAAGGTTGCCCGCTCTAATAAATAATATAATAACGGGAGGGTGTTGTCTGTTGCTAATAAGTTTTTGGTCGGAAGTTCATAAGCGATTGAACTGTAAGGGGTAAAAGGGTGATCCGCCCGTATTAAGGGATCCGACAAAAGGGCCCACGATTTATCATAGTTCGTAGGTTACAAACATTGATGATAATCATCTTGGTATCGACTTAACACATCAAGCTATTTACTATGTTATCGACATAACACCGGCTGGGCTTACGAGAGCCTAGCTTGAATCTAAAAAAATGTGACGTCATCATTCTTGTCCGGACCAGCGTCGAGCTCTCATCGTACATTTTACGAAATAAAACGGCTAAAAAGGTTAGCTTGTTCTATACATTATACCCTAAAATATATCGCATAACGAATGTGGGCGGTTCTCCGGTGTGCTCGTCGCTGGTTACAGGGGTAAGTAAATTATGAAACATTCGTAAAAGTATCTTAACTAAATACGGCAACACAATATTCATCTGTGAAAAGTGGCGAACTTTACTTTGCGTGTATTTGGACTTCGCAAATATGTTAATAACGTGGCGAGCAATTCGCGCTCCCATGTAAAAAGGTCTATCCATTCAAAAGCAGATTTTGCTTTCAAGAACTAAATAGTGATATTATAATGCGAGATGCCTAAATATTGACAGATTGATTTTTTAACAAATCACAGTCATCTTTCCCCTCTTCGTCCCCCCATAGTTTGGTTTTATCCCTCATCTGTGTCTTCTCGTCTATTAAATTTGGATGTCTATGACTAAATGCCACGATCAGATGATTCTAATAATTGAAATAATGAAGACAATGTTGGGGAAAAACTCTATCGAAAATCTGAAACAGAAAAATTGGAAAAAGATACCGTCACATCTAACGTAAGTCTAAGATGTGACCGTTTCTTTTTTTTTATTTTTCTGTTTCAGATTTTCGATTAGGTGTCGCTAATTATTAAATTGTCTTCATAAATTAAAATATTGCAATTTGAGGTTTTACTCATCAAGTTAAAAATGATAAAAAACCTAATAACTGATTCGAATGATTTTTAGTTTGGGAGGCGGGTAACAGCGGTGTCAAGGTTCATGGGGTGAGGTTAGCCCGTGTCTTGGCGGCGGATGCGTCTGTCCACCAACTGCGTGGGATACCTTTCAACCTCTCCAGTAGGACATATTAGGATATAAGGATAGATTCATATGTCTGTCATTCCTGAACACACTGACCCCCAGATTCCCACCCATGATAGCTTTTTCCTTCCCAGAACTTCCTCTCCTTCCTTTCCTAAAAAACCCTCAACACAGCATTCCCCAAAGATGACATGGGCCCTGAGGGGAATTATTTTCTTCAGAAACTCCAGTATGGAGCTAATGTAAAAAAATAACAGAGTGTGCAATTCACACGGCCGGCGAAGTCCAGCGGTAAGGCTCTTGACTCGCACACCGAAGGTCGCGGGATCAAATCCCGGCGTGGCAAATAAATTTTATTTGATTAATTTGTGTTATTTCAAAAGTTATTCATTTAAAATAATATATCGTATATTTGCGGCACGTTCCAGAGTGGAAGATACTCTCAGAATCGCCCTGGTGTTAGACCACCATTCTGAATTGAAACGTTGCTTGAAATGGTATTAGCCGCGTTTGGTGACCAGATCTGAATAGCCAGGTACTTCCCCACCTTCCTCTTCCCTATCTCCTTCCCCTCCCTTCAGTCCCACAACATACCCCAATTGGGGATGCCATAGTCTCACTGGCTTCAGACGGGAGCAGTTGGGACTCTTGTGCGGTATACTATCCCTATCTCTAGACCGGTTATACTATCTCATTCTCTCGCAGGCTAAATCCTATAGATTTACGTGTTTGTCTCTTTTCAGTGTCGCTATTTTTCGTTTATCGAGTTTCAAATCACAACGGAGCTAAAGAAGTTTTCACTTCAATAAATTGAGTCGTGTAATGTTACGAGTTGGTGTACGAAAGAATAGGTATGCACGTAAATAAATAAATCTAAGGGTATTGCATAGCCGATTATCTTTGCACATCCTTGCAGTAAAATGACATGACGGTTAGTTAGCCAGTCTTGTCACCCTTACAAGGAAAATGATGCAACGAAATCGATACGAAGCTGATCTAAGTAAACCGCAGGTTATAAAAATGTTGAGGTTTTCGTAACCGGAGATTATAGGTCAATGTTTCCCAATGACTTCACCATTGAAGCATTGACTAATGATAAAACCCCACAATATTGACATTAATTATATGCACCATATTTGAAATGATCAATAAGACGTTGTACCACATAGATAAGATACCAAACAGCAGAACAATGTTCTAGCACAATATACATGACAAGAGGAATGGTGCAATTGAGACAAACGTTGTTCTGCCATATAAATTATTTCGAAAATTTTGGTTGTTAAATAAAAAATAACGAATGAATTGTAAGTGTGTGGGCATGGGATCTATGACAGAAAGAGGAATGGAGCGCTTTAGATGATGACTTGTGGATGCGTGGATGGATGGATCTCGTGCATTGTGGATGCGTGGATGGATACATCTCGTGCATTGTGGATGCGTGGATGAAAGTGCGATGAGTCGGACGTAGCGCCATCTGTCATTCAACAACATAAATAATTTCGTTCTGTTTGAAATACGAAAGACGGTTAAATTTGTTCATACAAAAATACTAAAATCGCGATTGAAAAATGGGAGGGTTGGGGGTAGGAGGGTTAAAATTTGGTGGTATAGGTATTTTTGATGCCAATAAAAAAAATACTAAAAAAAAATTGTCAAAAAAAATACAATTTTTTATTCTGGATAAGGACACCCTTATCACCTAGCGGTATGAAGTAAACTTTAAAACCTATTCTCATACCTACCAAATATGTATAAAAAATTCATAAAAATCGGTCAAGCCGTTTCGGAGGAGTGCGACAACAAACACGGTGACACGAGATTTTTATATGTAAGATTGTACCCAAAACAAAGACTAATTGTTTTTAACGTTAAATTGGGCATTTTATTTAGTTATCCCGTTAAAAAGTCATACAAATTTAATGTTTCGGCCATCTTCTTTACCAGGACAGCTTGATATTAGTTAAAGTAAGTTCTCCCCTAGACAGAAGGGCGATCACCCTCTATTCTTATTTTACGTTCTCGCACCAAATATCGGACAAATAATAATAACCATAATAAAAATATTAATACCTCATTTGTCGGGAAATGGGGTTCTTCGGATCTTGCAGCCCGTTTGATGGTTCCGAGACACGAATGTTTTGCCCTCGACAGGATAACGAACTACGAATCATTAATTCCAGAAAATATTACACCATGCATCAAAGGTCAAAAACATTGATACAAAGCAAGCAATGCATGATCAAATTTCATTTATATTTTTTACTCCAAATAAAGTTAGGAATCACTGGTTAAAGTAAATCAAGTCTGTCACTTAACACCCCGAATAAGTTTCTAAAATTATTGGCACAAACGACTATGTGAGCTAACTTCAAATTAATAAATAAATAAAGCAAAAATAAGAAAGTTCGTCTAATAGGGTCTGTTGTTTTGCAATGCTGATTCCAGACTCACGGCGAGAACAAGCACTTATCCACACTCTCATTTTTCTCACACGTGATCTGTTTCCCATCCGGTATGGACGACATTACAGACGATATTCAAAATGCTACAGGTTTGTTGGCTCTGTGCGATAAATTGCAACTCTTGTTGATTGTTCCACATTTTTAACACAAGGAAACAAAATTTTCGAAACAAAAACAAAAATATAACGCACGTCTACTCTCAACCGCTCACTAAACAACACTGAGACAAAACGTGAGTGTAGTAGTCTTCTCGCTTCTCGCCCGAGAAATCCTTTGAAGCGGCCAAATTTACCGACAGTGATCCGAGAACAGACGAGGCCAAGAAAGAGAATGCGAGAAACTCATCACATTCACGCTTCTCGGGTGTTCTCGGGGCTTCTCGCCGAGAGTCTGGAGGGGCTATAAGTATTACTAAAGAAAGCATTCCATTGTATTGACTCGTAAATAGTGATAGGTGAATTTCCGGGAATTTTATTTTCGGGGAATATTTCGAGAATTTTCATGTAAATGGTGAAATATCCAGAGTTTATTTAAAACTATATTAATTAAGATTGGACATTGCATTACAGATAGCCATTATTGTGAAATTAAAGTTACCAGAGAAACGATTATGTTTTAAATACGTTTTTAGATTTTTAAATCCAAAAGACATCTGCCGTGATGATGGAAATTGATGTTGGCTAAAGAAGGAGGTAGCGCAACACGGCATAACACCCCAAAAACAAATAACGAAGATTATGTGTTTATTAAATTTAAGAAGTGTTAGAAAACGCAGACAAGCTGCCTTATGGCATTATGGCAGCTTTGCGTGACTCCTTTTTTATTATTATTAATGTTATACCCTGTAATATCAATGTTTTATAATAAAGAAAATTAAATTTATAATATTAGAGCATATTGAGGACAGAACTTTAAGAATTGTTTAAATATAGAAAAGTACCGAAGACATTAGCCGTCACCATGTTGAAATTTGCGGCCGGCTGATGGGACTGGAATTTTTCGAAAATACCGAAGATACAAGCCGTCAAAATGTTGATATTTGCGGTCGGCCGATAATTGCGTGATGTCACGAGATATGGAAAGCACTGTCATTTGAATTATTAACCACAAGATTGAATTCCTTATACCGAAGTTCACTTTAAAAGCTCAACACTTGGTCTTTTATTGAGATATCAAAAAACTAATTTTAGTGTCGGTATCACATAACACTTTAAATATTATATAATAAATTTTCAGAAGAAAGGCTGGCCTTCCATACTAACAATAACTTACCCAAACTTTTAACTAATTGTAAATACAACCACAAACTTAATTGCATCGATTGCCCAGCAATTTATATAGGTAAACGCGCGTAACGTAAATATTAGAGGTAAAGAACACGTCAGGTGTTTAACAAGCGCAGGCTTCTCAGAATTAGTCGACCATTTAATTGATATTGATCATTCATTTAATAGAAATATATTAATTAAATAATACATAAAAATAGAATAGGAAAACGCCTGAACAATTTAGAAGCATTAGAAATATCAAAATCAAAGAAATATAATTGCCAAATCTAAAAAAAACTAATGGAATTCTATGTAACCCCCTCCTCCTTCCCACCAGGAGGAGGGGTTACATAGATACATATGTTATCTCTATTATATGCTCTCTCTTTCTATAATGTCAACCTTAAAATATTCTTCTGTACTGTAGCTTAGTTTATATGTTTATTGTCCTGAAGAAGGTTGAGATCAACCGAAACCGGTCGATGAATATAAATTAAAATACAGTGGTTTTAAACAAAGTACTCATTTCATTTTATATAATACATTTTCATTAAAAATGAGGAAACAACCGCATGTAGAATAATATAACAATAAATTCCTGACTTCGGGGAATTTACATTAGGTCAGAGAATATTCCCGGGTGCGCATCAGTAGTCTCATAGGATTGCTGATTGGTTGATTAGCTTTTAATTCAATGTGTCAAAGTGTGGATTTCGATAATCCAGTGACTAAAGATTGATTGACTTACCGAAAACCGTATACGAATTCGACCACTCGCTTTTCGAGAATAGAGCCTCGAATATCGCATTTCATAAAACCAATCAAAAGCAAGTCCGACACGTGATATAGTTAATAAGGCCTATTATTTTTCATTACATCGGTATTGATTCGGCAGAGCGTTTTATTGTATTTAGGCATTGATATAAAACGTGTAGGATTCACCAGTAAACAAAAACCCGGTTGGATACGATTTTAGATTTTCACGGCCAAAAGTGTTTTTGTTATTAGTTTTTGGTGACACGGTATCGCTCCTAAGTAGACAAGTACAAACATCACCCCTAACTATCACACATCTGCCCTGATGATGGACACTGTAATGCTGTCCGAAACGTTGGCTAAAGAAGGAGGTAGCGCAACACGTCATAATATCCCAAAAACTAATAACAAAAAAAAAACGGTTTTTCATGTCATCTTTGAAAGTTTTTTTTTTTAAATTTAATAAAAATAAATTACAATTTCACATATTCAAACTAAAGATTTAAACGTATTTGGAGCAGGTGGATGAGTTTGTGTACTTGGGAAGTATGTTTACGAGAGATGGAAGGGCTGACAGAGACATCGAAAGAAGGGTAAATGCAGGCAAATCTATCGAAGGACTGAACGCCGTTGGCGCCAACAAGAAACTGTCCAAAGAAGCGAAGTTAGCCGTCCATAATGGAGTGCTGGTACCTACCCTGATGTATGGCAGTGAGGCATGGAACTGGCTGAGGAAGGACGAAAGTAGACGGAATGCTGTAGAAATGAGATCCCTGAGGCGTATGTGTGGTAAAACCATGTACGATCGTGTGAGAAATGTGGAGATCCGCGAAGAATGCAAGGCTGATGTAAGCGTGATATGTAAGATTAAGAAAGGGACGCTCAGATGGTTTGGGCATGTAGAGCGAATGAACGAGGAAAGGATTGTAAGGAGAATATATGACGCAAATGTGAATGGAAGCAGAAGTCGGGGACGCCCGAGGAAGACATGGCACGACCAAGTGAATCAGATACTTGAGTCAGGCCATGTGAAGAGTCGGAATAATAGAAGAGCATGTATGAGACGATGTATGAATGTGAACGAGGCAAGGAGTGTGTGCGAAGATCGAGTTGTTTGGCGGTCCGTCCTCTCTGCCTACCCCTGCGGGGAAGCGGCGTGATGGTTGGTTAGTTAGTTAAACTAAAAAGAAGTTTATCGGAACTTTTTTATCTCATATTTGTAAAGTGTGCAAAATAAAAAAAAAAATAAAAATAGCAATGGTTAAAAGTACATAAAAAAAGACATTGCAATATAAATAGTGTCCAGTTATAGTGATTTATTTTTGGGGTATTATGCCGTGTTGCGCTACCTCCTTCGTTAGCCAACGTTTCGGCCAAGTAGATGCATAGTTTCACATTATTACACATCTGCCCTGTTGATGGACACTGTAATGTTGTCCGAAACGTTGACTAAAGAAGAAAATAGCGCAACAAGGCATAATACCCAATCACTAGACCGTGAAAATCTCAAATTCTACCAGTATACATCTAATTTATTTAGTTCATTTAATTTCAGAAGAAATATATTCCTTTTTTTGTAATATACTTTTATTTTTTAACATCGTCGTAACAACTTGGGAGGCGGGTAGGGTATCACCGCCCCGGGAAACATTTATTGTATAACCAAAACCCCAGTCATGGGAAGGTTCGGGAGAGACTGGTTGAGGGAGACCTTTTGACCTCTCCATCAAGACTCTCTCGGAACACAGCCTTGCACCACAGTGGGAGGGATATACCATACGTCCGTCACCCCTGGACACACTGACCCCCAGATTTCTACTCACTTCAGTGATTAAATACTTAAATACCTACCTACCTACTAAATTAATAAACACTACACTTCGGCAGTCGATCACATTAGAAAAAATAATTAATCAATTTTCGCAGCACGATAGCTGATTCTATTTTCTTAATAACCGAGTTTTTGTTTTCAAATTGTACCGTCCAGCAGATATTGTGTTTATATATATTATTTTTAATAAAAGTACCTAGTATATAATCTACCATACGTATTTTCCCCTTAAAGCTACTTATAAGCATAGAAATATTTTTTTGATCGTGCCTATCAGCCACTGCGGCACACGACAAGTTAAAACGGCCACCATCTTTTTTTTTTTTTTTACATTAACTCCACACAGGAGGCCCTGAGGAAAATAATTTCCCTCAGGGCCTATGTCATCTGGGATGCTGTGTGGAGGGTCTTTTTGAGGAGAGGAAGGAATGAACATTGGTCTTGAAGAGACCCATGTTGTAGGAAGGAGGAAACACAGAGGCCGGCAAATCATTCCACAGCCGAGCTGTTGAACACAAGAACGAGTCGAAGAAACGACCCGTTCTCATGTGACAAATGTCAACTGTGTACAAATGTTGGGCACGCGTTTGGCGTGTTTCCCGACTATGCACCGGTGCCGAAGGGATCAATGATGCTAGTTCCTCGGAGCATCTTCCATTGTAATACCGGTAGAACAAGGATAGCATTCCCACCCGACGCCTGTGCTCTAAAGATTGCAATCCGTCTGTTAAGATGGGAGAATCTATCAAACGGACCGCCCGTTTCTGCACAGAGTCGAGGGTATTTTTCAGGTATTTTGGAGCTCCAGACCAGAGGTGGCTGCCAAATTCAACCGTGGGGCGCACTTGCGATTTGTACAGGGTTAGCAGTTGTGTACTATTAAAGTATCTGCGGGCCCTGTACAGTACGCCCAGTTTTTGGGAGGCTAACTTTACTCTGGCTTCGATGGAGCCCCCATACCTGAGCTGGTCACTTAGGGTTACACCAAGCATATCAATGGAGGGCCTGTTCGGAAGATTGCTTCCGTTGAAAGAGACTAGATTTTCATTGCGATCCCTTTTAGACGTAATCAGACAAGATTGGGTCTTTGAAACATTAAATTCAACGAGATTATTTTTACCCCAAGAGAAAACACTCTCGAGGTAACCGTCCATTCTTTGCTTCAAAGCCTTACGAGCTGTTTGAGTTTGTAGTTCTTTACTCGGAACGTAACAAAAAAATTTACAGAAAGATAAAATGCAAAACACTCGAGCAGTCCGAGTTATTACAAGACTTCGCGACGCTCATTCAACAAAACAATTTATCGTCAAAGTTTGATGAAATGTTTTATAGGCTTTAACTGATCGGGAAATTCTGTTAAAGACAATGCCAAACTTACTGCTGGACATAAAACATACAAGCGCCTTATCTTGCTTTCTCTATATCGCTGAACGGAATCTTACTCGAAAAACTCCATTATTATAGCGGGGGAGAAAATAACGGTGGAAATATCGACAGACAGTGGCGTACCTACCTGCAAAGGGAGAAATACCCCGGGCTGTATTGTGATTAAAGATAATTATTTAACAATCCCTTTGTAAGGCATCTGAATGGAAAATTGATTCGAACACTATTGAAAAGCTTTATCGTACATAATTTATTTAATTGGTTTCATTTTCAAATGTATCGGAAAATCCGATCTAACTAAGTTCTACGATTGTTTATTATTTGTTTTATAATTATTGTTTATTATTAATTATGCGGTATTTAGTACTTAATTAAAATTAAATTCGATAATGTTATTATCGAGTTCTGCAAGTTTTTTGGTTAGTGTTTTAGTTACAGCTGTTTCGACTTGTAAGGTCATTTTCAAACTGTGGTGAAGCCACGTACGGACGACTTATTTATAAGATTTTAAATGTCAATTTTTAGTGTCTAAGTTGATTTATTACCGGTTAAACCAATTTGTAGAGACACTAATTGAGAGAGTGCTAATGTGGGATTCGGAGAAAACCCTTACACTTAGTGCAAGGCAAACGAAAGGGAAATACTCCGAATCCCACATTAGCACTCTCTCAATTAGTGTCTCTACAAATTGGTTTAACCGGTAATAAATCAACTTAGACACTAAAAATTGACATTTAAAATCTTATAAATAAGTCGTCCGTACGTGGCTTCACCACAGTTTGAAAATGACCTTACAAGTCGAAACAGCTGTAACTAAAACACTAACCAAAAAACTTGCAGAACTCGATAATAACATTATCGAATTTAATTTTAATTAAATTTCTAAAAATTAAAATGGAGTTCTACGAATTAAACACAAAAAAAATTAATATATAAATTTGCATACAAATCAAATCGGCACCGCCCGCTTGCTAGCCCGCTCGTCCACCACATATAATAATAATAATAACGTAGTATTTACATAGCGCATTTTTGTGTTATTTCACTTCAAGTGCGCTTAAATATAATAAACTTAAAAGTAATCTTATAATGCTCCTCACGAGTCCTTTTTCCTTTACTCATTCTCATATTGTATACATTTCAACCAATTTACACAAAACCTTGACAAATTATATACCTAAACCCTACTCATGAATCACTCTATCTATTGGTGAAAACCGCATGAAAATCCGTTCAGTAGTTTTTGAGTTTATCGCGAACAGACTGACAGACAAACGCAGCGGAGAACTTAAATTTATAATATGTAGAGATGTAGGTAGAGATGTGGTATTTAGTGCTGATTTTATTACGAATACTTGCAGGTTTTAATTAGGTATATCAAAATACATATGTGTCTCTGTGTGAGAAAGAGAGTTTGATAAAATTAAAAGTTAAGGGATTTAATATGTAATGAAAAACAATACTTCTTCAAGAAAATGTATGTATGAAAAATGGAAGCTAAAATACCCGCTCTTTTACAGCGGAAAATCTGTTATCCGGCAGATTTATTTTTTCGATTTTCGGAACAAATCATATAGGTCTTATAGAAATCGTTGTGTCCCCCTTACTGTCATGGTTATAAATATGATCTAAACGGTGTTGGAAAGAGAAACAACCACGCTTTATATACAAATCTAAAAGTTAACCGCAAAATAATAAAAAATTTTAAGAATCCAAAGTTTCCGACCGAAATTTGAAAAAAAATTATGAAACCTTTAAATTTTTTTAATTATTATTTTTACATGTAACACAAAAAAGTGACTAGACGATAACGTTTATAATACATTTGCCCAATAAATTATGCGTGTGTTTTATTTTTTTTTTCAATATCAGTCATTTTAGTTAGAAAAATAAGGTGTGCCATTTTTAAAATAACTTTTTTTTTACAGTGAATGCTCCCGCATTACAGTGAATCTCAACTGCTCCCGTCTGGAGCCAGTGAGACTATGGCATCCCCAATTGGGGTATGTTGTGAGGCTGAAGGTAGTGGGAGGGGAAGGAGGTGGGGAAGAGGAAGGTTGGGAAGTATATAACTTCTTTAAGTTTGCATGCAAAATTTTCATATTTCAAAAATGATGTTTATTTCAAATTATACTGGTTTATCACCTTTTCAAAATAGTTTTTAGTTTTAGGATACACTCAGAAATACTTAATTTATTTAGATTTTATTGCAAAACGGAAATATTTTGACCATCTGAAAAAATACGGTTGAGTCCTGAGGGTTTAAAATATAATCAAATTTGGATACATAGCAAACTATGATTTCTGGCGTCATAAAATTCCGTCTGCAATGTCTATTAGGATTACGTACAATAGGTAAATCTCACACTCAAAACTTCTACAAAAATCTAAATTAGGAAAATCTGGGTCAACTCGGATGTTGTCTCGGCTGTTTAAATAAATAATACCTACATAATTTTGTATTTTTACGTAAAATTTTGCCGAAGTTTAAAAAGATTGTTGAAACTTAAAAGCAGTCAGGTAATTAGTAGGTACCACCAGGTACCTAACAATAATGTTTTAATATATTAACTTACTAGCTGACCCGTCCACGCGCTGCTGTGGCTAATGGAACACAACGCCATCTACTAGATGGTTACCCAACCTTTATAACCGAAGGTTATTTACTCACACCGCCACCGAGTAATTTGCGTACAAATCAAATCCAAACCCTCGATTGCCAGCCCGCTCGTCAACCACATACAAACATCCTCTTTTAATTATATATTTCAACCAATTTACACAAAACCTTGACAATTTATATACCTAAACCTTCCTCATGAATCTCTCTTATCTATTAGTGAAAGCTGCATTAAAATCCGTAGAATAGTTTCTGAGTTTATCGCGAACAGACAGACGCGGCGGAAGACTTTAATTTATAATATGTAGGGAGTCTTACTAAAAAATATTTTTCAACGTATCAACTGAAAAATAAAATGCCACAATAAATACAGTGGTTTTCTTTTTCCGGGCCCCAAAATATTCGCCCCTTATAGAGAAGCGCCACTGAAAATATCTGCTCTTACACTTAATCCGGTAACAAATCCTCTAGTACAATAAAACGTAATAATATCACCCGACCAGAAACAATAAATTTAGTATTACCGTCCTCATATTCGTGTTTAATGTGACGCCATTTATTTCAAGACAAAAATAATGGCGCCCAACGTAATAATCTGGATTCTTGTAACAGAACCCATTCATCGTAAACAGTGTAGACATATTTCTAGATGAGCTATCACTGATCCACACAGAACGTTGAGGATATTATGGAAACAGAGAAGACAGAAGATATCCGGAAAAGATTGTAGGTAAGCAACTACTTTTTTTTATTTTTTATTTTAACTTTATGAGTAAAACCTCAAATTGTAATATTTAAATAAATGAAGACAATATAAGCGAAACTCAATTGAAAATCTGGAAACAGAAAAATCAGAAAAACGTATTGAAAAACGTATTGTCCCAGAGGTGTCGATATGTTTTTCTGTTTACAGATTTTCGATTGAGTTTCGCTTATTTTGTCTTCATTTATTTAAACTAAGTTTTTCTTTATTTTGCAGCACAAAAAATTTAATATAATTGTGATGACCGTGGCCGGTTATCATCATTGTATTCTGGACTCCTTGTGGTGGATCCAGATTCCTCTGAATAGATTGATCTCAGTACAGGGTGTAGCAATAATAAGTCGTAGGTAGACTATTGATGTTTATTGCGATATGATGTACCTACAGTAGTGCTCCGAAGGAAGTCTGAAGGCAAAGAGCGACAATGGACTGCAATCACACCCTTTTATATGTTCCTCATGCTGTCTCACTCATACACGCATGTCTCTTTCATACTGCAAGACATACGTTCACCACATGATGATGTTCAAAGTAGGTATTTTTCACCCCTAAATATGCTCTCATTTTGCTATCGCAAAAACTTATTTTGTATTCTGGTAAAACCAGTATGAATGGTACCCTTATCCAAGAGCTTATCCAGTGATTAAATCAGCGACAAAGTCAGTGATCAATCGATGAAAGCGGTGAAGAAATCACTGTAGAAACCAAAAATAGAAGCTGTGAAGAAACCAGTGATGAAATCAGGGCAGAAACTACTAATGAAACAAGCGATCCAATTATGATGAAACCAGAGATGAAACTAGGATTGAAACCAGCGACCAAATCACTGATTAAATCAGCGAGGAAATCACTGATAAAACCAACGACGAAATCAGTGAATCAGAAATACCCCACTCATTGTCTTTACAGGATGTCTGTATTATTTTTATCCCATTTTTCGTTAGGTTAGGTTGGGTTAGGTTTTAGTGGATATTTTTTTTGAGGTTGTTTTGTCCGTAGGATATTTTGTCGGGGATATTTTGTCACGGGATGAAAAGGCTCGGCTTACCTTCTGGAATGAATTATTTATTATATAAATTTTCATTTGAGCAACGCACCCAGCCGCTAGAAATTAATCCAAAACCCGGCAATATTTATTAATCCGAGGTGCATTTGTACAATGCATTTGTTTGTAGCGGCACTTGTACGATTTCCCTGTAACCTGCATTAGGGATAATAGGATTGGAAAAACTCAAAGCAGGCATAAAGTAAACTGAAGTTACCTTTATGTTAAATACAAAGAAAGGGATTACAAACGAAGGTATTACGCAAACGGTTTCAAGGAATGCTTTCATAATGCCCGGAGAGTTAAATGCCTTTAACACCTATACGACTCTTCATAATAATATTAAGAATAAAAGAAACCATTTTTCTAAAGCCTGATGATGTCATGATGTGGACACTACAAGGTTTTCCGAAACGTTGGCGTACGAGGTACGGGAGAGGAAGTGCAGTACGTTTATAACACCTCTAACAGTATTCATCGTGAGAATACGAATATATCTAGCTGATGGTGGAAATTAAGCTGCTATCTGAAAAAGATTTTGTTTTATGGCTTGGAAACTAAGGATTTTCTCAAAACCCGATGGGCTTTGTACGTACCTATAAAATTATTGATGAGTTTACTCGCGGACGAAAAGTATATCAAATAAACGGTAACCAACACTGGTCTAAATTAATAACAACGACAATAATCTTATAAGCGAACGACTTCTTCTGCAAAAGGTAACTATTCAGCTGGTCTTCACATGATAAAATATCACACGCACAATTATTGCATAATATTTTGTTATTTATTTATTTATTTGTAAGAAACAAACAGCTTTTACATAATATACAGTGATAATAGATATACAAGTGAGCTGAAGTCAAGCCACATAAGTTTTTTATGTTAAAATACATTGAAAATGAAGTTTTAATATCTCTAAATTAATTTTGGGTTATAGGAAGGGGAGAGGAAGAGAAATATAGGAAAAGGATAGGAGATGCTCCCGATACATTCCATACTCTCATATTAATAATCGATTATAAAACAATTCAACTTCGTTTGAACCACTTATATATTGAGTAAATCCGACCGGTTTCAGAAAAAAACGTTCCTTCTTCAGGGCAATTGTATACTATAATTTATATACAATTGCCCTGAAGAAGGAACGTTTGTTCTGAAACCGGTCGGATTTACTCAATATATAAGTGGTTCAAACAAAGTTGAATTGTTTCATTTATCTAAAAACTAAGTATATTTTTGTATCATCTGCATATGCTAGGTAATTAGCATTTAAAAAACATTTGTGAATGTCATATATATATATACACACATTAAATAATAACGGGCCTAAATGAGAACCTTGAGGTACACCGGAGGGTACAGAAAAGAAGCTGGACTTTGTTCCCTCAACTGAGACACTTATAGAAACATGTTAGGAAAGCAAAATTCTGACAAGAGCAAAATTTACAGTGATTTTGTAGGTTGAGTTCTTCATGTCACAATAATATAATTGAAAAATTAAAATTATTGTACGGACACTTCCCCGCCATCTGTGGTCCATCTGCAGTTCAACGGTCGCAATATATTTTAATGCCATTGGCAATACATAGAGACCGCCAAACTACCATTTTTGATAATATTTATTATATACATATTTTATTTAAAAATTATTTCGGTACCAAAATAAGACGTAGGTATCTTATGATGCCCTTAACCAGAAACCAAATTCCGTGTTAGGTCAAAAGGACACAATCAATGTTTAAAAAATATATATATTAAACAAAGTTGTCACAGTTTCCCCATCCTGCCTCGAAAGACGAGGGACTGCACTTTAATTCTGAAATAACAAAGTATAGAATACATTTTTAAAGAATAAATTTGATTGCGGATTTTTGCGGTTTCTTTTGTGACATAGCGAAAGCTTGAAATGAAATAAAACCCCTAAAACTCCTACCACTGTCGCAATTCTTCCTTCATTCATTGGACGTTGACATCGCTTTGTCGGCTCAAGAAGGAATACTTCAAAACTTTAACAATAGGGAACATGATGTGGATGGGAAAATTGGGAAGAGGAGTGAACATCAACCAGAACCGGGTTTTCAGAGGAGAAAGATAAAGATATTATATTTGAAAATCTAACAAGAATCTCATTTGCTTTTTATTTTTTATTTAATTCGAAACCGGGTCAACAAATCCCTTTCTTAACCCGCCTCTAAATGTAGCCCATTATGAATATAATGTTCGTGAATGAATATAATTCGTCTCAGAACAGACAACGTCTAGTGAAGCGGGAAACTTCCTTATTTGTTAAATTTTTTTTTACATGAGTTCCACACAGAAGGCCCTGAAAAAAATAATTTCCCTTAGGGCCTATGTTATCTTTGGGGATGATGTGAGAAGGGTTTTTTTAAGGAAAGGAAGGAGAGGAGAGTTCTGGGAAGGAAAATGGTTTAGGGGGTGGGTAGGAATCTGGGGTTCAGTGTGTCCTAGTCACCAGCCTCCAAGACCTAGACAAACCTCACCCCATGAACCCGGGCACCCCTGCTAAATCACCAAACGTAGCGAACCACTTGGGGTGACCTATGGCAGAGGTACGTTTTAAGATTTTCACGGCCAAAAGCATTTTCGTTATTTGTTTTTGGGGTGTTACGCCGTGTTGCGCTACGTCCTTCTTTAGCCAACGTTTCGGACATCGTTGCAGTGTCCATCATCAGGGCAGATGGCATCAGGACACATCTACCGGATCTGCCCTGATGTTGAACGTTGGCTAAAGAAGGAGGTAGCGCAACACGGCATAACGCCCCAAAAGCAAATAACGAATATGGCAAAAGTGTTGGTTATCCAATAAAGGTTCCCGGGGCGGCGGTACCCATACCCGCCTCCCTTATTAATGATCATTTTATCTCAATAAATGCCCGAGTTGCCGGTAATTAAATTAAGGCGTTTAAAAAAAGGCACACAATACCGTTTTCTGGCTATTTTGAAAATAAAATCAAAACATCAAGAAAAACCAGGAGAAGTATTCCAGTCTTATCGTGATTAATTTTTGGGTTCTTATCCCGCGTTGCGCTTCCTGCTTCTTTACCCAACGTTTCGCATAGTATTTTAGTGTCCATCATCAGGTCATGTGTAAATTATAAACATGGATGGTGATAAATGATGGACACTGTAAAGCTGTCCGAAACTTTGGCGATGGAAGCGCAACGAGGCATAATAACCTAAAAATTAATCACGATAATACTTTTGGCAGTGAAAATCTAAAATGATATGTACCTACTCGACTCTTGTTTTACTATGTTCAAGAACGCGATGTTCGGCATTATTTCTTGTAAGTCTTAAATAAGGAACTGACCCATATCTTCTCATTAGTGGAAATATCAATACTTTCAAACAGGATATTATGAATTCCTAGAGAGTAGTTTGAGAGGTTACTCGTAGATGGTAGTTCAATTTGTTACTCATAGATGTCATATGGCTATCGATAATACAGGGATTGATGTAACGAATTAGGCTCGTATTAAATATAACCTGGCGGCAGAGCAGAGATCCAAACTCGGGATAGTGGGCCAAGTAATTCTCTATCATGTAGGTAGGGATTCAATTAAATCAAAGAATATTAACTTTTCAAAAAAATATGTATTGAACACAAAAGCAACACGGAAGTGTGCAAACTTCCCATCAGGTTATCAAAAGAAATACAGAAAATTAACATACCAGATGGACTCGCTAAACTATCTATACTTAAATACCCCCCGGAAGACGAACGCGATCTTGCTTCGCAGAGAGAGAACACGGGACGGGACGGCAACTCTAGCCTTCCCATCCGGGGACAGCGCGGAATCCAGAGCACCAAGGTCGTCCTTCTAATTGAGCAGGAGGCGGCTATACCCCCAAGGAGCGCATTCAGCCTCGGACCACCTCAACGATCTCCAATCCAAAGGCACGTGGCCCCCAACAGTATCCAAGTCTGGCGTATTACGGTAGTACTGGTAGCAGTCCGTGATTACGCGACGCGGGGTCGTGATGGCATATTCTAGTAGCCAACACCGGGACCAATTCACTTCACGATTTCTTTTCCATAAATACTGCCACAAAATGGCCAACCAACCACATCGAGAAAAAGTGGGACTTTTACGTCATCCACTATAAAAACACCGTACACGAACCTCTCGTGTCACGTAAAAACCACCCCGCGTCTTTTAAGTTTTAAATCAACTTAGATTCTCATGATTAACAGTGATTAAAACACCTTGATGGCGAGTGACCAATTCACGAACAACCTAGTCCATGGCTGCTCGGGAGGAAGTGCCCATAAACAAAACTGCTCTTCTTTCTTTTCCAAAAATTACCAGTGTCCAAAAAAACACCATAGACAAAATAAACACCTAAGCAAGAACTGCATTAGTTACATAATTATTTATGTGACATTGAGTCTAAAATAAAAGACGAATGAAGAAGAAATAAAAGAAAGATGGATGAAATATTTTGAGGAAGTCTTCGAAAGCAACTCGGGTGATAGTGAGTCCAGCGTCGAATCGGGAATGAACGATGACGGAGTGAATGTTATCAAAATCAGTATGGATGAAATAAAAAAATCAATTAAATGCATGAAGAATGGTAAGGCTGTTGGTTTCGACAATATTGCTGCCGAATATTTTAAAGGAGATAGCCATATTATTCTCACATGGTTGTGCAAACTTTTTAATCAATGTTTAGAGGAGGGTTACACGCCATTAGATTGGAGGAGGGCTGTAATCATACCGTTGTACAAAGGTAAAGGGTCACGCATGGAATGTGGGAATCATAGGGCTATTAGCCTGCTAAGTTCTGTCGGCATGCTGTATGGAAGAATATTGATTGAAAGGGTAAGAACGGAAACAAAGGATAAAATATGGGATGTGCAAGGTGCCTTAATGAGTGGAAGGGGATGCATGGACCAGATTTTCTCCTTGCGTATGCTCACTGAGAAGTTTCTGGCGAAAAACCAGAAACTTTTCTGCGCCTTTGTAGATCTTCAAAAAGCGTACGACCGAGTCGACAGGAAAAAGCTATAAAATATACATATAATATACATAAATACGGCTACAACCTCAAGGTCAGGGTCCAGAATAATTCCCACCGCCAACTGAATAAGCAATTAGAGCTCGTTGCCATTTATTATAAAACAATGTTCAAAATGTTTTGTTGACTCCGGGGTTTTTATTTGAGAGAAGGTAGGTTTGCTGGTTTATTGCTTACATGTTTTGACTCTAAAAAAAGAATACTGTTAAACGGACTATTTTTATATTGCTGTTTTCGTGAAAACAGTCACCACGGGGGCCATTAGGTTAGGTTTGAAATGAACAACAACTGAAAATGATCATTCCTGTTTAGTGTTTCACGCGTAGTTTACATACAAGGGTTCGTACAAGGGTTCGTGCAAGGTACAAAGTTAAAATTTTCCAATTTTGAAGCACACATTCTAATAGGTATATAATGTTTTTTTGCATATTAATCCGTTTACTATTCGTAACCTAGAAGAGAATTTAAGAGTATAACTTGCATTATAAATTCATGGCTTGATAAATGGTGTTGAGATTATCTTGTAATCGAAAATAATTAAATATACCACATATATTTTTTTACATTAAATCTTATACTTACGAATATGCTGTTACAAGACGCTTCTGTTGATTTAAAGTTCAATCTGGGCTTACCTGTAACAATAGAAGAAAAAAAATTAGTAACACGTAAGTGTAGAAAAACAAGTGTAAAAAAGTAGTAACGAGAGGTGTTTCGTTCAATTTACCAGTCTTCCACAGGCCAAAGAATGAAGTGTTGAACTAAATCAAATCCTTCGTTCCGCTACGCACGAATGGTGTGGAACGTGCTTGCGTCAAGTGGGGTTAGAGAGGAGTTACAAAAAATGAACAGTAATATATAGGGTCTTGGCTTTTTGACGGAATAAGACGTGATTATGAGGTTGAATAAATGGAAAAGAAAAAAAATATAGGCATATATGTATTTATAATAACAAATTTTAAATAATATCTTTGATTGAACTGAACTTCTTTCCCTAGTTAATTTTAACATACCCTTAAGACGTACACGCCATACAGAACTATTCCACACATTTAATTACAAGACAAATGCAGCAAGTGATTCGCCAATCAATCGTGCTCTTCATATGTTCAATAATATTGGTCTAAATTCTAACATCGACATTTTCTCCGATTCACTGCCTAAATTTAAAAAGAGCATCATGTCAATAATATAATTTGTTCAATGCACAACATACATATGTACATACTCACACACATACATACCTTTCCACTAAGCACATCACCCGGTAATTTATTTAATATACATACCATAAATAAGACACTACAGAGAAATACATCGTAGGTGCCCACCATATACTTAATAATTGTAAATTGTTTTTACAACTGTACATAATGTACTGTTGGTTTCTGTTTATAAATAAATAAACAAATTTAAACATATTGAACTCATTCGTTATTTGACGTATTATTGCTAAAGTTACTATTGTTCGTCCTACAATGTAAAAAAGTACAAACTTACTAGAATCATGATTTATTTTAGGGGTATTACGGAGTGTTGCTACCTCCATCTTTAGCCAACGTTTCGGACAGCAGTACAGTGTCTTTCATCAGATTATTATCATCCCTTTGATTGCACGTCTGCCCTGATGATAGACTCTGCAATGCTGTCCGCAAGGTGGGCTAAAGAAGGAGGTAGCGCATAATCTGTGTAAACTGATGATGAACGCATAATAACATGAAAAATAATCACGGTACCATAGTACCATCATAGTACTTAGGTATTTTAAAAGGCATAGACATAGGCAGGCAACGTCTATGGAGGTTCATCGACAGTCATCCAGAGGAAGACCGAAGAACTCCTGGATGACTCAATGCTCCAAAATACTTCAGAGAAACGGCCTGGATGAAGGCGATACTCAGAACAGAAGAAACTACAACTTGAGAACGAGAAGAGCCGACCCCAACAGCCTACCTAGGCAATGAGTTGGGACAGCGCAAGGAAGAAGAAGTACTTAGGTATTTTCTTCTCTGTCGTTGTTTGTACGTTTGTACCCATTATCTATCAAAACAATTTACCAACAATCGCAGCTAATAATTACAAATACAAGAGACAATTTTTAACTTTAAATATTAAATAACATGCCAGCACTGCAATAATTTTCTGAAATAAAAAGAGGATGAAAGAGGGATGGGTTGGTAGAACAAAGGCTGGAAGGAATAAGTTGGACAGAGGAAGCGATGGGAGATGTCAGATGACAGGATTCATTAACAGTGATGACATCTTATCTTGTACCAGAGATATTTAGGAAATTATAAGATCTCCACTCAAAAATATGACTTGTATCTTGAATCTAGATACTTGATACAAAGCAAGTTTATACTTCGGAATAAATAGTATTGAACTGACAAATTTCCGAGTTTATTTATGTGGTTGGTAATTTTATTAGAATCTCATCAATTGCATTGAAAATATTTTACAAATGAAAATATTTCTTGGTTTAAAACCACTTTATTTTATTTATTCACGTCGACCGGTTTCGGTTGATCTCAACCTTCATCAGGACATTTAATATATATATATTTTTTTCTTAAATACCGCACAAGAATCCCAACTGCTCTCGTCTGCAGCCAGTGAGACTATGGCATCCCCAATTGGGGTATGTTGTGAGGCTGAAGGTAGTGGGAAGGGGAAGGAGGTGGGGAGGAGGAAGGTTGGGAAGTACCTGGCTATTCAGATCTGGTCACCAAACACGGCTAAAGCCATTTCAAGCAACGTTTCAATTCTGAATGGTGGTCTTACACCAGGGCGATACTGAGAGTATCTTCCACTCTGGAACGTGTCGCAAATATACTCAATATTATTTTAGAATAAATTGTGAAATAAAATAATACAAATTAATCAAATAAAATTTATTTGCCACGCCGGGATTCGATCCCGCGACCTTCGGTGTGCGAGTCAAGAGCCTTACAGCTGGACTACAATAATACAACTTTCGGTAACTTCCCATCGTTCCCTAGGACGACTGCAGATCGCTAACGTACAACAACAGTTGAAGTCGAATATTTTTGGAACATTTAGTCATTGTGAACTGTTACTTATTCGTTAGCGATCTGCAGTCATGCTAGGGAGCGATGAGAAGTTACCGAAAGTTATCGAAATATCGACTGTGCTAGGGGGAGAGATTTAAATATCAAGGTACTTCCTATACTTCCTCTCTCGCATGTCCTTATACTACCCACTCCTTTCAGCGCCGCAACATAACATGCTCCAATTATGGGTATTATAGTCTCACTGACTACGGTCAGCCGGGAGCAGTTGAGACTCTTGTGATCCTCACATAGAAACAAACTGAATATTCTCGGTTCTTAAGACTTTTTTTCATGAAAACTTTGAATTACGTTTCTATCGTGATTCTCCTCTTATCATTTTTTTCTATTACAACCGACTTTTCTATTGTAATTTTTGGTAAATTTTAAAACTTCCTCTTGACGCAATTTTATATATCTCCCTTCCATCACCTAACCTGCTACTCAAGTATCTGTCCCTATCCTGACAGTGTGTGGCCAATAACTCCGTGTGGACATTTGCAACAATAAATCGTGGAACAATCAGTCTGATGTCAGTGATGAAGCACGTGCAATGAACAACTCTCTCAGTGCATTTTAACAGTGGCGGTTCTTCACAGGGGGACAATGGGGACGGTCCCCGCCAGTTACACTCAAAACCTACTAAAGGAAAAGGAAATAACAGTCGATGTGTTGTCTTCACCAAAATGAATGAATTCTTTAAACATAAAAGTAATTAACATTTGCAGAAATAAAATACAAATAATTATTCCGGATGATTTTAATAAGAGCCTACGCGCGTACAACGAACAATGTACGGAGCACAAAACAGCGGGTCAATTTCTCAGTGCGCAGAATCTAATGCGCACTTGGGGGACGATCCGAAGTATCCCCATACTTTCCTTGCGTTGTTCCGCGATCGTATGCAACTGCGCATGCGCAGTCGTATGTGAATTCAAATACCCGAGGGGACAATTCTTTGGATCCCCACAGAAACATTTGTTTGCGAAGTTTCGGGCGGGAATCGCCCGCGTTCTAATTAGTTTGATAATAATCTTGCAAGATAAAGCTTTATTTTTATTATACTATATTGTAAATTGGCATATGTCTTTGGATATTTTATATTATTTTGTGTTTAGATATCCGACTAGCATGATTAGACCATAAAATATTTTTTTGAGAAATTTTATATTATATTCTACGGGTGGTGAGATTGCGGTACAGTACGTAAAAAAATATCGATCCCCACCACTAAAAAAGTGCTCGAGCCGCCACTGCATTTTAATATCTACTCAATTAAGAATTGCAGTGATCACCTGGTACTCGAAGTTTCGAATCTCTTATGTAAAAGTTGTGTAACAGTTCCCTCAAGGCTGTAAGAACGATTATTATCACCAAGACTATCAGAGATAACGGTAGGTCAGTTCTCTTTAATTCCAATCTTCACTAACTCTCACAGTTGTCTCATATCAACTTGAAACCTGTTTAAAATTATTGATTGCATTCCACAAATTGATTCGCGGAATATATGCAACTACACGTCCTCTGCTCTAATTCTTTATTTTTATGTACTTTGTGTTTGCATTTATGTAACTATATGACCAATTGATCGTTATTTCATTCGTGTAATCAAATACTAACACACGAAGGGTAAAAAAAAACAACATAATCTGCTTAGAATTAATCAGTCTTTCGTATTGGATTATTCAGCATACGGTTTAATGCATTTCATCCCTTAGGCTGGTCGTATTTAAGTAAAGTTTTTAGTTTATGGCTTCCCTTTTCGGGTGGATTTCCGAAGGCCACAGCGGTGGAAAGCAAAGGGGTGTTTAGGGTTATATCTTCACCTCCGCTTTATGGGAAAGAGGTTGGGCAGAATTGACCCTGTGGTAGAACACGTGTTTTTGGAAATGTAGGCATGCACCGTTGTAGTTTCAAAACATCGACTCAATTATCAAAATCCTCTTAGCACGATGTTTAGTTTTCCTAAATATTTTTAGCCTTATATAATGAATAAAAGATCACTTTGTATAAACCACTATATTATTATTTTTAGCCTTCTTTATGTGAATATCGCACAAGACTCCAAACCTTAGAGAAACAACTCTAAGCTCCAAATTGCTCTCACCTTATGGTTGCCATAGTCCCTAGGTAGTGTATTGGATAGTATAAGGTGTAGAATAAAAGGAAAAAGAAGTTTGGAAAATACCTCACTGTTCAGTTCATGTTTCAATTCCGAATGACGGTCTTTCGCCAGGTCGATAGTAACCCTTGCTTCTTGTTTTACAATCAGATATCGGTCTGTATAAGTATAATATTGAGGAAAACTAATTTGGAGAAAAATTGGCACTGGTTCGACTTTTTCGTGAAAATTAATCCGACACACATCTTAACATATGTGGTTTTTTTTTGCGATCTATAACATTTTTCGTATTGAATGAAGAATTACCCAATTTTGAAAACATTTTCTTCCCACTAAGTACAAATCTTTATTTCAGATCGTTAAAGACATCCTGTGAAGGTTGGAAATAAGGTGTTACGTCTTACGACCATGTTATGGAAGGTGACCGGATAACTCAGAATGAAACCAACTCAGAAGCACCTCAAAAAGGTCATTGAGAGTGATTTATTTATTTATTTATTTGAGACACAAACAGGATATTTATACAACATTTTTGTGGGTAAAATATAATAAATTAGAATACAAATATAAATATCCCTAGACTAATGTGTCTGTATTAATCACATATGCATTTTAACATAAGCAAACTCATGAAAAACAATGCAAGTATTATTTATACATAACTTGAAAACCTAAATACAAAATTGAAATACACAATAATAACAAGTTTACAATATTTATAACGAAGTATTTACTGAAAAGTAATAAAAAGAACCAATTTTTTTATTTTTTATTTTATTTTTTATATTATATTTGTGATGATAAAAAAAATTGGTTAAATAGGATAGGTTAGGGTTACCGGCTATTTTTAAATTATTTTGTCATAGCTTTTAATGACCTTTGTGTGGTGTTTCTGAGTTTGTTTTATTCTGAGTTGGCATGGAACCGTTATGGAAATAAGATGTTATCAAAAATAGAACAAAAGCAAGAACTACTTAAAAAGCTCATTACGAAATGCTTTTTTTAAAGCTGTGTTATTTTATAGAAACAATGGTGATATTTTGCAACAAAGGCCGTTTTTATTTTCCAATGGAAAAGTGAATGGCACTATGCGGTGTTTATGACTTTAAGTTAGTTTTTGACTGTTCAAGCTTTTCAGAACCATAGACAAAGCAAAATTTAGATGGAATGAAATTATTTTTTCTTTTAAATCATGCGTTTTTAGTAGGTACCTACGTGAATTTTTCAGGTTCCTCGGTCACACGAAGCGATCTTTGAATAGTAGCGTCGAAATCGCTTTCGGTGCTAGTATTAGTACCTAGTTACCTACTACTATCAGTCAGAAGAAGTGGCGATTACTAGAAATAACTCTGTGAGGCAGATTGATGATTGTATGATTGCTTCCCAATATGTATTTCCTAATGATAGTCCACTTTTCATAAGTATTCGATACTTTTGTTAAATATATCTTCACAACAGTATAAACATTTCAAACTTAATACAAGTATCTTCTAACGTGTGTACTCGCTTGCCTTGTTTCAAAATGCATCACCGTTATTATAACAACTTCACATCTCTTAAAACTGAGAAAGATATCTTGACATTTTAAAAACAGTTTTACTGCCACTGTATACAAGTAGGTACTTACTTATAAAATGTTTCATTTTGTGTCGTAATGTTCAGGAACTGCGCTTTGTATGAAAATACACATCGTTTTGTAGGTACTTCACATCGGATTTAACAACACACTTAGATGTTTAGGGTGTTGGTATCTTGGCGCACCCCTACAGGTTTATGATTGTTGTCGGGTTGCTTGGTTAGTTGTCTGGTTGCGTGGAAGCGAGCAGTTGTGAGATTCTTTTTACTAGCTGGATTTTACGCTCGAAATGAAAAATAAATTGAGTTCTTGCAGATAAAACTGCTTTTTTGTTTTGATTAAACATGAGTAGTCATGTCTTGTATGGGTGCGGTTAAGATTTAATGTGATGTGTTATTTCATGAGGTCCGTGATTGATTGTGCATTTGGGAGGTTATGGGTTCGATAATAGCTGTAGAGCAAAATAAATTGTATGCTTCTTAGCTGGGTAGTAGGAGCTTATTGCTGCAAATGTGCCAAGTGCAAATAATATTTTTTCATAACTAATTAACCTTTAGCCTGCAGAGGATGGACCGCCAACCAACTATGTCTTGACACACTTATTTTTTTTTTAAATATGAATACCGCACAAGAGTCCCAACTGCAGAGACTATGACATCCCCAATTGGGTTATGTTGTGAGGCTGAAGGTAGTGCGGATGGGAAGGAGATGGGGAAGAGGATGGTGGAGGAAACACCTGGCTATTCAGATCTACTATAAAACTTTTATTGCGTATTCGTAAATATAATAATATTATAAAGAATAAAATATTTTCAATTATCGAAGAATGCAAACCCTAAGCGGCTTGACATTAAAATGAAAAAAGTTCTTTGTCTAAAACCACTTACCGGTGTCGGTTGATCTTAACCTTAATCACACCTTAATCACCATTTACAATTCAATTATTGCTCCACACTTCAACTACTGTTCAAGTATCCTTTTCCTTTGTAATGAAAGAGAACAGAATAAATTTCAAATTCTCCAAAACAGAGCAATGCGAATAATACTCCGAAGAAATAGATTTTCAAAAATAATTAAAATGCTAAAGGAACTTAATTGGTTAACAGTGAAACAAATACTGACCTTGAACACGTTGATATTTATTCACAAAATATTAAACAACATGTTACCAAAATACTTCACAAATAAAATCGTATACAATAAGGACATTCACAGACATTACACAAGGACTTGCAAGGAAATAAGATTAAACAAAAAGGACAAAACGAATACGCAAAACAGTCTGCTGTACAAAGGAATTAAGTTATATAACACACTACCAGAAACTCTTAAGTCCTCACCAATTGAAAAGTTCAAGATGGATTGTAGGAGCTACATAAAACAAAAATAAAAAATTTGGTGAATTTAAAATATTATAATTAAAAAAAAAACTGCAATATGAAATATTATAATCAATTAGAAATTTGTAAACTTAAATGTACAAATTACTAAAATAAAATTCAAATTAAAAAAAAAAAAAAAAAAAACCTTCATCAGGAAAACAAACATGTAAACAGTTTATGTGTTTATTTTCCTGATGACGGTTGTGATCAACTGAAACCACAAACATATAAACAGATTATATATAACAGATTACAGACGGCCGGCATAGTCCAGTGGTAAGGCTCTTGACTCGCACACCGAAGGTCGCGGGATCGAATCCCGGCGTGGCAAAAAAAAATTATTTGATTAATTTGTGCTATTTCACAATTTATTCTAAAATAATATTGAGTATATTTGCTACACGTTCCAGAGTGGAAGATACTCTCAGTATCGCCTTGGTGTAAGACCACCATTCAGAATTGAAACTTTGCTTGAAAAAGTCGTGTTTAGTGACCAGATCTGAACAGCCAGGTACTTCCCCACCTTCCTCTTCACCATCTCCTTTCCCTCCCCGCTACCTTCAGCTTCCCAACATACACCAATTGGGGATCCCATAGTCTCACTGGCTCCAGAAAAGAGCATCTGGTACTCTTGTGAAAGATTCATAAAAAAAGAAAGCAGCGGAGCTTGCATTAAATAAAGCAGAACCTCGAGGAATGCCGTAAAATATTTATCGTTCGATTGCTTTTTTCCCCGAAACGAAGAAAGTTAATAGAGTGGGGGAAAAAACGATTCGATAAAGCTCGATAATACATTAATGATGCTTTTAGACGTAACACCGTTTGGTTGCAACGAGAAATAAATACTAGGGGAGCAGAGAATCAGAAGGGTAGACGCAAGAACAGTGGAAGTCTATTAATGGGGTGGTGGTGATCGCTTAAAAGGTAAACGAATGATCGAAAAGGCGGTGGTGTGAAAAAGAAAGGCAATCAATTTTATTATTGTGATTTCAAAGTAAATGAAGGGTGAATTTATGTTCAAAATTGTAAATGGTAGAACAGACACTCCTGATTTAACTAAGCTCATTGAATTTCATATTCCCACGAGAACCACTCGTTCTAAAATCCTTTTTAAATGCAACAAAAATCGCACTGAGTATACGAAACACTCGCTTGCACCTAGGTTGCATGAAGTTACTAATAGATATGCTGATGTGATAGATCTATTTAACTGCACGGAAGGCAGGTACAAGAAAGCTATGCTATCACTTTTTTTTTAATCAATATTAATTTTATTTATTGTGAAAAACAGTTAACATATATATCCAATTATATTTAAATTTTTTTAGTTAATAGTGTAATACATTAATTATATAGGTACATTAATAATGACAGGTGCTAAAGAATACCTTTATTTCGCTCTTGAAATGATTGTAGCAGGGGTGTCCGGGTTCATGGGGTGAGTTTTTCTAGGTTTTGGCGGCGGAGGCGTTTGCTCACCGACTGCGTGGAGGGCCGGATCGGAAGAGACTGGATGAGAGATAGAGGTTTTGATTCATCCAGCCGGACTATCCACCCCCATCGCCTTGCACCGCAGTGGTATGGTGGATTCATACGTCCGTCACTCTTGGACACACTGATTCCCAGATTCTTACCCACCACTAATACCCCTTTCCTTCCCAGGACTTCCTCTCCTGCCTTTCCTAAAAAAAGATTCTCCAAAACAGCATCTCCAAAGATGACGTAGGCCCTAATCATAAACAATACCTCTGCAAAAGGTTACCTCAAGTGGTTTGCTTCGGTTGATGACTTAGCAGGGGTGTTCGGGTTCACGGGGTGAGGTTTCTCTAGGTTTTGGCGGCGCATGCGTTTGCTCACCGACTGCGTGGAGGGCCGGATCGGAGACTGGTTGAGGTAGAACCCTTTTGAACTCTCCAGTCGGACTATCGGTCCACCGCCTTGCACCACATTGGGTGGGTGGATTCATTCGTCCATCACTCCTGGACACGTTGACCCACAGATTCCAAGTCCTCCCTCATTTTTTCCTTACCAGATCTTACTTTCCATAAAAAGACCCTCCACACAGCATTCCCAAAGATGACTTATGCCTAACTATTTCACCAGTGTACGGCGATACTGAGAGTATCTTTGGCTTTTTGTTCATAATCAATTATAATTTTTAATTAATTGATTATGAAATAAATTAAATAAAATTTACTTGCGCACACCAAGCAATAAAAATAGAAAGAACCATTCACTGAATTCATTAGCAGTAATTATTCTTCAGCGTTCATTTCAATTCTATAGAATCTTTTCATTCAATTCTCGCAGCCATTCTTTTGCAAATTTGGTACTGGGATGGTTAGGAAGTTCACCAAGTTAGATATAATTCATTCATCAATTGATTTATCAAAATTATTGGAATTGGTTTATTGACAAAGACCATTCATCGTGTATCAGTTCATAACCGCAAGTAAAAAATGGATTCTTACGCAATAAATAAAAAAAAATTGGTGCTGTCTTTGAGAACTTGTATTATCTTATTTAAAATATCATCTCTTGGTCGTGAAGATTTCATCAGTAATACAGCACAAGAGCCTGGACCCAGTGGAGCCAGTGAGACAATTGCATACCCCAATTAATCACAAAAACTATTAAAAATGGTTCCATGACAGTTCATCCTGCGACAATTCATCCGGCGACAGTTCATCCTGCCGACAGTTCATCCTGCCGACAGTTCATCCTGCCGACAATTCGTCCAGCGACAATTCATCCTGCCTGATCATTTAGAAGATTTTTTCTTCAAGTAAGTATGCAAAGAGGATATACGGCCGTACAACCTAACCTAACCTAACCTAGCCGTGTTTGGTGACTAGATCTGAATAGCCAGGAAGATACATTTTCCACATCTCCTTCCCCTCACCACTACCTTCAGCATCACACCATACCAAAATTGGGGATGCCATTGGCACTCACTGGCTCGAGACGGTTGGGACTCTTGTGTTTTTTTTTTTAAATCAGTCAATTCACCCTAAAAAGATGGTGTTAATTTCAGATAAAAAAGTTATATTAGATGCAAGTAGGAATCTTTACCGTTCTTTGCTAAGCCGACTGCACGTATAAGTATGTCGTATTTTGATATTCACGCATGCTTCTTCGGAGAGTCGAAATTATTGTTAGTAAAATATTTTTACAGCGGATTTCCACTCAAGATGCCTTCAGATATAAGTATATCGATTATGGTTGTACGGCCGTATATCCTCTTTGCATACTAACTTAATAAAAATCTTCTAAATGATCAGGCAGGATGAATTGTCGCCGGATGAATTGTCGGCGGGATGAACTGTCGGCAGGATGAACTGTCGGCAGGATGAACTGTCGGCCGGATGAACTGTCGCAGGATGAACTGTCGCCGGATGAATTGTCACAGGACGAATTGTCGGGTCACCATTAAAAATATATAATTTTATAAGATAGTGCAGTAAATCGATGAGCGTACATTATTTGGTCCGATTTCTTTAGACTGCTTCCGAGTGGGAGGCTATTTGATATCAAGGGATTTTTAATCTCAGTTTGGGACCCTCAAATACCGCGAGACCATTGTTAGTCGCTTAGGTATTGTATTTCCAAAGCGTCAACAGTTGTGCTCAAGAAGAAAGACGGAAAAAATGTCGAAAACCCGTACAATTCTTTCAGCTATTTGAGGTATTTTAACAATAAACGAGTTTCCTGGAATTTCGTCCCGCTTTACGGCCGAAGAAGATGTATAAAATGTAAAATAATATTAAAACAGAAATTTTTTATAAGTTCTTTTTGCGAAGTGAATCTAAGCAACGTTTTGTAAGAAAGGGGGATACAGGTTTCGAACAGGGATTAAGGCTTTTAAAGTTCTAATAATAGAAGGTATTGTGTAGAATTCGTCTGCGGAAGCTTTGAAATCCATTGTCAACATTTTTAATCTACTAGAATGGAAGAAATTGCAGATTAGAGTAACGCCATGATCATGAGATCTTTAATCAGAAATTGTTGCATGAAGTGGATTAGTTGTGATTTATTACCAGTAAGGATTCCATAGACAGCCAGCCAATCTGTTCTGGAAGAGCTACGAATCCAAAATGGGCTATCAATGTCGTGTCTGAAAATTTAACCGTAGAACAGACGTTCTAGCACAGCAGAGCATTACAAGAAAAATGATACTACTGAAGGTAATTTCTAAAACAGTAGATGTTCAATTTGGGAAGCGAATGAATGGGTACAGCCGCCCCGGGAACCATTTATTGGATAACTAACAGCCCTGTCATAGAGAACCTCTTGGGGTGACCACCCTAAATGGTTTTCTACGTTTGATGACTCAGCAGGGGTCCCCGGGCTCACAGGGTGAGGTTTATCCGGGTCTTGGCGGTGGATGCCTCTGCCCACCAGCTGCATGGCAGGTCGGATCAGGAGACCTGAAGTAGACCTTTTGACCTCTCCAACAGGACTCTCTTGGAATATCGCCATGCACCGCAGTGGGATGGATGGTATCATACGCCCGTCATTTCTGGAGAAACTGACCCTCAGATTCCTATCCACCCCTCATACTTTTTCGCTTTCCAGAACTTCCCGAGGGTTTGGATTCTGGGTTCGAGTCCCAGTTGCGATCGTTAGCTTTTTATTTTTCTGTCACGTGTTTTTGTCATATTTCTTCTAGATTTGTTAGTAGGTATTTATCTTCTTCTTCAATAATAATAACAACTTTTAAAGTTTTTTCCTATCTCCCTTGTACTATAAATGGATAAAAAAAAAGATCAGAGTGAAACTCAAGACTCACATTTACAAAATATGATTTCCATAAATAAAAATCCATATATAGGAGATTAACAGCTTTTTGGGGGTTTGAGTCTTGGGATGACCTTTAATACAAATCAATAAGTCCACCAAAAATGTACTCGTATATAATTATATAGGTTTATTTTTTGATCCCCGTCCATCAGATTTAAAAAATTGTGTAGGTAGATTGATCATTATTTTCATATTTGGTTTGGTCTTTTGGAGAGACCTTTATATGAATATAAATCGATAAGTCGACCAAAATATACTTATATAATAATATAGGCATATTTTTTTCCTCGTCCAATTTAAAAAATAATGATGTAGGTAGGTTAATCATCATATTAATATTTAGGTTTATTTCCACTCGAGGTATTAGAATCCTCTTAAATATAAAAATAAATTTGTATCCCACAAATTTAGTAAAATCTTTTTCTGCAAAAAAAACCAATAACAGTTAATAATATTTGAATATTAGGTAACTTACAAAACTGGTGTTATCTCTTGCCCACAGAATATGGAGTGAAAAGAACAACTGTACTTCAGGATGAATAAATTCCTCAAAATCGAAGTTTTGTACTGTCCTGTTTTCTCCTTCAAAATTGAATCTATTTTGAATATTTTCTCTCCAACTGCATTAGAAGAAAATATTCTACGTCCATACGTTAATTTTTTTAAAAAAATACATTGTCAAATTTGTATTCTGAACGATAATTTTAACGAGAGTCACAAGTACTGTAAGAAGTAACTCATTATACATATACATGCATCAGTTGATACACCAAACATTTTATCCCAAATTAACATCATCAAGAAATTCAACAAGGAGGATGCAAGATATTTTCTATATTAAAACCTACCACAAAAATACAGGATATTTCTCCCTTATACCACGAACATTAAGACATTATAACACTATGAACTATACTAATAACACTATTAATGTCAAAGATTCTTTATACTGTTAATGTATTCTTTATAACAAAATAAATAAACAGACTGCAAATAATGAAATAGACCTTTTTAAAGAACCTTTAAACACTTTAAAAAATATATTTTGCCAACAATCATATAAAGCTGATATTGTAATGAAGTCTTTTATTTAATGACGGGCAATATTGGCATTGGTTCATTTATGGTACCAACTAAATCATTGTCCCATCAGCGTAGGTGCCAAAAATAAATGGTCTATTTTTGCATATGTAACCAACTATTTTTGTTATAATTTCTAGTATTCATCATCATCATCACTCTTGGCTCTACAACCCCTGTGGGTCTTGGCCTCCTCAAGAGTCTTCCTCCACTCATCACGGTTTTGTGCCAGCTCTTTCCAGTTTACAATCTCCAAGGTGGATATACCTTTGAGGACGTTGTCGCTACATTTTAAACTTGGTCTTCCCAGGCTCCTTCGCTCTGTCGGTCTTGAATTCAGTAGGGACTTTGGTGCTTGATGCTCGGTCATTCTCTCTACATGACCCAGCCACTGAAATCTTCCCAGTTTTATAAATTATGTGACGTTTAGATCCTTAAACAGAGTATATAGCTCATTGTTATAACGTCTGCGCCAAAATCCATTTTCTGAAACCGGTCCGAAGATACGCTTCAAAATTTTCTTTTCAAAAACATCCAGTGCTCGCTGACTCCTCTTTTAAGTTTAAAGACGAACCTCACCCCGGGTTCATGGGGTGAGGTTTATTTAGGTCTTGGAGGCGGATGACCAGGACACACTGAACCCCAGATTCCAACCCACCCCTTAAACCATTTTCCCAGAACTCTCCTCCCCATCCTTTCCTTAAAAAAACCCTCCATACAGCATCCACAAAGATGACATAGGCCCTGGGGGAAATTATTTTCCTCAGCGCCTCCTGTGTTGAGCTCATGTAAAAAAAAAAAAAGTTAGTAACCAAGTCTCAGCTGCGTATGTGAGTTCTCAGCTGCGTATGTGAGTTCTCAGCTGCGTAGTGATAAGTGTTTCGTACACTAATATCTTGGTGTTTCTGGACAGCATTTATTTGATTTTGTAGGCGGTAATAACATAATTTCTAGTATTACATTGTAATTAAATCATCTATGTAGGTAATTTTTTGACAAAATTCCTGTTTTTTAAACTAAAATAAAAATAAATAAATTACTTGTCAAAAAAATCAAAACCTAAGAACATGCCAGTAGTCGTTGTCTATATTAAAGTAAAAAAATATTTCGAGTAGTATTAAAATCCAGAGAGGAAATACGGTTGATGCACAAAACGCCGCCCGCGTTTCCCGTTCGCAGTTAACACATAATTTGAGATCTATTCCATCGATAATGCCCACACCTCTATTAAATACCAATCTGACACATTGATTTAACACGGTTGTGGGAATGTTCTTATGTAAGTCAATACCGGTTGTAAGGTCAATTCAGAGGTATGAATGTCTACAAACAGATCGCTTAACATTGCCACCACTAACTATCCAGTATGATGTACCCCCCCACGCGACACGTTAATTAATTACGGACACGTACAGGTGTGTGCAGAGGTGTGCAAGGTACATAACACGTGCTCAGTCAGGTGTGCAGCTTAATCAACAATGTTTGATGCGTTTTCACTTCTCGTGACAAATATGTTGGATGGGAAAAGATCATCACGTTTCGTAGGTAAATTACAACATAAACACAAACATCTTCTATCACACTAGCTGACCCGACAAACGTTGTTCTGCCATACAAATTATTTCTAATGAATATTTTGGTTGTTAAATAAAAATAATGAATGTATTGCAAGTGAGTGGGGATGGGATCTATGACAGAAAGAGGAATGGAGTGGTGTAGACGATTACCGCCGATAAAAATAAAAAACACCAACTAAAGTAGGAAAATTAAATAAAGAAAATCAATATGAATTTCGAAGAGCAATTTAGTGTACGATATTTTTTGTCAGTCCGTCTTTAGCCAACACAAATAAGCTCAATGGTTTGCCCAAGCGAGAATATGAAACCGAATGAAATATCAAAATGACGCGACGCTTCTCGTGAATGTCTTGCATGTATGGATGAAAGTTCAATGAGGCGGACGTAGCGCCATCTATCATTCAACAACATAAATAATTTCATTCTGTTTGAAATACGAGAGACGGTTAAATTTGTTCATACAAAAATACTAAAATCGGGATTAAAAATGGGAGGGTGGGGGTAGGAGGGATATAATTTTGAATTATATGTATTTGTTGATGCCAAATTAAAAAAAAAAATACAAAAAAAATTTGGTCAAAAAAATTGTTTTTTTTTTGGTAGGGACACCCTAATCACCTAGAGGTATGAAATATACTTTAAAACCTATTCTCATACCTACCAAATATACTTAAAAATTTAATAAAAATCGGTCAAGCCGTTTCGGAGGAGTGCGACCACAAACACCGTGACACGAGATTTTTATATATAAGATTTAGCAATTTTATATTACATTTACCAATTTTAAATTACACAAAGCAATCTTATTATTTAATTGTTTTTGTGTTTCGTAAAACTCCATTTTTTTTAAAATTTAATTAAAATTAGATTTAATAATGTTATTATTAATTTCTGCAAGTATTTCAGTTTTATTTTTCTGACAGCTGTTTGCTTACGAGGTCATTTCGAAGTACCTCACATAATAGAATATCTACTGTCTCAATTATGTTATCAGCAAATTAGTTTAACCGGTAATCAATCAAATTAGACACCAGCAAATTTTTTTAATTTTGAATCGTATAAATAAGTCGAATCAAAGTGGTTTGACCACAGTTTAAGAATACCTTTGTAAGCCGAAACAGCTGTCACAAAAATAAAAACTAAAATGCACAACTTAATAATAACATTATTCAATTTAAAGAATTTTTTTTTTATTAAGTGAAATTATAAAAATATTATTTAATCATTAATATTATTATTAAATTAATAATAAAAAAAAAATATATATATATTTTTAACAGTTATTGCTTTACGGGTTTCGGAAGCGACCTTCCTTCATCAGAAGAATATGTTTTTTACATTATCTCCACCTAGGAAACCCTGAAGAAAAAGAAATCCCTCAGGGCCTATTCATCTTTGGGTATGCTGTGTGGAGAATCTTTTTAGGGAAAGGAACGAGAGGAATCTTGAAGGAAAAAGGTAGGAGGTGTGGGTAGGAACTGGGGGTCAATGTGTCAAGGCGATGGGTCGAGAGAGTTCGGTTGGAGAGGTCAAAAGATCCTTCTCCACTAGTCTGCCGATCTGGCCCGTCGCATGCGATGGGCAAACGCATTCGCCGCCAAGATCTAGATAAACCTCACCCCTTGAGGCACCATGCTAAGGCACCAAACGTAGCGAACCACTTAGGATGACCTATCTCAGGGGTGTTGATTATCCAATAAATGGACCCGTACCAGCTTCCCAAATTGGCTTATTAAAACCCGTCTGCTTGTTAAGGAATAAATACATCCCAAAACACGTAATTGCATTATACTTTCACGAGACCAAAAACGTCCCGAGCGACCTTACATTTAAAAAGCTATATATCTCTCTTCCGCTCATGCAAACATATGTATTTCTTCTTTTAACCAGAAAGAGAACGAAATAATTCTCCTTATTGTCTTTGAAACATGAAAGTTATCTTGCATAGATATTTTACAATGTCGATCCAAAGTGACGGTTTAAAAATTTTGGTGCGAAACTGAGACTTCCGGATTGTGAACAAGATTTGAACCAAGCAGACGGGTTAAAACCAATACAAAACTTAAAACACAAACCGCCGTCTACTCCCCGTAATAACCCGTAATTACCCCTTCCCCTTTGTTGACCTCCCACTTCAACACTTAAATATTTATGTGTACCTGTCAGTAGTTTTTAATTTATGTTACTTTTAATAATATTCTCCTTGTGAAGAAAGGTCTTTCCGAACCGATTGACTATTAAAATACAGTGGTTTCAAACAAATTTATGTATTTACCTTATAATTATGACATGCCACAAAGTAGCTAAATGTAGCTAAATGATGGACAATCTATTTTCTTCCTCAACCAAGGAAGCCAATAAAATATCACGCGTGAGTTCAATATTCAATCTGATAATACTTGGCTAATTTATACAGCGCCGTTTTTGTGAGAAATCACTTCAAAGGCGCCTATGAACGTTAACCTTGCTCAACATAGTCCTAAATAGGTTGGTACAACAAAAATGAAGACAAAAAAATAATATAGACTACATCATGTATTTCGATCGTCTAGTTCAGGATTTCCCAACCAGTGGTCCGCAGGAGGCTAGAAGATGGTCCGCGATGATCCGCCGGTCAATAAACGAGCCAGCGCGCGGGCAGCCCCTGGTCGAGAAGTCTGAATAAAAAAAATCGGAGCAATATTCAGTTTATCATTATTGTACCTTGTGGTCAGTGGCCATTATGGTATTCCGTTTCGCCCCTCCCCATCCTACCCCCTCCGCTGTGATAAATATTCTGCTAGAACCCGTCCCACCCTATCCCATTCCGCCCCCTCCGTTGTAGTAAATATTCTGCTAGAACCCGTCGGATAACGTGGTGTCACCCCCCCCCCCCCCCCATTAAAGTTGACGAAACACAAATTTCGACTTGATAAAAAATTGGTCCGATCTGGGGGGGGGGGAGGGGGGGTTGGCTCGATAATTGTGGTCTTGGGGGGTTAAACTCGGTCGGGTGGCACCCGGGGTGCCGTTGTGGTCCCTGTCGAAAAAATAAACGTACAAGTGGTCCCGGGTCGGAAAAAGGTTGGGAACCACTGGTCTAGATCGATCAGACATCTCGGAGAAATCGAAAATTGAAGTTATGTATATGCAAAATACTCAGATTAATAAACGTCACCAAATCAATTCTAAAGCAGAAAAACATGTAGTAAATTAAACAAAATGTAGATGGTTTCTGTGTCACTAGTAGGATATTTCAAAATGTCATACAAATGTACCGGACCGTTATACCACCCGGTGTTAAAAACGTAAAATTAATGGAGACCATACGAATATTGCTTTAAACATCTAAACAACTGGACGATCGATTAGTCTTGCTTTTAATTACTCGTTATTATACCAATCTCCTCGCAACTCTTTGTGCGGGTTGTCATTTTTATATCAAACTAAGTAAGAGTCTACATTTCCGCTCCAGATGTGAACATTTAGCACGTATTCAAAGATATTTCGAATAATTACGAAACAGATGGTAAGATAAAGTAACAAGGTATTACCTACAGCCATGCTTGCGGCATTGAATCGAACGTTATTAATACCTTAGCGTCTGCGTGGTTGAATTTAAGAATCCGGCTTCGAACGCATCTCTGCAGCCGTGCCTTACCCGTCGCACCATATAAACATCCATGTACGTGGATTTTCAGACAAAGCTACCGTTGTAATTCGATTCCTAATTCAAGAATTCGTCACAAGATGTCGCCACTTTCGTCGGCAAGACGCATAGGGACGTGCCCTTCCTAGGTATAAGTTCTACGAATTCGTGAACCAGGAGTATCTCCCAGATTTCGAAAGATTGGCGGTAATACTCGGCTGCATCAAGCGGCTGTATATTACATATGACGTCATCGCTCGTCACGGTTACTTTTTCGCGGTGACTAGCCATCACTGGTTGACACGTTGACAGTGGATACGATTCAACGTGCTAATTTTGGAACCTGTTCCTATTGGATTTACAAAATGATCACCAACACTAACTGGGCGAAGCCGAAACAAAAGCCGCCTGCAAGGCCTAGCAGTAAAAACCTGCGGGTTTTTAACTCCTAGTGAGTAATGAATGTCAATGAATGAACGAATCGAAACGATAATACTTCTAGAGAAACTAACCAAGGTACTCAATATCATGGTAAAGAGGCTCAACAACCCAAGACGAATCGTAATTCTGTACGCCAATCTAAAAATAAAAGTAACGTTACAAATACACAAATGCACACAAGTGACTGAATTCCAAAGCATAAAAGGAGTTATTGGCCCCCGGCAATGAATTTATAATGCTGACTTCGGACTAACTGGTAAATATTGAATTAATGCATTCGGTACGAATAAAGTACATATTTTTACGAGCCATTATAACTTTCGTTTATGATTTTAAAATGAGTTTGTTGTTGGTATGAATTCGCGCTACTTTTAAAACTGACTCTTGAGATGACTGGCCGAATTTGATTCAGTTTTTTCACTGGCTTGTGTTTTTCTGAGGTTCCACCACCACCATTCATAATGTCATTCCTACATAAGGATAGGCAGACAGGATGGAACATTCTAACTAATTCTAACAATTTCTCTTGATGTTCTTGAAATATTCTTCGAGGAACATCTTCGACATCTTCTTTTATCCATTTGCGGGTCCTGTACTCTCCTGACACTTTTTTCTCCGCTCACCTTCTCCGCATGACCAAACCATCGAGTGTCCCTTTGTCAATCTTGTTCATTGGGTACGCTTACACCAGACTGATTTATCATTGTAATTAGTTCGTAATACGTGTGTACATACAGGTGCTGCACATCGCAAGTCTTTGTGTGGTTGCCTGTTTTATTTTAACCTAAGTAAGAATCCACACATGCACTCCAGATGTGATTATTTAGCACGTATTCAGAGATACAATTACGAAACACGTGGACAGACAAAGGAATAAAATGTCATAGTCACAAACACGCGAATCTAATCTAATTTATTCAGCTTTGAGAATGCTTCTTTCTTTTCTAGTTTAAAATTTCTCACTGCCATACACCAATAATGGTGGATAAAAATTATTACTGCATGGCTTACAACATATACATCGGATAAGGGAACTGTCTACTTCTCGATTCATGATCATGAACTGGTCATTCGAGTTGATAAATTCGATTCAAGCCCAGTTTTACGCACCTTCGATAAAAACAAAGAATCTCGAAAAACGCTCAAAACAATAGCACATAGATTATATATTTAGATAACAGCGCATTTCACCTACATAATTTAGACCGAAGAAACCAGATTTTCCTACGAAACCGACATACGAGGGCTGTCCGTAAAATAAGGTCTCCAAGGTGCTGCAGTCGAGAGGAATAATTTTATGCGAGATCCGGCAACATTAGCGTGTAGCCTGTTTTCCCTACGCCAAATCCCCATCACGCTGCACTCTCTGCGACATTTAGTCTCGGCGTGGCAGCCGTTCGCGATGGAGCTTCCGCTGGCCTAAATATAAGTTTTTTTTACATTAGCTCCACCCAACAGGCCCTGTGGAAAACAATTCCTCTAAGGGCCTATGTTATCTTTGGGGATGCAGTGTCAGTGCGGTGCAAGGCGATATTCCCAGAGAGACGTACTGGAGAGGTAAACAGTTCTCCCGATCAGGCCTGCCACGCAGTTGGGGCCCGCGTTCATGGGGTGATCCAGACAACCTCACCCCATGAATCCTGGCACCCCGACTAAATCACCAAACGTAGCGAACCACTTGGAGTAACACTTCAGCTGATGGATTGGTAATACAATAAATGGTTCCCATACCAGCCTCCTAAATTGAAAACTACCTATAATTTTTAATAATCAGGCTATTCTTTCATAGTCTTTACGTCAGTCAACAGTAAAACTGATAATAACTAAAGAAGAAAAAAAAGATACAACCCTTTATCACATTTACATAGCTTCAATAATTCCAAAGCAATGAAGCAGAAATAAAGCTAAAAAAGAGAACTAGGATCATCCCTTCATACCATGGCCTGAATCTGGAACAAGCGCGAAGATGACAGTAGAACTTTTATTATAATAATATTATCATCTCCCTAAAAACGCGACGAATTGCCTGAATTATTCTACTTCTCGGTGGAGAAATGTTCCACTTACGAGTCTATCTGGGTGATTTATTATTTTCTTGGTCCATATACTATTCCCCTCGAACGATTTTATTATGTTTTCTACCGCTGAAATGACATTAGGCACTTTTCTTTTCGAAAAGTTTATTTAAGTCAATTTGGCACGTTTTTCAAATTATAATTGGTATGAAAAAGAGATCCATAATATATACAATGACTATTTTAAGAGCTGAAGAAAAGTATTGATTATTAATTATATATAGTCATGATTTATTTAGTTTGTAATGTGATTACTGCATAAGAGTCCAAATCACTCGGAGCCGTTGAGTTTTTGCATCCCAAATCTTGGGGTATTTTGAGAGGTTGAAGGTGGTGATCAGACAACTCGGAATGATATCAACTCAACACCTCCTTTGAAAGTCATTAAAAGTGATGAAAAAATATATTTAAAACAGTGGTTAAATAAGTTAGGAAATTAATTGTCACATCACTATTGTATGTTGCACATCACTAGTGAGGAACTACTTCTATAATGTTTGTCATCTGTGGTTTATCTATTGGGAACTAATGTCAATCAATGTCAATGGTGTAAACACGTCTTCAATAAAAAGTCTTTTATAAAATAATAACAGTGTTTTCCATATTAAATATATAACTAAACATGGTGTCAGATGTGGGATGCTAATATTAATAATATAATATATTAAAAATTTGTGGTAAAAAAAAAAAAACAAGATGTCGAAGGATGCGCCAAAGTACGTACAACATGATTTTAATGCGTTGTCAAATCTGCACGTATCATCAAATAACATAAATAACGATGGAATATGGAAAAACTGGTGGCAAAATTATGAAATATATTTGGTGGCATCAGGTTTGGAAGAAGCCCCAGAAAAACGAAAAATAGCAATTCTACTTCATTCCATTGGCTCCAAAGGTATGGAAATTTTCAAGTCATTCAACATGAATATGGAATCTATCACGCTAAAACAAGTCAAGGAAAAGTTTGACAATTATTTTGCACCACATAAAAACTTAACAATGTTAAGGAATTCATTTTTTACACGAAAACAAAATATTTCTGAAGACATCAACAATTTTCTACTGGACCTAGAAAACAAAAGTTTGGAATGTGAATTTGGAGAACTAAGAGAATCTCTGGTAAGAGATATATTTATTGCAAACATGAGTTCAAATTTGAACCACATTCGTCAACGCCTACTACAAGATTCTGCATTGTCATTGCAAAAAACGATAGAAATCGCAAAAACCATATTAATGTCACAAAACAACGCTGAAAAAATAAATCAACAAATACACACAGAAAACATTCTTCAAATAAATCACAAAAGTACATCAAGACAGTCAAGATCACCGTCACCATCATCACATCGTCATTTTCACTCAACGTCAAGTCAGTATGGATTTTCCAATCGTCATGGATCACCGTCATCATCACATCGTAATTCAACGTCAAGTCAGCATGGGTTTACCAATCGTCAAGGGTCACCGTCACCATCATCGTCAAGGTCAAGTGGTCACAACAATCCATGTGGAAGATGTGGACAACATCACCGCTTCAAATGCCCAGCTATAAACATCAAATGCAGGTCATGCAATTCTTTTGGTCATTTTGCAAAATTCTGTTTTAAAAATAATTGTTACAAGAAAATCAGAAATTTAAAGTCAGAAGATTCAATACCCAATGATGACAGTGCTAATTGCTCTGAGGGACATTTCATTGCAACAATAAGAAATATTAACAACAGTAAGTTTTCAAGTCAAGCATGGCATTTAGATATAATTATTAATAACATAATATTAGACTGTATTTTGGATACAGGAGCAGACATTAACGTAATTTCAATATCAGACTTTAAAAAGTTAAATTTATGCAATACTATTTTACAAAAAGTTTCTACCAAAGTGTCAGGTTTTGGTGGAAATAAAATACCCATTATTGGTCATTGTGATCTTATGTGTGAAATACATGGAAATATAAATAACATAATATTTTTTGTAACAAGTTTAGATTGTCAATCTGTCTTAGGTCTTCCCACTATTGAAAAACTTGGGATTGTAAAAAGAGTATTTAATGTCCAATGTAATCGTAACACCATATTAACTGAATATAATGACATATTTCAGGGTCTCGGATGTCTACCACCTGTCGTTCATCTCAAGCTTCGCCATGATGCTGTACCGTGCGTCGATCCTCCGAGAAAAGTCCCATTTGCCTTACAAAACAGTCTTCGTGAAGAATTAGATCGCATGGACAAGATGAAGGTCATTGAAAAGGTTACTAAACCTACTTCTTGGGTAAATTCTGTCGTCATAACTGTCAAAGAGTCAGGTAAATTGAGAATTTGTCTTGATCCTAGAAAATTAAATAACTGCATAATGAGAGAATATTTTCCATTAAAAAATATTGATGAAATTAGGTCAAAACTTATAGGTGCTGCATATTTTTCACATTTAGATGCTTATTCTGGATTCTGGTCACTAAAATTAGATGAAGAAAGTAGTGATTTATGCACTTTTCAAACTCCATTTGGAAGGTACAGGTATTTAAGATTACCATTTGGAATAAATGCAGCAACGGAAATTTTTTATAGGATTATGGTAGATTTGTTTGGGGATCTGGAAGGTATTTTAATTTTTGTCGATGATTTTCTGATTTATGGAGAAACTGAAGAAATTCATAACATTAGATTAAGAAAAGTCTTGGAAAGGGCTAGAGAAGTCAATTTAAAATTAAATAAGTCAAAATGTAAATTTTTAGTCAAGGAAGTATGTTTCCTAGGTTATATTTTTAGCAAGGAAGGTGTAAAAGTCGACAAAGAGAAAGTCAAAGCTATATTAGAATTACCGTCTCCAAAAAATGTCAAAGATTTGCAACGATTTTTGGGAATGGTAAATTATTTAGGTCCGTTTATTGAAAACTTGTCTGATAAATCACAAATTTTGAGAAATTTATTAAAAAATAATGTAGTATGGTCATGGGACGAGAATTGTGAAAAATCTTTTAAAATTTTGAAGGAAGCTATTTCAAATGCAACAGTTTTAATTCATTATGATCCAAAAATACCATTAACCTTGTCAGTCGATGCATCAAAATCAGCTGTAGGTGCAGTCATCATGCAAAATAACCGTCCAATTGCATATAGTTCAAAAACAATGACACAGTCGCAGGAAAATTATGCTCAAATTGAAAAAGAATTATTTGCCATACAATTTGGTTGTAATAAGTTTCATCAGTATGTTTATGGTAACAAAGTGACAGTACAGACTGATCATAAACCTCTTGTCTATTTATTTAAAAAACCTTTACATGATGTACCAGCTAGATTGCAACGTATGATGTTAGCTCTTCAGTCTTACGATTTAAATGTGGTACATGTCCCAGGTAAAGAAATGTATATATCGGATACTTTATCTAGAGCTGCTTTGAAAGATCATTATATACCCGATTATGAGTCTGATCTACATTGTCATGTAAATTCAATCTATATGAACTTAGCTATTAGTGAAGAATATCGTAAAAAATTGAGTAATGCTACTGCTTTCGATGAAACTATGCAAATATTAAAAAAATATTATTACGAAGGTTGGCCAAATAGTAAAGATAAAGTCCATTGCACTTTAAAATGTTATTATAATATTCAAGACGAGATTCATGTTATTAATGACTTCATATTTAAGGGTAATAAATTATTAGTACCTCAGTCTATGAGAAAAGAAATGTTGAATAAAATTCATGAAGGACATCAAGGAATAAACAAATGTCTAAGATTAGCAAGAGATTCTTTATTTTGGCCTAGTATTTCAGTAGATATAAAAAATTTAATTGAGCAATGTCAAATATGCAATAAATTTAAAGTTTCGAATCAGAAGGAACCACTGCTAACTTATGAAATGAATAAGTTTCCATGGCAACAAGTAGGTATTGATTTAATGTATTTTGATAATCAAACATACCTTATTGTAACAGATTATTATTCAAAGTATATAGAAACTGCTTTTCTCAATAATAATTCCACTGCAAAAAATGTAATAATTCACTTAAAGTCTGTTTTTGCACGTCATGGAATACCAATGTCTTTAGTGTCTGATGGAGGTCCTCCTTTTCAATCAATTGAATTTAAATCATTTTTATATGATTGGGACATAGAACATGTAGTTACTAGTCCATATCATTCACAGTCTAATGGTCAGGCAGAGAGTTCTGTTAAAATTATAAAAAACATTCTTAAAAAATCTAAAGAAGCAAATACAGATCCTTATATAGCATTATTACATTATAGAAACACACCCAAAGCTAATTTGCCGTCACCTGCTCAATTATTAATGTCCAGAACTTTGAGAATGAATATTCCCTTAGCTAAAATTAAATTAAAACCAAAGGTTGTAAGATTTTCCGATTACAGAAAGTGTATTGAAAAAAATAATGCAAGAAATTCCAAATATTATAATGTGAATGCAAAACCCATGTCTATATTACAAACAGGAGATAATGTATACTTTAAGAAAAATCCCAAAAGTACTTGGTTACCAGCTATGGTCAAAGAAAAATTAAAATGTAATAGGTCCTATATTATTCAAGATTATTATGGTAACACGTACAGACGAAATAGAATTCACTTAAAACTGAGATATAATGAAAACGTTAATAATGATCATCTGTCCATGCAATCTAATCCGGCACTTGAAGAGGCAAAAGCTGGAGATGAGAGACAGGTGGGAGAAAATAACATTAACATTAACAACCCTTACATTACTAGATATGGTAGAGTTGTCAAACCACCGGATAGGTATAATGTGTAATGTTAATTTAATTAAAATTTTATTGTATAAATAAAGAAAGGGGATGTCACATCACTATTGTATGTTGCACATCACTAGTGAGGAACTACTTCTATAATGTTTGTCATCTGTGGTTTATCTATTGGGAACTAATGTCAATCAATGTCAATGGTGTAAACACGTCTTCAATAAAAAGTCTTTTATAAAATAATAACAGTGTTTTCCATATTAAATATATAACTAAACATTAATAAGTTTTCAAAGAGGGGTTGAGTTGATTTGATTCTGAATTGGCATTGAAGATAATGGGGTAATATTACAAAGTAGAACTTGTTTGTTTATAATAGGAAATGAGATTAAAAGAATTTGGCATTGCCAGACTATAAAAATATTACCATTTGTTATTTCGGCTACTGGCATTATACCTAGCTCTCTCATCCAAAATTTAGGCATATTAGATTTGTCAAAGAATTTATATATAAAAATGCAAAAATCAGTCATTTTAAATACATGTAGGATTACAAAAGTTTTTTTAAAATATTTATATTGAGGGATCAGTAGGATTTGTAGGTCCAATTAGGAGTTCTACCGTGCCGAACCCTCTGATATGAAAATATCTGGAGTCGGTGAATTATTTTCCCATTTGGTCTCTGGTACGTTGACTGTTGATCGTGTTTTGTTTTGTATTTATTATACTTATATATTGCAATTGCATAGCATGAATTGACTAGATGATCATTTGTGGAAGGGTTTAGTTTTTCCTGTGGGGAAGATTTAACCCGGACATAAAGTTGTAAAATATAAAAGAAATAAAAAATTAAAATGGAGTTCTACAAAATAAACTTAATAACAATAAATAATGGGGTGGGCAAGGAGACGGGGAAAAGTGAGCTAAGGATGTACCTTGTTATTAATAATTTATGGACCACCAAAACACGGGCTTGTGCATAGCATGGTGGTCGAAAAAGTCACATACAAAGCCGTGTTTGGTGACCAGATACGCCAGGTTTCCCCACCTTCCTCTCCTTCCCCTCTATCTTCAGCCTCACAACATACCCCATTTTGGGGATAATAGCAGTGGTATCATTGGCGCCAGGCGGCTGGGAGCAGTAGGGACTCTTGTGCGGTGATCACATTTTTAAGGGTTAGGTTTTTTCTTCAGGGTTCTAGATTTATGATCAAGGCACAAGTTTTTATCATACCGCTACATTACCGTAGCCACATCACTGTATATTTTATAACAACCGGTATCGGAACAACCGTATGGTTGTCACCTTCGTCAGGGGTCTAGCACAGTGACATCGATAACCTTACAATATCGGATCGATGAGCGTAATTTTAGACGACTTTATATCGATATCCCGAGCAAGGCTGCACTGTTGATAGCCGAAACGACATTGACAGAGAATAGAAAATAATCGGTATGTAATAGAAGCGGTATACGAAAAGCACTAATAAAGTAACAATTTTGAATTGTAATTGTAACTTTAAAATACATTGGCACTTCACATGTAGTTTTTGACACTAAACGTGAGTTAATTAGTTATTGAGGTCTTAAGTCATATTTGAACCAGATTCGTTTCGCTAAGAGCGAACCGAATAAATTGATCGCGTTTTAAATTATTTAAAGTCTATGGATCGCGTACACGATTTCATTCAGTTCTAAGAACTTCATTAGTTCACCTCCATTTAGTTATTTTGCATAACAAACGACATTATTATTAAAATATGTGTGTATATTGACAGCTTATCTGACACTCAAGGCCGCGCTAAAATTGGCGGCATCTGTCAACCGGCTATCAAATCATATTTTGACAGTACTCGCAAATTACGCCAACTGACCATAGATGACTAATTTATTTAATACCGTATTGACACAGGGTTTTACTAATCAACCGTGCTAGACCTTCAGGGTGTAATATATTTATATCAGCCCAACGTTACAACGTCACAGTATTTCAAATAATGTTCGGAGTTACTATTCCCAAAACATTAATTATTTTATAGAATTACCCAAACTAGAATAGAAAAACGTGACAAACATACTACTTCCAGCGCGAGACGACCTCTTACATTTTTAATGTGGTCCAAAGCCGAACGTGTGACAGTGCATATTGTATTATTCACGTATATAGCACGTTAGATATTATTATGAACATGAAACAGTACTTTATCATGCACGACTATACTTTTATGGCAAAGGGAAATAAGTGTGATCCAGGCACGTACCAACTATTATTATTTTGTATGTGTTTGGACGATCGATGTGTGGTTGAGTAGAATATAACTTCGGGTTTATACCTGGGCGTCGCGAGGTTAACTCCTCTCTGCAAGTATTTTATTTTTTATTTTTGTTGCAACTGTTTCGGCTTATAAGGCCATTTGCAAACTGTGGTTAAACCACTTTGAGATTACTGATTTATGCGATTTTAAATGTCAATTTTGAAGGGTAATGTTGCATTCACCAATCAAATCCAAGCCAAAGGTATGAATAAGCGTTCACAAAGAAAAACAAGCTGGTTTGAAAGGGAGATAATATGTAAATACGACTTATTTAAAATAGAGCAAAAATCTCTGGACAAATGTCTAAAGTAGTATTTAAAGAAACACTGCGAATCTTTTCAAAAATGTGTTTTCATGAAACGGAAGCGAGCGATACTAAAAAGAGACAAACACATACATCTGTTGGAGAGTATGAGATAGCAATAAAATATTTATTTATTTTACGGGTACTCGGTTCTAATATAACACGATAAATCCACAGTGGTTTAGCGGTATAAAGCGCCTGACGAACCTTAGCGGCCAAACTCCAAATAAATCCAAAAAATATATATATATATATATATATTTTTGTAAAATCAATAACCCATCTTCAAACCACTCAAAAATAAACAGGCAAAGAACAACAACACAAAAGAAAGCGATATCTAGCGACTCCGGCGAAGAAAACACTAATACTAATAAGATGACCAAATGCATGTGAAAAGGTGCACTGGAATTCTACGACAAAAATATGGCAAAAATCATCCTTCAAATTGATTACAAAAAAAGTGCTTCGTAGTCTCCCCACTCTTGTCTACCTTAGTTTTCTAAAGGTTTCACTTCCACCGTGTGTGAATTGCAAACTCTGATTTTTTTACAATTTTTATTCAAAAATATGCGGCGAAGGTACCTAACTTTTTAATTTAATTTTTAATTTATTTAGTAACTATACATTTTTTTTAACATTTTTATATGAAACATGTTAGGTATATATTTATATAAAATAGAAATTAAATTCGTTGCCCTCCTCACTAGGAGATCCTGTGGTGAGGGGGACTAAGCTTTGGATAAGTTTTCAGCGACTTCTATGTTTTAACTTCATGGTTTGGATATGTTTTCCAGAAACTTCTACGACGATGTTTTAAATTAATATACTAGTAAGTTCATTTTCGGATAGTTACTTCAGTCTTTTAATGTCCTTAATGTAGCTATATTTGTTTTAATTTGTTTGATACTAAGTGGGAGTTTGTTATATAACTTCACTGCTAAAAATTCAGGACTTCTTTGTCCAAACGTAGAGTTACACTTTGGTATATTAAGTGTATGTCTGTTTGTTTGGCTCTGATTTTATGAGTACGTGAGGTACCTGCATTGAATAATTTTTGAGGTGATGTACTAGAATGTTTTTGGCATAGATTTTCTGTATGCTTGAAACATCAAACTGTTTAAAAATGTCTGTTGTTGACGTCCTTATGGGGACCTTTAGTATGGTCTTTATGATGCAATTCTGAGTTACCTTCAGCTGTTTTATGTGGTTAGATGCTGCTGAGCTCCATCCTATTACTCCATATTCCAATCGAGAGAGGCATAAAGCATAATATACTCTTTTTAAATCCCTAGTTGACGAGATGTTTCGTAATTTTTTGAAGAAGTAGATGAGTTTTGTTGGCTTTTTTGGGAGGCGTCTACTAATATCTACAGATTTCCAAAAACTGAACAAATCGGACTAATATCTATGAGAACCAAAGTGAGGACGAATATCTACATCTCAAACTGCTGACTAATATCTATGAGAACCAAAGTGAGGACGAATAACTACAGCTCAAACTGCTGACTAATATTTATGAGAACCAAAGTGTGGACGAATATCTACAGCACTGGCAGAGGTAGGATTTGCAATTATGTATAGCATATTGGAATAACGTAATATGGCGTATGCAGTTTAAAAAACTTAATTTTTGTATGTATGTATGTAAAAATCCCTAATATTTTTGGGCACATTTAGCTGATTATTAAGGATTTGGGTTTTTGTTTTAACAGCGTTTTTTTTTATTTCAAGTGCTTCTAAATTATTTAGTCTGTTACCATGACCATTTCTATGTCAGTTAGGTTAGGTGAGGTTAGGTTAGGTTGTGGTGCCGTGTATTTCGAAATAAATAAATATCTTTGTATTATGACATCCATGTTTGTTCAATAAATTATTGTCCTTGTAAACAGCAAAATACGTAATATTATGCAAAAACTTCATGCACGTACTTTAAATGTATAAGCCTTTACTTTTAATTAAAGTAATTTATGCTCTTCTGTACATCTTGCTCAGCTGCCCTCTGTAGATATTAGTCCAAACAACGCTCCATAGACATGGCATCTTTATTAATGTATATTTAATCTAAAAAATTAAAATGAACATTTTGTTAAATTTTTTTTTTTGCATTCTCACCAACATTTGGTTCCTTAGAACGGGCAATCTGCCTAGCTAGGAACTAATATCGACCCACAAGACATAATAACACTTGTACACATTTTATAGTTATTTTTCAATGTTATTTTTGCCATACAAATGTATCAAATGTAATGTTATAAATAAATAAATAGACATTTTGTTTTTTGAAGAGTTTTATTAAATGTACATTTGTTACTTAAATTTAATTTTTCCGCGACCGGTTTCGATACAACCGTATCATTCACGAGCAGAATTAAAATTCTGCTCGTTTTAATTCTGCTCGTGAATGATACGGTTGTATCGAAACCGGTCGCGGAAAAATTAAATTTAAGTAACAAACGTACATTTAATAAAACTCTTCAAAAAACAAAATGTCTAGAAATTGTTACATAGTTAATGCCCAAGAAATACAAAAAAAAAAGCTCCATAGATATTAGTCACCACTGGGACCGTCATAGATATTCGCCCGACCTTAGCTCTGTAGATATTAGTCCTCACTCTGAAGTTCATAGATATTAGTCCAACATATGAGCTGTAGATATTCGTCCGATATACAGGCTGTAAATATTACATAGTATCTGGAGTCCTTTTTTGAGTTTCGATCAATGTGTGAATGCCACTGTAGTTTCCCACTAAACATAGATAAACGTTATGTCTTTTATTCTCAATATGTGTAATGGTGACTGTTTTATATGCTTAATTGAACAAAGAAATGATTAATGTACTCTTTGTTTTCAATCAATTAAAGTTATTATTTGTTTAGCGAGCTGCACGTGTATCCCCGAGTCATGAACTATTAGAATGGACATTAACTCCTGTATTATTATTTAATCGATACGAAAATATTATTTTTAACACAATGAGCGGTTGATAAAGCAATATTCCATACAATCGCACGCAATACTAACACACAATGTAGGTACACAATAAAACTATTCAATGTTATTTGAATCTATCATTGTTCAAGCAACACAGTAACTACCTATAGATTGACACACTTAACTTTGCAGGCTGCCAAAAGAGGAACTAAGGAAAAAAAACTATAATAATAATAATAACATTTATATTTTCGAAACCGACAATTCATTGTGGAATTCCACTGTAATATCTAGGTATAATATAAAAATAACGAACGACTGCATCGAACGACTGCATCAAATTGGATAATTCTTTTTTTTATGTGTTCGTTATTGTCAGGACAAGGTTTTTATAAAACTTCAGGCGAGCTCTGGCATTATGAAATTAAAATTGCTATTGCACGCGAGGAAGCGCCTATTACTATCGAAAGCGGGAGGGAGGGAGAGATGGGGGAAGGGAACCAGGGAGGGGGAGGGGAGAGAGGGAAGGTGGAGATGACGGAGTGGGAACGCGAGAGGGGAAGAGGATGCAGGAGAAGTACGGGAGGCGGAAGGGGAACGGGACGAATGGGAAAGAACACTCAGGGATAAACAATTTCTTTATTAAATGGCATAGCAACGCATGCGGGGACCAGCTAGTATTATAATAAAACAAATATGAAACTTATTTCCACTTTAACTTATTTGACCGCAACCGGTTTCAGCTTGTTAAAGCCATCTTCAGATTGGTACCAATTATTCTTAACCTACGGTTTACATGTATACATAACATCTGGGGGGTGGGGGGAAAGAGTGGTGGTCTACAAGGGTTTTATTCAATTATATGGGTTTTATTACATTTGTTACTAAGTCGTCTTTTACTGTAGAATTTCTAATTATTTTGGTTATTCCCAGTAGGTTTAATTACCTGGGATTTGTAGCTTCCTTCAATATTGTTCGGGGAATAACTTACAAGTAATATTAATTATTAATGACCTAATTATATTGTTGTCAAATCGTTATTATATCTATTATGATATAAAATTTTCATATAAAATAATATGTTCAAAAAGTAAAATATGTATTTCATTTATATAATGACTAGATATTATAAGATCTACTACTCCAATGTAGAACGTGTGTCACTTTAAAAATCAATACATCAATCACAAATTATACAGTAGGTACCTAAATTTTAAGAAAAGAAAAAATAATAAAATAAACAAAGGAAAAATATTAAATGTAAATCAAAAGGACATAATATTTTTCAAAAACAGCTTTTTGAAAAATATTATGTCCTTTTGGAATACAGATTTGCTAGTTAATTTAAAAGGTAAGAAAATAGTAGTACCGGGCATTTCAATAAAAAGAGGGATTTTTCAAGGAGACTCATTGAGCCCTCTTTGGTTTTGCTTAGCATTGAATCCCCTTTCTAAAATGTTAATTAAAAGCAAGTTTGGAATAAAAATTAAGGGTAATACAAGAGAGAGTAGTATAGTTTCACATCTATTATATATGGATGATATAAAATTATTTTCAAATTCTGAATCAAATTTAGAGAAAATGATTAAGGTAGTTAAAATTTTTTCAGATGATATTAAAATGACTTTTGGTTTAGATAAATGTAAAACTATCCATAGAGAAAGGCAAAATTGTAGATGGAGACGAGGGTATATTTAGAAATTTCAAAATTCAAAGTATGAAAGGGGATGAGGTTTATAAATATTTAGGATACCCGCAATCGAATAGATTAGATCACACCAGTATTAAAAATGATATTAGGATTAAATTTCAAACTAGGATCAGAAAAATTTTAAAATGCAATCTATCTGCTAAAAATTTAGTAAAAGCAATAAATACTTGGGCAATACCTCTACTAACGTACTCATTTGGCATAATTAAATGGTCCAATACAGATTTAGATAGTTTAGAACGATTGATTAGAACTATAACTAATTGATTACTTTAACAAAATTTAATTGCCATCATCCAAATTCAGCTATAGAACGAATTAATTTACCTAGAAATTTAGGAGGTAGAGGTGTAGTCAAAATAACAACTTTGAAACACAATCAGGTAGACATGCTTAGAATTTTTTTTCCATAGGAAAGCTAATAGCTCAGAAATGCACAAAGGTCAAATAAAATTATTCACGCAAAACACTTCAATTATCTCAACCAAACGTATGTTGACAAACTTTCGTCAAACAAATGGTTGAGTATTGGAGAGTTGAGCGCAGAAATAGAAGGATTTATGCTTGCCATTCAAGATAGAGTCATTAATACTAAAAATTATAGAAAGCATATAATCAAAGATATAAATCAAATTGATGATTTATGTAGAAAATGTTTGGCTTTTCCCGAAACTATAGAACATATTATATCGGGATGTTCTATATTAGCGCCTTCCGAGTATACATTTAGGCACAATCAGGTTTTAAAAATAATTCACCAAAGTTTGGTAATTAAACATAACTTGATTGACTGCCGTAATATCGTACCATATTATGAATATGAACCAAATTCATTTTTAGAAAATGAATTTTATAAAATATATTATGATAAAACTATACTAACAGACAGAACAATTAGTCATAATAGACCTGATATAGTTTTACATGACAAAATTAAAAAAATAACTTATATCATTGATGTAGCTATTCCAAATTCCTGTAATATTCAAAAAACTATTTCTGAAAAAATAAGAAAATACACAGATTTAGGAAATGAGATTAAAAGAATTTGGCATTCTCGGACTATAAAAATATTGCCATTTGTTATTTCGGCCACTGGCATAATATCTAGGAATCTGATTCAAAATTTAAGCATATTAGATTTGTCAAAGAATTTGTATATAAAAATGCAAAAATCAGTCATTTTAAATACATGTAGGATTACAAAGGATTTTTTAAATATTTATATTGAGGGATCGGTAGGATTTATAGGTTCAATTAGAAATGCCACAGAGCCGAACCCTCTGATAAGAAAATATCTGGAGTCGGTGAATTATATTCCCATTTGGTCTCTAGTAGGTTGACATGTTGTTCTTGTATTTATAATACTTATATAGTGCAATTGCATAGCGTGGGTTGACTAGATGATCATTTGGGGAAGTGTGTGAAAGGGTTTAGTTTTTCCTTCTTTTTTTCCTTTTTTTTTGGGGAAAATTTAACCCGGACATTTAAATCTGGTGCAAATAAATAATCAATTTTGAAGGTCGTGGTGTTGGGTGATCTCAGCGCTCATTCAGGAGTGGCGTTTGGTGCTGACAGACAGCGGTCACCACCGTATTGTCGGAGACCATTAGCCGTATCTTGGCTCCAGTGACCTGGTATCTCATCAGGTCTTCAGTAATGATGTGCACCAAATATTTAACGTTCATAGATGTATTTATGTTTACCTCATTCAGTTGTACGGAGAGCATCATCTAGGGATTTTTGAGTAGTGGAATGTGATTGGTTTCTTCGTCTTGGAGACAGCTCGGCCCGCCGAAGCGGTGACATGAGCGAGCCAGATTACACTCATGACGGCAAATCACGTGTTGGAGCAGTGAAGATTTATAACACATCCCGTGCACTATCGAGGCATGAGCGAAGCGCCTTGACGTCAAGTGAATTTTGAACAACTTTGATCATACATCTGGAATTGTTTGGTTTAGGATTACTTATTTACAAAGTTAGCGCTACAACATTCACATATGTAAACTTAAACGGTTCGCGGTGAATTTAAACTCACGCGCGGTGAATTTAAACGGTTTCACGATATTTTCGGCGATGAATAAATTGCGTATCTTTTACTCTCGAGCTAATAATTTTGCGAACGCTGACAGAATAGTATTATTTATATAACTATTTTTAAAATGTAACTAAGTGGAGTGAATGAATTGCAGTACCCCGACACCTATATTACAAACTAGGCAAATTTTAAAAGTAAAATGCACTGCCAGCAATTTCAGTCACGAGCCACTTCTGGATGTATACGAGTATAAACGGCTAATAAAAAATAAAGTATAATAATAATAATAATAATACTTCTATCATTACGTGCTTGTCACTTTCATCTTCATAGCTATAAATACCATAACTGAATACCAATGTTTATGAATATTAGAGCATTCTCAGAAGCGATATGAAAAGGTGATTAGTAGAAATATATTCAACAAAATGTTAAATACTAAATACACACAATTATTAAAATACGTAGAATATGAACAAATGAGTCGAATAATATGCATAACGCATCGGCCGTCACGCGTGACCTATAAACGAGTTGTAAGTAATTGAAACAGCGTTAATGACACAAGAAGACCAATGACACTTTATCAGTTTTACGTATTGAACCAGTTATATTAGTATTGCTAAGTGCAATCAACTTATTGTTCCTAATGAGAACAGCTCATTGTTAGAGCTCACCTTTTTTTCTATTTACACTATTTGTGATAATATGGCGTGAAAGGAAGTAAACTGATCAAATCTAATAATGGATGGGAGGCATCTCTTGTGACCATGTACGAGGGTTGTGCGTAAAATAGGGTCTCCAAGGTGCTGCGGTCGCGAGGAACAATTTTACGCGAGATCCGGGAAAATTGGCGTGTAGCCTGGTTTCCCTACGCCAAGTCCCCACAAAGCTGAACTCTCTGCAACACTTGGTCTCGGCGTGGCAGCCGTTCGCGATGAAGCTTCCGCTCGCCGCCTCGCCATGTGTGAATTACGCACTATAAATAGATTTTTTGTGCGAAGAACAAAACACCGGTAGAAATTCACTCTCAGCTATTTGAAGTATACGGAAAACAGTGTAAGAGTGCGATAATGACCTAGACCCTGACGGCTTTTTTCCTCGTGGTCTCCTATGCGGAATTAATTTTTAAAAACTAATAATAATGCCTTGTTTTCTAATGCATGGCGGGCCGGATCGGTAGACCTAACCTAGACCTCACCAGTCGGACTAGAAGCCGACCCATCGGCTTACACCGCATTCGGAGGGATGGATTCATGCGGCCATTCCTCAAGGAAACATCGACCCCCAGATTCCCTCCTGTAGATTTCCTTCCCAGAACTTACTCTCCTTCCTTTTTCCTAAAAAGACCCTCCACACAGCATTCATTACGAGTTCCTTGTTTTCTTCTCGCTTTTATTTTATTCGTCCAATTTTTTTCATTGTAATTTTTTTGCATTCACCTTTATTGTGTTTATTTACTACACAAATCAATTAATACACTATCATTAAAAACTTCACAATTTGATATTACGTACCGAACAACAACAAAAAAAAACAAGTTTAATGTTACCTTGCACGTCGTGATTAGTTTCTTAGAACAGGCACTGCCTAGTTAGAAACTAATGTTATTGAGTGGGCCATAATGTATTCACACCTGTATTGCAGCATATCCTCAACATATTATGGTATCTCTATCCATTGTGTATACATATATCCAATATCGATGTCTACATTATTTGGTCTAATTATGGCTTCTTCTTCCTCCTTGCACTGTCCCAACTCATTGCCTAGGTAGGCTGTTGGGGTCGGCTCTTCTCGTTCTCAGGCTATATCTAATTCGGTTCTGGGTATCGCTTTTATCCAGGCCGTTCCTCTGTAATATTTTGGAGCACTGAGTTCTTTGGTCCAGGAGTTCTTTGGTCTTCCTCTGGATGACTGTCGATGAAGCTCCACAGGCATTGCCTGCTTCACTGTGTGGTCTGATAGTCTCCGTTTTATGTGCCCACATCACATCAACTGTCGTTTATGTCCGTGACACCCAGACTACCACGAATGCGTGAACTTTTAATCTACTACTATCTTTTAGTGATACTCCTGCCGACCATCTAAGCATTCGCATTTCTGCTGTTTCGAGTTGCCTAGAGTAGGAGATGTACATAGTCCAGCATTCGGCGCCATACATTATCGCGGGTTTAACAATAGTCTGGTAAAATTGGTCTAATTCTGTAATTATAATAATAATAAATAAATAACCAACAAAAAGTACGAGAAGACGCCATTATAACTGTTCCATATTCATCAATTTGTTTAATAAATGAAAAAAATTAAGAAAAAATACGTAATCTCGGGTGAAGCCGGTTAACAACTAGCAATAAATAAATCAATACAATGTTGCAATTAATGTCATCCATAAACGAGTCTACGGCCTTTGATAAGTCAATGAGCGGATTGACGAAGTAAAAAAGGCACTATGGCAAAAGGGTTTAACGTATGCTGCAACAAAATGACTTAATGTAGGGTTTTTGGTGCGTAAGCAAAAATTGCGCCTATTAAAATTAGAACTTGCTGTTGTATTGAATACTGCTGCATATTCTATGAGACTTCGACTATCATTTGATGTAGCTAAGAGAGTACTTGTCGGGAAGATAGACCAAGAGAATCGATGGTAAAAATGGTACTACGCTTAGGGTTGCCATCTTCTAAAATAAAAAAGCCTGACTCTGCGCTCTGAAAGGCCGGACATTTAACCATAAAAGCCGGACGTACGTACATGATTTTGGACATAATCCATAATAATAAAAAATCTGTTACAAGTTACAGTTGTTTATTAATCACGCATTAACCAATTTAATAACAACAATCATTAATCCGTCTTATCCTTGTCATCAGTTGACATTTGTATAGAATATAATGTCAATAACAAAATAAAAAATATTGAGTCTTCTGTCTGTAGACATACTAAACATATAAAACAAACAAACATAACTTTTTTTCTGGTTAAACAGTTGACTATAATTTTTTGTTAAATACCTAGATATAAAATGAATTTATCTTTGTGGACAAAAAACGAAAAACATAAATTAAAATGAAATCTCGACTTCTCCAAATTATTCAAAAATTATAAAAATCTACCATTTTGTACATTTGGCGTTTTCACCTACTTTATCCAAAAGTCGTTTTCTTTGGAAATCATTTAATAAAATCCTTGACATGTCATTTTTAAATTATACAATGTGTACACCATCTTAGCAATTGTTTGCAATTTATTGCGTTCCTTGGTCCACTGGGTGTTTATTAAAGAGAAAACTCTTTGAAAGTAATATTCCGCCAATTTCAGAAGTTCGGAAGACAAAACCCGCGCAAACCAAAAAAGCCTAACAAAAGCCGGACACGCCGGACATATAAATATTTAGCCGGACACGACCTAAAAAAGCCAAACATGTCCGGCAACCCTAACTACGCTAGTAGTTCTGTGATCAGTAGGGAGGCGGGTATAGGTACCGCCGCCCCAGGAACTATTTATTGGATAACCAACACCTCTGTCATAGGTCACCAGATTAAGTTATAAGATTTGTAAGTACGTACATAAATACCTACCAACTTATTTTTAATCCATATTGAAAGTAATAAAAGTGGAACTTTTTTTTAAATTTTCTAAAAGAAGTTATACAATTTGTCCAAAGAAACGTCACAACTGCATGACAATTCTTTATTAAAACTTTCTTCAGGGTAGTAGGTATCACAATATTAAAAAAGCAAATGAGAAACTCCAAATAACCTCGATGATTTCACTTTTGTACAAAATAATCTTCACTGAACCATAGTCAAAGTAAGCCATCTGAATAAAGTAAGGCTTGCTTAAATAATAAAGTGGATGCAGCATATTTTCGAAAACATAAACAAAAAACACAAGCAAATTTACAGACAGACGAAATGCAAAAGTTCTAATGAAAACAGGATTTGCTCAGTCAATAGAATGTACTATCAGTTAAAAACTCGCTCCGCGGGTTGAGCTTCGTAACAAACTTCAGGTACGAAAATGGTTTTTCACAAGGCGCGGCGTCAGACACGTACTCGAAGTCGGGTTTCAACCGAACAGACGCTAGCATATTAATAGGAACTATCAGATGATGAAGAGATGTAAAGTTGCATGCTACATGATGGCACGGTAGATTCGATAGCAAACGAAAGTAGCAGATGTTGTTGAAAAAATTGCCAGACTTGAGAAGTTTGGTACAACAAGTTGAAGACAAGGTTTTTAAGACCAGCTAGTCTGAGGACAACAAAAAATAGATGAAAGATGAACCAAGATTGCAGCCAAAGAATTGAGTGTTGAACTAAAGGGAAACCTATTACCAAGGCTATCCCAAGATGACGAATCGGTAACAGTAGAAGAAGAACGAACTTCCATAAGTGTGTAGGTACTGTGTACGAGTCAAAACCGCAAAGGATGCCATTTCAACGATTGCAACATAGCCATTTTTATCAGAAGCCAAACCACAAGCAAACTTGTGGCGAGAATGAATCTACTACCTACAACTCAATTATCATAAAATTATAATGTAATTTTAATCAAAATTTACGTGGCGGACACACAAAACGACAATAAGCCTTTATACGCGACAAGATTCCGTGTCTTACCGCTAACAGGGCGACCGCCCAAAACAATTGAGCCATCTAGGAAACCTATGCCGTTAAATGGCCAAAACGTGTTGTGAATACGTAATTATTAATAGGTTACTGTTTAAAGTTTTGTTCAGAGGGCTCGAATTGTAAGTATTTTTCACAAACGAAAATGTTATTCTCACAAAAAATATTTTAAAAAGTTATTCTGCAAGATTTTAATGATGCGGAGAATTTATTTTCAAGAAAATATAAAAAAAAAACTAAAGTGGAATACATGTAAATAACATTGCCAACGAGGAAGTAATGTGATTTCGTAAGAAGCTTGAAAGGAAACTCGTACTTAAAATCACGAAAAAGAAAAAAAAATCTTAAAGTTTTTATTAGTTTCCATTTAAGCAAAGTTGGTACAGGACTTAAGTGATAATTACATAGAGTTACGTTAAAATAAAAAGCCTTTAAGTAATAGCAAGTATAAAACGTAGGCAGTATAATGCAGATGTATTGAGTTATGTGATTTTGATTCTTTCAAAGGGAGGTTCAATAATACAATTTGGCGTGTCTATTAAACATCCTTTTTTTGAGTATTTTATTTCCATTTCCTGTGGACATCCTACGCAAGAAGCGGTGTTATAAGTTTGACTTTCTGTGTGAGTGTGTGTCTGTGTGTCTGTCTGAGGCATCGTAGCTCTTAAAAGAATGGACCGATTATTATGCGGTTTTTTTGTTTGAAGGCTGACGTGATCGAGATTACAGCTACAATTCATGAAAATCTGTTCAGGCGTTTCAAGGTCATCAGCTCTTTTGGTGTCGGGGGTTTCTTAAAATTTTGAATATTTTACTTATTTTATCATTCAGGTTAATCTATATTTGATTTTTGTTATGTTTTACATGGGTTTTTTTGTTTTTTAAATATTATATTATTTTTGTGCCTATATTTAGGTACTCTCTTACTATTAATTGTTACATAGTTTTTAAACGATGATACATACGGGCATGAGCCTCGTAAGGATGTCATGATAATACAAATAAATTGTAATGTGCAATTTATAAGACATAATTTAAAAAAAACACGTAGATGCAAAATCATGTTCAACTTTTGTTCAAATTCAATCAAAGAAATTGAAGGAAAACATGGAATCGTTTTGTCTCGTCAAATGTTCGTGAGGAACTGGGGCAAAATGCAAAGCTATGGACGCATAATAATGACTTACCAGAAGAACAAAGAAATCGTCCCTAATTATTCACACGCTGTCATGTTTTACTCTTAAAATAGATGCAAATAATGCAAAGATTCCCTACCTTTACCTGGTCCCTGGTCTGAACTAACAAAGTGCCTAGTAAAAGGTAAAATCGTGAAATAAAGGGGAATAGAAATTCTTGCCGATCTCGATGGAAGGATTTATTAGTCCGTTCAGCCCCCAGGGAGGGGTGGGTGCGAAGGGATGATAATCTTGCTCCAAACACTGTTTATTGAGACAACGGGGAGGCTGTTGCGGCCAAAGCCTTATTCTCCTGTATATTATGTAAAGCGAAGGTTTATTTTGCGTTTATATCCAGTTAACACCTTGTTTTGTTATTTTGATGGAATAAGATGTTACTTTGTTAAGTTGGGTTTAAAATGGTACGGAAAAAAATAAGAAAATCAATTTATGGGAAACTGAATGCATTAGTAGTCGCTAGTAAGAGGATATTGAGGTAGCGAGGATAACAGTCAACAATAGATGAAAGAAAACTGAATGCAGACTGCATTACGAAAAAGGAGACCATAAAATAATGCCGATTTAAGCTAATGGAGAGAGTGGCATTAGACGATTCGGACAAGTACACAACAATCAATAAATGTGATGTGCATAGAATGAAAGAAGAGTGCACGACGCGCGACGAAGAGACAGTGTAGTAAAGTAAAACGGAATCAGGTCATTCAACGTAGGTGTATTAATATTAATGAAACAAGGAGAGTACGCCAAGACAGAGCTGTATGACGTTACATCCATCTTCAGTACCATTGCTAGAAAATGGCATGTTAGGGTAGTAAGGAAAAAAAAACAGTTTTTGGATCGCAGGTACTCGTAAGATATGAAATAATTGTAAACTAAATTGTGTACCACTGGATTGAGCAAAAATATTATAAAAATAAGTTTATTGATTTTGCAAGATAGCAGTTTAATAGAATATGAAGAGCTGTCAAATCAAGAAAATAATCTTCAGCGGTATTTTTCTGTAAGCGACGGAATAAATATAGGAAATTGGAAACCGACCAAAATATCAATTTATTACATTCTTATGATTGATGAAGACGGATAGGTCTATGTACGATCAAGCATTAGCTACCCTTAGTTCATATAGACACGTGTACTACACCGGCACATAGGTATAATATCTACGGACTTGGAAAACGCATAAGACATTTGAGTGAAAAATTAAAAATAAGTAAAAACTTCATCATTTTAGGTTTAAAATCTGTTAAAAACCGTTCAACTTATTTGTATTTTCTATTACGAGATAATACTCGAATGGTGCATAAGGAGCAAAAACGATGATCTCTAGGAATTTGTAAAGTTTTCTGCTGTTTTTTAAGTGTACACACCCATTTGCTTATTTCCATTTAGAGCTAAAAAGATGTGAAAAATCAAATACTTGAGTCGGGTTAAGCAAGAATCTGAATAAAATTAGTATAAATGAAATATGCGTTGCGTTCCATCATCTCCACCCATATTATTTAGTTAATTTAACACTTTGTATACACACACAGCAACATTCATGGTTGTAGGTTTAAAGGTTAGCTGAATTTCTGGTGGAAATTTCTTCCGAACAATTAACTCGCATTTGAAAAGGGCTTAAATGTGTGGGAAGGTTCATTTTTACTCGTCCTTAACAAGAAAACATCAAAGATGAAATCTTAAAACGCACATTTTAAAATAATAACATTAGAATGCTTAGTGGGGACAAAGGTGCGCTTTGTCTGCACTGATTCACAGTGGATACAAAATTATGCCACTTTTTTCAATCAATATTTCACACATATAAACGGAAAACATCACAAAAGAGTGTTTGTGTAAAAATTTCTAAATAATGTATTTAGCATTTAGTACACTAATAGCTAAAAAATACTCTACACTTAACGAAATTACTTACAGCGCCGACCTTTTTGACCCAGTGAGACCAAACTAAATCAGTCTAGTAAGATTCTTGTGTGGTAAACATATTAAAAATTTAAAAGAGATAGCGTCAAACAGTAAAAACAACTTACAAAGGGAAGCCGCCAAAGAAGAAAGAAATCTAAAACAAGGACAGCTCAACCTTGTATGACATTGCAGCCATAAAATTATCATGATAAAAGGCCTGAATAACTTTACATAATTTAATACCTGAGAGGAATACCGCAAGATACGCGGTGTAGGCCCTTATTAATGCAGACATGGAGTTTGGTTTGATGATATCGTAGGTGATTGTTTGGCGATCAGAAATACTGTGACGTTATGGGTAAATGACGAAGGTGTGAATTTTAAGAAGGACGAATTGGTTGAATTCATTACGACAATTAATTGATTTTTTTCAATATTTGTGGCCGTGCCTGTGAGAGCTCGGTTGTATCTAACCGTACTTCCTGTTACTGGCATCATATTTGTTAAAAGGTTGCAATGGATATATCTGCGGTTTACCTGTAACTTTATGGAGCGAATTTCGGTGTGGTTATTTTCTCAAATCTCCTGCTTTTTGAGTTTGAATTCGATGAAAAATTGTATGAATTCTAAGAATGTCGGTCTGAATTCAGCAATAAAATCACCAAAATATTTATTTTGTATTGTATTAAATTTAGGGAGTGTACGAAAGTTTATAATAAACTTGAGTAAGGTTACGTTTGCTCAGGTCTTAAATTCTTTATAAGTTCGAGCGAGTGGAATCATGACATGCCCAATTTGGGGAATGCTTTTAGGCAGAGTGTTTTCCAGAGTGGAAGATACTCTCAGTATCGTCCTGGCGTAAGACCAACATTCAGAAATGCAACGTTGCTTGAAATGGTTTTAGAAGTGTTTGGTGACCAGATCTGAATAGACAGGTACTTCCCCACCTTCCTATTTCCCATCTCCTTCCCCTCCCCACTATTTTCAGCCTCACAATACACCCCAATTGGGGATGCCATAGTCTCACTGGCTCCAGACGGGAGCAGCTGAGACTCACGCAAAAAAGGCAAAGGGGGGTGGGGAATGAAAGGAGATGGGGAAGAGTGAGGTTAAAAGAAAGTTACTGGTTAATCACAGCTGGTTGACCTATTTCAAGCAACGCTACAACTCCAAAGCGAATATTTTTCACTCTTCTTCTTTTGTCATTTTCAAAACTTTTTACAAATTCCTTTGTTGTATTTTTGGCAACGGCATTCATAAAGCAACAAAAGAGAAAAATTTACATAAAACAAAAAAAGGATATTTCACAATTTATAGTATCCGTCGCGTCTCGCCGGGCTTCCTCGAAACGCATTCCTTTTTCAAAACGCATCCGGCGACTCGGAAACGGGTTCGTCGCGCATTCGCCGCGCAACGCCGGGAATGGCGAGATAATGAATAATTCCGGTTAATCTGGCTGTTGCTGTGATATCTCACTACCTGTTATATGTGTACCTCTATTAGTTATAATCGATTTGTTTGACGAGTGTTTGTATCAATTAATAATAGCCTTGTAATCAGGTGTAATTAACCCATTGGGCAAATTTTTTTTTCCGGAACAACTCATACAGTTATCGTAGAAATTGTTGTGTCTCCCTTACTATCGTGAATACTAGAAATAAGATCTAAACGGTGTTAGAAAGAGAAAAACTACGCTTTATAATTCAATCATGAAAGTTAACCACAAAATAATTGTTAAGTTGTGAAACAGCTTTGGGACTAAACCCATTTCCCAAAGTCCTTGCATTGTTATTCATTTTGACCTTTTCCGTTCCTACAAGGCCCTACCTAGTATAAGATACAAAAGGAAGAAGATGATAACTACCAACTTGGCTGGTGCACAATATGATTGCACAAGAATTGAAAATAGCTACATCAGTCAGTCGAAAATTGTCGCGATATGCAGGGCTGGGCAAAATACATGCTTTGCTGTAATTGAAATACAAATTACAAAATACTTTTTCGTATGTATTTAAAATACGAAATACAAAATACTTTCAAGTCGTGTATTTGAAATACAAAATACAGTATTTTAACCATTTTTTAATTTCAAATACAAATTACAAAATACAAAATACATTTGGTTTTGGAAGAACCTTTGGTTGCAATAAATTGTCGTAAGTGCCCTTATCTAAGGGTGCGTTTCCATAGAAACAAAGCTGAGCAGAGTGAAACAGAGACCTGCAAAAATTGACCAATCGTATTGTTCAGAAGACACATCTCGTCTCCGCTCCACTTGTAAAGTTTTGTGGTATAGGACTTAGGTGTTAGATAATAATTATTATTATTATAATAACACTAGCTGGTTCCCGGCATCCGTTGCAATGCCATATTCAAATAAATAAATTGTTTCTCCCTGCATGTTCTTTCCCCGTTCCCCTCCCGCATCCCCTTCCCCTCCCGCGTTTCCCTTCCACCTTCCCCGCCTACCCTTTCTCCTCGCCCGCTCCCCCGTCACGCCGACCCCCCTCCCGCGTTCAATATATTCACTCCCAGTACAGTTCACTTCAGTTTTCAAACAACTCGCGTGCCTATTAGCTATTACAATTTTTTTATTCAAATTTTCATTTTTCACATAATAATAAGCATTCATTTTTGTATATTGTAAGAACAGTCAATCTAATCAGATACCTAACATACCCATATTAAGGTACCCACCTATTTTTATAATACTGTTGTTGAGTGAGGACGTCTGCTTTGTGATACTCCACTGCTTAACCACTCTTAGTATTCACAACAATAAGTTTGTACCTACTATATTACATTCCGTTTACCAGTGATCATAAAGTGTGTTGTAGGGTGACCACCATTCATTTATAAGTTGTGAGTCATTATTTATTTAAGTAAATCGTTTACAATGCCCAACAATCAGAATCTAGTGCAAACTAGGTCTAAGGCATCGGATTCTCCAGCAGTAAACGAGGATCATTTTGGAAAAATTGTAAAATACATGGATAAAAAAATGGAAGAATTTAAGCTACAAGTTTTTGCAAAAATTGAACTTGAATCGTCAACACTGAAAAAAATCTCGAATCTGAGATATCCGACATGAGAAAAAGCATTGAATTTATTGGTCAGCAATATGATGAAATAACTAATAATATCGGAAACATGATGCAATTAAAAAAAAATGTGGATAACTTGGAAAACGCAAATTCTATCAAAGATCTAAAAATAAAACATTTAGAAATTCGTCTAGCTGATATAGAACAACAAAATGTAAGCTATAATTGTGCTGAATTGTCTGGCCTAGAAACCTTGATGAATGAAAATTCTGTGGAAACCGTGGAAAGATTCATAAAAAAATTTGACATTCGGATTGAACCAGGTAGAATAAATAAAGTTACTCAATATCCTGATAAAACTATTAATAAACCCGGAGCTCAGAGGATGATCATCCATTTCAAAGATGAAAAGTCCCAATCTGAATTTCTCAACGCACGCAAAAGTATAAAGCAATTGAAGGACAGGAACATCTTCATTGGAGAAGTTCTATCATCATATTCCAAAACCCTTCTTTGGAAAACTAAACAAAAAGCTAAAGAAGCTAAATTTCAATTTGTGTGGTTTCGGAACAATAAAATTTGCGTGAAAAAGAACCCAGAACTATCTTCAAGAGTCATTATCATCAAACACGAAGATGATTTGAATAAATTGTTGTAATCCTCCCCCCTAAGTCTGACACTTTTATTGAAAAAAAAAAAAAAAAAATGGATGATCTGGAAAACATAAATAATATAACCGACAATACTGAACCTAACATAACTTTTGAAGATTCATTATCTTGCAAAAATTTTTTGAAAGATTCAAAATTTTCTTTACTATGCATGAATATTAGAAGTATAAGCAAGAATTTTGATGAAACTGTTTCTATGCTGGATTGCATTAATCATCGTCCGGAAGTACTAGTCTTTACAGAGGCTTGGCTGAGCAGTGTAATTAATATGCCTAGCATTCCAGAGTACGTAGTCTACAAAACTATGATGAACAATTTACAAAATGATGGAGTAGTTATCTACGTAAGACAAAACATTCAGGTAACTGTTGAGGAAATTGCTCTCCCCAGTGCAAACTGCTTGAAAATGCAATTATCCAATACATTATATTTATTAGCTGTATATCGATCTCCATCCCAGACTAAAATAGACAACTTTCTCGACTCATTGAATGAATTCCTTGCATCTGAATCTTTGCAAAATAAGGAGATTATCTTATGTGGGGACTTAAATATTGATACCCTAGATTTGAAGAACATAAAAACACAAAAATACCTATCACTTCTGGCGTTTCATGGTTTGAAGCCCATAATAAACTCACCAACAAGAGTGACTCCTAATAAATCTAGCTGCATTGATCATATTATGGCAAAATCAAAATTTGAACCACAAGGAGCAGCTTTTACTACTGGCATAACAGACCATTATGCAATTTTAATGAAGTTTATGAGCTTAAATCTACATAATATTTCAAATAATAATGTAAAACCTAAATTTGTTGTTGACAACCACCTCTTGAAGACCAAATTAAAGGAGGAATCCTGGGATATAGTTCTATCAACAAATGACGTCAATCTGGCAACTGATAATTTCATAAAATGTTTGAAAACCCATGTGCAAAGTTGTACGTCAGTACAAAAAGAGAAACATATTATGAAACATCTAAAACCATGGATAAACGCTGGATTAATCAAATGCCTCAGAACACGTGATAAATTGCACAACAGATGTAGAAAAGAAAGCTATAACTTGGAACTGTTTGAATATTATAAGCGATATCGAAACTGGTGTTCTAGGATAATACGAACAACAAAACAAGCATATTTCAGAAGAAAATTAGATGAAGTCAATGGTAACATTAAACAACAGTGGAAAATTATAAAGGAGGCCATAAACCTTAAAAAGGAACAAACTACCATAAAAAAATTGAAAATTAATAATATTATTACTTCAATGGAAGAGAGTCCAAATATAATTACTAATCACATTAATGACTTCTTCAGTGATATTGGTCCAAGTTTCGCTAACAATTTGTGCAGTGATAATAAAACCAGTGAGACGTATCTTGTGAATGATTTTAAATCTGAACTTCAGATTACCGGGGACAATTTTGATTTTAAGCCAACTAACATTTCTGAAGTGACAAATGTGATAAATGATTTAAAAATGTCTTTCTCATGCGGTATTGATTCTATAAGTGTTATGATATATAAACTCCATGTATTCGAATTAGCTGGTCCCATATCTCATATTATTAATATTAGCTTCAAGAGTGGGATGTTCCCTTCTCACTGTAAGAAAGCTAAAGTGATTCCTCTTTTTAAAGGTGGAGATCAACTAGATGTCAATAATTATAGACCTATATCCCTACTCAACACGCTTTCAAAAGTAATAGAGAGATTGGCTAAGTCGAGATTGGTATCATTCTTAGAAACAAATAAACTACTCTCTAGCAATCAGTTTGGTTTCAGAGAAAATAGAGGAACAAGTGATGCAGTATTGAGGGTATTGTCGAAAGTCACTAGTGCCCTGGATTATGGAAACAAAGCCTTAGCTGTGTTTTTAGATCTATCAAAGGCATTTGACACGGTTTCCCATGGATTACTCCTCAAAAAATTATCTTCTCTTGGCATTTCACATTCCAGTACAGCATTAAGTTGGTTCAAATCATATCTTAGCGATAGAACACAACAAGTAGAGATAAATAATAATTTAAGCATTAGCAAACAAATCTCATTTGGGGTTCCACAAGGTAGTGTACTTGGACCAATATTATTTTTAATCTACATTAATGATTTATGTAATTTAGATATTCCTGGTAATATTGTTAGTTTCGCAGACGACACTGCTTTAATATTTGAGGGTAAAACCTGGAAAGATGCTTTTGACAAATGTGATTCAGGATTAAGAATAGTAAAGAGTTGGCTAAATAATAACATCTTAACTTTGAATACATCAAAAACAAAATATGTAACTTTTAGCATATCAGCAAAAAGTCAGCCTTCCAACACTCATAATCTAATTATACACAATTGTCTGCAAAATTGTAATTGTAATTGCCACCCTTTAGAAAGAGTAGACTGTATAAGGTACCTAGGTGTAAATATTGATCAATATTTGAGATGGAATGACCATATTGACATGTTAACAAAAAATATCAGGAGACTTACCTATATTTTTAAAGAACTTCGTCATATACTGGATAAAGATAAATTAAAATCTGTCTATTATGCCTTAGTACAATCTCGACTTTCTTACAATATTGTATGCTGGGGATCCTGTCTAAAGTCCAATGTAGAGCCACTAAATATTGCTCACAAATTAATTCTTAAGGTCATGTACAAAAAAAAATTTCGTTATCCATCGAAACTTCTTTACAAGGAATCTGACGTTATGAGTATAAAACAGCTGTACATCTCTAAAATAATTTGTAAATTTTTTATCAATATTTATTCTGCAGAAAGAACCCAAAAAATCCATACCACTAGAATTGGCTCAAGAATGAACTTTGTCGCAATAAGTACTAAAACACTAGCTTTTGCCCGTTGCAGATGCAACTAACGGGTTAAAACACTATGCGATTTGACGTGTGAACGTGGATGAAGCGAGGAGGAGTGTGTGTTAAATTAAATATATGAAGAAAAAACGATGTCTGAATGCGGATGAAGCGAGGAGTGAGCGCCTACAAAGGGAACAGGTAGTCGACGAACGGTTTAGCAATGCATAATTTCATGATGCCAGAGCTCATTATTTTTTATAGAATGAATCGACTGGATGCGCACATCAAATCCCAAAAGTTTCATCGCAATCGGATGAAAGGTTTAGCAATGCATAATTTCTTGATGCCAGAGCTCACTATTGTATACAAAAACCATTGCGGGCATGCATACATCAAATCCCCAAAGTTTTATCGCAATCGGATGAACGGTTTAGCAATGCGTAATTTCATTACGTCAGAGCTCACTATTGCATACAAAAACCATTGCGGGCATGCACACATCAAATCCCCAATGTTTCATCGCAATCGGATGAACGGTTTAGCAATGCATAATTTCATGACGCCAGAGCTCACTATTTTATATTAAAAAAATAATCGAGGGAATGCGCACATCATAGTGGAAGGTACTCTCAGTATCGCCCTGGTGTAAGACCACCATTCAGAATTGAAACGTTACTTGAAATGGCTTCTGCCGTGTTTGGTAACCAGATCTGAATAGCCAGGTACTTCTCCACCTTCCTCTTTCCTATCTCCTTCCCCTCCCCACTGCCTTCAGCCTCACAACATACCCCAATTGGGGACGCCATAGTCCCACTGGCTCCAGACGGGAGCAGTTGGGACTCTTGTGCGGTATTCATGTAAAAAAAAATCAAATCCCCAAAGTCAGAGAAGCCAGATCCAGAGCTCACCATTTTATACAGAAAGAATCGAAGGGATGCGCACACAGTGTCCCCAAAGTTTCCTCGCAATCGGATGAACAGTTTAGCAATGCATAATTTCGTGATGTCAGAACTCATTATTTTATATAGAAACCAATGAATTGTTCCCGGGGCGGCGGTACCAATCCCACATTGAATGATTATCATAAAAATGAAATATACAAAAAAGCGCTATATAAATTTATCATTTTTGATAAAAAATATATGGTACTAATGTTTAGAGGTACCTGCACGTACGTATAAATATATTTAGGCTGGGTTGTTCAAAACAATATTTAAAAATCTCCAATTTTTCAAGTTAATTTAAACGTTCTGTGAAAGTTCTGTTCAAATTCTATTCAAGTTCTGTAATTATTTTATACATTTACAAAAAAACACATAAGCAATATCATCAGATGATACAGAGTTGTTATGTGCAGGTTACCTGCACGTATGTAAAAAAACATATGAAATATATTTAGGCTGGGTTCTGTGAAAGTTCTGTTCAAATTCTATTGAAGTTCCGTAATTATTTCTGTTTTGAAATAATGAGTATAAATAAATAATAATAAATATAATAAGTTTTGATGTTTTGAATAAATAAAACTTGTAATGGTTTAAAATGAGTTACCTAATTAAATTGGTATTATGTATGTAATAAAATGGCTAGCTACAGTCTGGAAGTAGAACATGATAAATGTCAAGTCTATGAAATAAAAGAGGAAATTAAATATTATAATAAGATTTATTGAATTAATATTGACATGACATTTACGAAGCAATTATTAAAGACTCTATAAAGATTATTTGATCTCAAGGGGTGTTTGTAAAACTCGAAGAGTTTTACAACAATCAAACTACGTGTGATAAGAATTTAAGTTATGTGGAAAACAAGCAAGGTTGGACGCCAGAGTGTTTAAACAGCAACACCCAAGTATTAAATAGTAAAACCAAAATGGTAACCTTGAATATCTGACTAAAATAAATAATATATTAGGATTTAGATTAACGTTACGAATTCGATGCGCCATGGTGATGTTGGTTTCAATCCGTCGCAGGTATCCGCTCCGCTACTTGGGCTTGCTCGATCCAAACTCAAGCGCCCGAACTTTTTCCGAAGCATCTCGAAACATCTGCCGCCCCTTCGGAGTGCAATGCTGCCAACCAAATCATGCGAAATTTGCGAATCGCTCACGACGCTAGCAGCAAATGTTACATTACCCCTCCACCAAAAAGAAAATATTTCCTCCTGGAAATCAAGAGGTCCATGTGTCACTTCCTGAAGAGAACTGCATACTATGTGAGCCTTGGTCGTAAATGTTAGTCATGGAAGAAGCCAAAATATAAGGATTGTCAGCCGGAAGGATCCTGGTGATAGAAGTACTCCCAATCCATATAATGTACCTCATGGAAGAAGCGGTGACCACCGTACTGCAATACTGAAGCCATGACATAATGCGATGAACAGAAAGACGCATCAATCTATGCAGCTTCTCTCCAATTATGATGCATTCAATAACTGATGACCCAAGATGGCCCAAGGTAGAGATGAAATATCTGGTCTGGAATCTCAAATTCACCTTCTTTTGCTATTAATTTCTTCCAAAACTGATGACCCAAAGTGGCCCCCGGTAGAGATAGAAGCTCTGGTACCACATCTTGAAGTCCAGCATTGATGATTTTGAAGAATCTCTCTGATAATGAATTCTTCAAATAACTGATGACCCTAAGTGGCCCACGGTAGAGATAGAAGCTCTGGTACAACATCTTGAAGTCCAGCGTTGATGATTTTGAAAGAATCTTCCTATGATGATGTCTTCAAGCGGGATAATGATGCGACGTGGCTTGAAGTCAGATGAATGCCTTGACCCACATTTTGAAACCAGCGACAATGAACATGAAGGATGCTTTCTTCTTAGTCTTGCTATTTAAATTTTTTTTGAGATTATCTTGAAGTTCCCTACACTAAACTGCCTAAATAAGGTTACCAGCAACAAAGTAAGATATAAAAGGAAAGAAAAATTCAAGATGAAATATTTAAAAAATGATTATGTAAATGTATGCTCAAAGCTGAAATTGAAATTTTTCCACATAACATATTAAAGAACCCTAAATTAAAGATTTAATAATTGTAAAACTTCATGTCTTATACAAAAGAAACAATGAATTGATATGCAATTACAAAATTAGAATGCACGGGATTTACTGAAGTTTGAAATAATATTACCCAGCGATGTAAATGTTTTATACATAAAAGTGTTTTAAATTGAGATTAAATATGATAAAAAAATTTATTATTCAATTAATCTAATACCCGGTAGATATCAAAATAAACAAAAATCAAAACATATGAAAATAAATTTTTACTGAGATATTTTTAATTTATTTCTTTTCTTAAATTCCCAAAATAAAATAAAACAGCCTGTATTATGCTGAGCTGAGTATAAAATCTGAAAAATGAAATACTTAATTTGTTTGAAAGTATTTTTAAAAACCCCATGTAGCAAATAATAACTTCGAGATAGTCAATAAACAATACCTAGGATGGTAAAATAATAATTAATGATAAATGTAATCAAATGTTGATAGATGGCTCTAGTATCGGCCCAATTATGTTCGTAATAAAATAAAAATATTTAATAATAATGTTACTACAAATTAGCAACAGATGTCATAGCTCTATTCTCATAATAATCAATTAAAATAATTTTAAGGACCACCTGAACAGTTGTTATATTATAAAGCCTTGGTTAACTAAGTATTAATTGTATTTCAAGGCATCATCGGTATAATGAAGGTTCCAACTTCCCGATTGAATTAACTCCATTTCATTATACTGGAATTTATTAATAATTCATCCTAAAATTTCCAAGACAGAATTCTTAGGAGGAAATATCAGACGACACAATATTTAACATAAACTACAAACACACACAAACTTAATAGTTTTCTTAAAAGATTTAACCTATTAATATGCAATATGAATACGGTAATCGCACATAAAGGACAGTTATCATTACTATCTCTTTCTATAAAAGTTCTTAGACCAAAACTTTCTGCCTGAATTATTGACACACATGGCTTCACTGAAATCCTCTCGAAAGAGATGAATGCCATGAGCTTCTTACAACTCAACAAATTAATCTTTATATGAAGATAATTAACTTCATTTTCTGAAATCAAAAGAGACGGACATATCCTCATCGTAAGTTCACAGATTACGCCAAAGATTCCTCCGTATCTCGCGAATGAAAGTGAACAGGCAAACCGACGCCTTCTATGTTCGGTTAAAACGTGTTTGCGCTACAGTGATAGGAAAATATTTTATATCCTATTTATAGAATGCAAAACAAGGAAGGTTGACATACTCAGAGGATCTCAACGGGAGATCATGTTATGCCCCATAACTGCCGTTTTAAACGGTGGCAGTAATCGAATCAGTGTGAGATATATCCACTGCATTGAAGCGAAACTCCAACTGTTTTGTTTAAAACAAAACTTGTCTGTATCCTTCACTCAAGGACCAACAATCCGTACACCAGACAATATAATAGAAACCACAGTACATAAGACACATCCGTACACAAGACAACAATAGAAGACAAAACAACCCAAAAACATTCAATGCTCAAAACTCATTTACTCTTTGAGAGCTGAATGTATTGTTAACAAAATTCATCTGCTTTTGTTGACGCACCAAAAACAGATAAATTATTCCCCAAAATTGCACCGCACATCATATGCTATATTAACTAGCAACACCAGGATCTTTGATATGTCCTATGACCGATTGATAACAGAATATTTAAAGTTTTCCGTTCTGAAAGTGAAGACGCAAACCCCAATAGCAGTTGTTGTATGTGTTATGTCAAACAATAATATGTAGATGGCGTTATTGAGAAACTGACTAAATTATAACTTATGTCAAACTTGCATATTTATAATTACGAGATCTATTAAATGACCTAAAATATTGCGTGCTGTTAAGTTAATGAAAGTTATTTGAAAAACCTTATTAGATAAAGTTTAAAGATGTAAATTCAATAAACCATTTATTTGTTCAACAATCTACTAATCGCTCCGAAAAAATACCTTGCAAACTCTGAAAACCCTATGAAAAGGAAGATATGCAAGTACTTCAAGGAACAGGCAATAGATCGCCAAAAAAAAATTATAGATCAATTAATATAATAACAATCTAAACTGAAGAAAAAAAAAAATTAATAATTCCGACCAGAACTATAAAGAATCCTTATACCTGTGAATTTTTACGTATGTAAACATGTGATAAAACTCTACATTATATATCAATTTAAATAGTTGTAATTTCATAACAATCATATTAGTTGCTCCGAAAGTTACTTCGCATAATCTCTAATAACCCTATTAAAGGAAGATATGCAAAACAAATTTAAGGTTCAGCCAACTGATCGCAAAATATTATACAATCTTCTATACTAATTTATTGAATTATCCATTTATTGGAATCAAAACCCAAAAGATTAATTAGATAATAGCCGATGAACAAATAATATAGTGATAAGCAACATTTTGCATTCACCTACAAAATGATGATTTCAAAATAACAGTTATTCATCAAACCCGAAAACTATAAGGAATTTATTTTATTTTAAAAGAAAAACTAATCCCGCCGACTAAAGAGAAATTAAAACTCGATAAAAATCTATTAAAATAATGATTTGAATACAAATCCCTGTTATGTACTAAAATCGGAATTTAATGAAATTTATCAAACCCTCACAAAAAAAATTTGTATAAAATATTAAACCGAAAGAACATAATGATATATTGCAAGGAAATTTAATTTCTTTTGAAAGCCCTACATGAGGAAAGAATAAAAAAAATCATCGATCAAATCAATATAACCCGGATAATAAATTATAAAAATTAATTTACGTGAAACTAGCTGTAGTCGCTTTGCATAACAGGACAGCCCGAATTCTGTAGACGAAGGCTTTGATGACGTCTTATCTCCACCCGGATGTCCAGCAAAATTTGGTCCGCGTCTGAAATGCACGTTTGGTTACATTTATTATTATGAAAAATAAAATTTGTATAAGGGGAACAAAAATGAAATCAAAATTCCCAAAGTAAGATTGTAAAAGTTCACAATGTAACAGAACATATCAATTGCAGGTAGGATAACTATTTGTATTAAGTTTATAACATGTGAAGAAATTCATGTGTGCAATGATGTCAATAATAATTATTGCATCAGGTAGGTAGGTAATTAATGAAATTTACACATTATTGCAAAATATAAGCACGAAAAATATCACAAAATAAATGCAATGAGATTAAACAGCCACTCATAACACAGTGTAAATAAATTAGCTTGTAATAAAATATACTTACAAGTTTCAATTATTAACGGATGACCAGCACGAGTTTTGTACAAAGTGATATTATTAAATTTGCCGAAATATTATTAATTCCATCTGCAGAAATTAAATCCATCCCATCTGCTATAAAAACAATGTGTACCTACCTAAATAATTAGTAGGAGAAATAAATATGATTAGTACAAGACAAACAAATAACACAAAATAAAATGAGTTGTGGATGAACAAGCCCAAGTAAATATAAAATATGCAATTAACAAAAGTAAAATGAATACATACCCACGACGGTAAAAGCAACACACCAACGAATTGTAACCTCAATCTAACCTAAAATGACATATCGCGGAGAATTTAAATCATATCCACATAAAACTTGCAAAACATAGTTTGACTGGAACTACCACGTTGGGCTCGCCACTGTAATGGTTTAAAATGAGTTACCTAATTAAATTGGTATTATGTATGTAATAAAATGGCTAGCTACAGTCTGGAAGTAGAACATGATAAATGTCAAGTCTATGAAATAAAAGAGGAAATTAAATATTATAATAAGATTTATTGAATTAATATTGACATGACATTTACGAAGCAATTATTAAAGACTCTATAAAGATTATTTGATCTCAAGGGGTGTTTGTAAAACTCGAAGAGTTTTACAACAATCAAACTACGTGTGATAAGAATTTAAGTTATGTGGAAAACAAGCAAGGTTGGACGCCAGAGTGTTTAAACAGCAACACCCAAGTATTAAATAGTAAAACCAAAATGGTAACCTTGAATATCTGACTAAAATAAATAATATATTAGGATTTAGATTAACGTTACGAATTCGATGCGCCATGGTGATGTTGGTTTCAATCCGTCGCAGGTATCCGCTCCGCTACTTGGGCTTGCTCGATCCAAACTCAAGCGCCCGAACTTTTTCCGAAGCATCTCGAAACATCTGCCGCCCCTTCGGAGTGCAATGCTGCCAACCAAATCATGCGAAATTTGCGAATCGCTCACGACGCTAGCAGCAAATGTTACAAACTCGCCCATTGCGTGAAAATAAACTTGACTAATTTAAAAATAACGTTCCTACCAACAGTGGTTGTCAAGAAGCAACCTCCGTGTACCCACATATTTCAAAAAGTGACCATCTAGGGTGATTTTTTCATTTCATATCATGAATTTTCGATTTAAAATTTAAAGGAAAGAATATCCTCACATAAGCCGGTACCTACCTAGTACATACCGAGAAAAATAATATTTGTGTAGGTACCTACGTGTTTTCTCAATAAATACTTGGCGAATTTGCAATAATTCGATAGAACGGTAGGTACCTACCGTGTTATAAATGTAATATCAATGCTGCATTACCTACTTATTTGATTTTCAATGGAATTAAGTACCTACGTAAGTACCTGATTTGGTTTCTCAAAACCTCGGATAATATGAATGCTGCATTAACTACTGTTTATTTTCTACGTGTAAATCCTTCATATTTTAAACGCCAGTAGGTACCTACCTCGAGTTCATATTAACTGGCTGGAAAATTATGCATTGTCGATGATAGATCGATTTCGGCAAATGTCAGAAAAATTTCAATCTTTAATGCAATATAGTGTAATATTTTGAATGGAATGCGGTACATGTCGCAACTTTAAAAGTTTCTAAAACTTGTATTTTTACAATTTATTGAAAAACATCTCGGTCAAAATATTTTTTTACGCTGTAATCTGCGTTCCCGCAAAGAGCCTTTAAAATGTCCATTTTTCTACGTTATTTTGAATAAAGCCGTAAAATTAATAAATCCCTAGCAAATACAGTTTTGTATGGGAGGTGAACTTTTCTGACGCACTGAAATATTCGACATTTTTTAACGGGTGAACCTGTCGGCAGAAAATATAACTGAGGCCGAATTTCTTCGTCGGTGAGAGATCTAATTGTAGTTTTCGCCGTTGGGTGCGCTGTTAATCCTGCATCATCTTTTTTGTATGAAATCTGGTCCTCAATCGGGACACGATCCTGTCTGAATCGGCTTCGAGCGAAAGTGACCCTTAAGGTGGTTGAAACGTAAAGGCCAGAGTGGTCGTTTTTAGCGCGGCAAAAAAAGTGAGGGGTCTCCAAAGTGAACAATACTATATACTAGGTTTTGCCCGTTGCAGAAGCAACTGACGGGTTAAAACACTTTGCGATTTGCGTGTGAATGTGGATGAAGCGAGGAGGAGTGTGTGTTAAATTAATTATATGAAGAAACCTGAGGTTACAGTGACTTTGCAACGCATGCCGGGTACCCGTTGTATATAATGTTATAATATAGTGCAGGCATTTGCAAGGCGCTTGCATAATAATGTAGTTTCCCTGAACTTGGAATGGAATACAGTTAAGTTGATCCCGAGGTTACAGTGATGTTGCAACGCATGCCGGGAACCCTTTGTATATAATGTTATAATATAAAACAGGCGTTTGCAAGGCGCTTGCATTATAATGTAGTTTCCCGGAACTTGGAATGGAACCATTACAGTTAAGTTGACCCCGAGATTACAGTGATGTTGCAACGCATGCCGGGTACCCGTTGTATATAATGTTATAATACATTGCATGCGTTTGCAAGGCGCTTGAATTATAATGTAGTTTCCCGGAACTTGGAATGGAACCATTACAGTTAAGTTGACCCCGAGGTTACAGCGATGTTGCAACGCATGCCGGGTACCCTTTGTATATAATGTTATAATATAAAGCAGGCGTTTGCAAGGCGCTTGTATTATAATGTAGTTTCCAGGAACTTGGAATGGAACCATTACAGTTAAGTTGACCCCGAGGTTACAGTGATCTTGCAACGCATGCCGGGTACCCTTTGTATATAATGTTATAATATAAAGCAGGCGTTTGTAAGGCTCTTGCATTATAATGTAGTTTTCCGGAACTTGGAATGGAACCATTACAGTTAAGTTGACCCCGAGATTACAGTAATGTTGCAACGCATGCCGGGTACCCGTTGTATATAATGTTATAATACAGTGCATGCGTTTGCAAGGCGCTTGAATTATAATGTAGTTTCCCGGAACTTGGAATGGAACCATTACAGTTAAGTTGACCCCGAGGTTACAGTGTTGTTGCAACGCATGCCAGGTACCCGTTGTATATAATGTAATGTAGAAATACAAATCCCCAAAGTTGTCCTTTATTGGATAACCAACTTCTCTGCCATAGGTCACCTCAAGTGGTTCGCTACGTTTGGTGATTTAGTAGGGGTGTCCGGGTTCATGGGGTGAGGTCTGTCTAGGTCTTGGAGGCGGATGTCCAGGACACACTGAACCCCAGATTCCTACCCACCCCTTAAACCCTTTTCCTTCCCAGAACTCTCATCTCCTTCCTTTCCTTAAAAAAAATCCTCCACACAGCATCCCCAAAGATGACATAGGACCTGAGGGAAATTATTTTCCCCACGGCCTCCTGTGCGGAGCTCATGTAAAAAAAAAAAATTAAATGCATATAAATTCACCTTTCCCAAAAAGCCAGAAATAATTGAAAAAAACATGTTCTTAATATATTTTCCCTTGCTTAGTTCTGCACTCCTGGTATTTATCCTTTTAAAATTTTGTTTTATTCGAGTAAAAAAAAGAACAGAAAAAATATTCTACCCCCCCCCCCCCTTCCTCCATCCCGCAAAACCCCTCCCGGGTTCCCCTCCCCCTTCCCAGATTACCCTCCCCCCTCCGTGGTTTTTTCCCCCCTCCCGCGCTCATTATTTCATTGCCGTTACATTTGGTTTTCAAACAGCTCGCGTGCCACCTATTGAAATATTTTTATGCAAATTTCGTAATGCCAGAGCTCACCAGCCAATAAACAAACATAACAAAAAAAAATTATTCAATTTTGTGCAGTCTTTCGGAAGTTATACGCGTTCATACATTTCGACGATTGATTTTTATGCAAATTTCATAATGCCAGAGCTTACCAGTAGTTTTACAGAAACCTTGTCCTATCAGTAACGAAAACAATAAAAAAAGAATTTTCAGATTCGGTGCATTCGTTCGAAAGTTATACGCATATATACATTTCGGCAATTCATTTTTATACAAATTTCATTATGGCAGATCTCACCGGTATTTTTATGCAAAACCTTGTCCTAACAGTAACGAACCCACCAAAAAAACAATTATTCAATTCGATGCATCCGTTCGAAAGTTATGCGCGTGCAAACATTTCGGCAACCATTTTATACAAATTTCATAATGCCAGTGCTCACCAGAAGATCAATAAAAACCTTATCCTAACAATTACAAACACAAAACAAAAATAATTATCCAATTCGGTGCATGCATTCGAAAGTTATGGGCGTACTTGCATATCGGCGATTCATTTATAATACCTATATCAGTTTCTCAGGCACCTAACGATTTTATAGTTTTTCATACAGTTAAATATTCCTCAGTCAATTTCTGCGCTCCTGGTAGGTACCCTGTAACGTTTATACAGAATGTGCAATGCAATTTTTCACAAAAATGGCGCTTTAATTTTATTTTTATAATTTTATAATATATCAGTTTCTCAGGTACCTACCGATTTTACAGTTTTTCATATAGTTAAACATACGTATGTATAAAGCCGCCGACAGGGCCTAGCAGCAGAAATCTGCCAAACAGAAGTATGTAGACACAATCGGAGACATGCCATCATCAAATTCTCAAAGATTCGTCGCAATGGGATGAACGGTTAACCGTGTATAATTTAATGAAGCTAAAACAACATATTATTATCTCGGTCAATTTCTGCGCTCCTGATACTTTGGATCCATTATTTTACAAAACCTAGGGTTTTTTTTCACAAAAATGGCGCTATAATTTTATTTTTATTATTTAGGAAAACAAATTTGGTCATCGGGATAAGCACCTCATTTTATTTGATTTTATTAAATTTTGTATTAAGTACCTACTTAGTATTTAAATGGTTAATAATATTTCATTTATATGGCAACACAACCGTTAAACTTTGTCTCAACCACCTCAAGCACAGCCTGAAAATCGAACACCTGCGCCCGTTTTAGAACATTTTACATACAAATTACGTCAGGTAACGCTGTCAGGGCCTCGCTGAAAACTTGCGGTGGTTTTGAATAATGTTCCATGCTTAGTGTTGCAAGATTCGAGAAAATTTAATAAAGATTATTAATCACCCTCGTACGAATACAATCAATTTGAAACATGTTCCATAAGTCGTTGAACAACAGCATTTTTTTCGCGCTAGGATCTGCGAACGTTCCAATTTAGATTTCGACACATTTTTGAATTTCTCCAAGGAAAAGCTGCAGTTTTAGATTCTGTCGACAGGCGTCTCCGTGAAAATTGTACCTATTTTTAAACATTAGTTTCAAAATATGACTTTTCCGTGGGTTTTCCGCAAATGTCAGTTTTGAAACGAATATAACGACGATGTTTTTGTGAAAAGTGATAATTACGACGGTCAATTAACCTTTGAAAAACTCTCGTTGACGTAATTTTAATAAATTTTGGCTTCCAAGCGTGATATTTTCGACGAAATCGCATATGCAAGTCGGCCGGTGGGCAAACGAAAAATGAAGAATGACATTTAAAATTTATGTACCTAGCCAAATCAATTTTGTATGGGAGATTTTCGCTATATCTTTCTCAACTTTTCCATGCATTTAAAAAGAGATACACTCCCTTAATCGGCCTTGAGGGAAAGTGAATCTACAGATGTGCCAATCTCGATGAGCCGAGAAGTCAATTTGGCTTGCCAAATTTTAAAAACGGTCGCAAGCCAAAGTGACCCGTGAGGTTTCACCCACCCGAGGGGCAAAGTGGTCGCTTTTCCCCTCAAATCGAAAGTGAGTTTTGACCCATCACGAACGGCCGCAAGCTAAAGTGACCCTTGTTGTTTCACCCACCCGAGGGGCAGAGTGGTCGTTATTCCCCTCAAATCAAAAGTGACCTTTTCCTGACCAATGGCGTGAGCGGAAAAAGTGAGTTTTCCCTGACCTATCCCAAAACCAAACAATACTATATACTAGGTTTTGCCCGTTGCAGAAGCAACTGACGGGTTAAAGCACTGTGCGATTTGATGTGTGAACGTGGATGAAGCGAGGAGTGTGTGTTCAATAAATATTTGAAGAAAAAAACGATGTTTGAATGTAGACGAAGCGAGGTGTGTGCGCCACATAGAGGGCACAGGCAGTAGACTGCTCAATTTGGTACACCTACTATAGGGCCACTTCGGTCAACTGGTTCAAGGAGTTCAGTATGGGAATAAAAGTTATTTTTTTAATCCATTTTTTTTGGAATTTTTATAATATTGAAATTTTATGGATCTTAAATTTTTTTCAGATTTTAAAATGTTTTGGATTTTTAAATTTTTTGGATTTTTAAATTTTTTTCGATTTTTAAATTTTTTTGATTTTAAATTTTTTTGGATTTTTAAATTTTTTGAAATTTGAAATTTTTTTCGATTTTTAAATTTTTTGAATTTTAAAATTTTTTCGTTTTTAAAATTTTTTGGATTTTGAAATTTTTTGGATTTTAAAATTTTTTTCGATTTTAAAATTTTTTTGATTTTAAATTTTTTGGATTTTAAAATTTTGTGAACTTTAAAATTTTTTGGATATTGAAATTTTTTTCGATTTTGAAATTTTTTGGAATTTAAAATTTTTTCGATTTTAAAATTTTTTGGATTTTGAAATTTTTTGGATTTTAAAATTTTTTTCGATTTTAAAATTTTTTGGATTTTATTTTTTTTTAATTTTAAAATTTTTTGGATTTTAAAATTTTTTTGGATTTAAAATTTTATGAAATTTAAAATTTTTTGGATTTTTAAATTTTTTGTATTTTGAAATTAAAATTATTTTTAAATTGGTTATCAAAATAACGTAATATAATATTTTTATAATTAACGTAATATATTAATTATTTTTTGATTGATTAGTTTGTGTTATTTCTCATTAACACTAATTAACTTATAAAGTATAAGTTCTGGTGTAAAATCACCATTCAGAATTGAAACTTTGTTTGAAATGGCTTTGGCCGTGTTTACTTACCAGATCTGAGGTTCAATTTGGGAGGCGGGAATAGGAACCGTCGCCTCAGGAACCTTTATTGGATAACCAACACCTCTGCCATAGGTCACCCTAGATGATTCGCTACGTTTAGTGATTTAGCAGAGGTGCCCGGGTTCATGGGATGAGGTTTGTCTAGGTCTGATGATCAGGACACACTGATCCCCAGATTCCTATCCACCCTTTAATCCCTTTTCCTTCCCAGAACTCTCCTCTCCTTCGTTTCCCTAAAAGGCGAAGCGAGCAGGAGTGTGTTAAATTAAATATATGAAGAAAAAACAATATCTGAATGCGGATGAAGCGAGGAGTGAGCGCCTACAAAGGGAACAGGTAGTCGACCGCTCCCCCAAAGTTTCATCGCAATCGGATGAACGGTTTAGCAATGCATAATTTCATGATGCCAGAGCTCACTATTTTATACAAAAACCATCGCGGGCATTCATATATCAAATCCCCAAAGTTTCATCACAATCGGATGAACGGTTTAGCAATGCATAATTTCACGATGCCAGAGCTCACTATTCTATACAGAAAGAATCGACTGGATGCACACATCAAATCCCCAAGGTTTCATCGCAATCGAATATTTGACGGGTGTATGTGGATGAAGCGAGAAGCGCTTGTTGAATTAAATATACAAAGAAAAAACGATCTTTGAATGTGGATAAGGCGAGGAGTGTGTGCCTACAAAGGGCACAGGAAGTCGACCGCTCAATTCCATATACCTGCTCTCGGCCGATTCGGTCGCCCGGTTCAAGGTGTTCAGTACGGGCCTTCTCTCGCAAATCAGTACGGGCCTTCTCTCGCAAAAGGGGGCCGCGGAGATGCCTGCTCAGTTTTTCACTGCGCCATTCCGGTTGTGCAGGTCGATACGCGTAATTTGATACCCGTACGTATAATTTCCTGCTGCAAAGAAGACTTACCAACTCTTTCACTCATTCACTCTATGTATGAATGTATGTTTACAGTTCAGGTAGCAATTGAAAAGCTGAAGTGATAGCGTTGCCAACTCTACGTCTTTTTAGATCTAAGTATTTTAGGCCTTCCCTGTACACCTACGAACTTCAGTCGCAGAATCTACGTATTTTCTTTGAAATTGTACAAATTGCAAAATTACACATCTCATTAGGCTGAAGAAGTATATTTTCAGTTACTTTAGGGAACGTACCCATACTACATGACCAACTTTTTGCAATTTTTAACCCCCCCCCCCGGTGACCAAAATCCTAAGCAACCCGCCGCTCATTTGTATGGAGCGTGACATTTTGAAGACCCCCCCTCCCTAAACGTGTCACGTAGTATGGGTACGTTCCCTTATTTAAAGACAGAGGCGCCCCTGTCTGCGGGACAAATTATGTGGTGCGTTGTGGTGTGGTGTGGTTTCATACTGCTAGAGTCCGTGCCACATAAGAAGTCCTGCAGATGAAAGTGCTCGACTATTTTCAGGATTATTTCCAACAAATCTTACCAAGTTAGACCGTGAATGGAGAACTCCAAGAAACACAAATCTTCCATTTCAAGAAAATCAGCAAATCAAAGCTGATGAGTTTTGATGTCATATTTCAAAAATAAGAAAAGGTGAAGTCTCAAATGTTTCTCTTACTGGTCCAGTTTATATAAAGAAGTAGGTATGTCTCTTTTGCTACCAGCAGCTCCCCAATACCAGTACCAATTATACCTACTCTCTTCATTAGCGCCGTTTACACGCACACTTCGGAGCGACCGAGTCCCGCGCCACTTCAGGCCGCCGCGCAGAAAAGTAAAGACCGATAGGTTTACAGCGCAGTTCACTGTGAGACTTTTCTGCGCGGCGGCCTGAAGTGGCGCGAGACTCGGTCGCTCCGAAGTGTGCGTGTAAACGGCGCTATTACCGAGTTCCACCCACCAGACACACAGCACTCACACGACAACATTACAGTACAAAAGTTATTAACTTGCCTCAAAGCAGTGCGAATGTCGAGCATCTGTTTTCTGCGATTAATTTGACAAAAACTAACGTCAGAAACAGACTTTCTAATGAAATGCTTACTTTTCATAAAAAGTGGCTAAAAAACAAACAGCGAGCCTTCATTAATATTTTAATAAATATAATTTGACTGAAAATTGAGTATTTTAGTCTTAAACCATAATTTACAATACCAGAGATGAAAAGGGGTTAATACGCTAATATTGCAAGTACGAAGAACGGTTCAAATGCTGCCTGAGTTCTATCTCTTTAACCCGTAAGCTGCGGATCGCATGTATAGTCGTTTTTAATGTTATTTCGTTTTTGTAAATAATTATGTGTAAAAACGAAATTACTAAAGCTTTTGGTATAGGTATTTGTAAACAATGACAATGTAATATCTTATGACATTCAGGAGTTTCCTTAGAAATGAGTAAGTAAAAACACGTTTTTTATTCAGGAAAATACACCAGCCAAAATAATACTGCAGAATAATTCAGCAGCTTATGGATTAAATAAATTGTAAAACAAAATACAATATGTTTTATTCAGTTTCACGTACCCTAACTTCTTCATTTCACGAAAAAAAAAATATGTGGATCTATGAACTTTTCATATACAAATTTTACTAATACTACATAATTTTCTAATCTGGCCTACACCTTTTTCAAAATCCGAGTTGGCAACACTACAGGAATGATGTGTGAATCCATCCTTCCCGCTGCGATGAAAGGCAAAGGGTTGAGTCCTGGAGAGAACAAAGGTCTCCATCAACCAGTCTCCCAATTTCATAATCACTTTTGTTCTATTGTACTATTCATAAATATAACCAGTAAATATTTACATAATAGGGACACGCTTAACACTTACTTTTTATTTCAAAATACTCGGTATCATTTAGATCAGTGTTCGGCAAACTTATTAGCCAAATCTTTGCATTATAACGATTCAAAAAAAATTTGAGAGCAAATCTGTTTGATTTAGTCAAAGGATATTCAAATACAGAAGAGATATGCTATGGTGTCCGCGCAACTGTCGCCGGACTACGCGCTAATTAGCGTAGTTTTCATACAAAAAGAATTTGTTCATTTCGTTGATTTTTTGAAAATATGCATTAATATTGGTTAACAATATATTTTGAATAAGGAAAGAATTCGTTCGTTTAGTTTAACGTTCGTTTGGTTTATTTGTTAATTATTTGTTCTTTTAGTTTATTTGTTAATTGATAAACAATATCGGCGACACCCGGAAGCGCAGACCCACATAGTAAAAACAGCAGATAGCACATCTACTTATATTTCAATATCTTTGGATTTAGTAAACATTTATCATAATTTTAGGACTCCAGATACTAATATCTACAGCCTGTATGTCGGACGAATATCTACAGCTCATATGTTGAACTAACATCTACGAACTTCAGAGTGTTGACTAATATCTACAGAGAGTAGGTTGGATTAATCAGCTAAATGTGTCCAATAGTCCGATATTAGGGATTTTTACATACATACTTACATAAATTAAGTTTTTTAAACTGCATACGCTATATTACGTTATTCCAATATGCTATATATAATTGCAAATCCAACCTCTGCCAGTGCTGTAGATATGCGTCAACACTTTGGTTCTCATAGATATTCTTCAACAGTTTGAGCTGTAGATATTCGTCAACACTTTCCTTCTCATTGATATTAGTTAGATTTTTTTCAGTTTTTGGAATTCCTGTAGATATTAGTAGACGCCCCCTAATTTTAGTACTTCATTAAATTATGGGTACGCTGAATAAAACTTGATAATAAAATTTTATTCATTGATAACAAAATATTATGTTATTAAGGAATACATAAATTGTATTCCTTAATTACAAAAGCGTCATGCGGCTCCGGAGCCTCACTTTGCCGATCTCTGAATTTGATAATAATGTAAAAGTATTTAAATTTCCAGAAATGGAAAATAATGCATTTTAGTATTTATTTCATTTAAAAAACAGACTACTTATAAGTACTATAAATACATGAAGAAAAAAAAAACCTTTTAATAAGTTTTATTGTTTTAATTGTATTATTCAGCATAACGTAAAATAAAAAAAATTACACATTTTGAAGCAAACAAAAAGTCAGAAATCAAGATTTGTAAAATATTTATAATGCAAGAAAATTGATGAACATATTACTTATTTAATTTTATTTGAGGGAAATTAAATTACATTCAGACTTCTACAGCCGTACTCTCACGGAACATCGCCTTGCACCACAGTGGGAGGGATGGATTCATCCGTCTGACACTCCTGGACACACTGAACCTCATATTCTTACCCACCCTTCATACCCTTTACTTTTCAGAACTTCCTCTCTTTCCTGTCATGAAAAAACTCTCCACACAACGTCCCCCAAGATGATATAGGCCCTGAAGGGAGTTATTTTCCTCAGGGCCTCCTGCGTGGAGCTAATGTAAAAAAAAAGATAATATTTCTTATCTTTATTTACAAAAAATAAATTATATTCTTCAATTTTTCAAAATCAGGATTTGCTACAATATAATACAAATCTTTGTATAAAAAAAAAACATTTAAAGTTATTAAAAAACATATTTCAAGATGGAAAACCCGCTGAATTTGAATGAAAATCCTGCAAATTTTTCTATTTTTATCTTAGAATTAAGTTTGTAGAGGAAATCATAGTATCAATTTCTGTGAATTAAATTTCAATAGCCTATTTCCTATATCGTCCGAACAATGAGTTTCCCAATTGTTCAGTATAGTGTCGAAACGTAGTACAAAGTCATGGAAAGAAAATGAATAGACGCCATAGAAATGTGGTGTTGGAGAAAAATGTTCAGGATTCCATGGTCTGCCAGACGCACAAATGTGTCCATTCTGGAAGAGCTAGACATCCACAAAAGGCTTTCAATTATTATTTATTTACGCCCGAGTGGGCTTTTACAATAAATAATATACAATCGTTAACGTTTCTAGATTGCTTATATAATTTGTGCATTTGTTTTTTATTGAAAATTAATTCTTTTGAAAACCATATGGGATAATGAGAAGCCTTAAAAATTAATTATAGGAACATAAGTTAAATAAAAACAATAAGTTCCTTGGAAGTGTTTAAGAATGAATAAAATTTTTGTGCTTGATCAGTTATATTGTTACCAGCCTAGCGATACCGTATTTTTTGTGAGATCGTTATTGGATAACGGACGTAATCTCCTGTCAGATTTGTATGATTTTTAAATCATATATTTTAGTTTAGATCGATTTACACATGAATTCCTGCAAGTAAGCATGATTATTTTCTCATTTAATGTACGTTGTACATAGAAAACGCAAATAACAGCCATAAAAATCACATTATTACGTGATTACGTCCGTTATCCAATAACGATCTCATAAAAAATAAGGAATCGCTAGGCAGTCTCTTAAAATGACCAATCTAAATGGTCAAAATAATCAACAATATTTGATTTTTCTATTTTTTTTTTAATTTATCTGCCTATAACGCATCTTTAAAATACTTTGGACACGTTGATCGCCAAACTGAGGACTCCAACTTGGAGAAACTCATAGTCACTGACAAAGTAGAAGGCAGAGGAAGGTCACCGCAGCGCTGAAGTGACCAAGTATCACTGGCGTCTCTGGTACGTCGATGTCCTTCGCTCTCCACATAGCGCAGGACTGCGGGGACCGGAAGAAAGAGCCTTATCCACCATGGAAATTGGAGTAGAGCACACGATCCTCAGCAATGAAGAATCTCCACGGGATATAATCAATATTGCGTCGGTACAGCCAGTCGATATCAGTGCAGCTTCGTATCGTAGTATCTTGAAACATAAATATTATTTAAATTCAGTAATTACACAACGAAGTTTGATTTTCAAATAAAATTCTTTATAACAAAATCAGATATAATGACTTCGCTTATAGTGGATTGACATGATTCCTAACACAGTTGATTTTAAGCATATAACACTTGCTTTCCTTGCGTCCAATACAACATCAGTCTTACAGCCAATGGATCAAGGAATAAACGGTCACTCAAAACTAATTTTAGAAAGAATCTTGTGCTTAAAATGTCACAAAGTACCATTTACAATTGTTTCAAACATGCAGGATTCAACCATGACGGTTTAACTGTTCAAACAGCAGAACATAACAGATGAAAATTTTAACAGATGTATTTGAAAATTATAAACGGTAATGCTTCTGGAAGTAACCAGTAGGTACATGGAGCGGGTCTGTACGGAAGATGTCAGCGTATTTACTTTAGAATTTTAGTATTATTTTAGAATAGATCACTCTATTATCAAAATGCTTTGTACATAAATATGACGTCTGCTTAGTATGATGCGTTTGTCATTCCCTTCATTTTGTCATTATGAAAATGTTTGTACCCACAAAGTTCAAAAAGTTATTGTAGGGATGTCAGCGTATTTACTTTAGAAAAATACCTAACCAAAATAAGGTTGTTTATTTTCTACAAAATGCTTTGTATGACGTCCGATCATTTGTCATTTTCCTTCGAAGTCATTATCTTCTGGATTGCCGTTTGTCACCCGGTGGCCGCAAGGTGACCGCGGCACTTTTGAAGGTTAAAACAATAGGAAATACATAATTATCTGGTAGATTGCTCTATTTTTTAAAGAAAATAATAAATAAATACCTTTTTAAAATGAATTCCTTTGATCAAGAGTCTTTTTTTTGTAAGCTTGCTTCGTTAAATATCTACGCACTTTGCGTTTTCGTGTCACTTTCACTTTCATCATACCAACATCTTAATTTATGGAATAAATATATATCCAATATCTCTGGGGGCATTTTCAAAATCTTTCCTGTAAGTAAATAAATTACGATTTAGATCATTTTCAAAATCTTTCCCGTAAGAAATGACGATTTAGGTTATATCATACGTCTGACGTGTTAGCTCATTTTCGAGCCAATCTGTCTATAAGTTGCATAAAATTTTAATAGTATTATTTCGGAGTATTATTTCATATATTATCCTACCTATTTGCAGCAGTCAGCAATTTAGTTCCGTCATGTCAATAAATGAACAAAGCCATGAGCGACAGCCCGCCATATTGTTTACGAAAATAAATAGTTGTCATTTTGAACTTTGTTGAACACCAAGTTCAGTGTTGCCGTTTCTAAAAAAACCTATTTCAGAGGTAAAATAATCTTATGTTTAGTAAGAAGTTTTTCGTAAACTTTTAATTAAGAGTATAAGAAAGCAACGAAACATAAATATATTAACTTTGATGCTTTATTATTCATAACATTTTACAATATACCTGCGAATAGAATGAAAAAAACATGTTTTTGAAAAAATAACAACAAAAACACCCTAAAAATATAATTTTTTTAAACATTTTTTTTGCTGTTTTCAAACTTCATATGCACAATTCCATTAAAAATATATTTTCAAATAATAATATGATAGTAAAAATGAGTTGAAAAAAAAGAACAAACAATTTCACATGAGGTAAAAGAAATTCTACCACAACTTCAATAATTATTTTTTCTAGTGAGTGTTGGTATGTTTAGAGCAGTTAATTTAGGTATCCAATTAAATTTATATGAAATGTATTTTATATTTAAACGTCTCCATATTATTTATTGACAAAATTAACAATTTTAGTAAGAGACATTGTGAACACGTATTAAAATCAAAGAGACTACATTCCAAAATCAGCCATTCCAAAATCAAGCACCTGGCAACATTATATTAAGAAAGTCGCTGTATTGAGTCATGTTGAGTGCCCTTTTTTCGTGAATTGAAAATTTTTGTGTAAAATCAGACGACCCCGCCATTCGAACGGATAAAAATAGAACTACAACCGTATGCGATAGACATTTGATTTTTTCTAATGTGAACAATCCACACTCGTATTCCGCACCGCTAGATGTCTCCCGTAAAGTTTTGGCAAACGTATAAATTAAAATTAAAAATGTTTCCCGATCCAGAAAAAAAAACAAAAGCTCGTGCCGAAGACTTCGAAGGAGATTGAACCGTGAAGCCTTCCGAAATGCTGAACGCCAAGGTCCACTTTGGCTTGAGGATCGATGGCTGAAAATTCTCATACGATTTTAGTTACGCTGCCCGTTGACCGAAACTGACCTCTCAAAGTGTACGAATCTCGAGGAGCCGAAAGGTCGTTTTGGCGTGACGGGTTTGGCTTAATTTTTTCATACAAAAAAGAGTGAGTTTTCCTGACCTGCCCCAAAACTAAACAATACTATATATATATATCTTTTGGCCAAAGAAACTTTTTATATCAGGCTCCACTTCTGTTTAATATTCTGCCAGATTACATAAAGTCTTCCAATTCATTAGCTAAATTTAAAAAAAATGTTAAGATTTTTGTGTTGTCAGAGGATTGGCATACTATTTTTTCATCCTTGGCCTTTTTTTAAATAATAAAAAAAAAAAAAAAACATATTTTAAAATAATAAGATATTTTTTTTTAATAATATTTGTTTTTTAAATAAAAAGATATATATAAACATATATATTTTTTAAATAACCAGATTTTATTTGAGTCCCATTTGTAAAAATCGGAGTGTCACCCTAGTTGTTTTGAACTACCTTTGTTTCTTGGTGGGTATAGTAATTTATTAAGGATTTGTTTTATGGTCTATATTGTTACAAATTACCCATCTGGTCACCAATATAATATTGTTATTTCTTACTTTCCGCATATAATATTTTAGTGTTTTGGATGTAGTGTTTTGTATTTTAGTGATTTGTGTGTAAATGCACCACTCAAATTTATGAATTTAACCTCAATACAGGCTGCTAGCCTAGTGAGGTTAATATTTTTGTAAAAAAAAAAAAATAAGAACACATGTATGGTGAGAAATTATAAATAAATAAATAAATAAATTTAAAATATCTATAATTTCACAAAATCCATAGACAATTCTTTTGTTACAAAAAAAACAGCTGCCTGCTAAATTCAAATTCATCAAATGCGCGAACTGTCAAACGTGCGAAGTTAAAATAGTCGTTAAGTTTTCTGAAATTATCCAATTTTCTGCTTAATTTTCTTAATTTTTCTATCCGTAAGAACCTTCTACAAAGTATTAGAAAACTTTTTTAAAAATTTAATAAAATAGGTAACGTCGTTCTGAAATTATGGAGTGACCAAGGGAATCAAGGATTCATTTTTATATACATATATGACATTTGTATAGTGCAATTTTGTGTTATTTCACTCCCAGTGCGCTCTACAGTTAAAAATAATCTAGTATTTAGTCAAATTATTCCTGTACCTAGTGCTTAATGATACAAAAATATACAATGCAAAGCAATGACAAGTATAATATAATTTGATACAAAATGTACAGTAACAGTGCTATTATAGCACAGGACAATAATAATAACTAGCATGGCATAAAAAAAATGTACAGTACATTATAAAGCAATGATAAGAGAACTACAAATAATCATTAGTAAGAGTGCTATAGCACAGGAAAATAGGACAATAGTAAAGGATTCTAGCGTTTTTAGTCTATGTATTATCTATGTCAGTATATTTTGCATTGTCATTATTAAGATTGCTAAATGTATTTGAAAATGTATTTTGAAGCCAAAAGTATTTGAAATACAAATTACAAAATACCTCAGCAGCAGGTAATTGAAATACTAATTACAAAATACATTTTTAGGAAGTAATTGAAATACAAATACAAAATACGTATTTCAATTACAAGTATTTCAAATACTGCCCAGCCCTGGCGATATGGTTCTCATCTTGAGCTCTCTTGACATTCGTATAAAAAAATACTACTTAAAAGCGACGGTAAAGTTAACCAACTCTTGAGCCATCTAACCTGGAAGATTGCGCCACTAGCATGATTGGATATAAGCAGCAGATGACTTCATGAAAGGTAGGGCTTCCTCCCTTCAAATATCTCGTCCTGTGATCGAAAGGAAAAACACAATCAACTGTCCATTCCATAGCCCACCCTAAGATGTTGGTCGTGGCAATAATTAAAACATACAACTTTATGAAAACAAAAATTTCCGACCGCAATTTGAATAAAAAATTATGAAACTTTGGGAATTTTTTAATAATATTATTTTTACATGAAACGACAAAAAATGAGTCGACGATAACGTTTATGTTGGTTCAAGGTGACCAAATGACTAAGCCCAACGAAAGAAGATTTATCTGAATTATTTACAACTCCAACCAAACATTGACCGAGAGTTTGGTTTGAGTCATGAGAATGATTTGCAGAATCAATATAAAATGTTCACTGTTTGGAGATTTGATAATTTCTTGGAAGAACGGTGTGGTGATTATAGGCCCCCAATGACCACTTGGAATACAAAATTATTTTATGATCGGAAATTTCAAGTGGTGAATATAACAACAGTAATGTATAACACAAAACAATACGTATTTTTAATTATCTAATAATAATAATCCTTTTTAATCTGAACGTCTGTTAGGTATGAATACTGGACATGTTCTTGTTTGTTATAATTTATAATATATCCCGAAGCTCAGTTTGCCTCTTGGCATAGGCCTCCTCTAACATTTTCCACTGTCACGCGCTACTCCACTCCAATGATGTCCAGCCGTGAGTTTTAGGTCGTCTTCCCATCTTATTTGTTGACGTCCTCTACTTCTCTTGCCATCTCTGGGATACCATTCAGTGACATTCTTGCACCATTTTTCTAGTGGATCGCGGATTATCAAATTATATTTTATTAAATAACATGGAGTTCAACATAACACGAATACTCTACTGTCAAAAAAATGCAAGGATTTGTGCAATACGCAATACAGGAGGTCCTGAGGAAATCCTGAGATTCACACAGGAGATCCTGAGGAAAAAAAAATCCTTCAGGGCCTATATCATCTATGGGGATGCTCCACGGATTTTTTTATTTTATTTTATGGAAAGGTAGGAGAGGAGAAGTTCTGGGAAGGAATGAGGGTGCAAGGGTGACGGTTCACAAGGATCCGGCAGAAGAGGTCAAAATGTCTCCCTCAACCAATCTCTCCCGATCCGGCCTGCCACGCAGTAGGTGAGTAAATATATCCGTCGCCAAATCCAAACACCTAGACAAATCTCACAGCATGTACCCGGGGGTGACCAGACAACTCAGAATGAAACCAACTCAGAAGCACCTCAGAAAGGTCATTAGGAGTGATGATAAAAAATATAAAAAAATTGGTTAAATAGGTTAAGTTAGGTTAGGGTTACCGTCTATTTTTAAATTATTTTTTTGTAGCTTTTAATGACCTTTCTGAGGTGTTTATGAGTTGGTTTCATTCTGAGTTGGCATGGAACCGTACCCGGGCACCCCTGCAGCTCTGTCACCAAACGTAGCGAACCACTTGGGGTTACTTATGGCAGAGGTGATATCCAATAAATGGTTCCCGGGACGGCGGTACCCAAACCCACTTCCCAATTTATAAATTTGTCATGATATCACAATAATGATGATAATGACAAAATAATATAGATGTGAGAAGGATAGTACAGAGTTGTGACAATACAGTTATCTAGTAAAAGCAAATACTAGATTGTGTTTGTATGAATTCCAATGAAAAATAGCACAATCACCGGAAGGTGATATTCAATGTAATTATACATCGATCGTACAGTTGATTAGTCGGACATCTCCGAAAAATCTAAATTTGGGCTGAGTTTGCAGTTATATATAAAAGTGTTCCCTGTGTCTGGTACAATACTCAGATTACTCGTAAACAGTAGCAAATCAATTATAATGCAGTGTACTGCCTAATAGCGCTGACAATTTGATAATACCTTCAGAAGGCGAAACAGCTGTCACGGGTTATAATAATTACTTTTATAAATTGAATAATAATTTTGTTGAGTATACAAAAGAAAAAAATAATAAAATGGAGATCTGTAAAATAAACTTGTTAACAAAAAATAATATTAGCATATAAAACAAAGTCGGGTTAGTTACAGCGTTTATAATTCAAGAAAATATCGGAAAAATTCACGAAAAAAATAATTATGAAGAAAAATCTTTTCCTCGTACATTTTGTATGGAACGAATTCTCTTTTGAAAGAGCTGCAGGAATATTGTGATAAGTATAATATTGAGTAGTGAGTGAATTCCAAATCGTCAAATGTCAATGCGCTGATTGTTTTGCTTTTGTTCTTAAGGGCACGCAACCCGAATTTCTACCGATTTCTTACATATTAAAGCTCTTAAAAAATATATGTTATTCTTGAAGATACTATCTAGACATTGACCGCGCCGAAACGCAAATTATATGAAATTCCCTCGATAGACAAAAATCGCAAAGTATGCTCCAAAAATTATTATAAACACGTTGGTTTTAGTTATTAATTTCACAAGGTATATTATTTTTTTCACAGTGTTTCTTTAAATGCTGTTTAAGATAATGCCCGCGAGATTTTTGCTCTATTTTAAACGAGTTGTGTTTTATTAAACATTTTCGCAACTTTCGAATCGATTTTGTCGCTGTAAATGTTAGCGCTCTCCTCTAACATTCGTAATTTCGTATCTCTCCATCTTCTTCTTTTCCAGCCCGGTTGCAGAGCCTTAAACATTTATAATGCTGCCCCTCTTTCTAACACACTAAAAAATGTCAACAGTCGAAAATGGGACAAACGGTGAACGTATGTCTGCACCCCTCCAAAGGAAAAATACAGACTTACTAATATAATAAAGCGAAACACTGCCGAATGGATTTTAATGAAACAATAATTTAGCTCAAACATCAGAATAACATATAGGCTGTTTACGAGTGTGTATTTCATATATTTTAGCGGCAGGGGGAAGGGAAACGGAGGATGTGGGGTTCGCGGAGAGGGAAGAGACGAGGGAGGGGAAGGTGAAAGGGAACGGGGACGCACGGGAAAGGACATTCAGGGAGAATCAATTTATTTCTTTGAATGGCATTGCAACACATGCCAGGGACCAACTAGAAAGATATTATTCGTCAATTCATTAAAATATCTGTGGCTGTCCAAGTTCATAGTAAATATGAAGTCATAAAATAAATGAATCCAAACAGTTTGAATTTATATTTTTTGAAAGTCATGGTGCAAGAATGCATTGGGTAAGAACTGAGAGAGGCAACAGAAATAAAACAGGAAGAGAAAGAGTGACTCCTCGGGCCACGATCGCAACTCTCAACCAGGAACACAGGTCTGCCGGGAGATGAACAAAGGAAGAAAGGAACGAAGCAGCCGAGTGCTTCGTGACAAGAGAGGAATGGGGAGTTCGTGAGGTCAGAGGATGACGGAGTCGATCATGACTCTGCTGTTTACAGGGAAGCTATTCTGGAAAGACGAAGAGGTAGTTTCGTATACGCTTTATAAAAGACGATCGAGTGAAAAGCTTTTACAAACGCTGCGGTACACGGCGTGCTCCGTTTCTAACTAATCGTATATAATGCAAAATTGTGTGTTTTTGGTTTGAAAATCAGATCGCTTAGAAATATTTTAGATGCTTTAATAATTTCATCCTTTCTCTGGCAGTGAGGCATGGAACTGGCAGAGGAAGGATGAAAGTAGACTGAATGCTGTAGAAATGAGATTCCTAAGGCGTATGTGTGGTAAAACCATGTACGATCGTGCGAGAAATGTGGACATCCGCGAAGAATGCAAAGCTAATGTAAGCGTAATGAGTAAGATTAAGAATGGGACGCTCAGATGGTTTGGGCATGTAGAGCGAATGAACGAGGAAAGGAGAATATATGACGCAAATGTGAATGGTAGAAGAAGTCGGGGACGCCCGAGGAAGACATGTCACGACCAAGTGAATCAGATACTTGAGTCAGGCCATGTGAAGAGTCGGAATAATAAAGAGCATGAATGAGACGATGTATGAATGTGAAAGAGGCAAGGAGTGTGTGCCAAGATCGAGTTGTTTTGTCCTCTCTGCCTACCCCTGCGGGGAAACGGCGTGATGGTTAGTTAGGTAGTTAGAACACATATTTGCCTTTAAAATAATCGAGTATTTTTGAAGTGAAAACTTGTTTAGCACAATATGATTTGAAACTCGATGAAACGAAAAATAGCGACACTAAAAAGAGACAAACACATACATCTATCCATAGGATTTAGCCTGGGAGAGAATGAGATAGTATAATCTCCTCTTTGTGTGGTGCTTCGTAGCCTCCCCACTCTTGTCTACTTTAGTTTTCCGAATGTTTCACTTGGCGGGTGAATGGCACACTGTGATTTTTTTTTAGTTAGTTTTTTTTTTTATCGGGCATATAAAAACTGCATAAAAGCTCAAAATCTCCTACTTTTAGAAACCCCCTTTCGGTTATGGTTTTATTCTATAATGTGTTAAAATTAAATTCTTTAGAAAATGATCGTAAAACATTTTAATATCTGTGCCTGAGATTCGCAAAATATAATAAAACCCGCTTTTTGGCGATAATTTTTGGAGCGTAATCTTCTTTAGCACTGTTGTGATTTAAAAATCGATGAATCGAAAAAGCGACACGAAAAAGAAGCAAACACATACATCTATAGGATTTAGCCTGCGAGAAAATGATATAGAAGTATTTCGTTTACCTTAGTTTTCTGAAGGTTTCACTTCTGCCGCGTGTGAACTGCACATTTGTAATTTTTTCTTGAAGAAATCGAAATAGGCAACTGATGTTGAGCAGGAATTTAACCCATCTACATAAGGAGGGTTATTGTTAGCGGCCTGATACCGAATTTTACACGATATGGTGCAACGCCACTATTTGTCAAAAACAAATATGACATTCAGACAGCGGGCATTTCAATCAAAAACGAAAAAACAAAAATGTAAAAAATAAAATTGTTCTATGAAGAAATTCTCATTTGAAGAGTTCGATTTATAACCTCCGTTACAAAAAGTAAAATATCTATTAAGCTCTTGATTTCTTTGACGGTTGGTTTTGATTAGTGGATCTGATTCAAACTGAGTTATACAAGGTGGCGCAAAAGTCATCACCCTATCGGAAGATTTCATAATTTTTGCAAATGGCGGCAAATGTCAGTTCTGCTTTGACATTCATGAAGTAAACAGATACAAAATACACATCAACAAGACATGAATCGCTATACTCCTTAAGAACGCGGAAATTTTTTTGAAAAAACAAATTTCCGGGTCGCATGACATTGGGGTGACATATGGCCATGGGGTGCCTTGCGACCGTGGGGTGACCTACGACCTTGGGGTGACCTACGACTTTGGGGTGACCTACGACCTTGGGGTGACCTGCGACCGTGGGGTGACCTAAGTCCTTGGGGTGATTTACGACCTTGGGGTGACCTACGACCTTGGGGTGACCTACGATCTTGGGGTGACCTACGACTTTGGGGTGACCTACGACCTTGGGGTGACCTAAGACCTTGGGGTGACCTACGACCTTTGGGTGGCCTACGTCATGGGAGGGACCATCACCATTAATTTCTCGTTTTGGTGAAATGCACTGACCGACAAGATCTAGGAGTTCTTTTTGTGGGTTTTCTTGAAGTCACGAGTCTATATCAACAAGCTTTAGACTCTTGAAACCCTCAAAGAGACCATCCGTCAAGAATGGGAGAACCTATCGCCGGAAGTTCTGGAAAGAGTGATGAAAAACGCCATAAATTGGGCCAGTAAAGTAAGTGGTGGCAGCTAATTGGCCGATATCATTTTCTCGACTTAATGGAAAAAAAATTAAGACATCAATAGACAAGGCGTGTAGGTCTTAAAAATGACACCGGAACCAAAAATATTGGTTTACGAAACATTTGTCAAAAAGAAAGTCCATTATCTCACAGTCCAAAGATCGCAAGAGGCATTGGTTTGTACCTTTAATTGGTCTGCGTGGAGGTAATTTGTTTTTCCAGCAAGTTCGCGGCAACCGAAAACTAGTTTTGTGAAGATCATTTTTAAAACACAAATTTCAGGCAGTTAGAAATATTTTAGGTATGCGTTATCGCGGACTTTATTATTAACAATTTAATCAGTTATATGCATATCTAAAAATATATGTACATAACAGTACAGTACAGGCAGCGTATCGAGAAAAGTAACATTTGATAAAAAAAATGTTTAATTTCTTCCTAGCAATACAACTACGTCACGCAGGAGATACAACAGAATTTGATTACTAGTAGTTGTATTATGAAATTTCTCGTAGGTGGTGTCACTTTGGGATTGGAATTGGGTATGGCAGGGCTAATCTATAGTTATTATATCGATCCATCAAATAAACACAATCCAAAAGCAGAACAATTAAAACAGAAAATTACAGCCAAAGAACATCGGCTGACAACTTTTGCCCCACATTGTACAAGATTCGTTAAAAACAGTTGTTCAAACTCGAATATCAGCGGTTGTATGATTTATTGGATGCCTTTGAGAATAGGGAAAAACACGCCCGTACCATTATTTCTTCCAACAAGTAGTACAAAGTATTCAGTCGATAGTATACGGGTAGTTGAAGACAGATTGATGGAATTCCTGAGGAAGAATAACAGTTAGGTCGGGTAGGGTAGGGATACAGTAGAGGAAGATTAATGTTGTTTGATCGCGTTGAGACGTGGTGAGAAGATTATAGCATGTGTTTTAATAACGCAGGTAACATTGGAAGGTGATTTTAGATGAATGAATCCAATACAGTCCATTGCAAGTGAGTACTTCTTTTTAAATAATGTAAAGTACTTAATAGTTATACAAAATTTAAATAATTTTTTTTTAAATAATATGGTTATGGTTCAAATAATTCGCATCATGAGTATTTTCGTGTGGAATGGGAAAGAAAAAACCCAACGCGAAGTATTCAAATCTAAGAGTTAAACACAAAATATTATTATTCGATAGTAGCTGGTTCCCGGCATTGCGTTGCTATGCCATTTAATAAAGAAATTGTTTCTCCCTGCGTGTCCTTTCCCATTCGTCCCGTTCCCTTTCCGCCTCGCCGTCCTTTTCCGCGTCCCCTTCCCCTCTCTCGTTCCCACTCCACCTTCTCCACCTTCCCTATCTTACTCCACTCCCTCCCTTCCCCCGTCCCATGAACCCCCTTTCCCGAGTTCTCCTCCCCCCTCCACCCTCCGCGTTCCATTTATTAATTCTCGGTACTTTCAGTTTTCAAACAGCTAGCGTGCCACCTAATGCAATTTTTTATACAATATTCATAATACCAGAGCTCACCAGTAGTTTTATACAAACCTTGTCCTGACAACAATGAACACAAAAAAAATCCAATTTGGTGCACTCGTTCGGAAGTTATGCGCGTACATACATTTCGGCGTTTCATTTTTATTTATATAGATAGATAGATAGAAGAGAAGATAGATAGAAGAGAAGATAGATAGATAGATTGATAGATAGAAGATAGAAGAAGATCGATAGATAGATAGATATAGATTATTTTGTGGAATGGAAGCATGGACTCTTACTGAAGAACTAATTAGGCGACTGAGGCATTCGAAATGTGGATCTAGAGGAGAATACTTACAATAAGCTGGATGGACAGGGTTACGAATGAAGATGTTATGGTTCGAATGAATAATGAAAAAGAAGTTATATTTTTGAATGTAGCTATTACTTTGTGGTTATCCATTATAGAAAAATGAAATAATTTAACATTGTATAAACCACTTATATGATGCGCAAATCCGACCGGTTTCGGAACAAACGTTCCTTCGTCAGGGAAAGCTTATACTAATTTCTAAGTTTCGAACAATGTTTTATTATGGTAGGGGTGGAGCTGTTGCTAGATAATAATGTAGATTGGGTAGGTAGGTATTAGTGTAGAGTGGGTGAGTAGGGGAACAAATCCATGATTGGGCTATATGACAATATTTTTTGTTTGTTGATAATTGTAAATATTGTAATATAGCCCAATCAGCTTTCCCTGACGAAGGAACGTTTGTTCCGAAACCGGTCGGATTTGCGCATCAAATAAGTGGTTTATACAAAGTTAAATTATTTCATTTTTCTAAAAAGAAGTTATTAAAACTATAAACATCCGAAAACTTCAATATCTTGGACATGTGATGAGACATGATGAGAAGTATGAGATCTTGCATCTCATAATGCAGGGAAAGATTGCCGGAAGACGGGGCCCTGGAAGAAGGAGAACCTCATGGCTGAAAAACCTGAGACAGTGGTTTGGCCAGTCTACTGTAGAGCTGTTCCGGACCGCAGTAAACAAAGTCCGCATAGCACATATGATAGACAATGTCCGTTGAACGGACAGGGCACAAGAAGAAGAAGAAGCACAAAATAATGAGAATGTACACCTTTATTGAACCAAAGTTTCGGACCGCAATTTGTAAGAAAATATGAAAATTTATGAATTTTTTATTACTTAATTATTTTTACACGAAACGACAAATAGAGTTTGTTTTGTTTGTTTTTTGTTTTTGAATATTTATTTAGATGTATGCAAAACTTTTTTCATACATCTAGTAAGAAAATATACACAAATGCAATTTAGATATACAGTTACATTTTTACAAATACATTTTAAGAGGAAAAAAAGATTAACTACATAAAAAAAAAAATACATTTTAAGGAAAACAGATAACTGTGACTAAAATAATATTGGTCAGATTGTTACAAATCAAAAAACATTCTTCACGTATAATGCACACATCCTACGAAAAGTGCTAAGACTTGAGGCTTCCTTTACGGCATTCGGCAGGCTGTTTTTTGCCCTTTATGAAACGCGCTATTTTGTGTGCACGAAAGTTTAGTTTTGGGAAGCCGACTTCTCGTAGGATAATTGTGAACATTTTCTTGAAACAATTGCAATTTTTTCATTATTTTCATCCATCGGTAAATCCATCTGCTTTTAAAGATTATCAATTCTTTTCTAAAACACTACTGAGAGTTTAAATGGAAGAATGCAATATTTAAATAACACGTTTATTTACCTAAGAGCTTTACTAACCAGTGTGATCAGATCCATTTTATTTTTATAAAATACTAGCTGAACCCGACCACGCTTCGCTGTGGCTTTGTCCGATTTTAATTATTAGAGGAGTTAACAAAAATTGTCTAGCAACTGTGCATTTTCCAAGAAGACACATTGTTTAATTGAATATCTGCTGTGACTATGCTGTAGTATAATTTTTTTTTAATTATTTATTTATTAAGACCTTAAAGGCTTTAAAATATCACGTTATTTCATGAGTTGCTATGCCATTTAATAAAGAAATTGTTTCTCCCTGAGTGTCTTTTCCCATTCGACCCGTTCCACTTCCGCCTCCCCTTCTTCTCCTGCATCCTCTTCCCCTCTCGCGTTCCCACTCCGTCACCTCCACCTTCCCTCACCCCACTCCACTCCCCCCCCTTCCTTCGTCCCGCAAACCCTTCTCCCGAGTTCTCCTCCGCCCTCCCAGGTTCCCCTCCCCTTCCCAGGTTCCCCTCCCCCCTCTCGCCTTCGCCTTCCACCTTCCCCGCCTTCCCTCTTCCCTTTACCGCTCCCTCGTCCCGCCAACCATCCTCCCGCGTGCCATATATTCAATCCCAGTACATTCAGTTCGCGTGCCACCTTTTACAATTTTATTCAAATTCCAATTTGTCATGTATATTAAATTTGGTATCTAACATAGGTACCTATTTCAAATATCTAAAATTCTAGATTCGATTCAAACTATTAGGAGAGTACCTACTTTAAATAAATTTATCAACTTAAAGATAGAATTTTATTTAACAATCATTTTTCTGCAAAATGTCATTCTGTCTAGAACTGTCATTCCGTTGTTTACTATGACAAATTACGAGTCAATTTAAAACGCATAAAATTATTCTTTTCCTTTGTAACTTCCAAATAAAAAGTATGTATTTTTTTTTTACGTTAACTCCACGCAGGAGGCCCTGAGGAAAATAATTTCCCTCAGGGCCTATGTCATCCGGGATGCTGTGTGGAGGGTCTTTTTGAGGAGAGGAAGGAATGAACATTGGTCTTGAAGAGACTCATGTTGTAGGAAGGAGGAAACACAGAGGCCGGCAAATCATTCCACAGCCGAGCTGTTGAAAACAAGAACGAGTCGAAGAAACGGGCCGTTCTCATGTGGCAAATGTCAACCGTGTACAAATGTTGGGCACGCGTTTGGCGTGTTTCCCGACTATGCACCGGTGCCGAAGGGATCAATGATGCTAGTTCCTCGGAGCATCTTCCATTGTAATACCGGTAGAACAAGGATAGCATTCCCACCCGACGCCTGTGCTCTAAAGATTGCAATCCGTCTGTTAAGATGGGAAAATCTATCAAACGGACCGCCCGTTTCTGCACAGAGTCGAGGGTATTTTTCAGGTATTTAGGAGCTCCAGACCAGAGGTGGCTGCCAAATTCAACCGTGGGGCGCACTTGTGATTTGTACAGGGTTAGCAGTTGTGTACTATTAAAGTATCTGCGGGCCCTGTACAGTACGCCCAGTTTCTGTGAGGCTAACTTTACTCTGGCTTCGATGGAGCCCCCATATCTGAGCTGGTCACTTAGGGTTTATTTATTTATTTATTTATTTATTTATTTATTTATCTATATAAGGTATGTTTACATTATATTATTCGATGCCTGTCTCACTAGGGTATACCTGTGTTGAGACAGGCGTAGAGGTACATAAATGAGTATCATACATAAGAATATTTAATAAAAACATAAGAATATTTAAGGTAAGATACATACTGATTTATACAATTAAAACAGAAAGATGATTAAAATTGAGGGATAATATTATAAAGAGAGCATTATATAGGTGAAGGAAGAGAAGAATCTATATAGGGAGTTATATTATACATATAGGATTTTACTTTTTTAAGTTCTTTAATAAGGGTAAGGACATACGTGAGATGGTTGGTAATTCTGTATCCAAGCATTTCGATGGAGGGCCTGTTCGGAAGATTGCTTCCGTTGAAAGAGACTAGATTTTCATTTCGATCCCTTTTAGACGTAATCAGACAAGATTGGGTCTTTGAAACATTAAATTCAACGAGATTATTTTTACCCCAAGAGAAAACACTCTCGAGGTAACCGTCCATTCTTTGCTTCAGAGCCCTACGAGCTGTTGGAGTTTGTGAGCCCTTTGGGGGCTTGTCAAACAAAAAGCTATTATGAACTGTACTGTCATCCGCGTAACAGTGAATTGGTGCACATGGCAAAAGGTCGTTGATGTGCAACAAAAACAAAGTCGGAGACAGAACCGATCCCTGCGGGACGCCAGCATTTATCGAGTGTGAGGAAGAGGTGAAACCATCGACTACCGTCTGAATCGACCTCTCCCTCAAGAAGTGTATAAATGCTCTTCTGCTAAAATGCAATGTTCTGTAAAAATTTTGAAACAATCCATCGACTACTTTCCGAGATTAGCGAACGCAAACATACGGAACCTAATTTTTTATAAATATAGATTTATTCAGTAGGTACTTATCTGAAAATATAAAATAAATCATTTGGTATATTTTTTATTACTTACTTCAAAATTAATATTTCTAACCTCCTCAGAAAATACATAACAATCAATCGAAAACGCAAGCTGAAAATAGTGGCGTTTAAATAATAATAATAACGTAGTATTTATATAGCGCTGTTTTATGTTCTTTCACTTCAAGTGCTCTTAATTATAATAAACTCAGAAATCCTATAGTTTAAGACGACAATACATCCTAAAATATATTCAGAATCTTAACGACATAGGTAAAGAAGCCGTGTATACCTTGACCGCGACCCGTCTATTGGACGGACCTACTGTCGAATTTGCCGTATCAACGAAAAGAAGAAGAAGAAAAATAATGTGGGAATCTTAACGACGTAAGTGAAGAAAGCGTGTAAACAAATATACGCCGCGGCACGGCGTATTGGACGAACTTACGGTCGAATTCACCCTAGCATGCCTGGAGATTCGACCTTTCTGCCGCGTTCATTTTAATTAATTATGAAGAACATGTTACAAATATTTAAAAAGTGTCTCTATGTTGTTCTCCCGAAGTTATTAATTCATCGTATAGAAAAATAAAATCTGATGCTTACCGCTAACTTTATAGTTGAAAAACGGATTATAAAGTTTTAAAATCGTTGTACTTAAAATATATTAATGGAAAGGTACTGTTTTTATTAAGCTAAAATATAAATAACTCGCATTCCTTGTGCGGCAAGGAAATAAAAAAAATATTATAGTTACGAATTCGCCGAAAATTATTAAAATGTGAGTTTTGAGCTAACAAAAATTAGTAGGGTTGTGTACCGCCTTAAACTATAATTAGTAGGGTTGTGTACCGCCTTAAACTATAATTAGTAGGGTTGTGTACCGCCTTAAACTATAATATAGTCCAGTTAAAAAAGCAGTGCACATTTGAATGGCGGTAGAACTCACCGTTCCAGAGATTTGCCACTTTTCTATACATAATATTAACCTGTTAGAAATCGGGCGTATTTTTTAGAAGTATTATATTTCCGCTTTCCAATAAAATCCAAATAATTGGAATATTTCTGAACATACCCGAAAACTAAAAAGTGTTTTTAAAGGCGATGAAATGCGATTACAAATGTCATTATTAGAAAAAGAAATATTTTTTTATGTGACTCCCTTTACTTTTTTTCTATACAAAACTATCTACTGATAACGAAAACCAAGATTGATTCATCGACAATCATACGGGCGAGAGAGTTCCTGATCGTCCCGTGTACTTGGCAAAGTGCTTGTACAATTCCTGTCACTGACATCTCCATAGACAAAACTGGTGATACCAGTGCGTAAAAACACAGACAATTTACTGCCTGTGAATGTAGGTACCCCTTCATGGTTGCATTATTTATATGTAACAAATCACAGATTTGAATATAAAGCGTGAAGTTTTCTCTTTCTAACGCCGTTTAGATCACATTCCTCACCATGACAGTAAGGGAGATAAAACGATTACGATACCTATATGAGCTGAGACAAATTTATTCTCCTGTGTAACTGTCGTCCTGTCAACAAAAATGCAATTTCCTTAAGGGCCCGCAACCGGAATTTCCACTGATTTCTTACATATTTCCCTTAAACACGGTAAGTTTTAAAGCTCTTAAAAATATATATGTTATTCTTGAAGATAATATCTAGACATTGCTCGCGCCGAAATGCAAATTATATAAACAAAGTGATTATTTTCCTATAATTATATAAAATTCCCTCGATAGAAAATAATCGCAAAGTATGCTCCAAAAATTATTATAAACACGTTTGTTTCAGTTATTTTACAAGTTACATATATGAAAAAATTAATAGTGCTTCTGTAAATGCTGTATAAGATAACCCTCGCGAAATTTTTGCACTATTTTAAACGAATCGTGTTTTATTAAATATTTTCACAATTTTCGCATCAATTTTGTCGTTTTAAATACTAGTGCGCTCCTCTAAGATTCGTAATTTCATATCTCTCCATCTTCTTCTTTTTGCACGCGGTTGCGGGGCCTCAAAAAAATAAGGAGGTAGAATCACTACCATTGAATTATTTTCAAAACCGTATCGTATTTCCACAAAATTCATTCCTCCATTCGTGTCAGACGGAATTTTCAACCAATTCAATCATCTTCCAAACTTTCTGTGCAATTTTCAAACCTATTTACTTCCACAAACAACATTCATGTAAGTAGTGCTCGGGGGGATTTATAATTCCACAATGTGGAAACTTTCCACACCAAGTAACCCGATGCATAATAACGAATACACCACAACTATTAAATCGTACAACAGAAATCACTAGAAATGCGAACTTCGTGACTATCTGAAACAAAACTGTCGTGGTCAATTTACATTAGACAAAATATTTTTTGGAACCGCACAAGAATCCCAAAAGGGAGTTTTTAAGGGAAACTTCCTTAGCCCAGTTAGAGTGATTTGAAATTCGAATGAAACGGAAATGACGCACTACGGCACCTGCGAAGCATCAAACTGCGTTCAAGGCTCCTATTGGTTGAGATATCAAACTGAAACGACGATAGGTCTGCGCTCATTGGCAGCTTTGTTTTATACGGGTCGTCGGAATATAATGCGTAAATTCGCGCCTCGCCGAGCGCGTCCCGTAGCGCAGCAGTATAGTGCGTCGCAAATATCAGCGGTCAGAGAAATCCAGCGGACGGAGGTTCGAATCCTATGAAATCCAAAAATAAAAACATTTTTGTTTTTGTAAATCAATATTCCATCTTCAAACCACTTTAAAATAAACCGGCGAAAGAACTAGCGACAACTAGCGACTCACTATCTATCACTTCTTCTTTCTATCACTTCTATCGCGTGTGAACTACACACTCTAATTTTTTTTTACATTAGCTCAACACCGGAGACCCTCAGGAAAACAATTCCCCTCGAGGGTCCATGTCATCTTTGGGATGCTGGGTGGAGGGTTTTTTTATGGAAAGGACGGAGAGGAAGGTGAGGTATGAAACCGATACCATTCTGACGCATACCATCACGACACGTCAGACAAGTGTAAATCCGCCTTTAATGTGTCCAGGAATGATGGACGTACGTTTCCATTCCTGCTACTGCAGTGCAAGGCGATGGGTTAAGAGTCGGACTGGAAAGGTCAAAAGGTCTCCCTCAACCAGTCTCTCCCGATCCGGCCCGCCACGCATTAGGTGGGCAGATTTGGTAACCACTTCCAGCATCGTTTCAATTCTAGTTTTTTCGAGTTTACATGCGGAATTACACTTGTCAGAACAGTATAGGTTTCGTAGATTTAGTAGGGTGACGTTTACGTGTCTGTCTTGTCGTGTCGTGATGAATATCACAAAATGTATGAAACTGATACAGTTCTGATGCATCACGACACGACACGACAGACAAATGTTTCTCCGCAGGGATAGGCAGAGAAGACGGACCGTCAAATAACTCGGTCTTGGCATACACTCCTTGCTTCATTAACGTTCATACATCGTCTCATCCAAACCCTTCTGTTGTTCTGATTCTCGACATGGCCCGACTCAGTTGATCATGCCATGCCTTCCTTAGTTGTTTTCGATTACTTCTAGAATTCTCAATCACGACATATATTCCCTTTACAGTAATTTCTTCGTTTATTCGCTCTACGTGTCCAAACCATCTAAGCGTCTCATTGCCAATATTACTCATAACTCAGTATTGCATCATGGAATCTCATCTCTACAGCATTCAGTATACAGTCATCCTTCCTCTGCCAGTTCCATGACCCACTACCATACATCAGGATGCCAACCAAAACTCCATTGTGATCTGCTTTTGAAAATAAAATGGTTAGCGCTAACCGCGTTCAGTACTCCATTCATATCAGGGACGAAAAAATGTCGTTAATTGAAAACGTTTGATCAATTTTACTAGAAGTAAGGGAAACTTGAGCTTAGTTTGGGAACACAGACCCCACCTACAATACATTTCCATCGGTTCAACTTTCCAGTGACAGTAAGAAATGTACAACAATAAAACAAATTTAACGGTCCAAAGGTATTTTCCACCAGTCACGAAGAATAATCACAAATCCATAACAGGACGTTTAAAGAAATGGAAAGAATTCATGCAACAGTGAAATAAACAATATAAAAATGATTTACGACTGAGAAGATAATTAAATATATTTTAAGTCATATTTTATGCCTTAACAACATGCGAGGAAGCTATAAAAGAAATAATGTAGATTATGGGGCAACGGTTGTAGAGCAAAGCAGAAAAGCCAATTTTTTGCCAGACTTTGGGTTATTAGTGTTATTACAAGTGGGGCAATTGGTACGGGAAAGGCATTAAGGTAATAAAGTTATTTGGGAAGGTAGAAGGTTCGTCCAGATGTTCCTATCTCGTAGCTTTTAGTGGTATGAAGTTAATTTCGTCAAAGTGTTTATTTTTGGGGTGTTATTCCGTGTTGTGCTCACTCCTTCTCTAGCCAACGTTTTAGTGTCCATCATCTGCCCTGCTGATTAAAAAAAAACGGATATAACGCTGGTTAGATACGTTTTCATATTTTCATGGTCAAAAGTATTTTCGTTATTTGTTTTTGGTGTGTTATGCCGTGTTGCGCTATCTTCTTCTTTAACCAACGTTTCGGACAGCGTTGCAGTGTCCATCATCGAGGCAAATCCGGCAGATGTGTAATTGTTAGTGGTGAAATGTGTGCTTAAAATTTCCGAGTATATAAGCGCACATTTCACCGCTAAATCTGCCGGATTTGCCCTGATGATGGACAATTGGCTAAAGAAGGAGGTAGCGCAACACGGCATAACACCCCAAAATCAAATAACGAAAAAGGCTGCAACGCTGTTCAAAATCTCATTTTATTTCATCAATTTGAACGAATCAAAAAAATGAGAGTACCTACCATGCCTTCAATCACGCGTTTTTCTGACAAATTACAGGTAAATAAATCATTTCGAAGAGACCCTTGCTTATATAGTGGAGGACTAGATGAATAAAAATATAATTAAATAATATTTTTTAGTTGTTAGGGGAAGCAGAAGAATAAAACAAAAACAAAAAAAAACTTTTGAATTGAGAGTTGGAACAGGTAAACGTCGCTTCGCAGCCAGTATCTTTGGACATTTACGGGGTAAGAGGGAACTGCGGTCGGCGTTCCAAACTAGCTCGAAAAACATTTTTTGAAACATTCGATACTATAGCCTGACTCTCTGGACCCATCGCCTTGCTGTGAAATTGGAGGGATGGATTCATACGTCGGTCACTCCTGAGCACATTGACCCCCAGATTCTTACCCATTATTTTTTCCCAAAACTTCCTCTCCTTCCTTTCTCTCAAAAGATTCTCCACACATAAACCCCAAATATGACATAAGCCTTGAGGGATTTTATCCACAGGTCCTCCTGTGTGGAGCTAACGTAAAAAAACTTTATATTATTGTAGAAAGCAATCACATTGTGGTTTGACATATTTAATAAAATAAAATACTTTTTTGTTTAAATCCACGAGATTTCTTAATTTATGAACCGACCGATTTCGCTTTAGTCAAGCATCTTCAGGGTACAAATTAATACTAAACAAGAAGTACATAATGTGTGCTTACATATAACAAAATATAGAGACAAAACAACATGAAAAAGCTGTAAAAACCAAAAGTCATATACTTAATAATCAATTAGACATATCAAGTAGTCCTGTATTAGGTCTGTTTCCAATAAACCCTTTTAAAAATTCCCAGTGCTCCTTACCACCATGCCACTTGATGCTTTGTTTCTCCAAATTTATTATCATAACCCATTAGTCTACAAAATTACCTTTCGGTTTTTCCCATTACTTGAGTACTTATGTTAATGTATTTTATGGCCGTCTATGTGTTTGTAATATTTGTATCATGTTGTCTCCCTCTATATTTTGTTATATACAAGCACACATTATGTACTTCTTGTTTTTAGTATTAATTTTTACCCTGAAGATGCTTGACTAAAGCGAAACCGGTCGGTTCATAAATTAATAAATCTCGTGGTTTTAAACAAAAAAGTATTTTATTTTATTAAAAACTTTATAATATTGTTTGAAATGGTTTTATCAAAGTTTAGTGACCAGGGTAAATTAGTAAGGTATTTCAAAAATCTCTATCCCTTCCTCTTCACTCTTTGATGACAAAAAATAATTATTTGATTCAGTAAAGTAATTAAAAACTGCCAACATACATTTACCGTATATTATTAAACCCTTTTTTATACATTTGTGATAAAAGTATTTATTTCCATTAAAATTATACTTACTTCTAATCCCACATTCTGTCATAAATCTCAAACAAATGTGCCCGCGATCACGAAACTGCTTTTACACCCTTCAAATTATTGTGGAGCGAGTGTGGTTTGTGACGTCACAAAATACAAAATGACACATGAGTTTTTTTGTAAAGTCAACGCCCTAGAACTGGACAGGATGACGGAAGAAGACGGAATTAGACAAGGAGTGGCATTATGAAATTACTTCAAATTTCACATAATATTATCTAACGGACCGCAAGACAAACGTTTTACACCTTTAATATGACGCCGTCGTGGTCTAGCGGTAAGGCTCTTGACTGGCAATCCGAAGGTCGCGGAAGCGAATCCCGGCGTGGGCAAATAATTTGATTTGATTAATTTGTCTTATTTCACGATTAATTCATTTAAAATAATATATAAACTGCTAACCCTGTACAAATCACAAGTGCGCCCCACGGTTGAATATGGCAGCCATCTCTGGTCTGGAGCTCCAAAATACCTGAAAAATACCCTCGACTCTGTGCAGAAACGGGCGGTCCGTTTGATAGATTCTCCCATCTTAACAGACGGATTGCAATCTTTAGAGCACAGACGTCGGGTGGGAATGCTATCCTTGTTCTACCGGTATTACAATGGAAGATGCTCCGAGGAACTAGCATCATTGATCCCTTCGGCACCGGTGCATAGTCGGGAAACACGCCAAACGCGTGCCCAACTTTTGTACACGGTTGACATTTGTCACATGAGAACGGGTCGTTTCTTCGACTCGTTCTTATGTTCAACAGCTCGGCTGTGGAATGATTTGCCGGCCTCTGTGTTTCCTCCTTCCTACAACATAGGTCTCTTCAAGACCAATGTTCATTCCTTCCTCTCCTCAAAAAGACCCTCCACACAGCATCCCAGATGACATAGACCCTGAGGGAAATTATTTTCCTCAAGGCCTCCTGTGTGGAGTTAATGTAAAAAAAAAAAAAAAAAAATATAGTACATTTGCCTCACGTTGGAGAGTGGAAGATACTCTTAGTATCGCCCTGGTGTAAGACCACCATTCAGAATTGAAACGTTGCTTGTGTTTGGTGACCAGATCTGAATAGCCAGGTACTTTCCTACCTTCCTCTAACCCATCTCCTTCTCTTCCCCACTACTTTCAGCCTCACAACATACCCCTCACCATATTTTGTGAAATTAGAACCTTCTTGTTATTAGACCTGGGACTCTCGATGGGGGATTTATTTATTGCTTGAAAAGTTCCAGGCGCTGGCCATACCAGGAATTTATTTTTGCAATCAATTTATTCCAACAGTATATTTTTTTCGCTCATTTCTCGGAAGATCGAATGCAACTGACCTGATTTGTTTGAATAAGTGGAGGGTGAGTGCAAAGGACACAAATAGGCGCATGTATAGTCAGTTTACGTCTTCGGGCATTAAAGGTCACGGTTTCAGAATAACAACATTTTTGGATACCGAATCATCGGTAATATATGCCATTATTGCAAGGACGGATATAACAGACCAGTACTGATTATTGCCCCCCCCCCCCCCCCCCCTCCTTGAGTAACCCACCTAAGCTTAGAAATTTTATTTTTGGCCCACCTAACAATTTGGATATGAAGGAATGAAGAATATGCTATGAGATTCCTTCGGAACCGGTGCACAGTCGGGACACACGCCAAATGGTCGCTCAACATTTGCGAACATTTTACATTTATGGTTGTCCTTGGACAGCTAAACTGTGGAATGATTTGCAGACCTCTGTGTTTCCTCACTCCTAGAATATGAGATTCTTTGAAATCCCAGGTTCACTGCTGTTTTTCCTCAAAAAGATCCTCTAAACAACATGAACGAGGGATATTGTTCCTCTGGGATTCCTCACGGAGTTTGTTTTAGGAAGAGGCCAATTTTATCAATACCATGTTGGATGACATAAGAATTTTCGTGGATGGCCTTAATTTTAGGATCTAAGGTTCGAGAGATCTCACGAAAGCAGAAAGGCTCTGGATTCTAGTTCTGGTATACATTGGCGCAGCCCACCGTATGAGAGAAGAAGAATCAATGTTTCCAAATGCCACAAATCGTTCGAAAAATCTTCATGCTCGGATATTTTATTCCCTCCGTACGCCAAAGGTATTCATTCCCTCCTCCCTCTGTACGCCAAAGATATTCAGCGCGCTGTTATTCGATATTATTTCAATGAGATATTCCCCCGGTAATAAAGCCCGGCGAACCTTTATAAGAAAGCATATTATTCAGGTTACCTTAATGAAATTCCTTTGTTGGGACGGAGGCCCGAAAGCACCAAATGCTCACAATTTAGCACTGGATATTAATTTATTTACGCCATTAGCGCGGGCAGAGCTTTACTTGTTCAGGTAAATATCACGATCGTTAGGGAAGATTATAAACCTGCAATAAGCTTGCCAATGACCGGTGTAATTGGTTGTTGCTCGTTACAAAGTCAATAAAACTAACTACACATTGCAACAAATAAATTTTAATTTAATACTAGCTGGGTACCCGGCTTCGCTCAGGGAGTTGATATGAGATATAACTAACGTTCGAACCCACGACGGATCTTGCTTATATCTTTATATACTCCTTACCAACAGGTAGCCCCACCCATACAAAAAATGCTTCGAATGGTTCACAATGTTCTAGAACATTCCACCACATTCGAGAGTGTTCTGGAATGCTCCATAATGATCTAGGATGTTCGGGGATATTCCAGAACGTTCGAGACTCTTCCCGAACATTCCACAATATTTCATGTTTTGCGAAATTCTGGAATGTTGTGGAATGCTCTCGAATGTTCCAGACTGTTCTCGAAATTTCTAGAGGGCGAAACTTTCAGCCCATGTAACTTCAAAAGCACGCCGTTTAAGTAAAAATGGAAACTTTCTTCATGGATGGGGAATAGGGGTCGTCCATTAATCACGTGAGGCTCGAAAGGGGGGGGGGGGGGGGGGGTTCAGAAAAAAACAGGAAATATCACGAGGGGGGGGGGGTATAATGAGATATCACGTGAATTTATTTTTCGTGACAATATTCTGAAAATTTCAAAATACTTTGTACTTTAAAAATGTACGTGATTTTGGGTAGGGGGGGGGGGGGTTAGTCTAAAACCTCACCGCATATTACCAGGGGGGGTTAAATAGTTGCTAAAAAAACATCACGTGATTAATGGACGACCCCATAGAGGGCTACCACACCATACAGTTCCCTCGATCGTACCGGGACTCGTTTCTTAGTTTTAGCGGCGCACACATTGTATACTTTCTTTTATAATATACATATGTTGATTAACGGTTTTTTGTCATAACTCATAATATACAGCATGACTTATGCTGATGATATTGTAATTTGTAGTTTCTATTAGGTTTTTTTACGTAAGGGTTCCAAACTCAAAAAGCTAGTTTTGAGATCTGCAATAAAACTTTTTCAATCCTACAAACTTGGCCCACAGATTATAATATTTGCACTATAAATCACACTCTCTGACAGCCAGACGTAAACTTTTTGATGGATTACTTCCACACAATATTATGCGCGCATCAGTTGATATATCAAATTAATATTTACATACCATGGTTCCATGACAGTTGATCCCCTGACAGTTGGCCCCCGATTAAACGGGGATCCCCCAACTATCCAGGGATATTTACATAACTCCCTTTCAAAGCACCTTCTTCTTCTTCTTTTTGAACGCTTAATATCATACAGGTGCATAAAGTAAACCCTGAAGAAGTAAACATTGCTTACGCAACAAGTTATTTTTTAAACAATAAAAGTCGTAAAAACTAAGTGTGCTTTTATTATAGATATTACCAGCTGGTTCCTGGCTGGTTCCATTAGCTGGCGTTGCTTTGCCATTCAAATAAATAAATTGATTTATATTAATAAATTACTTCGTTTTTACAACTTTTATTGTTTACACAACCAACATGTTTCGTGAGCAATGCTCACTTCTTCAGGGTTTTTTATTGATACTCATATCAATAAAAAAAAACCCTGAAGAAGTGAGCATTGCTCACGAAACATGTTGGTTTTGTAAAGAATAAAAGTGGTAAAAACGAAGTAATTTATTAATTTAAATCAAAATGGTGCCACAAAATAAGTTTGCTGTGTTAGAAGAAGAAATACATTGATTCTCCCTGCATGACCTATTCCGTGCGTCCCCGTTCCCTTCAACCTTCCCAGTTCCCCTTCAAAATAAACATATTCACACTAATTTCATAACGCCAGAGCTTACCGTTAGGTATATATGGCCTGTATATTATTCTGATGAACGAACTATGTTATTGTAAAGTTCCATTAAAAGGCGTATGTGTGGTAAAACAATGTATGATCGTGTGACAAATGTGGATATCCGCAAAGAATGTAAAGCTGATCTAAACATAATGAGTAAGATTAAAAAAGGGACCCTCAGATGGTTTGGGCATGTAGAGCGAATGAACGAAGAAAGTAGTGTAAGAAGAATATACGACGCAAATGTAGAAGAAGTCGGGGACGCCCGAGGGAGACATGGCACGATTAAGTGAATCAGATACTTGAGTCGGTCAATGTCAAAAGTCAGAATAATAGAAGAGAATGTATGAGACGATGTATGAATGTGAAGGAGGCAAAGAGTATGTGCCAAGACCGAGTTGTTCGGCGTTCCGTCCACTCTGCCTACCCCTGCGGGGAAACGGCGTGATGGTTAGTTAGTTAGTTTCATTAAAATCCCTTCAGTAGTTTTGGCGTGAAAGAGTAACAAACACATAAGCATCCATACAAACTTTCACGTTTATAAAATTACTAGCTTTTGCCCCCGGCTTCGCTCGCATAGTATTAGGGGGGTTTCCACTCCGTCTCCTCCACCTTCCCTATCCCCACTCTTCTCCCCTCCCCCCTATCTACCCCACTCCTCCCCCCTCCACACTCTCCTCCTCTCTACCACCTCCCCCTTTCTCCCTCCCCCCAACCCTCCCCCTTACCAACCCCTCCCCTCCCCTCACCAACCCCTCCATATCCGTTACATTCATTAACAGCTCGCGTGCCACCTATTGCAATTTTTTTTATACAAATTTCATAATGCCAGAGCTCTGAACTATAGCCTATTTCTTTTACTGATGTATGAGCTATATTATTGTAAAGTTTCATTAAAATCCATTCTGCAGTTTTTGCGTGAAAGAGTTACAAACATACATACATCCACACAAACTTTCGCCTTTATAATATTAGTAGGATAGGATAATAGGATTATAGTAAGATTAGTAAGATAAATAACTAACAAAAGTAGTCAGTGTCAAAAATAGAAATGTTGTTTAATTTAAATATTTCTTATTTACTTAATTCTTGTTTGATCATCTATTCATCTCCGAAATTGTTAACCTATACAGAAATTTTAATTTAAATTGTGAAGAAAGAATAAATAAATAATTATATACAGGAAATTGCAGTGTTTCAACAAAGGGTTACTTACTGATTCCCAAAGTAAGTTATTTGTTGTGAAAATCATTGATATAACATTATTACATGAAACACAATAACTTTGTGTTATTTCTTCACTTTGAACACAAAGTTATAATAATAATAATAATAATAATAATAATTGGATAATTTATAAAGCGCCGTTTTTGTGAAAAATCACCTCAAGGGCGCTGTACAATTTATTAGGAATGCTTAGGTTCTAACTGATTTTACTATTTACAAATGGATACAGAAACATACTTACCTGGCAGGTCACTTCCGATAAACACACTTTAATTATAAGTTTATGCTTGGAGAAGATACGGCTTTGCACGCGGAGGACATTACAGTTAACACACTGGACATTGCGTGATTTTACATTATTTGCTACCCTCATCGCTGTTAGTACCTATTTCATTTGTGAATAGATTAGTGGCAAAAGGCAAAGTAGAGGTATTTATTTTAAAATACTGGAGAATTTAGGACTATTGGAGATTAGTGGCAAAAGTATAGTTGATATTTATTTTAAAATACTGGAGAATTTCGGAATCTTTAGGGCTGGAGAATGTTCATGAAATGACCTTCACAAACGCTTACATTTTTTTATTTTATTTATTTATTTTTTTTTTCTACGTTTTTACAGGTTAGTTATTTACGGTGTCGCGGGCATTGAAAGTGAAGGTGAAAGATTTTGAGTTTATGGATACGACTGTCTGAAAAGGTGAGTTTTAAGTCTAGCTCTAAATTCCGCCGCGTCTGTGATCATTCTTAAGTCATGTGGCAGTCCGTTCCAGGCTTTAGGTCCTGACACTCCGAAAGCGCGCTCACCGAACTTAGTATCTGGTGTGCGCTTTGGTTCCTTTAACCTTCCGATAGCTGATGACGCTGCTGACCTCAGGGTTGACTGTCGATGATTGGAAATTTCTGGAATACACAATTCCGATAAGTAAGCCGGAGCCATTCCGTTAAGGGACTTAAATACCATCCAGCAGAGCTTAAACTGGATCCTTTCAGGACATTTAAGCCAGTGTAGATTTTTGAGATGCTCTGAAATATGGGAATATTTTGATACGCCGGTGATAAGTCTTGCCGCAGCGTTGAAAACGGATTGTAATTTGTTAATTTGATATTTTGGAAGACTTGCATATATTCCGTTGCAATAATCTAAACGTGAAACCACACACGAATTGACTAGTAATTTAGTCGCCTCTGTTGGCAGGTTTCTCCTTACTGCTTTAATTTGCCTTAATTGAAAAAATCCCGTGCTTACGGTTCTGTTCACTTGGGTTTTAAGGGAAAAATCAGCGTCCAGATTGACACCCAGTAGTTTTATACAAGTCTTTGGAGTGATGTCGCTTCCTGAAATGGTTATTGGGGAGTTATCAATGTTATGCTGACGTCTGCTTGTGGCGGTCCAAAGAAACTCAGTCTTTGACGGATTTAGTTTTAATCTATTTGAGGTCATCCAGCGGGTAATCTAACCTATATTGTATTGAATGGTTTATACAACATCCTGTTATGAAATAAGCCAGTGAAATAGTAACAAATCAATTAAAATAGCTTCCAATGGAAAGAAGCATGTGTTAACAGTACTAAAACAGCCTTTTGTAAGACATACTAACTTAATAATGCCACTGATATTTCGTTCCGAGATATAAAAATCAAAATATGCTTGCTTGGGTGTATATGAGTTGTCCATGCGTTGCTAAACCATTCATCCGATTGCGGTGAAACTTTGGGGATTTGATGTGTGCAATGTGCATGTCCGCGATGGTTTCTATATACAATAATGAGCTCTGGTGTCATGAAATTATGCGTTACTAACCATTCATCCGATTGCGAAGAAACTTTGGGGATTTGATGTGTGCATGCCCGCGATGGTTTCTATATATAATAGTGAGCTCTGGCATTATGAAATTTGTATAAAAAATTGCAATGTACCGGGACTGAATGTATGGAATGCGAGAGGGGGGAGGGGAACTCGGGAGGGCGTAATGGAGAAGGTGGAGTGGGAACGCGTGAGGGGAAGGGGCTACGGGAGAGGAAGGGGAGGCGGAAGAAGAACGGGACGAATGGGAAAGGACACGCAGGGAGAAACAATTGCTTTATTCAGTGACATAGCAATGCATGCCAGGAACTCGCTAGTCTACAATAAAACTTTTTAATCATATCAACTTAAACCTAAGATTATGATGTCCCGATATGGTCGGCCTTAGATAAAAATCCCAGATAACGCAGTTTGCTGTATTATAACGTGACGATATTGCTGGCTGCGCCTAATATGGTTTATGAATCAGTAACAGGTTTTCGATAAGGAAGAAGCACGTACCAGCTAATGATCACAGTAGTTAAGGAGATATAGAAGGAAAATTTAAACTTACGAGTATGACGTTCTTAGGAGAGTCTGATGAAGAATATAATCAATGATTTGATGCATACCTGTAACAAAAGAAAATAAATAACAATTAACAAGTAACAATGAGTGTATAAGTATAAATTATATGTTAAAAGTTATATGATGAATAAAGAAAAGAATAAAGAAGAAAAAAATTGTTTAAATTAAACATTAGTGTAAACAAAGTTTTTTTTATTATTTTTAATTGAAAAACTAACGTTTAAGACAAGATTTTTATGCGAAGCACAAAGGGTAACAATTATTATAAGCAATAATTATCAGCCTGAAACACTCATCTACATTGAAAAAAATCTTCCGAGAAAAGATACATGCCGCCAACGGGACTTGAACCCGTGTCCTTCTGATTGCCGGTCAGGTGCTCTACCACTGAGCTATGTATGTTGGCTTATCTTCAATTAAATCTCAAAATTGAAGAAAAAACGAGTATTTTTTCTTATTTTTTTAATGCTAGCAGATTCGACGCTTTTATAATTACCGTGACGATCCGCGATTACGGTACCATGCCGGCATAAAAAAACACTAAACATACGTTTCTTATCACATCACAATAATGTTGCAGCTCTTTCCAAAGATCAGATACACAATGTACGTAGGTCTGTTTCTCCAAAACACCCCACCGTGACGTCTCCGTAGACCCCTACAATACTTCTTGCCGTGACAATAATTTTGAAAGTATGAAATTTAGTTACAAGGACAATATCGAAGTGTAAGTGAATTCCAAAAATAGAAAAACGTCATATATTATGTCAACACGCTGATGGTTTTGCTTTTGTTCTTAAACATATAATGCTGCAGCTCTTTCTCAAACACTAAATAACAAAAAACGAAAGTGAGACAGACGGTGAAAGTATGTCTGCACCCCCAAAAGAAACATGCAATCATAATTATCATACATCTCCCTCACACGTATATAGAAAATGAAACGCAATTCCCGTCGTCGTAGCTGAGCCGTATTAAGATATACATATGTTTCCTCCAAAGGAAAAAGGTTGCAGTATTTTGTGTGTCTCATCTTTCGTCTCACCATTCTTTAATATGTAAGAAAGAGCTGCAACATTACAGCGATAAAGAACGTATTTTTAGTTCCTTTTTTGCCATCACGCAGAGTGAAAAAAGTAGAGCTTATCCATAATAGATATTTTCCATACCTTTAAATACATACCATAAAAATGAATTAATGGTTTGGTCCAAGTATTTTGGCCTCTAAATTTAAGTTTTGAATGAAAAACGGTCGAGCATCCGTTCCTCTTCCTCATTCTTGGAATTCGTGTACTTTAGTCTTACCCTTTCCCTTGTTGTTAATAATTCTCTTATTACGTTACTTCCTCTCGTTCTGTGAATTGGATCTGGGGGTCTTTGGCTAATTCATGTAGCGATCGTTACAGGAACGTTTAGTTTTATTTGGGATCTATTTGACTTCCCAAAGTGTTCTGGGAATAAAATTATTTTTAACGAATACCTTATCTTACAAACAGACTAAGGTATAACTATTTTAAGACGTTTGAATGGTTTTCTTTGAATTTAAACTCTCAACAGTGCAGTACAAACAAGTTCAATTGAATGGAGAAAAGTTGTAAATTGTAGAAAGAATAGCAGGAATTATAAACATGTTATTCTGTACTTATTTGTACAGAATAACATGTTTATACTACTTAATAAGACTTAGGTACTGGAAGCTATTATGACAGATCTTAATATCCTACTAATATTATAAAGGCGAAAGTTTGTATGAATGTATGTTTGTTACTCTTTCACACAAAAAAACTACTGAATTGACTTTAAAAATTCTTTCACTAATGGAAAGCCACATTATTTGCGTGTACTATAGGCTATATATATTGGTAAGCTCTGGCGTTATGAATAATCTCTGGCGTTATGAAATCATTTATCATTCGTTTTCTATCCCTAACAAAATCGAGTTATTGCAAACGTCAGAAGAAAAGCAAACAAATTGTTGCCTTGGAAACGATGTTTTTTTTAATTAGGCAATTCACCCTAAAAATAGTGCTTTGTTCTATCTCTAAAAATGAATCGCCGAAATGTATGTAGGCGCATAACTTCCGAACGACTGCACCATAGTGGAGTGGGGAGAGGGAAGGTGGAGGAGGCGGAGTGGAATCCCCCTAATACCATGCGAGTGAAGCCGCGGGAAAAAGCTAGTATATAATATATTGTTCTACGATATCTACGGCCTTCGTAGTTAAGTGGTTACGATCCATGGCTAGGAATCTGGAAGTGGTAGGATCATTGATATATCACATCTAGATACGGTGCGCCTAATTTTTTCAAATAATTCGGCCCATCAATGAAAAATTATAAAAAATTCCCCATTTGATTCCGTCACCTCGCTTCAAAAGGATGATATCTTGGGAGACAAATTTGGTCCTTGTAGACCAAACAAATCATATCTTTTTGATAAATGTTTTCGTTTCCCAATTTTTGGAACCAATAATTTAGGTTTCGTTGCCATTTTTAACATCCACACGTCCGTCAATCTTTGTTGTCGGATGGGCGGTAGAGCAAATCCCGTAGTGCACAAATAAATTTTATTTGAGTAATTTGTGTAATTATCGATGCCTTCATTTAAAATAACGTATATTTGTAGTATATTTGCGTCTCTTTGTGGAGTGTGGGAGATATCTACTTTCAGCATTGCTGGGGTTAAAGACAATCATTTAAAATCTAAAAGTTGCTTTAAATAATTTTGGCTTTAGCCGTGTTTGACCAACAGATCTGAATAGCCAGGTACTTCCCTACCTTCCTTTTCCACATCTGTTCTTCCTTCCCACTGCCTTCAGATTTTTGATTGAGTTTTCCAAATTATTATCATAACGATTTGACAACAATAAAATTAGGTCATTAATAATTCATATCACTTCAAAGACGACTTAGTAACACATGTAATAAATATAATCGATTAAAATCCTTGTAGACCACCCCTCTCCCGCTCCCCCATGTGTTATGTACAGTACATATACCGTAAGTTAACATTAATTTGTATCAGTCTGAAGATGGCTTTAACAAGCTGAAACCGGTTACAGTCAAATAAATTAAAGTGGAAATAAGTTTTATATTTGTTATATTATAATACTAGCAGACCCGGCCGCGTATTTCCAATCCCTAACGCGGTTGAGTCACGTTAATTTTTTTACTTAATTTTTTTTTTTTTTTACATAGAAAATTAAGTAAAAAATGAACGCGGTCCATCCTCTCTGCTTACCCTATATATTTAAAATATATATATATAAATTTTCTATGTAAAAAAAAAAAAATTAAGTAAAAAAAAACGCAGTCCATCCTCTCTGCTCACCCTTCTATAATTACGGTCGTCACCCTCAGTTAAAAAAAAAACCCGCGTTTTTTTTAACTTAAAATAAATTTTCTATGTAAAAAAAAATGCTAACTAAAAAAACGCTGTCCATCCTCTCTGCTAACCTCTCTATAATTACGGTCATCGCCCTCACAGAAACTGATAGAGCAACGAAGCGTAGGTGACTGAATCGGTATAGCTTTTGTAAGGTGATTTATGCATAACAATCCCTAACGCCGTTCAGTCACTAGCGCGACTGAAATGCGGTAGTGTTTGTAAGGCGATTTACGCCTTCCAATCCCTAACGCGGCTCAGTCGCTAGAGTGACTCAACCGCGTTAGGGATTGGAAATACGCGACACGGCCACACGTTGCTGTGGCTAACGAAACACAACGCCATTACCCAACCTTTATAAAATCCACACCACCCGCTTGTCAGCTGTCCGCTGCCCGCTGCCTGAATTGAATATTAGAATTTTTCGGCTTTTCTCTGCTATAATAAGCATGTATTATACATATAAACCTCCCTCTTGAATCACTCTATCTATTGGTGAAAACCGCAAGAAAATCCGTTGCGTAGTTTAAAAGATCTACGCGCACATACATTTTGAGCGACTTCATTTTATACTATGTAATGATGATATTTTAATGGAATTCCACCATGAATTGCCGGTTTCAAAAATAGACTTTTACAAAAACTTTAAAAAAAAAATTGGTTTATACTTTTACACAATTAAGGCTCGATGACACAAAGCGAGTTTACAAGCTAATATCTAAGTTTATAAATGGGTAAATCGGCGAGTGAGATTGTCATGATGACACACAAAACTGTAGTGGAAAGTAGGAAAACTGAGGTCGCTGCTAGCGCCAGTAACTAGAATAACGACGCCTGCGTGAAACAATTCTGTAATGTTTGACAGTCGAAATCAGCTGTTTATTGGCAGCCATCTTGAAAAACACAAATAAACCAATCACGAACAAGCGTGTGGCGAGTAAAGTTGACGACCTTTCAACTTTTTTCCTAGATTGTCAACAATCTGCTAGTTAGCAAGTAACACGATGACACTGAGCGAGTTTAGTGAATCTCCCAGATAGTAGCTTGTAAACTAGCTCTGTGTCATCGACGCTTTTGTTATTTGCAAATGTCGCGGGCTGTGAAGGTGAAGGTGAAGGTGAAAGGTTTTTGACTTTATGTTTTTATATTTAGGTTTTTGGCATAATATATATAATATGATGCCTGAAAAGGTGAGTATGTTGGTAGCAATAGGTACTCTTGCGCGGTACTCACATTAAAAAAATACTTTACGCTTCATAGTTTAGATTATACGTAATATTCATTTAATTGCTCGCATACGTTGGCGAGAGACGTATGTACGAGTATGTTGTGCTAGCAAAAAGCTGAACGATAATATTATAATCGATGGAATCACCAAGCCTAGGGCCGCAACCGCCACATTGCACGGTGCGTGATAGACCCACTGAACACGCACCCATAAACACAAAGAAATTAACTATAATATTCCGTTAACTGTTAACTATTATTTTTATTCCACCGGCGTTAGTAGCGCGGTTTTAAGCAGGGGCGTAACGGCTGTGCTAGGAGCGCGGGACGCAGCTCTAATTACCGGGCAAAACTGGCAAAGCAGCATTTATTGAAGATAATCCACTCCTGTTCCGCGCCTTTTCAACCCGCGACAAAATATCCTGCGGACAAAATATCCCTTGACAAAATATCCCCCTACAAAATATCCCCGACAAAATATCCTACGGACAAAACATTCCCCGACAAAATATCCAACGGACAAAACATTCCCGACAAAATATCCCCGATAAAATATCCTACGGACAAAACATCCCCCTACAAAATATCCTCGACAAAATATCCCCCTACAAAATATCGCCCGACAATATATCCTACGGACAAAATATCCCCCTACAAAATATCCCCGACAAAATATCCCCCTACAAAACATCGCCCGACAAAATATCCTACGGACAAAACATCCCCCTACAAAATATCCCCGACAAAATATCTTACGGACAAAACATTCCTTGACAAAATATCCAACGGACAAAACAATCCCGACAAAATATCCCCGATAAAATATCCTACGGACAAAACATCCCCCTACAAAATATCCTCGACAAAATATCCTACGGACTATCCTACAAAACATCACCCGACAATATATCCTACGGACAAAATATCCCCCTAAAACATATCCCAGACAAAATATCCTACGGACAAAACATCCCCCAACAAAATATCCTACGGGCAAAATATCCCACGGACTAAATATCCACGACAAAATAACCTACGGACAAATATCCTACGGATAAAATATCACCCGACAGAATATCCTACGGACAAAACATCCCCCGACAAAATATCCTACGGGGATATTTTGTCGCGGGGTGAAAACGCGCGGTACCATCCACTCCACGTCATTTCTGCCAAAATTACAAAAAAAACTAATGTGCGCCTTTATAATGACCGTGACGATTCACAGTAACGGTACCGTGACGGCAAAAAAGGCAACAAAAAACGTTCCTTATCACTGCATCTCTTTCTTACACATTAAGTAAAGGTGAGACACACAAAATACGTATGACAGTTTCCTCCAAAGTACTAATTCGCGATGGGAATTGAGTTTCATTTTCTTTATACGTGTGAGGGAGATGTATGATTTTTTTATTCTAATGAAAAAGTTACACATTTTTACAGGAAACAAAATTTTTAAAAGTATTACAGAAAAAGAAAAGTCCCAATAAACTACTGTTAAGTAGATACTTTTTAAGATTTTCACGGCCAAAAGTATTTTCGTTATTTGTTTTTGGGGTGTTATGCCGTGTTGCGCTACCTCTTTCTTTATCCAACGTTTCGGACAGCGTTGCAGTGTCCATTATCAGGTAGATCCGGTAGATGTGATAGACACATCTATCGAATCTGCCCTGATGTTGGACACTGCAAAAAAAATTTCATTATCATAATTCTTACCTTAAAAGATGCGTATTAATATGCCCAACATTACTCCGTCAATAACTCAACTTTGATAGTTTTGTTGGATACAACGTTATTCCGGGCAAGGACTCAATTAGGGAAACACTGTGATATATAGAAATAAAAAAATAAATGGCTTTAGCAATGCTTAGAGAACAGATCTGTAATTGTAAGGTACTTCCTAACCACCCTTTTACTCCATTTACTTCGTTTCACCACTCCCTCATACCTCTCAAAATTCCCTAAAATAGAGATAGGGGTTAAAGGGGTAACGACTGCCCGCTTCAGGAAGTTTTGACTTTGAGTTTACGAATATATTAAATATGAACGTGATTACACGTATATTTTCTGAATAATACTTTTACTACCTGAATAATATTTTTTTATATACCATATTTTTAAATCTAATGATCTTCGCATAGGAGATATTGCAAATATTTTTCTATCCCTTCTGTTTATCTATAACGTACAAACTCATTATTTTTCTATTTTTGTAACATGCACTTAGTCACGTATTATTTATTAATCGCAGTCATTTAGACCAACATCTGTAAATTTATTATTATTTCTACGCCACCTACAATCTAAAAACTTTCTTTTTTACTGTAATACATTATTTTCATGTAAATTTGCCTATATATCTACCATCAATGTCATCATTATCTTTTTTTTTATATAAAAACTATGTTTCAGTATCAATCGAATAATATTAACAAATACAAAATCCTGATCAAACAATTGATCATCGAAAAAGGTCATGCAATAATTAGTCACCTCACCCAAATATAATCCTCTCTCTCATTATTGTTACCACTACCTACCAACCTGAAATTTTTTGTCAAATATTTTTGCTTTATTGAAAAATGTACATTATTTAATGTTTATAAAATATTTGTAAACTAGTCTGTCTCGACGCAGGATTTCCTAGTGAGACAGGCAAGGCCAAAAAAAATATATGTAAACCTTTTTATATAGATGCCCATAATAAATAAATCAATACACTAATCTCGTAAAAGCCCATCTGGATACAGTACATCATCGTCAATAAATAGAAAAAATAATTAAATGAATAGGTACTAAAATAAACTAAGAGTAGCATATCATCACATTTTATAACTATACCTATATACATACTTCGACTACCATAATAAGGGCATGTGCAGATAATCACAAACTTAGCTGTAATGATTGCCCTATAGGAAAAACAGCACGAAATATTAACATCAGAGTGAAAGGACACTTAGGGCCCGTTCCCACTTCCGTTTAAAAATCGGATGTCGGTCCGATTTAAAATCGGATAACCTAATGGCGGTAGAGGACATATAATTTATTTATTTTTAATAAAAGAGAGACAAACCTTCCCGGGTTACGAATAACCCGGCAATATTTGAAAATCTCCTAGTAAAGCGGAAAATGTTACTTGTTTCGTGTTGGAGCACTTAGCCAGCCGAGGAATCGAACACGGGACGCCTGGGTGGGACAGGAACGATTTATTTTTTTAAACGTGATTTATGTTTTTTTTTAAATTTTTATAAAATTATTCACTAAATAAATAATAAACACTTTTGAGCTTGACAGCATGACTTCTAGACTCCGTTTATTAGTGGCGATATAAGGTTTACTACGAATACATACATTTTTGGCTTATAGCTTCTTCAAGGCCCGGTAGTAAGAGTTCAAAAAGAAACAGAAGATCGTTTGACAGGAAGATATGTAAATAAGTGTTAGAGGGAGTGCGCTAATGTAAAAAAAAACAATTATTATTAAGCGAAATATGTGAAAATATCGCTCGTTTAAAATAGAGCAAAAATCTCTCGACAAATGTCAAAAAAATATATTTTTTTCATTTTATAGATTCGTAAATGCCTTGGAGAGGTGAATCATTTAAATTTACTGAATTTAAAACTACTGTTCTTTATAGAACTTGAACGGCGTCATTTGCGCCTCGCAATTTTTACCACAGGTGGGTATTCGAAATATTACCTGGCTATTATAGACCTAGAGGTCTTGTATTTCATCGGTAGGGAAAAATTGTTATCTTAACACCCTGAGCCCTAGACAAATGGCTAAAGTAGCATTTAAAGATACACTGTGGATTTTTACTTACCTGCCTAGCGATTCCGTATTTTTTGTGAGATCGTTATTGTATAACGGACGTTATCTCCTGTTAGATTTGTGTGATTTTTATAGCTGATATTTGCGTTTTCTATGTACAACGTACATTAAATTAATAAATAATCATGCCTACTTGCAGGAATTCGTGTTTAAATCGATCTAAATTAAAAGATGTGACAGTAAATATGTAAAAATCACACAAATCTGACAGGAAATAACGTCCGATATCCATTAAAGATCCCACAAAAAATACGGAATCGCTAGGCTGTAATATGTTAAATAAGATAACAAAAAGTGTTTTTAATAATTTTCGGAGCGTACTTTGCGATTTTTTTCTATCGAGGAAATCATAAATCATCAAACAGTATTAATAGCCTACGATCTGCGTATGGTTGAATTCCAGAACCCAACTTCCATTGCATGTTCGACGTCACGCCTTATACGCCGCGCCACAAATAACACTTGTGTTCGTGAAATTTCAAGCAAAGCTACCGTTGTAATTCGGGTTTTAGTTCAAGAATCTGCCAAAGATGTCGCTACTATATATACTATACTTCCGTAAGCAGCTCGTATATGGACGTATATTACCTAGGTATAAGTACTAGGATTTATAGGGTGAGTGAGGCAAAGAGTGTGTGCCAAGACCGAGTTGTTTGGCGGTCCGTCCTCTCTGCCTACCCCTGCGGGGAAACGGCGTGATGGTTAGTTAGTTAGTTACATATTATGGCGTCAATGCGTGTTTCGGTTACTTTGTCTCGGTGACTAGCTGTCACTGGCTCACAGTGGACCGAGGAACTGGCTATTTTTGAAACCAGTTAAGTAAACGCGGGGTCTAAAATTTCGGAGAAATATTACATAGTGGTGAGTGAGAACAGGACAACCAATGTGAGAGCAGGCAATCACTGACTACGGAAACAGTTAAGTGCTCAAAATTAAATGAATGCCACGAACTGCATGAGCCCATTGTTCATATTATATTTCCATTCTTCGTTCTATTATGGACAATGCATTTCTGCAATCATCTACTTTGCATTCAGTCATTTTATTAGTCAAGAGTAGTTATTAGAACATAAGTGCTGGACGCTGTAAGCTAATTATTTCACTGACATTTAGAGCCCGAGTTCCAAGTCCCCTTTGTTCTGAGTGAACCTGAACGTAGCCGGAATGGAGGTCAGGCCCTAATTATTAATTGGGCGTATCATTATTCATGAATGATGAGGCAATGGTTTACTTCAGCAGTGAAACTCTGCAAAAAGGTGGTGTCTATTTCTTAATTATTTGACGAACGATATTTACGGAGATTTACGAAGTTGTCTTGATGAAGGTAATATACAAATAACTAAATATAATAGAGTGGAATAGCCACGTCTTGTCAGGGTTTCAAGGATTTACATGCGAATTCCAAGGGTTCCAATTGGTCCCAACTGACCAGAGCCAGTGGGACTATTAATCTATTGTCAAATTTGTATGATTGTCTATGGCTTGCAATTGCATTTTTTATAGACGTTGTGTCAGCTATCGTATTTCAACTAGTTTTATTCATTAGTTGTACCCCATGGATTTTTACATTTGCGAAGTTTCAATCTAAATGCGCATGAATTACTTGTTTGCCCGAATTGAGAACCTAATAACCTATTTTGACGTATCAGTTTAGAAAAAGCAATTGCAAGCCATAGACAATCACACAAATTTGACATTAGACAGTAGATTATTTTAAAAAAAGCAATTGCAAGCCATAGACAATCACGCAAATTTGACAGTAGGCAGTAGATTACGTAGAAAAAGCAATTGCAAGCCCTAGACAATCACGCAAATTTGACAGTAACCAGTAGATTGTGTAGAAAAAGCAATTGCAAGCCATAGACAATCACACAAATTTGACAGCAACTAGTAGATTGTGTAGAAAAAGCAATTGCAAGTCATAGACAATCACACAAATTTGACAGTAACCAGTAGATTGTGTAGAAAAAGCAATTGCAAGCCATAGACAATCACACAAATTTGACAGTAACCAGTAGATTGTGTAGAAAAAGCAATTGCAAGCCATAGACAATCACACAAATTTGACAGTACAGTGGATTACGTAGAAAAAGCAATTGCAAGCCATAGACAATCACACAAATTTGACAGTAGATTACTATGGAATCAATTCCATATCCACAAATATACCTACATATTCGCATGGCAGAGTATTTTCAGAAGCTTAAGGGAGTGGAGAAGTCGCAAAGCAGGGCCATTTTAAGCAACATTTCGATTCTGAATGGTGTTCTTTGTGCGTTACCTCGTGAGGCACCTATCTATTCACAAAAAAATGATTTAAAGGCTTGAAATAGAAAAGAAGTAATTAAGTAAATAAGCGATTTTCAAGAATAGCTTAATTTAGAAATTATTCCAGTTGTATTCTGTTCCGCTTATTATACGAAAGTTTCCGATTCCCAAAAAGCCAGAAATAGTAAAATCAATGCCAGATTTTTATAAATCATTAAGCACGCAACAAGTTGAGCAAAAGTTTGGCGAATAAGTCGAAGGAATTGGTGGGCGGAGGCGAGTTACAATTTTGTCTAACTTTAACCTTCTCATATAACCAGAAAGTTGGAAAACGGTCGCGCAATTAGAGTAAAGGGAAACAAAACGTTACCGAGAAACAGCTTTTTGTCTTGATTGCATCTGTTTATTGTTTTTAGAAAGCAAGCGACAACAAGCACATACCGTCATAAAATTGAAGTTTTTTTGTAAGTAGTAATTTGATAATTTTTTCAGTGTGTTCTTTAAATTATTTTTTTCAAATTCATTGAAGTTTGAAACACGCTGTATACAATCAATTCATCTTTGTCAGTATGTACAGCGTTTGATTCAAATCTCGTAGCGATATTTGTTACATCTAGGTATTCATAATAGTGCTAGCGCGTCCTTGAAAATGACACTTAAATTCAAAGAAAATTTAAGTTCATTGTAGAGTTGGTTAGGACACGATATCAGAATGAGTTTGTATGAGGTACTCAAATATTGAAATGAGGTGTTGAGGTGAGGTGTTACAAAATATTTTCGCTTACGGGGGGGGGGGGGTGGTTTTTTCACTTCAGCTTGATTTTCTTGGTTCAGAGGTGTTGGTTTTCTAATAAATACCGGGGTGGCGGTACCCATACCCGCCTCCCGTGTCTGTTATTTTTGTAATACAAAAAATGGATATAAAAAAGGCCTACCCCATCCCCCACTTCATCACCTCTGATCCCCTCTCTGCACCCCCCTCTGATCCCCCCCCTGCACCCCCCCCTCTTATCCCTCCCCCTCCTCAGCAACCCCCTCCACCTCATCTCAACACTGCCTCATCCTCCCTCCATTGGGAGCTGTTGGGACTCTTGTGCGGTATTTACATAACATATAACAATAATTTTAAATAAAAATATATTAAACAAAACATATATTTTTAGAGCAGTTGGTACTGTTGTGCGGTATTCACGTATCAATACATAATTTACAATAAAAAATATATAGAATAATAAAAAAAAATTTAAGCAGTTGGGACTCTTGTGCTCATAAATTATTGTTTTGTGTATTAATTTTCAATAAAAAAATATTTAAAAAAAAAATTTTTTTGGAGCAGTTGGTACCCTTGTGCGGTATTCACTTAACAATAATTTAGAATAAAAAAATAAAAAATAAAAATTTCGGAGCAGTTGGGACGCTTCTGCGGTATTCACAATATATGAATTGGCTTACCCCATCACCACCTCACGGTTCTAATACAAAAATGTCATAGAATATACAAACACTTCACTCCTCACCACCTCATACATTTGTCCCAAACTATGCGTGACATGACATGTAGTTTAATACATCAACCACCTCACACCTCACCTCATATTTGTCCCACACGTGGCAACGTGACATGACATGTAGTCCAATACACAAACCACCTCATACCTCACCTCATATTTGTCCCGTACATGACATGAATGTAGTCCAACAAAACAAACCACCTCACACCTCATATTTGTCCCTCCTTCATATTTGTTCCCCCTTCATATTTGTAGTAATACAAAGAAAAAGAGTTGATACAAATACATATTGTGAGATGGGGGGACATTTTACGTGTTTGTATGGGACATTTGAGGTGCCTCTTGTATGAGGTACTCAACACTAGTTCATTGAACCAGATTTCATGCAGGACGCACAGAAAACCGAAATGAGCATGTTTGATTCTTCTCCGTAAGCTTATAAAATAACCTAAAGTTTAGCTACTTTAAAAAAACAAGTTTTTCCCATAACTAAAACACATTTTTCTTATTGTAAGTACACAATGACTAGAGTTTAGTGATATTTTATCCTTTTTTATTTAATTGAATACATTACTAAGATGACTGAGTAACATAAATAAATAAAAAATAAACCCCTTTCAACAGGGAAATGCATTAAATCAATAGAATATTCAAACGGTAACGCTGCGTGTCATCTTGGGGTTAAGAGGTAGTTGTTCAAGTCGGTATGGGAAAGGTTAAGTCGGACGTATGTAAAAATTAATAATTCACTTCACTTCAAGGCAAAAGCACCCATGATGACAGTGTAACATGAGCAAGTAAAAAAAACAGAGTGCGCAAATCACACGCGGTAGAAGTAAAGCCTTAAAAAGTAGACAAGAGTCCACACAAAGAGGAGACCAATTACAAAATAACTAACCATCACGCCGTTTCCCCGCAGGGGTAGGCAGAGAGGACGGACCGCCAAACAAGTCGGTCTTGGCACACACTCCTTGCCTCGTTCACATTCATGCATCGTCTCATACATGCTATTCTATTATTCCGACTCTTGACATGACACGACTCAAATATCTGATTCACTTGGTCGTGCCATGTCTTTCTTGGGCGTCCTCAACTTCTTCTACCATTCACATTTGCGTAATATATTCTCCTTACACTCCTTTCCTAGTTCATTCGCTCTACATGCCCAAACCATCTGAGCGTTCCTTTCTTAATCCTACTCATTACGCTTACATCAGCCTTGCATTCTTTGCGGATCTCCACGTTTCTCACAGGATCGTACATGGTTTTGCCTCACATACGCCTCAGGGATCTCAATTCTCCAACATTCAGTCTACTTTCATCCTTCCTCTGCCAGTTCCATGCCTCACTGCCATACATCAGGGTAGGTACAAGTTCTCCATTATGGACGGCTAGCTTCGCTTCTTTGCACCGTTTTTTTATTGGCACCAACGGCGTTCAGTCCTCCATTAATAGAATTACATGCATTCAACCTTCTTTCAATATCTCTATCAGCCTTCCCATCTCTCGTAAACATACTTCCCAAATTCACGAATTCATCCACCCGCTCCCGGTTATACTACATCATTCTCTCGCAGGTTAAATCCTAAAGATGTATGAGTTTGTCTCTTGTTGAGTTTCGAATCACAACGGCGCTAAAGAAGTTTTCACTTAAAAAATAATTACTTTTCAACAGAGAAATGCATAAATCAATAGAATATTCAAATCTAACGCTGCGTGTCATGGGGTGAGTGGAAGTTTTTGAAGTCGGTATGGAAAAGGTTAAGTCAGACGAACGTATTAATAATTCAGTTCTGTACAAGGTAAAAGTGATATACAAGTGGTCCGAGTAAGGTATAAGTGAGAACCAGAGACAGAAATAGAAATCTCAGAAGCAATCACACAGAACGTGTTCAGACTTCATGGAGAAACAAACAAACGAATAAGGTATAATAAGGATAAACAATTATTACATTAAAACCAGACTTTGCACGTTGCGAGTTCATTACCTTATGTGAATTACTAATTAATACAGTGATTTATTTAATAATACAACAATTTAATTACAGTTCTCATTATTGAAGTCTGTTAATTATATTAGGTCCTTACATATGAAATTGGCGTTTTGTATGGGAGGAACATAGAATCGATTTTTTTAAATATAATATATTTATTTAATCAAAGTATGTACCATTGCTATCTATGCACTTTTGCCATCTCATAGGTAGTTCATCGATTCCTTTACTAAAAAAACCATTCGGACGGGAATCAATAAAATCTTTGAAGGCGGTTTGGACTGCCCCATCGGAGTTGAATTTTTTCCCTTGCAAGAAGTTATCCAAATTTCGAAAAAAATGGTAATCTGTTGGGGCAAAGTCCGGAGAGTACGGTGGATGTCTTAGACATTCCAATTGAAGCTCCTCTAATTTGGTTGCCGTCTGTTGTGCAGAGTGTGGTCTAGCGTTCTAACGCGCGTTTGTTGATTTGCTTCACTCAATTCGAGAGGTACCCACCTTTCAAGCTTTTTCGCATTCCCAATTTGCTTCAAGTGGATTAAAACAGTTTTATCACTAACACCGCAGCCTGCAGCTAACTCGGACGTGGATTGCGATGGATCCGCTTCCACAATAGCATTCAATTCTTCATTATCAACTTTGGTCTCCGGCCGTCCACGGGGCTTGTTCTGCAGGTCGAAATTTCCAGAACGAAAACGTTGGAACCAAAAACGCACTGTGTTTTCTTTTGCGATACCGTCGCCATACACATCATTAATCCTTCGAGCCGTTTCTGCAGCACTGTTGCCACGGTGGAACTCGTACTCGTAAATAACGCGATATTTCAAGTTTTCCATTTTGTAAACTAAGTGTCGCAAAGAAAAAAAGAATTAAGGAAAAAATAAATGAATTATAATTTTCGAAACACAAATACATGAGTAGTATAAACACAAATACATGAGCTGTATAAATGTGAATTGGAATTCCTAACCAAAGAGAAGATATTTGAGATCAAAGTTGCCAGTACGGCAAAACGCCAATTTCATATGTAAGGACCTAATAATAACAAACTATAAAAAATCCACTATTTTGCTTGTAAAAACGAAATACACCAAACGTTTAAAAAATTGATGTAATGATTGCGAATTCGTTGCATCTTTTCCGCCAGTAAAATTAATTAGCCGCCATTAAATCTAATCATCTACTATGCAATTTCTCCGCAGGTTCAGGCAGAGATGATAAACCGCTACACAATTCTGTTTTGGTACACACTACAGGCTTCATTTACATTCATACGTCATCTTGCACAGACTCTTCTATTACACAGACTTTTGACAAGCACGATTCACTTAATCGTGCATGTCGTCCGCGGGTTTTCATCCTATACCATTCTTCGTTAAATACTATATAGTAAAGTCTCTTTTTCAGTCGTTTCTCCGAGGTAGGAGGGACATGTTTATTTTATATACGTTTGGATGAAAAATACGGCGCAAGAGTCTCAGCTGCATGCATCCAGTAAGTCTACGAAATCCCCAATTGGGGTACGGTGAGGTTGAAAGCATTTTAATAATAAGGATGAAATGAGGAATTGGAGGTTTAACAAATACCCGGCTTTTTAGATCTGGTCACTAAACATGGCTACAGGCATTTCAAGAAACATTTTAATACTGATGTGTCTTTCACCAGCGCGATTCTGGGATCATTAAATCCTTAACCATTAATAAATAAGCATTTGATAAAGTGGTACACTCCATTCTGATAATGAAACTAAAAAATAAAAATTAAGGGGAATCTTCTTAAATCGATAATAGGCCACTTGCATCACATTTTTTTAAATTTTTTTCCGGTTTAGGCAAATATTCTAAGACATTCTGTATTTTTTTTTTTTTAATCATATTTTTGAAACCCTGGGGATTTTTTGAAAATTTCAAACCGAAAAATCAGACCATTTTTTATAAACCGGAAAGACGGGACATAATTTAATAGGTGTGACAAAACGATAATTACATAGCCGAAAATCATTTTAAAAAAAAAGAACGTTTTCCACACGAATGGCACAGGAGAATAACGAGGCATACCAAAAATATTACATCTCATAAATATTTTTTTCTTTGATCATATTATTGATCATAAATCATTATAATGTACAGCGTCTATATTACTAAATTCAATGTAATATACTTGAACTTGTAAATTGTAATAATAATAAGAATATTATAAAATTTTATTTTGTTAAAATCAGCACCATAATCATTATTACCTCTAAAACATGTACCGACATCATCTTCACGTTCTGAAGATATCCCCGTACCCATTAATTGTACGGGGTTCTCTTCAGAACATCTGTCAAAAAATCAAACCAAATGATAAGTTCGCAGAGAACAAACAATAAATCTAGTGAACGAATTCAAAAATTCGCCTGAAATCAAATTGATGCCATATAAAAAAATAAATCAGTGTGGAATTTTATAAAATTAATAGGAACATTTTCGGCGACGGGACATTTTCATGTTGTGACGTCACGAGCCCAAATAATGGATTTATTTATTTAAAAATTAAAAAAACTGTACATTTCTAAAAAATTTTACTAACATTTTCGTAATCTTAGTAAAAAAACTCTATCCACACGATTTTTTCCAAGTCGTTATGAAGTCCATGCAAGTGGCCTATTAGTTATCTCGAAAACAGAAAATTTACAGTTAAAACTAAATCTGCCCAATCATATAACTATAACACCACGAGTGGTGTCCCACAAGGATCGCACCTTGGTCCAATTTTATTTAATATATAAAAATAGAAATTGTAACATAGTTAATTCCCAAGAAATACATAAAAAAATATTTAATTATACTAGCTGGTTCCCGGCCTGCGTTGCTATGCCATTTAGTAAAGAAATGGTTTCACCCTGCGTGTCCTTTCCCATTCGTCCCGTTCCCCTTCCGGCTCCCCTTCCTCTCCCACGTCCCCTTCCCCTCTCGTGTTCCCACTCCGCCTCCTCCACCTTCCCTCTCCCCACTCCACTTCCCCCCTTCCCCTGTCCCGTGAACCCCCCTCCTCCCTCCAAGGTTCCCATCCCTCTCCGGGTTCCCCTCCCCCCTTCCCGTGAACCCCCTACCCGAGTTCCCCTCCCCCTTCCCGCAATCCATACATTCAGTCCCTGTACATTCAGTTTTCAAACAGCTCGCGTGCCACCTATTGCAATTTTTTCATACAAATTTCAAAATGCCAGAGCTCACCAGTAGTTTTATACAAACCTTGTCCTGACAACAACGAACACAAAAGAAAAAAAAAATTTAATTTGTTGCAGTCGTTCAGAAGTTATGCGCGTACAAACATTTCGGCGATTCATTTTTATTTATATAGATAGATAGATAGATTTAATTGTTTTGTAATCCATTTTGAGTGAAAATTTAATCTGTATTTAAAACTTTTTTGTGATATTTGTTTTTGGGGTGTTATGCCGTGTTGCGCTACCTCCTCCTTTGGTCAACATTTCTGCCCTGATGATTGACACTGTAACGCTGTCCGAAAAGTTGACTAAAGGAGGAGGTAGCGCAACACGGCATAACATCCCAAAAACAAATATCGAAAATACTTTTGGCCGTGAAAATCTAAAATCATATCTGTATTTAAAGTTATTTGTAGCGTAAATAAAAAAAAAAATATTTTCAAAGTGCAGTGGATGATTTTATGGTAGAGTTTTTTTTACATATTTCCATAGACATATGAATATTAATAGACCTGCCCTAAGCGATAAAAGCATATTATTTCCCCCTCCCCATACCGGTTCCATTGGAACCGGCTGGGATCGAGTATGGCTTCGCGTGAATCTAAAAAATGTGATGTCATCATTCTTCTGCGAGCCAGCGTCGAGCACTCATCGGTGCATTTTACGAAATAACACGGCAAAAATAGTGGCTTGTGTTTTGAAAACGTGTAAAAATAGAAGTGAAAAAGAGAATAAACCCAATTGTCGTATTACATTCCATAGGAAAGCATTATTTTACTTTATTATAAGCTTATTCAGATCACATAATATGGTCGTTTTTGTAATACACACTATCGCTCGAGATACATGGCGTGTGTTCGTCGCTGTTTTTTGGGGTAAGTAAATTATGAAATATTTGTAAAAGTGTCTTAACTAAATACGTCAACAAAATATTGGACTATACTGTATTTGGAATTTGTAAATTTGTTCATTTCGCGGCGAGCAATTCTCGCTCCCATGTACAAAGGTCTATTCATTAAAGAGCAGAGTTTACTTTTGAACTAAATGGTGATATTATAATGGAAGATGCCCACATACTCTCAGCTTGAGTTATTGACGAATCACATATCACCGAATTCATCTTCCTGCTCTGCGCCCCGCTGTAGTTGGTTTCTTCCCCTCACCTTTATGTTCTGGTCTATTAATATTCATATGTCTATGCATATTTCAATAAACACCGTAAGAGATTGAAACTACGATACGAATGCACAGTACATTTACGAGTATTACGTGGAAGTATACATATTTACTTTATATTATAGTCACCCGGATTTGATTAATGGCATTAATCAATTAGACGCTATGAAAAATGACATTACCGTGATAGAAGACTAATGATGACGATCACGGAAATAAAGTGAATAAACAATCACTGGATTGTTCATATAAAAAGTATCAGAGATGATTATTTTAGATAATTTTATCATAACTTTATTGTCTCTGGTTTTATTTTAAAACAAAATAGTGCGCCAAAACAAAATAGTGCGCCCCACGGTTGAATTTGGCAGCCACCTCTGGTCTGGAGCTCCAAAATACCTGAAAAATACCCTCGACTCTGTGCAGAAACGGGCGGTCCGTTTGATAGATTCTCCCATCTTAACAGACGGATTGCAATCTTTAGAGCACAGGCGTCGGGTGGGAATGCTATCCTTGTTCTACCGGTATTACAATGGAAGATGCTCCGAGGAACTAGCATCATTGATCCCTTCGGCACCGGTGCATAGTCGGGAAACACGCCAAACGCGTGCCCAACATTTGTACACGGTTGACATTTGTCACATGAGAACGGGTCGTTTCTTCGACTCGTTCTTGTGTTCAACAGCTCGGCTGTGGAATGATTTGCCGGCCTCTGTGTTTCCTCCTTCCTACAACATGGGTCTCTTCAGGACCAATGTTCATTCCTTCCTCTCCTCAAAAAGACCCTCCACACAGCATCCCAGATGACATAGGCCCTGAGGGAAATTATTTTCCTCAGGGCCTCCTGCGTGGAGTTAACGTAAAAAAAACCCCCTCTTTCTGAAAATGTAGTTTAAATTTTAAACATCTAAATAAATAAGCAATTACCCCACAATAAGGAACTCCAGTGAAAAATATTATGGCTTTAAAAAAATATGTTCATATAGACCAATAAACGCTGATTCTGAATATATAAGTTTTATTTCATAATATTAAAAGTAGAGTTCTTAAAAAATTATTAAAAAGTGCATTTTTAAACCTCTCGTCAAAACACACTGTAAAGTTGGTATTACTGAATGGTTAGTGCTGACGTCAGGCGTCACCAGTCATTGTATTGAAATCTTTGATTATGTAGGTATGACATAAGCCATCAGTATTAACAACATTTCATGTTATTCGTTATTTCATACTGTTTATAGAGATTTAGTTGTTGTGTTTATTGAAAAAATATTTAAGCCTAAATAATTCAGTATCAAAAATTGAGGTATCTCTATTAGTTTATCTCCATTATTTAAAATATTGAAAAACTACTGTACAAAAAAATAGTAATGCTACTTCTAGGGAGAATGCTTCGAATAACGGTATTCAAAATGGCGGCACTTGATCAGCTGATTGCCCAATCCTATAGTAATTTTTCAGGAGTTATGACGTCACACGATTCACCGTACAAATGGTGGTTTTAGGGGGATCTTGAAAAATTAAAACTTTGACAATTATTTTAACTATTAAAACTAACTCTAAAAATAAAAATAAAAATGCAGTTATTTAAGTTAGAAGGTTATTATTCATTTAAAAATATAAAAAAATTGGACTGGAGTTCTCTATTGGTTGTAAAATTTAAAATAAGTTTATTAGTAAAGCCCTTTTTTGAAGTGAAAACTTCTTTGGCACCGTTGTGACTTGAAACTCGATGAAACAAAAAAGCATCAATAAAAAGAGACAAACGTCATCATCTATAGGATTTAGCCTGCGACGGAATGAGACAGAACATTCGGTCTCCTCTTTGTGCGGTGCTTCTTAGCCTCCCCACTCTTGTCTACTTTAGTTTTCTAAAGGTTTCACTTCTATTACACACTTGTAATTTTACGTTTACACAACGTTTTACACCGTTATTGGAAAGTTGGTATTTTAATTTTATTTATTCTTTGTATTATAGTGATTTATTTTGTCAACGGAGAACAAAATGTAATGTACATTTTTTACTCAACGTAATGTCAAGAATCACTGATTAAAGTACGTCAAGTACATCTTTAACACCATGTATAAGAAAAACAGACGAGAGGTATACTTTAGAATCACATAACTACAAGATATGTCATCAAACAACTTGTTAGGAAGCGAATGGTAGAGGTAGGAAGAAGAACATCTAATCGAAGTAAATTTAACGTATTTACGCAGAATAAGTCTTAAATAAGCTAATGTGCTTGCCCATTAGATTTAACGGTTCAAGGTGTTGAGTTCAAGAGACCAAACTTACAGTAATAAGTGTTCAAATGTATGATACAAGATAAATAAATACATTCTGTTCAGAAATCGTGTTGAAACAGTGGAGGTTAAAATAAGCAAGAAAACAAATTAAATTTAAATAACACCTGTAATTAAAGTAAATAGAATAACATCTACTATAGCTTAGGTTGGGCACAAGAGGAGAGTTAGGCCCTTCACACAAGGAGATTTATACAAATTACGTTACTGTGACGCAACCACAAGTAGCAGATATACTCTTTAATGCTGGTTTCCTTACACGACGCTACCCGAAATATACTGAACTTAATCATTTTTTCATATGCAGCAGTGGAGTTAAGGTGACAAGCGATGAAGACAATGTCTGGTTTATCTAATAGAAGATTTTTGGGTTCAACCACAGAGCTGAACGAGATTGACGACAACGTGTTTCATTGTTTCTAAAGAATGTCAAATGATTCTTATTTAAATTTGGTGCAGTTAATAACTCCAGTATTCATAAGAAAATACATTTTTTCCAACATCCAATCCATGTCTTGTCCACTAAATCAATTTTTACGTATTCTGGTAATGTGTGGTTACATAAAGACGCATTTTTTCCACTTCCAAAACAAATTTATATTCCATTTAAATTCGAATGTCATTTCTGTCAAACGAGTAGTACTAGATACGAATGCAACTCGCGCAACGCGCTACCTGCACTGTCGGTAGCGTGCAACTGAAATAAAACCCGTATTTTAATACCCTGTCCCACCCGGTTCGGTTTCTCGTAACTTAACAAACGGATTTTCGTTGGAAGATGCTCCGAGGATCTAGCGTCATTGATCCCTTCGGCACCGGTGCATAGACGAGAAACCCGCCAAACGCGTACCCAACAATAAGCAAACGGTTGAAATTTGACTCATTCTTGTGTTCAACTGCTCGGCTGTGGAACGATTTGCCGGCATCTATGTTTCCTCCTTCCTACAACATGGGTCTCTTCAATACCAATATTCATTCCTTCCTCTCCTCAAAAAAGACCCTCCATATAGCATCTCAGATGACATAGGCCTTGAGGGAAATTATATTCCTCAGGGCCTCTTAATTGAGTTAATGAAAAAAAAAATAGGCGCGTAGCTTCGTGTACGAACACTAGTCAAATAGAATGGCGAGTACTCACGAGCGACGCGTGTGCTACGCGCATGAAACTCTAGTCGCTTTGTAAGTTTCTCCGTGTACGAATGGCTTTAGCCTATGGAAGATTTGACGCTGTTCTAACCCATTGTTAAATCTACTGTTTCATCCTCAAATAAGCCATTTTATAAAACAATTTGCTCTACTTTATCACACTGCAAACATGGAACAAATTCAAATATTATTGAGGTAAATACTAAGTACCCTACCCTAATTTTCTTCCAATAGTCATGTTTTTGTTCATGGGTAATGGGCATAATCGAGTGCAGAACGCTGTATCTATTATAGAACAGTGTCGCATTGTTGGGAACAGAGAGGCAACCATCGTGACCTCTTTACGTCGGACATTAACATTACGTATTACCATTCCACGTTAATGAAGGCAATTAGCGTCCATGTAGTTGGTAGAGTTAGTATAGTGAATGGGCACGAACACCATGAACATAAATATAATAACTGCTATGACAACTGCTACAGCAGAACTTAACTTATGTGTGCGTTACTATATATCTGCATTATGTTGTTTACAGCAGCTATGAGCAACCGGCGGCCCGCGAGCCATTTCGCACTGCCCGGGCCCGCAACCCGAATTTTTACCGATTTCTTACATATTTCCCTTAAACACGTTAAGTTTTAAAGCTCTTAAAAAATATATATGTTGTTCTTGAAGATAATATCTAGATATTCCCCGCGCCGAAACGCAAATTACATAAAATTCCCTCGACAGAAAAAAATTGCAAAGTATACTCCAAAAATTATTATAAACACGTTTATTTCAGTTATTTTACAAGTTATATGTATGAAGGAGAAAATAACAACAATAAAATCTAAAGAAAATATGAAAGATAACAAGATATAGAAAAATATAAAAAGATAATGTATGATGATATTAATGCAACAAGCATAGATGCAATATGGGCTAGTAGGCCAATCAATAAAGAGTTTGAGGTATGCAAAAATTCCCCCGTCGATGAAACTTTGCAGTCACGTGGAGTATCATTTAGGGATGACGAATGACAAAAGATCCAACAAAATATTTAACGGGAAGTTAGTTATTTTTAGCAAAAACTGAAAAAAAATTATAACTCTCGCGGGAAAAGTATTTCTTTCGAAAACTCTTCACATATTGTTAGTATTAATTAATATCCACCTGATTATTTAGAAATCCAACAATATTTTTGTTGGGAAAGTATGTTTTTAAAAAGAGATTTGTTTTTTATTTCTATTGTTGCCGGGAAAATTCCCCCCCCCAATTTTTGATCACGAAGTGTCTTTATATTGGTGTTTGCTTTATTTAATCAAAAGATCCAACATTTTTTTCTTTTGGAACATGCTTTTTTGATATGAGTCAAAAATATCGCTCCGGAAAAATCCCCCGTCCAATTTTTTAAAGTCAAATTGTTAGGATAGCTATGTTAAAAAGATTTCTGCAAAGATCCAACAAAATTTTCAACGGCAACCTATTTTTTTTAATTGATTTCGATCGCACGCTGATTTCACGTGACTTTTGTATGAACAGGAGCCCGAGGGGTAAGGGTAGGGGTGGGGCTAGACGCACGGGGGCAAGCGAACCGATCGGCGCAGGATATAGCTGCCCGAGAAGAGAGCCGCGGCCGTGGCGGGGAGGGGTGGGAAGCCGACTTGATGTATTTTTGTGTTTTATGGGATGTCCGAAAACAATGAATATTATACCTCAATGAAAGAATGAATGTTTTAAACAAAAATTGCTTTGATTAGTGTAAAAGTGTTTTCAAATAACCAAAGAATTTTATTAAATTTATATAATTTTATTAGGTTTATATGCGAAGTGCAATATATTTTAACTCAATACATATTTTAAAATTATTGTGGCATTGTAAATGAGGTTGTTTCGTCACTCAAATTCTCAATAAAAAAGCAACGCAAACAGGCAATCCCGAAAGCATTGTTAAAATCAATGAAATAGGCGTAAAAGCTTCTATATTCATTTTAATTTTAAAATACCTACTTGCGTAATACAATGTTATTTTAACCAATTAATTATTTGTGTGGCCGAAAATTAAATGGGTGTATTCTCGTTACTTGTTTTTGAGTTGTTATGCCGTGTTACGCTACCTCCTTCTTTAGCCAACGTTTCGGACAGCTTTGCAGTGTCCATCGTCAGGGCAGATCCGGCAGATCCGGTAGATGTGTTCACATGATGATGGACACTGCAACGCTGTCCGAAACGTTGGCTAAAGAAGGAGGTAGCGCAACACGGCATAACACCCCAAAAACAAATAACGAAAATACTTTTGGCCGTGAAAATCTTAAAACGTATCTAAATGGGTGTAGTTACTGTAGTTGAATATTAATATTAATTATAAGACATTATAGGTACGAGTACCTACAAATAACAACAATTGGGATCAGATTTTATTTTTATCGTTTTATTGTATTACATAATTTAATACCCAAAAAATCAACAATATACATGATTATTCTCTCTAAAAACTAAAAAAGGAGGATTGGAACAATGTTTTAAACAGTGATGATACTGAAATATGTTCGACTTACTTTGAAAATATCCTGTCACAACACATTAAAAATTTGACAACTGAAATAACAATACACATAAAATCAAAATTAAGATGTTTAAAGTCTTGGATTACCAAAGGACTTATAATATCTATCAAACAAAAAAAAACTTTACAAAACAACTTTAAAAAATCCCCATGATGAAAAAGCATATATTTTATATAAAAAATATAAAAATAAATTAACATCTTACATATATTAAAAAAAAGTTAAGAGTTTTTTAAAAATAAAATATTATCTTCAGAAAATAACCATAAACAAATGTGGAAAACTGTGAATTTGGCCATAGACAATACAAAAAAAACACAAAACATTAAGTACATCGAACATGATAAAAAAATTATAGATGCCAATATACAGCTAAACAATGTGCAAACACATTTAATTCCTTCTTTGCAAATGTTGAAAAAAATCTTGCGAAAAATATTCATAAGCCTTCTAAAGTCATGTCTGACCATATCCCCGACCAAAATTTATTTGATCGTCTGATTGTGAAATAGCCATCACCTACAAATTTCTTGTATTCCTCGGGTAATAACTGTGTTTCTAAATTTTGTATATCTTGTAAATATAGGGTGGCACATTTTGCATAGCAATAGTGGCCACTGGAGTGAAAGAATGGTAACATTTTCTTGGTTACATCAAGGTGCAGTTGCCATTTTCCCGACCGCTTCGCGTCTATGAATAGTTTTACAGGAGTGACCATTTTGAAATAGAGCACCCATAATTTTGCGGTTGGCCCGTTTATAGAAATTTCCTCCATAGCATTTCTAAATTTATCCAGAATAGGTGTAAGTCGGTCCAGTTCACTGGGGGATTCATTTTTGAACAAATCATTTAACAATATGTCGTCAATTGTAATAATATCTTCATCATCTAATTCCATTGCGTCAAGTAGTTTTTTTGAGAGAGCTAATTGAGTAAGCATGTGTGCTCTTATGGCACGTGCGTAAGAGTGCCCAGACAACATTTTATCCACAGATAAAGGTGCATATACTGTACACCACAATTCTTTAAGGCCACTTCCATTCATTATATAACCGATGGCTCCCATGAAACTCATGAGGAGATGAAAACCCCCTAGTCGAATAATTACATGTTTTAGTCTTGGATCAGTACTCGAAGTCATAATGTCTTTGGCTTTCTGATAGAGAGGTTGATTAAATGTTACTATAGTAGTTTTCATGCCGATGGACTTGGTATTCTCTACAGCCATAATTAATGATGTGTAAATAGTATCATACTGCGTTGGAGGAGCGTTGATAAATGAAAGTGGAACGATTTCAGACTTTTCATATTTCTTTTCAGCAGTGAATTTTTCCATGAAACCATTCCAGCCGGGTATATCACAAAAGCCTTGCTTTTTTTAATATATCCACAGAAAATTTGTCCACGACGGCAATATATCCTTGATATCGGAGTCTCCGGCAAAATTATGGATCAGAACTTGCTGCAAACCTTTTGATGTACATTGATATGTTTCTAATGGTACATGACCAAAATTACCAATGACAAAGGATGGTGGTATGCTTTTCAGACGTAATACACTCTCATAGTTTGTTTTCAAAGCAGGAGTATAACATTTTATGCCACCCATGGAGTGAAATGTATTTTTGCCATCGATCGTACTTATATTATGGTCGGCATTATCAAATACATATTGACAAAAATCAGGCTTTTCGATAGGCGAAATGTGAGCGATAGCCGATATTTGGAAGTTTGTTGCTTCGTGTTACGACAAACAAAATCCAAAAGATGCCAACAGATCGACAAGCGATTTGGAAGCAAATTTCTGATTTATTAGTGTAGCGATGCCTAGCAGTAAGGGCGATGTAAATGAACGGGGTCGAACAGCGGTGATTATCGAATGGGCGATTGCCTGGCATTTCTTGGAAGCACTATCTGTATCGCGTTTCTTCTTTAGAATGAGCTCTTCAAGAAAGGTTTTCAAAGAATGGGGTATATCTTCATTAACATTTTCAAGAAATTTTTCAGGTGGAGGAAAGACAGAAGTATCATAGACAGTCGATCTGATATCTTCTAAAATTATGGAAGCAGCAGTGCGTACAATCCTTAAGCGTTCTTCTTGTACATCATTCTCCTTTGACGTATACCATGTGTTATGCAGGATTCTATGTCCAGTATCACGGAAACAAATCAACGTTGCCTTACCATCAGTAGTTGTGATGAGAATGTCATCACCATATTTATCTCTCAACTTACTCTTTATGGTTCTATCATCGGGGCAGTCACGAGATTCAGCATTTTTTAAATCGCTAAGTAAGAACTGGCATTCTTCACGATTGTTTTCTAAAACTGCATAAATTTCTTTCATTGCTGAGTAAGTATTAGAAGATTCTGGTCGCCCTCGTTTTCGATCACCTTCTAGGGGTATTTCTACCTTCCGAAACGTATCATAGCAAGCTCGATGATATCTGGCAGCCACAGCAACTAAATCAACGTCATGAATCCGTCGCAATACCTATAAGAAAATAATAGAATTGTTAATGCAAAAGAATAGTTTAGTACGAGGGTAACTAGATCAATAAATCATAAAAGGCATATAAATCAATAAAGTCCGTGGCTTATTGAATGAATGTTTTTAGCAAAAAAAAAATTCAAATAATTGATTGACTTTGTTGTTGTTATTCATTATACATATATCATTACATTACATGGTATAAAATGAAGTCGCTCAAAATGTTTGTGAGCATAGATCTTTTAAACTACGCAACGGATTTTCATGCGGTTTTCACCAATAGATAGAGTGATTCAAGAGGAAGGTTTATATGTATAATACATGCTTATTATAGTAGAGAAAAGCCGAGAAATTCAAATATTCAATTTTAAATGTAAAAAATCTATATGTAACCAAATATAACCACCTGTTGACAAGCCAATTCAATTGGCTTAGCAGGACTTGTTTGTTGATTATAATATGTATTATCTATTCTTTCAATAAAAAAATTTAAAAAATAAGCAGCGGGTGGTGTGGTTTTTATAAAGGTTGGGTAATGGCGTTGTGTTTCGTTAGCCACAGCAACGTGTGGCCGGGTCTGCTAGTAATAAATACAAATAACTTAGTATTAAACAACTTAATTATGTAATTATATTCACGAAACTAGTCGAAAATATAGATATATAATTAAGTATTTGTACCACGGTAAAAATTACTGTATTTAACTAAATACATACTAAAAATACCCGAGGGGTTAAGATAAGAAGAATAGAGAGATCGTAATAATGAACATTATAAAATTAAAATAATTAAAAGTACCTTGTTCGCCCATGTATCTTTTCGTAGCGATGCTAATTCTGCGATCGACACTTTTGTTTGCGGCAATTGTATTCTGCGAACATATGACCGCAGTGCCGCAATTTTTTTATTTTCTGCACAGATAAATTCGTCTGATGCATCACTGTCACAGAAAATGCATTTCATTTCATATTGAAATTCTGCAACCGCGGCTTCTTCACTGGAAACAAGTGTTTTCCTCCTTATAAAAGCATTGATGACTCTAGCATTAATATACTGTTTTCTACACTTCTTGTGCACAGATAATTCGTTCACCCCTTCTATCGCTGTTGCGATTTTGTCATCTCTTTTTAAACTACACTCATATATGGTTTTGAGCCCTCGTTCTTTAACAACAACTACATCATCATTCATTTTTTTTTTTGCAAAAAACACAATCACTTTCCAGAATACTTAAATCATCAGCCATAGCGCAAATCTAATAATTTAACTAAAAACACAACACTGACAAACGAAGCGTTGTCAATCAACCATGCAAACAATGCCCTTCTTAATTTTACACAGGCAGACTTCGCGGCCGTTAGTCGCGTAGCGCAGTCCCGAATGCGACTAGCCCCACCCCTACCCTTACCCCGCGGGCTCCTGTTCATACAAAAATCACGTGAAATCAGCGTGCGATCGAAATCAATTAAAAAAAATAGGTTGCCGTTGAAAATTTTGTTGGATCTTTGCAGAAATCTTTTTAACATAGCTATCCTAACAATTTGACTTTAAAAAATTGGACGGGGGATTTTTCCGGAGCGATATTTTTGACTCATATCAAAAAAGCATGTTCCAAAAGAAAAAAATGTTGGATCTTTTGATTAAATAAAGCAAACACCAATATAAAGACACTTCGTGATCAAAAATTGGGGGGGGGGATTTTCCCGGCAACAATAGAAATAAAAAACAAATCTCTTTTTAAAAACATACTTTCCCAACAAAAATATTGTTGGATTTCTAAATAATCAGGTGGATATTAATTAATACTATCAATATGTGAAGAGTTTTGGAAAGAAATACTTTTCCCGCGAGAGTTATAATTTTTTTTCAGTTTTTGCTAAAAATAACTAACTTCCCGTTAAATATTTTGTTGGATCTTTTGTCATTCGTCATCCCTAAATGATACTCCACGTGACTGCAAAGTTTCATCGACGGGGGAATTAATGTTTGGGTTTGCCTCATTTTGAGCCTTTATTGACTGGCCTATAGGTCTCTCTACGGAAGCACCTGCTTGTAGGCGTAAGATTTATAACATGCCTCGATTACATGACATCACAGGGACATCTGAATCATAATTAGTTATTAAGGCGTGATAAAAACAATTCTGCGGAAACAAAGGTTAATTATTATTAACCTCGACCATACTACATTGAAATTAGAAATAATTAAAAGAGAATTAAGTAATGTTTTGATAAATATTTACGTGAAGTAAAGTATACCTAGATAGGTACTCGTAGTAAATACTCGTTTTACACAATAGGTCGATTGCATGCATTATATAATTACTTATACTTAGAGACATAGCATTAATGATATTTTCGCGAATTAAAGCGACAAATGGTGTTTTTAGCGATAAATACGTTAAAATGCGAAATAGGCTGTCTTATCCCAAATAAAAGAGAGTTGTCAGAAGAGGTCTATGAAACTGGCATCACATATGCTGAAACGTCAAGAGTACAACACTAATCTATTTCTTGAGCACGCAGGTAAAATGTTCAATCCTGCGATTGTAGGTCAGAATGTCCAGCGATCAGACGCTATTCTTTTAGCAAGTAAAAGTAGGCTTGCACCAACATTCAAATCTGTTGATGACAGTAAATTCCTGGAAGGTAACAGCTATTTTCAAAGAGCTTGTAGAGCAAGTGAGAGATGGAGACACTGTAGACATAATTCAGCTACTCTTAGCTGTAAAAATTGTTCACAGAGAAATTGCTGAAGCATCTCTGATGACCGTGTGGGCCCCTATGAATAGAGTTGACGTAGAAAGATTTTTTCGTCGATGTAATATTAAAATTGATAGACCGTAGAACGAACATGACACACTCTACTGTAAAATATACGCCATGTTGAGTTTCAATTAATAATACAATAAACATATTTCAAATGATTTTGCTAATTTTATTGTTTTTCACCTCTTGTCGACTCCCATTCCTTGACGTTATCCTATTTAACGCTATGAAAACGCAAAACTAAACCTATTTTTTCAATAATTAATCAGTGTCTACTTATACTCAACATATATTTTCATAAAGTATAAGCTTTCCCTGACGAAGGAACGTTTGTTCCGAAACCGGTCGGATTTGCACATCAAATAAGTGGTTTATACAAAGTAAAATTATTTCATTATTCTATAATGGATAACCACAAAGTAATAGCTACATTCAAAAATATATATTTTCATTCCTAGTACAGTATTCGGGGGAGTAGGAGCGACAGTGACAGAAAAAGTTTGGTAAAATACATATCGTTAAAATTTCTCGTTGACCGGGTATTCTCTTAAAGTTTTTTGGTTCATCTCCCTTGTTATTATTATCTACATATGGTCAAAATACATGCTCACATATTGAATTATTACAGCCTTACTCATCATCGCAAAATAAGATTACACCTCGGAGTTACACACCGGGTTAGGTGAAATTGTTACTCAACATAGTGGGTTAATCGCGCGCATGCGCGTGTTTTTACCGAGTCGCTGTACGGAAGATGTAGTAGCTGTCAGAATTTAAACCACCCGATCACCAGGGTTAACTCACCTCGTGCGTTGTAACTGACGAAATGGCGAACTTTTATGAGAATCTTGACGTTTTGAACGGAGCTTTGGCAAATATTGACCGTATTCGCGGCATTCGTGCACCACGGCTACGGAAAAGGTTTAAAAAAAGGTACGATCCATTTGCGGCACTCACGGAAAGAGATTTTAGGTCTAAATATAGATTTACCAAAGTCAACGTTGTGTTGACTGATGTTGACGTATGAATAAACGTGAAGTTGGCAACACGCCGCGAAATGCTAAATTGGCCGCGTTTTTGAGCTTTGGAGCAGTGTTGCTACCGTAAAAAAATCATAACAGCTGTCGAGAAACATTATGATGATGAGTAAAGATTTTTACCCTGAGCAGTGTAGGCTTACTCCACTGTGTAGCTACCGAGACGCTACAGAGCCGTGGTACGGTTTTATGATGAGTAAGGCTGTTATTGTTTATATATTTTGGAACAATAATTGACATTTTACAATATAATTTAATAATGTTGGCCACACTGGGCGGCTTACACGTGCTAAGACCCCAATTTTAAAATACAAAAATTACATAACAAATTTTAATAAAACATATAAAGTCGGTATAGAATTTTTTTGTATATTATGAGTTACTTAAACTCGACGATCCGAGATGATCTAAACATTGAACCGCTGCTACTCTTCATAGAAAAATCGCAACTGAGGTGGCTCGGGCAATGGGCATGTAGGTACTAAGAATGTCTGATGACCGAATTCCGAGGAAGACACTGAGTGCGATTCCAGAGGGCAGACGTCCAGTGGGCCGCCCCAGACACAGTTGGGCGAGGCAACTCCAGAAACTGTGTGAGGAGAGGATGGGTCTATAATTTGTTTTCTTGTCCAAAAATGTACTTTATAAGTGTTTTAACGTATAATTGGCACATATCTAGTATGTGAAACACGTTGAATATTTGGTCTGTTTCAGTCACACTATGTTTTTATGTATTACCCAAGATGATTATCTGTGCTATTTCTATACGATCGATAGCTGAATTTTTTGCTCCTCCCCATACAGTTATTCCATAATCTACAATTGATTGACAAAATGCTAAATATATTGTTTTCATTTGTTTTATTTTATGTAAGTATCTTATGTTTAGAAAAATGTTTATTGTTTTGAGGAACTTATTCGTGATCGTGTCTACTTACACATCATCCCATCTTGTTAATCTTTTAGGTAACCACTAAATAGTACCTGCAATATTATAAAGTTAGAGTAGGATGCTGTAAGGGTATTAGGATAAATCTTCTTTGTGTCGAACGGGCGTTATATTATAGGTAAGGATTTATTATCACGAGTGCTTATTTCCATGTATGTTGAGGCAACTTTGTATAAAGCTGGTGGCATGCGGCTTTGAACTCCTGGGAATTTATGCCGTGTACATTTTGGCATACTTTAAAGATTATTAATATTATGAACAAGGAAGGAAATTTCTATTTTAGAAACTGTTGATTGAGATGGAATTCAAATGCCATGATTTTATGATAAAATTTGTTTTTTGTATACTCTTGTACAAAAAACATACTATATTTATTTTTTAACAATTCGGTTTTACCCTTCTACTACCTTCTCAGACTGTAAAATTTTAAACTTCTGTTATGGTATTTATTAATAATATCTGAATTGGAATAAGGGTGAAAAGTCGTTATTCTATGTCAATAAAAGGTTGTAAAGATTTTTTCTAGGTAATAAGGCCCTTTGGGGATATTGTGTGGAGGGTTTTTTAAGGAAAGTTAAGAGAGAAAGTTCTGGGAGGGAAAAACGTAGGGTGGGAAGGAATCTGGAGCTAAGCGTTTCCGGGTCATCCGCCGCCAAGACCTAGACAAACATCACTCCATGAACCCGAGCACCCCTGCTAAGTCACCAAATGTAGCCTTCTACTTAGGGTCACCAAAGGCAGGGGTTTTGATTACCTAATAAATGGTTACCACTCTTATAAATTACATATTTATTTATTTGTAAGAAACAAAAAGCTTTTACATAATATAACAGTGATAAATATACAAGTGAACTGAAGTCAAGCCACAGAAGTTTCTTATGCTAAAGTACATCGGAAATGAAGTTTTAATATTTTAAAATTAAGATTAATTTTGGGTTATTGGAAGGGGAGAGGAAGGGGAATATAGGAAAAGGATAGAAGATGCTCCCGATACATTGTATACTCTCATATTAATAATCGGTCGTACGTGTAACTTCATATCGATATTTCTTTAGGTTATTACTAAAAATGTCAATACTGTGAAATTTTGAATTATATTGTGCACAAACGCGAGGAATTGGGGATTTTTTTCTAATATTTGTTCTACATGATGGTAAATAAAATAAATTGGATTGTCGGGTTGATCTTGACGGAATATGAAAATTTATTAAATTGGTAAATTGTGTCTAATTTATACAATATTTGTTGATATAATAAATATGTTTAAATTTGTAGTGATATCGCAGAAAGAAAAATAAAAATAATAAAACAGCAAAGTTAATCTACCAGTGCATACGCGTGTAAAAAAACCCTGGAGAGTCTGAAAACTAGACAAATCAGTACCAATTTTGAAAATGTATTAAAAATATTAAATTACAAATAGATATTAGATACCTATTTTATGGTCTGAATTCTTTAAACACCCACTTAAATTCAAAACAAATTTGAGTTCATTCAACCAGGTTTCAACTCGCGTTTATTTTCGAAAAATCAGTTCTAATTTTGATAAGGAATAAAAATGTGGGAGATCAGAATAACTAGTAAATAATGCAAAATCATACAAAATCATATGTTTTTGTTTTGAAAATTTGATCGCTTAGAAGTGTTGTAGATGCTTCAATTAAATACTGCGTGTAGAACATACCTTGGCCCTTAAAAATATCGGTCATTTTTTTTTTAAATTTTAATAAGCCTATAAAAAAATAAAGTATAAGGTCTAAAAAACACACTTTCAAGTCCAAACTCTCCTATTTATAAACCCCTTTTCGGTTATGGTTTCATTGTATAATGTGGCAAATTCAGTTTATTTTATAATGATCGCAAAAAAAGTTGATATTTACACCCAATCTTCCCAAAATAAAATAAAATATGCATTTTCGCGTTGTTAATTTACAATACGGCCGCTAGTCGACGAATTCGGTTTTACAAAGTGAATCCTATGGCGTCCACCGAAGAACTACTGTTGACGCCATAGTCGGTAAACCAGAAACCTCAGTCACGCCCCGAACTCAGCGGGAGATGGACGCGTCACTTCGCGTCGCTTGATTTCGTGAAATCAATTTTAAATTTCCGTTTTATTACAATAAACAATGTGTAAAACAGGAATTAATATTTTTTACAGGCCTTTACGAAATCAACTTGTAAAACAAATCTCTCAAATACCTTTTCCAACCTTTCCAAAAGCTTTTACTCAAGTATTTTTAAACTCCTCCCATAAAGGGCGTGAATTCCGATTTCGATTTTTTCCTGAACTAGTGGATCGCCTTAACGATTTTATTTAAACATCTTATTAAGCTGAATAAATAACAAAGTTAAAAAAATATATTTAATGAAGGTAAATTGCGTGAAATTAGAATATTACATGCTTCCTTTAGTGGCTTATCGACGCGAAAACCAACGTTAGATTCTGAGAATTTTCAGATTTAGGTTAAGTATCTCAGAGACTAAATTAATCCACTTGTTAAATATTATGTTTTTAGTAATTTAAACGTAACACCACACCACTTGAACTGGTGGCGCCCATATATTTATTAAAATGAAGCCATACTAAATAATGAAAAATCGTATGTTTTTGTTTTGAAAATTGGATCGCTTAGAAGTATTATAGAAGCTTCTATTAAATACTGCGTGTAGAACATATCTTGGCCCTTAAAAATATCGGTCAGTTTTTTTATAAGTCTTTTAATAAGCCTATAAAAAAAAATAAAATATAAAATCTGTAAAAAACACTTTTAAGTCCAAACTCTCCTATTTATAAACCCCTTTTCGGATACGGTTTTATTGTTTAATGTAGCAAATTCAGTTTCTTTTATAATAATCGCAAAAAAAATATATATTTACGCCCGAAGTTCACAAAATAAAATAAAATATACATTTTCGCGTTGTTATTTTACAATACGGCCGGCAGTAGACGAATTTGGATTTTCAAAGTGAACTCTATGCCGTCCACCGAAGAGCTACATAACTTGTCACGCACGTTTTTTTATCAGTTCGCCCCGAACGGACCGGAAAACGAACGTTAGGCTCCGCGTCGCATTGTTCCGTGAAATCAATTTTAAAATTCTGTTTTATTACAATAAACAATGCGTAAAAAATGCATTAAAGTTTTTTACGGGCCTTTACGAAATCAACGTGTAAAAAAAAATCTCAAATACCTTTTCCAACCTTTCCAAAAGCTTTTTCTGAGGTATTTTTAAACTCCTCCCATAAAAGGGCGTGAATTCCGATTTCGATTTTTTCCTGGACTATTGGATCGCCTTAATAATAAATATATGTGGGTGATTTATAGAGCGCCGTTTTTGTGAAAAATCTCTTCAAGGGCGTTGTACAAATACATACTCGTAATGTATTTATAATATAAAACCTTATTACTAACCAAAAACTATTTTAACAACTTATATGGCTAACAGATTGCATCCGCCGGTTCGTCGATCACAATTCAAAACTATTTGTACGTACAATACATTTGACCAATGAACGTGATGCTGCGATAGAACTTAAGTATTGCGTTATTATTTATTTACTAGCTTTTTCCCGCGGCTTCGCTCGCATGGTATTAGGGGATCCCCACTCCGCCTCCTCCACCTTCCCTCTCGCTACTCCACTCCCCCCCACCATCCACCTATCCCTCCCTTTTATAATATACAGTGCTTTTACATAGGAATAGTAAAAATTATAACGTTTTTTCGTCCATTTTAAGCAAAACTGAACTGCGGCGGGCAGTAACAATCTTTTGTATTTATTTAGTGATAAATTGAAATTGTCGGTATAATTATTTCCCTCCATTAGTATTCTGGGCAACGAGGAGCAGGTACGGTATTTAGACCCAGAATTTCTGCACCGAAATAAATTCTGACTTCTAGTACTAACCCTCTAGGCTTCAGGCTTCAGGCCACGACCGTATTATTATTCCAGAGGGTCCAGATATATCCGTTGTACAATTAAATCCAAATAGATGGATTATTTCTGAACGTATCCAAAAAATAAAAACTGTTTTTGAAAGGTGATAAAATACGCTGTAAAATTTTATGAATCGAAATAAACATATAATTTTTTAAATATTTAAATTTTGCATGCAAACATAAAAAATTTTTTGAAAGTGGCTCACCTTACTTTTTTCCAACTAAAATTACTGATAACGGAAAAAAAATAAAAACACGTACTCGTATATATTTTATTAGGAAAATGCATTATAAACGTTCTCACTTTTATCTTGGTCCATCCTACTAATATTATAAAAGTGAAAGTTTGCATGGATGTATGGATGTTTGTTACTCTTTCACGCAATAATTACTGAATTAACTTTAAAAATCCTTTCACTAATAGAAAGCTACTTCATTTGCGATTAATATAGGCTGTATATAATGGTAAACTCTGGCGTTATGAATAAGCTCTGGCGTTATGGAATTATTTATCATACGTTTTCTGTCCCCAACAAAATCGAGTCAGAAGAAAAGCAAACAAATTATTGCCTTGGAAACGAAGTTTTCTTCTTTTTAATTAGGCAATTCACCCTATAAAGAGTGCTTTGTAGTTAATATCTATCTCTAAAAATGAATTGCCGAAATGTATGTGTGCGCATAACTTCCGAACCATTGCAGCAAATTGGATAACTGTTGAGCTCTGGCATTATGAAATTAGTATAAAAAATTGTAATAGGTGGCACGCGAGCAGTTTGAAAACTGAATGTACCGTGAATGAAAGGGTGGGGGAGAGGTGGTTGGCGGAGGGTGGAGGGGTAGAGGGTGGGGGGAGGGGGATGGGGGGGGGATGAGGGGAGTAGAGTGGGGAGAGGGAAGATGGAGGAGGCGGAGTGGGAATCCCCATAATAACATGCAAGCGAAGCCGCGGGAAAAAGCTAGTGTAAAAATAATTGGTAAAAAATTCACAAAGTTTCATAATTTAATTTCAAAATGCGATTCGAAACTTTGGTATCATAAAGGTTTACATTTTTCTTCTTGTGTGATTAGTTTCTGTATTTGAATATAAGGCGTGGTCTTTACTCTTTCTAACACCGTTTATGTCATATTTCTCAGTATTATAGTAAAAAACGAACAAATAGACTCTAAGGGTTAAGCAGTGAGGTAAGGTTAACAAAATAAATCCAATTAAAAATTGAAGATATTATAGGAATGGATTCGTCAATCTATTAAACTGAGTTGTTTGTATTTATTTATTGAAGACTTGGGAATTATTTTGCCAGATTGAAATAGAAAACGTACTTAAGAGCGTTTAACCAGCCAGCGGACGAAAATCCACATTTCGTCGAAAGTTGTTCTTACGATCGTGCAGGGCGGTTACAAGTTACAATGAGAAAGATTAATAATTATTCTCCGTACCAGCTTTTTAAAATTATAACTCAATGTCGAATTTATTTCAATCCAAATTAGCTTTAATGTATACCTTCATCCAAAAATGCTGAAAGGCGTGGTGATAAAACTATTAAAATAATGTACTTTTTGTAATTATTTTTTGATTATAAGTATGTATCATTTTTCAATAATGTCTAAATTTAATAATAATGTTAAAAAAATCTGAAATATATTAGTTTGTAAGTGCGCAAATAAATACACAAATGGACCAATTTTCGTCAAGAAACGTACGTACATATTTTTTAATGATTTTATTGAAACTAAAATTAAAATTCTAAAACATGCGTTTGCTAGATAATGTATTAATTTATTTTACTGCATGATTATATTATTTAAAATGTGTGTGGTATAATACAAAATCTTTTTTGAAAATTTAACAAATCTGCCAACGACCTATGAACCTTATTATACTAAAAATTAAAAAAATTTCTCAAAATTTAATACATACGAATGCTAGATAAAAGAACAATCTTTCGAAATCCACTTATAATTTTTTGTGGAAAAGAGTCAATACGTCTAAAATCTGATTTGAAAATGACATATTTTTGGTTTTCTCTGGTAATGCCCTCTTAAAGAGGAAATATATTTAGAAAGTGAAATTTAAATTATACAGCTTTAAACGGAAAAGAAGCTAGTAAAAGAAATTGACAGTTTGAAAGGGAAAATAAGCAAGTAATGAAATTAACAAGACCAAACGGAATAAAACCTACGCAGTTAATGAAATTGAAAGCAAATGTACTAACTAGTTAGTCAACTCTCAATTTCATTAGCCATGCAGTTTATATTGAATTTTAAGGTTAAATTTTAAATATTATAACTAGAAAAATTTATAGCTTTAATTTGAAATAAGAAAAACATTTGCATGAATTTACAGTTTGAAATGAAAAAAAAAAGACACTGACAGACTAAGAAAGAGACCGACAAATTTAAATTTCTAAATACCGCATAAGAGTCTTCAACTGTAACCGCCTGGAACCTGTGAGACTATTACATCCCCGTACATGTTTTTCTTGACGAAAATTGGTCCGTTTGTGTATTTATTTGCGCACTTACAAACAAATATAATTCAGATTTTTTTAACATTCTTATTTAACTTGGACATTATTGAAAAATGAAAAATACTTAGAATCAAAAAATAATTACAAAAAATACATAATTTTAATAGTTTTATCATCACGCCTTTCAGCATTTTTAGATGTAGGTGTGAATTAAAGCAAATTTGGAATGAAATAAAATCGATATTGAGTTATAATTTTAAAAAGCTGGTACGGAGAATAATTAATCTTTCCCATTGTAACCGCCCTGCATGATTGTAAGAACAACTTTCGACAAAATATGGATTTTCGGCCGCTGGCTGGTTAAACGTTCTTAATATTTGGTGGAGGGAGGTTAACAAGGGTGATAGGAAATGATTTAATTAAAATTATGAATTTTCCTATCGTCATTGCTATGTAGTGTTGTTTCACAGCTGTATTTCAAGTATAAGGGTGGGTTTCTTCATTTGCACTCTACTTTAGCTTAGCAGTTTACAGTTCCTTTCGCAGTGCATTTGACATTTACGGCAAAATGGGTTTTTTCACGATGCCAACTGCTTAGGTAAAAGTAAATAGGGATGACAGCACAAAAACTAACCTAATTCCCACATTTTCGTATTGGGAACTAACTGTGTATATATTTTTTTCATGTGGCAACCCACACAATAAATGTCAAACATTGTTTATTTATTTATTTTGAAATACACGGCACAACATGTGCCATTAACATACATGTATATATAAAGTATAGTAGGTATAAAATATAAAGAAAAGAGTACAAAGTATAAAGTTTTAAGAAAAGAGTAAAAACAAAAGTTAAAAGTTAAAAATATTATAGTAAAAAGTAAAATATAGAAATATAGATATCCTTAAAAGGTACAAAGTTTTATATATAAATTATAAAAATTAATAAATATAAAAAGTTATAAAATACAAAAAGTTATAAAAGTAAGAAATCCTTTTAGGAGCAAGAACAAAAAATTATAAAAAGTAAAAATAATTAATAGGTAGATATCATGGATTATGTCAACTTGATGTCAACGATGTGAACCTTTGACCAAGTATATGTGAACCGATATGATTAATATTACAAGTAGGTAAGTACCTGTGATTTCTAAGGTATTCATTAATTTTAGAAATATAAGATATCTTTGAAAGGTAGAAAGTTTTAAATATAAATTATAAAAATTAATAAATATTTAAAGTTATAAAATATAAAAAGTTATAAAAGTAAGAAATCCTCTTAGAAGCAAGAAATTTTTTTTTTATAAAAAGTGAAATAATTAATAGGTAGGTATCATGGATTATGTCAACTTGATGTCAACGACGCCGATATGATAAATTTTACAAGTAGGTACCTGTGATTTCTAGGGTATTCATTAATTTGATAGGCATATTATGTTTACCTGATGTATTGTGTTTACGTGGTTCTAGCAGACAAATTTAGTTTGATGCATCTTTTGTATGAGGCCAGGTTACCGGCGGCGTGATCGATATTAGCGTATGCATTGCCTAAAGTATGCAGGCGATTTATGATTGAATTTTGTCCTGCATTGGTGTTATTATTGTTGCAGTGAAAAGGTGTTTTGAATCGAGTTGGTCTGCAAGGTACATGATAATATATTAACGATACCAATTCAGGGGAGTCAAACCAGTTATTCTGTATTTTAAATAAAAATATAAGATCATTAATTATTCTTCTATCTTTTAACGATAAGAGTCGCATTTTTTGTAAAAGAGAATTATAGTTTATATCATCCGCGGGAATTCCTAATTTAAAATTAATTGATCTCAGAAATTTGCGTTGGATTCTTTCAATGGAGTTTGCGTGGCTTTTGTAGAAAGGATTCCATATGGGGGAATTATATTCCAAATGACTCCTAACCAGAGTTGTGTATAGTATTTTTAATGTGTGGATATTTTTGAAATCCTTACATAACCTTAGAATAAAACCCAGCATTTTCATAGCTTTATTAGTTACGATATCAATATGGTTGGTAAATAGTAGTTTAGTGTCGAAGGTTATTCCGAGGTCCCTTATTACAGGTACTGACAATAAAATGTGATTGTTAAGTGAATAGTTATATTTGATAGGGTTTTTAATTCTAAAGAAACTCATGATTTGACATTTTTTAATGTTAAGTGTAAGTTTGTTAATTGTACACCACTCTGCGAATTTAATAAAATTGGTTTGTAGGGACAAACAGTCATACGTATTTTTAATGATTTTATATATTTTCATATCATCGGCAAATAATAATATGTTAACATTAGAGAATATGGAAGTGACATCATTTATAAATAGAATAAATAATATTGGACCAAGGTGCGAACCCTGAGGCACGCCGCTAGTGGCTTCAAATTCGTAAGACAAGTGTTCTTTAATCCAGACAGTAAGTACACGTTTTGATAAGTAATTCTTAATCCAACTTAATAATTTACCACTTATTCCTAGTTTAGACAATTTATTTATAAGAATTTTATGACAAGCAGTCAACTTGTTCTCTATTAGCAAGGGCATCTGAGATGAAATTTTCGTACAGTGTAAGGTTAGTTAAGGTAGATCGGCCAGAGACAAAACCGTGTTGAAATGATGAAATATTAAATTTTATACAAGAACATATTTTTTGAAGTATTAACTTTTCAAAAATTTTCGGTATCGACGATTGTATGCATATTGGTCTGTAATTTTCAACTAAAGACTTGTCTCCGTTTTTAAATATTGGAGTAAGAAAGCTGTTTTTCCATATTTGCGGGAACATACCCGTTAAAAGTGATTGATTAAAGAGTAGGTACAGTGGGCAAGAGACACTGCCTGCACAGTTTTTAAGAAATATGGGGGGAATTTTGTCTGGCCCTGAGCAAGATTTAGGTTCCAGTAGTTTAATACATGCCGCAATTTCTTTAATCTCAATATGTATCTCACTTAGTTGTAAATTTATATCTGACTCAAATTTTGGAATGTGTTCATCAGGGATATCAGTTTCATACACATCTTTAAAAAAGTCTGCAAATAAATTGACAGTTTCTTTGATTTTACACGAAGTTTTCAGTTTGTAGTGCATTGTTTCAGGTATGCCAAAGTTATTGTTATTTTGTGTTTTACAATAGTTGAAGAAATGTTTTACATTGTTAACAATTGAAAATTCAACATTCTTGATATAATTATTATAACAAATGTTTGATAGTTTATTACAGTCTTTTCGTAGTTTGCTGAAAATTGTAAAATCGGAAAGATTTTTTGTTTCTTTGTAAATTTTATGAGCTTTTTTCTTTTCGATTACTGTGTTAATGAGGTCCTTGCTAAACCAGGTAGGGAAATTTGAAGAAAATTTATAGCTTATTGGAACAAAGTTTTCTATGGCTTTATATAGATGTTCATAAAAGGCGTTAATATTTTCGTCGAGATAATCTCCTTCTAGTATAGACCAGTCGGTGTTACATAGGTAATCGCGTATTGCGACGTAATTGGCTTTATTAAAGTTAAGAAATTGAGTCCGGTTTTTAATTTGGTATTTTATGGGGTTACATAATATAGTAATGTCTAAAGGTGGGTGGTGAGAATCAGGAGCAAGAACTGATTCGAGGGACTTATCAACCACAGTTGCTATATCGGTACAAAGAACAAGATCTAGTAATCTATTATTGTCATTTTTTACATTATTCAATTGAGCTAGGTTAAGGAAATCGCATAATTCAACTATTTCTTTTTCTATTTCAGATAAGCTAGAGTTTTGTGATACTGTGGAATTGTCGCGGGCGCCCCAATTGATTCTTGGTAGATTATAGTCACCGATGATAGTGATTTTACTATTTGGAAATTTGTATGACAGTTGTTCAATATCCTCAAAATGACTCTTGTATACACTTATATCCGATGATGGCGGAATATAAACACAGCCTATGATATTTTTTTGATTTTTACCGTTCATTAAGATATAAACTTGTTCCACATTAGAATTTTTGGTTTTCAGAAGTCTTGAGGGATGTTCCTTGTTGACAGCTATCATGACGCCGCCGCCTCTAGATTTAGAGCTGGTATGTTGACTTCTGTCAGACCGGTAAATATGATGATGGGGTAGACCGAGATCAGCAGAGTTGATTGATGGTTCCAGCCAGGTTTCCGTTAGAATGATGATGTCATGATGCAGAGTCGGGGCATGTGTTTGCGAATTGCTTCATCTATGGTTGCGTTGTTGTTTGTTTCACGTTTTAACTAACTAACTAACCATCACGCCGTTTCCCCGCAGGGGTAGGCAGAGAGGACGGACCGCCAAACTTGGTCTTGGCTTGCCTCACTTCCATTCATACATCGTCTCATACATTCTCTTCTATTATTCTGACTTTTGACATGGCCCGACTCAAGTATCTGATTCACTTGATCGTGCCATGTCTTCCTCGGGCGTCCCCGACTTCTTCTACCATTCACATTTGCGTCGTATATTCTTCTTACACTACTTTCTTCGTTCATTCGCTCTACATGCACAAACCATCTGAGGGTCCATTTCTTAATCTTACGCATCATGCTTACATCAGCCTTACATTCTTTGCGGATATCCACATTTCTCACACGATCTTACATTGTTTTATCACACATACGTCTCAGGGATCACGTTTTAAATTGTAATAAAATTATTAGCAATGAGTAATTCTTTCGAATAACATTTCATATCTGAAATTAATGTAGTCAAAAGTCGAGCAGTTTCTTTAAACGCAAAATCGGCATACGAAATCAAGGTCATCAATTAGATAGAAATTCCTGCGTATATTGTGTCACTTTACACGTCGTGTCATACAATTAATTATTAGTTCATCGTCAGAACCTGACGAACTGTCACTTGTTGCGAACATAATGATAAAATACTAGCAAATACCGTAAAATAGATTGCAAGAAAATCTCTGAACTGTCACCAAAGTGACATTTTGCCGCCATTTTGGTTACCTTTACTTTAGCATTTGCAGCACCATTGTGGGCCTGTAAGATGTAAGGTGAAAGTAAATGGTAAATGTCAAATGAAAAAACCCATTTCTACGATTTTGACCGTTTACTTTTACAATTCGCATTGCATTTAGCATTCTCGGTAAATGAAGAAACCCACCCTAAGTACCGCATCCCCGGGATTCATTCATTGGATAACAAACACTGTTGCCATAAGTCACCCCAAGTGTCTCGATACGTTAGGTGACTGAGCAGGAGTGAGGTGTTCATGAGGTGAGAATTGTTCAGGTCTGGTGGCGGATGCGTCAGCCCACCCACTGAGTGGCAGGCCAGATTTGGAGGTACTAGTTGAGGGAGACGGTTTTCCCTCTCCTGCAGACCTACCTCGGCCTTGCACCGCTGTGGGAGCGATGAATTCAAACATCCGCCACTCCTGGACACACTGACCCCCAGATTCAATATAGGTATAGATTAAATGTATAAATGAATGTTTAAAGCGCCCTTGAGGTGATTTTCTCACGAAAATGGCGCTATAGAAGTTATCCAATTATTATTATTATTATTCCTTCACACCACTCACAACTTTTTCCTTCCCAGATACCACGGACACAACATCTCCAAACACAACATAGCCCCTGAGCATAAACATATGAATATTAGTAGACCTGCCCATACCGGTTCCATGGAACCGGCTGGGATTGAGTATGGCTTCGCGTGAATCTATTAAGAGCGTTTAACCAGCCAGCGGACGAAAATCCACATTTCGTCGAAAGTTGTTCTTCCGATCGTGCAGGGCGGTTACAATGAGAAAGATTGATTATTCTCCGTACCAGCTTTTTTAAATTATAACTCAATATCGAATTTATTTCAATCCAAATTAGCTTTAATTTATACCTTCATCCAAAAATGCTGAAAGGCGTGATGATAAAACTATTAAAATAGTGTCCTTTTTGTAGTTATTTTTTGATTATAAGTATTTATCATTTTTCAATAATGTCTAAATTTAATAAGAATGTTAAAAAAATCTGAAATATATTAGTTTGTAAGTGCGCAAATAAATACATAAATGGACCAATTTTCGTCAAGAAACACATGTTCGTACATATTTTATAATGATTTTATTGAAACTAAAATTAAAATTCTAATACATAACTTTGCTAGATAATGTGTATTGATTTATTTTACTGCATGATTACATTATTTGAAATGGGTGTGGTATAATACAAAAACTTTTTTGAAAATTTAACAAATCTGCCAACGACCTATGGAATAACCTTATTATACTAAAAATTTTAAAAAAATCTAAAAATTTATTACATAACTATGCTACATAAAAGAACAATCTTTCGAAATCCATTTATAATTTTTTGCGGAAAAGAGTCAATACGTCTAAAAACTTTTTTGAAAATTACGTATTTCCGGCTTTCTCTGGTAATGCCCTCTTAATTCTTCTGCGAGACACCGCAAAAACATGGTTTGTGTTTTGAAAACGTGCAAATATATACTATCACTCAAGATACATGGCGTGTGCTCGTCGATGTTTAATGGGGTAAGTAAATTATGAAACATTTGTAAAAGTGTCCTAACTAAATACGGCAACAAAATATTGGAGTCTGAAAATAAGCGAACTTTACTTTGCCGTATTTAGATTTCTCAAATTTGTTCATTACGCGGCGAGCAATTCGCGCTCCCATGTAAAAAGGTCTATTCATTCAAAAGCAGAGTTTACTTTTAAGAACTAAATGGTGATATTTTAATGCGAGATGCCTATATACTGTCATATTGAGTTATCGACAAGTCACATATCTCCAAAGTCATATTTCCGCTCTGCGCCCCGCTGTAGTTGATGTCTACCCCACACCTTTATGTTCTGGTCTACTAATATTCATATGTCTATGCCCCTGAGGGATTTTTTTCTTGTGGGCCTACTGTTTGAAGCTAATGTAAAATAAATCTGTTCTTTTTCAAATGGAATTTCCAATCTAGTCGATTCAAAATCAACGTGTTGAACCATGACAAAAATTGACTGAATATTTTATCATTTCATCGCGTCACTTAGATTCCTGGCGTCATTATTTATTTTTTGTCATCAGCTGTCATCGCCGCGTGATGGTGCGTGTCCCTAAATGGTTTAAAATGACAAAGTGGGCGCCAATATCGCAATAAATCACAGCAAAATCAACGTTGATAATAAATAACATTTTAAAACTGTTCAACGTTCAAATATTGATACATAATTTGGTTGACTGCGAACTGTGAAATATTTTGAAGAATGGGAATTGATTGATATCTATCTAAGAATTTTGTTGAGAAATTTAGTTCCTCCCATAGGTCACTAGGCATCTTTGGGTTAACATAAATTTTCTTACTTGAAAGTGTACATTACTGAAAATTTATGAATTAAGAACAAGGTATTAACTAACAACTACCTTACTACTTTACTACATTGCTTACTATTGCTTTATCCACATTCACACATATTCTATTTATTTTATTTTTTATTTATAACATTACATTTGATACATTTGTATGGCAAAAATAACATAATAATAACATTGAAAAATAACTATAACATGTGTACAAGTGTTATTATGTCTTGTGGGTCGATATTAGTTCCTAGCTAGGCAGATTGTCCGTTCTAAGGAACCAAATGCTGGTGAGAATGCAAAAAATAAAAAATTTTTTTTTAACAAAATGTTCATTTTATTTTTTTAAATTAAATATATATTAATAAAGATGCCAGAAAATTTATTCTGTAACAAAAAAAGAAAAAGAAAAGAAAAATGTTTTTATTTTTTTTATTTAAATAATATACGCACTAATTTTTTTTTACTAAATGTGCCGTTAATAGGTTGTGTAAAATTTTAAGTGACATTATTTAATAGTTTTTCAGATTCCACCCTACCTAAGCCAATCAACCATTTTGTTATTATTGAACTGACGTGGGACATTTTGCAAGCTTTAATATTTAATTCTAGGGGAATTTTATTATATATTTTTGGTCCAAGATATGTACATGTTTTTTGATACTTTGCCGTATTGCTCCCTGGGACCACAAGATCCTTTCTGGTGTGACTTCTTGTGATATATTTATGATCAATTTTTTTAATATTATCTAGATTTTTATGTACGTGGATAATAATCCTTTTTATATAGTTTTGACGAATATCAAGTACATAAAAGTTTTTGTAGAGCTGATCGCTAGAATAACTATAGGGTTTACGCAAAATTACTCTAATTATGGATTTCTGGGCCTTCACAAGCGGATCTAAAATTGTTCTGCCCGACGCTCCCCAACCAATGCAACCATACGTTAAGATGGGGTTGCACAATCCGAAATATATTTTTCTTAGGTCTTGTTGTTTAATTATGTTCCGTAATGCAAAGAATATGTGAATCAATTTTCTTACCCTTATTGAAAGGTTTTCTATGTGATATTTCCATTTCAGATGATTGTCTATAATAACACCTAGATATTTGATGTTTTCTACACTTTCCAAAGCTTCACAATTACAGTTTGAATCAATATTAACGGAATTACAAATAGTCTTATGTGTTTTTATTGTGTATGATGTACTAGGTTGTCCTTTTATAGTTGGGCTGAATCTTATGTATTTAGTTTTTGCTATATTTAGTGTTAGTAGATTTTTGTCAAGCCACTGTTTTATTGCATTTATTCCACTTTCAGCACGTTTATGAGTTTGGGTCTAATCCTCTCCTTCAAATATAGCTACTGTATCATCTGCGAAAGTAATAATTTTTCCGCCTACTGTTAGCTCGCATAACTCATTGATATAAATTATAAATAGAAGAGGTTCCAGTGTGCTTCCTTGTGGTACCCCAAAATTAGTGTCTAGTGAGTTACTCACCGTTTTTCCCATTTTGAGTTGCTGGCTTCTACCCGTTAAGTAACTCTTTAACCATTCGTAGGGCACATCTACAATACCAATATTTTTTTAATCTTTTGAGGAGTAATTTATGAGAAACTGTATCAAAAGCCTTGGCTAAGTCTAAGAACAGTGCTATGTTTTTCTTTCCGCGATTTATATTTCCAGAAATATGTTAAATAAAGCCAAACTGATTTTTACTTAAAAGTTGTCGACTCTCTACATAGTTACTTAATCTATTTTTAAAGATTTTTTCTATAATTTTAGAGATAGGACTCAACAGGGATATTGGCCTATAATTGCCCACTTGGTTATTACGAATTTTCAAAAATCCAACTGGTGCTCGGTTGTGCGGGTCTTCTTGTGACATTTAAATTTATTTGATGTGTTCACATTGTGAAACCTCTCAACATATCCCAACTAGGGAGATCATAGCTTGCTCCAGACGGTTGGGAGCTGTTGGGTCTCTTATGCGGTAATAAATGGAAGAACAAAATTAAAGGGGAAGGTTGAAAAGTGCCCAACCACTCATATACAGTCATTAAACAAAACATAGCTCCACACAGGAGGCTTTGAGGATAATAATTCCCCTCAGGGCCTGTGTCACCTTTGGGAGTGCTGTGTGGAGGGTATTTTTTAGAAAATGAAAGAGAGGGAGTTCTGGGAAGGAAAAAGGTATGTGGGGTGGGTAGGAATCTAGGGGTCAGTGTGTCCAGGGGTGACAGACGTATGTATCCATCTCTTCCACTGCGGTGCAAGGTGATGTTCCGAGAGAGTCCTGCTGGAGAGATTAAAAGGTCTCGCACGACCAGTCTTTATCGACCCGGCCTACCACGCACTTGGTGGGCAGACGCATCCGTCGCCAAGACTTGAAAAAACCTCACCCCATGAACCCGGGCACCCTTGCTAAGTCACTAAACCCGGGTTCATGGGGTAAGGTTTGTCTAGGTCTTGGAGGCGGATTACCTGGACACACTGAACCCAAGATTTCAACCCACCACTTAAACCCTTTTCCTTCCCAGAACTCTCCTTCCCTTAAAAAACCCTCCACGCAGCTTCCCCAAAGAAGACATAGGCCCTGAAGGAAATTCTTTTTATTCAGGGCCTCCTATGTGGAGCTCATGTAAAAAAAAAAATTGAAAAAGTATTCAGGGTTACTAGCAGGATATTTCAAAAGGTCATACCAATGTACCATGCTTCCAGGTGTCATTTTATGGGATATTTAATATTATGTAAAACCCAGACACCTATAAATTATATTTGATTTATGTGAGCACTCGAATATTGCTTTCCTGGTTATCTCAAAACTTAGTATTTGGAGATGTCTGACCAATCAACTGGACGATCGATATACACTAACAACTTTTCTTAAGGGCCCGAAACCCGGATTTGTACCGATTTATTACATATTTTGCTTAAACACGGTAAGTTTTAAAGCTCTTATAAAAATATATGTTATTCTTGAAGATAATATCTAGTCTTTGCAACGCCGAAACGCTAATTATATAAAATTCCTTCGATAGAAAAAAATCGCAAAGTATGCTCCAAAAATTATTATTAACACGTTTGTTTCAGTTATTTTACAAGTTATATGTATGAAAAAATTCACAGCGTTTCTTTAAATGCTGTTTAAGATAATGCCCGCGAGATTGCTCTATTTTAAACGAGTCGTGTTTTATTAAACATTTTCGCAATTTTCGCATCGATTTTGTCGCTGTAAATGTTAGCGCTCTCCTCTAACATTCGTAATTTCGTATCTCTCCATCTTCTTCTTTTCGGGCCCGGTCGCAGAGCCTTAAGAGGGCATTACCAGAGAAAGCCGGAAATACGTCATTTTCAAAAAAGTTTTTAGACGTATTGACTCTTTTCCGCAAAAAATTATAAACGGATTTCGAAAGATTGTTCTTTTATCTAGCATAGTTATGTAATAAATTTTTAGAATTTTTTTTAATTTTTAGTATAATAAGGTTATTCCATAGGTCGTTGGCAGATTTGTTAAATTTTCAAAAAAGTTTTTGTATTATACCACACCCATTTCAAATAATGTAATCATGCAGTAAAATAAATCAATACATTATCTAGCAAAGTTATGTATTAGAATTTTAATTTTAGTTTCAAAAAAATCATTAAAAAATATGTACGTACATGCGTTTCTTGACGAAAATTGGTCCATTTGTGTATTTATTTGCGCACTTACAAACTAATATATTTCAGATTTTTTTTACATTCTTATTAAATTTAGACATTATTGAAAAATGATAAATACTTATAATCAAAAAATAACTAAAAAAAGTACATTATTTTAATAGTTTTATCATCACGCCTTTCAGCATTTTTGGATGAAGGTATAAATTAAAGCTAATTTGGATTGAAATAAATTCGATATTGAGTTATAATTTTAAAAAGCTGGTACGGAGAATAATCAATCTTTCTTATTGTAACCGCCCTGCACGATCGGAAGAACAACTTTCGACGAAATGTGGATTTTCGTCCGCTGGCTGGTTAAACGCTCTTAAGGTTGTGTAATTTTTTGCACAGTTTTAGAAGTGGAATGATATCGATTGCAATCGGCCGCGATGAGTTTAATTCTCGGTGCAGAACGAGGTGGCTAGGTAGGTACTGGGTGCAGACTGCAGAGTTCTCGGGACTGCGAACCCGTCTTGAGACTTGAGATGGGGCGAGAGATTACACCGGCCATTACCTCGGGTTGGGCTTACCTAAGCAGACATCTTGACTATAATATCTTGCAAAGTAAGAACCTAAGGCTGCGTTACATACTCATTAAAGATATACTCAGGTTTTTCAATATTTTTGTACAGTTTGCACTGTTGTCTTTTAAAAGTTAAATGAAACAATATTATTTAATTAAATGAAGACAATATTAGCGAAACTCATTCGAAAATCTGGAGACAGGAAAATCAGAAAAGATATTGGCTCCGCTGGGACTCGAACCCAGGACCCTTTGCTTACATGGCAAGAGCTCTACCGATTGAGCTACGGAACCCATATCAATTCGATCAAAAAAAAAAAAGAAACAATATTACTTTTGGTAAAAAATTATATTTTTGTATATTAATGCCGACCGGTTTCGGAACAACCGTTTCTTCCTCAGAGCAAAATAACTAACTTAATTTTACAAAATTACGAGTGAAAATATATATTAGGTGTTAAAGTGGGGTGAGACGTGACTAAGGATTAGTGAAGAGTGGGGGGATGAGATAGATCGGACGGTGAATTGGAACATAATACTTTTTGATTGATTTAATAAAATTGTATATTTACAAACATTAATTGATAATGTGGGCCTAAGTGTGTGCAAATATAGATATTAAATATACACAAACAAATAATAAATAGATAAATTAATTATATATTAAATTAAAATAAAGTAAACACAGTAATAAAAAATATCGAAGATGTACCTGTAATTTTAAATAAGTATGTTTCTTATTTATAATTTTAAATATTTTGTAAAAAATATATATTTTCTTAAAACCGTATAAACCTATCTTTCAAAATTTAATACAAATTTATTTGTAATAAAATTTGGTATTTTATTTAACAAACATTTATCTTCTCCTTCCCGTCCTACATGTCCTTTAGACTCAAAACACTTCAATCAAAATAGCGTTTTTTTATTTTAAATTATTGTAGGTAAGATAGATAAAACATATATTTATAGCAGGTACAAGATTCAACCATTCTTAAAATTTGGTAATGGCCGTTATACACGACATCTTTTTTCAGCCCGATTCCAGTTAGACACAAAAGTCAACATTTTTCGCTTTACGCGATCGCTATTTTCATATCCACGATTTCAGTGGGCATCACAGCAAACAGCATGGTTCATGTGTTGTGTGCAGTGATGACAAATGAAATCGTAGATATGAAAATAGAGATGAAAATAGCGATCGCGTAGAGCGAAAAATGTCGACTTTTGTGTTTAATTGGAATTATTTAAAGAGCAATTAAATATACCTACTGTTTTAGAAATTTCACTCAATAGCACCATTCCTTCTGTCATGCTATGCTGTGCTAAACATCTATTCTGCCTTGTAGTATCTTGAATAAGTCGTGGTGATGACTATGGCTGAAGTTTAGGAATGGGCTTTCAAAGCGCCAATCGCTCCGGGCAGTTGAATAAGATAGTCTTACTCACTGCTAGAGTCTCATTTCCTTTGACAACAGCCCTTTGTCGATTACATTGGTCCTCAATCAATTAATTACTGCATACATTCATTCAATATCCTTATCAGCCCTCTCCGATAGAATTAAACAACGTATTCAATGAACTCCCATGCGAAATAAACTGGCATCCCATTTTGCAGCCCGCTCGTGTGTTTCAAGACTAAAATTAATAATAACGAGGGACCCATACCAGTTCCTTGTAATATACTTCTGGCGGGCTATGGAACCAATGGAACCGATGATTACAACACGAACTCCGGGGGAATTACACAAACACGGAATGTAAACAGAGCAGTAGCTGTAAGGATAGGTACGTTGAAAGCTAATATGGTTACAGGGTGTTTGGGAAATGTGCGAATTTGATTAAATTATTACTTATATTTTCACTTTTTTTCTTAATTATCTATAAAAAGTTTATTTATATGCGATTTTTCGAGGCCTGTCAGACGTAGAGGTATATAATTTCCAATCATCGACAGGTCAGCAGCGTCATCAGCTATCGGAAGGTTAAAGGAACCAAAGCGCACACCAGATACTAAGTTCGGTGAGCGCGCTTTCGGAGTGTCAGGACCTAAAGCCTGGAACGGACTGCCACATGACTTAAGAATGATCACAGGCGCGGCGGAATTTAGAGCTAGACTTAAAACTCACCTTTTCAGACAGTCGTATCCATAAACTCAAAATCTTTCACCTTCACTTTCAATGCCCGCGACACCGTAAATAACTAACCTATAAAAACATGGAAAAAAAAAATATGTAAGCGTTTGTGAAGGTCATTTCATGAACTTTCTCCAGCCCTAAAGATTCCGAAATTCCTTAGTATTTTAAAATAAATACCAACTATACTTTTGCCACTAATCTCCAATAGTCCTAAATTCTCCAGTATTTTAAAATAAATACCTCTACTTTTCTATTCACAAATGTAATAGGTACTAACAGCGATGAGGGTAGCAAATAATGTAAAATCACGCAATGTCCAGTGTGTTAACTGTAATGTCCTCCGCGTGCAAGGCCGTATCTTCTCCAAGCATAAACTTATAATTAAAGTGTGTTTACCGGAAGTGACCTGCCAGGTAAGTATATTTCTGTATCCATTTGTAAATAGTAAAATCAGTTAGAAATTAAGCATTCCTAATAAATTGTACAGCGCCCTTGAGGTGATTTTTCACAAAAACGGCGCTTTATAAATTATCCAATTATTATTATTATTATTATTAAATGTATATGAACATATGTAGTTACTCGCAATTCGACGGTCGCGAGATCGAATTCCGACTTAGGCAAATAAATTTTATTTGATTGGTGTTATTTCACAATTAACTCATTTAAAATAATACATAGTATATTTGCAGCACGTTCCAGAGTGGAAGATACTCACAGTATCTCGCTGGTGTAAGACCACCATTCAAAAAGTTGCTTGAAAAGGCTTTAGCCGTGTTTAGTTACCAGATCTGATTAGCCAGGTACTTCCTCACCCTCCTCTTCCACATCTCCTTCCCCTCCCCACTACCTTCAGCCTCACAAAATACCCCAATTGGGGATGCCATAGTCTCACTTGCTCCAGGCGGGAGCAGCTGAGACTCTAGGTATTCACATAAAAAAAGCTATTTTTCTCAAGTTTCCGGAAATTGTTTGGTTTTGGTTTCTTCCTTACTGTACTTTAATGTTTAATGTACACTCAGAATGTTTCTTATTTCTAAATGTAAACTGCCTCCTGTTCTATATAGTATTTTAGTTTTAATGATTCTTGTTTAATGGCACCCTTATTGTTTATCATTATCTATAGTCCTGTGCCAAAACAGCACTCTTATTGTTAATTTTGTTCTATTGGCATTGCTTTGTATACACTGTATATTCTTTGTTTCATATTTATTATTTTATCAACATTTTGTAAGGACCCGTAAGAAACACTATAGGATTACTTTTAAGTTTATTATAGTTAAGCGCACTTGAAGTGAAATAACACAAAACTGCGCTATATAAATATAACGTTATTATTATTATTATTACATGAATATTTAACACGTCTGCTTGTTTAGGAAATAGGAAAAAATACATCCCAAAATACGTAATCGCGTTATACTTTCATAAGACCAAAAACGTCCCAGAGCAACCTTACATTTTAAAAGCTACTCGTATATATCTCTCTTCCTCTCACGCAAACATATGTATTTTTCTTTTAACCAGAAAGAGAACGAAACAATGCTTCTTATTGTCTTTGAAATATGAAAGCTATCTTGCATAGATATTTTACAATCTCATTCCAAAGTGACTGTTTCAGAATTTACGCGCGAAACCGAGGCTTCCGGATTGTGAGGTGCGAATATATTGAACCAAGTAGACGGGTTAAGTTTAAATACATTTTTATTTCAATACAATAAAAAAGAACGATAATCGAAAGTGTGGGTAAATCCCATAAAGAGTGTGATCTTAGAAATGTAGAAAGAGATGAAGTACAGAAGTAAATTAAGTAAATTAACTTCATTTATCTGGAGGATAGCATCATTTTATTTTATTTTCATTGAGAAAATATAATAAAACTTTCAACTTTTTTATAAAATATGAGAGAAGAAAAACATTGCTTAACCCTTTCCACTCTAAGTATTCTTTTGTTTTTATTACACCCGCGCTTTAGTTAAGCGAAATTGCATTTTTTTTAAAGTTTTTACTTATTTTTTGTAAATAAAATTGATATCGGTTTATATACCCCTAATAATTTTTTTTTGGTTGTAACCACTATAATATAAATAGCCAAAAGTTTAAATACTTTTAAAAACTAACTCTTTAAAACTGTTTGGCACCACTGTGTACTAGTGCCCACATCTACACGTTTATATACTCAGAGCCCAGTGCCACCAATAAACCACTGTAACAATAATAATTTACTCTAGTGACCAGTGTAATTCGCTGGACTCGAAACATGAATTTATTCCAAAATTTATTTGTACAAAAATTGGTTTGAAATAATGTACCTACCAATATAACCACGTACACACAGATCTTCATTATAATCGTTATCCTTTCTTATTTACTTACTCTATAAAGTACTTACTTCGCCTTTATAATTTTTATAATTATATCATTTTTATATTCTTTCATGTATTGCTTTCTATGTTCTATACTTTTCATATTATTTTTATATTCTACTATATTCTTCCATCCTCTTTTATGCTCTATAGTCATTTATTGTTTCCATACTCTTTAGTCACTTACATTCTTTTATATTCATTTGTATTCTTTAAATTTCTTTAATATTATTTTATATAATATGTATATTTATATATTTTTATTTTATTTTTTTATGTTCTCGCACACTTCTTTATATTGCTTCTGTTAATATACTGTATACGAAAATCGACTACCACAACACAGGCATGTGCCTAGTATGGTGGTCGAAAAATTCCCAATTCATGTAACAAACAATTCGAAGAATAAAGAAACATTAATAATAATTAATAAAATCTTGACAAATCGAATTATGTATGTTAAATTTGATAGGATTCTATTATTTTATTGTGTATCGATCGTCCACTTGATTAGTCAGGCATCTCCGAAAAACCTAAATTTGGGTTGAGTATGTAGTTATATGTACCCTCTATCTGTAATGCTCAGATTATGCATAGGGATACCACGAAAACAATTATAATGCTTTAAAAATGTTTTCTGAGTCACTAGTAGGATATCTTAAAATGTCATACTAATTTTACTGGATTGTTATACCTACGGTGTTATTTTATAGCATATTTAACATAAACCATAGACAAGTGTAAATAATATTTGGTTTATGGCAAGCATTCGAATATTGCCTTCCTCATTATCTCAACACTTGGTATTTGGGGTTGTCTGACGATCTATCTAGATAACATTTTATTTTATTATCTTGTGTTATTCCAAATTTTACCCTTTTTAAAATAACTCCGTACAGGAGGCCCCGAGGAAATAACAAAATAATACATTAATTAATATTTAAAAAAATAATAAAATATTTTTTTATTAAACACCCTGTAGTGAGCCATATGGCTGACGAAATGCAGTAATTTCATGCGGCAGATGGACGTAATAGGAAAAAGGTACACGCCGTATACAGGAACCCAAAAAGTAGGACAGGAGAGATAGAAGCCAACAAATATTACTATGGATGGTAACAGATAACGTTACGAGGGTTACATTTTTCTAATGAAACCGTTACGCAAATACGCGTACCAACTTATTAAAAAACGCATGTTAAGATTTTATAAAATAAATAATATACAAACCTAGGTGTATAAATCTATATATCTTCCATATCTATCTAATGTACGCGCATAACTTCCGAACGACTCCACCAAATAGGGCAATTCTTTTTTTTGTGTTCGTTATTGTCACGACAAGGTTTGTATAAAACTACGGGTGAGCTCTTACATTATGAAATTTGTATAAAAAAATTCCAGTAGGTGGCACGCGAGCTGTTTGAAAACAGAATGTAATGGGACTGATTTTTATTTTTTTTACAGTGAATACCGCACAAGAATCTCAACTGCTCCCGTCTGGAGCCAGTGAGACTATGGCATCCCCAATTGGGGTATGTTGTAAGGCTGAAGGTAGTGGGGAGGGGAAGGAGGTGGGGAAGAGGAAGGAGGTGGGGAAGAGGAAGGTTGGTAAGTACCTGGCTATTCAGATCTGGTCACCAAACACGGCTAAAGCCATTTTCAAGCAACGTTTCAATTATGAATGGTGGTCTTACACCAGGGCGATACTGATAGCCGCAAATATACTATATATTATTTTAAATGAATTAATTGTGAAATAGCACAAATTAATCAAATAAAATTTATTTGCGCATGCCGGGTTCGAACCCGCGACCTCCGGATTGTGAGTCAAGAGTCTTACCCACTCGACTACGGAGGTCGTATGTATTTAAAGCGGGAGGGGGGAGGGGAATCTGGGAGGGGGCGGGGAACTCGGGAAAAGACACGCAGGGAAAAACAATACCTTTATTTAAGTGGCATTGCAACGCAGATCATTCAGATGCTTTACATCTGCTGTTTAACGAACATTTATTTTATAAACAAATAAAGTAATGTTATTATTTAAAGTTCCATATTTAGTCATTGTCGTGCCACCAAGATAGATAATATCTCACACTTATGCATAGAAGTGATTAAATAATAATAAAACAATTATGTTATTTTCCATTTACAAATAACGCCGTATTGTTTACATTATAATTTGCAACAGTTCTTATTGGACGTACGAACATTCCATTATACTAGTTTATTATCTTTGCACTGTTTTCTGTGTTGATTTATTTATGTCATTTGAATGGTCCAACCAATGTCATTGCGCCTGTGCTCATAAAACATGCACTACTAGCTGAACTACCCGGCGTTGCCCGGGCTTTATTTATTTAGTATGAATTAACGCCGATTAACGGCTTTTACAAAGGAATTCAACAATTTGAAATGGATATGTCACCGTAAAAGCCCGAATATTGGTAAATCCTAAGATTTTCCGGTAAATCCTAAGATTTACCAACTCTTAATGGTAAAAGTCCGAACCGTTCTATAATCATCGTTTACCAACCTAACCTAACCTAACCTAACCTAACCTTACCTAACCTAACCTAACCTAACCTAACCTAACCTAACATGTACTAAATTCTAATGGTAAAAGCCCGAAAAAATCGTTTCTTATTTAAATATTATAAACGATTTTTTCGGGCTTTTACCATTAGAATTTAGTACATGTTAGGTTAGGTTAGGTTACGTTAGATTAGGTTAGGTTGGTGAACGATGATTATAGAACGGTTCGGACTTTTACCATTAAGTTTTAATTAATTCTTAGGATTTACCGGAAAATCTTAGGATTTACCGTAGTTCGGGCTTTTACAGTAACATATACAGAATATACACGTTAAGAAAAAAAAATCATTTGACAAAAAAATAAAAAGTACACATTGAAGTGACAGCATAAAGTACAAATAGTAAGCTACTATAAGTACAAATATAAGAAAAATAAAATCTCATATACATGTATACAAGATGTTTTGAAGTAAAGAAATAACCACGTAAAGTACGTAATAAAATAATTTAAAAAATTCCATAATTAATCATTGATGAAGAATGTTAATATTCAAAGTATATTGATTATAATCCAACTGAGAAGCGCTGACAAACAGCTTTAATTAAATAATGTTTGTATGTTGAAAAATAATCGTTCAATATTTATCACATCATCAACAACATATTTATTACCAAGTATATGCAGGCGATTTATTATGTAATATAATTTAGCATTAGAACCTGTATTGTTACAATGGTAAGGTAATTTGTGACGAACTGATCTACTCGGTACATGAAAACTTATTAACGAAAGAAGTTCAGAGGGGTCCAATAAGTTATTAACAATTTTAAATAAATAAAATAAGTCGGAACAAATTATTCTTTCTTTTAATGTCTCAAGTCCCAGTAGATGTAACAGGGAGAAGTAATTAATGGTTTGAATGGATATTCCCAATTTAAAATTAATGTGACGTAATTCTGCTTTAAGCGGTGGGAAAAGTGGATGGAGTAGTTTTTGGAAAATTTCACAAAGACACGTGATCTCCCATAAGCTTTGAAGGTCAAGTGTGCAAAATTTCATCAATCTCAGAATAAAACGATGTATTTCTATAAAAATCAAATGCCGCCCGCCACAGGTACTCTTTTTTTATATAATATCTAGGCGTTGCTCGGGTGTTTTGAGGTTTAAAATTCTATTAAACTCAGTGTAGTTTTAGAGTGGAATTAATAATAATATTAATAAATGAAATTTTTTAAGTATTCCATATACTTATTTTTTTTTTAATGAGAGTACCGCATAAGACTACCAACTGCTCCCAACCGCCTTGAGCCAGTGAGGCTATGGCATCCCCAATTGGGGTATGTTGTGAGGCGAAGGTAAGTGGGGAGGGGAAGAAGATGCGAGAAGAGGAAAGTGGAGAAGTACCTGGCTAATCAGATCTACTCACCAAACACGGTTAAAGCCATTTCGAATGATGGTTTTAAACCAGGGCGATACTGAGAGTATCTTCCACTCTGAAACGTGCCGCTAGTACAGTTTCTAATTTTTTTAAATAAATACATTGAGAAAACACAAATCAATCAAATAAAATTTGCTTGCGCACGCCGGGATATTGAAACCGCGACCTCCGGATCGCTGGTCGAGACCCTTGCCCCTCGACCACGGAGGCCGTCAAATGTCATGTCTTGCTCGGGCGTCTCCGACTTTTTTACCATCCACTTCATAATTCAATATTCTTAAAAAGATGAAGGGGTATGTAATTACGATTGTCGGAGAGAGCGCGCTAATATTTAAAACGATAAAATTGAAACGTACATTGTGAAAATGTTTAATAAAACACGACCGTTTAAAATAGAGCAAAAATCTCTTGGGGGCTGTCGAAAACAGCATTTAAAGAAACACTGCGAATATTTTCATACACATAACTTGTAAAATAACTGAAACAGAAGTGTTTATAATAATTTTCGGAGCATACTTTGCGATTCTTTTCTATCGAGGAAATTTCATATAATTTGCGTTTCGGCGTGGGCAATGTATAGATATTATCTTCAAAAATAACATTTTTTTAAGAGCTTAATAACTTCAAATGTTTAAATGAGGTATGTAAGAAATCGGTAGAGATTCGGTAGCGGTGGCTTAAACCATCTCGATGTTGCCATTTAAACGATCGTGGCGCCCTCCATTGAGTCTACAATTTTTTTTAAATACTGCATGATGACATTGATGACATAAATGATCATTTTACAAAAATAGATTCTGATAATATGACAGGAAATATGAAATTGATAATAAACCTTCACACTCAATTGTATGAGTGTACCATTAATATCATCATATTTACTACGAAATAGCCGTGATATAAGATTAACTTGAGTGTGCTACTACAAGATTGTCAATTATTCTGTAAAATATATTTACCAGGGAAACATAAATAAAGAAGATGATGTTGGTAGGGGAATATGCAGGAAAATAAATTAATAGCGGTCAGATAAAACCAGCACATGACTAAACCAGTACAGGAATCGGTGAAATTTAAATTAATTTTTCTATAGAAGTTATTCGACCTGCTGACGAAAGGAGCGACATCTTGTGACGAATTCTTGAATTCGAAACCGAATTATAACAGTAGCTTTGTGTGAAATTCCACGTACACAGATGTTATTTGTATCGCGGGGCGTATGGCGTGACGTCAGACAAGCACTCGAAGCTGGGTTGTGAAATTCAACCACGCAGACGTTACGGTATTAATACTGTTCGATATCCTCAGGATAGGAGTATTTTGGCTACGATTCCGAAGGTCGCTGGTACAAATCCCGACATGCGCAAGTAAATTTTATTTGATTTATTTGGGATACTTCACAATTTATTCATTTAAAATAATATAGTTAATAGTTTCGGCATGTTCAAGAATGGTAAATACTTACGTTTAGTATCGCCCTGATTACAGACGCGAAATTTCGATTATTTTGATTAAAAAGAAGTGGACACAAATATATGTTATATTCATTTAATAAATTTGCGTTTATTTGGAAAAATAAATCCAAAGAAAAATAAATCTGACACAAATTTCATTATGCGAAAGTTCACCGCTGTAAGTGATACAAACGGATTGTGGTATGGTAAACGTTTAAAAATGTTATATATGCATATTCAATATTGCATTATATTATTTGGAATACCTATTAAAGAAATATATCTCCAAACAAGTCAGCCAAATTTCTAAAATTCTGAAATTATTAATATGTTGAAATAATTTGCATACTATTATTTCGACATGCGTGTCGATTACGCCGATAGTTAATATAATAGGTGTTTGAATGTACGAAACTAATAGAATATTTTAATTATCATCGATGCGCTCGCTTATCATTAGGTTTAGCTTTAATTACCCGTTTCGTAAGCAAGCAGGTCAGTGAGACATTATTAAAAAATCACTGAAGAGACAAACAGATAAAAGTGTGTCATGGGCGTGTGACAGAACTAAGTGCAATTTTACCTTAATTCAGTGGTATTGAACAAACATTTTTTTTAATATTTAAGTTACCTCTTGTACAAATAATTAATTTCAACTTCATTGGCCCGTCTGAGGCCTGCGAATTAAAATTTCTTATGTAAAATATAGGAAAAACGAAAACTGAAAAAAGTATTACAGTAGAGCCTTGATGATCCGAATTAATGAAAAATAACACCTGTTCAGATTAGCGAAGCATTCGGATTTTATTGTGTTTAATAGAAAAATTGAATAAAACAAATACGGCATAACACCCTAAAAACAAATAACGAAAACAACTGTTTCCTTAGGAATATTTTATTCGGATTTTATTGTGTTAGATAGAAAAATTAAATAAAACAACTAAACAACTGTTTCCTCAGGAAAATTTTATTAAAGAATTATAGAGAAACATGCCAGATAATATATAATACAATTATATCACCACACTTTAATTACTGTTCAAGTATTCTTTTTCTCTGCAATGAAGAGAAAATGAAAAAAAAATGCAAATACTGCAAAATAAAGCAATGCGAATAATACTTAAGCGCAACATATACACACGGATACGAGACATGCTAAAAGAGCTAAATATGTTGACGGTGAAGCAAACTGTGTATTTGAATGTACTTATTTTTTTACATAAAATTAACATGGAGATGATGTCTAAGGAACTAAAAAGAAAAATACATTATAATAACGATACACACGGACACGGGACAAGAAATTCAAAGCAAATTAGACTGCCGACAAGAAAAAAATCAAGCACCCAGAAATCTCTGATGTATCAGGCACCAGGCCGTCCAACTCTATAACAACATCCCGAATGAAATCACTGAGATAGAAAATATAAATATTTAAAGTTTAAAAAAGAATTACGAAAATATGTCTACCTTAATAATTAATGTCTTTATTTATGTGTAATATTTAAAGAATGATTATGTTTGCAAACCAATGTAAATGTTTATATCTTTATAAAATATTAGCACACACAAAGATGTGAGCTAACTTAAGATTAATAAATAAATAAACTTCTAAAACAGAAAACACATTTACTTTTTACATCGAGTGTGCAAAATTTCATGAAGAAATATCTTTTGAAGTAAAAACATCTTTAGCAGCGTTGTGATTTGAAATTCGATGAAACGGAAACGAGCGACACTAAAAAGAGAGAAACACATAGATCTATTTGATTTAACTTGGAAGAGAATGAAATAGACTGGTGAAATAGACAATTGGTGTCCTCTTTGTGCGGCGTTTCGTAGCCTATCGGCCTTCTCTTTATGCGGTGCTTCGTAGAATAAAATATAAAATAATTTACTCCTGATACTCTGCATTCATCTCATTCTCTCGAAGTTTAGTTTTTTTTAAGTTTCACTTCTACCGCGTGTGACCTGCACACATGATTTTTAAATTTATTTTTTAGAGAGTTCTGTTTTTTTCTTCATTTCTTTCTGTTTTGGAGATTAAGTTGTTAAAATTTCATCAATGTAGGAATAAATCTGTAAATTTGTTTAAAACAAACAAACCCACACCGAGACCCTCTTCTATTTATAAATTAACTAGCAGACCCGGCCACACGTTGCTGTGGCTAACGAAACCTTTACAACCAACGCCATCTGTTTAATCATATCCACACCACGCTGGCCGCTGCCCGCTGCTCGCCGTCGCTTGGCCTGATATATTACCTATTTCAAACAATTTAAACGACAAATTATTTGGCAAATTATATACCTAAAACCCTTCCTCATGAATCACTGTATCTATTGGTGAAAACCGCATGAAAATCCGTTGCGTAGTTTAGAAGATCTAAGCGCACATACAGCCTGAGCGACTTCTTTTTATACTTAGTATAAAGAAGATAAAGATAAAGATACAGAGAGATGGATAGATTCATATTCTGGCAGTACATCTTTGATAAATAGGCACATAAAATCTGTCAGAATCCATTTATCCCATAATCTTCAAAAAGTCGGTACCGATTTACTCAACAACTTCCAACATTAAGAACCTAATTAGGACAGAATTAATATTTATCGACAGCATTAACGAATGTTAATTGCTCAGTAAACATGATAGTGAATAATTCTTCGCTACATCTGTGGCCTTCCTGATCATCTCTTCTTGTAAACATAACATTAAGGTTGGCTGTTAACGAGGAGACATCTATCAACCAAATTACAACTTTAATAGGAAACCGGGCAGCGTTTTGTTCACACAAACGTATTCCCCAATTTCCTCACTGAATTTTGACACTATTGCAAACAACGCCATCTACTGGATGGTTATCACACCGCCATTTGTTAATTTGCATACAAATCAAATCGATCAGTCGCTCCATTTATATTATTGTAGCGTATTTTTTTTTTTTTACATGAGCTCCACACAGGAGGCCCTGAGGAAAATAATTTCCCTCAGGGCCTATGTCACCTTTGGGGATGCTGTGTGGAGGGTTTTTTAAGGAAAGGAAGGAGAGGAGAGTTCTGGGAAGGAAAAGGATTTAAGGGGTGGGTAGGAATCTGGGGTTCAGTATGTCCTGGTCATCCGCCTCCAAGACCTAGACAAACCTCACCCCATGAACCCGGGCACCCCTGCTAAATCACTAAACGTAGCGAACCACTTGGGGTGACCTATGGCAGAGGTGTTGGTTATCCAATAAAGGTTCCCGGGGCGGCGGTACCCATTCCCGCCTCCCAAATTGCAAAGCGTATGCGTTGCTATGCCACTTAATGAAGAAATTGTTTCTTCCTGCGTTTCCTTTCCCATTCGTCCCGTTTCCCTTCCTTTTACGCGTCCTCTTACGCTCTCGCGATACCACTCCGCCTTCCCTCCCCCGGCCTCCCGAGTTCCTCTCCCTCTCTCGAGTTCCCCTCCCCCTCACGGGTTGCCCTCCCCCTTTCCGCATTCCATTCATTCAGTCCCGGTACATTCAATTTTCAAACAGCTCCCGTGTCACCTATTGCAATTTTTTTATACAAATTTCAAAGATAAGATAGACAGATAGAAGAAGAAGAAGATAGATAAATAGATAGATAGAGATTGATCATTAGCGTGTCGGTACGTTTTGCTATTATTGATAAGTTACTTCTTTCGCCCTTGAGGTGATTTTTCACAAAAACGGCGCGATATAAATTAGCCAAATATTATTTATTATTATTATTAAAGGAGTTAGGAGCCTCCAAAAATCGTTAAAATTGACTAGTTTAAACGCCATCGAACAGTATACAAACTAGGCTTTTTTTAAAGAAAAAATACAGACATAGAGTATCTTATAATAAAGTTAGTAAAATTTGAGAGGAGAGTGTGGGTACCGCCGTTCCGGGAACCATTTATTAGACAACCAACAACCTTGCCATAGGTCACCCTAAATGGTTAGCTACGTTTGGTGTTTTGCCGAGGTGCCCGGGTTCTTGAGAGTGAGGTTTGTCTAGTTCTAGGTGGCAAATACGTTTCCTTACCTACTGTGTGGCGGACCGGATCGGGAAAGACTGCTTGAGGCAGACATAATCTAGACCTTTCTAGTCGGACTCGCCTAGCACCGCAGAGAGAGAGGTGAATTCATACGTTCCTCAATCCTGGACACATTGACCACTAGATTCCTACACACCCCTCATACCTTTTTCCTGCCCATAAATTCCTCTCCTTTAAAAGACCCCCACAAAGCAGTCCCAAAAGATGACATAGGCCCTTTGGAATTTTTTTTCGTCAGGGTCACTTGTGTGGAATTATTATAAAAAAAAATCGGTCCAATTTTGGAGGAGAAAAATGGCGAATACAAAACATGGATTTTAATGATTTCAATTAGGTATTATCAGCCTAAGGTGCAGTTGTACCCTTTGCTCAGTATTCAGTGGAGTAAGAGCGCTAGTGTAGTACCCTAAGTGACAAGCTCAGGTATGGGGGTTCCATCGAAGCCAGAGTAAAGTTAGCCTCCCAAAAACAGGGCTTTCTGTACAGGGCCCGCAGATACTTTAATAGTACACAACTGCTAACCCTGTACAAATCACAAGTGCGCCCCACGGTTGAATTTGGCAGCCACCTCTGGTTTGGAGCTCCAAAATACCTGAAAAATACCCTCGACTCTGTGCAGAAACGGGCGGTCCGTTTGATAGATTCTCCCATCTTAACAGACGGATTGCAATCTTTAGAGCGCAGGCGTCGGGTGGGAATGCTATCCTCGTTCTACCGGTATTACAATGGAAGATACTCCGAGAAACTAGCATCATTGATCCCTTCGACACCGGTGCATAGTCGGGAAACACGCCAAACATGTGTACACGGTTGACATTTGTCATATGAGAACGGGTCGTTTCTTCGAATCGTTCTTGTGTTCAGCCTCTCGGCTGTGGAATGATTTGCCGGCCTCTGTGTTTCCTCCTTCCTACAACATGGGTCTGGACCAATGTTCATTCCTTCCTCTCCTCAAAAAGACCTTCCACACAGCATCCCAGATGACATAGGCCCTGAGGGAAGTTATTTTCGTCAGGGCCTCCTGTGTGGAGTTAATGTAAAAAAAAGTAAGAGAACAGTTTGATAAAATACCTATTGCTTAAATTTCTTGGTGACCGGATTTCCTCTTAACATATTGGAGCCGTTGTTGCTTGAAGGTCGGGTCGCGTTGAATATAACATTATAATTAACTGGTCAAACTGGATATTCCTATTAATTTATTCTGGTTAACGACTAGTACTATAACGCCCGAAGAGTTTGTAGGAGAAGCGATAGAAATTAAGCAAGATCAGGGATATAAAGATGGAAAGTTATGGAACGGGTTTTTTTGTGCAAAACTTCAAATATCTAGGTAATAGGAATAAAACTATTTAACAATAAATATCACTTTTAGTATCGGTTTTTGAATAATCAACTCAAGGGCGTGCGACAGAAAATATATACCTACTACTAATTTTCTCTACAAAATTGTTAATAACATGTTTGACTCCCCTGAACTCCTTAGGCTGATTAACCTTCATGTGCCTAGTAGAATAGTTCGTCAGAAGGTACCTTACCATTGTAACAATTCAGGTAACAATGCAGACATAAACTCAGTAATGAACCGATTGCACAGTGCAGGGAATAAATATTACATGAACGGACCAACGGACTGAATGTTTATCAGCCTATAAAAACATTAATTATTATTTTTTAATTTATAACCTAAAGTTTAGACAAGATTTTTATGCATAGCACAAAGGGTAACAATTATTATAAGCAATAATTGTCAGCCTGAAACACTCATTTACATTGAAAAATCTTCCGAGAAAAGATTCTTGCCGCCAACGGGACTTGAACCCGTGTCCTTCTGATTGCCGGTCGCATGCTCTGACCACTGAGCTATGGCGGCTTATCAAATACCCGCCAAATAATTCAATATATACTAATGTTTATAAATATAAATGTTAGTTTATGAATTAAAAAATAATAATCAATATTTGGCAAGTTTAAGTATTTCCCCAATAAATGCAGACATAATTTGTCTCGACGCCATCTAGCGAGGGATTTAACACTAACAATGTCTCTCTCGCAAAAATAAAGTTGGTTGTTTTCAGGTGGAAAAAATATAATAAGCAGTAATGGTTGAATGAAACACTAGTATATATTGAATTATTTGGCGGGTGTTTGATAAGCCGCCATAGCTCAGTGGTCAGAGCATCCGACCGGCAATCAGAAGGACACGGGTTAAGTCCCGTTGGCGGCAAGTATCTTTTCTCGGAAGATTTTTCAATGTAAATGAGTGTTTCAGGCTGACAATTATTGCTTATAATAATTATAAAAACATTGTTATTATATCTGTTTGTCTATCTTCCTCTGCCAGTTCCATGCCTCACTGCCATACATCAGGGTAGGTACCAGGACTCCATTGTGGATTGCTAGTTTCGCTTCTCTTGATAGTTTTTTTATTAGCGCCAACGGCATTCAGTCCTCCATTAATGGAATTACCGATATTCACTTTCTTTCAATATCTCTATCAGCCTTCCCATCTCTCTTAAACATACACAAACTCATCCACATGTTATTGGAAATGCTATTATTAAATCCTGGCATATCCTATTAATACATATTAAAACGGCGAAAGTTTGTATGGATGTATGTTTGTTATTCTTTCACGCAAAAAATTCTGAATGGACTTTAAAAATTCTTTCACTAATAGAAAGCTACATTATTTGCGAGTAATAAAGGCTGTATATATGGGTGAGCTCTGGCGTTATGAATAAGCTCTGGCTTTATGAAATTATTTATTATACCTTTATTGTACAGACGAAAAGCAAAGCGTTGTTTGGTAACTATAAATATTTAATTTTTATTATTTTTTTTTTTTATTAAATTTCAGAATACATTTTGTACAAAAAAATTTGAGTAGACCCACAAAGCTGTCATATGGCAGCTTGTCTGCAGGTTCTAACAATTTAAACATTCTTAATATAATATCTAAGAAAATATTTGTAAATACATTTATATTTTTAAGGAAACATTAGAATAGATCACATAGTAATATTAGATAGTTTTACTTACAGCTATAAATATATATGATATTTCAATATACCTGCCTAATAACAAAATATGTAGGCAGCTATATTAAGATATTCAAAGATACATGGAGTTTTCGTTCATTAACCATAGTTTTATCATTTTAGGACTTAGTCTCTCATTTTTATCAAATTTTATGTTTTTATTAATTTTATTGAAAATCACTGGTATTATATCAAGAGTACGGCTTCCATATTTATTTAATATTCGAGGAGTTTTTAGGCCCTTTCCTTCTCTGAATCTTGTGGTATGTTTGTGTACAAGTAGGTGTTTGTAAGGGCTTTCCCCCATATTATCCATAATAGTAGTGAACCAGTGGAGACCTTTTATTGTAAGTAGGCTTGATTGACGTGCGCTGTCATTTTGTTATTTGTTTTGGTTACTATGGAGATCCCTTTGATAGTTAAAATTATACTAATCTATACTAATATTATAAATTATAAATGCGAAACTGCGTGTGTTTGGTTGTTGCGCTTTAATGGGTGGCACGCGAGCTGTTTGAAAAATGAATGTAACGGGTATGGAGGGGGGTGAAGAGGGGGAAGGGAGGGGGGAGGAGGAAGGAGGTAGTGGAGTGGAGATAGGGAAGGTTGAGGACGCGGAGTGGAAACCCCCCTAATATTATGCGATTCGCACCTCAATAAGAGACTGATTGAAGGGTTCGAATGATAGAATAGTATGTATAACAACACTTTAACCCGCAAATAATTCAATTCGAAATATTATTTTCTCCAAGTGCTTGCTTTCGAGCGGAAAGGGTTAAGTTCCGATGTAGATTGCATAATATCAAATGACATACGAGAATTCGATCCGACAAAGGGACTTTCTCAAACAGACCGGTTTCCGTTCAGAGTCGTAATGTTACCGTTGCAGATACCTGACTCATAGTCCCGTTGTATTATTATATTAAAATCGGGTTATCAATCGGAAGGGAGACTAGCACTGCCGTGGTAAGTGTTAAGTACATATTTTCTTCCTTGACAGTCTTAAGGCGCCGTATTCCCGCTCAAAAAGAAGAAGATGGAGAGATATGTAATTACAATTACGAATGTTGGAGACTAATATTTAAAACGATAAAATTGTGAAAATGTTTAATAAAAAGCGACTCGTTTAAAATAAAATAAATAAATAAATAAGTATAATGAATAACTTATTACTTTGTATAAAACCACTAGTAACATATAGTAACATATCCTGATGAAGACAACATTGTTGTCGAAACATGTTGATATTGTTTTAAATATAGTGGTTTTATACAAAGTAATAAGTTATTCATTATATGAAAAATGATGCCACAAAATAAATTTGCGAAGTTTGAAGAAGTAAATAAATAAGTGTTTATTCCAGTATGTGGGGAGGAGAGTGCAATCCCACACATTCCATAAGGGTATAATATAAACATACATGTACAAAGTATTTGAAAGGAAAAAAAAGAATAAGAAGTTGGATATGAATGTACACGAAACAAAAAAAAGATAATAGTAGTAAATGGAAAACAAAAGAAATAATAATATTAAGCTTTCAGGATTCTGTGAGCACGTAAGGAGCCAATATTTTTCTCCAATGTGCATCAATACTGGATGATGGACTGAGGCGGGCTTCCATGACGAGGATGTTTCCAGAGCTGCTTATCCTTTCCCTCATTCCTGCCACCCTGGATCTAATAAGGGCTGCAAAGCCAGGAACTCGCCCCTCCGTGAACATCCGGGAAGCGTTGCAATATCTGGGGAGACCAAACATTATGCGGAAGGCGTTGTTATACTGAACCCGAAGTCTTTCTATACTACTCTTCTTGTAGTTTGCCCAGAGTTCAGACGTATACAGTGTTGCGCAGAAGGAAAGGAAGAGCGTCCTTTTCACAGCAGTACTGCAAAGGCGGAATCTTCTACTGAGCATGTTTGCTTTTACACTGAGAGCTCTTCTTTGCCTATCGATGTCGTCATCGTCCATCAGATTACTGGTGATTATGTGTCCAAGGTATTTAGTTCCTTCAGTCACCTGCAGGTTCACACCATTCAGGGTAGCTGGAGGAATATTTTTTGGTCCTTGTCCATATCTTACGACCAGTAGAGCCGTTTTAGTGGGGTTGTATTGCATGTTTGTTTCTTCAGCAAACTCTTCGCAGATCTTTAAAAGAATTCGTAGGCCCTTTATGGATGGTGCCATCAATACCATGTCGTCCGCATAACTGATGTTGTTCAGAAACTGTCCTCCAATTTGGCAGCCTACCCCTGCATTGTTTAGCCTGTCGGTGAGTTTTTTAAAACATAACAAAAATCTAGTGGGGAACATCCAAGAGAGCATTTAAAAAACACTGTGAATTTTTTCATATACATATATGTATAACTTCTAAAATAAGTGAAATGAACTTGTTTATAATTTTTTTGCGATTTTTTTCTATCGAGGGAATTTCATATAATTTGCGTTCAGCGCTTAAAACTTCAAATGTTTTAGGGAGATTTGTAAGAACTCGGTAGAAATTCGGGTTGCGGCGGCTTAAGGAAGATATTAAGTCTTTACTTAACACGGCACAGCTGCTCACAATGGAGTTCTGTTACCAGCACTTACACTATACATAATAATAAATAATAATTTAAGAAAGTAATTTTTATTACATTAGCTTCATATTGGAGGCCCGGAGGAGAATATTTCCCCTTAGGGACTACGTCATCTTTAGGGATGCTGTGTGGAGGGTCTTTTTAGGAAAGGAAGGAGAAAAAGTTCTGGGAAGGGAAAGTATGAGGGGTGGGTAGGAATCTGGGGGTCGGTTTGTCCACAAGTACGAACGTATGAGTCCATCCCTCAAAATTGCAATGGAAAGCGCCGCTCCGAGAGATTACTCTGACTGCTGGAGAGGTCACTCTCGATCCGGCCTGCTACGCAGTTGGTGGGAAGATGCATCCGCCGCCAAGACCCGACAAACCTCACCCCTACGAACCCATCGTTTATACACTTTATAAGTACCCTTACGAAGTCATCAAATGTAGTAAACCACTTGGGGTGACACGTAGCAGAGGTATTGGTTATCCAATACATGGTTTCCCGCCCGGCGGTACCCATACCCGCCTCCCAAATATAATCAGTCAATAGATATGATATTTTAATGTATTTCGACTTCTAGCTTAGACTTGATTTCTATTTATCTCTGATTTTGTCTTTGCTTTCATTTATCATCCTTTAATCTTACAATGTACACATTTTTTAATAAATATATTATATGATAATATAATTTTATTTATTATAGTATAATAATAATTACATAATTTGTTACACGTGTAATCGAAACACTATAGTAAATTAACTCGTTATTTTATTTGAATTATGTGTAGAATAAACAGAAAAATTTCTAGAATTTTGTCCGAACTAATAAAATAATAGAAAAATGAAATAATTTAACTTTGTATAAACCACTTATTTGATGCGCAAATCCGACCGGTTTCGGAACAAACGTTCCTTCGTCAGGGAAAGCTTATACTAATTTGACAGTTTCGAACAATGTTTTATTATGGTAGGGGTGGAGCTGTTGCTAGATAATAATGTAGATTGGGTAGGTAGGTATTAGTGTAGAGTGGAAGGAACGAAGGAACATTTGTTCCGAAACCGGTCGGATTTGCGCATCAAATAAGTGGTTTATACAAAGTTAAATTATTTCATTTTTCTATAATGGATAACCACAAAGTAATGGCTACATTCAAAAATATAATAAAATAATATTTATATTTCACAATGCAGTAAAGTTTAGATAATAAATCAGAATCGAAGTCAAAAGGAAACAAAGTAGAAAGAAAAGATTGTTAGATGTTAGTCATTATTCGTAAAAGAAAAAAAAAACATGTTGACCGCATTTCAGATATATTTCAATTCGTTTCACGAAGAAAATGCCGGGAACTACTTTGTCTAGAGACTGGAAACCAATAACATTTTTTTCTAGGATGATTTAGTTCAACAAATTGTAGAAGAAACCAATAAATTCGCAAGATAAAACGTAAGCAAGAACAATTTATCAAATCACTCCCTTTTTGGAAAATTTGGCAAGATACTAAAAAAGCTGTACATTTTACAATATAAAATACCAATGAGAACCTTATACCAAGAATTTCGTATCGGAATGGAATTTATCAAGTTAGTATTTCATTTTTTCGACAAAACTCAGAAAGAGAAATGATGTACCTACCTAAATCATTTTTTCACATTTTATTTGAAACCGTAAAAATAACGAGATGTTTTTATGATTGTAGGGTTTGTGAAGCTGAAATTATTATATGTAGTTAAAAAATTTAAAAATAAATGCACATCAAATAAAAATAAAATAATTTCCTGATTAAATGTAGGTAAGAACCTTCTTTATCGCTTGTTTGAATTCACATAATTATCAATTTATTATATCAATCATCAAATTCACATTAATAACATTGAGCGAATATAAAAAAAAAATCTGCGTTTTATAAATTTTAAATTAAAAATCCCAATAGAAGACTTAAAATATAATCTATTACTATACATTTTCGTTATTTGTTTTTGGGGTGTTATGCCGTGTTGCGCTACCTCCTTCTTTAGCCAACGTTTCGGACAGCGTTGCAGTGTCCATCATTGGGGCAGATCCGGTAGATGTGTGGATCAAGGATCAGGGGATCTGTCTGTCCGAAACGTTGGCTAAAGAAGAAGGTAGCGCAACACGGCATAAAACCCCAAAAACAAATAACGAAAATACTTTTGTCCGTGAAAATCTTAAAACGTATCTATTACTAAAAATTCTAAAAATACACACACTAGAAGACAGACGACGTAAAATAAACGACTTAATATTTTTATCCAAAATACTTAACTCTAAATTCGACTGTTGCGAACACCAACAACTTATAAACTTACAAATACAGACAGTAACCACACGACAAAATACACTACTCTACTGCAGCATTCATAAGCGGAACTACGGAACGATTTCACAGTATTGGAAATCAGTAGATTAGGTGATGTTGACATATTTAACATCAACTTGGCGAATTTTGTGGATCTTGTAAAAAACTTATTCCAAAACTATTCTCTAAACATATCTGTATTTTTGTAACTTTTCTAACAAATCGCCGTATTTTTGTATTTTTGTGAACTTGTGTGCCTTTTTTATCTAATTTTGTTTTTATTATTTCTTTATTTGTTTAAAAATCATCTGTCATGAAATAATTGTACTACCAAACATGTAAAAACCAGCTGGGCGTTAAATAAATAAATATAAATAAATAAATCAAATTTAGAAAATTTTAAAGCATATTTGAGTTTTCGCTGGATTATTTGAAATAGGTATGTTGATAGTAATGAAAATAAATTAGTTTAGTTTCTGAACCATTATATTAAAGTAGGGGTGTAAACAAAGTTAGGTAATTATTTTGGTTTAATTATAATGATGCCACAACGTGAATTTACAATTAACAAACCAACTAACCATCATGGCGGTGTTTCATCGCAGTGTGGACAGACCGCCAAACAACTCGGACTTGGGACGCACTATTTGCCTCATTCACATTCATACATCGTCTCATACATACTCTTCTATTATTCTGACGCTTGAAATGGCCAGACTCCAGCATCTGATTCACTTCATCGTGCCATGTCTTCCTCAGGCATAAATAAATATATAATAAATAACTTGTCATTTAAACAAATTATTTACTTCAATACTATATTGTTAATCTACAAAATAATCAATGGCCATACGTCTATTGAATTCCTAAGAAAAATTGATAAACTACAAAGCAAACATACACATGAGACGAGGAAAAGTACGGAGCATTGAAGATATTTGGAGAGTTACCCGAAGAAATAAAATTGGAAGAGAGCATAAAGGCATTTAAAATTAAATTGCCAAGATATGTGATTGATTTGGTATAGATGTATTATTTTAAGTGTATGTATATATAAGGATTGTATTAGGAGATAGATAACTATGTACCTATTTAAAATACCGCAATAAACAATAAATAAACTCTTACAACCTCAATGTCGTTTCTTCGTTCATTTACTCTACATGCCCAAACCATCTGAGGATCCTTTTCTTAATCTTACTCATTACGCTTTCATCAGCCTTGCATTCTTTGCGGATCTCCATATTGCTTTCACGATCATACGTGGTTTTACTACACGTACGCCTCAGGGATTTGATTTCTACAGCATTCCGTTTACTTTCATCATTCCTCTGCCGATTCCATGCCTCACTGCCATACGTCAGGGTAGGTACCAGCACTCTCTTGTGGACTGCTAGCTCCGCTTCTTTGGATGGCTTTTTTTGTTAGCGCCAAATAAAGTATTTATTTATTACTAGCAGACCCGGCCACACGTTGCTGTGGCTGACGAAACCTTTATAACCAATTCCATATGTTAAATCAAATCCATACCGCCCGTTTGCCCGTTGGACGCTGCCGCTGGCCGCTGCCGCTGCCCGCTGCCGCTACGTATTACAACCAATTTACATAAAACCTTGACAAATTATATACCTAACAACCTTCCTCATGAATCACTATCTATTGGTGAAAACCGCATGAAAATCCGTTGCGTAGTTTAAAAGATCTAAGCGCACATACAGCGTGAGCGACTTGATTTTATACTTAGTAAAGATAAAGATACTTTTATTATTTTTACACAATTAAGTTTACAAATAATTTACGTACTATTATTACTTCTTGTTTATTAAGTAATTGGTGAAGTTTTTATGGTTTCCGGCAGCGCAATACTTTATTTCATCACTTCGTAATAATAATAAAAAATAATATTTGGATGATTTGTATAGCGCCATTTTTGTGAAAAATCGCCACAAGGGCATGATACAAATTTATAAATTATATCTACAATGCTCTTTCTTACTACTTACAACTTATCTTTGTAATACTATAAAGAGGAAAGATTTGATTGTTTGTTTGCATTCAATAGGCTCCGAAACTACTGAACCGATTTGAAAAATTCTTTCACCAATAGAAAGCTACATTATCAGCGAGTAACATAGGCTATATATAATGGTAAGTTCTGGCGTTATAAAATTTGTATAAATGAAAATGTGTGCATTTTATATATTTTAGCGGCAGGGAGGAAAGGCAGGGGGAAGGTGGGGTTTGCGGAGAGGGAAGACATGAGGGAGGGGAAAGGTGGGGAAGGTGGAAGGGAACGGGGATGCACAGGAAAAGACATGCAGGAAGAATCAATTTATTTCTTTGAATGGCATAGCAACGCATGCCGGGTACCTACCAGCTAGAGGCTAATATATTGCATCCACCGGTTCTTAGATCACTAATACAAAACTATATGTGCAATACTACAACACATAAATACTTGTCACACTTAATCACAAACACGTAAACACCTCAGCACAGGTTCTCCTAGTGAGGTGTTCACGAAACATACAAAATTACCCATCCACAGTTTCACCTTCTCAAACCTACCTTACACCCAACATAATTAAATTTCAAAATACATTATGTAAAAATGTTTTCAAAATATATTATGTAAAAATTATAAGAAATAGGTAAATACTGTAATATATAGAAAAAAAAAAAAAAAAAAATATATATATATATATATACATTCGGCAAGTGAATTTCGGTTAAAATGTACATAGGTAATTATATTATAATTTTTGTAGAATAAACCGTTTTATATTCAACGCCAAACTTCAGAGCTCACACAAAACAAAACGTTTTAAAAATATGTTTACAAAGAATAATATGTAAGAAAATATAAAAGAAAATACGAAAAAACGGGAATTTCAGATTTACTTTAGCTGATTCCTGGAACACATTTATTTCATAAATCTGCCTTCCTTAAGGTCTTCCGCCTTTTGTATCATAATTTTTGTTTTTTTTTTAAATAAAAAATGTACAAACCTTAATCATGTTTATTAATTTCACAACATTCCTGACATAATTCCCATAATACTGAACATATTCATAGCCCGCAACTTCTGTAAATAAATATTTATAAAAAAAAATGGTTTTATTTTATAGCTTCCCGTTTAAAATTTACGTGACTCTATGCTTAACGTGTTTGCACAAATATAAACATAGTAACATGTTAAATACGTTTTTAGATTTTTCACGGCCAAAAGTATTTGGGGTGTTATGCCGTGTTGCGCTACCTCCTAATTTAGCCAATGTTTCGGACAGACACAAATCAGCCGGTTCTGCCCTGATGATGGACACTGCAACGCTGTCCGAAATGTTGGCTAAAGAAAGAGGTAGCGAAAGACGCCATAACATCCCTAAAACAAATAACGAAAATAGTAATTCATATGTTATTTTGTAGCTTTGAAAAGCCATCGAGGTATAATTCACATGGTTTCACGCCAACTCAGAAACGAGTCAACTCAACACTTCTTTGAAAAGTCATTAAAAGATATGAAATTAGTAAAATTTTCAAAATTTTAAGTAACCCCCGACACAAAAAAGAGCTGATGACCTTCAAATGCCTGAACAGATTTTCATGAATTGTAGCTAAGAATCATCTCGATCACGTTAACTTTCAAACAACAAAAAAACCACATTATAATCGGTCCAATCGTTTAGGAGCTACGATGCCACATACAGACACACAGACGGCGGTCAAACTTATAACACCCGTCCGTTTTGCGTCGGGGGTTAAAAAATACAAGTGTGCAATTCGTACGCGCTAGAAGTAAAACCTTCAGAAAACTAAAGTCGACAAGAGTGGAGAGGCTACGGAGCACCGCAAAAAGAGGAGACCGATAGGCTACGAAGCACCGTAGAGGAGACTGCTTATACAGTCTCATTTTCTTATAGACTAAATCCTATAGATAGTATAGATGAATGTGTGTCTCTTTTTGGTGTCGCCATTTTTCGTTTCATCGAGTTTCAAATCACAACGGTGTGAATGGATAGGCTACGAAACATCGTACAAAGAGGAGACCGATTATTCTATCACATTCTCTCGCAGCCTAACCCCTTAGATGTATGTGTTTGCCTCGTTTTAGTGTCGCTTTTTTCGTTTCATCGAGTTTCAAAAAACAACGGTGCTAAAGAAGTTTTCACTTACGACTTTTCGAATGTGTTAAGTTAAGATCATTGTCCGGTCACCATTTCACATATGGGTGTAGAAAAAAGGGAAAGTGTTATACTTATATTATGGAAAAATAATTTAAAAAATGCATTAAGAAAATTTTTAATTTATATTATGGTCACCCTATAGGTTTATCTAATGAACTACTTTGACTGTCAACAAAAAAGAAGTAAGTTCAAATTGTAATAACCGCCAAAACTTAACGTTAATTTCGGGAAATTATGACGTTATAAATCAAATGTTTGAAATAATGTCAATCAGTACTGTCGTACTTCTAAAACGCCACATTTCCAAGAAAATCTTATTTACAAATAAACCAAACAAATAAAAACTGATAAAATGTCTCGTTGCGTTACATTTCCTTTCGTTTACCAAAGATATCAACATTCTTCTATCAGTTTCAATACATATATCAATCAATCTGTATAAAAAGTTGACAGAATACTTTATTCCCGACTTTTGAGGGAATAATTTCACCGTGATATTTCGTGATATTAAATCTGTAAGATAAAATAGAAGGATACAATACGTAGGTATGCATCTATCGATTAGGATCACTTACATTGACGGCATCCGTTGTCGAGAGGTAAGGCTCTACACTCGCAATCCGAAGGTAGCGGGATCGAATCTTAGCTTTTGCAAATAAATTCTATTTGATTTAAGTAATTTTGTAGTGTCCGTCCGAAACAGGACTTTCTACCGAAAGCGAAACTTTTTTAGACATGTAAAAAATCTATTGTTTACTGAAATTTGACTTATTTTTTACACTTATACGAATATACAGTTAACATGTGTTAAATGAAACAAAAAAAACAATAATTGAAGTATGTGAAAAAAAAAACTTTTTTCGATATTACTAAAAATTAACAAACATGTTAACTATTTCTTGGAACAAAAGTTTGTCAATAATCAACACTTATGTACATTATAAAGGAAGGACCTCATTAATTGAGTATTTTAATTTAAATTGCGTTTACAATCACAATATTCTTAAGACTAAATTGACCATTTATTGAGATCTTTTGCCGAGTTTCGGTGCGGCCGAAGATTGAAACCGAAACTAGATTTTTTGCCGAAACTTGCCGAAACCGAAACCGAACCTTCGGTCAGTCACTAGTAATTTGTGTTATTTCACAATTAATTAATTAAAAATAATATAAAATATATTTACGGCATGTTCCAGAGTGGAGGATTCTCTTAGTATCATCGCCCTGGTTGGTGTAAGACGACAATTCAGAATTGAAACGTTCCTTGAAATGACTTTAGACGTATTTGGTAAATAGATCTGAATAGCCAGGTAGGTATTTACCCACCTTCCTCTTCTCTATCTCCTTACCCTCCCGACTACCTTCAGCCTCACAACGTACCCCAATTGGAAATGCCATAGTCTCACTAGCTCCAGATGGGAGCAGCTGGGATATTTGTGAGGTATTAACATAAAAAAAAATATATATAAACTGAACATAAGCTGAAAAGCGCAATTCGGTGAACCTTAATTTTTACAATACAATTAGATCACGGAGGCGATTTTTTTTTTTTAAATTAACTCCACACAGGAGGCCCTGAGGAAAGTAATTTCCCTCAGGGCCTATGTCATCTGGGATGCTGTTTGGAGGGTCTTTTTGAGGAGAGGAAGGGATGAACATTGGTCTTGAAGAGACCCATGTTGTAGGAAGGAGGAAACACAAAGGCCTGCAAATCATTCCACAGCCGAGCTGTTGAACACAAGAACGAGTCGAAGAAACCACCCGTTCTCATGTGACAAATGTCAACCGTGTACAAATGGTGGGCAAGGGTTTGGCGTGTTTCCCGACTATGTGTGGTAAAACAATTATGAGAGTATTACAAATAATGAGGTGATTCAGAAAGAATACAAGGCTGATATAAGCGTAATCACTGCACAGATAATACACACTAAAAATGTTTTCCATTTAGTTTTGAATGGAAATCGATGTCGCCAATGGCCTTTACGTCCTAGTCCATTTAGCACGCGCTTCGTCTCTATTACACTGCCTGACATCGTATGTCGCCATTCCATTCGATATAAATAAACTTTCAAAATGGTGTGATGGGTGGAACCACAGTATCCTCCTTAAGAGTCTCAAAGTTGATGTTTTGTTTTCACTTATGATGGCAAAATAACACTGTAATTGAAACAAGCGAACACTACAGCACAGGTTCTCCCAGTGAGATATTCACAAAATACTTTCAAAATGATGACACATAAAGGATTTCAGTATTTCAATTTTTTTTTTTTTTAAAGAAAGTTAAACATTATTGGGTTACGAATAACCTGACAATATTTGGAAATCTCCTACTACCACCACAGTAAGTGAAAAATGTTGCTTGTGTCGTGATGGAGGACATAGCCAGCTGAGGAATAGAATAAGCTATGCTTGAGTAGGACCCAAACGCTATACCAACTACGAGACTACTAACAGATTCAGATAAGATCACAAAACATGACCACATCGCATTTCTTGCGTTCATCTCTATTCTATAAGCTTAACTAGCTGGTACCCGGCATGCGTTGCTATGCCATTTACCTAATAAAATTGTTTCTCCCTGCGTGTCCTTTTTCATTCGTCCCGTTCCCCTTCCGCCTCTCCTTCCTCTCGCACGCCCCCTTCCCCTCTCGCATTCCCACTCGGTCTCCTCCACCTTCCTCTCCCCACTCCACTCCCCCTTTCCGCCGTCCCGCGAACCCCCTCCCCCCTCCCAGGAACCCCCTAACCGAGTTATCCTCCCCTCTCCCACATTCCATACATTCAGTCCCGGTACATTCAGTTTTCAAACAGCTCGCGTCCACATATTGCAGTTTTTTTATTCAAATTACATTGCCAGAGCTCACCGGTAGTTTATACAAACCTTGTCCTGACAATAACGAACACAAAAACAAAAGAATTATCCAATTTGGTGCAGTCGTTCGGAAGTTATGCGCGTACATACATTTCGGCGATTCATTTTTAATTATATAGAAGATAGAAGAAGAAGATAGAAGAAGAAGATAGATAGATAGATAGATAGATAGATAGATAGATAGATAGATGAACAAGATTAAGAAAAGGGTGCTTAGACGGTTTGTACATGCGGTGCGATTGAGAAAGATAATTTAAGAAAATATAATGTAATGCGAATGCAAGGGGTTGGGGACGCTCAAAGAAGTCATGGCAAGATCAAAATACTGAGTCAGGTCATGTCGAGAGATACAAACGAATGCATGATCGTGAATGAAGCAAGTGGTATCAACCTACTGTGGAGAAAAGGCAAGATGGCCAGTTTGGTCCATCAGCTAACGACCCGTATAAAAGTTGTTATCTGTCAACTATTTCGTCAATGTTGGGAGGCGGGTATGGGTACCGCCGTCCCGGGAATCATTAATTGGATAACCAACACCTCTGCCATAGGTTACCCCAAGTTGTTCGCTACGTTTGGTGAGTTAGCAGGGGTACCCGGGTTCATGGCAGGTCGGATCTAGAGAGGGTGGTTGAAAGAGATCTTTTGACCTCTTCAGCAGGAATCTCAACAGAATTTGGACTGCAGTGCAAGGGATTCGACCGTCACTTCTGGACACACTGACCCCCAGATTCCTACCCACCCTCATACCTTTTTCCTTCCCAGAACTTTCTCTCTTTCCTTTCCCCAAAAAGACCCTCCATACAGCATCCTAAAAGACGATATAGGCCCTGAGGGGAATTATTTTCCTCGGGCCCTCCTACGTGGAGCTAACGTAAAAAAACTATAGTCCTAGATAGTTGAAACCTACAATAATAATAGTATAATATAAATGTTATTGTTATTATGCACAAACAATTATAGTAGTTTAAATTTAACCTACCTACATGATACAAACGCATTGCTTTATAGGTATATTATTCAATTTTTTTAATATTAATTAATTGTATTCACATTTAACGACCCGCTGAGTTGTTGGCATGTCGGTATAAAGTATGAATATTTTATTAATATGTGATATTGCGTGCAATATTTACACTAATTATATAACTGAATATTTTTAACTTCACATAGGTAGGTACCAAATACGCAATATTTTGAGCCCCTAAGAATTGTTAGTTTTGGTTTTCTGCTATATGCTGTATCTATATTCTTTTGCAATTTTTACATTTCTTTAGATCATTTGACTGTATCTATATTCTTTCTGCAAATTTAACATTTATTTAGTTCACTGGACTGTATCTAGGATTATTCTTTCTGCAATTTTTACATTTCTTTGGGTCATTTGTGTGTATCTAGGTATATTCTTTTTGGAATGTTTACGTTTCTTTGGGTTATTTGACTGTATGAATATTCCTTCTGCAATTTTTACATTTCTTTTGGTCACTTGAATGTATCTAGGTATAGGAATTCTTTCTGGAATATTCATGTTTCTTTGGGTTATTTGACTTTATCAATATTCCTTCTGCAATTTTACATTTCTTTGGGTCATTTGAATGGATTTATTTTTGGAATTTTTACATTTCTTTGTCATTTGATTCATTTTAAAGCGTTCGATAGTTGATTTTGCACAAAAGTATCTCTTTGAAAATGACACAATAAATTATTTACATAATATTGTCTAACATTGAACATCTCCAAAGGTGACAAATGTGTGACAAAGAGCTACAATTACATTCAATACTATTAATAAGTATTAATAAATAAAAACAAATTTGACTTTGACGAGTTTTACAAATATTACTTATGTGTTTTTGTTTTTAATTCGTAAAACTCCATTTAATTTTTAAAAAAATAATTAAAATTAAGTTAATTTTATAATGTTATTATTTATTATATGAGGATGTTTACAAAACCTAAATAATATAACGCACTTAAATAAGTCACAGCAGTAACGTCATTATTAAACTATTAAGAAAACATTAACATTAGTGCGGGGAAAACAGATTTCGAAGTGCCCCACATAATAGAGTATCTAGGTAGATACTTACTGTTTCGATTATTTTCTCAGCAAATTGGTTTAACCCATAATAATTCAATTTACAAACCTTAAAAAAATAGAAATTTAGAATCATATAAATAAGTCGTCTCAAAGTGGTTTAACCACAGTTCGAAAATGGTCTTGTAAGCCGAAACAGCTATCACAAAAATAAAAACTAATAATTCTTTTACAAAGTTCAAATGAAAAAAAAAATAACAAAGGAACTCTAATAAGAAACCAATAATATTGGTAAAGGTTACATTGTAATATTACAATGGTTTAGAATCGTCGACTTAAGTCTTATTTCAATGCAATTTGATTCTGCTCTATACAGCCTCCATAATAGCAGTAGCCTGCAGCAATCTCCGAACAATCACCGTCCGAGCTACAAGCCGCATCCAGCCCAGGTAAAGGTAAAAATAACAAAAACAAGAACGAAACCGGTTCTTACCTTGTACGGGCAGAGGTGACGTCACGATCGCAGATCCCTTCGGCCAATCGAACAACGACCAGCGAACAACGAACCGCAACAAACAACGTCCAAAACAAAATAAATACAATAATTAATTTGCAAAAACTGACTTCACTCACTTTACCACTCTGCCGCAAAAAACCACGGAAAACTTTTAAAACATTCGAATTTTCAAATCAAATACTACTGTCAAATTGACAGATGTCAGATTTAAAATAATAATAACAAAAGAATTATTATTAACACTTGTGTTTATCCAATATTTTATTTTTTAGGTATGCAGACAATTCTGTACCTACGGTTTTTGATTTTTTGGTAATTATTTAGGTTAATTTATAGCTGTGTATAAAGTATTACGCTGACGGTGTGATTTATTTACTAGTCAAAATTTTACGAACTCTGGTGTTCGAAGCTAATTGTTTTTATAGTTTACGGTTTGTTTGAAAGCATAAAACACGTTTTAAACCACTCGCACACATGTACAGTAAGTAATGTAAAGTATCCTTGAGATTAACTGACTTAAATTCTTCAATCACCTCGGTCCAGGTGCAGAAGTTAAATCTATTTATAAAAAACTTATGCAGTTGTTTGCATCGATGATCTTTACAACACTTATTATAGTTAGCACGACCTTTTGACAGTTGTGCAGCGAAATTAAGATCGCATTCCCCAACAGCTCAAACAAAACAAGAGACGAAAACAAAAACAGGGAACTCTGAAAAAAAGCAACACTCGGTAAAGCCGGTAAACACCGGTGTAAATTGCAGCACAGATCACTGAAATCCGACAGATTTTCACTTCAACCTTCACTCGATTTCGTTTATTTCCATTGAAATAACTTTATACGCACTATTTAGGTTTATTTTAATAATCCAATAGGTTTGCACAAACAAACTATTTAAGTTTTCGTAAGACGAGTCGTAAAAATTTCGTGGTGTTTCGAAAGGCGGCACGAACACAACCGACAGCGGCGAACGGCTTTGCCAGACTGACGCGAAGTTAGCGCCACTCGGAAACGTTCGGAAAGAACGAAGATGCCCGAGACGAAACAAGTTCAAACGGAACGATTCGACAGTAGGTAGGTACCTACCTTACCTAACTACAAAAGTAATGATGAAATTGATAGATTTAAAACTGCAGTCAGGTAGGTAGTACCAATAATTTTTATTATTTTTTATGTACTTTGGTTACAGGATCGTGAAATAATAATGCATTTTTATAAGTTGGCCAACGGAGCACCTGCTACCTAGGTTCTCCAATGAAGTCATAAAATTTTAATTATCATATGATTTACAATTTGGGAGGCCGGTGTGGGTACCGCCGCGGCCGCCCCGGAATTTAATGGATAACACCTCTGCCATAGGTCACCCCAAGGGGTTCGCTACGTTGGTGACGTAGCAGGGGTTCCCAGGTTCATCGGTTGAGGTACGTCCGGGTCTTCATCAGCTGCATGAGAGGTGTGTTCCGGAGAGAGTGGTTGATGTAGTCCCTTTGACTTCTCCAGCCGTAATCTCTCGACCCATCGCCTTGCACCGCAGAGGAAGGGATGGATTCATACGTCCTTCAAACCAGGGCACACTGACACTCAGATTCCTACCCATCCCTAATACCTTTTTCCTTCCCAGAACTTACACTCCTTACTTTCCTAAAAAGACCCTCCGCACAACGCACAACATCCCCAAAGATGACATACCTACTAGGCCCTGAAGAGAATTATTTTCTTCAGTGCCTCCTGTGTAGACCACACAACTGAAGTAAAACTTCTGCTGCATCTATATGATAGGAAACGAGAAAGAAAATGTGCGCTCGCACTGCTCTCTCTTGCTCCTACAGTGTGAAACATACAATAGGCCTGCACTGTGTAACGTGACTGGCTCTGAGAGAAAGAGAGAAAGAAAATGTGTACTCGCACCTTTCTCTCTTGCCCCTGACAGTAATATACAAAGCGTTCGCCTCGCTTTTCGTAACGCTTTCGTCACTCATTCGCCAGCTTACTCCCCAAGTCATGCGTGCGCAGAGACGTTTTACTTCAAAAAGAATTTAGTACTTACCTACCTACTATGTGTATTAATTTACCTACATATTTTTGTTATTAGTTTTTGGGGTATTATGCCGTGTTGCGCTACATCCTTCTTTAGCCAACGTTTCGGACAGCGTTGCATTGTCCATCATCAGGGCAGATGTGATGATGGACACTGCAACGCTGTCCGAAACGTTGGCTAAAGAAGGAGGTAGCGCAACACGGCATAATACCCCAAAAACTAATAACAAAAATATTTTTGGCCGTGAAAATCTAAAATTGTGTCTACCTACATACCGTTCATGTTATAGATTTACTTAAACGATGAAAACTTATTTGCACCGCTGCGCTGGTTGAAATGTGACATCTGTGATTTAAAACTCGATGAAATGAAAAATAGCTAAAGGGAGACAAACACACATCTATATGATTTAGCCTGCGAGAGAATGAGATAGTATGCACTTATAATCGGTCTCCTCTTTGTGCGGTGCTTCGTAACTTCCCCGCTCTCGTCTTTTTCAGCTTTCCGAAGGTTTTACTTCTACCGCGTGTGAATTTATTTATTTATTAACGGTATAAATATACCATCAAAATACATATTACATGTCACAAAACATTAGTTGTAGGTACATAAGAAATAATTGTAAAAAAGAGTTATAAGTTAATTGTGGCATTTGATTAAGAAATGACACAAAGAACTACAATTACATTCAATACTATAGTATAAATAAAATTAATATTGATTAAAAATATATGATAGAATAGCCTTCTTGTATCTAGATTCCGTGCAGTTAAATAGATCCGCCACATCTGGGTATCTATTGCTAACTTCATGTAATCTAGGTATATCTAAGCGAGTGTTTCCTGTACTCAGTCCTGTTGTTGTTACATTGAAACAAGATTTTGGAGCGAGTTGCTCTAGTTCAGTGATGGGCAAAGTACGGCCCGCTGGCCAGATCCGGCCCGCACAAGTATTTAATCCGGCCCGCCAACGATTTTTCGAAATTATAAGTATACCTATTATATACTATTAATTTCAAAGGATCGTCGGGGTCAAAATATAAATAGACGTTGAAGAAACTTCACACAGAATTTGAAACTAGGTTCAAGATTTTAAGAATATTCAGTCATCGCTTCATGTTTTTTCAATGCCGTTTAATGTGGACCCGAAGAATGTCCCTGCAGAAATGCAGTTAGAAATTGTTGAAATGCAGTGCAGCCTCCATTTAAAACAAGTGTTCTTAAATTCCGAAAAATTTGATTTTTATAGAACACTGCCGAAAACTGAATATTCAAAGATACATTGATCACGCCCAGAAAATAATAGCGATGTTTGGGACGTCGTATGTCTGCGAACAGAGTTTTTCGACCATGAAATTGCGGAAAAACTCAGTCAGAAATCGATTAACTGACGAGCACCTTTTCTCGCTGCTAAAGGTTACTTCGTCGCAGCTCAAACCTGCATTGGAAGACATTATGGCCAATCAAAAACAATTTCAAATGTCTCACACACCTACCATAGCAATAACAAGCCTTCGAATAAAAGTTAAATTATTGTAATCTGTAACTTATATTAGCGTTTGTGTGTAAAGTTTTATAATTAAAATATAGATTTTAAAACAAAATGCATTGTGGCTATACTCCTGGCCCTCCTCTGAAATTTCTTAAAGCTTTCTGGCTCCCCATGAAGAAAGTTTGCCCACCACTGCTCTAGTTGGTATATGAAATTCGATGAGCTTAGTTAAATCAGGACTGTCTATTCTACCATTTACAATTTTGAACATAAATATTAAGTCGGATATGATTCTTCGATCTGAGAGTTTTAATTAATTTAATTCTTTCATCAAGTAATTATAATTTATATTTTCAATGGGAATACCGAGTTTAAAATTTATATGTCTTAGGAATTTGTGTTGAATTTTTTCGATTGTATCTGAATGAAATTTAAAATGGGGGGACCAGATCGAGGAGTTATATTCGACTTGACTACGTACTAGGGATGTACAAAATTTTTAAAGTTGCTCTGATTGTTTTTCAACTGTATTCAAATCAGTTGTTTCTGTTCTAAACTATGAATGGTTTATCCCACGAATTTAATTTGCAGCATTCGATAACTATAACATAGAGGCTGTCAAGTGACGGTGATTCGACGGTTAATCCCCCGACAGTTGCCCCCCCCCCCCCCGAAATTATAATTATAATAAAATTGTGATATGTTGCTCATTATTTACTAATTTCAAACCGAAAACCGACTTCAAAAATACCTTTAAGGGGTCGTCCATTAATCAAGTGAGGCTCGAAAAGGGGGGGGGGGGGGGTTTCGGAAAAATCACTAAATGCCACCAGGGGGGGGGGGGGGTATAATGAGATATCACGTGTATTTATTTTTCGTGATAATATTCAGAAAATTTAGGGGGGTAGTCTAAAACCTCGCCACATGTCACCACGGGGGGGGGGGGGGGGGTTGAAAAGTTGCTATCGATTTTTTGTACTACATCCTGCGTAGGGGCCATTCTTTTATTACGTAACACGATTTAGGGGGGAGGGGGGTCGACCATGTCTTATTTTTTCTTACAAGGGAGTGGGAAGGAGTCTCGATAGTTCTTACGAAAGATCAGAAAAATGCGCAAAGTTAAAATTATTAGTACCTTTGTAAGTACAAATAAACATTTCCAAAAATTGTTACATTGAAAAATAAACATTAAAACAAACCAAACGTGTATTCATTTTTTCCTTTAGATTCTTACGTAATAAATATTTAACAGGGGGGAGGAGGTCGGCCTATTCTTATTTTTTCTTATAAAAGAAGGGAGGGAGTCGACAACTAGCAAAATTCGTCTTACGTAATAAATGAATAGCCCCATACAGGACAGGAAGTGTTATTCAGGTGTACCGCATTTTCCCTAAAATAACTGCATATGTCGGAGGATCAACTGTGATGAAACCTTAAAAGTTAAGTACCTACTTGACTTACTTTACTATTACTATGCCTGCCATTATTTGGAGTAAAAAAGGAAATTAAATTTGTTTTCCGGTGACTTTCAATGGTGTTTATTTTATTTTTTTCCTTTTTTTGTAAACGTCACAAAACCGAGTAACCGCCCAACCCCTTACCCAGTGGCGGATACAGAAAAAACCCAAGGGGGGGGGGGGGCGCTAAAGATATAAGAAAACTGAAAAGTAGACAACAGTGGGGAGAATACGAAGCACCGCACAAGGAGGAGACCGACTATACTATCTCATTCTCTCGCAGGCTAAAACATATAGATGGATGTGTTTGTCAAATCACAACGGTGCTAAAGAAGTTTCCACTTCAATAAATAAATAAAAGATTGGCGGACCGCACATTTAAAACTTGGCTGGCTACAGGGAGCAGTAGGGCTTTACACGATCAAGGGAATCAAATTTTTGAGTCGGGCCATATTAAGGATACCTTTACATGAAACGACGTATAAATTTTTTTTTTTTTTTTTTTACAGTGAATACCGCACAAGAATCTCAACTGCTCCCGTCTGGAGCCAGTGAGACTATGGCATCCCCAGTTGGGGTATGTTGTGAGGCTGAAGGTAGTGGGGAGGGGAAGGAGGTGGGGAAGAGAAAGGTTGGGAAGTACCTGGCTATTCAGATCTGGTCACTAAACACGGCTAAAGCCATTTTCAAGCAACGTTTCAATTCTGAATGGTGGTCTTACACCAGGGCGATACTAATCGTATCTTCCACTCTGGAACATGCCGCAAATATACTATATATTATTTTAAATGAATTAATTGTGAAATAACACAAATTAATCAAATAAAATTTATTTGCGCATGCCGGGTTCGAACCCGCGACCTCCGGAATGTGAGTCAAGAGTCTTAGCCACTGGACTACGGAGTAAAATGTGAATAAAGCAAAAGTTTCAGTTTAAGAGGCGAGTGTGGGTACCGCCGCCACGGGAATTATTTATTGGATAAACAACACCTCTGCTATGAGTCATCCAAAGTGGATCGCTAAGTTTGGTGACTTAGCACGGATGCCTGAGTTAGTCAGGGATAGCATCTCCAAAGACAATTTGCAATAGTTACTCAAAAATGACAGTGGATGAGTTTCTGTATTCGGAAAGTATGTTTACGAGAGATGAAGAGGCTGATAGAGATATTGAAAGAAGGGTAAATGCAGGTAACTCCGCATTTATGGTGGACTGAACGCCGTTGGCGCTAACAAAAAAACTGTCGAAAGAAGCGAAGCTAGCAGTCCACAATGGAGTGCTGGCAGTGAAGCATGAAACTTGCAGAGGAAGACTAAATGCTATAGAATTGAGATCCCTGCGGCGTATGTGTGGTAAAGCCATATATGATAGTGTGAGAAAAATATGAAAATAATACGAGGCTGATGCAAGCGTAGTAAGTAAGATTAAGAAAGGGACGCTTAGATGGTTTAAACATGTAGAGCGAATGATTGAAGAAAGATTTTCTTATATTTAGGGGGCCAGGGGGGGGGGGGCGCCCCCTATATGTATCCGCCACTGCCCTTACCCCGACAATACCTAGTGAATTTTTAAGGTTTATGTTGAAGAAAAATCATCCAAAATGTATTTTCGGTATTTGTTTTTGGGGTGTTATACTTTAAAATACTTTTGGCCGTGAACATCTTAAAACGTATCATCCAAAATGTAGATCAAAATTTCATTTATATTATATTAGGTCCTTACATATGAAATTGGCGTTTTGTATGGGAGGAACATAAAGTCGATTTTTTTTAAATATAATATATTTATTTAATCAAAGTGTGTACTGTTGCTATCTATGCACTTGGTAATCTGTTGGGGCAAGGTCTGGAGAGTACGGTGGATGTCTTAGACATTCCAATTGAAGCTCCTCTAATTTGGTAGCCGTCTGTTGTTCAGTGTGTGGTCTAGCGTTCTAACGCGCGTTTGTTGATTTGCTTCACTCAATTCGTGAGGTACCCACCTTTCAAGCTTTTTCACCTTCCCAATTTGCTTCAAGTGGATTAAAACAGTTTTATCACTAACACCGCAGCCTGCAGCTAACTCGGACGTGGTTTGCGATGGATCCGCTTCCACAATAGCCTTCAATTCTTCATTATCAACTTTGGTCTCCGGCCGTCCACGGGGCTTGTTCTGCAGGTCGAAATTTCCAGAACGAAAACGTTGGAACCAAAAACGCACTGTGTTTTCTTTTGCGGCACCGTCGCCATACACATCATTAATCCTTCGAGCCGTTTCTGCAGCACTGGTGCCACGGTGGGACTCGTACTCGTGAATAACGCGATATTTCAAGTTTTCCATTTTGTAAACTAAGTGACGCAAAGAAAAAAAACAATTAAGGAAAAACAAATGAATTATAATTTTCGAATCACAAATACACGAGTAGCTAAATAAATTGCTGTATAAATTTGAATTTGGAATTCCTAACCAAAGAGAAGATATTTGAGATCAAAGTTGCCAGTATGGCAAAACGCCAATTTCATATGTAAGGACCTAATATACTCCAAATAATGTCAGAAATCACTGGTTAAAGTAAGTCAAGTACCTCCCTTTAACACCCTATATAAAGCAACAGCACTACATAATACATACTTTTCTCGTCGGTGTAATTGTAATTGATATATTTTTAATGCGTCCAAATCAAAACAAAGTTTATCAACAAAAACAATAATTATCTTGTCATTTTACTTTATCATTTTGAATGTTTTTTTTCCTTATCAAGACCACACCTAATAATAAAGCGGATAGTAGCAAGCAATTAACAATTTCAAGATAACCTATTATATTATCATTTTAATGATTCACTATTTAATCTGATAAAGTATTAGAGAAACACGCCGCACCTTATGACCTTGAAACTAATATGATTGTTGGGAGTGCGGTTCCGCTGAGATATTCCGGATTGCAGTCTGCAGGAAGAAAATGGATTTTTTTTCTTGAGTTTTGCCACTTTTCATTATTTACGATAAATATATAATTGGACATCGCACAAGAGATCCATCAGACCGAAACTAGTGAAACTACGGTTATTGGATAATTACAATAAAATAACTTTATTTGAATACCACTTTATTATATCAGGTTCAACCTAAACCTTCATCAGGGGTGTATAATATAATTAATTTGTTTTATACACCCCTGATGAAGGTTCCGAAACCGGTTGTTTAAAGATATAATAAAGTGGTATTCAAACAAAGTTCATCATCATCATCTTCTTCCCCTTATCCTATTCGGGTCGGGGACCCACTGCGTCGACAAGGCTCCTCCATGCGTCCCTATCTTGTACTGCTTGTTCGGCCTCCGTCCATGGCAGTCCCATCCTCTCCTCACACAGTTCTGGAGTTGCCTCGCCCAACAGTGTCTGGAGCGGCCCACTGGAGACTAACAGTCTCGAATCGCACTCAAACAAAGTTATTTTATTATAATTACAATATAATCATCTATATCCACAAAGTGTTTGCTTCATGTGAAAACAATTATTGAAGTATATTGTGAGGTAGGCTTCTACTAATATCTACAGGAATTCCAAAAACTGAACAAATCGGACTAATATCTATGAGAACCAAAGTGAGGACGAATATCTACAGCTCAAACTGCTGACTAATATCTATGAGAACCAAAGTGTGGACGAATATCTACAGCACTGGCAGAGGTCGGGTTAGGTTAGGTTAGTTATTACGTAATTGAAGTAATTTATGCTTTTCTGTACAACTTCTTGCTCAGCTGCCCTCTGTAGATATTAGTCCAACCTACGCTCCATAGATATTAGTCACCACTGGGACCGTCATATATATTCGTCCGCCCTTAGCTCTGTAAATATTAGTCCTCACTGAAGTTCATAGATATTAGTCCAACATATGAGCTGTAGATATTCGTCCGACATACCCAGGCTGTAGATATTAGTATCTGGAGTCGTTGTGAAGCTGACGGGAGTGTGGAAGTGATGCAGATGGGGAAGAGGAAGTTTGGGAAGTAGGTACCTGGATTTTCAGATCTGGTCACCCACATGAACGGCTTTAGGGCAAGGGCACCACCCAGTTGGGCAGCGTTGTGAGATGGGTTAAAGTAGGGGCTTTAGGAAGGGAATTATCAATGTGAGTATTGAAGAAGCTCGGATTACATGAATGAGGAAAATATGCCGGTAGCTCGTTTCATAGTCAACTTATATTAAAACGAAACTAATAAACAACCCGTTCTCATAAAGCCGACATCAACTGCGAACGGGTGTTCCGCTCGTGGCTTCAATGAAATAATAATAATATTTGGATGACTTGTATTCTTGTATAGTGCCGTTTTTGTGAAAAATCACCTCAGGGACGCTGTTTAAATCAGACAGCTTAATATTGAAAGGCAAGATAGAGGATCGCCGAGGGGCTGGTAGGAGACAAATGTCTTGGCTGCGAAATATACGAGAATGGACCGGCATTAGAAGTGTGGAGGAGCTATTCCGGGCAGCGCAAGACAGAGAGACTTTTTCAAGAGTGATCGCCAACGTCGGTGGGACCTGATACGGCACACAAAGAAGAAGAAGTTCACAGAAAAAGCAAACAACAGCCACAAAAATCACACATGTCTGACAGGAGATTACGTCCGCTATCTAATAATAATAATAATCACACAAAAAATACGGAATCGCTCAGCAGAGTGCCTAGATTTCTGTGCATTATAGATGGCAATCCGTCTTCAATCAAAAGAATCGCCCCCCTTTGCACAGAATCATATAGGTTTATCAAGTATTTGGGCCATTAAATTCAATTGTTAGACGTACTTATGACTTATATAAGGCACTTTGTACTGTTAACTATTGAAGAATCTGCTACTTGACCTAACCTCACCTAATCTAATCCTATACAAGACACCCAGTTTCTTGGAAGCCAGATTTATTCGGCCTTCTATGGATTCCCGATACTCAGAAATCAGACACGCTTAGGTTTTTTGGAATGGTGGCCTTTCACCAGGGCGGAACTTAGAGTGTCTAACATTCTGAAAGGAATTATTTTAAATAATTTACTAGCAAGTTCATAGCATGCCTTGCAATGCCACTTAATAAAGAAATTGTTTCTGCCTGCGTGTCCTTTCCCAATTGTCGTGTTCCCCTTCCGCCGCCCCTTCCTCTCCCATGTATCCTTCCCGTCACGCGTTCCCCCTCCACCTTCCCCGTCTTCCCTCTCCCCTCTCCTGCTAACCCGTCCCGCAAACCCCCTTACAGCTTTCCCCTCCCTACTCTCGCGGTCCATATATTCAGTCCCGGTACATTCAGTTTTCTAACAACTCGCGTGCCACTTATTGCAATTTTTTTAAACAATTTTTCATATAGGTATCACAAATATTCATTTTTGTACATCATTAGAGCAATCAATTAAATTTGGTATCTAACATATTTACCTATTTAAAATACCTATATAATGATTCTCTTTTGGTTAGTATCATAGATGAGTAGGTACTTCAAGAAAATTCATAAATTTAAGGCGTTTATTCGAAAATAGAATTTTCTTTGAACAATCGATGGTTTGCCAAATGTCATTTTCAAATTGTGGTATTTTTGACAGTTTCGTAAGTTTTTGCCATGAGGTTGAAATAATTCATAAATCTTCGAAAGGGTGAAAAGAAGGTATTTTGAATGTTTCAAACATTTCTTACGCTTAATATAGCAATATATACACAACATACATACAGACATACATACATTCGAGCAAGGGCGTACTGTACAGGGCCCACAGATACTTTAATAGAACACAACTGCTAACCCTGTACAAATCACAAGTACGCCCCACTGTTGAATTTGGCAGCCATCTCTGGTCTGGAGCTCCAAAATACCTAAAAAATACCCTCGACTCTGTGCAGAAACGGGCGGTCCATTATTTCTCCCATCTTAACAGACGGATTGCAATCTTTAGAGCACAGGCGTGTCGGGTGGAATGCTATTCCTTGTTCTACCGGTATTTCAATGGAAGATGCTCCGAGGAACTAGCATCATTGATCCCTTCGACACCGGTGCATAGTCGGGAAACACGCCAAACGCGTTTTCAACATTTGTACACGGTTGACATTTGCCACATGAGAACGGGTCGTTTCTTCGACTCGTTCTTGTGTTTAAAAGCTCGACTGTTGTTTGCCGGCCTCTGTGTTTCCTCCTTTCTACGACTTGGGTCTCTTCAAGATCAAGGTTCATTCCTTACTCTCCTCACAAAGACCCTCCACACAGCATCTCAAATGATATAGGCCCTGAGGGAAATTATTTTCCTCAGGGCCTCCTGTGTGATGTCAATGTAAAAAAAAGCAAGCAAGCAAACATACATTAATTTTTATGTGTAGATATGTGAATATACAAATATTTAAATTAAATAAATACGGGGAACACACTCGTAGTTATTTGCTTTGCCTACTTCATCTGTTGCCGTTATCAACTCCGTTCAAACATCTTAAATACTTTGCCATTCTCTGACTGATATGTCAAAAATAATATGCAATTTTTAAGAAATCGGTATATGTTATGAAGTTTTCTGAGTAATATTGTATTTTTCCGTATTATATTTTCCCTGATTTCGGGTAAATTTCACGCGAAAAAGCTTAGTTAGATACCTACACAAAAGCTCTATATATTAGGCACATTTCAAGAATATTAAAAAATGGGTAAGTGCAAGAAACTTCAGCATTGATAAAAAAGGAATAAATGCAGTTTCCGCTAACCAAACGTTGGCCAAAGAAGCGAAACTAGCAGTCGACAATGGAGTACTGGTACCTAACTTGGTATAGCAATGAGGCGTGGAACTAGAAGACGAAGAATGAAAGTAGACTGAATGCTGTAGAAATGAGATCCCTGAGGCGATGCGAGGTAAAACCATGAATGACAGTGTGAGAAATTTAACGGACGGTATAAGAAGAATAGAAATGAGTGTAATGTTGACGATAATGTGAATGGTAGAAGACGTCGGGATGCTTGATGAAGACATGGCACGGTCAAGTGAACCAAATATACTTGAGTCGAGCCCCAAGAGTCGAAATAAGAGTTTTCGGTACTAGACTAACTAACCAAGTAACCATCATGCCGCAAGAGTCAGTAGGCAGTCTCTTCTATGCTCTTCTATTATTTTGACCCTTGACATAGTCCGATTCAAGTATCTGATTCACTTGGTCGTGCCATGTCTTTCTTGGGCTATCCTCGACTTCTTCTACCGTTCACATTTGCGTCATATATTCTCTTTACACTCCTTTCCTTATTCATTCGCTCTACATGCCCAAACCATCGGAGCGTCCCTTTCTTAATCTTACTCATTTCGCTTTGGTGATGTATCCAATATAAATTTGGAGTCTACAATAGTCTACAGGATCTGTATCTCAATTGGCAGAGAAAAACACTCGCTTTTTTTACTGTATTACAATCCGAACAAGCTCTCTAACCTCGTAGTTCCAATAAATAAACGATATCAAAGTCAACATAGACTGAGTCTGTGATAAGAGTGTGGACTGCAAACACAGATATCAAAATAGTCGCTGTAAATGACATTTTTTTACAGTCCCAATCAATGTTATAATAATAATGATTGAATTATTTCTGTAGCGCCGTTTTCGTGGGATAACCATCTGTAGGGCACTTTAAAACTGAGTGCCCAAATTAGCTGACCTATAACTTATAAGGTATGATTATAACTAATAACTTTTAACTAAAATTTACTACCAATGGCTTAGAAGTGTAACATATAAAAACTAGTGATTTATAACTAAGACTTATTAGCTAGCAACTAACTACTGAAACTTATAACTAGTGACTTATGACTAGTGCACAAGAGCGCTTTACAACTGAGTACCTAATGTAGCTGAGGTATGACTGATCACTTTCTGCTAAGATTTATTACTAATGACTTACAACTATAAAATATAACAACTAGTGACTTACAACCAAGACAACTTATAGCTAGCTACTAAATCAGATATAACGAATAATTTACATCTAGGACTTATATGTGAATAATGACGCGTGACTTATGAGACTCGTAACTAGTGGCCTAAAAAAAAATATATTCATATTAAAATTTTAATATGAATGACACTTTTGTCCGGATCTGCCGGATCTGCCCTGATGATGGACACTGCAACGCTGTCCGAAACGTTGGCTAAAGAAGGAGGTAGCGCAACACGGCATAACACCCAAAAAACAAATAACAAAAATTCTTTTGGCCGTGAAAATCTTAAAAGGTATCTGAATGACTCTTGTTGAAATAACAAGGTTTTGAAGGTTATTCTTATCAATGAAAAATATGATTAAAGAAGAACTTCTTAGTAACAAATCTAAAGAAAACATGAAAAAGAACAAGACACAGAAAATTAAAAAAAAAACGTAACGGTCGCAACTGGTTCTTTAACCCAAGATCTCTTCCATTACTGGAACAAACGCTTTGAACAACTCGGCCATTGGGACCTCTTATTTTTTATTATTACATCCATATTAATTTATTTAGGAGGCGGGAATGGGTACCGCCGCCCCGGGAACCTTTATTGGATAACCAACACCTCTGCCATAGGTCACCTCAAGTGGTTCGCTACGTTTGGTGATTTAGCAGGGGTGCCCGGGTTCATGGGGTGAGGTTTGTCTAGGTCTTGGAGGCGGATGACCAGGACACACTGAACCCCAGATTTCTACCCATCCCTTAAACCCTTTTCCTTCCCAGAACTCTCCTCCCCTTCCTTTCCTTAAAAAAACCCTCCACATAGCATCCCCTAAGATGACATTCTGCCCTGAGGGAAATTATCTCCTGTGTGGTCTCCTGTGTGGTCTCCTGAGTGGAGCTCATGTAAAAAAAATTACATTATTTCGACGATATTCTATATCTATTGTTGCGTATACACGTGAAACAAATAAGGGAGCCGAGCCACAAGATATAGCCGGGAAATGACGGAACGAAGCAACCGCATTCGGCATCTCGCGCCGGGCGCCGCCGCGCCGTTTGCGGTCGTGCTATAATCAGTTTATGTCTCCATATTGAAATTCGGAAGTATCTATGATTTTTTTTAATGCAGACGGGAAATATCCAAATGGAACGCCCAGGACTCTTCGATCGCTCGAGTGGCTAAGTTTAAATTCAGATATATTAGTATACAATGCGATCACAAAATGTCACAGTATTTTATGCTTTAGGTCACATCAGCAAATTAACTGTGAGAGTAATGGACCTGTCAGCGGTGGCTGTCACTTCTGTTGTACACAGACTGCATTGCTGTCAATCTGACATTCATTTCATCCCTTATTCTGCACTATCCGAATTACCCCTCGGCGATACCTTTCATGCGGTTAAATCACCCTTATTTAATATTCATTACTAAATGAAGGCCTGATTAGCCGTATTGCCGGTGAATATCGTGGATTTCGACGAAATTACTAGGTACTAATGGGTAGGGATGTGATCAAATTCGCGTTACCTATAGCGAAGGTCGCGTTTTTTTTAATTATTGGAATATTGCAATAAAAAAGTGTCAGAATGCCGTTTTGGCTAAATTTCGGTTTACGGAAGGTCTTCCAAAATAATAAAACTTTTTTTTTTATACTAACTATTGGCTGGAGAATCCGAATCCGAAAGAATTTTTTTTCGGAAAGCAATATTAACAAAGTTACACGACTTTAAAATTTTCTATACGCACACATGAAAATCGACATATTGGAAGAATTATGACAGTTTAAAGTCATAGAAATAGCCATACCAAAGATAACCACATAAAATTAAGTGTTGTCATATCAATAACTAACTTAAGTAATTATTTTTTATAAATTTTACTCACTTTTGGCGTAGCCGCTAACTAACTTAATAACTACTTAAAAACAGGGATATTTTTTTGCCGTGACGCGAGCAGGCGGTATAAAGGGGCACAAACCATGTTACACAAACCTAGCGTAGCCGCTAAACTACTTGAAAACAGGGATGTTTTTTGCCGTGACGCGAGCAGGCGGTATAAAGGGGCACAAACCATGTTACACAAACCTTGCGTAGCCGCTAAACTACTTGAAAACAGGGATGTTTTTTTGCCGTGACGCGAGCAGGCGGTATAAAGGGGCACAAACCATGTTACACAAACCTAGCGTAGCCGCTAAACTACTTGAAAACAGGGATGTTTTTTTGCCGTGACGCGAGCAGGCGGTATAAAGGGGCACAAACCATGTTACACAAACCTAGCGTACCCGCTAAACTACCTGAAAACAGGGATGTTTTTTTGCCGTGACGCGAGCAGGCGGTATAAAGGGGCACAAACCATGTTACACAAACCTAGCGTTAGGTTAGGTTAGGTTAGGTTAGGTTAGGTTAGGGACGCGAGCAGGCGGTATAAAGGGGCACAAACCATGTTACACAAACCTAGCGTTAGGTTAGGTTAGGTTAGGTTAGGGACGCGAGCAGGCGGTATAAAGGGGCACAAACCATGTTACACAAACCTAGCGTTAGGTTAGGTTAGGGACGCGAGCAGGCGGTATAAAGGGGCACAAACCATGTTACACAAACCTAGCGTTAGGTTAGGTTAGGTTAGGTTACGCATTTTTAAGACTACGAATTTTCATACTTCGTCGATTTATAAGGTATGTTTGATGATATTATTGCATGGTAACATTTAATTTTGTGTGGTAAAACATCTTTCTAGTTTATCTATGACTTTAAACTGTCATAATTCTTCCAATATGTCGATTTTCATGTGTGCGTATAGAAAATTTTAAAGTCGTGTAACTTTGTTAATATTGCTTTCTGAAAAAAAATTCTTTCAGTTTTGGATTTTCCGGCCCATAATTAGTATAAAAAAAATTATATAGGAAGACCTTCCGTAAACCGAAATTTTTCCGCCGTTTTTTTTGTAAACTTTTTCTTCGCGTTTTATTTTATCAAAATCGAAAAACGTATGACAGTTTGTAATGTTTTTGACGCGAGTGACTACTTGCGTTCCATATTACTGCCAATGACTAAATAAAATGCCCCAATAGAGGAATTCTTCTTCTTGTGCTCTGTCCGTCCAACCGACGTTGGCTATCATGTTGGCTATGCGTTTGTTTACTGCGGCCCAGAACAGCTCCACGGTAGACTGGCCAAACCACTGTCTCAGGTTTTTCAGCCATGAGGTTCTCCTTCTTCCAGGGCCCCGTCTTCCGGCAATCTTTCCCTGCATTATGAGATGCAAGATCTCATACTTCTCTAGATGTCTCATCACATTTCCAAGATATTGAAGTTTTCGGATTTTTATAGTTTTTAACTTCCTTTTCTTTATTCATCCGAACCATGACATCTTCATTTGCAACCCTGTCCATCCAGTTTATTTTATAGGCATACCAATAAAACATTCTGTCCAAACGGTGATACATTCAAAAATGTCGACCAAGATGGAATCAATATTTATAACTTTATCATTTAAACTGAATAATAACAACTAGCAGTTTATAACTTTTAATGGTTCCAAAATTATCCCGTTCCTCGTATCCACTGTCAACGTGTCAACCAGTGATGGCTAGTCACCGCGACAAAATAGAAAGTAACCGGGTCTGGCGATAACGTCACATGTAATATACAGCCGATTTTTTTTTTTTTTTTACAGTTATTACCGCACAAGAATCTCAACTGCTCCCGTCTGGAGCCAGTGAGACTATGGCATCCCCAATTGGGGTATGTTGTGAGGCTGAAGGTAGTGGGGAGGGGAAGGAGGTGGAGAAGAGGAAGGTTGGGAAGTACCTGGCTATTCAGATCTGGTCACTAAACACGGCTAAAGCCATTTTCAAGCAACGTTTCAATTCTGAATGGTGGTCTTACACCAGGGCGATACTGATAGTATCTTCCACTCTGGAACATGCTGCAAATATACTATATATTATTTTAAATGAATTAATTGTGAAAACACAAATTAATCAAATAAAATTTATTTGCGCATGCCGGGTTCGAACCCGCGACCTCCGGATTGTGAGTCAAGAGTCTTACCCACTGGACTATGGAGGTCGTCGTCGTCGTCGTCGCTTGATACAACTGAGTAGGTAATACCGTCAATCTTTCGAAATCCGGGAGATACTCCAGGTTCACAAATTCGTAGAAGTTATACCTTATTAAGGACACCTACTTATGCGTCTTGCCTACGAAAGTGGCGAGATATTACGACGAATTCTTGAATTAGAAACCGAATTGTCTGAAAATCCACGTACACAGGTGTTTTCTGTGGCGCGGCATGTAAGGCTTGGCGTCAGACATGCAATCGAAACAGGGTTCTGAAATTCAACCACGAAGACGCTACGGTATCAATAACGTTCCATGGCAACAATCCGGCGTTGCGGCCATATTGGCCGCCATTTTTGTACAATACCTGTTTGTACAGAATTTTCGGTATGTACTTCGATCGGTACGCCAAGTCCTTATAAGTATTTTATTTAGTCATTGAGCTTGCCAAAACTATAGACAAAAAAAAAACTTTTAATTTAGAATGCATAATATTACGTTCTCATTTTAAAATACCAGAAAAGCGCGAGAAAAATGCTAATTTTGCATTATTTTCGTGAAAATGGCAAAAATCGCAAAATGTGAAGAATTTCACGTAAAAATTGGTTTTACTTACCTATCTAATTATACCTGCAATCGTCTCTTTAAAAAAAACCATCTCAGGAATTTCGATCACTTGATCGTGCAAAGCCTATCTGGGATTTCTCCCATTCTCTCTTCCATCTACTTGGACTTCATAGAATCATATAATTCATAATGCTAGGCATTTCGAATACTCCATTCGTGACATTACGACATAAAATTGACCATTAGAGTAACCCAAGTCTGTAAATGTCTCACTCAATTTCTATTGCATTGAGTAACGGTTTCCCCCGAAGCAACTCATTTGTTTGTAAGATATTTCTACATCTTCATCAGTTTTGTTTTCAAAACGTAATTTACCTTACTACACAATATTACTAACATATTGTCGATCTACCCAAACAGTGTTTCATCATTGGCTATTGAAGTCAACGGATCAAAATTAAGATTTGACTTTAGAAGCAAAGGACTGAAAGTTTCTTTATGGTCAGATCTCAGTAAACAAGCTCTTCCCAATCTTTTTGTCCCAAATCTGCTCCGTCTCTTATATCTCAAAACTTATGCCATAATCCCATTGGTTCTAGGCAGTTAGGTCTCTTGATAGGTATCATGTCATCAACATATTTAATAAATAATAATAATACTTGGATGATTTATATAGCGCCGTTTTTGTGAAAAATCGCCCCAAGGGCGCTGTGCAAACTTATAATACATTTCTAAAATAAAAATAAAACTACAAGCTAGATAAACAATTAAAAACAACTTATGGCTAAAAATTGCATCCACCGGTTCATTGATCACCGATACGAAAATATATGTACAATGTTTTGACCAATGAACGCGATGCTGCCTAAAAAAATAATGAAAACAGGACCATACTTTCCTAGAGGTCGCTTGAAATTAACACTGTATATTGTCCATTTAAAGAAATTTAGATAGAGTTCGCACGCAGAGGACATAATTGTGAACACATGTTATTTAATCCTGAAAAGTATTTTAATATTATTAATGTGTAATATGTATATTCTTTGATGAGTGGATTTTGGAAAGTAAAAGCAACATTTAATGGTGGGTGGCAGTTAGTACCCATAAGGATTTGATCTTCCTAAATGTGATTCGTCAAGAGACAGATTGATGTGTAAGGACTCGAGTAATTTTAATTCAGTAAGAAAAGTGTGATTAAGACATATATGATACTCTCAGATAGGTATATTTAAATTAAGGGTATGAGAGCCCAAAAGGTAGGTTTTTAGTTTGGATCTAAGCTCTGTTGGGCTTGTTGTGCATTCATAATTCCGGAGGGAGTCTATTTCCAGCCTTAGGCCCAGATACTCCGAAAGCACGATCTCCAAACTTAGTATTTGGCTTTCGTTTAGGTTCTATTAGTCTGCCTTTACCTTCCGCTTGACATTCAATTTCAAATAGATTCGCTGTTTTTAATGTGTCTCAAAATGAAATGCTGTTGACAGATGAAAGACTCTTTCGGATTGTGATTGTGAATGTTACCGTCTGGAGCCAGTGTGACTATGGAATCCCCATTTGGCCATTTGGGGTATGTTGCGAGGCTGAAGGTAGTGGGGATGGAAAGGAGATGGAGAAGAGGAAGATGGGGAAGTACCTGGCTATTCAAATCTGATCTCTAAACATCGGTAAAGCCATTTGAAGCAACGTTTCAATTCTGAACTGTGGGCGGTACTGAAAGTATCTTCCACTATGGAACGTGCCGCAAATATAGTATTTTCGTGAAATAACACAAATTTATTAGCGCACCCCGGGGTTTGAAGCCGCGGCCTTCTGATTTCTATCGAGAGCCTTACCCATTTACCACGGACACCGTCCAATTAATTAATGCAATCAAACATTTTTTAAATTTTGAACGCAAAATGAATAATAAGTTTTATAAATCGCTTACCGATGGTTTCTTTTCTTATAAACTGATTTACCACTTTACACGAAAACGTATTTTATTAGAAAAACGAAACATAAAGGTTACTGTAACTTTCATCTCATTTAAAAACAATTATGGCGAACTGTTTGCGGTCTTCTATTTCATCGAAGTACTTACGTATTTCAAATTAGACGAGTACTTGAACGTCAATGGTAAACTTTTAAATGCAAAGAGAAAGCTTTGTGTTTTCTCCTTCTAAATCTGTTTATATTAGGTAGGTATGGTATAAATATACCGTAATAGAAACGGAAACGTGTCATTTGGTGACAGATATACGAGTAGCACAGCGTGGCCCGAGTGGTAAAAAAAATAGTGTCGAACCGAAACAGGAATTTCTACCGAAACCGAAACCGAAACCAAAACCGAATTTTCGGTATCTGTCGAGTTTCGGCCGAAACCGAAACCGAAACCGAAACTTTTTTAGTAATGTTAAAAATCTATTGTTCTAATCCATTTAGCTTAATTTTCACACTTATACAGACAGTCAACAGTAGTGTTGAGTACCTCATACAAGAGGCACCTCAAATGTCCCATGCAAACACGTAAAATGTCCCCCCCCCCCTCACAAAATGTATTTGTACCAGCTCTTTTTTTTGTATTACTACTAATGTCATGTCACGTTGTCGCGCATGGTACAAATGGTGTGAGGTGGTTGGTTTATTGGACAACATTCATGTCATGTTACGTGTGGGACAAATTTGAGGTGTGAGGTGGTTGGTTTATAGGACTTCATTCATGTCACGTCACGTATGGGACAAATATGAGGTGAGGTGTGAGGTGGTTGGTGTATTGGACTACATGCGTTGGGGTGAGCCATTCACATATATTGTGAATACCGCACAAGCGTCCCAACTGCTCACATTTTTTTATGTATTTTTTTATTCTAAATTACTGTTATAAGAATACTGCACAAGAGTACCAACTGATCCAATTTAAAAAAAAAATTTTTTTTTTGTAAATTAGTGTTATGTGAATACTGCACAAGAGTCCCAACTGCTCAAAAAAATTATTTTTCTGAATATTTTTTATTTTAAACTTTGTATTGTTAAGTAAATACCGCACATGAGTATTAACTGCTCAAAAAAAAAATTATTGTAAATTACCGCACAAGCGTCCAAACTGCTCCGATTTTTTTTTCTAAATTATTAAGTTAATACCGCACAAGAGTACCAACTGCTCCGAAAAAAAATTAAATTTTTTATTGTAAATTATTGTTAATAACAATACTTGGATGATTTATATAGCGCCGTTTTTGTGAAAAATCACCTCAAGGGCGCTGATTGTTATGTGAATACCGCACAAGAGTCCCAACAGCTCCAACCGGTTAAGGGAGTGTTGAGATGAGGTGGAGGGGATTAGTGAGGGGGGATCACAGGGGGGTGCAGGGGGTGGATCAGAGGTGGTGTGGGGGGGGGAGAGGGTGGAAGGGGGTGAGAGAGGGAGGGGGGGGGGTGGGGGAGGGTAGACCTTTTTTTAATATCCATTTTTCATATTACAAAAATAACAAACACGGGAGGCGGGTATAGGTAGCGCCGCCCCGGGAACCATTTATTTTATAACAAACACCTCTGACATAGGTCACCCCAAGCGATTCGCTACGAGAGTGGTTGAGGGAGTCCCTTCGACTTCTCCGGCCTTACGCCTTGCACCACTGGAGGGATGGATTAATAAGCATCCCCAAAGATGACCTCATTTCGATATTTGAGTACCTCATACAAACTCATCCTGATGTCGTGTCCAACCCAACACTAGTCAACAGGTGTTAAATGATATAAAAATAACAATAATTGAAGTATGTTAAAAAAATATACATTTTTTTATATTACTGCTAAAAACAAAAAAAAATTCTAAAAATGAATAAAACATGTTAACTATTTTTGGAACAAAAATTTGTCAATAAACAAGACTTACATTATAAAGGAAGGACCTCACTTATTGAGTATTTTAATTTTAATCGAGTTTACAATCACAACATTCTTATAACATTGTTAAATGAAATTAAAAACTATAATTCGAGTGTTAAATTTTTTTTTTATTTTGTAAATATCTGTAAAACAAACAAATATACTCCTTGGAACAAAAATTTGTTAATAATCAACACTTACATAATTATAAAGGTAGGACCTCATTAATTGAGTATTTTAACCGGCCGATGCGAACTCAGCTGGTGATGGCGGGTGACGCACGAGCCACGAACTCACCCGAAGTCAGCCGTACGACGACGCGCGATAATTCACGAACGCAGAGTTTCGGTGCGGCCGAAGGTTAGGCAGATTTTCTGCCGAAACCGAAACTGATGCCGAAACTCAATTTTTTTGCCGAAACCGAAACTGAACCTAAAAAAAATTACAGTCTACAAATAGCTTGAACCATTATCGTGATTAATTTGTCTTTTTATAATATTTCACAATTTCAACAATAGGGTGAAATGCAATATTGGTTAATATTTAATATGTAATACATATATTGCATTTAAAAGAACTTCTTCGTTTGCTCAGAAAGTGTGCATTACACTTTGTGTACCTACTTATCCATAAAATTGACTTACAAATTAAAACTATGAAAACCTGAAACAAAATTTACCCTAGCGTAAAAAGGCACTTCTTACCAAAGTTAAATCGGCTATTCCTTGATGGGTACTTTGCGTTTTAGATTAGGTGCCGTAATATGATGCATTACTGGGAATGGGGGTTGAATGTGATTGTACACACCCTCTGACTGCATTCGCATGACGTCACCCGGTACTTGTCGATCTCCCCTCAAAAAATGTTTTAAACGCCACTGTCTTTATAGCTTTACAGGGGCGGCTCGTTCATCAATTTATTGATTGTTTTTATAAGAAGTTACTTCAGTATAATAGCAGTGTGATGGACAAAATGGAGATATATGTTCGAATTAATTCTTTTCTCACAATATTCGATTGCGTCGAAAATATAAGTGACTTCATATTGGGATTAATATTCAAAACACTTTTGGATCAATTAGTTCCTAACTTAAGACATCATTTTTTAGGATAATGCCCTACTCTAATTCTGCTTTCGTCTATTTAAAAAATAAATATTTCTCACGGTAAATTATGATTGTAATTGATTTTTCCATGTCTGTCGCATTTGGAAATTCCTGTGTCTTAACGGACGTAGTTGGTTTAGAAATAAAGGTTAAATACACTAATGCGTCTCTTCTTTGAGATTAACTGAAGATTTTTAAAAAGATATAAAAAAAATCAGAGTGTACGATTCACACTCGGTAGAAGTGAAACCTTCAGAAAACTAAAGTAGACAAGAGTGAGGAGACGACGAAGCGCTTTTTTATTAATGTGAATAATGATTTTTTCCATATTTTTGTCGTTCCAGTAAAATAAAATTCCAGTGCACCTTTTCCTATACATTTGTTCATTTTAGGGAACGTCCCCAAACTACGTGACACGTTTTGGGGGGGGGGGGGTCTTCAAAATGTCACGCTTGGTACAAATGAGCGGCGGCGGACTTAGGTTTTTGTTCACCGGGAGGCGGGGGGGGGGGGGTCAAAAATGGCAAAAAGTTGGTCACGTAGTTTGGGTACGTTCCCTTATTAGTAGACATCGGATTATATGCACTAACAAAGTGCCAAAATATGCATGCAAATATGCACTAAAAAAGGCCGAAATATGCACTAAAAACTCATGATTTGCCCAAAATATGCACAATGCAAAATCAAAAAACCATTTATAATTTATATATTTTAATTAAAGACCGTACAAAAACAGCGAAATATTCTTAAAATTATGCATAGTTTTTGTGATAATATACAACTAGGTATTTTTCCAAATTTTCGAGCTCAAATTTGTAACGTTTGTCACCCAGTATTAATTTGTACGCCGAAAACGACCTCCTTACGTCAACTGACGCCATTGGACAAAATTTAAAATTTGGCGCTATTTCTGGAGATACCTGTTTAGGCAGGGTATGACCTGTGCCGTTGATGTTTTTCATGTCTTCATGACTCGGGTTTTTAAGCAAAATAGAGTCAAACTTTTTACGAATCTATTCTGATATTCAATTAGGAAGGGCGTTGGCGAGTTCGATCATTGTTTCCAGTATTTCTACTGCGTTAAATAGATGAAGGTTTTTTGTTTCCAATTTTTTAATGACATCTGGTAACTTGTGGAAATGTGTTGAGATGAGGGCGATATTCTGTTTAATGGATGCGTCTTCAAATACTAGCTTGCTTGAATGAATTGCAATGGCCTCAGAACTGTCAAATTGCCCAACTACTTGTTTTACGGCCACAAAATTTTCAGCATAGAATAATACTGCCTTTAGCCAAGTACCCCATCGAGTAATTATGGGTTCTGGCGGCAATGCTAGATTTGGCAGTTGCTCTTTATAAGACTGCACACGCGACGGTGCTTTTAAAAACACTTTTTTTTGTAGAGGAAATCAATTATTAACATTCCCATACTCTTACCGTATCTCTTCTGCAAGGCGATGAAACCCGTGAGCTAAGCAGGTAATGTGTAGTAAATTTGGATAAAAATTTTGCAAGGCTTGGCCAGCTTTCACCATGTATGGCGCAGCATCAGAAACAAACATGCAGATTTTTTCATCCACAGAGGAATCGGGAAACAAAGATCTTATTTTATTTTATTTTTTTTATTTATAACATTACATTTGATACATTTGTATGGCAAAAATAACATAATAATAACATGGAATCATTTATGGAATCATTTATGAAACGAGCCACAGTTGAATGATTTGTTTTTTCTAGGATTTTACAGGCAACCAAGTGGGGAATAGAGGGCTCCTTTGTTACTTTTCCAACTATCAAATTCGCTATATATCGTCCACGTGAATCCGTAGTTTCGTCAGCTGATATCCAGAGTAAATTGTTCTGCAGATCTGCACGAATTTCACTTAAACGAAATATGCACGATTTGGGAAAAAAGGCTGAAATATGCATTAACGTCGAAATTAGAGAGTTATATGCATATGCAAATATGCAAATGCATATAATCCGATGTCTACTTATTAGTATTTGTGTTTCCTTCGTCAGAGCCACTAGATGTCGCTTTCTTTTGTGTTTTCTTTTGCCTGTTCGTTTTGGAGTGGTTTAAAGATTGGATATTGATTTTACAAAATAATTTTTTTTTTTGGATTTCAGAGGAATTGACCCTTGGTCGGTTAAATGTCTGCAAATGTTCGTCAGGCGCTTTATACCAGTACAATAAGGGAGACTTGCGTGGGACTGTGGATTTATCGTATTATATTGGAACCGACTACCCCTGCATTAAGTAAATACTATATGTTTTTTTTTTTTTTTTTTTACAGTGAATACCGCACAAGAATCTCAACTGCTCCCGTCTGGAGCCAGTGAGACTATGGCATCCCCATTTGGGGTATGTTGTGAGGCTGAAGGTAGAGGGGAGGGGAAGGAGGTGGGGAAGAGGAAGGTTGGGAAGTACCTGGCTATTCAGATCTGGTCACTAAACACGGCTAAAGCCATTTTCAAGCAACGTTTCAATTCTGAATGGTGGTCTTACACCAGGGCGATACTAATAGTATCTTCCACTCTGGAACATGCCGCAAATATACTATATATTATTTTAAATGAATTAATTGTGAAATAACACAAATTAATCAAATAAAATTTATTTGCGCATGCCGGGTTCGAACCCGCGACCTCCGGAATGTCAGTCAAGAGCCTTAACCACTGGACTACGGAGGTCGTCATGTTTATTCATATTTTACAATAACTCCACACAGGAGGCTCTGAGGAAAATAATTTACCTCAGGGCCTGTGTCATCTGGGATGCTGTGTGGAGGGTCTTTTTGAGGAGAGAAAGAAATAAACATTGGTCTTGAAGAGACCCATGTTGGAGGAAGAAGGAAACACAGAGGCCGGCAAATCATTCCACAGCCGAGCTGTTGAACACAAAAACGAGTCGAAGAAACGACCCGTTCTCATGTGACAAATGTCAACCGTGTACAAATGTTGGACACGTGTTTGGCGTGTTTCCCGACTATGCACCGGTGCCAAAGGTATCAATGACGTTAGTTCGTCGGAGCATCTTCCATTGTAATACCGGTAGAACAAGGATAGCATTTCCACCCGACGCCTGTGCTCTAAAGATTGCAATCCGTCTGTTTAGATGGGAGAATCTATCAAACGGACCGCCTGTTCCTGCACAGAGTCGAGGGTATTTTTCAGGTATTTTGGAGCTCCAGACCAGATGTGGCTGCCAAATTCAACCGTGGGGCGCACTTGTGATTTGTACAGGGTTAGCAGTTGTGTACTATTAAAGTATCTGCGGGCCCTGTACAGTACGCCTAGTTTTTGAGAGGCCAACTTGACACTGGCTTCGATGGAGCCCACATACCTGAGCTGGTCACTTAGGGTTACACCAAGCATATCAATGGAGGGCCTGTGCATGGAGCTAATGCAAAAAAAAACAATAAATAAATAAAATAAAACAATAACAATTTTTAAAACACTCTTACGCCGGCCAGTTTTCGCTGCAACCATTGCTTCTTCAGGGCAGATTATAAAATGTCGACTATTGTATACGTCATGTGTAACAGACGCATTCGAGTTTAAAGTGGAGGTATGTACGTGAGTGCTCTTGATCAATAGGGAAAAACTTTAGTTTCGCGTTTTTATTCAGGTTATTCATTCAGAGATTTAACATTTTTATTTAATTTTGTCCTGCGGCGCCTGCAAATCCACTTTAATACATGCGAGCCATGTACATAATAAAGCGACAGAGAATAAAATAAGTCCCCTAAATTCGTAAGTCTGAATATGATTAGCACTCCCCGCCCCTGATAAGTACGTCAGTAAAATGGTAGGGAAATAATGTATCTTGTAAAATGGACTCCCCTCTCACAAACTTCCAAGGGGATGTAACATCAACCCCCGCGGTACAATATAACCTTATAAAACACTTGGCAATGTTACGTATAAAATATTACACTACCTTTTCACAGAGGGTAGATATTTTTTCCGAATAATCGAGTCAGGCTGATGAATTTATGGCAGGAAAAGAGGAGAAATCTTCGTTTCGTTAAGAATATGAAGAATAGTATTAAAAAGTAATAAATCTCCATTACTTTGGTTATCTGGGTTATTTATTATTCATATGTAAAATAGTATTTTATTTGTGGCGAGAATTCTTACCATTTTGAACCATTCTTTAGTAGAATTTTGAAATAAGTTTTACTAACGATCTGGAGCTCTGTTCTTGTTATTTTACAAGAGAGGTTTATGTAAAAAAGTTAGGACTTAAGGCGATCCAATAGTTCAGGAAAAAATCGAAATCGGAATTCACGCCCTTTATGGGAGGAGTTTAAAAATACTTGAGAAAAAGCTTTTGGAAAGGTTGGAAAAGGTATTTGAGAATTTTTTTTACATGTTGATTTCGTAAAGGCCTGTAAAAAATATTAATTCCTATTTTTCGCATTGTTTATTGTAAAATTAATTTCACGATACTAAGCGACGCGGAGTCACACAACTGTCTCCCGCTCCGGCCGGGGCGTGACTGATACGAAATAGGTGTGCCCAGTGCATGGCGCATGGTTCTTGTGTCCATGATATAAGGGTCACTTCAAGAATCCAAATTCGTAGAGTGCGGGCCGTATTGATTGATGTCAAAAATAACAACGAGAAAATGCATATTTTATTTTATTTTGTAAAGTTCGGGCATGAATACCAATTTTTTTGCGATTATTATAAAAGAAACTAAATTTGCCACATTGTACAATAAAACCAAATCCGAAAAGGGGTTTATAAATAGAAAAGTTTGGACTTGAAAGTGTTTTTTATAGCCCTCATACTTTATTTTTTTATAGACTTATTAAAAGACTTGAAATGACCGATATTTTTAAGGCCCAAGGTGTATTCTACACGCAGTATTTAATTGAAGCATCTATAATACTTCTAAACCATCAAATTTTCAAAACAAAAACACGTGATTTTGTATGATTTTACATTATTAGTATGGCTTCATCTTAACAGAAGAAGAAATGGTTGTGTTGCTTTTTAAATAAAGCACCCTTTGAGAAATTAAATCCATCGTTTTTATTGTTACGATTAAGTTACAAGTCACCGTCACAACTTATTCCCCACTCAACGGACCAGGGTTCAATCAATACTTTATGTTTTCAATGCAAGTTTAGTTAGTAGAGAAGTGTTAATTTTTAGCTAGCGTGGGCTTTTTATAGTTAAATTCCTTCGTATTGAATTTTCTTGAGAAGGGAGGAAGTTCAAAAAATTATCACACAACAGCGACATCTGAAATTACTGGCGCCATCTTTGGTCTAAATGAATAAACTGGTTGATAATAATTATCACTATTTGTAATCCATAATTGGTTTGAAACTTGACTAGAAAACAAAACAGTTCATTTTGTGAATTTGACAACAATTTCTTGAACTAGTGTGTTTTTTAAGTGAAAACTTATTTAGCACAGTTGAGATTTGAAACTCGATGAATCGAAAAATAGCGACACTAAAAAGAAACAAACAAATGCATCTATAGGATATAGCCTGCGAGAGAATGAGATAAAATAATCGGCCTTTTTTGTGTGAAAAAGTGAGGACTTTTAAAAAAAGACCGTTGTGATATGAAACCGATGAAACGGAAACGAGCGAAAATAAAAAAAAGAGTCAAACATCTGTAGGATGAGCCCGCGAGAGAATAAGATGGCAATAAAACTAACTAACTAACTAACTGTAGTGAACGTATGTCTTGCAGTATGAAAGAGACATGCGTGTATGAGTGAGACAGCATGCGGAACGTATAAAAAGCGTGAATGTTGTCCATTCGTCCTCTCTTGTTATTAGCTTCCTAAGAAGAACCTTGTACAGTAATCTCGGATTAAATACACAATAGACTACCTACGCATTATTATTGCAACACCCTGAACTGAGATCAACCTATTCAGAGGAATCTGGATCCATCAGCAGGAGTCCAGGAGTAATGTATAGAGACCGGCCACGGTCATCACACTAACCATCACGCCGTTTCCCCGCAGGGGTAGGCAGAGAGGACGGACCGCCAAACAACTCGGTCTTGGCACACACTCTTTGCCTCACTCATATTCATACATCGTCTCATACATACTCTTCTATTATTCTGACTTTAGACATGGCCCAACTCAAGTGTCTGATTCAGTTGATCGTACCATGTCTTCCTCGAGCGTCCCCGACTTCTCCTACCATTCACAATTGCGTCATAAATTCTTCTTACACTACTTTCTTTGTCCATTCGCTCTACATGCCTAAACCATCTGAGGGTCCCTTTCTTAATTTTACTCATCAGCCTTACATTCTTTGCGGATATCCACATTTCTCACACGATCATTAATGGTTTTACCACACATAAGCCTCAGGGATCTTATTTCAACAGCATTCAGTTTACTTTCATCCTTCCTCTGCCAGTTCCATGCCTCACTGCCATACATCAGGGTAGGTACCAGGACTCCATTGTGGACTGCTGGCTTCGCTTCTTTTGACATTTTTTTATTAGCGCCAACGTTTCCGGCATTCACCCTTCTTTCAATATCCCTATCAGCTCTCCTATCTCTCGGTTCCAATATAATTCGATAAATCCACGGTCGCAAGTAAGTATCCTTTTGTCTAGTGGTATAAAGTGCCTGACGAATCTTAGCGGTCAGACATTCAGCAGATCTAGGATCGAATACTGCGAAGTAAAAAAAAAATAAATTGTAAAATCAATATACAATCTTCAAACCAATCCAGAATAAACAGGCAAAGAAAACACAAAAGAAAGCAACTCCGAAGAATAAAATGTTATGTATCTGTCATGTTGGTACTACAGCTGTCACATGTTGATAGTTCGTAGGTCTAACGCTTCACTTGATGTGTAACCCTGATCTGATCTGACAAAAAAATTAGGTTATTAGTAACTCATATTACTTGTAAGGTTTTTCCCTAATAAACATTGAAGTGAGCTACAAACCCAAGGTAATTATCTTACTGGAATTAATAAAATATATAGAAATTCGACAGTCTAAAACGACTTAGCAACAAATATAATTACTATAATTGATCAAAATCCTTGTGGACCACCCCTCTCCCCCTCCCCAATATGTTATGTATATAAACCGTAGACTAAGAATTATTTGTACCAGTCTGAAGATGGCTCCAACGAGCGGTTACCGTCAAATAAAATTAAGTGGAATAAAGTTTTATATTTGTTTTATTAACCCTGATCTTGTTAACAGTGACGAAAGCCTTCAAGGCGCTAATAAATACTCGTACATAAATAATGTAATAAATATTTTGTACGGATATTAGGTATCTCCAACACTGTTTATCCACTGTACATGGTAGCTATCTGCATCCTTCAACATCCGAACATGACCAGCTGAAATGGTTACGCGACCCACTGTGTGACTAATGCATGTAGGTGATATATCAGCGCAGTGTCCGCTGCGTTGACAGAGCGGCCGCACAGTGGGCTCGTTAGGTGTCAAAATGGAACACGTTTTTTTGTGAGAAATACGAATAGTAAATTTTAAAAGCTTTTCTCTGAAAACCAACCATTTCATGTTTTATTGATTGACAGTCGCCCGTGGCTCAAATGCACAATTTCGGCATTTCAAGTATTCGCTGAATAAATTGGTTTTAGATATCTTTTTTTATATGAAATGTAATAAAATAGGCGGTGGCGTTGTTCTGCTAAACGTAGGTATTTAAAAAATAGGTATTTTACCAAACTGTTGCTGTCACTGTCGTTCTTACCCCCCCCCCGAATACTGAGTGAAAGGGACAACTGCACCTCAGACTGATAATCCCTAAATGAAATCGTCAAAATCGAGATTTTGTATTCCCCATTTTTCTCCTCCAAAGTGGACCGATTTTTTAGATATTTTTAACTAACTGAATTAGAAGAATGTCTGTACGTTTTACTTTTTTTAAAAATACATTGCTTAGTTTGTACACTGAACGTCTTTTGACGGCGTTTAAACCAGGCAATTTTATTCCTTTTTGGAAGGTCCTAAAATTACCTGGTTTGTATACTGAACGTTCAAACCAGGTAATTTTAACGATTTTTGGAGGGTTTAACTCCTCTAAGAAGTAAATTGTCAAAAAAGCCAAACGTATCGACACGCTAGTGGTCAATAAATACATTATATTAAAAAAAAATACATATTTGGTGTAGTGTCAAAATCCAGGGTGGAAATTTGGGAATACTGTATGAACAAAACGCCTCCCGGTTTCCGCTTAATATGCTTCAGATGTCTTACCCATTTTCAAACATTATCGTAGAGAATAAAGTTAAAAAAACTAATTTCATTGTTTATATCTTTCGTTATACACGTATTGAGTAAACTGTTTAATAAATCAAGCGATAAAGATATAGTGTACAGGAGCATAATTACTTGGCAGATCATTTGAAATTAACACCGTTTATTAGAGAAATTTAGAAACAGTTTTGCACGCAGAGGACACAATATGGGAAACGGTGACCAGACAACTAAGAATGAAACCAACTCAGAAGCATCTCAGAAAGGTCATTAGGAGTGATGATAAAAAAATAAAAAAATTTCTCAAATAGGTTAAGTTAGGTTAGGGTTACCGGCTATTTTAAAATTATTTTTTCATAGCTTTTAATGACCTTTCTGAGGTGTTTCTGAGTTGGTTTCTCTACGAGTTGGCATGGAACCATGGGAAACACGTGTTATTAGGGGGCATACATTAATTACGTGAGCAGTTTTTCTTCCAATCTAGAACCCCCCCCCCTTGGTGAGATAAATTTGGGCCATTTCGTATATTCTTTTCAAGTAATGTGAGATTTTGCTGCCCCCCCCCCCCCCCTTTTTGAGCTCACGTAATTAATGTATGCCCCCCTTATAGTTTTTTTTTTACGTTAGCCCCGGTTTTTTAATTTATTTATTTATTAATTGTATTGTAGTAATTTGTTTACAAATTTAAATTTAATTTAATTTATATAATGAATAACTGATTACTTTGTATAAACCACTATTTTTAAAACAATATCAACATGTTTCAACAACAATGTTGACTTCATCAGGATATGTTACTATAATAAAGTTACATATCCTGATGAAGTCAACATTGTTGTTGAAACATGTTGATATTGTTTTAAAAATAGTGGTTTATACAAAGTAATCAGTTATTAATTATATGAAAAATGATGCCACAAAGTAATTTTTGCGAAGTTTGAAGAATTAATTTAATTTGTTTACATTTAAGTTTACAAATTTTTAATTAATTGTAATATTTCATATTGCAAACTAAATTTTATGTAGTTTTATGTAGCTCCTACAATACATCTTAAACTTTCCAATTGGTGTGAACTTTAAAGTTTCTGGTAGCTTGTTATATAACTTCATCCCTTTGTACAGTAAACGGTTCTGCGTATTCGCCTTGTCCTTTTTTTGAAGCCTGATTTCTTGGCACGTCCTTGTGCTATGTCTGTAAATGTCCTTGTTGAATATAATTTTATTTGAAAAGTATTTTGGTAAAATGTTGTTAATTATTTTATGTATAAATATCATCGTATTCAAGGTCAGCATCTGTTTCACGGTTAGCTAATTCAGTTCCTTTAACATTTTGTTTACTTTCGAAAATCTGTTTTGCCGTAGTATTATTCTCATTGCCCTGTTTTGGAGAATTTGAAACTTATTTTGTTCTCGTTCGTTACATAGGAAAAGGATAGTTGAGCAATAGTTAAAATATGGAGCAATAATCGATTTGTAGATAGTGGTTGCAGTTTTACTAGATAGTTTTGCCGAGTTCTTTCCACAAAAGATACAATACAATGAAACACATATAAAACTTATTTCCACTTTATTTAGTTTTGACCGTCACCGGTTTCATCCTGTTAAAGCCATCTTCAGACTAGCACAAATAATTCTTAATCTACTGTTCACTCACATCACCTGTGGGGGAGAGGGAGGGGGGTAGTCTAAAAGAATTTTATTCCAATTATATGGTTTTTCTATATTGGTTGTCATGTCGTCTTTGATTTCGACGATTGGATTTTTTGTTATTTGGCTATTAGAGACATATATTTTTTCTATATTGTAATTAGCTGAACATCATTAACATATTGTTATCATTTTATACTTAGTCACATAAAAATATGAGATTTGGGTGTTCAGTAAACAAATGAAAAAAAATATGTGCATACAAATACCGAGCATTTCAATTTTCTTAATATTTTTTCATTCCTTCTCTAGCCATTTCAGCGTATATTCTTTATTTTAGCGTTTGTTGTAAAGGTCGTATAAATGCCAGAGTACCTTGCGAGAGATTTATACGATGAATAAAGAGAACCTACTTTCATATTACTTTTATTTCCTCGGTACTACTTTATGCTCATGTCCTTATAACTCTTAGGATTATAACTAGGCACGTAATAACGCTTCGTGTTGTGGAAGGTTGGCTAACACAATCTCAGAGAAAAGAAGAAGGGATAATAATTTTAATTAATTATAATGTATATGTTACTGTAAAAGTCTGTACTACGGTGAATCTTAAGATTTTCCAGTAAATTTTAAATTTACAAACTTTCAATGGCAAAAGTCCGAACTGTTCTGTGATTATTTAGTATGCGGCTGGCGGTGGCAAGACGAAAATTCCAGATCTACTCATTATTAAAGGCAAAACAATTAAATGATAGTTATTTAACCCGTCAAATTTGTTTTATGGAGCCAACAAACTTAGCTATCTATATAAATAAAAATGAATCGCCGAAATGTATGTACGCGCAATAACTTCCGAATGACTGCACCAAATTGGATAATTCTTTTTATTGTGTGTTCGTTATTGTCAGGACAAGGTTTGTATGAAACTACTGGTAAGCTCTGGTATTATGAAATTTGTATAAAAAAATTGCAATCGGTGGCACGCGAGCTGTTTGAAAACTGAATGTACCGGGACTGAATGTATGGAATGCGGGAGTTAGGAGGGGGGAGGGGAGTTCGCGCGACGGGGGAAGGGGGAGAGTGGAGTGGGGAGAGGAAAGGTAGTGGAGACGGAGTGTGACCGCAAAGGGGAAGAGGACACGGAAGAGGAAGGGGAACGGGAATGAGATAATGGGAAAGGACACGCAGGGGGAAACAATTTCTTTATTAAATGGCATAGCAACGCATGCCGGGAACCAGCTAGTAAAATATAAAAGATCATTTGGTTTTGGCGTATTTCAGTATTTCAGTTCGCCATACATTCGCAGTGTTTTTGCCACATTGCATCGCACTGATCATCGTTCATTTCGAACTCCTTGTATTTACCAACTCACGTTGGTAAATTCTAAGATTTACTAGTAAAACCTAAGATTTTCCAATTTACGGGCTTTTACAGTAACACACACAAGAGGTAGAGGTAAACATTGAAAAATACAACAATCATTGCTAACCGTCTGATAACGCTGTACAACAGTATGAAAGAATAACACAAAAGTAATAACAAAAGGCAATGAAGTTCGGCTCAAGTTGGTTAACTTGTCAGTGGATGTTGTACAGGGTTTTACAGTACCTACCCGGAGAATTTTAATCAACAAAGCGCACATATTTGTTTTCAAAAATTGATTTTTTTATTCAATTACACGTCACCACTGATTACGCTGCTACACGTCGCAGCAGATCAAGTAATAAGAGCTCTGTCTCCTCTGTTACCGTGCTGGTGTATTGAGAGAGAGTGCGTTTCACGTAACTCGCTAGGCTGTTTCCAACTTCCCAGTGGAGAAAGGGGAGAAATGAAATTCCAAATTTCAACCGATTGATAACATAATTCCCTAGAACACCGACTTTTTAAGCGTTTAAAAAAATATACGTTATTTCTTAAGATAATCACTAAACTATCGTTATCTATTTTTGTGGTGTTACGCCGCGTTGCGCTACCTCTTTTTTGACCGTAATGTATGCTTTGATGATGGACACTGTAATGCAGCCCGAAACATTGGCTAAAGAAGAGGGTAGCGCAAAACGGCATTGTATTCCAAAAATAAATAAGGATAATACTTTTGGCCTTGAAAATTTAAAATCCAAAAAATCTCTATTCATAAAAATGTGTAAAGAAAAAAATAACAAAGAATATCAAGAGTTTTACAAACTAATGAGAAATGGAAACCAATTTATTACACATAATTTTAAAACAACTCAAATGCAAAATCATTATATTTTCCAATAAAAAACTATAATAGCCTCTCTTATGAATTACGCTGTATCATCAACCAATCAGAACCAATAAATTAAATTAAACAATTTTACAAAAAAAACTTACAGTAAAAAGTAAATATTTTATACAAAACAGATTATAACTTACAACTTAAGTAAGAATCGTGGCTCCCTTATCAGGCACAAGAGCCCCTCTTTTCTGATAAGGTATACATGACCAAAAACGACCTTTAATTTAATATTTTGTAAAATATATTTGTATTAGTTGGATTAGAGGTTAGAAGTTGGTCGGTTATTCGGCTGAGTGGCAAGTGCGATAAGTGGAAGAATTTTTTTTAGTTTGATTCTGAAAAAAAAAAAAACATCTAAAAAGTTCCGAGGACCAGAATTTTATTTACATTTTTTGCTCCAAATAATGTCAGTAATCACTGGTTAAAGTAAGTCAAGTACTTCCTTCAACATCCTATTTATAATATTGCTTGTTTATGTACGTACAGAAGGCGTTGGTGACGTCACGCAGAGCAACGTTGGTAGGGTCCCGGTGCGGTGGCAGCTACCAGCAGCGTTGCCTACGTCACAATGACGTAGTAAGTTCGAACTAAACGGAGTTTTCTGATTTTATATAGTTTTTTAAAATCAAACATTTTTAAGAATGAAATTAAATTTTTTTGAAATTTTAATCTTTAACACATTTTAACGGTGAAAAGAACCAATAGGCCACTTGCATCACATTTAAAAAAAAATCCGGTTTAGGCAAATATTCTAAGACATTTTATATTTTTCTTTTTTTTTTAAACGTATTTTTGAAATCCTGGGGATTTTTTGAAAATTTCAATCCGAAAATTCAGACCATTTTTTATAAACCGGAAAGACGGGACATAATTTTTTAGGTGTGAAAAAACGATAATTACATAGCCGAAAATCATTTTTAAAAGAAAGAACGTTTTCCGCACGAATGGCACAGGAGAATAACGAGGCATACTAAAAGTATTACATCTCATAAATATTTTTTTCCTTGATCCATCTAATTGATCATAAATCATTATAATGTACAACGTTTACATTACTAAATCCAATATAATATACATGTACTTGTAAATTATAATAATAATAAGAATATTATAAAATTTGATTTTGTTAAAATCAGCACCATAACCATTATACCTCTAAACCACGTACCGACATCTAAAATGTACGGGGTTCTCTTCATAACATCTGTCAAAAAGTTAAACCAAAAGATGAAAAGGTAAGTTTGCAGAAAGCAAACAATAAATCTAGTGAACGAATTAAAAATTCACCTGAAATCAAAGTGATGCCATATAAAAAAAAAAAAATCAGTGTGGAATTTTACAAAATTAATAGGAACATTGTCGGAGACGGGACATTTTCACGTAGTGACGTCATGAAGCCAAATAATGGATTTATTTATTTAAGAATAAAAAAAACTGAACATTTCTAAAAAGTTTTACTAACATTTTCGTAATCTTAGTAAAAAGATCGTTATGAAATCCATACAAGTGGCCTATTGTACCTAATCACCTCAGACTATTAGTTTCTGTTGGTAAATTGTAGAAGGGAAGCGGTTCGGTAATCTGTGGAGAATTATTAGTAGTAATGTAAAATAGTTTTTGGAAAGCAATATTGCATTACATTCGTTGGTTCAAAGTCACATTCCTGTTTAGGATCTGGCGGTTTGTACTCACTAATCAAACCGCTAAAATATTTCGCACAGGGCTGGATTTACGTAAACAATCCTTGTAACTCAATTTTTTGTTTCTAAGGGATTTTTTCGGTGATTTCGTACTGTTTTTTACCGATCCTTAGAATTTAAAGTAGATATTTAATATTCAAATCATATATAATATGTTTAGTTTGTTCGGAGAAGTTAGATCTATAGACGGAGGCCTCTACTAATATCTACAGGAATTCCAAAAACTGAAAAAATCGAACTAATATCTATGACAATCAAAGTGTTGACGAATATCTACAGCTCAAACTGTTGACTAATATCTATGAGAACCAAAGTGTTGACGAATATCTACAGCACTGGCAGAGGTTGGATTTGCAATTATGTATAGCATTTTGGAATAACGTAATATTGCGTATGCAGTTTAAAAAACTTAATTTATGTAAGTATGTATGTAAAAATCCCTAATATCGGACTATTGGATACATTTAGCTGATTAGTCCAACCTACGCTCTGTAGATATTAGTTCAACCTACGGTCTGTAGATATTAGTCAACACTCTGAAGTTCGTAGATATTAGTTCAACATATGAGCTGTAGATATTCGTCCGACATACAGGCTGTAGATATTAGTATCTGGAGTCCTATAGACCAGCGTTTCCCAATTTTTTTTCGCCCCGGAACCCTTATCGATCATGCTTTTCTAGGCGGAACCCTATTTTTATAAGAAAAAGATATACTCGTAGTTTGAATACTTTCATGTTTACCTTGAAAAGAAAGATCTAAAGTTTTGTGTAAAACTTACATTAATGTGAAGAATGATATCTTTTTAATTTTTTTGTTAAAATAGCATTGAAATCAGGCTTTGTGTCAGACAGCTGATACGAAGATCTGGAGTTGCATCCAGTCTGTTTTTGTGTAAGGGTAAGCCAAAAAACCAGTTTCACACCGGTAAGTGGTCACAAACGGTAACAAAACTGTGATAGCCTTCTCGACGACTTCTGGATATTCGTTTTTAAGTCCAATCCAAAACTTATCCAGATTAGTTTTTTCTGAATTAAACTTTTGTTGAAGGAAGAAGAACATTTGATATCTATCAAAGTCTCGTACTCTGTTGCTGTACGTTTCATGTGAACTAGGAATGGATTCTGTACCCAGTCAATGTCCTGCAGGTTTTTTTCAGGAAAATACTCTTCCAGAGATTTGTTGAGGGCCATCAAATGTTCGTAAATGTATTTTTCAATATCTGAGGTTACTTTCAACTCTTTTTTCCAGAAACTCGTTTAAAAGAGAAAAAAATTGGTACTGTTTCTGTTCAACACATTATGTCCAGTAGACAAGTTTCTTTCTAAGAGAAGAGATTTTGTCGTTTACTGTAAAAGTATTTGTGTTTCTTCCTTGCAAATGATCCTTGCAACAATCCGGACGGAACGCGGAACCCTTGTGATGCTTCTAAGGAACCCCAGGGTTCCGCGGAACACCTTTTGGGAAACGCTGCTATAGACTATGGCTGATTTTATAATTTCCACACAACGGTATCGACTCGCGGCATTTCTTTGGTTTGGGTGAGGGAGATGTCAGAAAATGATTACCTATATCTACTTGAAAAGAATTATACCAGTTTGTACACCGTGCGTGTACCGGAAAATTATTCCAGATAATCTAAGAAAATAAAAATTGAAATTAATGAATTACTTCGTTTTTACCACTTTTATTGTTTATAAAACCGACATGTTTCGTCAGCAAAGCTGACTTCTTCAGGGTTTTGACAGAACTGAGTTCTTTTGAGTTCTGTCAAAACCCTGAAGAAGTCAGCTTTGCTGACGAAACATGTCGGTTTTATAAACAATAAAAGTGGTAAAATCGAAGTAATTCATTAATTTCAATCATAATGGTGCCACAAAATAAGTTTGCTGTGTTAGAAAAAATAAAAATATTTTAAAAGAAAGTGAGTAATATCAAAAAAAAAATTGCAATAAAAATTATCCAATGTAATCGTGGAGTTACTTTTGCGATTGATGCACGTATTCCGATAACACAATGACCATCCTCTCATTTCAAACCTCGAATCTATGATGAATTATTTGATAGCGCCCGTACACACGCAATATAAATAAATCGAATTTTTCGTAACAAACTCAATTCTTTCGAATATTACATCGGTGATTCAATCAAATATTGCAATGCTTTCCTTTCTTGTATTTTAAAGCATACCTTGCCAAAAGGGTTTTTTCTAATATAATTAAATTTGCAAATGTACAGGAGGCCCTGATGAAAATAATTCCCATCAGGGCCTATGTCATTCTTTGGGGATGCTGTGTAGAGCAGAGGTCGTCACACTTTTCTGTCAAGGGCCACATAGGACAATGTGAGGTATCACCACGGGCCGCATCCTTATGATTTCGGGGGGGGGGGGGTATGCTGTACCTTTTTGTTTAGCAAGTTAAAAAAGCAATTATTTTGTATTTTAAGTAACGGGTAGTCTTACCCACTGGACTACGACCTCCGTAGTCCAGTGGGTAAGACTCTTAACTCACAATCCGGAGGTCGCGAGTTCGAACCCGGCATGCGCAAATAAATTTTATTTGCTTAATTTGTTTAATTAATTCACAATTAATTCATTTATAATAATATATAGTATATTTGCGGCATGTTCCAGAGTGAAAGATACTTATCAGTATCGCCCTGGTGTAAGACCACCATTCAGAATTGAAACGTTGCTTAAAAATGGCTTTAGCCGTATTTGGTGACCAGATCTGAATAGCCAGGTACTTCCCAAAACCTTCCTCTTCCCCACCTCCTTCCCCTCCCTCCCCCTACCTTCAGCCTCACAACATACCCCAAATGGGGATGCCATAGTCTCACTGGCTTCAGACGGGAGCAGTTGAGATTCTTGTGCGGTATTCACTGTAAAAAAAAAAACGGGTTGCTATTTCCTTCCTTCCTTGTGTTCATGATATAGTGTTAATTCTTAATAATAATGATACACGTAAAATCATAATATTATATTAAAAAAAATTGTGTAGATCTGTAATGGAAACTTTCAGTTCAATATTCATCCACTTATCCACTTTCCGAACTATAAATGACTACAATAACAAAAATTAACCAATATTAAATTTTATTTTGCTTTATTGGTAGATACTATAACTTTATAGTAACTATTACTTTATAGTAATAAGCGTGTTGTTTGGTCTTTTTAGATCATTTTTTTTACCTACCTACACCCTCACTGTGCCATCTCTACGCCCTCTAATTTTCTCTGCGTCTTCTACTGCCCCCCCTGCAAGTCTCAAACGACAATATAATTAATTGTAAAAAAACGGATAATACAATTAATTGTACATGAAAAAAAAATATTTAGAAAGAAAACGGCAGATATTTGCGCGGGCCGCAAAAATACGGATAGTATAATTGTACATGAAAAAAAATATATTTACAAACAAAACGGCAGGTATTTGTGCGGGCTGCAAAAAACGGATAGTATAATAGAACATGAAAAAAAATATTTAAAAAGAAATTGGCAGATATTTGTGCGGGCCGCACAAATATCCGCCGCGGGCCGCAGTTTGACGACCACGGGTGTAGACTCTCTACACTGTAGAGGGTCTTTTTAGGAAAGAAAAGATTTCCGGGAAGGAAAAGGGTATTAAGGGTGGGTCAGAATCTGGGGGTCAATGTGTCCAGGAATGACGGACGTATGAATCCATCCCACTGCGGTGCTTGGCGATGTTCCGAGAGAGTACGGCTGGAGAAGTCAAAGTGACTCTCTCAACCATTCTCTCCCGATCCGACTGCCATGCAGCTGGTGGCCAAGACCCGGACAAACCTTAACCCATAAACACGGGCACACCGGCTAAGTAACCAAACGTTGATAATCACAAGGGGTGACCTATGGCAGAGGTGTTGGTTATCCAATAATCCCGGGCAGCGGTACCCATATCCGCCTCCCAAATTGAAATCACATCTTTTGATATTGTGATAAGGAACGTACGTTTATTGCCGTTTTTATGCCGTCACGATACCGTAACCGTGAATTATCACGGTAAATTTAAATCCACGTCTCGTCGTCCATTGTCCAATCCAATCCTGTCCGATGCCACTAACCAGGAGCATTTATTTCCTTTGAACTCTGTGGATAAAGGAGAATTAGAACCGAGATACGCTGCCGAAAGGTCACATTGGTTCAAATAGCTCCAATGCTTACTTACTAACTGCTCACTGTACGCTGATTTACATCCGAGTTATTTCATCAATTTCCAAACAACGATTTGAGCTATTTTGCTTTCTCTTGGGCCTTGTTATAGGCAAGAATGTAGACTGCTAATTTTAAATCTACTGCAAAATCTTTTACCAACATCAGATTGCATAGCTTTAGATTTAGATGTTTCCTATTTGCTTAGAAAGTCATTATTCATTAAAAAAAATTTAAAAAATTGGACTGGAGTTCTCTATTGTGCTGTCTTTAATGAAAGCCCAAGTAGGTATTTCCAGAAGATCAAGAAATTTATGAATAAAGGGTGAATCAGTCCGCACCTGATGGACTTTAACAAGCGTTTCCTGGGCAAATTTGTAGTCAAAATATAGATCCACGTCATTTCGCTGTCTGATATATTTTTTAAAATTAATTAACAACATTTTTTTCCATCACACGTCGGCACTGGTCTCACTGCCACATCTCGCAACGGATCACGTGATATGCTCACTGCCTCGTCTATTCGGTTCTGCTGGAACAGGATGGGGTGCATATCACGTTTTGTATTACCCAGTAGCGACGTGTGACAGAATTTTGTTTTTAATTTTTGAAGTGAAAACTACTTTAGCATCGTTTTGATTTGAAACTCGATGAAATGGAAACGAGCGACACTTAAAAGAGACAAACACATACATTTATAGGATTTAGCCCGCAAGAGAATAAGATAGACTAATCGGCCTCCTCTTTGTGCATTGCTTCGAAGAATAAAATGTTTTTTAAACTTGGTAACAAAATTATAATAAATAAATCCTACTCTTATACTCTGCATAAAAGTAGGCTTCTACTACTCCTACTCTTACTCTTGATGCTCTGCTCGTCTTATTCTCTCTAAGTTTAGTTTTCTGAAGGTTTTACTTCTACCGCGTGTGAACTGCATACATGATTTTTTTAATGTGAAAACTTCTTTAGCACCATTGTGATTTGAAACTCGATGAAACGAAAAGGCAACACTAAAAAGAGACAAACACATACATCTATACGATTTAGCTTGCGAGAGAATGAAATGGAAAAATCGGTCTCCTATTTGTGCGGTGCTTCATAGACTCCCCACTCTTGTCAACTTTAGTTTTCTGAAGGTTTCACTTATTTATTTTTATTTTTTTATTGTATATTTTATTTAGATATAAAATTTGACATCTTATAATATCTAATGTTATCTTTTCTATGACTACTACAATATTATTTACTACCTACTGACTAAAATTTGGACTTTACAACATTAAGACATAATCCACGAAAAACTGCAAGACTTTTAGCCTCCTTAACATTTACAGGGAGTTCATTGAACATTTTAAAACCTTTATAATAAATATTATTTTGTGTTCCCGATAAATTTGTTTTCGGAAGCCTAAAATCGTTGCAGTTTCTCGTAGGATAACAATGAACTGTACTGTTGATTCTTACATTATTCAACATATAATCAGGTAACATTTTATTTTTTAACTTATAAATAAAAACTAGGGTATTGAAAACTAATCTTTGCCACACACTTAATATATTGAGTTGGCGTTGCATGGTTTTTATCCTTGTATATCTGCTACAGCACAATATAGATCTCAAGCCTCTGTTCTGAATTATTTCCATTCTTTTAATTTGTGTTTTATTGCTCACTTCTACCGCGTGTGAACGGCACGATTTTTTTAAATGTAATCGTACAGCAAAATCTCAGCTACATTTCTTACTCCTAAATGCTCAGGAAACGCTGGCTAAAGTATTTTGCGTATTTACTGATTCATCTTAGGTACAAATATTATGAACGCGAAAGTTTGTATGGATGTAAGTGTGTTTGTCACTCTTTCACGCAAAAACTACTGAATGGATTTTAATGAAACTTTACAATAATATAGCTCATACATCAGAATAACATATAAGCTATTTTATAAATCTACCTAGGAAGGGGACGCGGGAGGGGAAGGGGACGCGGGAGGGAAACGGGGACGTACGGGAAAGGTGATTCAGGGAGAAACAATGTATTTCTTTGAATATGGCATTGCAACGCATGCTGGGAACCGGTTAGTCATATATAATTGCAATACATAACAAAAACAACTTTAAAAAATTAATTATCAGTAGATAGGTCACGGTTAGAGAAAAGTCGTATTATTAAGGGGTATCAAATATCTATAAAGTGCTGTTAGGTAACAGGTTACCATAATAGGTACATTTGAAATATCGTTCATTTGTTTTAATGGGCCCCATTAGTTCGGTCATAGACATCCAAATTCAATAGACCAGAAATAACAGGTGAGGGGAAAAATCAACTATGGCGGTACGAAGAGGGGAAGATGACTGTGATTGGTTGAAAAATTAATCTGACAGTATATAGGCATCTCGCATTATAATATCACCATTTAGTTCTTAAAAATAACATCTGCTTTTTAATGAATAGACCTTTTTACGTGGGAGCGCGAATTGCTCGCTACGTTATTAACATATTTGCGAAGTCTGAATAGGCAAAGTAAAGTTCGCATCTTTTCACAGACAACTATTTTATTGCCATATTTAGTTAAGACACTTTTACAAATGTTTCATAATTTACCTACCCCTGTAACCAGCGACAAGCACATTGGAGAACCGCCCACATCCGTGATTATCGACATATTTTAGGGTTATCACAACCGCTCTGTTGGTATAATTACATAGTATAAAATGAAGGCACTCAAAATGTGCGCATTGATCTTTTAAAATACGCAACGGATTTTCATGCGGTTTTCACCAATAGATAGAATGATTCAAGAGAAAGGTTTATATGTATATTACATGCTTATTATAGTAGAGAAAAGCCGAGAAATTCAAATATTCAATTCAGGCAGCGGGCAGCAGGCAAGCGGGTGGTGAAGATTTTATAAAGGTTGGGTAATGGCGTTGTGTTTCGTTAGCCACAGCAACGTGTGGCCGGGTCTGCTAGTTAATAAAAATAATGTAATTATCTCTTTTAATTAAAATTATTTTACTTGAATTATTTCACACGTTATTTAATTACAATAATACGTAGCACGTAGCAGTTACATTATTATTTGATCCTTTTTTAGATACTCTTAGTATCGCCCCAACTGCTTGAAATGGCTTTAAGCGTATTTGGTGACCAGATTTACATAGATAGGTACTTGTCACCACCACATCGACGCATTGTGTATAAGCAACAACTTCCCCCCTCCCCCTAAACCTCCCAACTTATCTGGGTTCTGCAAATCGGATCGTGCGTAGCCAGGAGTGGCGTATTAATTGGAATATTTTGACGACGAAGGTGCTTTTTATTTATTTTTTGGATATAATATTTTTTGTTTAGGTACATTTAAGCATATATCAGCAGAAACTTAGTAAAACAGTATTATATACCTACACCGACACAGTAACAGTATTCTCAGACTATACATAATATTGTTTAAAGAAATAATATTTTTATAATATATACATATAACTTCCATTAAATTATTTCTTACATTTTCTATGGACAATGGAAGAAGTGAAAAGAAAAAGACAAAAAGGGTTAAGGATAACATTATATTTGTGAGAACAGCATTCAATAAACAACTTACAGAGGTTTAAATAACGTACAAAAATAACAGCACAGCCTAAGAGAAAACAACATAACATATACAGGAGTTATATTATCGATGCTAAAAACAGTACAATAATAACAGCTGAATAAAAATATATTAAAAAGATGAGCCAACATAGTAAGAAGGTATTAATATGTTGACTGTGATGACGGCCGTGACCTTGAGAAAAAATTACACGCCCAAAAATCATAGATACGAAGGTTTCCGTAGTCGAGGGGTAACGCTCTCAACTAGCAAGCGGAAGGTCACGGGTTCGAAACCCAACATGCAAATTAAAAATTTGAATTATTTCACAATTTACTAATTAAAAATAATTTTTAAATGTTTGCCGCACGTTCTAGAGTGGAAAATACTATCATTGATCAGATCTGAATAGCCAGATTTCCCCACCGTCCTCTTCATAATCTCCTACCACTCCCCACTACCTTCAACCTCACAACATACCCCAATTGGGGATGCCATAGTCTCATTTGCTTCAGACAGTTGAGGGCAGTTGGGACTCTTGTACGGTTTCATTTATAAAAAAAGAAGATTAAAAAAGATAATTTATTCCAACACCGTCAGAGAAGCTGTGTATATCAAATAAAAAATATTTTCTAAAGAAATATTTTACGTTTATAAACAACGTTAATTTTTTTAATTTTCTAATTAGTAACTTACTTTCTAATAATAAGTTTTCCATTTTTTTGTAATTGACTTCAATTGGTTTATTTTTTTGAGTGGTTTTTGATATAATAAGTGGTTCTTCCATAAAGACGGGTTGGGGTTCCTGAATCTGGGGAATAGAGACATAATATTATATTTTTAGGTATAAAAACATTTAGTCAGTTACTAGAGTGGTCTGCACACTACATAATAGTACAATGTGTTTTTGAAGTCATCAAAGGTCAATAATCAATTGGTACTCACAAAGCTTTCTGGAATAGTAGTGGGTACCATACAACTAACGAGCACACATGACTGAGCAGCTGCAGCTACGGCCTCGATCTCCGTCAAGCACATAGTCATAGGTTCTGGTTCGCATTCCTTTTCGAAACGAGACAAAGTTGACAATATTAGGTATATAATCATTATTGCAATTCGATAATTTACATATTTATTACAAATTTGTGATATGCACTATCAATAAAATATTAATTTAAAGGATAATTAAATATAAGAATGAACTCACGACGTGTGTGCTGTGTAGAGCAGGTGCGCAAGAAACGAGAGAAAAATCAGAATCCTCTTGAGGGTTCATCCATCCATAAGTATTATTGATCGTTTCATCAGCTAGAGAAAGACATACATATGGTTTCTCAGAGAAGTTGTCGCTTAATTTCTGAAATGGATAGATAATAAAATTAAAATAAATACATGTAATGAATAACTACAAAAAAGAATTATTAGTCATTAAAGAATTTATATACTAACGATAATTCTTTCTGTAACAGGTGACAAAGAGACCGATGGAATCACACCTACACGTAGCACACGTGTGCCCTGTTTGTTTATTATAAAATCTGTCTCTTTGAAATGTTCTGAGCAGATACGAAGGTTACGAACACTTGTCTGCTCACTTTTACCGGATGAAAGTCGCCACATTGTCTTCAAGTTTTCTTTTTTGGGAAATCTTTAAGAAAGTACATAACATTTCACTTTTCAGAAGATAATAGAAAAGAAAAACAACTCAAAAACAAATTAAATTTTATACACACAGCTTTTACCAGCGATTCCTAAGAGAATTTGGAGTCAAAATTTAGATGTAATTTTGTCGTCCGATGACACTTTTTGAATTAAAAACAAAAAACGTGTTTTCCATACATACACATACTCGGAATAACCTAGAGCATTACGCGATATACACTCGTTCTCGTTCCAGCAGTACCGTACATACGAAACAACGCGCTTACCTAACACGTGGTCCGCTGAGACGTGACGGTGTGATCCAAATATAATAATATAATCGGTGGCGACGTGCGATAGAAACATATTTTATTTTAAATTTTGATTGATAAAAAATATCATCGGACAGCAAAATGACACATACATTTTTCATTCCAAACATGCTCACTGTATCTACATTTTACTTCTAAACATACCACGAAGGAGTACAATTAAGAAAGCAAAATATACAATAACGCCTAATAAATAAAACATACTTTATTCCACTTTTAACCCCTTACTAATAACGTGTTTTAAATTTTATACAACTGAATAACCAACTATTTATCTTATATTAACGGTTGTTTATGAGTTGCGTAAAATTCAAAACTCGTTTAGTAATAAGGCCCTTAAAGTGTGATAAATTTAAAAATGATCGGTTTATTATCCTTTATTAATACGACGGATTTCCAGCAAGAAATAACACATGAAAAGATAGACGTTCCAAATGATACGATTAGGAAAGCGCAAAAATAAATATTAGCAAAGCGCAAAAGGCGAAGGCACATCCCTGATTCTTTTGCAAACGGCTGTGTGTTTTACGTCGCCATTCATAATAGCTGTGTATGAACACGCCCTCTGAGCGTTAACACGTGTTCACACACACAACTGTAATATGCGTGGGATGGCGTATTTCGGCATATCGCTCGCCGTACATTCCCAATCGGAATATATGGCGAGCGATATGCTGAAATACGCCATCCCACGCATATTACGGCTGTGTGTAAACACGTTCATGATAGTGTATGTTACAAAACTGATAATATTGTAATATAATTCGAATAAGCTTAAAATAAAGTAAAATAATGCTTACCTATGGAATGTAATACGACAATTTGGTTTATTCTCTTTTTCACTTCTATTTTTACACGTTTTCATAGCACAAGCTACCGTTTTTGCCTTGTTATTTCGTAAAATGTACTATGTGACTTCGGCGCTGGTCAGAACAAGAATGATGACGTCACGTTTTGAGATTCAAGGGAGGCGGCTCTCGTAAGCCCAGGCGGTTCCATGGAACCGTTATGGGGAGGGGGAAACAATACGCTTTTATCACTTAGGGCAGGTCCATATATTCCTACGTCCGTGAGTTCGGTGCATTCGTTACACAGCGCGTAGCGGAGGGTTCGATAAGCTAATGGCCACTTATGGGGAACTAACAACTCAAGTGTCCATTCTCTATCTGTTCTCCTCCCCCCACCCCCTGCTTCTTATCATTAGTACCCACCTACCTAACTGGGTTGCCCGTTGACTAACAGGCCACAATACGTAACATAAAATACTTAAGGCGATCCACTAGTTCAGGAAAAAATCGAAATCGGAATTCACGCCCTTTATGGGAGGAGTTTAAAAATACTTGAGAAAAAGCTTTTGGAAAGGTTGGAAAAGGTATTTGAGAGTTTTGTTTTACAGGTTGATTTCGTAAAGGCCTGTTAAAAAATATTAATTCCTGTTTTACGCATTGTTTATTGAAATAAAACGGAAATTTAAAATTGATTTCACGAAATCAAGCGTCGCGGAGTGACGCGTCCATCTCGGGTTTGGCGACTGTGGCGTGAACAGTAGTTCTTCGGTGAACGCCATAGGGTTCACTTTGAAAAACCGAATTCGTCGACTAGCGGCCGTATTGTAAAATAATAACGCGAAAATGCAGATTTTATTTTATTTTGGGAAGATTGGGAATTTTTTTTTTTTACATTGGCTTCACACAGGAGGGGCCAGCTCAGGTATGGGGGCTCCATCGAAGCCAGAGTAAAGTTAGCCTCCCAAAAACTGGGCGTACTGTACAGGGCCCGCAGATACTTTAATAGTACACAACTGCTAACCCTGTACAAATCACAAGTGCGTCCCACGGTTGAATTTGGCAGCCATCTCTGGTTTGGAGCTCCAAAATACCTGAAAAATACCCTCGACTGTGTGCAGAAACGGGCGGTCCGTTTGATAGATTCTCCCATCTTAACAGACGGATTGCAATCTTTAGAGCACAGGCGTCAGGTGGGAATGCTGTTCTTGTTCTACCGGTATTACGATGGAAGATGCTCCGAGGAACTAGCATCATTGATCCCTTCGGCACCGGTGCATAGTCGGGAAACACGCCAAACGCGTGCCCAACATTTGTACACGGTTGACATTTGTCACATGAGAACGGATCGTTTCTTCGACTCGTTCTTGTGTTCAACAGCTCGGTTGTGGAATGATTTGCCGGCCTCTGTGTTTCCTCCTTCCTACAACATGGGTCTCTTCAAAACCAATATTCATTCCTTCCTCTCCTCAAAAAGACCCTCTAGACAGCATCCCAGATGACATAGGTCCTGAGGGAAATTATTTTCCTCAGGGCCTCCTATGTGGAGTTAATGTAAAAAAGGAGGTGCTGAGAAAAAAATCTCTCTGGGCCAATGTCATCTTTGGGGATGCCGTGTTGAGGATCTTTTTGTGACAGACTTTTCCATCACTCTTACTGCGGTGCAAGGCACGCGAAGGAGAGTGTGGCTCGAACCAATCGTCTCCCTCAACCAGTCTCTCCCTATCCGGCCCGCCTTTCGCAATCGCATTGTACACATAGTTTCGTATCAGTGATCGATGAACCTGTGGATGCAAGCCATACATTGTTATAACAGTTTGTCTTGTCTGTAGTTAGAAGTAAGATTGCAGAAATTTATATATACAAAATTCGAAATATCTTCTGAGTTTGTATGTATTTTATTTATTTATTTATTTTTTTATTTTAGTTTATTTAGGAAACAAACAGTTATACATATTTTAACAAGAAAGTAACACATTACATGATTGCATTAACCAGCGAAGTTTCCGCTAAAGTTTATAATATATATATATATATATATAAACATAGATTAAAACATTAAAGAAAACATAAAGTGGTAGAAAAAAAGAAAAAAAATATATATATAACAGAAATGAAAAAAAACACACACACAAATTAAAGCATATGGGATATATATAAATCATCCAAATATTATTATTATAATAAAAAGAAGGAAAACCAACACAATGAGAATGAAAAAAAATAAAAAAATAACATGCAGCAGGGGTGGAGAGTTCGTAATTAGCAATTTGTTTTAATTTTTTCTTTTATGGATTTAATAAATTGGCCTGAGGACAAATGGAAAATATCAGCGTCGTTAAAGATATCATTGTATTTTGTGTACGTCCTTCGGAGAAATGAATGTTGTGTGTAATTTGTTTTTGAGTGTGGGATGTGGAATAGTTGGTTTGATCTTTTGTTTCTTATTGGACAGTGGAAATTAATGTGTTCTAGAAGATAGTTGTTGTCAACAACGTTGTTAATGATTTTGAATAAAAATGTTTGGTCGGTTATATTTCTTCTATCTTCTAAAGATGATAAATTATGGAATGTTAATGAGTCTTTTAGGTTTTCTGAAGTTCGAAAGGATTTAAAGTCTAGCAGCCTTACTAAAAAACCCAGCGAAAATTTAATTCAATTGACAAACGGCCGCGGATGTGAAAACATTACTAATTAAAAATTTGTTCTTTGAAAGAAATACACATGGTTTCCACGGCCTGAGAGGGTAGTTTATCTCTGTTTTAACCATTGATGTCCGAACGATATTTGTAATTTTTCCATAGTATTTTGAATGTTCTATATATTTCTTGTTTTTGATGGTGTCGTAAAAACAAATACCATTTGTGAAAACTAGATAAAATTACCTTTTAGATTTGTATATTTGAAATACAGTTTAGTTTTCAAAAACTGACATATTTTAAGATTCAAACTAGGAAATAAATGGAAAAAAATTTCTTACCAAAAATTTTTTGACTAAAATGTAGAGAAATTAAAAAAAAAAAAATTTCAAAAACACAGTCCTTTTATGTAATAAATTTGGAAGGAAACTATCACCTCACTTTTTCCTCGTGCATACAATAAAAAAATAATTTTAAATTTCAAAGTTTTTTTTATTGCTAAAAAACTAACCTAAAAATTATACCGTCTTTTATATCAGATTTCTTGCACCTCTAAAGACGTTAATTACTTTGATGCATTTACGCACACATGTATTAGATAATATTATTTTAAAAAAAACACCACTGTCATAAAATTATCATAAAATAAAACCTTTAAATGTAAATTTGAATTCTCATGTATCATATAAAATAGTTTTTGACACTTCAATTTTCAAAGTACGATTATTGTTTTATAACTTGACTAAAACTTATGAAAAACCACAAAAAACACGGTAAATATATCAATGATATAAATATAAGAGTAAATTATTAATATTAATAGAAATTAACCATCACATAAGTAATATTGGACACACAAAAATCATTTCTCACACATAGAAATCATTTCGCGCTTCCAACGTATTTGTCGAGCGCGAACACGAATGCGCAGGCGCCGCGCCGCCGCGCCACCTAGCGGTTATTAAGGAAAACAAACAATTTAGTACTTAAATATGCGTTGTTGCCGGATTTACAATACGTTTTAAGACCAAATCTTATTAGTAATGTTATCCAGCCTTTCTAAAAAAAAAACACAGTACGCCAGATAACCCGTGTTATTGCAGCAACATGAATAAAACAAAAATACACTAAAACACGATAACATTACTAATAAGATTTGGTGAAAAAGTGAGGTGATAGTTTCCTTCCAAATTTATTACATAAAAGGACTGTGTTTTTGAAATTTTGTTTTTTTTTTATTTTCTCTACATTTTAGTAAAAAAAAATTTTGGTAAGAATTTTTTTTCCATTTATTTCCGAGTTTGAATCTTAAAATATGTCAGTTTTTGAAAACTAAACTCTATTTCAAATATACAAATCTAAAAGGTAATTTTATCTAGTTTTCATAAATGGTATTTGTTTTTACGACACCTTCAAAAATAAGAAATATATAGAACATTCAAAATACTACGGAAAAATTACAAATATCGTTCGGACATTAATGGTTAAAACAGAGATAAACTACCCTCTCAGGCCGTGGAAACCATGTGTATTTCTTTCAAAGAACAAATTTTTAATTAGTAATGTTTTCACATCCGCGGCCGTTTGTCAATTGAATAAAATTTTCAGTGGGTTTTTTAGTAAGGCTGATCGTGTTTTAGTGTATTTTTGTTTTATTCATGTTGCTGCAATAACACGGGTTATCTGGCGTGCTGTTTTTTTTTTAGTAAGGCTGTAGGTGTTTCAATATCTTTTTTTGAATTCTTTCTAACCTTTCAATATTTACTTTGTATTGGGGATTCCTTATAACTGATCCGAATTCTAATATTGAGCGAACAAAAGAGACGTACAGTATTTTGATTACGTGTGGTGACACTGGTGACCTAAAATGTATATATGTATATATGTATTTCCGCCTTCAAAACCAATTAAAATCCAGACAACTCTCCAGAAACACGAAGATATATTAGTATTAAAACACTTATCAGACCAGTACTTACGTACGCAGCTGGGGCTTAGGTACTAACTTAGAGGAATGAGCGAGAACTGGACGTTTTCGAAAGGAAAATTCTGAGGCGCATCTTCAGACCGGTTCTAGAAAATGGATTTTGGCGCAGACGTTATAACAATGAGCTATATACTTTGTTTAAGGAGCTAAACGACGCAAAATTTATAAAACTGGGAAGACTTCGGTGTGGAGAGAATGACCGAGCATCAAGCACCAACTGCTGAACTCAAGACCAATAGGGCGAAGGAGCCTGGGAAGACCAAGATTAAGATGGAGTGACAACGTCCTCAAAGACATATCCATCTTGGAGAAGAGCTGGCGCAAAATCGAGATGAGGGGAGGAAGACTCTTGAGGAGGCCAAGACCTACCAAGGGTTGTAGAACCAATAGTGATGATGAAGATGTATATATGTATGTCAGTTATGCGTTGCTAAACCATTCATCCGATTGCGGTGAAACTTTGGGGATTTGATGTGGGCATGCCTGCGATGGTTTCTGTATACAATAGTAAGCTCTGGCATCATGTAATTATGCATTGCTAAAACGTTCAACCGATTGCGATTAAAATTTGGGGATTTGTAGGGAAGAGTGGGGAGGGGGAGCGGGAGGGTGGAATGGGGAGGTTGGAGTGGGGAGGGGAGGCGGTAGGAGGTGGAGGAAGGAGGGGGAGGGTGGAGGGGGTTTGTGTATTTATATAGTTTATTATAAAGACGGCGCTATGTAAATCATCCAAATATTTTAAAGACTTGGATAACTACAAATGACACAAATACATACCTGCTATAACATCCTACGTGTTGTAACTTTACAAATCCCTAATTTTTATTTACCTAACCTTTTTTTTCTTAATTTTAGTTTTGTAAATACGGAATTATTTGTTCTATAAATATTTTAAAACATAATAACGTAATTCACTTATAATTAAATGCATTAAAAAAAAAACTTAAGTATACCCTCGAACTGGCGATGCCTTTGTGGGTTTTTTTTGATATCATACATATATATGCATACTATTGTAATATCTTTTTTTTTTAAATTGTATTATTGTTTATCTTTAAGCTACCTATTTAATTTTATAGTTCCTTCTTTTTTACTTTATATCAAAAGAAATGTTTGTTGTAATATTTTTATGTATGTAACAAAAAAAAAATTGTAAAAAAAAAATAAAAAAATTAATAAATGTACATTTTTACGCAACATCGCGATCATAATCAAATCATTGTACTTATAGTTTATTAACATGTTATAAATTTGCACATCGCCCTTAAGGTGATTTTTCACAAAAACGGCGCTACACAAATCATCCAAATTTTATTATTATTATTATTAGTGTGTTGGATATATAAATCATTCATTAAAAAATCCTCAAATTATAAACCATACCAATTCATTCACAGAAATATACTAAAGCACCTTGTCTACATTTGCAGAGGGCATTCTTGTCCATTCGCCCTTCGTTCGTCCTAAACCACCTCACATACTATAAGGTGACCAGATTTTTTGGCCTTAAAACGGGACATTAAGTTAAGACATTAAGAACCGAAAGTCACCGGGACCATCCCTAGAAATTTAATATACGATGCCCTCTGAAGAGATGGCACAATGTGGAAGAGTGTTATGTGTCCAAAGTAATGTCAATTTTATTTAACGTAAAAATGAATAAAAAATAATAAATATGGAAAGTTTTTCTTTAAAGAATATTGAAATTTCATTGTCCGCCTGGGGTCTAGGAATCGAAAGGTCTTATGGCTAATCTAAATGACGATATCGGTTGTCTTTTAAACCGGTGTAGATCACACTTCTAACATTGTTCGTTGTTCTATGACGGGCGGCGTTTCATATCTTGCACGGCAACGGCATGGCGCGCAATGCCGTTGAAACACCGTTGAAACACCGGTGTTTCATATCTTTAAAACGTGTGAGGGAGATGTATGATATTGATTACATTTTCCTTTAGGAAAGCAGATATACGTACATCGTTTTTTACAACTCTTTCTTATACACTATTAATAATGGGTGGCGGGATGGGTTCCGCCGCCCCGGGAACCTTTATTGGATAACCAACACCTCCGCCATAGGTCATCCCAAGTGATTCGCTACATTTGGAGATTTAGCAGGGGTGCCCGGGTCCATGGGCTGAAGTTTGGAGACGGATGACCTGGACACACTGAACCTCAGATTCCTATCCATCCCTTAAACCCTTTTCCTTCCCAGAACTCTCCTATCCTTCCTTTCCTTAAAAAGACACTCCACACAGCATCCCCAAAGATGACATAGGTCCTGAGGAAAATTGTTTTCCTCTGGGCCTCCTGTGTGGAGCTTATGTAAAAAAATAATGTGGTGAGTAAGAAAAAGCTGTAGCATTATTGTGATAAAGAACATATATTTTGTGCTTTTTTTGTGCCGTTGTCGTGCCGCAACCGTAGGAATTATAAAAGCTTCCAACACTAAGTTCAGGTAAATCTTTTGTTCTGAATTTGATGTCGCGAGTGGGCCACTTTCTTGAAGGGATTGTTTTGTGTCCCGAAGCTTTCCCTCGGGACAGCGGGACAGGGTCCCTTAAAACGGGACGGTCCCGATCAAAACGGGACGTATGGTCACGTTACATATGCATTGTTATTGTATAACCCACACACGGCTTGTTGTTATAGGGCAGGCCTGTGCAGTGTGCGTTTGCAGTTCGCTTTCAACCTTTTACTGCGACTTACTTCAAAACATTCGGCAGAAGAAAGCGTGGAGCGAGAGGTTTTTGAAGGGTACGAAATGCGATCCTTTTTTAGAACCCTCGGGTCGGGCAGGTATAAGCCAGATAATGTTAAACTTTTATGACTTGGTATCTTAATTAGTCTCAATAATTGAATAATGATTATAATAACAATTAGATAATTTGTAATGCGCCGTTTTTGTGTAAAACCACCTCAAGGGCACTATTCAAATTTATAATACGAGAATATATTTCTGCAATCGTACTTCTAACTTCAGACTAGATAAACCATTATAACAACTTATGCTAAAAATTGCATCCACCATCGATCACTGATGTAAAACTATATGCACAATGCATTTGACCAATGAACGCGTTGCTGCATAAAAATGTACATGTATTGAGCTCTATCTAATTTTATTACTTACAAACAGCTACAGAAAACATACTTACTTTAAAACACTTTTTTCAGAAACTTAAATTGGATAATTTTTAGAGACCCATATTTATGAAAAAACCACCAGTAGGGAGATTTACAATGAATACTTAGTTTTTAGGCTCGTTCCATGGACATATGAATGTATCTGGACCTGCCCTAAGTGATAAAAGCGTATTATTTCCCCCTCCCCATACCGGTTCCATGGAGCCGGCTGGGCTTACGAGAGCTCGCTTGAATACAAAAAATGTGACGTCATCATTCTTGTCCTGACCAGCGCCGAGCTCACATCGTACATTTTACGAAATAACACTTCAAAAATGAGAGCTTGTGCTATATATGCTATACCCTAAAATATGTGAACATAGCGAATGTGGGCGGTTCTCCGTGAGCTCGTCGCTGGTTACAGGGGTAAGTAAATTATGAAACATTTGTAAAAGTGTCTTAACTAAATACGGCAACAAAATATTGCTCGGTGAAAATCGGCAAACTTTACTTCGCGGCATTTGGACTTTACAAATATATTAATAACGCGCTCCCATATAAAAGGTTTATTCATTCAAAAGCAGATTTTGCTTTTAAGAAGTAAATGGTGATATTATAATGCGAGATGCCTATATACTGTCAGATTGATTTTTTAACGAAAAACAGTCATCTTCCCCTCTTCGCCCCCCATAGTTTGGTTTTACCCCTCATCTGTATCTTCTGATCTATTAAATTTGGATGTCTATGGCTGGTTCTTATTTTAATACTTATAAAGAGATACAGAAAAGATAAAACATTTTATAAACATTCACTTTAAAACACTCTTATTAGAAAGTTTATGCTTGGAGTTGATTCGACTTTGCACGCAGAGGACACTATATTTAAAATACTGGATATTGCATGCTTTTACATTTGCTACCCTCCATTACCGTTGATTTATGAGAAGATTAGTGGCAAAAGTAAAGTTGATATACGTTTTAAAGGCCGGAGAATATTATAGGACTGGAGAATTTTTATGATTTACTTTCAATTTTACACAATTACTTATTTACAATGTCGCGGGCTGTGAAAGGTTTTCGACTTTACTAAAGGAAGCTATATTAAAGATGACATCACAAATCAAAGGTACGTATAAATCGCTTTATTAATATGTACATATTGGCATATTCATAAAGCGTATGTGTGGTAAAACCATCAATGATTGTGTGAGTAATATGGAGATCCGCAAAGAATGGACTGAAGCGAAATGAGTAAGATTAAGAAAGATGGTTTTGGCATGAAGAGCAAATGAACGAAGAAAGTAGTGTAAGAATACGACGCAATTTTGAATGGTAGAAGAAGTTTTTGAGGAAGACATTGGCGCGATCATGTGAATCAGATACTCGAGTCGGACCAAGTTAAGAGTCGGAATAATAGAATGTATAAATGTGAATGAGACAAGGAGTGTGTGCCTAGATCGAGTTGTTTGGCGGTCCGTCCTCCTTGCCTACCCCTGCGGAGAAACGACGCGCGACGTGATGTTTAGATAGTTACATATTGCAAGATCTTTGACACTACAAAAGATTTCATTAAAAAGGAAATAAAAAGTTGCGAGTACTATCGCGATATTTCAATATCTTTGGTCGCGATAATATACAAAAAACGTTCAGATTCTGCATGGTGGTCGTTCTTCAGAACGATACAGGGAGAATCCATAACATAACATGCTCCGGTTTGTGAAATAGTGAAATAGCAGGACAAAATGAAATTATAAAATCAACAAATAAAGATACGTAAAATAGAAAAAAGGGTAACGGTCGCAAACGAAACTCGAACCCAGATCCCCCAGTCTTACCGGGATTAACGTCTCCACCGATTGAGCTATTGGGACTGGGACCTCAATATATTATCTCTTTCATTTTTCATTAAGGGTCGTTTATATTATCTGCTTCACTGATTAAATTATAACCTTCAATAATTTATCATTACATTGTGTAAAATGAAGTCGCTCAAAATGTATGTGCGCATAGATCTTTTTAACTACGCAACGGATTTTCATGCGGTTTTCACCAATAGATAAGTGATTCAAGAGGAAGGTTTATATGTATAATAAATGCTTATTATAGTAGAGAAAAGCCGAGAAATTCAAATATTCAATTCAGGCAGGGCGCAGCGGGCAGCTGGTGGTGTGAATTTTATAAAGGTTGGGTAATGGCGTTGTGTTTCGTTAGCCACGGTAACGTGTGGCCGGGTCTGCTAGTTACTAATAAATTGAAAAATATTTTATATAAAACAATGTACATATATTTATGAAGTATGTAATAATAATGATCGATAATTTGTGGAGCGCCGTTTTTGTGAAAAAACACCTCAAGGGGGCGGTACAATATATTTTGAATTCTTAGGTTTCATCTAATTTTATTATTTACAAATTGATACAGAAAACATACTTACCTGACAGGTCACTTCCGATAAACACACTTTAATTAGAAAGTTTATGCTTGGAGAAGATATGGCTTTGCACGCGGAGGACATTATATTTAAAACACTGGATAATGCATGATTTTCATTTGCTACCCCCATCACTATTAGTATTACATTTATGAGAAGATTAGTGGCAAAGGTATAGTTTATATGTATTAAGAAAGATTGGACAATTTTTGTGAAATGACCTTTACAAAAGCTTACAAATAAGACTTTTAACACTTTTACACAATTAGTTATTTACAATGTCGCTGGCTTTTTGATTTTACTTAACAAGGTGAAAGGTTTTTGACTTTATGGATTCGATTGTCTGTATATTTAAAATACGTGCTTTATATTTAAAAAGATTATGAAAAAAATTAAGCATTGGGTAAAGCGCAGATAAAAATTACAGTATTGAAACAAATTTAAATAAAATCAGAAAGGGATTTTCCTATTGAGAACCATTGTATTGAATATGACCATTATTTTTTCGTGCATTTTACGATCTATCGCTGTGAAATTTGCCGTCATTCACGGAACCATGACAAATGAGCTGCGAAATGAAAAAAGTGTTGCAATTATTGACAATTAATTATTACAATATTGGATTTTAAAAATGTTTTACCGTGACAGCCATGTCTCGTTTTTAATTTAAAACGCATTGCGAACTGTCACACTATTGAAATTAAACTGTAAATTATTGAATAATGTTGCGCAGTTCCCTTTGCCACCAATTGCATGATATTAAGCAATATTAGTAAGTTATCAATCAACATTGTTATAAACTTTTATTAACGATCTTGCGGGCCTTTCATTAAATTACATACAGTAATTGTAGTTAGTGGAAAGCACATTTTAAATAAACGATTTAAGAGAAAACCGGGCGACCATACACATTTTTTCGACATTAACGCAAATATTTTTTAATGTAATCCAGATACCGACCATTAGCATGTCGGTACGTTTTGATACGTTACTTTTCTTATTCAAAATTGAAAGGTTGCTTGAACTGGCGTTAGCCGTGTTTGGTGACGTGATCTGAATAGCCAGGGACTTCTCTACCTTCCTCTTCCCTTCTCCTTACCCTCCCTACTGCCTTCAGTCTTACAACATACCCCAATTGGGGATGCCATAGTCTCACTGGCTCCAGACGGGAGCAGCTGGGACTCTTGTGTAATTCATTTAAAAAAACGAGTGTGCTTTAGACCATACAATTGAAGTAAAACTTCTTTAGCTCCATCTATTAATTATTTTTTTCTCTTAATTTTTTCACAAAATTTTATTTATTTTTTAATTTCAATTTATTTACTTATATGTTTTAATTTATATATTTGTATAGAACACTTGAGTTCTTAACATTTAATCTTTATTATTATTTTTTGTATTTCAAAATTTGAATTTTCATTTTTATTTCTACTTTTCTTTAAAATATGATCTTTTTTCTCTTTATTTTTCACTTACTTTTAAATATTCATAATTTTTATTTAGTACTAGCTGACCCGGACACGCGTTGCTGTGGCTAATAAAACACTTTATAAAATCCAACCTTTGTAACCACCTCCTTCTTTGAGTTTATCGCGAAGAGACAGACAGATGCCGCGGAGGACTTTAATTTATAATACATAGAGATGGTGTGAAAGATTATAATAATGTGAATGAAATGCTTGGGGTAACTAACGTATTTAAGTAAATAAGGATTAATACTGTATCCGTCTAAATAACTTTCCAATTATCCCATTGTACGTGACTATTTTTTTAGAAGATAGACAAATCCTTGACAAATTACATACCTAACCTTCTTCACGAAACGTAATGGATCTGGTGGTGGGACCAATTGTGCAATTTTACTTTACCACCAGCACAACATAATCCAGGTGATTCGCCATTGTATTTTAACGCTTTACAACATTGACAGATGATTGTCATTTCCCCGATTATCACGGAATTGTCGGCACAATAATCTTCCGGATCGTAGTGGAATGATACTCGTTCCAGGTTCACGGTTGTGAGGTAGCTCATCGCCCATTTGATTGACTTCGACGACCTATGTCAGCTCGTCTTTTCCTTGGCATATTAAAACGTTAAATAAAGTTCTCACGCACTGACAAACTGATTCTAGAAGATTTTAAACAGTAACAGAATGACAGGTAACGTTTGGCGTTTGAAATATGACAATCAGAATTCTTTTATTTTTTGCATTCCAATTTTAGATTATGTTGTGTTTCTGAAAGTAGGTAGAACAGTAAAACTGTTTATATGAGAAAATCAAATTGTTGTTTTTACTGTCTTTCTCACAATTTTTCCATATTATCTCACTATTTAAACCTTCCCTGGACTACGACAAACATTTCAAAACCAAAATCACCTAAATCGGCCCAGCCGCTCTCGAGTTTTAGCGAGACCAGCGAACAGCAATTGATAATAATAATAAGATAAGAAGATATAATGTGTATAGTAAGCTATCCGTAAAAGATAGACATATGCCTTCGCGGACTTTTTTGTAGATCTCTAAAAGAGGAATATCCCACCATTAATTGTTTTGTTATATCCCAAAAGGATTAAGCAGCGTTTTCGATGAAAGCTACCAGGCGGCTGGACTTTTTTCCGACACTTCTAACAATTATCGTTATGTTTCAACCAATTTACATAAATCCTTGACAAATTACATACCTAAACCTTCCTCACGAAACACTCTATCTATTGGTGAAAACCGCATGAAAATCCGTTCAGTAGTTTTCGAGTTTATCGCGAACAGACAAACAGACAGACAGACAGACAGACAGACAGACAGACAGACAGACGGCGCGGCGCGGGGGACTTTACTTTATAATATGTAGAGATAGAGATGTAGAGAAGATAGAGATGCAGAGATATTTAATCATCTGTTTTAATAAAATATTATTTGTATTAATTTAAATAAATATTAAATATACGACTACCATAACACGGGCATGAGCCCAGTGTGGTAGCCAAAAAAAAACAAATATCTGTAACTAATAAAAAAATGTATGAAATAAAAAATAAAAAAAAATCTATATGATAGGAAGAGAGAAAGAAAATGTCCACGCGCACTGCTCTCTCTTGCTCCTACAGTGTGATACAGACAATAAGCCTGCACTGTGTCTTAGATATACGAAACGTAACTGGCTACGAGAGAAAGAGAGAAAGAAAATGTGTGCTCGCACCTCTCTCTCTTGCCCCTACAGTAATATCTCTCTCTTTCTAACTTCACTAACTTATATCTTCCTCTCAACTTCCATTCGCCTTGCCCGACCGTTCGCCTCGCCCGATCACACTTTTCATGACGCTCTCATCACGCATTTACCAGCTTACTCCCCAAGTCAAGCGTGCGTGAAGAAGTAACTTCAAAAAGGGGAATACAAAACCTCGATTTTGATGATTTCATTTAGATATTATCAGCCTTAGGTGCAATTGTCCTTCTTGCTCAGTATTCGGGGGACTAAAAGTGACAGTGACAGCAACAGTTAAAATACCTATTGTTCAAATTTCTCAGCAACCGGGTTACCACTAAATCTATCTACGTAATATAAGTGAGGTAATTACTGCAATTAGATAACTCCGAAATCATCTTTCTTGAGTTACACGCAAAACCGTACATACCTATATTTCCTCACCCATTAAGGCCACTGTCAATAATTACACTATCCATTTCTTTGGAATGTAAGCTATAATGTTTGTTTGTCGATTTCAATATTTCGACAGGGACCACCCCCCCCCCCCCCCCCCCAGGACGAACCAATTTTTTATGAAGTCGAAGTAATACTCTGTAAAAGGTTCTTACAGAAAGATAAATTAAGACAATTGCACAGAAAATTGAATAATTTCAGAAAACTTAACGACTATTTTAACTTCGCACGTTTGAAAATTCGCGCGTTTGATAAAATTAAATTTAGCAGGCAGCTGTTTTTTTGTATTAAAAGAAATGTCTATGGGTTTTTTTATATTATAAACATTTTAAATAGGTAGTTAATTTATTTTTATTTTTCAATTTGATTGATTGTTCTTATAATATACAAAATTGAATATTTATAACATACGAAAAATGCAAATTTGAATAAAAAAATTGTACTAGGTGGCACGCGAGCTGTTTGAAAACCAAATGTTCTGGGACTGAATATATGGAACGCAGGAGGAGGGTTTGCGGGCCAAGGAGCGGGAGAGGCGAGAGGGTGGGCGGGGAAGGTGGAAGGGGAACGCGGGAGGGTAGGGGACGCGGGAGGGGAACGGGGACGCACGGGAAAGGACACGCAGGGAGAAACAATTTATTTCTTTGAATATGGCATTGCAACACACGCCGGAACCAGCTAGTTCTATTATATTTATATCGTGTAAAAAGTTCACGAAAAACATGTTTTTTTTATCTTTCAAAACAAGGTAAAACATGGTTTTTTTGTCCCTGAAACAAGGTTTTTCATTTCTGACGCATGGCAACACTGATTGGGAGTTCCAGTTGGAAGGTTGGAGTTCGAGGAGGCCCGGGATCGCCTTTGAGGCGGTTTACCGCACACGAATCGGAGAAGTTGGCCCAACTCGCACGGATCGCCCTCCACACATCAATATGCGCTCGGCAGGCAATCACAACAGAAGTGACGTTTACGTATTATTTTCTGGTGCAAATCCGTTAAAACTACAATGGCTGAGGGGAGTAATGATTTGATATTGTTGATTTTAGCTAGATAACATCCACCATCTTCGTTTTTGATAACTTATTTTGATTTTGTCTTCAATATATTTCTTCATAGTAGTTGTAGGCCAACCTTCCAACAACGAACTAAGTTCGGATTTGAAAGTTTGGCTTCAGGTTTTTTTCGATGTAATCTACGATCCCGCAAAACGCGTTTAAAATGTCAATTTTTTCAGAAACGCCTTACAATAAATAAGAATGAATTTCAAGTATTTTCACTTTGTATGGGAAATTGACACGCGAGATGTTCACGATATTCCATTTCCAGATAGATATTTTTTGATTGGCGAACCTGGCGGCAGGAAATATAACTGAGGCCGTCGGTGAGAGATTTAATTAGAGGTTTTAGATTTCGCCGCGGGTGCGCTGTTTATTCCGCATCCGTGTTTCGTATTAAAATTTAATTTAAGACTAAAAGTGATTTCTCTGCCTAGCGATAATGATCTCTGCGGTCAGTCAAACTCGAGGAGCGGAAAGGTCGTTTTGGCGAACCAGCATTTACTTAAAGCGCTTCAAGCGAAAGTAAACCTTAAGGTAGTTGAAACGAAAATGGCAGAGTGATCGTTTTTCGCATCAAGGAAAAAGTGAGTTTTCGGCAAAACTGAACAATACTTCGATAATAATTCAGGTATATATCAGCAGATATTAGGCAGATCGTACTTGAAGATTTGCGCCAGTATACTTGTTCGGCTTTACGACTACACACCTTTAAGTATAGTCGTGCGGTCTGAGTTCTGGTAAAGAACAGACAACATTGGTCACTGTGCTGTGCGGCACCATCATTTTTATCCATGGCTGTCGACGCTTCGGCTATCATTTAACTAGTTATTAACAGAAGTTCTGTGAACAGTAGTGTCTAATTATATCTCAATTAATAAATCAAATCAAAGATTGTAATTAGGTACCTACTTACGTACATGTCCACATTATGATGATCCATTAATTTATTTGTGGTGTATAGGATTATATATTATGTAGTTCTAAGATCCTTCAACAGATTTGGTTAGTATAGGTAGTTATATAGTTTTGAGGTGTCTCAACAGATTTCGGTTAAGTAGTACCTTAGAAGAGTGGAGACTCTCGTCGTTCGTGTCTAATTCGCCGAACCACAAACAAAGAAAAAACATGTTGATCGACAGCTGGTCTCCCTCAGGTCGAGTTCATTAACTTCAGAATTACTAAGAATTACAAAGTACTGTAATATAGTCTTGATACAGTACTGTAATATAGTCTTGATGGCACGTGTTGTGCAAAACAAACAAATAAAATTGTTAACATTTTTTTGTATTACTCCCTTTTCAGAAATATGCAGAATCTTAATTCTTAAAATTTTATAAAATCACCTCTGGGCATAAGTTGACATGTTCACTGTTTGACTTAACGAATATCCTTGTAGACGCTTTCCAGCGGTGAATAAAGTTTTCTTATAATGTTGGTTTGTATAAACGAGTAAAATAAGGTTCACATAGGTAGGTACCCTAGATGTAGATAGCATTATACGAAATACTTACGTGAAGTTCCATTAAAACAAATGACAGCCTGTAAGTATACATAGGTAAATGTTTTATTACATGCAAACAAGCTAACAGGGGTGGGACAAAAAGTTTCTTCAGGGCCTTTCAAAACTAAAATTAATTTTCATTTTTGAAGTAAAACTTCTTTACGCACGCTTGACTTGGGGAGTAAGCTGGCTAATGCGTGACGAGAGCGTTACGAAAATCGAGGCGAACGGTAGTTGAGAGGGAGATATAAGTTAGTGAAGATAGCAACAGAGAGAGTTACGCTTCGTATATTACTGTAGGGGCAAGAGAGAGAGGTGCGAGCACACATTTTCTTTCTCTCTTTCTCTCATAGCCAGTTACGTTTCGTATATTTAAGACGCAGTGCAGGCCTATTGTCTGTATCACACTCTAGGAGCAAGAGAGTGCAAGAGAGAGCAAGCGGTGCGCGCATACATTTTCTTTCTCTCTTCCTATCATAAAGATGGAGCTAAAGAAGTTTTACTTCAGTTGTGTGCTCTAAAGCACACCCATTTTTTTTAAAAAGAAAAGCTCTCTTTTTATAACTTTTGAAGGTTATTCCCAACAAGGTTTATATCATTGGAGAAAAAGTTAATACTAATAATCTTAACGCAAATATGAAAGAGAACATATTAAAAGTGAGTTGTTCTTATGAAATATTGAATATTAATTTAGAGTTTTATAAAAAGGTCAATAGGTCCATATAAATAAAATCGGATATATTTACCAGTGATTCTATCTAGGTTATAAACCAGATCTTAGAACGATTGTTTCCAATTAAAAGGGTAGTTGCCTGTGATACGGAAAAATTGGTCGAAAAATTTTAAGAGTCCCAACTACCTGAAATAGGACGACAGCAATCCCAATTGCTATGTTGTGCAGCTGAAGGACGTGGGAAGGGGAAGGAGATGGGGTTCGGTGGATGTAGATGGACTGAACTGATAAAATGATGCAACACAATATGTCGTCAACCCCGGTTTGTCCATGGAGATTCGGATTGCAACGATATGAAATTCAACTCGATTGTATGTAATATTACGTTATCTCCAATAACCAATCAATTTTCACACGCTTTCTGTGTTGCAATTTAAAAAATTATAGTCGCAACTCCGTAGAACAACAATTCACTTTCCTTTCTCAATACATATGTAATAGAGCATGCGATTCGCACGTCCGCTCAGATTCAACTCAAGTTGATGGAATATTAAACATAATTAGATATATAGGGTACTAGCGAGTTCCCGGCTTTGTTTTGTAATGCCACTTAAATAAAGAAATTGTTTCTCCGTGCGTTACCCTTCCACTTACAGCGTTCTTCTTCATCTTCCCCGCCTCGCCGCTTACCCTCTCCCGCTTTCCCCCGTCCCGCTTCCCCCTCCTCTCATGCGTTCCCCTCCCCCCTCCCGCGATCCCCTCTACCTCCTACCTTCCCCGCCTTCCGTCCCTGCCGCTAAACTACATGAAATATATTCTTCAAACTACTCGCGCGCCACCTATTGCAATTTTTTTTGTGGAAATTTCTATATGTTTAGCGGTAAGGCTCTTGACTTGCAATCCGAAGGTCGCGGGATCGGGATCGCGGTCGCGGGATTGGTTAATTTGTGTTATTTTACAATTAATTTATCTAAGCCACCTCTGGTCTGGAGCTCCAGAATACCTGAAACATACCCTCGACTCCGTGCAGAAAAGGGCGGTCGGACGGATTGCAATCTTTAGAGCACAGGCGTCGGGTGGGAATGCTACCTTGTTCTACCGGTATTACAATGGAAGATGCTCCGAGAAACTATTCTCCGTCCAAAATAAGAACAACCTGTGACCGCGCATGTCTCCACCCCTCCCCCCGTCTGCTGCTTGAATGCGCGTTAACCCATTAGATTCCCGTGTTAAGGTAAATTAACTAAATAATTTAATTATTATTTTCCACTCACCTGCAATCAAAAGTTTTAACAATTTATTCATTTAAATAATTATTGTAATGGTTCTCCAATAAACGCACTGCATTTTATCAATTTTTGAAAATATGCTCAATGAAATCACCGATTTTTGTATGATGTTTGCGAAATATCATGTTCTCCAGATATTTTTTTTTTACAAATAATAATTAATCAATAATAATAATTGTGAGTTGAGGTTTGTGTACGGCCTATAAAAAAATAAAACTGATTAACACCAACATTCAGTCATTTTATAGTACAGTACGTAACACCATTGTTTTATAAATATGCATTGTTCATATTGTTGCAATTCGAATATAAGGACATAATTATTAATGTCATACTTTCCTATTTTGTTATTTGCAATTAGTGACAGTGATATCTAATGAATTAGGACTTGGCTGAAACATTGATGTTTGAATAATCGACCACCATAACACGGGCATGTGCCGTAAATTGTAAGCATTGTCGTAAAATCCGCAAAGTGTGTTACCATAAAAAGCAATGAATAAAGAAAAATTTGTAATAATTAATATCCATTTTATCACAGGGTCTGAAAGGGTTAAAATTTCAAGACACGTACATACAGCGCGACAGCCGACGAACGACTGATCTATGGGCGCCGCGGAGTAACACAGCGGTGGTGAAGGGACCGAAGAAGGGGGCGGGGTATGCGCAATACGAACCAAATTTGGTACTCTCCCAAGTTGATCTAAAGGTGGACGGAGAATAGTGTCATTGATCCCTTCGGCACCGGTGCAAAGTCGGGAAACACGCCAAACGCGTGCCCAACATTTGAAAACGGTTGTCATTTGTCACATGAGAACGGGTCGTTCCTTCGACTCGTTCTTGTGTTCAACAGCTCGGCGGTGGAATGATTTGCCGGCCTCTGTGTTTCCTCCTTCCTACAACATTCTTCTAGACCAATGTTCATTCCTTCTTCTCCTCAAAAAGACCCTCCATACAGCATCCCAGATGACATAGGCCCTGAGGAAATTTTTTTTCCTCAGGGCCTCCTATGTTTAATTAATGTAAAAAAAATATATATATATATATATTATTTGGTATATTTGCGGCACGTTCCAGAGTGGAATATACTCTTATTATCGCCCTGGTGTAAGACCACCACTCAGAACTGAAACGTTGCTTGAAATGCCAAGCCACTTTACTTTGTATTTTTACTTATTTTGTAATTTTACTTTATCTTATATTGTCATAAAAATAAAAAAAAAATAAAAAAATAACTTAAGCCGTGTTTGGTGACCAGATCTGAATAGCCAGATACTTCCCTACCTCTCTCTTCCCCATCTCCTTCACTTCCCCATTACCTTCAGCCTGACAACATACCCCAATTGGGGATGCAATAGACTAATTCTCTCCAGACGGGAGCAGCTGGGACTTTTGTGAGTTATTCACGTAAAAAAAATAAATTAAAAAAAATCATTTTACACTCGGCTCCAAATATTTTTGGTGTCAATTCCAATCTCCCAACCCTGCCTCACAATAGTGCATGCATGCAAATGTCATCATAGCTTTTACAATATGGTAGGGCAGGTTTTAATGCAACTTCCGACATACTCCCCCCCCCCTCCAGTCCCCTCGTATTCCCCCTTTCACCGCGTCGGAAAAATGTTTCAAAAAGGTTCTACGGAAGTTTAGACGGAAGTTAAAACACGTGACGTCACTTCCGCGGCATTGATTGGGTTCATTTCCTCAAATTTAAAATGGCTTTGTTGCGATAGATATAAGAAAAATGGTTGTCACAAAAATAGCAATCTTTTTAACGTTATCTCCCCTCAGGGGGCCCTGCGGAAAACAATTTCGGGCCCATGTCATCTTTGGGGATGCTATGTGGAGGATGTCTTTAGGGAAAGGAAGGAGAGGTGGTTGTGGGAAGGAAAAAAAGTTTTTTTTCACAGGAAGCCCCGTGGAAAATAATTTTCTGTGGATGCTGTGTGGAGGGTCTTTTTGTGGAGAGGAATGAATTAACATTGGTCTTGAAGAGACTTATGTGGTATGAAGGAGGAAACACAGAGGCCGACAAATCGTTACACAGCCGATCTTAAGAACGAGTTGAAGAAGCGACCCGTTATCATGTGACAATTGCCAAACGTGTACATATATTGGGCGCGCGTTTGGCATGTTTCCCGAGTATGCACCGGTGCCAAGGGGATCAATGACGCTAGTTCCTCAGAGCATCTTCCATTGTAATACCAGCAGAACAAGGACAGCATTCCCACCTGACGTCTGTGCTCTAAAAAGTGCAAACCATTTGTTAAGTTAGTAGAATCTATGAAACGGACAGCAAGTTTCTGCACAGGGTCGAGGGTTTTTAAGTATTTTGGGGCTCCAGACCTGAGGCGGCTGCCAAATTCAACCGCGAGGCGAACTTGCGATTTGTACAGGGTTAGCTGTTGTGCACTATTAAAGTATCGGGCCCTGTACAGTACGCCCAGTTTCTGAGAGGCTAACTAAACTCTGGCTTCGATGGAGCCCCCATATCTGAGCTGGTCACTTAGAGTTACACCAAGCATATCAATGGAGGGCCTGTTCAGAAAATTGCTTCCGTTCAAAGGAACAAAATTTTGATTTCGATCCCTTTTAGACGTAATCAAACATGATTGGGTCTTTGAAACATATGAAGGGTGGGTATGGATCTTCGTGGAGCGTCAATGTGTTCAGGAGTGATGAACGTATGTATGAAACGATCCCTCCCACTGCGGTTCAAGGTGATGTGTCGAGTTAGATTGGCAGGTGAGGTAAAAAGATCCCCCTCAACCAGTCTCTCCCGATCCGGTTCGCCAAGCAGTAAGTGGGCAAAAGCATCCGCCGCCCATACCTAGATAAACCTCATCCTACGAACCCTGGCACCCCTGTTAAACCACCAAATGTAGCAAAGCACTTTAGTTGACCGAGGCAGGAGTGTTGGTTATCCAATAAAGGTATCCATACCCACCTCCCAAATTGAATTATGATAAATCATTACACTTCTATTTATTTATCTCTTCAGTGGTGTAACGTCAAACCACCTTAACCCTAGAAAGAAAATCTACGTCTCTGTGATGTAAGTTAGATAGAAGAATTGCTGTCTTTGTTTTATTTCACAACTATCTCAGTTAGCTCAGTTGCCGAGCAGAACTTGCCCGAGGCCGCTCAGTTACTATGATAAGTATAATAATTACGGAGAAATTCTTGCACCATTTGTCCGAAAGACGTATGATATCTTTTGTGTAACTTTCGCACTTGTTCGTATAAATGTGATTTAGCGAACAAAAAAAATATACGCAGGCAATTGAAATCTACAATCATTCTGAAGTATACTATAATACCAGATCTGAGTGTATTGGAGCTGGCAACACGGTATCGCTTACAAGTAAATAAGCACACATTTCACCACTAACAATTACACATCTACCGGATCTGCCGGAACAGCCCTGATGATTGGCACTGCAACGCTTTCCGAAACGTTGGCTAAAAACGGAGATAGCGCAACACGGCATAACACCCCAAAAACAAATAAACAATTTTAATTCTTTTTTAAGTATAACGACTGAAGAGCATTTAAACTTTCATAGCATATTTTGGGATGGGGTGGTTGCACAGAATCCGTCATTAATCCAATAATTACAGTTCAAAAACTAATACTGAGAATCATATTTAAATGCCAACCTACCCACCCCTCTAATGTGCTATTTACTAAATTTAAGGTCTTAGATATTCGCCAACTATTCACTAAGACAAGCCTATCCTACGTACGGAAAAATAACCTACTAGTGGCTCCACAACATCAAGCCAAAACCCGCTTTTCATCAAATCTGGGATGCATGGTTCCAAAAACTAGAACCACATTCGCTCACCGACAATTTTGGTTCATTGCCCCCAAAATATACAATGCATTGAGCACCGATATAAAATCAAGTATTACCATACCTCTTTTTACTATTCGTGTTCAAAATTGGATATTCGAAAGGGGACGAGATTTCTTTAAAGAATATCTGACTTCCTTACCATTATAAAGGATAAGAAAATAATTAAATTAACTAAATAAAATATCATACTTCACATCTTTTTCTAACCTGACTTCACTGAAATCTAATCTAACCTAAATATATACTCTTCTAGGTGATTAATTACCTACCTTGACAAACCTCCAGAAAAAAAATTTAGCTTTCATAAAAAAAAAAAAAAGTTATAGATTAACATATTTAAATCTTACTTCTTAGTATTTTATATTTTTATATAGTTATATTTTAGTATTTTATATAGTTATAAGTTTATATTTTAGTATTTTATTTTTTATGTATATTTTATATAGTATTTTATTTTTAACTTCTTTCAAACATTTTCTTTTTTATAATTATATATATATATATGTATATATGTGTATGTGTATGTAAGTGTATATATATATATATATATATATATATATGTATGTATATATATGTATGTATGTGTGTTTGTATGTATTTGTATGTGCATACATATACATATATCTTGTTATATTTTACCTTAAATATTTTTATCTTTTTTTTTCTCTTGTTTCTAATATCTTATAATTTCTATTTCAAACCTATATTTTGTTCTAGTTCACACATTGTATAATTTATATCATGTATGATTACCTTAACACGGGCATTAGCCTAGTATGGTAATCAAGAAAAAAACATAAAAGTGTATTTTCAAAAATTGTATGAAATAAAAAAAAAAAAAAAAAAAAAAAAAAAAAAAAAAAAAAAAAAAATATAAAAAAATACGATTAGGCATAAAATGAAACGTTATTTTTCATTTAAAAAAATAAATATAATTTTTAATTGATTTGTAAGAGACAGAATTTAGTTATTTCTTTAATAACAATTTATTTGGTAAATATTTCCCTATCGAGTCCACGCTCAAAATACACTTTAAAAAATAAAAACAAATTGTTCTAGGTAAGATTTAGAGCACGAGGATATTATTATTGGTTCATCAGCCACTACTGTCGAAAAGGTACTTTTATACTTATTGGACTTCAAATATCTCGCAATTACTATTCGTCACCTCATTTGGATTGGGTTCTAACTTCACTTATTCTGATATATGACTTGTCAAAGTTTGAAAAGGCGATTTCTCATAACCTATTTACGTATATTCCTAATACATCCTTAAAAACACTTTTAAAGAATTAAAACAAATTGTGCTAGGTAGATAATGGTTAGTAATAAGTAATTCAGTAACCAGAATTGAAAAATATTGCGTTTTAATGTTTTTTTTTTTAATTTAAAAAACGCGAAATGTCAATTTTCAAGGACCGCCATGTTAATTACGACGATGAAATACGAATTTTTAAAAGAAAAAATCAATTTCTGTCAGTTAGACAATAATAAGTACGAATTGCAATCTTCGGAAATGACAAATAATGCGTATTAATCATTATTTTGTTCGGTTTCATCGGTTTCGTTTGCGGTCGTAATTAACAACATGGCGTTTCTTGAGAAATGACATTTCGCGTTTTTAAAGATAACAAAATAACCATTAAAATGCAATATTTTTCAATTCCGGTTACTGAATTACTTATGACTAACTGTAATCTGCGTAGTACAATTTGTTTTAATTTTTTAAAGTGTGTTTGGAGCGTGGACTCGATAGAGAAATATTTACCATATATTTTTTATAATTATTATGGTTTCATTTAAAGTACAAAACTCTTAACTTATTATTCAACAACCTTTAAACTGATCTGTCAAATGGTTCCATGCCAACTCAGAATGAAACCAACTCATAAACATCTCAGAAATTTTATTAAAAGCTATGAAAAATAATTTTAAAATAGCCGGTAACCCTAACCTAAATTAACCTATTTAACCAATTTTTTAAAATATTTTTTATCATCACTCTTAATGACCTTTCTGAGGTGCTTCTGAGTTGGGTGGTCACCATGTCAAATATAAACCTTTAAACATCAGTACGTCTTTAAGACGTATCATTATCTTTTATGGTAAAAATAGGATTCTAGGGTTAAGCTGTTATCACTTTATTCTCAACCTGGGCGTTTCAATGTGGGTACAGTACTATCAAAGCATTGCCTACTGTACGTACCTCCCAGTGAAACTTTCCTCCTGTACTCTGTTTCGTCACTAATCGAAGGATCGTTCAACTTTTATGTCTCTATTAACTTTTTTATACTGGAGGCAGTTTTGAGCAAAAATTTTACTTTACGACCGAAAGCTTCTCGAGAGCTTCGCTTTAAATGGATCCAATAAATTGACATTTCGCAGAAAGTAACTGAGAACCGTGCAGCCGATATATACTCAAAATACCCATTTAAATTCTAACTTCAGAAAAAACACGAAAAATAAATGGCCTAACATTTTTATTAAAATTTTTACACTCTAAATTCGATTGTTGTGAACTTCTGCAATTATTAATAAATCTACATGTACCTACACGAACAACTAGACAAACATTAACATTTTATAAACTTACATATCATTCCAACTATAGTTTGCAATCCTCAATACAACGTTTACATAGTCTTGGTAACAAATACTTAAACAATATGGATACATTTGACATCAACTTGAACTTAATAAATTAAACGCCGTTTAATTTTCTAAATTTCATAAACTGAATTTCTAAATTTCATAAACAGCATACATATTTCAATCATGCCATTAGAGAAAAAAATTACCTTGCAATGGTAGGTATATTGCAACACCTTGGCCTCAACCAAAGATCACATGAAATAATCATCTGTCATTTTCCTTTCCTTTGCCATTACCGTCAACAAATCATCAAAAATACCTTTACGTGAAATTCACAATGTCTAATATTATAATCAATACTCTGGTTTAAAATAATAGTAAATAAAATTAGTTTAAAATAATAAATAAAACAATAATCAATATTTAAAATTTAAAATGAAGCCATGTTTTCTTAATGTGAATACTGCACAAGAGTCTCAACTGCTCCCAGTCATCTGGAGCCAGTGGGACTATGGCATCCCGAATGTGGTATATTCCAGAGTGGATGATACTCTTAATATCGCCCTGATGTAAGACTACCATTCAGAATTGAAATGTTGCTTGAAATGGATTTAGCCATGTTTGGTGACCAGATCTGAATAACCAGCTAAATTCCCCACCTTCCTCTTTCCCATCTCCTTCCCCTTCCCACTACCTTCAGCCTTACAACATTCCTAAATTAAAGATACATAGTCAAGAAAAAAACTTTTATATGATTTTTATTGTTTTAATGATATTGACTGTTTCGTGATATTAGTAGTTTCATGATGTTGAATGTAATCATGATATTAATAGTTTCAAGATATTAAATGTTTTCATGATATTAACGATATTGATTGCATTTATGATTTTATGGGGATATACAGCCATAGTCTTACTATCTTCAGCAGTTGGGACTCGTGCGGTTTTCACATTAAAAATTTGGTTGTTTTAGCGGTCGAAACTAATCCTTCGAAAAATAACGAAAAAAAGTAATTACCTATTAGTTTGCTGAAAACCGAATTATCTTGAAATCCCCTCATTGGAGGTACAAATTCGATCGTTCAAATTTATATTTCCGCATAATATGAAGACCACCCTAATCTATGATGATGATACTGACTCACTGATACATTGACTTTCTTTACACCACACTAGTTGGCGCCACAATCCTTTTTTTAAACTATAGATCAACAACTAGTTGGTTGTGAACGGCTAAGGATTTGATCTTTCAGAAATGCTGTTCGCTGAAACCACTTCTCATTGGATCGTTCCTACAGCCGAGTTTTATTTTAACAGTAAACATTATCTTGCATCTCTCCCACACCCCGCACCGTGTTGTCTTCATAGACCCCTACGATACTACTAGCCGTGACGATAATTTTGAAAGTATGGAAAATAGTTGCAAGGATAATATTGAAGTGTGAGTGAATTCCAAAAATTCAAATACAATAAAAGTCAATGCGCTGATGGTTTTGATTTAGTTCTTAAACATATGGGAGGCGGAAATGGGTACCGCCGCCCCGGGAACTTTTATTGGATAACCAACACCTCTGCCATAGGTCACCCCAAGTGGTTCGCTACGTTTGGTGATTTAGCAGTGGTGCCCGGTTTTATTGGGTGAGGTCTGTCTAGGTCTAGGAGGCGGATGTACAGGACGCACTGAACCCCAGATTCCTATCCACCCCTTGAATCCTTTTCCTTCCCATAACTCGAAGAAAAGATAAATTGAAGAAGTAAAGAAACATTCATTTTTATATATTAGGAGATTTCAATTTGGGAGGCGGAATTGGGTACCGCCGCCCCGGGAACCTTTATTGGATAACCAACACCTCTGCCATAGGTCACCCCAAGTCGTTGCTACGTTTGGTGATTTAGCAGGGGTGGCCGAGTTCATGGGGTGAGGTTTGTCTAGGTATTGGAGGCTGATGACCAGGACACACTGAACCCCAGATTCCTACCCACCCCATAAACACTTTTCCTTCCCAGAACTCTTTTCTCCTTCCTTTCCCCAAAAAAAACCCTCCACACAGCATCCCCAAAGATGACACAGGCCCTTATGGAAATTATTTTCCTCAGGGCCTCCTGTGTGGAGCTCATGTAAAAAAAATCTATATATATAATGCTGCAGCTCTTTCTTACATACTAAATAACAACAGTCGAAATTGAAATAAACGGTGATAAAAAAGGAAACATACAATCAATATAATACATCTCCCTCACACGTATAAAGAAAATGAAAAGCAATTCCCGACGCCGTTGCTGAGCCGTAATAAGATATATCTGTTTCCTCCAAAGGAAAAATAGTACTTTGGAGGAAAGAGACACACGTGTAGTGTGTCTCATCTTTTGTCTCACCATTATTTGATGTGTAAGAAAGAGCTACGTTTAAGAACGTACGTTAAGAACGTAATCGTGGATCGTGACAGTAGTAATAAAAGTCCTCACAGAAAGAAATATTTAGACTAATTGTAATTTATAATAAACGATGAAATGGGGTGGTTAGATTTCGTTGCCGGTCCGGTAGTTACGAAATAATAATAATTATTAATGATTATAAGATCCTAATGACTGTTATAATAATTATCGTCTGTGTTATTCTCGGCCATTTCATTTTCTTAATTGGACATATCCATTCTTGCTTTAATTTAAATTTGTTATTGTTCTCGACAAAATGAAAATTGATTCAAAATGAATCTGTTGAAATTCGTCTAAGCCACCGAACCAATAATCCCTAGAAGTGTGATCTATACCGATTTGAAATAAAAGTCGTAAGTGTCATTGTCTTCGTTATCATCAAACAGTATTAATAGCCTAGAGACTGTACGGTTGAAATTTTAAGAATCCGGCTAAGAATACAACTCTGACGACTCTGAACCGTTTTCGTACATTGAGTTTGTATACAAATCTACTTTAGTAATAGGAACGAATTAAAGCAATGCCAAAAAGATGGCGCCACTTACGTTAACAGCTGGCGTAAGGAGCATCGCCAGGCAGGCGTAAGTACTGTTGGATTTGTAACAGTCCGCTTTTGTTACTCGAGGAAGCAACAGTTCAAAAATCGAGCTCCGAACAGTGCATCGCGTTTCGAACAGTTTATTTTCTAATCATTATTCGCGTCATCTGGTTCTTTTGTTTCCTTCCATTCTCATAGTAATTCGTTCCATCAGTTTCCAAACAAAAACAATTTTCATGGTGACAAAATATTGAGCTGTCAGCTTTCAAAGCAGTGTTGTGTTTTTCATTTTTTTTTTACCAAATCCAAGCCTGCAGACCCCCGTTTACACATTGACCTTCCACAGTCTACCTTTCTCACTATTGACCTACGCATAAGACCCTGGATTCGATGTCTACACTCCACCAACAACTTGCCGCCGTGGGTGCTACAGAAGCACAACTTGAAGAATTTTTGGCAAAAAAATCTAAGGTAACGAGGTCCAGACGCTCAACTGCTCTATACCTAAAGCACTTCGGAAGTGAAGAAGATGTCTCCGACTACTCTTTGAAAACAACAACAACTCCCACCCTCACTACGTCTTTGACCTCCGTCTCCCCTTCCACCTTGACTTCTGCCCCTTTTTCAACAGCTCCCACCTCTTCGACAACCACCTCCAGCTCAACATCAACCACTCCATCCTCTTCCGTAAACTCATTCCCCCCGCTATGGGTGACTCCAGCTCACAAGAAACGAAGGGCGTGCGCTTCTCCTCCTCCGTCCACCGAAGTTATAAAAACCTCAAATCGTTTCTCCGCCCTCGCTACAGACGATGAAATTGCACCACCGCCACTTCTAAATTCCGTGTCTGACTCCACCGCAAATATAACCGATGCCACAAAAACGAGGCCTATTAAGATCCCTCCAATTTTTATAAAATCGGAAAAAAATTGGAGCCTCCTGGAAAAGCGCCTCTTGAACGCTGGGGTTAATATAATTAACGCAAAGGCCATTCCAACAGGGGTGGTTCTAAATACTGGCGACTCCACCAGCTTCAGGCTGGCTACAAAGATGCTCCAAGAGGACACAACCCCCTTCCATACATTTCAGCTTGCAGAAGAAAAATTAACCAAGGCGGTTCTGCGAGGGATTCCGACGACAATTAGCGAAGAAGAGGTCCGCCTGGAACTTCTAGATCTCAACCTCCCAGTTAATTCTGTAACTCGGATGAGATCCGGGCCAGACAGGAAAAACATTCCACTAGTCCTTGTACAACTGGATCATGGTGAGGCGGGACAAAAAATTTTCTCCCTCACTTCCCTCTTTCACCTCAAGATAAGAGTCGAGTATCTTAATAAAAAAACAGCCCCCTCTCAGTGTCACCGCTGCCAGAATTTTGGACACTCTTCAATGATGTGCCACCTGCCTCCCCGCTGCGTCAAGTGCGCGGGTGATCATTTCACGCAGGAATGCAAGAAGCAGAGAGAAGATGGTCCCGCCACCTGCGCAAACTGTTCTGGAGCCCATCCGGCAAATTATAAGGAATGTCCGAAAAGACCATCTCCACAACCCATCTTGCAAACCGTACGTAATGCCACTTTCACCTCGCATAGCACAAATCCCTCCTTATCATACGCGCAGGCCACTGCCCAAACCCCACTAACGTCCACATCCCCCTCAGCTCCCTCAACGTCAACCTCCCACACACCTCCTTCCACCCCCTTCAACATTTTTGAATTTTTCAAAAATTTCAATTTCTCCAAGGTTGGCGATCTTCTTTCCGACCTCATCCCCAAATTTCAGTCTGCCACCTCACCGGCAGACTACATATCTATCATTTTCTCCGCCGCCCCTCAGATTTTTTCACTTTTTTCAGTGTAAATGGCTAGCTCTACTACCATGCCCTCCGTGCTACGTATGGCATTTTGGAATGCTAATGGTCTCTTAAAAAATATACATGAATTACGTATTTTTGCAAATACACACGCTCTTGACGTTTTACTTATTAATGAAACTCACCTCAACCCATCACAAATGCCAAAACTTTCAAACTATACATTATATAGAAACGACCGCCAAAACACGAGAGGTGGGGGCACTGCTATTTTCGTTAAATCGAAAATCGCCCACAAATATAACATTACACCCACATTGTCGTCTATTGAATCAACCTCAATCACAATACATACAAAACATTCAGGCCCATTAAGAATAAACTCCATCTATCACCGTCCGCAAGATAAGCTTGATCCAAAAGACCTCGATACTCTTCTCGATAGCCACACTCCTACTATTCTCGCTGGGGACTTTAACTCAAAGCACCCCAATTGGAATAGTAGGATTACTAACTCCAATGGGCGTATTTTACAAAAGTACGCTAGCGCACATCCTGAACTCTTCATCGCGGGCCCAATTGCACCCACACACTTCCCGAACAGCGGGGCTAGACCCGATGTTCTCGACATTGCACTCCTCCACAAATTACCCTGGGTCTACAGTATCGAAACCATAAATGACCTAAGCTCAGATCATAATCCAGTTTTGCTCACTCTTAATCGACTTTCCACTCCAATGGCACCGCGCAAATCTATAAAAACTGATTGGACGTATTTCACTCACAGAGTTGGGGAAAAAACAATCATCCCTCAAAATATTTCTGACGGCCCCGAACTAGACAAGGCAGTTGACGACTTTGCCGATATAATCATATCTTCCATCACCGATGCCTCTAAAACTCTTCCTGAACGTTCCGCCCTTAATCTCAAAAGTGACCTCCCAATCGACATCCAGGAATTGATCTCTACAAAAAACAATCTTCGCTGACACTGGCACAGAAACCGAAATCCCTCAGTCAAAAAAACTATCAATAGAATTCAAGCACTTATTAGAAAGAAACTTTCCGAGCTTTCACACTCCAACTGGAACAAAAAAATTCAAAATATAAATCCACAGGATGGCTCCCTATGGAAATTATGCAAATCTCTCCAAACTACCCCATCCCCAAACCATCCCATTCATACCGAAAACGGCCTCATATTTGACGATCAAGGTAAATCGGAGGCGTTTGCCGATAATCTTGAATTTCAATTTAGCCCCAGCTCCAAGCACGCCGACCCAGTCCATATAGCAAATGTCAACCATCAAATAGACATAATTTTCGACTCCCTTCCCGGAACAAATGTACATTTCACCACCCCATCAGAAGTCCGAAGGGCCATAAAACACCGCAGCAACAAAAAAGCTCCTGGTCTAGATGGCATAACAAACTTTGCCCTTAAAGCCCTCCCCCCTAAAAGCATTCTCGCCATTGTGAGCCTCATAAATTCCGCACTCAGACTGCGTTATTTTCCCAAAAGTTGGAAACACGCGCACGTCATTCTCATCCCAAAACCTGGGAAGGACCCGAAATTCTGTGAGAACCATCGTCCCATCAGTCTTCTCTCAAATGTTGGTAAAATATTCGAACAAATTCTCCTTACTCGGCTCTTAAAGCACATTCACGAGGTGAAAACCCTCCCTGATGAACAACATGGCTTCAGATCTCAACACTCAACCCTTCATCAACTACTCAGAGTTTCCGAACTGATTCTCGGCGGCTTCAACTCCCAACGGTCCACTGGCGCCATTTTCCTGGACATAGCCAAAGCCTTCGACAAAGTGTGGTCGAACGGACTGCTTCTCAAATTGCACAACATTGACATCGATCCCCAACTCCTCGGTATCTTAAAATCATTTCTTCGGCACCGGACTTTTCAAGTAAAGATCCGAGATGCACTCTCAACTCCCAGATTCATGACAGCAGGCGTCCCGCAAGGGTCCCTGCTTTCCCCCACCCTCTTCAATATCTACATACACGATATACCACTCACGGAGAACCAACATTCGTATAAAGCCTTGTACGCTGACGACACCGCCATTATGGTTCGATACAGTTCTCCCAGGATGATCACACTTCGCTTACAACACAACATAAACATACTCCAAGACTTTTATAACAAATGGCGTATAGACGTGAACCCTTCCAAGAGCGCTGCTATTTTCTTCTCGCGAAGAAAGGTTCGCAGCACTCCTAAAGGTCACGTTTCCATGTACGGCCAAGCAATACCCTGGCAAAACAACGTTAAATACCTTGGAGTCACACTCGATAAAAAACTCACATGGCACACACACATAAAACATACAATTAAAAAAACCAAAAACGCTGCCGCATCCCTTTACCCGCTTTTAAATTATAATAGTCAAACGTCACTACAGAACAAAATTCTTATTTACAAATCAAAATTGCGACCCATCATGACTTACGCCGCCCCAATTTGGGCCACAAGCAATACTAAGAGTCTAGAAACCTTCCAAAATGTCTTGCTTAGAAGATTCACCAAAAGCCCTTGGTTCGTCCGAAATAGCATTATTAATTCAGGCACGAAAATTCCTCCACTTAAAAAACACATAATAGATCTAGCCAAAACATTTTTCTCCAAACTTGCTTCAAATTCAAACCCAAGCATCTCATGTCTCGGGCAATCAAGTCCCGATGACAATCTCCTCCACCGCCTGCCCATTTCCATCCTTCATCCACCTTGATGCGCGGGCTATAATAAAATTTACCTTTGTTCTCTTATATAAAAGATAAATAAATAATTATATATATTTATTATGGTATACATATTTGTTGCGTATGAATACATACATGCATGGGTGTATGTAAAAATGTCTGTATGTGTGTGTTTATCTATACAAAATGTATACCACTCACAGATAAACAAACCATCAAAAAAAAATTATTAATGTCCTTCATCTTGCCCAAGGTAGCCCGAACATCGGGCAAAAAAAAAATCCATCAGGTGACATTACTACAGTTTGCAAGACAAAGGGGTTAATTTCTCCCTGTAACTTGCCAAAAACCAATATATAATAAATATAGTCCGCTTTTGTTACTCGAGGAAGCAACAGTTCAAAAATCGAGCTCCGAACAGTGCATCGCGTTTCGAACAGTTTATTTTCTAATCATTATTCGCGTCATCTGGTTCTTTTGTTTCCTTCCATTCTCATAGTAATTCGTTCCATCAGTTTCCAAACAAAAACAATTTTCATGGTGACAAAATATTGAGCTGTCAGCTTTCAAAGCAGTGTTGTGTTTTTCATTTTTTTTTTTTACCAAATCCAAGCCTGCAGACCCCCGTTTACACATTGACCTTCCACAGTCTACCTTTCTCACTATTGACCTACGCATAAGACCCTGGATTCGATGTCTACACTCCACCAACAACTTGCCGCCGTGGGTGCTACAGAAGCACAACTTGAAGAATTTTTGGCAAAAAAATCTAAGGTAACGAGGTCCAGACGCTCAACTGCTCTATACCTAAAGCACTTCGGAAGTGAAGAAGATGTCTCCGACTACTCTTTGAAAACAACAACAACTCCCACCCTCACTACGTCTTTGACCTCCGTCTCCCCTTCCACCTTGACTTCTGCCCCTTTTTCAACAGCTCCCACCTCTTCGACAACCACCTCCAGCTCAACATCAACCGCTCCATCCTCTTCCGTAAACTCATTCCCCCCGCTATGGGTGACTCCAGCTCACAAGAAACGAAGGGCGTGCGCTTCTCCTCCTCCGTCCACCGAAGTTATAAAAACCTCAAATCGTTTCTCCGCCCTCGCTACAGACGATGAAATTGCACCACCGCCACTTCTAAATTCCGTGTCTGACTCCACCGCAAATATAACCGATGCCACAAAAACGAGGCCTATTAAGATCCCTCCAATTTTTATAAAATCGGAAAAAAATTGGAGCCTCCTGGAAAAGCGCCTCTTGAACGCTGGGGTTAATATAATTAACGCAAAGGCCATTCCAACAGGGGTGGTTCTAAATACTGGCGACTCCACCAGCTTCAGGCTGGCTACAAAGATGCTCCAGGAGGACACAACCCCCTTCCATACATTTCAGCTTGCAGAAGAAAAATTAACCAAGGCGGTTCTGCGAGGGATTCCGACGACAATTAGCGAAGAAGAGGTCCGCCTGGAACTTCTAGATCTCAACCTCCCAGTTAATTCTGTAACTCGGATGAGATCCGGGCCAGACAGGAAAAACATTCCACTAGTCCTTGTACAACTGGATCATGGTGAGGCGGGACAAAAAATTTTCTCCCTCACTTCCCTCTTTCACCTCAAGATAAGAGTCGAGTATCTTAATAAAAAAACAGCCCCCTCTCAGTGTCACCGCTGCCAGAATTTTGGACACTCTTCAATGATGTGCCACCTGCCTCCCCGCTGCGTCAAGTGCGCGGGAGATCATTTCACGCAGGAATGCAAGAAGCAGAGAGAAGATGGTCCCGCCACCTGCGCAAACTGTTCTGGAGCCCATCCGGCAAATTATAAGGAATGTCCGAAAAGACCATCTCCACAACCCATCTTGCAAACCGTACGTAATGCCACTTTCACCTCGCATAGCACAAATCCCTCCTTATCATACGCGCAGGCCACTGCCCAAACCCCACTAACGTCCACACCCCCCTCAGCTCCCTCAACGTCAACCTCCCACACACCTCCTTCCACCCCCTTCAACATTTTTGAATTTTTCAAAAATTTCAATTTCTCCAAGGTTGGCGATCTTCTTTCCGACCTCATCCCCAAATTTCAGTCTGCCACCTCACCGGCAGACTACATATCTATCATTTTCTCCGGCGCCCCTCAGATTTTTTCACTTTTTTCAGTGTAAATGGCTAGCTCTACTACCATGCCCTCCGTGCTACGTATGGCATTTTGGAATGCTAATTAATGGTCTCTTAAAAAATATACATGAATTACGTATTTTTGCAAATACACACGCTCTTGACGTTTTACTTATTAATGAAACTCACCTCAACCCATCACAAATTCCAAAACTTTCAAACTATACATTATATAGAAACGACCGCCAAAACACGAGAGGTGGGGGCACTGCTATTTTCGTTAAATCGAAAATCGCCCACAAATATAACATTACACCCACATTGTCGTCTATTGAATCAACCTCAATCACAATACATACAAAACATTCAGGCCCATTAAGAATAAACTCCATCTATCACCGTCCGCAAGATAAGCTTGATCCAAAAGACCTCGATACTCTTCTCGATAGCCACACTCCTACTATTCTCGCTGGGGACTTTAACTCAAAGCACCCCAATTGGAATAGTAGGATTAATAACTCCAATGGGCGTATCTTACAAAAGTACGCTAGCGCACATCCTGAACTCTTCATCGCGGGCCCAATTGCACCCACACACTTCCCGAACAGCGGGGCTAGACCCGATGTTCTCGACATTGCACTCCTCCACAAATTACCCTGGGTCTACAGTATCGAAACCATAAATGACCTAAGCTCAGATCATAATCCAGTTTTGCTCACTCTTAATCGACTTTCCACTCCAATGGCACCGCGCAAATCTATAAAAACTGATTGGATGTATTTCACTCACAGAGTTGGGGAAAAAACAATCATCCCTCAAAATATTTCTGACGGCCCCGAACTAGACAAGGCAGTTGACGACTTTGCCGATATAATCACATCTTCCATCACCGATGCCTCTAAAACTCTTCCTGAACGTTCCGCCCTTAATCTCAAAAGTGACCTCCCAATCGACATCCAGGAATTAATCTCTACAAAAAACAATCTTCGCCGACACTGGCACAGAAACCGAAATCCCTCAGTCAAAAAAAACTATCAATAGAATTCAAGCACTTATTAGAAAGAAACTTTCCGAGCTTTCACACTCCACCTGGAACAAAAAAATTCAAAATATAAATCCACAGGATGGCTCCCTATGGAAATTATGCAAATCTCTCCAAACTACCCCATCCCCAAACCATCCCATTCATACCGAAAACGGCCTCATATTTGACGATCAAGGTAAATCGGAGGCGTTTGCCGATAATCTTGAATTTCAATTTAGCCCCAGCTCCAAGCACGCCGACCCAGTCCATATAGCAAATGTCAACCATCACATAGACATAATTTTCGACTCCCTTCCCGGAACAAATGTACATTTCACCACCCCATCAGAAGTCCGAAGGGCCATAAAACACCGCAGCAACAAAAAAGCTCCTGGTCCAGATGGCATAACAAACTTTGCCCTTAAAGCCCTCCCCCCTAAAAGCATTCTCGCCATTGTGAGCCTCATAAATTCCGCACTCAGACTGCGTTATTTTCCCAAAAGTTGGAAACACGCGCACGTCATTCTCATCCCAAAACCTGGGAAGGACCCGAAATTCTGTGAGAACCATCGTCCCATCAGTCTTCTCTCAAATGTTGGTAAAATATTCGAACAAATTCTCCTTACTCGGCTCTTAAAGCACATTCACGAGGTGAAAACCCTCCCTGATGAACAACATGGCTTCAGATCTCAACACTCAACCCTTCATCAACTACTCAGAGTTTCCGAACTGATTCTAGGCGGCTTCAACTCCCAACGGTCCACTGGCGCCATTTTCCTGGACATAGCCAAAGCCTTCGACAAAGTGTGGTCGAACGGACTGCTTCTCAAATTGCACAACATTGACATCGATCCCCAACTCCTCGGTATCTTAAAATCATTTCTTCGGCACCGGACTTTTCAAGTAAAGATCCGAGATGCACTCTCAACTCCCAGATTCATGACAGCAGGCGTCCCGCAAGGGTCCCTGCTTTCCCCCACCCTCTTCAATATCTACATACACGATATACCACTCACGGAGAACCAACATTCGTATAAAGCCTTGTACGCTGACGACACCGCCATTATGGTTCGATACAGTTCTCCCAGGATGATCACACTTCGCTTACAACACAACATAAACATACTCCAAGACTTTTATAACAAATGGCGTATAGACGTGAACCCTTCCAAGAGCGCTGCTATTTTCTTCTCGCGAAGAAAGGTTCGCAGCACTCCTAAAGGTCACGTTTCCATGTACGGCCAAGCAATACCCTGGCAAAACAACGTTAAATACCTTGGAGTCACACTCGATAAAAAACTCACATGGCACACACACATCAAACATACAATTAAAAAAACCAAAAACGCTGCCGCATTAATGCACCACCTAAAATATTAGTGCAATTTACTGATAAAATAGTCAGAGACAAGATTATACAAAATAAAAAAAATATTGATTATGCAAAAATTAAGGATATATCCACTGAAACCATATACATTGCGGAAGAGATAAGCTTTTACCATAAGGAACTACTTTGGAGAACGAAACAAACTGCAAAAGAAAAAAAACTATGCATACGTATGGTTCAAGGATGGAAAAATTATGGTAAGAAGAATGCCGAATGAAAAATTAATATACATTAGACACGTAGACGATTTAAAAAAAATTGTATAAATTAAAAGGAACGACGTAACAATAATTAGAAAAGTAAAATAAAAATGACTGACACTATTGTTACCACGGAACCAAGTGATCTATCAAAGTTTAACAATAATTACTTCAATATAATGCACAAAAATATAAGAAGTATCAGAAAAAATTTTGATGAATTGCAAATTTTAATGAAATATTTAAATATCAATCTACATATACTAATTCTTACTGAGTGTTGGATAAACCAGAAATACTTGAATTTGGAAATAGCTGGATACACAACCTACTCAAGTTTGAATAACATAAAACAAAATGATGGTGTAATTGTATACATAAAAAACGAAATAAAAGCTGATGTTGAGGAAATTATTGTTGCAAATGCCAATTGTTTAAAAATTAAAATCAGTAAAGAAAAGGCTATATTAGCAGTCTATCGGTCTCCTTCAACAAGAAATATAGACCCATTCCTTAAATCGATAGACGAAGAACTCTGCCTACTGAAAGACACAAAAAACATATTTTTTATTGGAGATGTAAATATAAATATACTAGAAAATGGACATCCCAAAAAATACAATATCTGCAGATGTTAGCCTCCCATGGACTGGAAAGCCTAATAAATGTACCTACTCGAAAAGTGGACGACACACAAAGCTGCATAGACCATATTATGAGCAAAACAAAAGAAATTACTCAAACTGTTGTATTTAACTCGACTATTACTGATCATTATACAACTATGCTTTCAATAAAAATAAACAAACCAAATAAAATTATGGAAAGACCGCTAACAACAGAAAAAACACAAACCAACTGGAATGTCATTAAACAAAATCTACAATGTACCGATTGGAATAAACTACAAAGTATGGATAATACAAATGAAGCATGGAATTATTTCATAGAACTCGTACAGCAAAACATTTTCTCTAATACTGTAAAAATTGTTAAAAAAATTTCACATAAAAATATACACATCAAACCATGGATCACACAGAATGTTATAAACTGCATAAGAAAAAGAGACGAGTTACACAAGAAGCTAAAAAATAATCCATACGATATACACATGTTAAGATACTACAAAAGATATAGAAACATATGCAAAAAAGTAATTACACATACAAAAGAAACTTACTATAAGCAAAAAATAGATGATTGTAAACAAAATCCCCGTAAGATGTGGCAAATAATAAATGAAATAACTAGTACTAAATCTACCAATGCCACATCAATTGACGAGCTGAATATAAACAATGTCCCCAGGAAATACGCTGAGAATCCTGACGAAATTCTTGAATATGTCAATAACTTCTTCATAAATATAGGATCTAATTTAGCAAAACAAGCTACGCAATGTGATGGAGCAGTACAAACAAATGAATCTCCTGAGCAAGGAACAAAGCTCGAGTTTAAACAAATCACAGCTGATGAAATCAAAAATACAATTTCTTCTCTAAAATCAAATGTATCTTCCGGGGAAGACTTAATAACAACAAATGCAATAAAATTTCTCTGTAAGGAACTTATCGTACCTCTAACATATCTAGTAAACATGGCTATAACTGAAAGCGTATTCCCCACAGCTCTCAAAAAAGCTATTGTAATACCAATATATAAACAAGGATGTAAAAATGACATAAACAACTATCGACCAATAAGCCTACTCAATACATTTTCAAAAATATTGGAGAGAATATTAAAAAAACAACTCCTTTCCTACTTAGAAGAAAATAAAATATTATCAGAAACACAGTACGGATTTAGGGAGAATCTAAGTACTGGTGACGCCATAGAAACTATTACAGATATGATCATACAAAGTTTAGACAGAGGAGAAAAAACACTGGCAATCTTCATAGACTTACAAAAGGCATTTGATACAATAGATCACGAAATCCTTTTTGCAAAACTTTCAAAAATTGGTATGTCAAATAGAACTCTAAACTTATTAAAAAGCTATATGATGGAGCGTACACAGAGCGTTCAAATCAACAAGAAAAAAAGCAAACCTCTCCTCATCAACCATGGAGTACCGCAAGGAAGCGTACTAGGACCGATATTATTTCTAATATACATAAATGATATCGGTAGCCTAGGAACGAGAGGAAAAATCATAAGCTTTGCTGACGATACAGTAATTGTATTCAACGAAAAAGACTGGAGAAGTACCTACAAAGAAGCGGAACATGGACTTGGTCTACTGCAAAACTGGCTTAAGAGAAATTCCCTTACACTTAATGTCAATAAAACAAAATATCTGACATTTTCTATAACAGCCAGAGGACAGCCAGAGGATGACTTTAATCTCAAATTACATACATGCCAAGAAAACAATCAAAATCAAGGCTTATCATGCCACTGTCCTACCATAGCACACTCCAAAAGTATCAAATATCTTGGTATTGAAATTGATGATAATCTCCGATGGAACGCACACATTGAAGTAATCACAAAAAAACTCACCAGGTACATTTACTTCTTTAGAGCCATCCGTAACATCCTCAACATAAACGACATTAAGAAAGTGTACTACGCTTTATGTCAATCACAAATAGAGTACGGGATAACTGGATGGGGGTCTGCTTTGAGCACTCACACAGAGCGACTCAATATAGCCCAAAAAGGAGTACTGAAGACAATACTGAAAGTTCCGCTTAGAACTCCGACGGAAGAAGTATTTAATAACTTTCAAGTCTTCAATGTACAGAAACTTTATTCAAAAAATATTTTATTTAAACTGAAAAAAAACATATATGTATACTCCACTGCCCAACATAAATACTCAACCAGGTCAGTAAGCAATAACATCCTGGTTACTCCCAGTTTGAACACATCTTTTGGACAGAGAAATAATAAATTCCATGCCATAAAATTATACAATGCTCTACCAGATCAAATCAAAAATATAAAGGAAATGAATATATATAAAACAAAAGTAAAAATATGGCTGAGAGATCAAAGTAATAATAAAATTACAAACATCATGAAGACGATATAAAGACAATCCATAACCAAATACAAATATTTTAAAAAACTACAGGCCACCTCAGAACAGGAAATCCTAGTGAGGAGGTCTGTGAAAAAAAAAAAGAATCTATACTTATTATATACATCATACATACATGTACAAACCTTGTTATTGAAATTAATAAAAAAAAAAAAAATAAAAAAAAAAAAAATAAAAAAAAAAAAAATAAAAAAAAAAAAAAAAAAATTCAGGCACGAAAATTCCTCCACTTAAAAAACACATAATAGATCTAGCCAAAACATTTTTCTCCAAACTTGCTTCAAATTCAAACCCAAGCATCTCATGTCTCGGGCAATCAAGTCCCGATGACAATCTCCTCCACCGCCTGCCCATTTCCATCCTTCATCCACCTTGATGCGCGGGCTATAATAAAATTTACCTTTGTTCTCTTATATAAAAGATAAATAAATAATTATATATATTTATTATGGTATACATATTTGTTGCATATGAATACATACATGCATGGGTGTATGTAAAAATGTCTGTATGTGTGTGTTTATCTATACAAAATGTATACCACTCACAGATAAACAAACCATCAAAAAAAATTATTAATGTCCTTCATCTTGCCCAAGGTAGCCCGAACATCGGGCAAAAAAAAAAAAATCCATCAGGTGACATTACTACAGTTTGCAAGACAAAGGGGTTAATTTCTCCCTGTAACTTGCCAAAAACCAATATATAATATATATAATATATTTCGTGTAAATCTCCGGATATAAAGAGATTGACGATAATATTATTATTATTGTAACTGGCAGTTGTGAATAATATATTAAATATGAGTACGACGTCATTGCCTGTCGTGGACCGCGGTTACTTTGTCCCGTTGACTAGCTGTTACTGGATCCGAGAACCGGCTATTTTTTGAACCAGTTCCTATTAGTAGTGTTCAATATCGGTACTTTTACTACCCGTCGGTATCCGTTACTTTCACAAAAAGTAATCGTTACTATGTAATCGTTACTGATTACTTTGATTACTTTCGGGTAGTAACTACTGCAAGTATCAAATCGTTACTGAATGCTTTGATTACTTTCGGGTAGTACCGACTACTAGTATCAATTCGTTACTGAATGCTTTCATTACATTTGACTACTTTCGGTTCCGGATACCGCCGGATAGATACAAATCGTTACTGGTTACATTTTGACGTTTGTGTATTTCGTTAGCGCGAATAGCGTGTACTTTGGTTATGAATTATTAGGATTCTACGTTAGGTATTTATAGGTACTTCGAATATTTTGAAGAGTTTGTGTGTTTAGATTTTTTTTACATTCTCTTTGATCGTAAATTACATAATATTAACACACTGGATTGACGTGTCATTTTCCTTTGAAATTCGAAACGTAATTTTACATGCGTGTTTTGATTTTTGTTTTTCTAGCTTTGAGATAAGTTAATAAAACACTTCTATAGGCTGGTGGTAATTTTTTATACATTTTATTTATTATTTATTTAATCTCACATATCTAATGTCATATTATACCTATGATGATAGATGTTATAGGCGGGCTTATTACTTGGCGAAAATTTCTACAAACCAAATTCATCTCTATAATCATAAAATTAAAAATGAAGCGCATATTGTATTATTATTTTTTTTTTGTAAACTCCACAGAAATTTAAATCTTATAATGTGTGATAGAATAAAAGAGGTGTTAAAATTATTACTGTGAAAACTTTTTATAGTCGTAATAATATCTAATAATCATATTTTTTACACCGTTCGAAAATTGTTGTAGATACCTACCGTCAAAAAACTTGCATACTTAGTACAAATTGGTAGCAATATAGATATATCAGATAGCAATGTACGCAAACATAAATATCAACTGAAAGCGTTTTTTTACCCATGTAAACACCGCAGTATTTTTGTCTCTGGTAATACCGTACTTAAACGTCGCTGGTGTGAAGCGCCCCAGCGGCACAAATAGAAACGACCAAATAATCGGTACTAAGTGTGGTTTATTTACGAACAGCTGGTATAGCGTGGAGCGCCTCTTGCGGCACAAATAACAACCAAGTAATCGGTACTGAAGTATCCGCATCGAAAGTAATCATTTCAAAGTATCTATCAATGAAAGTAATCATATCAAAAGTAACGGATACTCTACGTTTTTAGTAGTCGGTACTTTGATTACTTGGTGAGTACCGATTACTTCAGTACCGAATGATTACTTTTCATGCATCTCTAGTTCCTATCGGATTTATAAAATGCTCACACTTAAACTGGGGGAAGCTGAAACAAAAGCTGTCCGCAGGGCCTAGCAGCAAAAACCTGCAGAGCATGACACCAAGCAAGAAAGAAAGGAAAATTATTAATAATCCTAACTTCTCAGTATGTTTTACAAGACCTAAACAATATAACACACTTAAATAAGTCAACAGCAGTCACGTCATTCTTAAATACCTAGAACACATTAAAAGTAGGGAAAACAGATGTCAATGTTTCCCACAAAATAGAAAATCTATTGTCACAATTATTTTATCAGGAAATCGGTTTAATCGCCAATGAATCGTTCGCCTCAAAGTGGTCTAACCACAGTTTAAAAATGGCCCAGTTAGCCGAAATAGCTGTTACAATAAAAAAAAAAAAACTAAAATACACACAGAATTTAAAAATGACATAACAAAATTTTATTTAATTAAATTAAAAATATATATATATTTTTTTTAATTAGTAATAGAAGGTACATAAATTACAAATAAATTTTATACAGTAATTAATTACATAGTAGAATATTTGATGTACCCCCATAATTAAGCAAGGCTTGTGTGTATGGGGGGGTGTTATTGTATTGCTTTTTTAATATCATTCAGTTTAAGTTTTCAGTATAATTTTTTAGGTGAGTTTTAAAACTTTTTATATTGGTATTCATGTTTCTAATTTTTTCTGGTAATGAATTAAAAAATTTTGCTCCGAGATATTTATGACTCAATTGTCCAATTTTTTTTTTACATTTTGGAGTGGGAAGTATTGATGTTTGTCTAAGACTTCTGTTATTTTTAAAGGGTGCAACTTGATTTTTAATATTATCTTTATAAATTTGTAATGTTGCATGATAAAAGTATAATGCACTTAATTTTCTGACCTTAAATTGTTTGAATAAAAGTTCTGACGAATATGAGTAGGGTTTTTTTAAAATTGTTTTTATTATTAGTTTTTGTGATATGTAAATTGTTTGTGTTTGATTTTTATATGTACCGCCCCATCCTATAATGCCGTATTGTATAATTGATTGACAGAAAGCGAAGTATGTGGTTCTAAGTAATTTTTCGTTTAAAATATCTCTTAAACATCTAAATATATATGTTAGTTTCCTTATTCTGTTGTTCAGAATATTTATGTGTGGAGACCATTTTAAACGCTGGTCTATTGTTATGCCCAGGTACTTAATATCAGTTTTGCTTTCTATTTTTGAACATGATATATTACATTTGTGGTTTTCTGTATTTGTCACAGAGTGGATTATTAAGTTTATTTCTTTAGGTGTTTCTTGTTTTTTAATGAAAAATGGTAAATAATAGGTTTTTTTAGAATTTAAAGTCAACAGGTTTTTATCAAACCACAATTTTAGTGCATTGATATCTGTATTTGCCATTTTGTTTAATTCAGACCAGGTGTTTGCTTTTAGTAATAGGACTGTGTCGTCAGCGTAGGAGACAATGTCTCCATATTTAGAAATATTGAATATATCATTGACATATATAATAAATAACAATGGTCCCAAAACTGTACCTTGGGGTATTGAAAAATCGCTATTTTTTTTTTTTTTTTTTTACATTAACTCCACACAGGAGGCCCTGAGGAAAATAATTTCCCTCAGGGCCTATGTCATCAGGGATGCTGTGTGGAGAGTCTTTTTGAGGAGAGGAAGGAATGAACATTGGTCTTGAAGAGACCCATGTTGTAGGAAGGAGGAAACACAGAGGCCGGCAAATCATTCCACAGCCGAGCTGTTGAACATAAGAACGAGTCGAAGAAACGACCCGTTCTCATGTGACAAATGTCAACCGTGTACAAATGTTGGGCACGCGTTTGGCGTGTTTCCCGACTATGCACCGGTGCCGAAGGGATCAATGATGCTAGTTCTTCAGAGCATCTTCCATTGTAATACCGGTAGAACAAGGATAGCATTCCCACCCGACGCCTGTGCTCTAAAGATTGCAATCCGTCTGTTAAGATGGGAGAATCTATCAAACGGACCGCCCGTTTCTGCACAGAGTCGAGGGTATTTTTCAGGTATTTTGGAGCTCCAGACCAGAGATGGCTGCCAAATTCAACCGTGGGGCGTACTTGTGATTTGTACAAGGTTAGCAGTTGTGTACTATTAAAGTATCTGCGGGCCCTGTACAGTACGCCCAGTTTTTGGGAGGCTAACTTTACTCTGGCTTCGATGGAGCCCCCATACCTGAGCTGGTTACTTAGGGTTACACCAAGCATATCAATGGAGGGCCTGTTCGGAAGATTGCTTCCGTTGAAAGAGACTAGATTTTCATTTCGATCCCTTTTAGACGTAATCAGACAAGATTGGGTCTTTGAAACATTAAATTCAACGAGATTATTTTTACCCCAAGAGAAAACACTCTCGAGGTAACCGTCCATTCTTTGCTTCAAAGCCCTACGAGCTGTTGGAGTTTGTGAGCCCTTTGGGGGCTTGTCAAACAAAAAGCTATCATGAACTGTACTGTCATCCGCGTAACAGTGAATTGGTGCACATGACAAAAGGTCGTTATATATTGAATCGCTGACTTGATTTAGTAATTTTACTTGTTGTGGTCTTTCATGTAAATAACTAGCTATCCATGCTAAGACTTTCCCATTAATTCCTATAGATTTTAATTTATTTATTAATTTTTTATGTGATATGCTGTCGAAAGCTTTTTTCAAGTCTATAAATATTCCGAATTAGTCTATAAATATATTAAATGAGTTCTACGAATTAAAAAAAAGCAATTAATACAAATATTATTAGCTCTCTCCATTTGTTATTTTGGCTACTGGAATTATATCTAGCTCTCTCATTCAAAATTTAGGCATATCAGATTTGTCAAAGAATTTATATATAAAAATGCAAAAATCAGTAATTTTAAATGCATGTGGGATTACAAATTTTTTTTCAAATATTCGTATTGAGGGATCAGTAGGATTTATAGGTCCAATTAGGAGTTCTACCGAGCCGAACGCTCTGATATGAAAATATCTGGAGTCGGTGAATTATTTTCCCATTTGGTCTCTTTGACATGTTAATACATGTTAATACATACATGTTCTTGTATTATTTTGTACTTATTATGCTTATATGGTGCAATTGCATAACATGAATTGACTAGATGTTCATTTGTGGAAAAGTGTGTGGAAGGGTTTAGTTTTTCTTGTGGCGAAGGTTTAACCCGGACATAAAGTCGTAACAAATAATTAGAAGTAAAGAAGAAAATATTGAGATTTCTTCGGGCACGCCGACACGCTCACAATACAATTTTAACTGCTTTTCTCTTCAGAAGTCTAAGCGATGACATTTCAAGTTATTCTAAGTTCTTCGAGGTTTCAAACAAATTTTAATTTGTTTAACCCTCCGAGGCTTTAAATATTGTTCGAATAAATTAAGTTTTCGGTTGGCAGACAGCGAGACAGGTCACAGAAGAGAAAGTTTTGATTTGCTTTGGAATTTTCACGCAGAGATTCGACACGAAAAATAAAATCAAATAATTAAACACAATACACAACACCTAAGGAACTGATACAATTTTATCAGAATAACACGATGAAATAACTTTTTGAAGGTTATACCGAACAATGTTGAACAATAATTGAAGAAGAAGAAGATAATACTAATAAAACATATTATTATTATTGCTGTTTTGTGGTGAGAATAAATTTTTGAATACATTGTGTTAAAATTTGTTAGTTTATATTTGTATTTTTACATCTTCTTTGTTTTTTATAATTTTCAAGGTTATATTTTTGTAAACTTCTTACGGGTATAGGGACCCTTAGTTTTTTAATAATAATTTTAATTATGTGAAAATCTATTATTGGATATTAATGTTATTATTATAAAAATAAAATTTCTCCTGATTTTCCCTAAAAAATAAAATAAAACTAAAAATAAATTGGAACAAAATATGAAAAAGAACAAGACTCGGAAAAATAAAAAAGGTAGTCTTTCCGTGAGAATTTTTTCCCGGTAAGACGTGCTCAAGGCCCCGCTACCCGAATTAAAAATATATATGTTAATCTAGAAGATAATATCTAGACACTGCCCGCGCCGAAAAGCAAATTATATAAAATTCCCTCGATAGAAAAAAAACTCATACTGTGACCAGACCATTGGTGACCAGATCTGAATAGTCAGGTACTTCCCCACCTTCCTCTTCCCCATCTCCATCTACCATCAGCCTCACAACATACCCCAAATGGGATGCCATAGTCTCACTGGCTCCAAACGGGAGCAGCTTAATTTAAAAAAAGAAGGTTCTGAGTTGATTTCATTCTGATTTGTCCGGTCACCATAAAAATGTTCCTCTATCCGGCACAATATTCAAATTATTCATTCACACCACCAAATCAATTATAATGCAGAAAAACTTGAAGTGAATTTTTTTTTATGTTTTCTGGGACACTAGTAGAATATTTCAAAATATTTCACGTCTCCCGGTGCTATGTTACAGCATATTTAATATGTAAAACGAAACGAACGTAAATCATATTTGGTTTATAATGAGCATACGAAAATTAATAATAATAAATGGTCCAATACAGATTTAGATAGTTTAGAACGATTAATTAGAACTACGTTAACAAAATTTAATTGCCATCATCCAAATTCAGCTATAGAACGAATTAATTTACCTAGAAATTTAGGAGGTAGGGGTGTAGTCAAAATAACATCTTTGAAACACAATCAGGTAGAAATGCTTAGAATTTTTTTCCATAGGAAAGCTAATAGCTCAGAAATGCACAAAATAATTTGCAAGGCAGATAGAAATATTACACCTTTAAATTTATATGACGAGAATGCCAACATTCTAATAAATACTAACCAGGAATTATTAGATTCCTGGTCAAATAAAATAATTCACGCAAAACACTTCAATTATCTCAACCAAACGTATGTTGACAAACTTTCGTCAAACAAATGGTTGAGTATTGGAGAGTTGAGCGCAGAAATAGAAGGATTTATGCTTGCCATTCAAGATAGAGTCATTAATACTAAAAATTATAGAAAGCATATAATCAAAGATATAAATCAAATTGATGATTTATGTAGAAAATGTTTGGCTTTTCCCGAAACTATAGAACATATTATATCGGGATGTTCTATATTAGCGCCTTCCGAGTATACATTTAGGCACAATCAGGTTTTAAAAATAATTCACCAAAGTTTGGTAATTAAACATAACTTGATTGACTGCCGTAATATAGTACCATATTATGAATATGAACCAAATTCATTTTTAGAAAATGAATTTTATAAAATATATTATGATAAAACTATACTAACAGACAGAACAATTAGTCATAATAGACCTGATATAGTTTTACATGACAAAATTAAAAAAATAACTTATATCATTGATGTAGCTATTCCAAATTCCTGTAATATTCAAAAAACTATTTCTGAAAAAATAAGAAAATACACAGATTTAGGAAATGAGATTAAAAGAATTTGGCATTCTCGGACTATAAAAATATTGCCATTTGTTATTTCGGCCACTGGCATAATACCTAGGAATCTGATTCAAAATTTAAGCATATTAGATTTGTCAAAGAATTTGTATATAAAAATGCAAAAATCAGTCATTTTAAATACATGTAGGATTACAAAGGATTTTTTAAATATTTATATTGAGGGATCGGTAGGATTTATAGGTTCAATTAGAAATGCCACAGAGCCGAACCCTCTGATATGAAAATATCTGGAGTCGGTGAATTATATTCCCATTTGGTCTCTAGTAGGTTGACATGTTGTTCTTGTATTGTTTTGTATTTATAATACTTATATAGTGCAATTGCATAGCGTGGGTTGACTAGATGATCATTTGGGGAAGTGTGTGAAAGGGTTTAGTTTTTCCTTCTTTTTTTATTTTTATTTTTATTTTTATTTTTATTTTTATTTTTATTTTTATTTTTTTTAAATTTTTTTATTTTTTTATTTTATTTTTTTTTTTTTTTTGGGGAAAATGTAACCCGGACATTTAAATCTGGTGCATAAAATGATTTATTGTCTTCATTTCTTAATAACAATCCTCACTGGGATCTCCCGTGCTGAGGATTTCATTTACATATTATAATTTAATTATAAGAATAATATGAATTTGACATAACATATATCATGTAGTATTTTTTTTAATAATTATAAAGTAAATAAGATAGTTTTTTTTTTATAATTCAGTTCACTAGATTCGTTTTTAGTCTGTATTTGATTTCAGTATATTTTCTATTTCTGATCTCCCTAGATTTAGTATCCAGCTTTTTATTTGAAATTTAAATGTTATAATGTTGAGGTTTTTGAGTGAGAGTGGTATTTTATTGTAGAGTTTAATGCCATAATATAAGAAGCTTTTTTGCCCAAATGTTGTGTTAGCAGTTACTTGTTGGATATGTTTTTGACCATGAGATCTAGTGTTTCTAATGTATGTGTCAGTTGTTATTTCTTGGGTTTTGTACTTATGAATGTAAATTAGTATAGTTTTAGAATATAGTTGTTTCATTGACATGATGTTAAGATTGTTGAAGATTTCGTCAGTGCTAGTTCTTACAGGAACTTTCAGTATAATTTTCATTATGGCTTTTTGAGTTTTAATTAGTGGATTTAGTATGTTTTTATTTGCACTGCCCCATCCGATAATACCGTATTCTAACCGTGATTGGCAGAGAGCCATGTAAATCTTGATTAAGTCTTTTTTAATGAGGACATTCCTGATAGATTTGAAAAAATAACTTAGTTTTTTAATTTTATTATTTAAATAGGTAATGTGTTCGGTCCATTTTAAGTTTTGGTCAATTTGCTTTCCCCATTATCTCAAAACAGTATTTGGAGATGTCGGTATAATCAAATGGACGATCGATAAATAAAAAAAATAAAGATAATTAAACATTTGTTATTATAACATGCAATCCTTCAAATTCTGTCTGAAGTTTCTAGTCTGTAGTCTGCAATCTAGCGGTAGGCAAGGAAAACCGAATATTCGTGAAGTAATTCATTTATGTAGGTTGGGATCTTATGACATTTTACCGGATACCACACTACATGCTCTCGTTGGGATATTAGATATTACAATAACCAAGATCATATAAGATTACTCTACCAGCGGAGAATTTTTAAAATTGCTTTCTTTAATGTTATATAGGCACTTCAAATGCTTATTACATTGCAGATTTAATGCAATAAAAGAACTATATGTATGTATGCATGCGTTTCAGTTTTGAAATGAGAATATGCTTAGTTCCTGCCGGGATGTGATTTGTTCGCTTCCTACCTCTCCCTAACCATCACCTTGCTTTTTTTTTACATGAATACCGCACAAGAGTCCCAACTGCTCCCGTCTGGAGCCAGTAGGACTATGGCATCCTCAATTGTTATATTCTGAGCTAAGGCTGAAGGTAGTGGGGAGGGAAGGGAGATAGGGAAGAAGAAGGTGGGGAAGTACCTGGCTATTCAGATCTGGTCACCAAACACGGCAAAAGCCATTTCAAGCAACGTTTCAATTCTGAATGGTGGTCTTACACCAGGGCGATACTGAGAGTATCTTCCACTCTGGAACGCGCCGCAAATATACTATATATTATTTTAAATGTGATGCCGCTGACATTTTTAATTTAAATTTCGATACATTTAAAGCCAAATTAGTCCACCACTTTTTAGATGTAAATATTAAATAATGAATGAGAAATCATTTTATTTTATTTCGATTTTCTTTTGTTTATTGTTTTTTGTATTGTTTTTTTTTTTTTTTTTATTGTTTTTATTTCTTGCTATAGCAATCCCGATGAGTTACAGAACTCATTTTAGGACAGGAGGAACATACAAATCATGGGTGGGAGGTAATAGTTAAAATTTTACATAGGAATTTGGATATTAAAATATAAGATTCACATACAATGTAGAAGAAAAATAAAAGACAGGTTGAGTAGAATAAACAGCAATGGAAAACAATTAAAGAAAAAGGGAACAAGGTTATACAGATATGGATGATTACAACTTAATGGAAAAGAAAAGAAGAGAAAAGAGACAAGACAATTGAAACATGACAAGAAAATTACAAAGTTTCATCCTTATACATACTTAAAAAATATTCTTTTAAAGCATTACTCTGATTTTTTTTTATTTTGCTGAATTCCCTTGTACATATCTGGTAGCGAATTATATAGTGTATAGGCAACATAGTTCAGAGATTTTATCCCATATTTTGTAGTGTGTGTTTGAGGTATGCGGATTTTATTGCTATTTCGAGTATTGTGAGTGTGGATTTCTTGATTGTAAAGTGGCTTGATGTTAGTGTGAGTTGAATGTTAGTGTGAGTTGTTCTTATTTCAAAAGCATACAACGAGTAATTAAGTAAAAATTAATGTGTTTTGATTATTTTTAACGTTTTTGTTGCTCGTGGGTATATGAATTGTTAGAGGTACATACGAGTTCTCTAAAGTCATCCATGTGGAATTAGCATTAGATGTATTCATATTTTTTTTCGTTGAGTTTATGCTTTATTTGTATATTTTGTAATCTTTTTTATTTATGTTACACTGTTGTTATAAATGAAAATTGTATTTGATATGCAAAAGCCCAATAGGGCGTCAATAAATAAATAAAATAAATTAATGGATAAATTAATTAATTAATAAATGAAGTAATTCAACACTCGGCACATTCCAACACTACACTATATTACAATTGCGACGTACACCAACACAACACAAGAAATCACAACAAACTTCATATACCAAAAATCAAATCAACAAAATATGGACTAAGATCCCTAGAATACATAGCTCACACAAAATATAATCAACTACCCAACGAGATCAAATGTGCAAGTCAATGTAAAAAGACCCAAACTAACATGCTCAAACTTCATCTTATTAATGACTTTCTGAAATAATAATGTTGTGTATGTCCCCATCATATGTCCATTTAATACATACAGCTATATGTTTCATGTAATGCGTATCATTCCCGCAATGAGTTTATTAACTCCTGGGAGTACAATGCTTTATATAATATACTATATTCTGTATTGTATACTTTTGATAAATAAAATAAAATAAAATTGTGTAATAACACAAATTAATCAAATAAAATTTATTTACCACGCCGCGCCGGGATTCGATCCCGCGACGTTCGGAGAGCGAGTCAAGAGCCTTACCACTGGACTACGCCGGCCATCAAATAATTTGAAATTTGGAACAATGGTTAGAAAAATAGTGCAAATTCGGGTACTTTTGTTTTGAAATCAAAATAAGATTTGGAACTACCTAAAAAGCAAGTTGTTGGTGTTTTGACCATCTCTTAAGGCGCGTTCAGACGTTTCGATTTTTGTTGATCCACTTTTATTTAACGTAAAAAGTTGAACAAGATTATGTTCACACGTTTCAATTTAAGTTGAACCGAATTTGACATTCAAGATGGCGTCAACTGAAATTGTTAGTGCGTGCGTCTCTCTAACTTCTGATGTTCTACGAGACGAGCTCGAGAAAAGCATAAAAAATGTCGTATTTGGGCGAGAAAATGGATCATGAGAAGGAGTGAATTAGGCGCATCCAACACAATTTTGAAAGAGATGGCCCTAGAAGACTCCGAAGGATATAGAAATCACTTGAGGATGACAGAAAAACAATTTGATGAGCTGCTTTCCAAAATTGGCGATAAATTTTTCCAGAGATGTTTAAATTAATAATAATTACTACTAACTACAGTAACCGGAGAAGCAAGGAAATAATGCATATTTCGTTAAAGTTAGCTTTACCATAACCTAAAAACGATAACGCCAAACGTCAATGTTTGACATAGGTAGTTATTGTTATTAGATTTGTACAAATTGTTTTTTCTTTTAATTTATGAGTATTAATGGTGACGCATGTCTCTGAATATTTACCGCTATTTTCTGTCATTATCATAATATATTGGGTAGGTACCTAGTATAAATGAAACACATATTATTTATTGCAGTATCACGGGCATTTCTATTTTTGTACACTTCTTGCTTTTGATCCCAAAGACAGGGATACATAAATCTGAACATCAAATCCCGACCATTTCAGATATTTTTTCGTTGAAACGGATTCCATGACGGTAGAAACTAGGAATGCCTATTGACATAAACGTTTGACTTATGCCCGCGAGTAACCATGGTAACCAAGATGGCGCGGTCATACTCGAACGTCAAAAGTAGACGGGCTATCAACTTTAGTTGGTCAACAAAAAACTTGTTCAACTTTGTTGAAAGAAGGTTCACACCTGTCAATATGCTTTCAAGTGTCGAGTTGATCAACTAAAATTGAACCGTGTGAACCGGCTATTAAGTATACAGTATCGTTTTGTGCAACTTTTTTTATTGGGGCAATAATTACCTCGAGGTATCGCGGTGGAGCTTTATAACAACATTGCGGTTGTGTTGTGTGCTTCTTTGAAAAGATATGGTGGTAAGAGATTGGTCTTTCTTTTTTCCTAACATTAATCAATTCCAGCAAACACCATTTCGCCTAGCTTCGTTTTTTAGTATGTACAGTCCTTTACAAGTGCATCTAAAGCTGCAATTCGTTAGCTGTTTCAGATGTAACACATAAGAAAGTGCTGACAAGAACCTGTGAGGCTATGTAGTAAAATTATAAATGGCTTCATTACAAATGAGTTGATCTGCAGCAGAGAAAGAAGTTCCAAGAGAATATATGACTCGAACGTGAATGGCAGAAGAAATCGGGGACGCCCGAGAAAGATGGACACGATCAAATTAATAATTAAATATTTGAATCAGGCCACGCCGAGCACTGTAATTATATATTTGAGTCTTCAATCAAGTATATCTAGACAAGGCGTGTGGGTCTTTAAAATGACAACTAATCAAAATTATTGGTTTACGAAAACATTTACCAGAAACGTGCACTATCTCACATGAAAAAATCGAAAGGAGCATTGGTTTGTACCTTTTGTTAGTCTGATGGAGCAAATTTGTTTTCCAGCAAGTTCGTGGCAACGGAATCACTGGCTTTGTGAGGATGATTTTTAAAACACAAAATTGAGTTAGTTAGAAATATTTTAGGAGAGAAGATTTATACCTAATCTTCTTCTATGATATATTACACCGATGAGTATAACCTTAAAAGTTATTATAACAAGAGTTATACCAATAAAATATGAATTCTCATCGGTTTTCAACTATTGCTAGAATATTCAACTATTTTCTAGAATCCGAAGTCAGTTAATGATTAGTTTGGTTGAGATATCATGCACAATGATTAGATGTTCAATGCAAGTTCCTGGCATTGAAATAGAGGAGACGGTGCTTAATATAGTTTTAAACTATTAATACTTGGACCAAAATGGTGAAATTATGAACCTACCTCGAAATGTACCCTCGGATTATATCAAAACCTCTTTGCGATCTAGGAGGCTTTAGTTATATACCCCCCTTTCCTGAGAGACCAAAGGACCGATAGCGATATTGGTGAAATGGCAATTTGCCGGAAATTAAATTAATGAAGAACTGAATGCACTAGTTGTCGCTTTCAAAAAGTTGGCAAAGGAAACGAGACTAGTAGTTCCACAGAACAATATTATACTAGGGCCAGTTAAAAAGTAATGCCTCCTATTTTTTTTTCTCCTTTAATTGTCAAGTAATAAAAAATGCCATTACGGGGGTCGAAAACCACACTACTGACGATTATTTTTTTTTATTTTTCAATATTATTTCCGTCCCTTTCCACAGCTTTGGTCCATCTTTTAACAAGGGCATGTATCACAGTGTTGTAAAAAGCACGGTCATATCCAAAACACCATCGCCATAACTTTCCCCGCCGATCTCACAGTTTTGATTTTTTTTGTCATTGGTTAGTTTGTGTGACGCCATTCCATTGACTGCCTCTTTGATTCACTCATTTTTTGTCTCCGGTCACAATTTTGTTCAGAAACTAAGAGCTGCAAGTGTTGTGAGACCATTGTTTTTCTTGTTTCTTTATTCTGGCCGGTTAAGTTTCTTTGTACCCACCTTGCAAAACTTTTGTTAAAAAATCAGTTGTCGAATAATCTTCAACACACTGCCTTTAACTGAGAGAGAGAATGCGACATCTGTAATTATCTGGAGTCACCACGAATGAGTGCAGTCACTGCAATCAACTGTCCGCGTCGCTCCGCATTTCCTCAGCGAGCGGTGTTTGTCCTTCAGCTTGGTTACAGTAACGAAACCATCGTCTAGCAGTGCTGATGTCCACTGGTGCATCATGGTACACATTTATCAGTGTTTCATGAATGTGAATTTTTGCGTTTCACCTTCTACAGTCAAGAATCATCGATGTCGGCCATTTTGCAAGCGACTGCAGTGCTGCCACCTTTTGACGCAAAAAGTTACTTCTGCAGCAGATTGTAGAAGAAGGTTTGAGGAATAACACCAAATTCAAAATTTTCACTTAACTAATTTTGTTTAAGTAGAAAAAAAATGAGGCATTACTTATTGACTGACCCTCGTACTATATATAGGCTTACAGAGGAAATTTGGTTTACATTTTGGTGTTATGCAGGTAGTCATGCAATTGTCAGAGGAACGACAAATAGAATGCAAGACCGGAAACATAAATCTTTTGATTATTTCTGCCTCATATTATACATATTGAAGTAATCTCCATCCAATTTCCACAAAAATTCTAGAAAACCTCTACATAAAAAATATTCAAACAAAACCTTTTAATACCCAGAGCAAACCAAACAATATTATCCCATAAAGGACTTTATCATATTCGTATGAGAGTAAAATAGCCAGTATTCAAAAACCAGCTGCGATGTTTTCTAGCTGGTTTTTTAACACGTAATAATTTACCCTACTAAATTTAAACCATCATTAAAAACATTCTCATCATAAATCAACACAATCAGTCAAATCAGCACAAATTCTACATTAGCAGGTAGCTCTTTAGGAGCAAATACTTCCACTACATTTTAGGTGTTTTTATTTACTCTTTGGAGTTATTTTAAATTCATACAGACAGCTTTTTATTTTGGCCAGCGTGTTTTATTTAAGCAGGGTTTATTTTAAGAAATATTAAAATACTACAAGCTAAACCAGAACACGTTTTTCAATGGGCAATCTGTAAATATGCTATTTTTAGAATTTAATACCTGGAGCAGTTGGATGAATTCGTGTATTTGGGAAGTATGTTTACGAGAGATGGGAAGGCTGATAGAGATATTGAAAGAAGGGTGAATATAGGTAACTCTATTAATGGAGGACTGAACGCCGTTGGCGTCAATAAAAAACTGTCCAAAGAAGCGAAGCTAGCCGTCCAAAACGGAATACTGGTACATACCCTGATATATGCAGCGAGGCATGGAACTGGCAGATGAAGGATGAAAGTAGACTGAATGCTGTAGAAATGAGATTCCTGAGGCGTATGTGTGGCAAAACCATGTACGATCGTGTGAGAAACGGGGAGATCCGCAAAGAATGTAATGAGTAAGGAAAGGAACGCTCAGATGGTTTGGGTATGCAGAGCGAATGAACGAGGAAAGGAGTGTAAGGAGAATATATGACGCAAATGTGAATGGTAGAAGAAGTCGGGGATGCCCGAGAAAGACATGGCACCACCAAGTGAATCAAATACTTGAGTCGGGTCATGTCAAGAGTCAGAATAATAGAAGAGCATGTATGAGACGATGTATGAATGTGAACGAGGCAAGGAATGTGTGCCAAGACCGAGTTGTTTGGCGGTCCGTCCTCTCTGCATCTGTGATGGTTAGTTAGTCAGGTAGAATTTAATATGCTTTTGGAATTTTGTTCTAAATATACTCTGAAATAAAATGTGTTTTTGGTATTTTTCTTTCGATTCGTGGACTGTAATCTGACATTTTAAATACGCTTCTAGATGTCACAACTATGTGGGAGTTGGAAGAGATTTGGATAATTTGAAATAGATTAACTTACCACTTATCTTCTGATATTCTTATTGATAGGAATCATTCTAATGGCCTTGAGGAATACTGATGATACTCATTGCACAATAACACATAATATTTTTGAAATTATACACACAGAGGCAGATGGTTACCGCCCAGATTTCTTAACAGATTCGAAATTAAATTGCACTGAGAGATCAACATGTTGTTCATTACACAGGTTTTATAGATTGATTAATTGTACCGCGATTTATTGTTGTAAATGTCACTCACGTAGATAAATTGGTCACATACTGTCAGATAGGGACAGGTACTTTAAAATCAGGTTGGGTGGAGGAATGTGGAACATATACTAGAGGGAGATGTGCATACCGTGTATAGTTGCTTCAACTTAATTTATTTGCGTATTCGTTTGGGAAGGCATCAACACCAGCTGTAGTAACATCAGGCAGTAGTACCGTATCTATTTTTTTTTATTAATTTACGGACAATAGTCCATTAAAAACTTAATAATAACACGAATAAAAAAATAAAAACAGAGATGACAGTGAAGGGTGAGCACATATAAATGAATAGCGATGACAATATAAAATGTAAAAAGTACATGTAGAGACACTACAAGTCAAAGCATGAAGAAGCATTTAAATATTGCGTATCGCCTGCCGAAAGTCATTTAGTTTAACACCAAAAAAATCTATGCTTTGACTTGTGTTGACAAGTATCGACATACTGGATAATGGAGAATAGTATCCATAATTAGTAGAATGTTGATTGAGGAACAGCAATTAATTATTTCGGAGTCTACGGGAAGGGATGTTGAACTGGATGAGTTGTAACGAAGCAGGTGTATCAGTAATACTGTTGATAATTTTAAATATGCAAATTAGATCAGAGTCCTTTCTACGTTTTTCTAAAGAAGAAATGTGTTCAATTTCATCATATGAGTACTCGCCTCTTTCAAGACCCAACTTCCAAGCAATTCTTCTTAGGATGACCAAATGACACTAGCATATTCAAGGTGAGGGCGAACCAGCGAACAGTAAAGAGTTTTAAGTGTACTTATTATATGTTTGAAGTCAGAGGTAATTCTATTAATAGAGCCGAGTAGTTTAAGTGATATACATCAATGTATTTACGATATTATCAATGTGATCACGGAAAGAAAGTTTGCAGTCTAGAGTGACCCCAAAGTTCTTGATAGATGTGACAGGAGTTAGACAAACACTATTTAGTTTATAATCAAACTGAATAGGTTTTTTGGTTCTATAAAAGGACAAAATTTTGCATTTATGAACATTAGGTTCCATGCAGTACACCAAACAGTAAATTGCAAAAATTACCAAAATAACGAGGATAGAGGTAAATTGACCACACACTCTCAGATAGGGACAGATTCTTGAAAAGCGGCTTGGGTGGAAGCATGCGGAAACATATGTTAGAGGGAGATTTATACACTTGCGTCGACTTAAATTATTTGCTTATTAGTTCGGAAAGGCATCAACACCAGCTGTAGTAACATTGTCAAAAAAAATATTGCACAAATTACCAAAATAACGAGGACAAAGGTAAATTGGCCACACGCTGTCAGATAGGGACAGGTACTTTCAAAGCAGGCAGGGTGAAGAAATGTGGGAACATATGTTAGAGGGAGATGTGTGTACATACGGTTCGGAAAGGCATCAACACCAGATGTTGTAATATCAGGCAGTAGTACCGTATCAAACAATAAATTGCAAAAATTATCAAAATAACGAGATATCTGACAAAAAGGTTAGCCGTGTGCCATCGAGGCGGGGGGCATGGTATGGTAGGACTCGCTACACGGCACACGGAACACAGCCCTCACTCGACAAGGGGGCCGTTAATCCAGAACGCCGTAAGCCATAAATCTCCTAACAGGACGCAAAGTAACGGAAAACAACGCAACATCAGCCTCGTTACGGCTTCATTTTCTGCGGCAAGTGCGTGACCGGCGCCCTTATCATCCGTCCGAACCCATAAATTGCGCCGGCCCGTTTTCACTTTTTACGCGCGTTACAATATTTTGTTTCGGGAGCGACGGGGGCGTCATGGCGGGGTGCGGATGTATTGCAGTGGAAAATTCTTCACGCGGTTACAGGGTGGTTGTGAAGTGTGACGCAACTCAATTTTTCATATTGACGTCCCCCGTGGTTGAGTTGTAATGCGCTCCTTAGTTTCTGAAGCGGAGGGATGCGAGGGATGTGAAAATCGGCGTGAGAAAAAAGAAATTGGTTTACATTTTATACGTTTTTTAAATGACATAATACGAGTTCAAAACTTTATATGTATACCTCTTGAGTTTTTAGAGTTTCAGGAGATCTGATTACCTTTTGAGACACAGGGTGGCCTGAGCCTTTTGTATAAAGCTCTACTTTCTGACGTAGACCCTGAGGAAAATAATTTTCCTCAGGTTCTACGTAATTTTAGGCGATGCTGTGTGGAGGGTGTTTTAAAGGAAATTAAGGAGAGGAAGTTATGGAAAGGAAAAAGGTATGAAGGGTGGACAGGAATCTGGGGGTCAGTGGGTGTAGGAGTGACGGACCTATGAATCCATCCCTCCAACTGCGGTGCAAGGCAATGGGTCACTGGAGGTTGCCCACCACTTTCCCATGGCGTTCTAAGGAAACAGATGGTTTCCTCCTTCACCGTACACGTCAGGACTCTAATTTTTGTTTATAAAGAAGCTATTTTTTTATTAAAATGACTCTAGACCTCCAGTGTCCGGGCATATATTGTTAGCAGGCAGTATGCGAGTGCGTACGTGTTGTTAGTTATTTATTCACAGTATGACGTCTCATCTCTCCCACTGGATATAGCTGAAATAAAAGTTTATTAATATAAAAGAGGAAAAGTTAATAGAATAAAAAATTACGTATTATGATGCGATTGTATGGCTTAACCAAAGCATCTGAACTGCAGTTGTCCGGCAGTCCCGCCGAGGAGAAGCAGAGCCATCAGTCCAGTCGCAAGTTGCAAGCGGGACTCGGTGCCCGCGCCTCTTAGCCGGCTTCCCGGTCCCCCCCTTCGAAGAAAGTGTTGAAATTATAGGGGGAAAGACCTGAAGACCCTAGGGATAAAAGTGAGCAGTCACCGGAGGTAGGGCGGAAGGGCACCGGTCCACAACGTTTGGTCTTCAGGCCCGCTCATGGCGACGGTGGAAGCGCGAGCAGGTTATGCAGCGGCTGCCTTGGGAGTCATCTCCTCAGTTGATGCACGGTCATAGGTCTAGTCCACCCCCTTGATAGGGTGTAAGACAATACAAAATGATGAGATGGTAGTTCAGTTCCGACTGTTAATCCGTTAGTCCGGCCGGAGAGGACAAAAAGTCTCATTCAACCAGTCTCTCCCAAGTCGGCCCGCCACGCAGTACATGGGTAGATTCCGTCACTAAAATCTTCACCCCCTGGAATCCGGGCACCCCCGTCACCACACGTAGCGAACCACTTGGGGTGACCTATGGCAGAAGTGTCGGTTCTCCAATAAATGGTTCACGGGCAACGTTAGCAATACCCGCCTCTCAAATTGGTTCTTCTTTGGAATTTTTAGGTTTTTAAGAATCTATTTGGGAGCTGTAGACTCGAGTTAGCTTCCATAACCAACAAGGCAAATTTGGGAGGCGGGTATGGGTACCGCATTTATTGAATAACCAACACCTCTGCCATAGATCACCCCAAGTGGTTCGCTACATTTGGTGACTTAACAGGGATGCTCGGGTATATGGGGTGAGGCTTGTCCGGGTCTTGGCGGCGGATGCGTCTGCCCACCAGCTGTTTGATCGGATTGGGAGAGAATGGTTAAGGGAGACCTATTGACCTCTCCAGTCGGATTCTCTCAACCCATCGTCTTGCACCACAGTGGGAGAAATGGATTGATATGTCCGTCACTCCTGGACACACTGACCCCCAAATTCCTACCAACCCCTCATACATTTTTCCTTCCTAGAACTTATTTTCTTTTCTTCTCCTTTCTTTCGAAAGAGACCCTCCCCACGGCATCCCGGAAATTGTATTTGTAATTGTTAGGGCCACCTAGGGGGAGCTGATGTAAAAGAAAGGAATCGATCAAGGAGCTTTAGACTGGAGGTATTTACCATATTCAGCAACGCGCACTTGCGATTTGTACGAGGTCAAAGAGCGTGTTCAAATGCATTATCTGAGTAGTTTCACCGTACTGCACGCCAAGCTCCTAACTTTGTGATTGTTAACTTCCCTCTGTCTTCAATGGAGCCCCCGGGCCTGAGCTGTTCACTTAAGATCATATCGATTATGCCCAAATTTGACCAGTGGAAAGTTAGCTTCCGTGGAAGGAGACCATACAATTCTCGATTCGATCCATTTTAGAAAGATACACGATTGAGCGTGTGAAATAGCAAATTCGAACAGGTAAAGGAGTTTTTCTGTCCTTAGAAGACTTGTCTAACTTTGGGTGATGCCAAAAATGCCTAATTTGGAGCTCTTGCACAGTAAAATCCAAAATTTTACAATATCGGATCAATGGGCATAACTTCCGATGATTTCACATCGATGTTCCTAGCGCGGTTTCACCGTTGACAGCCGAACTGAAATTAACAGGGAATAGATAAGAAAATGATCTACGCTGGCAACACAGAAGGTATTTTCTATAAATTGACATTACAACATGTCAAACACCAAGTTTTTGGTTCGGCTTCGCCCAGTTAGTATTGGTGACCATTTTATAATTCCAAATGGAATATGGCCCGTTCGTCGTGTCCACTGTCACCAGTGTAGCTAGTCACCGGGACAAAGTAACCGAGACAGGCGACGACTTCATATGTAATAGGTATATAGCAGCTTGATAAAACTATGGATTACCGTCAATCTTTCCATATCCGGAGAGATATTACATATTCACAAATTCGTAGCAGTTATACCTAGGTGGGACACGTCCCCTTCCGACCTGCTGACGGAAGTGGCGACATCTTGTTTCGAATTGGCTGTAGCTTTGTTTGAAATTTCACGTACACATATGTTATTTGAAGCGCGGCGCGTATGGCGTGGAGTCAGGCATGTACTCGAAGCCGGGTTCTGAAATTCAACCACGCAGACGCAAGCCTAATAACACTACTCGATGCTTTATTCCAATAAATTGAATCGAAATACTCACCTACCTTTTCTAATGCATTCCTAGTCTGCATTGACTTTTTGACACTAAACGGGAGTTAATTAGTTAATCAGGTCTTTAGTCATATTTGACGACACTTTGACGACCTCCGTAGCCCAGTGGGTAAGACTCTTGACTCACAGTCCGGAGGTCGCGGGTTCGAACCCGGCATGCGCAAATAAATTTTATTTGATTAATTTGTGTTATTTCACAATTAATTAATTTAAAATAATATATAGTATATTTGCGGCATGTTCCAGAGTGGAAGATACTATCAGTATCGCCCTGGTGTAAGACCACCATTCAGAATTGAAACGTTGCTTAAAAATGGCTTTAGCCGTGTTTGGTGACCAGATCTGAATAGCCAGGTACTTCCCAACCTTCCTCTTCCCCACCTCCTTCCCCTCCCCACTACCTTCAGCCTCACAACATACCCCAATTGGGGATGCCATAGTCTCACTGGCTCCAGACGGGAGCAGTTGAGATTCTTGTGCGGTATTCACTGTAAAAAAAAAAAAAAAAAAAATATTTCAACAATTTTAGTTTCTTACAGATCTAACGGAATAAATTGTAAATATTTAAGTCCGTGGATTGCGAATACGAATTCTATCAATTCTAAAAGCTTCGTTAGTTGAACACCGTTCATTAATAAGCCAACAATTAATATGATGAACGATATTATTCAAATAAATTGGTACATTGACAGTTAACCGACAATTAACTGATGCTATGAAGTCCTGAAAATCGAATCTTCGATTGGAATCCCCCCCCCCCCTCCTAGATGCGTGGCTGATTCTAGTCGGCCTTCTACAATATATATTTGTTCATCTAGTCTTATTTTTCGTAACCGAAGAATAACGACTTTCAAACACCCCGTAGACCAATTTAAAATCGATTTCCAAGGGTAGAAACCTAATGAGGGTTCTTTATAAGGGTGCATTCGAAGATAAGATGCTAATTTATTTCATCACCAAAATTGAAAAAAAATCGCATGTTTATTCAGGCAGTCTTTTATTTGGGGCTGACAGAAGCCTCTTCATTAGGGGTCATTTGTTTGAATATTGAAACTTTCCCCCCGCTTAACTAAGGGAGCCCTAGTGAGAGAGGCTCTAAATGAAAAACATTTTAAATGAGGCATGGTCAATATTGTCAAGTAATTTATTTATTTTATAAAATAATATAATTACTACGTTTATCTTGACGAAGACATTATTGGTTTCGAAACATGATTATTATTTTATTAAATAGTGATTTACTTACACAAAGTAATTTATTTTCATTAAATTAGTAATTGTGACAATCGCCACTGATTTTCACCTGTGAATGTAAAGGGAGCAAGTTAAGATAGTCTGTGAAAATATATAAGTTTAACAAACCGGTTCCGCGAATTTTCATCCCGCGACAAAATATCAAAAACATCCCAACCAAATATCTACTAAAACCTAACCTAACCAAATCTAACCTAACAAAAAAATGGGGCAAAAATAATAAAATAAATGATTATTGTCTGTATTATTTTTATGCCATTTTACTATTTTTGAACAATAATTAATAATAATAAGTCTGTATAGGATACAGACATCCTAAAATAAAATAAAATTAGCCTTCATTGCTGTTAAACTTATGAACATTTTTCTAATCTAATAATTTTTTTTTAATATTATTTTTAATTATCATCATTTTTAGAAACAGCTTGTCTTTAGACACAGGCCTCCTCTACAGATTTCCATTTTTCTCTATCCTTTGCAACTCTGATGCATTCTGGACCAGCCACCTTTTTTAGAAGATCATCTTCCCATCTTTTCGTTTGTCCACCTTTGTTTCTTGGATGCCACTCTGTTACTATTCTGGTCCATTTCTCTTGCCTCTCTCTCAACATATGTCCAGTCCATCGCCATTTGAGTGTTCGATGTACAGAATGTACCTGTTTGAATTAAGTTCTGTTTTTTATTTCTATTAATTTTACTTTATCTCTTCTATTAACTCCAATGACACTTCTTTCAATGCTATTTTGACAGACGCTTAGTTTATTTGTTAAGAAATCTTGAGTTAAATGTTGCTTTATGTATATCTGTAGTTTTTTTGTTCATATAATAAGTATGTAAATAAACAATAAAAAGTCTTTATAATGGGATGTCTGTATCAATGATTCTAAATGATTCTAAAATTAATAAATGTGCTTTCATTTTCATTCCAAACATAACTTTTAAACAACGTTGCCTTAAATAAAACAGAATTAAATTTACAAACTTTAAGGCTTTCTGAAATGACCTTGAAAAATCACCCACTGCTGGCGGAGATAATGTTGAAATAGCATTGTAATTAGGGCTGCCTGTCTTCAATTAAGCAAAATATGTCGCGTAAATTGGTGTCTCATTTTTATTTTGTTTGTTTGTTTTTTTTACATTAGCTTCACACAGGAGGACCTCGAAAAAAATATTGCTCAGGGCCTTTGGGGAGGACACTTCTAGGTAAAGGAAGGAAAGGAGTTCTGAGAAGGAAAAATGCATGAGGTACGGGTAAGAATCTGGGGGTCAATATGTTCAGGAATGACCGACACATGAATTCATTCCTCTCTGTGCGGTGCAAGGCGATGGGTCGAGAGAGTCCACCAGGATGGGGTCTTGGTTAGGTCTCCCTCAACCAGAGTTTCTCGATTCGGCCCGCCACGCAGTAGGAGGGCAAATGCATCCGCCGCCAAGACCTAGACAAATCTCAATCCATACACCCGGGTACCAAATAAAAGTTTAACTTTTTGTGGCCGCCCGAAGCTAGTACATAATCGGTTAATGTAAGGTGTGTTTTTTTCGAATGTTAATGTAAAGATTGTACAATTGTGTGTAAAAAATATCTGTGTCTTATTCATACACTAAAAAATAAATTGTGCCTAATTAATAACAATCGGCATAATGTTATTTGAAATAAAATTGTCCACGGTATTTTTCAAAGTAACTCTTCTAATAATGCGTCCAATGCAACTTGACACAGTCTCCTAAGCAACTGTTTCAGTCACGTGTATCTTCCACGTAAGCTATTCAATTAGCCTCGATTACATTGAGCGCGTTTACAGGCTACTAGCCGGCGAATTCACTATCTGCTAGTAAATTTTCTTAGAGTAATCATTAGTAAATATGATAACAGTGAGCGGAGTTTACTATCAGATAGTGAATTTGCCCGCTAGTAGCTTGTAAACTCGCTCAATATAATCGAGGCCTTACCGCTGAAATACCGCAGATTCTACCTTCTAGTAATGGAAAAAAACCATAAATCAAGATGAAATACTATTATGAGGTATAAACTAAAGAGGTTGATTGTTATAACTGAATACTTTTATTTATCACATATATTCAAAATGTGAAGATTATCAAATGGCTTGAAACAGGCAGTTGAATTGAAATCTAGGAACTATGAAATATTCGCAAGCTACAATCAAAGCAGAATAAATTTAAATCTCGAAAACTCCGTGGTCATTCGAAATCTATGATTCCATGTGCATATGATTTGCGCCGGTGTGGTGATTCGTCAAACACTTCTTCTTCTTCTTGTGCCCTGTCCGTTCAACGGACGTTGGGTATCATGTTGGCTATGCGGACTTTGTTTTTTCGGAACAGCTCTACGGCAGACTGGCCAAACCACTGTCTCAGATTTTTCAGCCACGAGGTTCTCCTTCTTCCAGGGCCCCGTCTTCCGGCAATCTTTCCCTGCATTATGAGATGCAAGATCTGATACTTCTCTGGATGTCTCATCACACAAAAAATGCCAGATTTAAAAATCGTTGTACCTACACCAAAACAATTATGTTTTCTCTGTGTTCACGATGTGTACCATGAAACCTACATTAAAATCGGTTCAAAAACAGAACAAGACCTATTTTCCGAACGGAACTCATGTGGAAAGACGATCTGCAGGTAAAGTAAAACTAGTACGGTTCCGGTAAAGGAGTGGCGTTCCATTTTTTTATTTTTTTTGTCGTGTAAAAATTGCACAAAATTGAAATTTATTACCCGCTAAGCTACTGCAAGTAGCTTGTCAGCAGGATATTAGTTCCACAGATTAGTTACAACCACAAATTAAATAATCATAAACGCAATAGCGTAACAACAACATACACAAATACATATACACATGTAACATACCTACAAACATTGTGATGTGGAATTGTGGAATAGGAAAATATATATATATTTTTTAAAATATCATGAAAAAGTTGATCACATACTTGCAATTTAATGCATGTAATTTGAAGCATAATTTAATTCCATCATAGTTTTCTGTCGGCGATACTGTGGATACTGTGGATGTTGTAAAAACATCAACTTGGATATGCAACGACTTATAATATCGTAACGACTAATTGCCTTTTATTTATTTATATTACTAGATGGTACCCGGCATGCGTTGCTATGCCATTTAATAAAGAAATTGTTTCTCCCTGCGTGTCCTTTCCCATTCGTTCCGTTTCCCTACCGCCTCCCCTTCCTTTCTCACGTCCCCTTCCCCTCTCGCGTTCCCACTCCATCTCCTCCACCTTCCCTCTCCCCACTTCACTCCCCCCTTTCCCACATCCCGTGAACCCCCTTCCCGATTTCCCCTCCCCCCTCCCTGGTTCCCCTCCCCCGTCCTGCGAATCCCCTAACCGAGTTCCCCTCCCCCTCCCACATTCCATACATTCATTCCCGGTACATTCAGTTCTAAAACAGCTCGCGTGACACCTATTGCAGTTTTTTTTATACAAATTTCATAATGCCAGAACTCTCCAGTAGTTTTATACAAACCTTGTCCTGACAGTAATGAACACCCAAAAAAAAGAATAATCCAGTTTGGTTCAGTCGTTCGGAAGTTATGCGCGTACATACATTTCGACGATTCATTTTTATTTATATAGATAGATTAACGCCTTTCGGCTTTTACATAATATAACATAGTGTATAGCAACAACATGGAAAATACAACTCTAGTGAGTTTGTAAAACAGAAAGAAATAATTGAGAAAGACGTATGTAGAATGTAGATATTCAGATAACAAAACGAAAATAAATGCTACGATATTTAAATATTACAATATTGTAACAATGAAAAAATATATATGTGTTGTTACGTTACAAAAGATAAAGAATAGACCCCCTTATTCCTGTTGCGAGGAGCTAGTGAATTGACCCCAGTGCACTAACTCGCCGCACCGCCCCTCTCCGCCCCCCTCCCCGCACGCGCAGTCCGTGGCCCGAGGCCGAACGGCACCCGGCAGCCATTCCCCCGCTCAGGGGCGTATAATGGCGCGTTCAGACGTTTCAATTTTTGTTGATCCACTTTTATTTAACGTAAAAAGTTGAACGAGATTATGTTCACACGTTTCAATTTAAGTAGAACCGAATTTGACATTCAAGATGGCGTCAACTGAAATTGTCAGTGCGTGCGTCTCTCTAACTTCTGATGTTTTGCGAGATGAGCTCGAGATTATGAAAAAGCATAAAAAACGTCGTATTTGGGCGAGAAAATGGATCATGAATTAGGCGCATCCAACACAATTTTGAAAGAGATGGAACTAGAAGACTCCGAAGGATATGGATGACAGAAAAACAATTTGATGAGCTGCTTTACAAAATTGGCGATAAAATTTTTCAGAGATGTTTAAATTAATAATAATTACCATTACTACTAACTACAATAACCGGAGAAGCAAGGAAATAATCCATATTTCGTTAAAATTAGCTTTACCATAACCTAAAAACAACAACGCCAAACGTCATACTTTGACATAGGTAGTTATTGTTATTAGATTTGTACAAAGATTTTTTCTTTTAATTTATGCGTATTAATGGTGACGCATGCTCTGAATATTTACCGCTATTTTTTTGTCATTATCATATTATATTGGGTAGGTAGTGTAAATGAAACACATATTATTTATTGCAGTATCACGAGCATTTCTATTTGTGTACACTTCTTGCTTTTGATCCCAAAGACAGGGATGCATAAATCTGAACATCAAATCATCCGACCATTTCAAATATTTTTTCGTTGAAACGGATTCCATGACGGTAGAACTAGGAATGTCTAACGAATATGGACATAAATGTTTGACGTCTAGTTGTGCACGCGAGTAACTATGGTAACCAAGATGGCGCGATCATACTTGAACGTCAAAAGTAGACGGGCTATCAACTTTAGCTAGTCAACAAAAAACTTGTTCAACTTTGTTGAAAGAAGGTTCACACCTGTCAATATGCTTTCAAGTGTCGAGTTGATCAACTAAAGTTGAACCGTGTGAACCGGCTATAACTTCGTTCAAATTTTTCAACCGTGGTCCGTGACGTAAAAGTGCTGCCACTCATAGATAAAGTTTCATAGATGGAGCTGTAAAGATAGGTTTGTAATTTTGATTTTCGCCATCTCTCGCTCAGGGTTGCCAACTTAGGGGTAAAATAAGTGGGATGGGATTTTTTTACTGGTTTAATAGGTGTTTTGGAGTATTTTTAGTGGTATTTTTGGGGGTTTTGTGATTCCATATATTTTTTTAAATTTTTATTACATCGTATACACGGAGCACTCGCACACTTCTTATTTGAGGATTTATTTTTATTGTACAAAAACTTGCTGAAACGACTTGTGCCTTCACAAATGGAAAAATTGGTGGACTCTTGAAGTTGTAGAATTTTTTTTTTAATTTCCGAGAACACCTGATCCATACAGCTTCAATGTGTTTTGGTTTTGATTTTCTAAATATATCACAAGATCTTGAAGAAAATGTTTTTTTTTTTACAGTAAATACCGTACAAGAATCTCAACTGCTCCGTCTGAAACCAGTGAGACTATGGCATTCCCCAAATTAGGTATGTTGTGAGGCTGAAGGTAGTGAGGAGGGGAAGGAGGTGGGGAAGAGGAGGGTTGGGAAGTACCTGGCTATTCAGATCTGGTCACCAAACACGGCTAAAGCCATTTTCAAGCAACATTTCAATTCTGAATGGTGGTCTTACACCAGGGTGATACTGATAGTATCTTCCACTCTGGAACATGCCGTAAATATACTATAATATATATTATTTTAAATGAATTAATTGTGAAATAACACAAATTAATCAAATAAAATTTACTTGCGCATGCCGGGTTCGAACCCCAATCTCCGGATCGTGAGTCAAGAGTCTTACCCACTGGACTACGGAGGTCGTCAGGTCATTTGATGGATGAAAATTAAAATCTCTTGATTTTATGAAACAAACAGCCCCGTATTTTGCGTATCGCTTGAGAAAGATATGTTTTATAAGGTATATAACAAATCGCGTACTGGCAACACAAAATATTTGGAAATGACGTCTTGGACAAAACGGTTTGACATCTTGGTTTTCTGCATAACATTAAAAGGTAAGATATAGCATTTTTCTGTTGAAAATAATTATTATACTGTATACAGATGTTTAATCTGATCGATAAATATGATTTCCATTCAAAAACATTGCTTTTTCATTTTGTTTTCGCTAAAAACGTTCATGATCCTGTGATGGCGCATTGGTGGATGTTTTTAATGGAGATCTTGTTTTGGCCTTTTGTATTGTTTTACGTATTTTAATTTGATTCTTTCAAGATGTATTAATTTATTTTAATGTTTTCCGGTAGACTATATATAACTTATTGTTATCATTTTTATAGATGGCTGTTAGAGGTTTGTCACATGAAGAAATAACTATTGCACTGGAAGGAGACATTTCCGATGTCAAATGGGAGTCTGACGGTGAAGGTGAAGAGAGCTGGTCAGTGGAGTATCTACAAGATGACCAGTATGAGAACCAGTACCAGGACATCAACATTCAGCATTCGTCCGTAAATTAATTTGAGGTTAGGATACCTTAGTTTTTGTGTTATGTTTTATTATCAATTGTCTTATGTGTTATTTATTATCAATTGTCTTTACTGAAAATAAACATATTTAAAGATGTTCTCAGAGTGTTTAATTTGTTTAATGTAACATTTTCTGATTCCAATAATTTTGTTCTTAAATAATATATTGGGCTAATGAAGTAGGTCGAGAGCGATTATATTGTCTATGGTAGACAAATAAGTTTCCTCTATCTTTAGTCTATTAGTGCTGGCAGGTGCGGGAAGGGCGAGGGGGGGGGGGTCTGGTTAATTTGGTGACGAAACCGCTAGGAGGAAAAAGCCCGAAGTGATCGATCTAGGGGTTAGTATATTTATGCCCCCGCTGCTTTCGGGCTCGGCAACAGTGTCCCAGAGTGTCCACAGTAATTGCGCCGCGGCGCTGTGTCGAGAACCTAAGAACTCGCGATGTTTACTTTAATTGTGTATTGTGCTCGAAGAGGCTTACGCCTACCCAGTACCTGTCTGACGACTACCTATTTCCTGCTTGTGAGTACAAATGAACCTTCCTTCCCCTCTGTGTGCTAAGAACTGACATTTAAATTCACTAAATACGTGTAGAGAGTTGAGAGAAGCCCCCCCCCGTTATGATAGGATTGTAGAGATAGCCAAATACCCATGTGTATAGTGCCGAGGCTGGCTTTTGTATAACCCTGTTCACCTTTAAATGAATAAACCCTTTACGTGCAAAAACTGTGTTCTGATTGAGGAAGGAGACCTGGAGATTGTGAGGAAAGGAAGAGGAGGAGGAATTTACAAGCGAACCACAAACACTCGCCCAGAGTGAAAGAGGAAGAGGAACCTTTAAGAGGAACCTTGCTCGCGCCGGCTTTGCTGAGCTAGCTGTTAGCCTGTTTATTGCGTGTCCTTTCCAGGTTTTGGGTTTAGCGAATGGCCGCAAGTAGCGCCGATGCTAACAGTGTGTAAAGGAATACCTACCAAGAAATGCATAGGGATTCTTTCGTGTTCGAATAATGAATTACTTTTCAAATGTCATTCATTGATGTGTTGTCATGGTGACATACAAACAGATTATTATTATTGTTTTTGACTAGCTACGTAGCAGACATTCAATTAATCAAGATATCAGAAAAATAAGTTGTTAAAGTGTTATAATGTTTTTAAGATCGACAAATAAACTTCAAATGTAGTTTCTTTGTTAACAGAGCAACACATGATTTGTTTTGTCATTACCAATAAAGAAGTACAACCAATACACAAATTATCTTATATATTATGTGTATAATACATGCAAATAACTTATCTTAAAGAGGATAAGTGATTTATTATTTCAAACTTATATTTTATCAGCGACACATTCCATACATCTATGTGCGAAAATATATTGCCTATATATATTTGAATTTGTGTAGTGGTATATTGAAAAGGGACATGGTCGTAGTATTTTCACAATAAAACGGTAGTACTGACTACTGACCATGTGTTTCTGGCTGGCACATTAAAATTTATGAGCACCAAGACTGCAGGGCTGTTAATTTTATTATGCAAGATTTTAAATATAAATACTAGATCGAAAATAGTTCTTCTGTCACTCAATTTTAATAAATTAGATGAACGCAGAAGATAGGCGTAGTTTAATTGTTATTTCGGTACTTTTAAAATATTCCTACTAATAAAGGGTATAGAGAAGTCATTGATATTGTAACGACAAATATTTTTACAATGCCCTGTAATTAGGATTAGAGGATATAATCGGACTTAGCCATTTTTAGAGGTTTCGTAAATATTTTTCCCGCAATTGTTTTAAACATTGAATATTTTGATATCCCGATGCACAGAAAACATATTATTTGTTTAAGACCTAATTTTATTTCGTGGTTCATAAAATGGAAAACATCCAAACTTCGTAAAAATAACTGTTTAGCGGGTCGTGTGGATGTTTGTTCTTTTACGTATATTTATTTGTACGTTGTCCTTGGGGTGATTTTTCGCGAAAAACGGCGCTAGAAAAATCATCCAAAATACTATTATTATTATGACAAAGATATTAAAGTTTTTTTTCTTTTCGCAGCTAGAACAATTTCCCAATTAATTCTTGGACGAAAATTATTCGTTTTTCACCACAGAGCATGAAAGGTGTTTTATAACGCTGATGGATTTCATTCGTTTTGTGCTCCAATTGGCATACAGGATCGGAGGAATCCAGATTTTTGGAATTCCGCACATTAAGGGTGCCTACCTATACGGTAGAAAGGTGTCAAGTACCGTATTATCGCCAGTCCATTGCTAACCATCATCGTATCGTGAGATTTCGCTCTACGTCGAAATGTTATTTATCTGATCGTAACATAAAGTGTAAACCCTATCGTATTATATCGTATGCTTTGTGTGAACTTCTTGCGTGAATCGACTCGTGACTCAGATCTCTATCGTGGATTATAAAATAATCCCAATTATCGAGCGCTTATAGACACATCTGTGACTGTCACCAAACGGAAACCAAGCCAGACGACACAACAGCAGTGAGTACCACTTAATTGTGAATTACCTTTCTTGTTTGGTGGTCGGGCATAACTCGTATCGAAATCCATAAGCGTTTTAAATAGCAAGGAGTAGCCGCAAAGTTACTCTCACCTTCGTGCATCGTCACGAAAAAAAAGGCATTGGCGAAATTTTGTAATGAAATAAATGTAGACTGAACATAACAGAACTAAAGTGGCTTCTGCCAATTCAGTATGTAAAAAATAACTATACAGCATAAAATACATCTACCAACAAATGCGGGTTCATAGAGCGTGGTTTGGTCACTGAACAGTAAACAGAGAGAAGTGTGATCGATACCGATTCTAAAGAAAACTGATTTCACCAATTGATTCATATTTGTACGCCTGTATGGGCTCTTACAAACGGTTCCATGCCAACTCAACTCGGCAATGATTTTTTTTTTGAAAATAGCCCCTAACCTCACCTAACATAACCTATTTAACCAATTTTCTATATTTATTTATTAATAAACTCCCTTTTCAACAAACGCAGCAATCCGTTTTGGTGACCTATGGCAGAGGTATTGGTTATCCAATAAACGGTTCCCTAGGCGGCGGTAGCTGCCTCACAAATTGTGTATCAAAATAGACAAAAATATATTAAAAAAACAAGTGTAAGACACGGACACGAACACGCCCACAGCACATTTCTATCGGTTTACCTCTTCAGTGTTTGGTGTAATGTGTCCGGCGTTGGCCAGTCTAGTTCTGTTGAATGATTAATGCAATCCACTTTTACGCAGTCCTCCCCTACGCTATCCCTCACCCTGCCATTCCCCCCCCCCTCACGAACCCGCCCAACCAGACCAATAATAATAATCGGACTGAATAAATGGACAAGACAAGAAACTTATATTTATTGCGAGTGCCGAAGACCATCATCCAGATTACTTCGAAATAAGATTTTTTTTAAACGAAACATTTATATTTTAAAAAAGCCAGGATAGCACAAACATCTAAAATAAAATAAATAAACTAAAAGTAAGTGCTACCGGTGCTAAGATTTTACACAGAAATGGTCATGGTAACAGTGGAGGTAATCCACCTCTTACCCGCCTTGGTATAAGTAACTGATGGTTACTCCTTCAAGGCTCTCGCAAGATTCTAATTTTTTTTGTTAAACGAAGCTAAATTTATTTATTTTGAACGAATCTAGACCTCCAGTGTCCATGCATACGTTGTTAGTAAGCAGTATGCAAGTGCTTAACAGGAAAAACAAAATGCAAAAAATAGGTTAGTAAGACAAACATAATTAAACAGGGCAAAAGAAAAACTCATTCATGAGGCTCCATGAGGCGGCATTGCATCTGTAAAAACCCGCAAGCACCTGCATAAAATAGAGAACATAAGTAATACAATAAATCTCAAATCAATTGGCAAGTACCAACAAAAAATGTGAATGGCTTTCGGTCTGATCATAAACTACACTTAGCTTCCGTGTCCCTTAGCCAACCACTCAGTGAAGCCTCAAAGAATGTTAGCTGAATATTTGGGGTAAAATACCCGAAGACTAAAAGAAATTTCAGCGTTGGGTAGTCAGAGGCAGGACAAAGGATAGTCAAGGTCGTCTGATCAAGCCTCAAGCCTGCACATGTCATTGGGGGAGGCGCAGATAGATTTGAGAAGGATCTGCAAAATTAGTAATGTAACTAAAGATGAAGCAGGGACGAGGTCCAGCACACCCCCGTATGGGGATAGGGGAGAAAAAAAAAATTGGAGTTTAGTTCATCCAGTAAAACATTGAAACAGTTAAAGACAAACAAAACAAAACAAAACAAGGAACATGGCATAAATTAACAGTAGTATAATAATTATTAACTAAACAAATCGCAAGGCAATTATATACATTTTTTTTAAAACATAGTGAACAAAATAATATAATAACGCAAATGTAAAATATAACATATAAATCCTAATATATAATAAAATAAATGTTAATAAAATAAAAGAAATAACATATTACAGAAACGCAAAACACATAAATCATAACAATTAAATCCAAGCGGTAAATGTAAAGGAATCATGAAGAGTGTCCGTGAATTCAGAAGCAAAATACACCTGGTACCTAAGTTGTTTTACAGCTACTCAGCGACTCTAAGAACAGGCCATCTCTCAACCCAAACTTTCGTGAATTTCCTCAGGCACTCAAAGTTCACCTTATTCGAGACGAGATCTGTATTCCAAGCAGGTCTCGTAATAACTTGTAAACCATCAATCATTTCGTCTCGAGCATCCGTCAAAATCTCACAGTGCCACAAAATGTGCTCGGCTGTTTGGTCGGTATCACCACAAGCGCAATTGGGATGGGATGATAGAGCCAGTCTGTGAAGTCTACCTCTAAACTCCCCATGCCCAGAAAGCAATTGGGTGATATGGTGGTCCATTAAAAGATATGCCCCTTCCATTCTGATTTTAACTGATGGAAAGAAGGAGAAGGTCCATCTTCCCATATTCGATCTATCCCATCTTATCTGCCATTCACTCAGCGTTTTTATTCTCATCATCTTTAGAAGTTCAGGGAGAGGCACTGCTCCACCAGGTATTAATTCAATACCAAGGTGGTTTACAGGTCTTCCTCTTTTCAGACACTTCTTTGTCAAAACTTCCCTAATTTCTAAATCAATTAGCAAAATGCCAGCCAAAATTGGCAAAGCATCCGATGAAACTGTTCTGTAGGCTCCTGAAAGCGCCAGTAAGGGGATTCGCTGGCCCCTCTTAAGCGCTGAATGAATAAGTGAATTACCGAGTCGATGTTCCCATACACAGGCACCATATGAGACTTGTGTCACATATACGCATCTGTATAATAGACGGAGCGCAGGGAAACGTAAACCCCATTCAGCAGTTGAGATTCTTCTCAGTTTTAAGAAGAGAGCCTGGGCCTTACTAGAAACGCTTTTAACGTGAGTCAAGAACGAGGACGATCTGTCTAATGTAACGCCTAAATATTTAGTACTCTCTACAAAACGGATTGCAGTATCTCCCATTTTTATGAAAGGGTTTCTACCTCTACTGAGGGAGCCTTTCATAAGGAGACCCACGGTCTTATGGGGAGCAAAAGTCAGTCTGTTTTCCTTTCCCCAGTTAAGAATCATTTTCAAACCTTCTTCAGCTTTATTTTCAACTTCTTTTCTACTGTCCCCAGAGACCAAATACAATTTGTCGTCTGCGTAATCAATCGCAATAGTGCCTTCAGGTAAGGGTAACCTGGAGGAGTCATCGAATAAAATATTCCAGAAATCCGGTGCAAGGGGAGAACCTTGGGGACAACCCATGTCCACATCTCTTTCAATGATACAATCATCAAAAGAAATTATAATTTTTCTATCTTTAAAATAATCACAAGATATTTGAAAAAGTTTTCTTGGACAATTACGATTCTTTAATTTAGTTAAAATCATCTCCCACCATGCATTATCGAAGGCACCAGTTATATCTAAGAAGATACCGATTACGTACCTCTTTGTGCAGACCTTCACCCAGTCAAGCGCAGTCATAATGGCGTGCTCCGTGGACTTACCTGGGACGAATCCATATTGATGTACATATGATGGTGTTAATGTTTCTCGTAGACGATTTTGAATAATTTTTTCCAATATTTTCCCCAATACAGGAAGAAGTGTTATTGGTCGATAAGCTTTAATATCCGTTCTTTTTTTGTCGTTCCCTTTAGGTATGATCCTGAGCACGCCTTTCTTCCATACAGAAGGGAAAACTCCCCTTCTCATACACGTTTCCATAACCTGAAAGAGTTCTTCCTTGGCATGGATCCATACATACCTCACAATTATACTATTCAATTTATCATGCCCTGGTGCCTTCCTAGGACTCAAACCCTTAATTATAATTTCTATTTCAGCTCTAGTTATTTTAGAAATTTTTTCCTCCTGGGAGAGGATTGGAGGAATCCGTGATTGATTTCTAATCTGTTGGTGGTGGTCGCTTTCCCCAATGACTGAATCTAAGGGAACTAACTTTCCCAGAAGTGTATTGAGAGTAGTTACCACGTTAATACTCTCAACGTTCCCGTTATCATTGTCGATAACACTAGATAAAAACCGATCAGAACCTTTACCCGTTTTTTCAATGGCGCTATAAATATCCCATGGGTTAGAGTTACCAACATCTTTAACCCAATTATGCCAAGCAGCTCGTTTAGCCAAAAGTACAGCCGATTTGAAAGCTTTACGAGAGCTACTTAGTTGTCTCCTGAGGGTGGATGTCTCCTCCTCCGTACAACCAACCCGTCTAGAGACACCTAAAGCTCTGTAAGCTCTCTTAAAAGTGCCCTTTAGCAAAGTCAGCTCATTCGACCACCACGGAGACCTAATAATCGTCTTTTTGTTTGTTCTTCCCAGAGACGATTCAGCAGCTGATACCACGGCCGCGTTGAAAAAATTCCCCAAATTGTCCGGATCTCTAGCTGCTACGTCATGAAAATCCCTTAAAGTATCACGTAGAGCATCCCCAAAGTTATCCCAATTCGCCCGAGTAGTTTTGAAGTTCCAGGAGGATCTTGGAGCTTGGATCTTCTTGACACCCACCATATAAGTTATTAATCTGTGATCAGAATTAATAGCACATTCGTGGACCTTCCATTTAGAAATCTTGGCCGCAATCGATCCAGAGCAAAGAGTTAAATCAATATTGCTCTCACCATGTGTATTACTGAAAGTAAAAATACTACCAGATTCATTTATTAAAGAAAGACCTTGCGTCGCAATAAGGTCTTCGACGGCGTCTGAACGTTCCGTCCGTTGTTCAAAATTGTCAAACCACATCGGTGAGCGAGCATTAAAGTCTCCTCCAATAACTATGTTACGTCCTTTAAGCGCGTTTAGTGCGCGCGTCAGGCTCAAGATATGAGGTCCAACTGGATTACAATGTTTAAAATAGACTGAAATTAAAATAATTTCAGTGTCTCCAAAATTAAGTGAAACACAAGTTTGGTACTCGTTTGACAGTCCCACCAGAAGGAGGGGACTGATTAACGAAATGTTAACCAGGACTCCCGCCCCCGGTGCTGGGCCAATTTCAAGTACCGCACCCGGATATTGAATTAGGCGTTAGAGATATTAGGCAATTAGAGATATTAGGCGTTCTACCTAACCAGGTGTATTGCTCCTGAATGAGCAAGATGTCAATTTTTTTGTCAGTCATAATCTTCAGTGCCTCAAGCGTGGCCACTCTAGACCTCTGAAGATTTATCTGACCAAGGGAAAGAAGGTTAGAATCCATAGTCGGTTAATCTGACTTGGGCTTCTATAGCTGCAATTTGGGCTGGGCAAAGCCGATCTCCAGTATTATGTGTTGCTGGCTTTTTGAAACGTGTGCAAGTAGCACAGACAGCAGCTTGCGCCTTCTTAGTGCAATTCTCCACATCTTGACCAGTTGCCGCACAGTGGCGACAAGTGGAATGCTCCTGCGTACAAGCCTTACTGATGTGACCATACTGTTGGCACTTGAAGCAACGAGTAGCACCAATGTAGTCGCGGGCACGGCATGCATTCCACCCGAGGAAGCACAAACCACTGTCTATGAGTACTTTTCTTACCTCAGGGTGACATGTAAGAATCATATTCATGCTAGAACTATCTCTCTTGCCGAATAAAGAGACTCTTCTCATAGTTCTAATATGATCCTCTTTGGTAATATTACACTTACCCTCGATGTTGTTGATAAAAATTTCATCAAAAAGAGAAGAATCTGAAGAAACATCATCTTTGGGAACGTCATATAACACAATTTTGGGGAGTCGGCCTTGAGGACTAACAATTTTGATGCCAGTTGCAGACAATTTTTCAGCAGCTTTTTTTATATTGTTTACTCCTCCTGGAGTGGTGGTTTGTAGGGCAATGCCACCACCCTTAATTTTTCTCGTTCGTACTACCTGGAAACCGTCAGTTTTAGGATTTAAAACCGACGTAATTTTCTTATGCATCTCCTCAGAAGATTTGCCCTCAGGAATACATGGATAAAAGAGAATAGTTGGTTGTAGAGAGGGAGTAGGTCTCTCAGAACCATTTAAAACCAGTTTCTTTGATTGGTTCTCTCCAGCAGCTACTCCAGCATAAGATTTTTTTTTGGGCAGTTCAGGATTATTTTCAATTATACTTGTTTTATTCAAAATGATGTCTAATTTTTCTGAAATTCCATTTTGAGTTTCAAAGACTTTTGATAAAGTTTCAGCCTTAGAAACAGCCGCTGCATGAGAGTGTAATGGTAACAGACAATAATTTAGAATCACTTGAAATAAAGAAAGCCGCTAAAACAAAAACCCAAATACTTAATAATCAGCTCAATGTGTCCAACAGCCCGATATTAGGGATATTCCCCATAAACTAGTAGAAACCATTAATCACTTTATCCCTTAATCACCTGTTCAAATGACGATTTGTCCCTGAATATATAATATGGTGAGGGAGCGGTCCGTATCGGTAGAGAGAAATGAAAGGCGTGCAGTCGAGGTGTGAGTCAGTCTTTATTGTGGCTACGTAGCGGAGGTCGAAGCGGAGCGGGAGCGGAGTGACAGTAGTGATGCTGCTGCGCGATGATGTGAAGATGAAGGTCAGGACACTACGGCGGTGAAGATCACAGGTCTTCAGGAAGCCGGCGTGTTGCCCTACACCGTGGCGGTGTAGACGTGACCTTGGTCCAGGCGGTCGACCGTCGTCGCGTTGACGAGGTATTTGGCGGCTGTGTGTCCAGTGGGTCGGAGCACACACGTGACGCAGGAAGGAACCTTGTGAGGCGATGAGGATGCTGGCGCGTTGCCAGGTGCTGGTTGCTGCTCGTTGCAGGATGCTGGATGATGGCGCGTTGCCGGTTCTCTTTCACTGTTCCTTTGTATTATGTTTTGTCTTTTTCTTTATCTATATGAGCTCACACTATGTGTATTTTGATCAGTTTAATTTTATACCCTGAAGATGCTTGAGTAAAGCGAAACCGGTCGGTATTATAAAAATTAAATAAATCGAGGTTCAAAATAAGTTATTGTTTTATTTCTTTCAAACTGCTTTATCTCTTTCAAATTTGCTTGATAAAATAATAAAATTAATTTATTTTTGACCGTAACCTTTGGCTGGTACAACTAACTCTTTCTACAATTTATATACCTAACATATGGGAACATGGAGGGGGGGGGGGTAGTCTACAAGGATTTTATTCAATTTATATGGTTTTTATGGTCGTCTATGACGATTGGTTTTTTAATTTGCTTGGTTTAGTTGTAGTTTCATCCAAATTACACCATTCGAATAATAATAAAATTAACATTTGTAAGATTAAGAAAGGGACGCTAAGATGGTTTGGGCATGTAGAGCGAATGAACGAGGAAAGGAGTGTAAGGAGAATATATGACGCAAATGTGAATTGTAGAAGAAGTCGGGGACGCCCGAGGAAGATATGGCACGACCAAGTGAATCAGATACTTGAGTCGGGCCATGTGAAAAGTCTGAATAATAGAAGAGCATTTATGAGACGATGTATGAATGTGAACGAGGCAAGGAGTGTGTGCCAAGATCGTGTTGTTTGGCGTTCCATCTTCTCTGCCTACCCCTACGGGGAAACGGCGTGATGGTTAGTTAGTTAGTTAGTTAACATTTGGATGATTTTTAAAGTGCCGTTTTTATTAAAAATCACCTAAAGGGCTCTGTTTAAAAAGCAGTATGCTTAAAAGGTAACTACAATTGCCCTCTGTATGTTAAAATTTAAAGGTATTAGGTTCGGAGCTTGACTAAACCCTGCTGTCATTTCTGTTAATTACTTGCTATGTGATAAAGCAGTTAAAGCCGCATACGGCCTCCGTGGTCGAGAGTTTGACTAGCAATCTGAAGGTCGTGGGATCGAATCCCGGCGTGCGCAAATAAATTTGATTTGATTCACTCGTGTAATTTCATAATTAATTAATTAAAAATAATATAGTTTATTTGCGGCACGTTCCAGAGTGGAACGTACTCTAAGTATCGCCCTGATATAAGACCACCATTCACGATTGGAACGTTGCTTGAAATGGCTTTAGCCATGTTATGTGAGAGGATCTGAATAACCAGGTTCTTCCCCACCTTCCTCTTCCACATCTTCTTAACCTCTCCACTACCTTCAGCCTCTCAATATACCCCAATTGGGGATGCCACGGTCTCCCTGGCCTGACTCTTGTCAGATATTCACATAAAAAAAGTTCTTACTCGGATGGTAATGAAGAGTGCTATTATGAGCTCTATTGTTAACACACTGTCATGAATCATGGTGCACCTGCTAAATCACCAAACGTAGCGAGCTACTCGGGGTGACCTGTGGCGTAGGTGTTGGTTATCCAATAAATGGTTCTTGGGGCGGCAGTACCCATACCCGCCTACCGGCCATTTGCGTATCTTTTTTTGTGTTATATTTTTTTATTTATTTTCTGTTTCTATTCTTTATTATTATTTTGTTCATTTGGAAATACGGAGTATATTATATTTTTAATAAGTATTATTTTTATGACATCACACAACGCTTCCATGCCATATCTCCCTTTGTTTCTATTATCTATGCTCTGCACAACCGTCTAATGTTATTTAATCATGGAAACCTTTTTTCATTGTAAAAAAATTAATTCACAGTAATAATTGATGTCCATGTAGTATGGAGATACACAATATTCCGGAGGTGGGCAGCCTTTCATCTCAGCACGAACAAAGGACATACAAATGGGCCAATGTGAATCCATGTTTTTTCTTCATATCCATATTAAAATTTTCTCCTTCAGGGGTAGTCAATTTTACAACAATTGTTATGATATAATTAATTCAATTTTATTTATAACTAGCTTTTTCCCGTGGCTTCGCTCGCATGGCATTAGGGGATTCCCCCTCCGCCTCCTCCACCTTTCCTCTCGTCATTCCACTCCCACTATCAACCTCTTCCCCCTCTCCCTCCACCCACCCCTCCCCATATCCATTATCCCTCCACATTCCTTCCCCCCACACTACTCCCCCCATCAACCCCCTTCCCCCCACCCCCTACCCCTCCCACAAGCCTCCCCATCATTCCACTTTCCCCTTACTTCCCTCCCCCCTCTCCCTCCCCTAACCCCCTCAACCACCATCCTCCCCCCCCTCCCACCTCTCGCATTCCACACATTCATTCCCGGTACATTCAGTTTTCAAACTGCTCGCTTACCACCTATTACAATTTTTATACAAATTTCATAATGCCAGAACTCAAAAGTAGTTTTATACAAAATAACGAACAAAAAAAAGAATCATCCAATTTGGTGCAGTCGTTCGGGTTTATGTGCAAACATACATTTCGGTGATTTATTTTTAGAGATAGTTATTAAGTACGACGCCAACAAAGCACTCTTTTTAGGGTGAATTGCCTAATGAAACAAAAAAAACATCGTATCCAAGGCAACCAATTGGTTTGCTTTTTTTCTGACGTTTGCAATAAATCGATTTTGTTAGTGATAGAAAACGGGTTATAAATAATTTCATAAAGCCAGAGATTATTCATAAAGCCAGATCTTACCAATATATATAGCCTATAGTACTCGCAAATAATGTAGCTTTCTATTAGTGAAAGAATTTTTAAAATCCATTCAGTATTTTTTGCGTGAAAGAGCAACAGGTTCCTCAGCTCACTGTTGACCTTCATCTTATTAGTTAGATTATTAAATGGTCGATCTCGGGGTAAGCCTTTTCTAATTTTATAAGTGTACATTTATGTTTCTCTTTGGTTAACTATAATTCGTTATCTCATAAATATTTATAATTTCTTATTCAGTACGAATACCGCTTTCATTTGAAAACCTTATTGACACTATAAAGTATGTAATTCCCAAGGCCTATTTAAGAGGATTTTGCTCTCCGCTGTTGGCACTGGTCCAGCGACCAGTGGCGACCTAAATTAAATCAAAAGCTAACAGCTACGAACAACTCACCTTTATATAAAATTATAACAATATGCACTTTGTTTCGACAATAACACAATGACTAAATGTCAAATTACAAATGATAGAAACTATCAAACTTTCGATAAGCAGCATTTTATTTTGACAAAATGTTTAACAAATTCTATTTATATAAGATCAGGCTTAAAAACATCGAACACATAACTTAACTTTTTTTTTCAATGATTTACTTATACCCTTGTTTGAGTAAAACTGTAATAATGGGGAGTTACAGGTAAATTGTGATCATTGCTTGTGTAAAACTCTAATGGTAGGTGGGCACAGGTACGGGGTGGGCACAGGTACAATCATTGAAATCCTTACTTAAAACTGTAATTATGGTAGAGGTAAATCATTGAGACCCTTGTTTGTGTAAATCCTTATTCGTGTAAAATTGTAAAAATTGGTAGGTACAGGTAAATCATTGAGACCCCAGTTTGTGTAAATACTTATTAGTGTAAAATTATAATAATGGGTTGGTACAGGTAAAATCATTGAGACTTTTGCTCGTGTAATAATAGGTGAGTAATAGTAAATTATTTAGACCCCTGTTTGTGTAAAACTCTAATATTGTGTAGGTACAGGTAAATCAGTGAGATCCTTGTTTATGTAGTTTTGTATACTATTAGATGGATCAAGAAATAAATTAATTCTAATTTTCTTTGTGTAAGAAAGCTAAAAATGAAACAAATAAAACTTAAAAAAGAAGGTTGTAGAATTCAATTGTGAGTCCAAAATCTTTTCTATTTGTGGGGAAAGAGGAGATTGCTTGTGGGTATTTTTTAACTTGTTCTTTTAAAACTTTCAATAGTGTGTAGAAATGCATTTAAACCTGTCTTGTTTAAAATGATTTTCTCGTAGATATTTATAATTTATTTCAAACTTAGAATAATGGTAGTTGCAAGGCAATTCAAAGGCCTGTTTACTTGTAAACTGACTTCTTTGGCCAAAGAATGATTTTTCCATTCATATGATCAACACATTTTATATGTCGATTCGTAAATCAGCTGGTAATTATATTTTTTAACCATCTAAATATATCCCTTCTAAGGTGAGTAAATGCGAAAAATGTAACATTTAAAATTTATTAGCTTTCGGCCCACGCTTTATCTACCCTGTCTTGCTTGGTGTTTATTTCCTTCCTCGAGGAGGGGTAGGATGGGAAGGGTTGGGTTGGGTGGGTAGACATTGTATCATTAGGAATAATATTATTTACTGCGCAGCGCCGCGCCCGCGCCATACTCCACTGCGGATAAGGATGCAAGGACTGTGGTCTATGTAATAACTGTTCTGGGCTTTGACTGAACCAACAGAGTCTAAGAGTCTAGAGGTCTAGAGTCATCCTTTCAACCACTCGAGTAAAGTAATATAACTGTCACCAAATGACACTTCCTCATGAAACTCGTTCTATCTACTTTTCTTCCATGGTTAGGCATATAGCATTTGCTTTGGGAAGTTGCTAGTAAGGTTTTACATTTACAGTTATTTGAAAATATTTGAAAAAATTCAGCACATTATTTAATACGCTATTTTTTAATGAAATTCCTAAAAAAATATGCGAATCATTTATCTTTCATTTCCTTGTCTTCTCATTATACTCCTTAAATTAATTTTATTACACCTTTTCCACCACACATTATTGAATCCCTACCTATAATTTTTGTTTAGTACATTGGGTTTTTTTGATGCCTGTCCCACTAGGATATACCTGCGTCGAGACGGACGTACAAGTATATAAATGAATATCTTATTTACGGTGACCCGACAATTCGTCCTGCGACAATTCATCCGGCGACAGTTCATCCTGCGACAGTTCATCCGGCCGACAGTTCATCCTGCCGACAGTTCATTCTGCCGACAGTTTAGCCCGCCGACAATTCATCCGGCGACAATTCATCCTGCCTGATCATTTAGAAGATTTTTATTAAGTTAGTATGCAAAGAGGATATACGGCCGTACAACCAAAATCGATATACTTATATCTGAAGGCATCTTGAGTGGAAAACCGCTGTAAAAATATTTTTACTAACAATAATTTCGACTCTCCGAAGAAGCATGCGTGAATAACAAAATACGACATACTTATACTTATAGGTTAGGTTAGGTTAGGTTAGGTTAGGTTAGTTTAGGTTAGGTTGAATTGTCAGGATGAATTGTCGCCGGATGAATTGTCGGCGGGATGAACTGTCGGCAGGATGAACTGTCGGCAGGATGAACTGTCGGCCGGATGAACTGTCGCAGGATGAACTGTCGCCGGATGAATTGTCGCAGGATGAACTGTCATGGAACCCTTATTTACAAGAGTATTTAAGGTAAAATACATATTAATTTGAATCGAAATTAAAACAGAAAGGTGATTGGAAGGGTGGGTAAATATTTTAAAGAGAGCCATCTTATAAATGTTGGAGGAGATGAAGAAAGGAAGTAAATTCTGTCTAATTTATTTATGGAGTTAAAATTGACAGGATTCTATTATTTTCATTTATTTTATATGGATTAGGTCGTATGTGAATAGTTATTTCTGTCTATGTGTGATTTTACAGATGTTTGTAATAGTATGGCGTCCAGTACTTATAATCCATTTTTTTTATTTCTTGTTTGAATTCAATTTTCGCATTCAACTCCTATTTAATTTTCCTAGCTCTTTCAAACATAAGTGTAAATATTTAAAGGATTAATCAACATTATTAAGATTACAAGGACAGGTTTTTCCATCTTACGTTGCATTATATAACTGCATAATATTGATGACTATCATAATACTGACGTGTGCTTTGTTTGGTAGTCGCCAGGGAAAAAAATGATATATTGTGTAAAAAAAACTAATATTAATAAGTAGTTTTTAACCGTACCTTTTAGGGTGGAAATCCACCGTGCATTCTGAAAAAAACACTTTATAATTTCGGAACAATCTCATTTTTTTTAATACTTCATCTTAGGGCAGCATCGAATTGTATTAATACGCTGATGTCGGTCGTACACACTAGATTCACAAATAGATACAAAGTGCTGCCATCTACATTATTAATACGCTAAAAAAGCTACTTTTGTAATTCGGTTTCGCATTCGAGAATTCTTTAAAGGATGGCGCCACTTACGTTAGCAGATCATGAGGAAGTGCCCCCCCTAGGAAAAAGTACTACGGATTTGTAGAATTTGAGTATCTCTCCGGATATGGAAAGGTTGACCCAAATATTTAGAGTTGTGAATAATAGTATCACGCGGCTATATATTACATATGATGTCATTGCCAGTCGCAGTTGCTTTGTCCTGATAACTAGCTGACACTGGATCAAAGTGGATCCGAGGACCGGCTATTTTTGGAACCAGTTCCTATCGGATTTACAAAATGGTCACCAACATTCAAACTGGGCGAAGCCGAACCAAAAGCCGCCCGCAGGGATTAGCAACAAAAACCTGCGAAGCGTGTTTTTAACTGCTACTAAGTATTATCGTATAATTTTTGTAGTAAAAATACAAATAAAACATACCTACGTCTACTACATTGTGAAGAGTAACGTAAAAGATTTGATACATCGATTCCCCAATCTTCACTTGTGATTCTTGAATTGAAAAACACCTTTACGTGCGTAGTATTGACTCACCCACGTCGAGCAGAATAATGGCAGACTAGAGGGACAGGAAATACAATCACACCCTTGCAAGAATACAGAATACAGAGCAAACCCCTCCACCTTAAACTGTAAACATCCCAGATTTAGCCTATTTGTCCTGCAGAGCCTCTAGATCCTGTACAAGAAAAGAACTTAGTCCAGTAATCCTTCTAAGCTTTAAGGACGAGACATTTTTCTCTCTCTTCTTTTTTATCTGCTTCGTCAATGACTTCTTTTCAGCAGGGATTTATGTTCTAGTTCAAACAATTAGGTCTCGATTGACACTTTTGCCTTTGGGTATGAAAGGGAGAAAGGGCGTGTGAAGAGGAAGGATTTGGTGGAATTTGGGGTGTGTTGTGAATGGAACATTTCTGTACCAGTAAATAATAATGAACACGTGTCAGGATATCCTTCTTTGATACAAAATAACGTTTGACGGAATGAGTGGTAAGAGGTTGTATTAGTTTTGTTGCTTTTGTCATATCGCATGGGGATTCACAAAGGTCGTGAAATAAAATCAAACCCTTGAGATATATATATATATATATCAACAAATGGTGTGTTTATATATATCAATAAATGGAAAATTGAAAGCAGTAGGTAGTCGCGAATAATATGGATTTGCGTTAATAAAATATTTGTAGAAGTTCGCGATATACATCACAGGCTCAAGGTAGGCTTGTTGAAAAAGTATCGTTATATTAATGTATCGATATTTTCAATTCAATACATCGATATTTTTAGCCGATATATTTTGATCCGATATAATATAAAATATCCAATATCGAAAATTGTATCAAATACGATATTTTTATTTATTTATGTAACTAAAGTCAGTAGAACCCAAAACCGTATAGGAACGAACGGAAAAAAGTAACTGTATTGGTTCATGACATCTGGCGCGGTTGAAATTAACTATTAATATCTTACAAATCTATTGTCTTTGCATTAGTTTTTGTGATCACTAATACTATCTCATATGCATAGGTACATACATAGAAATGTATGCTATTTTTCGCAATTTTTTCTGAGCCACTCCTATGTGTTGGTTCCATATGATTATTGACTATGCCTTGTTCCAAACACGAAGTCCTTTTTGACAGATTAATACGCCAATAGAATATTACTGAGACGCATACAAACTTTGTATGCGTCTCAGTTTACATATAGGTAAGAAGACAGCTTTTTAGTGTTTGATATTTTTGTAATTATTACCTAATAAAAATGAATACTGATAAAAATACCTTCATTTTTATTGAGATTTTTGTACATTAAAATAATGCACATTGTGTATAAAAATTACTATTGATAATATTAAGCTGAATTCACTATTATTTTAAAAACGCAAAATCTTTTGAAAATTTGACCGATACATCGATATTTTTTCCTCGATATATCGACGTCGCTATTTCAATAAATATCGATACATCGATAGATCGATATTATTTTTCACTTCGACATTCCTAGCTCAAGGAGTGTATTAATTTAATTAATTGATTAAATTTAGTCACTTGTTTATCATTTTTTATTTGTATTTTTAACTTAATGAGTAAAACCTAAAATTTCAATATTTTAATTAATCAAGATAATATTAACGAAAATCTATCGAAAATCAAAAGTAACTTTTTAAAATTTTTCTGTTTCAGATTTTCAATTGAGGTTCGCTATTATTTTCTTCATTAATTCATTAAGTTGATTATCTCTTTGTATTGAGAAATGTAAATCCTTGGTACAAGTGGATGTTTATGTGTAATTATGAAGAATATTCGTAAGATTTATTAATCTACAACAACATATTTCAAGAAGGGCTAGCTGCAGTAGTCAGTAATCAGTGCCGAATTGTTGTAAACACTAACGATGGGTTGTCAAAGAATGTCCTGATACCAAGTCTTATAATATGACAGCGGGGCATGAACGTATTAGATTCGTGACGTGTGATCTGTAAAATCATGCTTGCCTCGTTAATGAAGATCCGAAAGGTTTATCGTAAGATAATGATGACAAAGATAACGCTTAGATCCTACCGGCTGCGCCAATGTCAATTAGGAGTTTTTTAAAGTTACAGTTTAATGATTGACAATACACCGATTTAAGGCAACAACTAGAAAGGCGAACTAATACTAACTTCAACCTTCGACGATGATTTGGGTAGAAAGAGGCTAGCGAGAACTCACTACAATGTAAAAAGGGTCATCTATTGCCGTTTCACCCAAACACTATTGAAGAGTATGTGAATATGTATGTAGTTTCAATGTCTTATGCACATCAAATGTCGTTAATATATGTAGTTTAAGGTGTAACAATAGCTATCTTTGGTACCTATGGTACCTGTAGAATAGAGACAACTGTCGGACGTTTGGGTGTAATACCGGAACAATTATGAAGACAGCCGATCATTTCCGATCTACAGGCAGGCACCTTGAGTGAGCGGTTCCCCCGCTTCGGATTATCACAATATCATAGAACGGACGTTAAGTTCAGAGAAAATTCGTTGTAAATATGATGATAATAAACAAGACGAACTAAATCCAGACGAACCGAAACATTATTAAATATTTTCGATCTTTAGATTGTATTGTTAATTAGAAGAAGCAACACTAGGCCGCAACTATTTAAACCAATTTAGCAAACTCCCACAGTGTGATGAATGACCAAAGACAGGAGTTGCGGAATCAACGAATGGATTGAACAGACGATAAAACATGTAATGAGTCAGATTAATTCAAACGCATTTATGACACTAAATAAGAATATAAAGGAAACAAAGGTTCCACGACAGGTTTGAGACACCCCACCCTCCCTGTCAAACCCTGCAGAGATATAGCTTAGCGGTCGATTGTTCGCGTGGGACACTAATTTTGCTGCAGTTGTTACCGAGCGCTGTCATTAGCATTGTCGTTTAGTGCGATACAAGAAGTTGGTTGCTACCTGTAATGTTCTAGTAGGGACTCCGTAACAGATGATCCTTACACCGATAGTTTGTTGTTGTTGATAGTTTACCGCTGTTCTGCAATGAGCCTCTGTATTAGCTGGAGAATCAATTAAAGGAGGATATGTCGAGTCTTGGTATCCTTACAGAGGGGGTAGTAATGCTTCTATTGGAATGATTTTATTGATTCTGGGTTCCTGTGATTTGCCTTGGAATGGTGTGAAGTTTGTTATTACAATTCTCCTTGATTGAAGTGTTGATTATATTTCATTGTATCAACAATTCTGTGAATTTAAGTACTGATTCAAATCTCCTAGATTGATCAGCGACCATTGATGTGAAATATCTTAGCTAAAAATGGAATGGGTGAGGTTTGTCTAGGTCTTAGCGGCGGATGCTTTTGCCCCCTACTGCGAGGTGGGTCGGATCTGGAGAGACTGGTTAAGGGAGACCTTTTTACCTCTTCAGCCGGACTCTCTCGATCCATTGCCTTGCACCGCAGTGGAAGGGATGGATTTTATAAGTTCATCACTCCTGAACACATTGACCCCCAGATTCCTACACACCCCTTATATTTTTTCCTTCCCGGAATTTCCACTCCTTCCTTTCCTTAAAAAGACCCCCTACACAGCATCGTAAAGATGACAGAGGCCCTGAAAGAAATCATTTTCTCAAGACCTCCTGTGTGGGGTGAGTGTAAAAAAAATGGCCGCTACGTGAACAATCGACTTGAATTTGAAAGAAACTAAAATAGATAGTTAAAGCTTTTATTATAGCACACACCCTAATTCTGTTATATATGTCATATGTACGTTCACAACTCGAGTTCGCCTCAGTAATTTGGAATCCTCAATATCAAACATATATTCATCGCATTGAAAATATCCAGAACAAATTTATAAAACACCTATCCTATCGTTTTAGTGATCATCGATTTGACCCTATCGCTTTATATAAACGCAGAAAAATCTCTGATGCATTATTCTTACACAAAATCGTGAACTGCCTTGTTGATTTATCATATCTGTTAGAAAATATTGCATTTCGTTGGCCCAAACAAAATACCAGATCGAACGACTTATTTAGAATACCACACAGTAAATCTAAATATGCGCAAAACTCTGTAATAGTACGTATCTGTGTAACTTACAATACCTTACGAGATGTAGACATTTTCAACTATGACTTGAAATCATATAAAATACAGCTTAATAAATTAATAACTAAAAATACTTTTTTTTCTCCTTTTTGTGAAAATCATATTATTATCAACCAGAGTAAATAGTATAACCATGTGTGTTAATAATTTTACGTTTTTCTTTATTATGTTTTATGTTCTTCTTTTTTATGTTTTTCTTTATTATGTTTATATATTTTTTTTCTTTGTCATTTAATAAGTTGAGTAGGTAAAAAAAACTAAACCAATATTTTTTAACACAATGGAACTTAATTGGTCTACAACATATGAATTTTATTGTTCTAATCATTTTTTCTGAATGACTATTTGTTTCCTCAATAAAAAGAAATAAAAAAATAAAAATTAAAAAAATACTAAGCATTTCTCTGTTTTCTTTATATTTATCATAGTTTTTTTTAAATTTTCACTAATCCATTCATTCAATACCATACTGACATAATTCAACGGGATATATTACTATTTTCAAAGAGTACCTATTCATTATAAGTAAACCCGAAGGCTCACCATCTACCATTGGAAAATTCCATGGGACGTTTCTCCATCAGGCGCATTACATTGTAAACAACCCCTAAGATTCTAAACTCTAGGGGTTGGGAGAATTCGTTGATTTCACCCATTGGTGCCTTCCCAAGGGGCGCATCGTTTGTAAGGTTTCGAGTATAATGGTAGCCAAAATAACCACTGGTTTGCAGACAGGCTAAGCAAACTAGCCTATTATTAGGGGATGATTCTGAATATTTGAACAGTGTTCATAACGGGCCGAGAATAGAGGCAGAAGCGGGGTATTTTCGGGATAGTTCTTGATCAAGATTAGTTTTGAATGTGAATAGGTATGTATGTATACAAGGTGTCCGGGGGTAAAGTGCACTAACTTCGAGGGATGATTCGTTTCGTTGTAGTACAAGTAAAAAAAGATGACTAAATTTTTTCAAAACTCAAAAGTTTTAAGGTAGTTTTCAGACAAAAAGTTGTATTGTTGCTATTGAAAAAATTCACTCTTAAATATTTGTGAATGGAAAAAAACAAGTAAAATTTTTAGGTTTTTCACTACTACGTCATGTTTAATCACCTCCCGAAATTGCTGGCACTTTACCCCCGTACACCCTGTATATATTTCATTCGTATTTAATATTTTACTCTCGAGTCTCAACTATTCGGATCCAGTGTGACTACGGCATCCGCTAATGGTTCATATTGTGAGGCTAACACGATCGGCAAGGGAAGGAGATAGAGAAGATGAAGGCTGGGAAGTACCTGGCTAAGTCAAAAACGATGATGGATAAAGTCATTTCAACCAACAAGGTATCGACCCTGAATTGTGGTCTTGTACTGAGAGATATCTTCGGGGTCTTCGGCTGGCTAAGTCCTCCATCAAGATACAAGAAACATTTTTATAAAATGATTATAAAAGTTTGTTTGAATTTTTATATATTTTTTAAAGAAATATCAACATTCCGTTCATTGAAAATCTCCTACTACCACCACACTAAACGGAAAATGTTGCTTGTGTCGTGATGGAGGATCGTAAATATACCAAACCACCCACTGGAGGACCTAGCCAGCCGAGGAATTCGTGTCACTCAGTGAATCTAGAGTTTTAGAAAATGTCACATCACGAATACAGAGCAGAGCAAGTATTTTTTATTGCACTGAGAAGAAAGCTCTTTTCAAAATCAATGAAAACAAATTGCTTTGTACACACCACTTGTTTAATCAAATTTATCAACATGTTTCAAAACCAAAGCAACGGCTTCTTCGAAGAATATTTTCAAAAATAACAAATGACAACCTAGTAGACAACCGATAGGTAAAATAGTTCCAAGAATTGTCGCTTATTTCTTAGCTCCCTATTTATAAAAATAATAACATTGAAAAAGTGTGCAAATTAAAACGAATTCGTTGCTGAGGTGCAGTATTTTTCTCGGACTATCGCCCGGTGTGTTTGTCTTCCCGGTATTCTACCGGGAAATGCTCAAATAGTGAATTTAATAAAAAAATTGACACTTAGTGAAGCTAGGATATTTTTCCCTAGTAAAGTTTTGACAACTCATAATAAAAGTGTTTAACTAACTGAAATTTCTGTGTACATTTATAAAACTCGGTGTAGGAGTTATCCTTATGTGTCTGTTTTACCGAAACTCAAACGGAAAATGTTTAAAAAAGGATTTAAAAGTGATCTCAAAGTTATATGTCTTCACTTTGGATGCCAGTTCAAGTGAATAATAACAATAACAATAAAAATAAAAATATACATCAATTATTGAAACAACTAGCATTAAGTGAATTGCAAACGACTTTAAATGCTAATTAAACATAATCAGTGTTTTTGAGTTGTGAAATAAAAACAGTTAAAATACATTTCATTGACAATTTTCGATATTGACATCTTAATATAGGTCATAAATCTCGATTGCACCTACCTGTGAACTGGCGTAGTTGGTAGAGTGGTGTCAAACGCCCGTGTTTTAGTCATTTACTGAGGTGTACGGTTCGATCCCCAGACAAACAATATTATATTTTTTATATATATACATTTTTTTTTTCTTTTTTTTTTAATGTTTTTTAATTAAAAAGATTTTTGTCGCAGTAATTTTTTAATTATATTTAAATTAATCATCCCATTTTAAAATAATAACTGGAAAAAAGTGTATGTGTTTTAAAAAAAATAAAATAAAAATTCGTACGTAATGCATCGCCAGAAAAAACGCCCGCTGGACATAACGATGTCTCCTAATATGGAAGATGGAGGAAGGTGCGTTCTTGTTGAGGACTTCGAAGAGGACGACCACGATACGTCTTCTCATTGCTCGGACAGCAAAGAAACAAAATTTCCAAGTGTTTCTGGAGTTGACGTGCTTAATGAAGCGCAAGCTCATCTGACTGCTCTTCAAGAAGTCTTGGCTGAGAAACAATCGAAGGTCTCCAAGGATCAGCAACTTAAGATATCCAGAAATGTCTCTGAAGTTTTCAGAGCCGTTTCTCAATTGTTGTTGGAGCGCGAGACGATGCGTGCTGATTTGGCGACAGTAACTGCTCAATTAAAAATGGCGGAAATCAAAATACGCCATGAAAAAGAGGACAAAAGGCACTTGGAGCAAAAAATCATCCAGCTAGAGTCTGACCTAGGACCCGTGATGAGAAGAGTAGCCGTGGCAACGGAGGCTAGCTTGTCATTTGCGGATATAGTGCGAAAACAAAATGTGTCAAATGTCGATCACCAACCCCCACCGATTACCCAATCTGGACATCGCGTCGGAGCGCCAAGGCCAGCCATCTGCATCTTCCCAACAGATGCAGATGCCACCAAGGACAGCGATGGAACAAAACAAATGATCCAAGATATAATTCGGCCATCCGAGCTAGGCGTTCGAATAACCGGGATTCGCAAAATTAGGAACAAAGGTGTCCTCTTAAACACGGCAACCACAAGTGAGCAAGAGAAGCTATTAAAAGCACCATGCTTTGCACTCAACTCAAGCACACTTAAGGCTCGACTTCCTACAAAGAGACTCCCAAGGTTAATATTTTTTAACGTACCGCGGGACCTTAACGACGCTGAATTCTTGAGGATCGCCCTCACGAGCGTTCCCAATATACAGGACATCGAGGGAGCAATAACAACCTGTAAGCTGAGTCACCTGGCCGGCGCTCGAAACGGAACCACCTGTCATCGCGTATATGAGATGCCCGCTACATTACGTAAACTGCTGGTGGAACAGGAGAAGGTATTCGTCAACTGGACCGTGTGCCGTGTCAGAGACTTCACTGGACTCACCGTATGTACTAAGTGCCAAATGATTGGACACTCTTACAAATACTGCAGAGACACTCTTAGATGTGGACACTGTGCTGAAGAGAACCATGCTACCGAATCCTGTCCTAATACTGCGGCCAAACCAGTCTGCGCTACGTGCGCTAGATTTGGAAAGCCCGCTGCGCATTCGACTGGAGACAGGGACAACTGCCCTGCCTACAAAGCTGCACTAAAAAAGGACCTTGCAACAATAGACTATGGAGTGTAATAGACACGAACGCAAGTGCTTAACTATCGATGAGTACACTCCTGTGAATAGCTGTCTTCGAATAATGTACATGAACGCGAGAAGCATCCGGAACAAACTTGATGAAATTGAAGAAAAACTCAGAGGATTACGCGATATTGTTCATGTCCTTGTCATCACTGAAACATGGCTTGATGTTGGAGAAGAAAAGTTTTTTGGATTAAAAGGCTACAATTGTGCATTTGCCTCTCGCCCCAAGGAGGCAGGAGGTGGTGTAGCCATATATGTACTGGATTCTATGAAGTTCTCCATCATTGATAAATTTTCCAATGAAAATTCTTTTTTAGGTATAAGTGTATGTAGCAAGGATAGGAAACCGGTTAACATTTATGCCATCTATCGGAAACCCAACCCTAATATACACGATTTCCTGACACATTTGGAAAAAATACTAGACAAAAGCAGACAAGATACATTAATACTCGGAGACTTTAATATTGACACTACCATAAACACATCCTCTTCTTTAAATTACCTCAACACCTTAGAAACATACAATTTCTCAATACAAAACAAATCATTTCCCACTAGAGTCACTAACACAAGCAGCACCCTCATAGATCACATCATATCAAATAGACTAAACATTCCAATTACCATATCGAACATAGATGACTCACTTAGTGACCATAACATTCTTATTATTGATTTCAAGAATAACCTAAAAAAATGGTCTAATAATAGGAATAAGCCACGCCTTACAAAACCTATCATCAACAATATGGCAGTAAAATCTTATCTTGCAGCTAACAAATTTACCATCAACTCAACCAAACAAGATGACAGTTATAAAGATTTTAACGATCATGTCAAAAATGCAATAGAAGCAGGTAAAACGACACCTAAAGTGAAAATAGCTAATCGACAACATTTAAATACACCGTGGTTCGATTCTAAACTGAATTCGCTGATCAAAGAAAGAAACCAGCTTCACAAGCAGTGGAAACAAGACCCAGGAAATATATCTCTTGTAGTCCATAAAAATAAACTGAGAAACTTAATAACTAATTATAGGAGAAGTTTGAAAAACAAATATTATGCCAATAGCCTTCAAAAAAACCTGAATAACCCTAGAAAAACTTGGAAAACCATTAACTCAATTTTATCTAACCGTGCACATAAACCCTCCAACACCATCGAATCTCTCATCGTAAATAATTGTGAGCTTAGGGGACCTAGTGAAATAGCTTCAGCATTTAATGAATTTTTCTTATCAGTTGGAGAAAAGTTGGCAGCTGCCATTCCATCATTCCCGGATGACTGTAATACTATCTATGTAGAACCAAAGGCAAGTCAATCCTTATATATGGCTAGGACAAATAAGGCTGAGGTATTAAGGATCATCTCGAAACTTAGGTCGAATGCAGCGGCAGGTATCGATGGAGTAACCCCGTGCATCCTTAAAACCTGTAAAGAAGAACTAGCTGAGCACCTAGCGCAACTTATCAATTCCTCTATAGGCTCGGGAGTATTCCCAAATCAATTAAAGCTAGCAAAAATTATACCAATTTATAAAGAAGGCTGCAAAAATTGTATATCTAACTATCGCCCAATATCGGTTTTATCAGTATTTTCAAAGGTGTTCGAGACTATTATCAAGGATAGACTTCTAAAATATATCTCTAACAACAATATCCTAACACCACAGCAATATGGCTTTCGAAAAAACTCCAGTACCCAATGTGCCACCTTCGATTTCATCTCGAACATTCAGCAGTACATAGACCAGGGCGAATATGTAGCAGCTATTTTTATTGATCTAAAAAAAGCCTTTGATACAGTAGATCATGAAATACTCCTACAAAAATTGGAACATTTGGGTATAGTCGGGAAATCTTTAAAGCTCCTCCGAAGTTACCTATCTGATAGATATTGCCTTGTCGACATCGAAGGGAACCTAAGCGGCTTTGGAAAAATCACATGTGGAGTGCCGCAGGGCTCGATTCTAGGACCCCTACTTTTCTTACTATACATCAATGATATAACTAAATGCGGCATCTTGGGAAAACTTCAACTTTACGCTGATGACACTGTGATTTATTATCGTTGTAAAAATCTGAGGGAACTTGAATCTCTAATGAATAAAGATCTCGCAAAGCTAGCTAAATGGTTGCGGATAAATAAATTAAGCCTCAATGTCAAAAAAACTCACTACCTCACTTTCGGGAAAAAAGATTACATGACAATGAATATTACTCTTGGAAATGAAAAGCTCCAAAATGTACAAGTAACGAAATATTTAGGGTTATTCATAGATTCTAACCTATCGTGGAACTCCCATGTTGAATATGTTAAATCCAAAATTTCCCCGATAACTGGTGTACTCTATCGACTTCAAGATGTGCTCCCCACAGCTTTACTGCGTGCCACATATTATGCTCTGATCCACTCTCACCTAAGTTATCTGGTTAGTATCTGGGGCACCATTACTAAGAAACAAATATCTGAAATACAAGTAATCCAAAATAGAGCCATAAGAAATATATACCATCTACCATGGGATACACATGTCAAAGACATATACTCACTGACACAAATTCTTCCCTTTACCATTCTGCCAAAATATAGCATCACCACTGCCATCCTACAAATAATTCAACACTCCTCTCACACCAACACTAAACCAGCCTTTAATTCCGATATACACCAGCACAAAACACGATCACAAAATCAAATACACCTATCGTCATCTACACACACAACTAAATTTGGAATTAACTCCTTACAATACATCGCACATACGCAATACAACGCATTACCTAATGTCCTAAAACTACCAGAATCAAACAAAAAAATATTGGCAAAGGCTCTAAAAGGATATTTTCTCAGTAACTTTATTAACCAGTGACGAATTTAGCTGTCTCCCTTTGTAACTCTTGTATATTCTTCAATTAGTGTGTCTAGTCCATTTAAAAATCTATGTATTGTTCATTGATTTCCGTGTTCTTATGTAAAAATAATTTTCCTTTAGATGTATAATGTTGTCCTTCCCGAAATGAGTTTTATTAAACTCATTGGGAGTAATGTATTATAAATTTTATGTAATAATTTTGTAATATATTATCTCTAATAAATAAAAAAAAAAAATAAATAGTATAGACAAATAAGTACCTGTAGACAAAAAACATTACGAAGAATGGTGATTAATTAGTTAAAGGTAACATAAAAATTAAAAAGTGATTTATTTTAATTTTAATTAAAATGACGCCACAAATCGTATTTGCGATTATACAAGAAATATTTCCAAATAATTTTGGTAGAATTAATATTTTCAGTCATTAAAAAAATTTCTTAGAACGGGTTGTTTCAAAAAAATTTAAGAATTCATCAAATATTTGAAGTTAATTTTCATGTTCTGTGTAAATTCTATTCAAGTTCTGTAATTATTTAAGTTTCACGAAGCAACTGGCATATAATCATATAATAACAGAACGTGACTAGAACCTCCACAGAACGTGAAAATTAACTTTAAATATTTGATGAATTCATCAAATTTTTTGAAACAACCTCTCCTTAAGGCCGTTATACACAACATCTTTTTTCAGCCCGATTCCAATTAGACACAAATGTCAACATTTTTCGCTCTACGCGATCGCCATTTTCATCTCTATTTTCATATCTACGATTTCAATTGTCATCACTGCAAACAACACATGAACCATGCTGTTTGCTGTGATGCCAACTGAAATCGTAGATATTAAAATAGAGATGAAAATAGCGATCGCGTAGAGCGAAAAATGTTGACTTTTGTGTCTAATTGGAATCGGGCTGAAAAAAGATGTCGTGTATAACGGCCATTAGTGACGATATTTTAAATATCAATAAGTTAAAATATTACGATACACTTAGAAAATTCAGGAATACACGATCGATTATATGGTTTAAATTTCGATAAAAGCATGTAAACATTGACGGCCGGCGTATCCAGTGGTAAGGCTCTTGACTCGCACCTCGAAGGTCGCGGGATCGAATCCCGGCATGGCAAATAAATTTTATTTGATTAATTTGTGTTATTTCACAATTTATTCATTCAAAATAATATATAATATATTTGCGTTAAGTTCTAGAGTGGAAGATACTCTCAGTATCGCCCTGGTGTAAGACCATCATTCAGAATTGAAACGTTGCTTTAAATGGCTTTAGCCGTGTTTAGTGACCAGATCTGAATAGCCAGGTATTTCCCACCTTCCTCTTTCCCATCTGCTTCCCCTCCCCACTACCTTCAGCCTCACAACATACCCGAATTGGGGATGCCATAGTCTCACTGGCTCCAGACGGGAGCAGTTGGCACTCTTGTGCGGTATTCATATAAAAAAAAAACCAATAAGAGAATGTGAGGCGTTCAATGTGTTATAAAAACCAAACCAAAGAGAAATAAAAATTAATATAAAATACGATTTATTCTGCACCGCTTTTTCCAAATACTGGTTGCGCCGCTTTGGCTGACAAAGTGCATTCAGAATAAAATAACAGTCAGTTCTCACTACGAGCGTATTGTGTGGGATTTTTATTATTATCGTAGTCACTATGCCCACCATCGTTTGCCATTTGTCTCACCGAACGTGTTGTTTTCTAGTACTTTTTACTAAAAATTCAAACACATTGTGTGTGCTGCATCTAGTAGGTACTATTTTCGCTGTAACGAACTAATAACCAACTACCACACAGTATTTAAAAAGAGGAACCGCTGCACAACCTTTTACATAAAAAAATGGATTTAAGTCCAATATACCCAACTAAACTATATAATAATTTTTAATCAAAGTGTATATCAAAGTATCCATATGTTTTACTTTATTTATATGTGTTTTAAATTATGAAGTACAGGCCATTAAAGAAGCGAATTTTCGTGATTTTGGTGGAAATTTAGGATTTATTTAAATTAATGATCATTTTTAAATCTGAGATTTAAAGAAACAATTTTCACGTACGAAAATAACAGTTTCTTAAGAAAATAACTCTTCAATTGCCATTTTGGTTAATTAGTTTTGTGTAAAACTAGGACACAGATTATCAAAAAAAAGCTTAGCTTCTAAGCTAAACCCCTACTTTTGGAGCAGATGGCCTCATTTTGGAGCTGAGTTGCAAAACACTGCTTTTGTGCGCTACTCGCATAAAAAACTCTTTCAAAATAAAATATAGTATTTGGTATAGCAGTTTCTAGATCACATAATATAGGTACCTGTCTTATGACATTTTTGTTTTGCAGAGTTTTAATTTTTAATGTACATTTGTTACTTTAATTTTAAAATTTTTAAAGTAGCGAAACACTTAACGTGACCTATGGCAGGGGGTATTGGTTATACACATACACGGTCAGTGGTTGAGTGGGCATAGCGCTTGGGTCCCACCCGAGCGTTGCGTGTTCGATACCTTGGATGGCTAAGTCCTCCATCACAACCCAAGTAACATTTCCGGCTTTATGTGGTGGTATTTAGAGATTTTCAAACATTGTTGGGTTATTCGTAACCCGGGAATGTTTGTCTTTCTTTTAAAAAGAAAATATACAGTAGCGACTCCTTCAATAGATCACATTAATAGATGGACACCTATTTAGAGTGGTGTGATTCCTGGCTATTTTGGAAACCGATATTCTGAACACACATTTTTAAATAGACTTATTTTATTAACTGTTAATTTATTATTGAAATATATTCATGTTAAATTATTATTTGACTTATTATAATTCTGAACAGCCAAGACGTTACACGACTGAAGTATTATCTGGAAGTGAAAAACGCTCCACAAACTTGAGATAAATCTTGGCCAAGTTTTCTCTCTCGATTATCTTAAAATCTTACAAAACAAAGGCGTATTAATTCTTTCTTCTTCTGTCGTGACGCTTTCAATTGAATGAATGAATAATTTTGAAAGTCTAAATCGCAGACTGAAATTCAACGATTTTCTTTCAGCGAAATAATGCCGACATAATTTTTCATATTTGCGAAGTTTCTTGTAAGATCGTTTAAGATTTACTTATTTGAATTCACACTGTATCTATGTGCACAATTTTGAGAAAATTGTAAGATACAGATCATTGAACAAGAATTAATATAATTTCAGTTAACTGGGGGATATCATAATTATAAAGCATACAATCTCTCCCATTAAAAAAACATTACATTCTTTGTAATAAAAATGTACAAAGGGTTTATGGGTTTGTGCATTTTCTTACAGCGAAATGAGAAAATTATTTAAATGAATACGTTCAACAAAATAAATAAAAACACAGAACATAAAGAGATTTAAATAAAAGCTACTTAGCTCAGTTGGTAGAGTTGTCGCCGTGTAAGCAGAAGGTCCTGGGTTCGAGTCCCAGAGGTGCCAATATCTTTTTCTGATTTTTCTAACTTAAGATTTTCGATTGAGTTTTATTAGCATTGTCTTCGTTTAATTAAATATTACAATTTTAGGTTTTACGCATAAACTTAAAAATAAACAAAAATATATCCATAAATATCTGTGACTATCCGTAAATACCCAAACACATCCATAAATATCCACAAATGTCCACAAGTATCCATAAATATCCAAAAATATTCTCAAAAATCCAGAAAATGCACAAATATCCATTAATATCCATATGTGTCAAATCCACAAATTTCGGTAGTCCAACAATCAATCTTGATTATAAAACTGAAAGTTCCTAAGATCAAATCACCAAATCAAAATTAGTTTTATGGTTTAAAAACGTAAAATTTTTGTAGAAAAAAAAACCTTCGCTGCCGTTTTTTGAGCAAATTAAAACTATATGTAATTTTAGTTTTTCACGGACAAAAGTATTATAGTTATTTATTTTTGTAGCGTTACGCCGTGTTGCGCTACCTCCTTCTTTAGCCTGCATTTCGGACAGCGTTACAGTGTCCATCATCAGGGCAACATGATGGCAGATTCACACATCTTCCCTGATAATGGATACTGTAACGGTGGCTGATGAAGAAGGAAGTGCAACACGGCATTACACCCCAAAAATAAATAACAAAAAAAAATATTTAAACCACCTTTAATTAAACGGGAGTCTAAATGATTTAAGAATTTGTAATTATTACAAAAGGTACATCTCCTTTTGATACTGTTAGAATGGGAAAGAAATATTAACCATTATTTTTAATTACAAGTTTGGCAACATTTCAAAAACCTCTCGATAAGAATGCAAAACATATCAGACAAAAAACCTTCCTGCCCAGACGAAATCCGATAAATCAGCCCGCCCCACACTCCCACGGTATAAAATTGTGCAGTAAGGCGCCTCGGAGTCGCCTTGCATTAATTGTATGCAGTCCACACCTCGTTACGCTGCTGGTACCCTGGTACCCTGTATCTTGGTACCTGGTGGGCGGAGTGCATCCACCACTGTGTGTTTTGTGCAATTATATTGTGAATTGTGCAGAGGTACGCAGTCTGGGTAATGCGTAATAATAATATTTTGATGGTGATTTGTATAGCGCCATTTTTGCGAAAAGTATCCTCAATACGTGGTTACTATGATAGAGTTAAGAAGTCATCTTCATACTCGTGTAAAATGAGATGGATTATTCATAGTATCTCGAGTATGACTATTCTCGTTTTTCCTTCGTTTCTCCTTCTTTCTGCTTCATTTCTCATTCGTTTCTCATTAGTTTCTCCTTCGTTTCTCCTTCACTTCTCCGTAATTTCGCCTGTGTTTCTATTTTGTGTGTGCTTCGTTTCTCCTTCATTTTTCTTTCGTTTCTATTTTGTATCTTTTTCGTTTCTCCTTCGATTCACCCTCGTTTCTCTCTCGTTTCTCTTTCGTTTCTCCTTCGTTTCCCCTACGTTTCTCATTCCCATGTTCCTTGGTTAGTGACAGAATCGGGAGACTTAGGATGGCAAAAGAAACTTTTTTAGGAAATAATTTATAAATAACTAAACTTGAGGATTTGAACCGAAATGAACCCTTTCTTTCAGCAGAAAACTGTGACAATTTCAAAATGGTTGTCAGAGAGAGTCGAAGAAGTTTATAAAATGCAAAGAAAACATTTAAAATAACTTAAGTACAATAAACAAATTGTCAAAATTTCTCGAGACATGTTCAAATTTCTAAGAAAGTCTTCAAAACCAAAAATACTAAAATACTTCCCAAAATACTTACCTGGGTAAGAGTATGCAAGATTGAATGGTATAGGACAAGTTTCAAGATTATTTTGTATTGTTTTTATAAAGTTGCCGACTCCCCCGTTGGGCTCGTGGTACAATGCATTCATTTTAAGGATATCATTTACATTTATGGTACGATCTCCTACCCACATAAGCCAACTCAGTTATGTTTGAAGAAGCGCGTGTATATCGTCAACGCGTTCAATCGTGTTTGAGATATGGGTTTCTAACGTATTTTGGGTAGCATATGATTTGAGATTTTCACGGCCAAAAGGATTATCGTTATTAATTTTGGGGTTATTATGTCGGTTTGAGCTTCCCCCTTCTTTGGCCAACGTTTCTACGATGGTTCAGACAGATGTGTAGATTAAGGTGAAGTGCGTGGTTACATATAGAAGTATTACACGTAGAAGTGATACCGCGTGCAGAGTGTTAAATGATAATAATTATTGAGATTTTCGGTGTTCGTTTTTGGAGTATTTTGGGTTTATCATCGCTGTCAGTTTGTGAAAAGAGCCTATAAAGATGGTGGTTATTTAATCGCTTTGTTGAACCAAAGCTCATTGGCTGTGGCTGTAGAGGTTACGGGTTCAAAACCAGCCGGCTGAACATAAAATGCGTAAAATAAAATGATTTAACTGTGTGCACCTACATTACTCCAATTTATAATATCATCCCAACCGGATTCGGCAGAACAGTTCCATAGTAGACTGACATCAAATAAGGTTTAATCGACGATTCCATCAAAAGTTCACAATTTAAAAAAATAAATTAATGGCACATGCAGATTGTGCGTAATATTCTCAACATTACCTTAATCCAAGATCACAGATTGTAAAAGTCTCTTATTTTGGGATGTACTCAGTGACCAGATCTCAATAGCTACGTGTTTCCCAACCGCCATTTTTCCATTATCATTCATATCCCCTGCTTCTGTAAATCATAAATCAATTCAACGGGGAATTCATTCTTCCACAGGAACTGTTGCAGAGGAATTTTTGGAACTTTCAGTGGGAACTCTGATGAGGTGGAATCACAAAAACAAATCAAAAATCTATTTGTGATCTACGAGTTTTTCTGCCTTTAAAAATAGCTGTCTCCAAATTAATGACAAATCCTCTGTTTTTTTTTAAATTCTAATCAATTTTTTATTTTTTATTAATATCAAGTAGTAAACACGAATCCGGCCTTGAGTGTTTGTCGCTTTGATTCATAAGGTCATGCGCCCGATATCCGTCGGATGTCAAAACAACTAAAAAACGTGTCAAAAACATGTTGCATTGTTCTCGCCTCGCGATCTGGTGGCAAAGTTATTTTAAGAGCATTGTATTCATTTCGTGCAGTCAGAATAAAACTCTTTAAGTACTATAAAAAATCTGTATAGAAGCTAACTAACTGTCACGCCATTCCATTTCAAGTGCGTAGTAAATTTGTCAAAACATCATAATGATTTTAAATAGTTATTGTATACTAGCTGGTACCCGGCATGCGTTGCTATGCCATTTAATAAAGAAATTGTTTCTCCCTGCGTGTCCTTTCCCATTCGTCCCGTTCCCCTTCCCCCCCCCCCATTCCTCTCCCGCGTCCTCTTCCCCTCTCGCGTTTCCACTCCGCCTCCTCCATCTTTCCTCTTCCCACTCCTCTCCCCTCCTTCCCCATCCAGCAAACTCCCTCCCGAGTTCCCCTTCCCCCTCCCAGATTCCCCTCTCCCTTCCTGGCTCTCCTCCCCCCCTCCCGCGTTCCATATATTAATTCCCGGTACATTTAGTTTTCAAACAGCTCGCGTACCACCGATTGCAATTTTTTTATACAAATTTCATAATGCCAGAGCTCACCAGACAATAAAGAACACAACAAAAAAAGAATTATCCAATTTGGTGCATTCGTTCGGAAGTTATGCGCGTAAATACATTTCGGCGATTCATTTTTATACAAATTTCATAATGCCAGAGCTCACCAGTAGTTTTATACAAACCTTGTCCTGACAATAACGAACACAACAAAAAAAGAATTATCCTATTTGGTGTAGTCGTTCGGAAGTTATGCGCGTACATACATTTCGGCGATTCATTTTTATTTATATAGATTTATATAGATGTAAAAGGAGCTAAATGTCATAAAATTAATAAAACTAGGAAGACTTCGGTGGCTGGGTTATGTGAAGAGAATGACCGAGCATCAAGCACCAAAGTCCCTGCTGAACTCAAGACCGATAGGGCAAAGGAGCCTGGGAAGACCAAGATTAAGATGGAGCGACAACGTCCTCAAAGAATACTCGCATCTACCTTGGAGCTTCTAAACTGGAGAGAATTGGCACATAACTGAGATGAGTGGAGGAAGACTCTTGAGGAGGCCAAGACCCACCAGGGGTTGTAGAGCCAAGAGTGATGACGATGATGATAGTACCTACTGTATTTATTTATAGAAAGCTTCAGGCGCGGCATACCCACTCAAAAAGAAGAAGATATGTAAATACAAATGTTAGAGAGAACGCGCTAATACTATAATCGATAATATTAAAGCGAAAATTGTGAAAATGTTCAATAAAACACGTCTCGTTTAAAATAGAGTAAAATCTCGCGGGAGTTGTCTAAAACAGCATTTAATGAAACACTCTGAATTTTTTTCATATATATAACTGGTAAAATAAATTAAACAAAAGTGTTTATAATAATTTTCAGAGCTGATTGCGATTGTTTTCCATCGAGGGAATTTTATATAATTTGTGTTTCGGCGCGGGGAATGTATAGATATTATCTTCAAGAATAACATATAATTTTTTAAGGTACATAATATGTAATAAATCGGTAGAAATGGGGTGTGCCACGGCTTCACGTGGCTTATTTTTATTGTGATGAATGCTTGGTTAGCTGGAATATATTTTAAAATTCAAGAATATTTTCTCATTTGTGCCACCAATCGCAATTTTTTAAAACAAATTTCATAACGCCAGAGCTAACCATTAGTTTCATACTAACCTTGTCCTCAAAATAACGAAAACCCAAAAAAGAATTATCCAATTTGGTGTAGTCGTTCGGAAGTTATGCGCGCATAATAAGTATATTTCAGCGATTCATTTTTATTTATATGGAAGATTTTATTATACGTGGCACCGCTCAAAGAGGACCTATTAGTCTTTCTCATTCTCTCGCAGGCTTAATCCTATAGATGTATGTGTTTGGTCTCTTTTTAGTGTCGCTCGTTTCCGTTTCAGAGTTTCAAATCAAAACGATGCTAAATAAGTTTCAAAAAAACATTTGTCTGAATATAAGTGGCTATCCTGGGGAAAATACATAGGATGGGTTTATTTAATTATTAAATACCTATATCAACACATTATCTGGTAAGAAGGTAAAATTTACAAATACGTCATTTGGCAATAAATAAGGAAGTTATTACGAAAATAGTGTCAGCCGGCGCACGGATGGTAGCTCGGCATTTTCCCCTGGCATTCTAGGGTAGTATCAGGTCGAGGGAACCTAGCATTTCATGGGTCAATACGTGACCACCCCACCTCAAGAGTAGAATGACTTTTCTATGAGAATTAAATACCTATCTGAAATTCTTAAAATTTAATCACAAGAGACCATATTTGTCCCAGCTCACATAGGTCTCATAAAAATCGTCGTGTCTCCCTTACCATCAAAGTGAGAAATATGTTCTAAACAATATTGGAAAGAGAAAACACAACGCCATATATTCAAATCTAAAAGTTAACCAAGAATTATTTTTACGTGAAACGACAAAAAAGTGAGGTGAAAATATTGTTTATAATTCATCCTAAATATAAAAATGAATCGCTGAATGTGTTGCTAAGCGCATAACTTTCGAACGACTGCACCAATTTCGATAATTCTTTTTTTGTGTGTTCGTTATTGTCAGGACAAGGATTTTATAAAACTTTCGGTGAGCTCTGGCATTACGAAATTTGTATATAAAAATTGCTATCGGAAGCACGCGAGGTTTGAAAACTGAATGTATGGAAAGCGGGAGGGAGGGAGAGATGAGTGAGGGGGGAGGGGAGGGGGGGGGAATAGAGGGAGAGGGGTGGGGAGGAGAGGAGAGGGGGGAAGGGGGGGAGGTGGGAGGGGGTTGGCGGGCGGTGAGAGGGGAGGGGAGGGGGTGAGGTGGAGGATGCGGAGTGGGAACCCCCTTACACCATGCGAGCGAAGCCGCGGGAAAAAGCTAGTTCATCTAATAAAAAAATGTGTGTGCTTCTATTTTTTTTGTTGTTATTATTAATTTTAATTAAATTTGATAGCGTATATTATCACCTTTCAAAAACAGTTTTTAGTTTTCGGATACGTTAAAAAATATTCCATTTATTTATATTTTATTTGCAAAGCGGAAATATTTTTACCTTCTGACAAAATACGTCCGATTTTTGAAGGGTTTATCTCATCTCATCTTCTTCCCCTGGTCCTACTCGGGACGGGCCCCGCTGCATCGAAAAGGCGCCTTCATTTCTCTCTGTCTGGCGCTGATTGTGCGGCCTCCGTACATGGCAGTCTCAACCTCTACTCACACAGTTTCTGGAGTTGCCTCGCCCAACTGCGGCGCGGCGGCCCACTGGACGTCTACCGTCTGGAATCGCAATCAGTATTTTTTTAGGAATTCGGTCATCAGACATTCTTAGTACATGCCCAATCCACCTTATTTGCGATTTTTCTACGAATAACCACAGTGATTCAATGTTTAGATCGTCTCGGATCGTCGAGTTTATTATTTGATTCCTTGAACCCCTGCCACTCCTCTCAAGTACCTCATTTCGGCAGCTTGGACTCTAGCTCTTCGTTTAGCATAAATATCTGGTGACCGTAAGTAAAGCCCCGATCTGATTGATCAAGTATTTTAGTCGAGTGGAGATTAAAGTAGTAACTAAACGTGTCCGAACACCGTATTTTCAGTAGCGTGGTAGAGTCAGCTCTTTAGTAGATTCAATCCATTTCGATCTATTTTTTCGGCGAGTAGCGACCCCCACCACGCGTCCCTGCACACTGACAGGCGCGAACCGACCGTTTCAGCTTCAGCAGTGTTCATTTGTGAACGTGCGGAAATGTCGTGGTGATAGAGCGAAGACGCTACCTCAAATTTATTTATTTATGCCACTTCTCGTGTCCGTAGTTTATTAATTTTCATCTCACTAATTTATTATTCCACCTCTTCTAAAATAAGCATGAAAAAAGGTTAATCAGCGTATTTACTTTGCTTTGTAGCAACCCATCATCCGCAGTCATCTACAACGGGCTGCAAATGTACTCTACTTGAAAGTAATGCGAACGGTTTTCGCCGAGTCAGGTAATGAGTGTACTTATAATCCAGTCAAGTTAAACATGAACAGGGGGTTGTGCTTACAAAAGGTCCAGTCATTCTGAATTTTTTATATGTTGTTAGGATTTAAACCAGTATTAAAAAAACAGATTTGCAATTTGCAAAGTGCTGTGCGAGCGGCGGTGGACTCAAAAAACCATAAAATTTTCGGACTTTTTTCAGTTTTTGCTCAATATCTCAGTGAAGAAACGGTCTGACCGGTATAGTCGATAAACGTACTGTTAAAGTAGATAAATTTGCTACAATTTGAATTGAAAGCGAGCTATATACAGCCATTGGTTCCTAAGACACAGTACTTCGAAAATAGGCCATTAATTCCCGATTTGTAATTGTTAAAAATTCAGAATGACTGGACCTTTTGCGAGCACGGATGTACATCTTGACTGGACTATTAAGCGTCGGGCAGTCTTGAACACTGCCATCTTGGTCTTGATACTAAGCTTGGCTTTCCTTATCACTGAGTGGAGAGGAAGCAACAATCCGCTTTTTGTAGGGTTATTTAAATAAATTAAACAGAGCAGTTTTCTGATTCATTATCTTTATGGAAGTTGATTTCCAAGTAATCTTTGCTTTTCCCGTCTTCACGGAGATATGACACTGAAAAATAAAATAATTCAACCCCGAGCAGCAGATTATTAAATAGTTCCCGCTGTATTATTTTCTCCGTAGCATCTGCAACAGATTGCACCGGAGATAAATCTGTTCCCGGAGCAAAGTGTAATTCAGGGTGGAAGATAATAATTATTCATAGAGACTGCCCGGCCAACTGGCAACACCTATACCTATACATACTTCTTTAAATATTCCTTATTCTAGCAGAATCTGTCACAGACTTACGTACCAGTAGCTAGGTTTTCGCTGCACTAAATAATAATGATCTTTATTCCAGAATGTGGGGGGAGGGTAGGGGGGGGGGGGGTGAGTGCAATCCCACACATCCCAAAATTCAACGATAAGCGGGCACCAGTGGGTGGGCCTGCTCATGACTCCTCGAGAAAAAAATAGAAAAAAAAATTTTCTCAATTTTTTTTGACAAATATTTTTCAACATTTTTCAACAACAAAAAACCTATTTTGTGCACATAGTAAAAGTGATTACTGTGAACAACAATAATTTATGAAATTTGGTTCTTGTTAAAAATAGTACGCATATATTTTGTGACTAGGTATTATAACCATTTTGATTAGATGCGTAAACTTTTCAAAAAACTTGCCATAGTAGTGTCCATATTTTTTTTACAACACGATGATTGAAAATGGACTGCAAATAAAAATCTTTCATCATTTTTTAAGAAAACAATAATTTTGATTGCTTTTTGTGTAAAAACTACAGGCATTCATGGATTTTAAGGTTTGTGGTGGATAGCCGTGCTACTTAGGTTACCGATACAAAAAAAATCAGAAAAATTTGAAAAATTGTGGTCATAGTAGATAAAAATATTTTAAGAAGTGTCAATTTTCAAAGTATTTAATTTTTTTTGTACGTTAAAACAAAAATTGAGAAATATTTTTTTCTATTTTTTTTCTCGAGGAGTCATGAGCAGGCCCACCCACTGGTGCCCGCTTATCGTTGAATTTTGGGACACGTTACAACGTGTCCCAAAATTAAAATATACATATTGTGAACATAGGTATTTATAAATATGAGTAAGGATGCAACAGAGTCAAAAATAAAAATAGATTAAAAATAAAACCGAAACAAAGAAAAATAGGAAAGAGAGAAAAATATAGTATACCTAATAAAATTCAGAGAAATAAACATAATTAAAAAAGTGTAGGTACCTATAGTCCATATTATAGATTTGGGATGAACAAATTACGTGTTGCACTTTTTAATATTTCTATTTGTGTTACTGACAATAATTCGTTGTGGAATTCCATTATAATAATGTAATAAAACACATTGCACATATAAAACTCATTTCCACTTAATTTATTTATTGAGGTACCGCGCATTTTAATCCCGCAACATAATATCCCTCGACATAATATCGCAAGGACAAAACATCCCCCAACAAAGTATATACTAAAACCTTACCTAACTTAACCAAACATAGCCTAAACTAATGTAACCTAACCTAACCTAATCTTACCTAACCTAACATAACCTAACCTAACCTTATTTTACACTGTTTTTTTACAGACAGATAGACAGATACACTCCTTGCGTCGGGGGTTAAAAGATAGCAGCCAAAAATATATTGTTATTTCTGATTTTGAAATAATGATAAATGATCTACCACAAGTATTATCCCTAGAATCGTAAGCTACTTGTATGTAGATAAATGATTATTTGATCGTACGGCTACTGCTGCGCACGACAGGCAAAACAGCTATCTTGAAACCGGAACCGCAACGTAACACAAACATTTAAAGATAAATGAAATGCCAAATGGTTGAGTTATAACGGAATATACGCTCAATAATTTACATCACATACTTTAAGAATTCAAGAATATGGCATCTACTTAATTTTTTACAGCAACATCGCGGGGGACATCTCCCCCAGGCATTTTTCATAACCAATTTGCAAATAAAATGCAATATTCGAGATCGTTATAAAATGGGTAAAAGTGGTTTTTTATGTTCGTGAACTGGATTGATAGGGAGACGTGTACATTTTTAAACGCATTTTATATTCGTATAGGGACGTATTATTGTACAGGGAATACAATCAAATTGTAGACAATTTTGGTACATTTTTGCACTTTTTAAAATACATTTTAAACTCTGAAAATTTTGGTACGTTTTTGCACTATTTAAAATACATTTTAAACTCTGAAGTACGTGTACTGTAGTAGGTACTTAATGCTTAGTGAGGGGGACTGTGAAAACTTTTAATTCATTCTTATACGTAGTTTAAGAAAGCAAAAAGGAATAATAAAAAAAACACTGCATTTAAGCACAGATTTCAAAATTAGATATACTCGTAATGTCAACAATCAATTTAAAAATTATTAGGTTTTTTTAAAGGACTTAAATAATGTTTAATTTTTATTAGAACAACTCTCTTTTTACAATTTTTGAAGGTTATTCCGATAAATGTAATATAATTGAAGAAGAAGATAACACTAATAATTTAAACGAAAATATGAAAGAGAAGAAGACACAGTAAAATAAAAAGATAACGGTCGTATTTGGGACACGAACCCAGAACTTTTCGTCTTATCCCTTACCAATTCACTGCCACCTTTTATTTTATTTGTCAATCTTGTCATATCTCATAATTCTAATTTTAGAATTACAAACATTAACTTATAGCCCAATCATGGATATGTTCCCCTACCCACCCACTCTTGATTAATACCTAGCAACGGCTCCACCCCTATCATAATAATACATTGTTCCCATCCATATTTTAAAACTGTCATATCAGTATACATTTGCTCTGAAGAAGGAACGGTCGCTCCGAAACCGGTCGGATTTACTCAAATATGAAAGTGGTTCAAACAAAGTTAAATTGTTCCATTTATCTATAATGGATAATCACAAAGTTATAGCTACATTCAAAAGTACATCTATTTATTAAATTTGTCAAAGTAAAAAAATAAATAAAAAGGTGCCAAACAAACAGACAAATATATACACTAACTAACTAACTATTTAACCATCACGCAGTTTTCCCGCAGGGGTAGGCAGAGAGGACGGACCGCCAAACAACTCGGTCTTGGCACACACTCTTTGCCTCACTCACATTCATACATCGTCTCATATATACACCAACGTGTAATTCTACCTTTGGGCAAAGAAGTCCTGAATTTTTAACAGTAACAAACTCCCACTTAGTATCAAACAAATTAAAACAAAAAATAAGTACATTAAAAAAAATCTTGGCTTAAGGAACTATCGGAGAAATAACTTACTAGTATATTAAGAACATCGTCATGGAAGTTTCTGAAAAACCTTACCCAAAACTTAGAGGCATAGAACTCGCAATGGGAGGATGATGGTAAACTGAATGCTGAATGAGATCCCTTAGGAGTGTGTGAAAAAGGGACGCTTAGTTACAACAACAGAAATTTTTAAACAGTTTGATGTTCCAAGCATACAGAAAAACATTCTAGTACATCACCACAAAAATGACCTAGAGAAAGAAACATCACATGCTCATAAAACCAGAGCGAAACAAACAGACACACTTAATATACCAAAGTGTAACTCTTCATTTGGTCAAAGAAGTTCTGAATTTTTAGCAGTAAAGTTATATAACAAAGTCCCACTTAGTATCAAACAAATTAAAACAAAAAACAGCTACATTAAGGACATTAAATGTTGGCTGAAGGAACTACCGGAAAATGACCTTACTAGTACACTTAAAACATCATAGAAGTTTCTGGAAAACCTTCTCCAAACAAGTTAAACCATAGAAGTCGCTGAAAAACTTATCCAAAGCATAGTCCCCCTCAGCACAGGATCTCCTAGTGAGGAGGACTTCGAATATATTTTCTATTTTATACATATATACATCTAACTAACATGTTTCATATAAAAATGTAAAAAATATTATATAGTTACTAAATAAAAAAAAAAAAAAAATAAATAAAAAAAAAAATAAATAAATAAAAAAGTTGATTTGGGCATGTATGCGAAGGAAGGTAGTGCAAGAAGAATATATGACGTGAAACTGAATTGTAGAAGAGTTTGGATATTGACGAGGAAGAAATAGCATAAGCAAATGAACCAAATACTTCGGTCGGGTAATGTCAATAGTCAGAATAATACAAATGTATGTTTGCGACGACGTATAAATTTAAATGCAGCAATGCCGAGACTGAGATATGTGGCGGTCCAACTTTTCTGCCTACCGTCGATCCTTTCTTTTAGTTAGTTCTGAAGCTGTAGTATTGTAGCATCCCCTATTGGGGGACTCCAGATACAGCCTGTATGTCGGACGAATATCTACAGCTCATATGTTGGACTAATATCTACGAACTTCAGAGTGTGGACTAATATCTACCGAGCTAAGGTCGAACGAATATCTACGACGGTCCCAGTGGTGACTAATATATATGGAGCATAGGTTGGACTAATATCTACAGAGGGCAGCTGAGCAAGAGGTTGTACGGAAAGGCATATAAATTACTTCAATTACGTAATTACTAATAACGTAAAGGCTTAAACGTTTAAAGTACGTACATGAAGTTTTTGCATAATATAACGTATTTTGCTGTTTACGAGGACAATAATTTATTGAACAAACATGGAGGTCATAATACAAAGATATTTATTTATTTCGAAATACACGGCACCACCTAACCTAACCTAACCTAACCTAACTGACATAGAAATGGTCATGGTAACAGACTAAATCATTTAGAAGCACTCAGGGCCGGATCTACGAAATCTAGCGCCCTGTGCAGTAGGTACCGATGGCGCCCCCCCCTACATTTTTATTTTGATTAAAAATTCGTTTACCCAATTTTTTTTTTTATTTAATTTTTTTTACACTAATTTATCAAATAAAATCAAGACATATAAAGGGTGTAACCCCATCTAAAGTTTTCGAATAAATAAGCCACGATCTATGTAATTCTTCTCCATTAGGCAGTTTCTTGTAATAATACTTAGTATTAAATTTACGCTTGTTCGTAATAGGAAAATCAAAACCTTTCAATTGTACAGGACCTTCCTGAACTAATAAACTAATGGAATTTTGGAAAAAAATTCCCAATGGAAACGAGTTTTTTTATGTCATTTTGCTCTTTAATTCTAAGTTTTAGATTCTGCGAGCCTGAAAGTTTTTTTTTTATTATTGTTCTATTCATTGTAATCCACAATCCACAACCTCTAACAACCAATAGAAATTTAGTTATAAATTAAAAAATCTAACAATACAACCTCAAATTTGTACCTTGCATTTCCATTTCCCCTGTGTTCTGTGTTGAGCGAACAAACACGACCGTATCTATGGTATCAACGGCTTACGAAAGACGCTTACACTGATTATTACTGACTGTAAAATAATAAATCTAATAGAAATTAATTATAGGTACATTTAACGAACTTCAACTGTCAAATCAATGATGAAACTGTTAACAAGTTGCAACCTTGCAAACCGTGCGATGTTTATGCTAATGGAATTTTGAATTTATTGAAGATTTCATAAGAAAATGGTCTTTAAGTCCCTTCTCCTAGAGACTTAAATCGTACAAAAGCATTTTGAAAGGCGCCGTCGGTTTGTTTGTTTGTTCTATTGAATAAAAGTACGGCGCTGTGATTGATTAATGAATTTGGATCGCACTCATTCGTCGTAAAAGACGGTTAAAGATATATGGAAAAATAGATCTTACGTTTAAACTAAATATACGGAATTTGTAAAAAAATTCTGTAACTGACTATAAATTCGTAAATCGTTGAATTTCGTTGAATTCAAACCAGATGCGTGCGCAGTCTGTATCTTTGGAAAGTGTTGCTAGAGCGTAATAATTATTTCGTACTATGGGTAATTTTTAAACGATTCAGGGAATATTATAACAAATTTTTAATAATATATTTATTTTCTCACGGCGCCCCTTCGGAGTTGGCGCCAGGTTTTTTGCACGTTTTTGAACGTATGGCAGATCCGGCGCTGGAAGCACTCGAAATAAAGAGAGCTGTTAAAACAAAAACCCAAATCCTTAATAATCAGCTAAATGTGTCCAATAGTCAGATATAGGGATTTTTACATACATACATACATAAATTAAGTTTTTTAAACTGCATACGCAATATTACGTTATTCCAATATGCTATACATAATTGCAAATCCAACCTCTGCCAGTGCTGTAGAAATTCGTCCACACTTTGGTTCTCATAGATATTAGTCAGCAGTTTGAGCTGTAGATATTCGTACATACTTTGGTTCTCATAGATATTAGTCCGATTTGTTCAGTTTTTGGAATTCCTGTAGATATTAGTGGACGCCTCCCTATTGTGGGATGTTGTGAGGTTAAAGGAAGTGGGGAGAGGTAAGAAATGGAGGAGTGTAACGTTGGGAAGTACGAGGCTATTCAGATCTGGTTGCTAACACGGTTATTGCGATTTAAAACAAAGCATAACGTATCGACTCTCAATGGTGGTCTTTCATCATCTACGAAAATAATTATTGTGTTGTGGGCTTATCTGGTGTGGCCGAAGACTGTTTCCTCCGACAGCATCCCAAAATGACAAAAGGGATTGTTTTCCTTACTCCCTTCATAGCATTTTCCCTTTACAGCCTATTATCATCCTAGTATTGAGCAACATTCAGAATAGAAATGTTTGCTTGAAATGGCTTACAACATACTCCGTTCATTCGCAAATCCCACTGGCTCCGGACAATTGGGACTCTTGTGATGTATAATGTTTCAAACATACTCTTATATATTCGTTTGCTAATCGATTTGCGTAGCAATTGTGATAGTTCCCATCCGTAGTTACCCACCTGAAAAATAACCTGACATATATTATAAATGATTTTTATCAATTGTGTAAAATTTAAGATGTTATGGTTCGGATGAATAAAGAAAAGGAAGTAATTAAAACTATAAAAATCCGAAAACTTCAATATCTTGGACATGTGATGAGACATCCAGAGAAGTATGAGATCCTGCATATCATAATGCAGGGAAAGATTGCCGGAAGACGGGGCCCTGGAAGAAGGAGAACCTCATGGCTGAAAAACCTGAGACAGTGGTTTGGCCAGTCTACCGTGGAGCTGTTCCGGGCCGCAGTAAACAAAGTCCGCATAGCCAACATGATAGCCAACGTCCGTTGAACGGACAGGGCACAACAAGAAGAAGTAAAATTTAAAACCCGTTTTTTAGGAAGGGGGTTTATGTTTTGTTGTAAAGAACCAATTTATTCTGCACTTCTTCGATTTGTCTTCACGCTTTGATATTTTATAATTTTCTTCCAGAGCTTATCTTTATAAATCTTCTTCTTCTTTATAAATAAAAATGAATCGCCAAAATGTATGTACGCGCATAACTTCCGAACGACTGCACCCAATTGGATAATTCTTTTATTTTTGTGTTCGTTATTGTCAGGACAAGGTTTGTATAAAATTACTGGTGAGCTCTGGCATTATGAAATTTGTATAAAAAAATTTCAGTAGGTGGCACGCGAGCTGTTTGAAAACTGAATGTGCTGGGACTGAATGCATGGAATGCGGGAGGAGGGAGGGGAACTTTGCGGGACGAGGGAAGGTGTAGGAATCGGAGTGGGAACGCTAGAGGGGAAGGGGAGGCGGGAGAGGAAGGGGAGGCAGAAGGGGAACGGGACGAATGGGAAAGGACAACAATTTCTTTATTAAATGGCATAGCAACGCATGCCGGGAACCAGCTAGTAAATAAATAAATACTTACCTTCTTTTGACATACAATCTCGTAAATATAGCATTTTACACAACCAGACAAAACCATTAATGTAAGCCATTATCTTAAGTTCCTACAAGCGCAAGGAAGCTGATTGAATAGCTCCGAATGTACCACTTAAAGCCACCCCCAGCAGCCTAAATTCGTCACTTGTTGTGGATATATTTCAAGGGTAGTTAGGCCTCCTCCCTCGGTATATTCAACACGAGGAGGACGGAACGGGAGGTACACAGTACACAATCCCTCGTAATGATACGATTAAATGTATTAGGGAGAGGAGAAAGTTTCACTGGAGGTGTTACATAGTAGGCCATTCCGGAGATTTATACGTGTGGTAATGTGTGCTGTTATGGTAGTCTTATTTTGAAAATACTTTTAGTATATTAGATTAGATTTCTAAAAGCTTCGGTGTAAGTGAAATAGTTAGGAACCTACTGCAAGTTATTCAAAAGCATTGAAACGTGCGGAAATTGGTGTTTTTAGTCACTTGTAGCTCGGTAGAAGGAAATGTAGAACTTTAAAGAATGGAGGCCTCAGCACGGGTAAACCACCCAGTGAGGCCAACATCATTGAATTGTGTACAAAATGTAAATATATTGCATCAAATAAATAAATAAATAAAGTATTTAAATTTTTTTTTAATATTTTGAAGTGAAAACTTATAATCGGTCTCCTCTATGTGCGATGATTCGTAAATAATCGATCTCCTCTTCGTGCGATGCTTCGTATCCTCCTCACTCTTGCCTATTTTAGTTTTCTGAAAGTTTCACTTCTACGGCGTGCCGCGTGTGAACTGCTCATATAGGAAATGAATATATTTAAAACAAAAGTAAAAACATGGCTGAGAGATCAAAGTGATAATAAAATTACAAACATCATGAAGACGATATAAAGACAATCCATAACCAAATACAAATATTTTACAAAACTACAGGCCACCTCAGAACAGGAAATCCTAGTGAGGAGGTCTGTGAAAAAAAAAAGAATCTATACTTATACTATACATTATACATACATGTGCAAACCTTGCTATTGAAACTAATAATAAATAAATATGTATTTTTCGAAGAGAAAAAATTATTTAGCGTCATTGTGATGTAAAACTCTATGAAACGAAAAAGCTTCACCAAAAAGAGAAAAACACGTAAATCTAAAGGATATAGCAGGCGAGAGGATGAGATAGAATAATCGGTGCTTCGTAGCCTCCCCACCCTTGTCTACATTAGTTTTCTGAAGGATTCACGTCTACCGCGTGCGAACTGCACACTTATTCTTTTTTTGTTTACTAACCATATTTTAATATTTACATTTATAGAAGAAACGAGTTAAATATGTATGTAAAATAGATGGGTGTAAATAATATTGGTAGTCCTTTTCACTAAGAGATCCTGTGCTGAGGGGGACAATATTTTTGATATGTTTTCAGCAAATTCCGCATGGTTTGGTTAAGGTTTTTCAGAAACTTTCATGACGACGTTCTTAATATGCTAGTAAGATCTTTTTCCAATAGTTCCTTAAGCCAAGATTTAATGTGCTTAATGTACTTATTTTTGGTTTTAATTTGTTTCGTACTAAGTGGGAGTTTGTTACTGTTAAAAATTCAGGGCTTCTTTGCCATACACCAGGGTAGGTTCCAGAACTTCACTGTGAATGCTAGCTTCGCTTCTTTGTACACTTTTTTGTTAGCGTCAACCGCGTTCAATCATTTTTGTGAGGTATTCATTGTAAAAAAAGGCTTCTTTATGAGTGTTTCAAGAATTCCGCCCGCATGAGGGCGCCACTCCCCACTCCGCTGATCTAACCGAATCTTTCGTATCCCATAAAACGAAAAAGCACCAAATCTTCGCCTGGCTTCTAAATTCCATAATTTTGATAAAGAGGTTCCTTAAGCAACCTCGACTTCTTCTCTATTCCACAACCTTCATATTTTAATCCACTATCGTTATCTTCTTCCCTTTCGATGGAGATGAATGACTCATCTACGTATCCCAGCTTCCCATTGTCTCACATCCAATCCATCATGCTTCTTGGCTTAGCAAAACCATAAATGTTTGTTCCGCGTTTCATGAAAAGTGTGTATAAGGTGTTTTCCATCATCATTGTTACTTTTTCATTTGGCTAAGTGATCGCGTTTATCAACATTTTTGCTGGTGAAAATTTAAAACACTTTCCAAAAATATTTCTTTCTTAAAAGGTTAAAAATATTTCAATTTAATTGGAATAACCTTTTAATATCTTTTGAAAGGTTATACCCATCAACGGAATATTAAGCATTAGAGAAGATAAAAACACAGAAAAAAATATATATACATTTACCCAAATTTTAACCCTCTTATCCCAAATTTTAACCCTCCTATCCCCACCCTCCCATTTTTTTTATCGTGATTTTAGTATTTTTGTATGATCAAGTTTAACCGTTTTTCGTATTTCAAACAGATCGAAATTATTTATGTTGTTGAAGGTCAGATGGTGCTACGTCCGCCTCATTGAACTCTCATCCACACATGCGCAAGACATTCACGAGAAGCGTCGCGTAATTTTAATATTTAATTCGGCATCATGTTCTCGCGTGGGTAAACCATCGAGCTTATTTGTGTTGGCTAAAGACGGACTGACAAAAAAATCGTACACTCAATTGCTCTTCGAAATTCATATTGATTTTCTTTATTTCAGTTTCCTGCTTTAGTTGGTGTTCTTTTGTTTTTATCGGCGGTCATCGTCCACATCGTCTCCATTCCTCTTTCTGTCATAGATCCTATCCCCAAACACTTCCACAAAACATTCCTTATTTTTTATTTAACAACCAAAATATTCACTAGAAATAATTTATATGGCAGAACAACGTTTGTTGGGTCAGCTTGTATTGTATGTATAAGTACAAAAATGTGAATAAATTCGTTTGATATTCACACCAATGTATTGTTAAAAGTATTTTTGAAGCCGATTTTAGGCAAATAATGAACAAAAATTTTGGCAAATAATGAACAAAAAATTATAATTTCGGGGGATCAACTAACGGGTCACCTTATTCTTTGCATTGATGTGGTACCTAATTATAATATTACAATTCCTCCCGGCAAAAAAAATGATGTACAATTTTAGCCGAACATCGATCACACTCGTCCATGCAGAACGACGAGTCGGCGCCAATATATTCAAAATTAAAATAATGTGTCTCGTTTTTCCTGAAACCTATGAGTCCATGTCTACGTCCAGAGAGTCCGCACTCTTCATTTATCTAATGGGGCCGTCTCCTTTGCCAATACGTATCCAGACCAAAAAGCTCTGCCAAATCAAAAAAATAAAACCTCTCAATTGGCAGAGGAAAAGTAGGTGCGGTGCCAGTGATAAATAATATAATGGATTGGCGTTTGCAGTAAGAAAAATATTTTTTTGTATAGAAAACTAGATTTTTGAGCTAGTTTCGCCAGTTGCTTTAATTTTTATGATAGACTTTATAGAGCAACGGTTATAGTCAAAATATGGTTGGAAATCTGAAAATGTTATTATAAAAAAAAAACGAGTGTGCTTTAGACCACACGAATGAAGTAAAACTTCACTAACTTATAAAATAACATATTATGACATTGACATTGACATTGAAATTCAAATTGACATTGGGGTGACATATGACCATGGGGTGACCTATGATCCTGGGGTGACCCATGACCGTAGGGTGACCTACGACCTTGGGGTGACCTACGACCTTGGGGTGATCTACGACCTTGGGGTGATCTACGACCTTGGGGTGACCTACAACCTTGGGGTGACCATCCTTATCCTTATCCTTATCGTTATCCTTATCCTTATCCTTATCCTTATCCTTATCCTTATCCTTATCCTTATCCTTATCCTTATCCTTATCCTTATCCTTATCCTTATCCTTATCCTTATCCTTATCCTTATCCTTATCCTTATCCTTATCCTTATCCTTATCCTTATCCTTATCCTTATCCTTATCCTTATCCTTATCCTTATCCTTATCCTTATCCTTATCCTTATCCTTATCCTTATCCTTATCCTTATCCTTATCCTTATCCTTATCCTTATCCTTATCCTTATCCTTATCCTTATCCTTATCCTTATCCTTATCCTTATCCTTATCCTTATCCTTATCCTTATCCTTATCCTTATCCTTATCCTTATCCTTATCCTTATCCTTATCCTTATCCTTATCCTTATCCTTATCCTTATCCTTATCCTTATCCTTATCCTTATCCTTATCCTTATCCTTATCCTTATCCTTATCCTTATCCTTATCCTTATCCTTATCCTTATCCTTATCCTTATCCTTATCCTTATCCTTATCCTTATCCTTATCCTTATCCTTATCCTTATCCTTATCCTTATCCTTATCCTTATCCTTATCCTTATCCTTATCCTTATCCTTATCCTTATCCTTATCCTTATCCTTATCCTTATCCTTATCCTTATCCTTATCCTTATCCTTATCCTTATCCTTATCCTTATCCTTATCCTTATCCTTATCCTTATCCTTATCCTTATCCTTATCCTTATCCTTATCCTTATCCTTATCCTTATCCTTATCCTTATCCTTATCCTTATCCTTATCCTTATCCTTATCCTTATCCTTATCCTTATCCTTATCCTTATCCTTATCCTTATCCTTATCCTTATCCTTATCCTTATCCTTATCCTTATCCTTATCCTTATCCTTATCCTTATCCTACCCAAGTCAAGCGTGCGTAAAGGCCTGATCGTTCGCCTTGCCATCGATCACCGTTCGCATCTATTACCGTTCGCATCACACTTTTCGAAACATCACTCTTTTCGTAATATGGCTCTTTTCGTAACATCACACTTTTCGTAACACATCACCACTTTTTGTAACATATCACTTTTCGTAACGCATTCACCAGCTTACCCCCTAAGTCGAGCGTGCGTTTACTTCAGCAATAAAAAAATGCATGAGGAGGGGGTGAAGAGGAATAGAAAAGTTTGGCAAGTAAATATTTTTTAAGTTTTTCACGACCAAAGGCATTTTCGTTATTTGTTTTTGGGGTGTTATGCCGTGTTGCGCTACCTCCTTCTTTAGCCAACGTTTCGGACATCGTTGCAGTGTCCATCATCAGGGCAGATCCGGCAGATCCGGTAGATGGGTCCGATCTGCCGGATCTGCCCTGAAACGTTGGCTAAAGAAGGAGATAGCCCAACAGTCGAAATTTTGTAGCGCTGGTGATAATCGAATCGAATCGAATAGTATAACTGCCTTCTTACGGACTTCCCGCATCCTAACTAACTTACTAACTAACTAACCATCACGCCGTTTCCCCGCAGGGGTAGGCAGAGAGGACGGACCGCCAAACATCCCGGTCTTGGCACACATTCCTTGCCTCGTTTACATTCATACAACGTCTCATACATTCTCTTCTATTATTCTGACTCTTGACATGGCCCGACTCAAGTATCTGATTCACTTGGTCGTGCCATGTCTTTCTTGGGCGTCCTCGACTTCTTCTACCATTCACATTTGCGTCATATATTCTCCTTACACTCCTTTCCTCGTTCATTCGCTCTACATGCCCAAACCATCCCGCTTCCTTGTTTTTTTATTTATTTATTTTTATTTTATTTTTTATTTTATTTTAAATTTTATTTTTTATTTCATAAATTTTTTATTAGTTACAGATATTTGTTTTTTTTGACTACCACACTGGGCTCATGCCCGTGTTATGGTAGTCGTATATTTAATGTTTATTAAATTAATACAAATACTATTTTATTAAAACAAATGATTAAATATACTAAATAAAAATAAAGAAAAAAGATCATATTTTAAAGAAAAGTAGAAATAAAAATGAAAATTCAAATTTTGAAATACAAAAATTAATAATAAAGATCAAGTGTTCTATACAAATATATAAATTAAAACATATAAGTAAATAAATTAAAATTAAAAAATAAATAAAATTAAAAGAAAAAAAATAACAACATTTTAAAGAAAAATAGAAATAAAAATGGGAATGGAAATTAAAATTTTGAAATGCAAAAATTAATAATTAAAATGTAGTGTTAAGAACTCAGGAATTCTTTAAAGTAATCTTGTGTACGTGGATTGCCGACTTCTTGAGGGAGAGGTCGAATCAGACGGTAGCCGATGGTTTCACCTCTTCCTCCCACTCGATAAATGTTGGCGTCCCACAGGGATCGGTTTCTTTCTCCGACTTTGTTTTTGTTGCACATCAACGACCTTTTGTCATGCGCACCAATTCATTGTTACGCGGATGACAGGTACAGTTCATGATAGCTTTTTGTTTGACAAGCCCCCAAATGTCTCACAAACTCCAACAGCTCGAATGGCGTTGAGCAGAGGCGTAGCGTGGGGGGGGGCGGGGAGGGCGGCCCGCCCCGGGCGGCACTTTTAGGGGGGGCGGCAAATTTTCACAATAAATAATAATATTAACTTAGAAAAATTTAAACCATTTCAAGTCATTATTTAAAAATATTCTACGATACTTTCGTTTCCAAACAATTTTTATTATTATTTTTTAAAAGTATCAATAATTACATATTGTTTTAAGCTGCAAATTTCGCAATTCGTAGGAAAACCATATGCATATTATGAGAGTAATAATAATTAAAGCTGATAACTCGCAAACAGATTCACTCTTAATTAAAACCAAAATTGTGTTCAGAATGTATTAACGAATTAATTTCATTTGTGTATTCATCTGCTGATACATTTCGAAAAAGACCATTATTTTATTCGAAGTGAAGTTATAAAATTCTAGTTGCAGACTATGTATGTGCTGCCAATATCAAAGAGAAATCATTTTCATATTCTGAGTGTAGTTTTAATTCGCCAAATATAGATTTAATTTAACCCGTCTAATCACAGGAGACACAAATTGTCCCACATATTTAATTTTAAAATAAAATTGCGAAATTATGTCCCACACATTTAATTAAAATAAATTTGTGATTGCGATAAATAGTTAAGATACAGTTTTATTAGAATTTTTTTTTTAAAAAGGAATCTGTATTTAAAATTTTAAGTTTATTCTATTAGGTACTTTAATTCGAATATTCGCAGGCGTGTATTTTTTAGTCAATCCACATTTTCAATATCAAAATTTTAATATTTAGAAACAATAATGTTCTAATAAACACATCAGGAAAAATTACTATATCTAGATTTAAGAACAATTTTGTTTTTTGCAAAAGGATAAAAAAAAACAATAAAAAGGAACATTTAAAATGAATGGGAAGAACCGGAAATTTTGTGCACAAATATTGAGAGTCAAAAGTTTATAGATATTTTTTCTTATTATTCGAAGGGTTAAACCAGTTTTCAGAATGTAAAATTCCATTTGAGGATTCATCTGCTGACACGATTCAAAGGATAATATTATCTTATTCGAAGTTCAGTTATAAAATTCTAGTTGCAGACTCTGAATCCTGTACCTGCTGCCAGAATCAGAGAAAAACCATTATCATGTTCTGAGTGTACTTTTAATTTGCCGCATACATACTTAATTCAAACCCTTTTTGTGTTGAGAACGTAAATTTCCAGCTGTGGATTCATTTGTATGTTGACACATTTCAAAGGAAAACATCCTCTTATTTGAAGTTTAGTTATAATATTCTATTTGCAGACTACGTATGTGCTGCAAAAATCAAAGTAAAACCATTTTCATGTTCTGAGTGTAGTTTAAAGGCGCCAGGTAGAGATTTAATTTAAACCAGTACAGAATGTAAAATTCCAGTTGGATTCATCTGCTGACACATTTCGAAGGAAAGCATTCTGTTATTATAAAATTCTCTTTGCAGACTATTTATTTAATGCCAGAATTAAAGTAAAACCATTTTCATGTTCTGAGTGTAGATTTAATTCACCGCATTCAAACTGGTTTTGTGTTCAGAATACAACGATAAATTAAATAACGAGTTGCAGATTCATCGTGCATCGAGTGAAGTTTTACATTTGAGTTACACAATGCTGTAAAATTCTGTTGATTATTAATTTTCTGTTTCTAGAAATTGTTTGTTGCTTGTGTAACTATTATTTGGGGACTCTAACGCAGTATCGATAAATCAACATTGGAGTAGAATTTATAAACATGATTTTTGTTGAAAAATACTTGTCAAATGTGATTTAAAAAAAATCCGGCTTGTATATAATTAGGTCGTAATACAAAAATGGGATTTCCGAATACAAACCCCCCCACCCCTCCGCCGCTTGAAGTACCCAAATAAGTGGGCGGCGAAATTTTTCTACGCCCCGATGTTCTGAGTGTAGTTTTGATTCACCACATACAGATTTAAATAAAACCGGTTTCGTGTTCTGAATGTGAGTGCCGGCAGAATCAAAGAAAAATCCTTTTTATGTTCTGAGTGTAGTTTCAATTCACTGTATACAGATTTAATTAAAACCAGCTTTGTGATCAGAATGTAAGTGCCGCTAGAATCAAAGAAAAACCATCTTTTTGTTCTGAGTGTAGTTTTGATACACCGCATATTTAGTTTAATTTAAACCAGTTTTGTGTTATCAACATAACAAGTTGCCGATACATCGTGTACCCAGTGAAGCTTTGCATTTGAGTTGCATTCCATATGTATGCGTAATGAAGATGCAAATTCTATTACAGGTATACCACTCTCAATTTCTGAGAGCAGTTATACCTATATAAATTTGTAGTAGAATTTATAAGCATGATTTTATTGAAAGAGTACTCGGCACATGGAATTATAAAAATCGGGCCTTAAAAAATAGAAAATATCTACCCCCCCCCCCCGGTCAGCGCTTGAAAATCTGCGGAAGAAGTACCTGTAGAAGTTGGGGGGGGGGAGGGGGCGGCAAAATTTGCCTCCGCCCCGGGCGGCCGACACCCACGCTACGCCACTGCGTTGAAGCAAAGAATGGACGGTTACCTCGAGAGTGTTTTCTCTTGGGGTAAAAATAATCTCGTTGAATTTAATGTTTCAAAGACCCAATCTTGTCTGATTACGTCTAAAAGGGATCGAAATGAAAATCTAGTCTCTTTCAACGGAAGCAATCTTCCGAACAGGCCCTCCATTGATATGCTTGGTGTAACCCTAAGTGACCAGCTCAGTTATGGGGGCTCCATCGAAGCCAGAGTAACGTTAGCCTCCCAGAAACTGGGCGTACTGTAATAGGGCCCGCAGATACTTTAATAGTGCACAACTGCTAACCCTGTACAAATCGCAAGTGCGCCCCACGGTTGAATTTGGCAGCCACCTCTGTTCTGGAGCTCCAAAATAACTGAAAAATACCCTCGACTCTGTGCAGAAACGGGCGGTCCATTTGATAGATTCTCCCATCTTAACAGACGGATTGCAATATTTAGAAACACGCCAAACGCGTGCCCAACATTTGTACACGGTTGACATTTGTCACATGAGAACGGGTCGTTTCTTCGACTCGTTCTTATGTTCAACAGCTCGGCTGTGGAATGATTTGCCGGCCTCTGTGTTTCCTCCTTCCTACAACATGGGTCTCTTCAAGACCAACGTTCATTCCTTCCTCTCCTCAAAAAGACCCTCCACACAGCATCCCATCCCAGATGACTTAGGCCCTGAGGGAAATTATTTTCCTCAAGGCCTCCTGTATGGAGTTAATGTAAAAAAAAAGTATTAATACCGTAGCGTCCGCATGGTTGAATTTCAGAACCCAGCTACGAGTGCATGTTGGATGCCACGCCACACGCTCCACGCCACAAATGACATCTGGGTACGTGGAATTTCACACAAAGCTACTGTTGTAATTCAAGAATTCGACACAAGATTTCGCTACTTCCGTCAGCAGGTCAGACGGGGACGTCTTCCCCCTAGGTAAAACTGCTACGAATTTGTGAATATGTGGTCTCTCCGGATATGAAAAGATTGACGGTAATCCATGTTGTATCAAGTGGCTATATATTACATATGACGTCATTGCTCTCTCTTTCGGTTACTTTTTCCCGCTGAATAGCTAAGTGGATCCGAGGAACGGGCTGTTTTTGGAATATTGGTCAGTTAGTATTGGATCTATAAAATGGTCACCAACACTAACTTGCAGTAACAATCTGACGAGCGGGTTTTTAACAGCTAGTAAGCAATTATTGCTTCTCTCTCGAAACTCGCGTTTTATAACACTGACGGTGTTATTGTACCAACTTATAATATAATTGTGACTCGTGGAAGGACCAGCAGATAAGTACATTTAAAGGATGGGTTTTTCCCATCATATTCTCTTGTCCTGTAATACAAAAAACCCAAATCAAATGGTCAGTAACTTAAATTTTACAGTCCGCTTGATGCCACAGGGCATTGACATCGGTCTTAACATATTTATTTATTTATTTATTGTTTCTTTACACTGTAGGTAAAAATGTTTACAATACAATTTGTTACCTCACTAGGACAAGCCTGTGTTGAGGTTAACAATAATTATACAAGTTAACAAAATAACACAAAATTATACAGATTTTGAAAGAACAATATTGATGTATTTCTTACAGATTGAGATTATGGGTACCCAGTACCCACTAAACTGATGGCGCTAGGTAGTACATTAAAATGTAGACTTTTAGGGTGACCATAGTTTTGAGATCTGATTCAAAATAAAATAAAGTATTTTTTTGTTTTGTTTTTAAGATTAAGTTGTAAATAATAAATATATGTATATAATTTAACATGCTATAGATTTGGCAGGAGGAAGATGAAAAAAAAAACAGTTTAAACAAAAATAAAAATTATTTTAGCTTATTTTATAAACATACTCATTTAGCTAATAATTTAGAAAGGACAAAGTAGAGAAAATTAATTGGCAATCCTCGACTAACACAAATAATTTAAGATTCTTTTTAAAAGTGTACAAGGAATTAGATGATTAAATATATAGTATTAGACTTTCTATGGTGGCTTTATTTGATGCCACGGATTGATTGTAGCTTTCTAAAAATGTGGAGAAGATTGAATGCTTATATACTGTGGAGTTGTCAAATATTTGACAGTAGGTAGGCACTGCTATTTTTATTGTTCATTAGCTTCACGCAGAAGGCCCCGAGGAAAAAAATAACCTTAGGGTCTATGTCATCTTTAAGGATGCTGTGTGGAGGGTCTTTTTAAGGAAACAGTTTTGTCTAGGTAACAGGTTTCAGGGATGGGTAGGTTATCTGTGAGTCAGTGTGTCCAGGAGTGACGTACGAATTCATCCCTGCTTTGAAGACTTACAAAACACGGTTTGAATTGAAGTTGTGGAGATCTCAAATATTTGACAATACCTACACATTTGATTACCGTACTTATACCGTTGATATCTCTAAAACACTTAACACCATTTAATTTTGACACGTTTCTGGGTGTAATACTGGATATACTACTAATATTAATATAACGGGTCTAATGCAGGACAAGACCCAAATTGAAAACCAATATCTTCCTTAATTGTGATAGTTCGAGCTTCGTAGCATAGATGACTCTGGTGCTAATAACTCATAAAGTTTATAAAGTTCTCCAAGTGATGTCTCTGGTGCATAATTTCGACCATCCAGTTAGGAACCGAGGTGAACTACCTAGCAAGGTTTCTAGTTTCTAGCGACAGAGAGATTTTGAGAGCTAAATAAACACTGCGTTGGACTCCATGCCCTCCATACACTTGTTCCTAATAAATTATAAGAGTTTCTGGTATAAATAAAGACGATTTTTTTAATATTTTTTTATTTATATTTTTTTTTAATTTATTTATTTCAAGATTTTTGTTTATAGATTACAATGATAATATATGCAAAATTACAAAATAATTCATGTTTTATTTTACTACTCCATAAGTTGAGCTCTAGGAGCTCGTGTTTATGGGAGGAGTATTTTACATGCAAAAAAATAATAATAATGTTCATTATGTAAACAATTAAAAAAAAAAAAAACTAACGAAATAAATATCTTAGGTATGTACACAATTTAGACAAAAATAGTTATATAAGGACAATACCAATACAATTTTTTTTAATATTAAATATTGCTGTTTAAGTAAGGGTAAATTAATTAATTACATAAAAACATTAAGGGTACAATATGTCATTATCCAATTTAAGGGACTTAATTTGTTTTTTGAATAATTCATAATTCAGTATATCTGTTATATTAATTTTATTATTGGATAATAATATATTGTACCATCTTACACCTAAATACAAATAGTGGTGCTGAGCCGTGGTCGTTCTAAGCATAGGGATGGCTATTAAGCCATTAGTTTCTATTGCTTATGCTATCTGAGGGGTGAATTTTTTGAATAAAATATGAAGCCGTTATACGAACCACAACCAATTTTCTTATTGTATTTTTTCAAATTTTTCTTTATTCATGGTTACATCATTTGTGGATTTTTCGACCAACATGCTAGGCTCATTCCCGTCTTATGGTGGTCGACTCTGACTTTTTCTGTACTAATTTTTCTTCTTGATATTTTTATCGCATTACTGTTTTCATAATTTTCCTGCTTTTTTACGTGAATACCTCACAAAAGTCCCAGCTGCTCCCGTCTGTGGCCAGTGAGACTATGGCATCCGCAATTGGGGTATGGTGTGAGGCTGAAGGTGGGGAGCGGAAGAAGATGGAGAAGAGGAAGGTGGGGAATTATCTGGCTAATCAGATCTGGTCACCAAACATGGCTAAAACCATTTCAAGCAACGTTTCAATTCTGAATGGTGGTCTTATACCAGGGCGATACTGAGAGTTTCTTCCACTCTGGAACGTGCCGCACATATATGTAGATACTATACATTATTTTTAAATGATTTAATTGTGAAATAACACAGATTAATCAAATAAAATTTATTTACCCACGCCGGGATTTAATCCCGCGACCGCGCGGATTGTGAGTCAAGGTATACTGACACGATATTAATCTGGTAATGCATGATATATAGGTAGTATTACAATTTGGGACGTGGGTGTGGGTACTGCCACCCCTGGAACCATTTATTAGATAACCAACACCCCTGGCGTAGGTCACCCCAAGTGGTTCGCTACATTTGAAGAATTAGCAGGGGTCATTGGAGGACCCACCACTTACCCGCCCTGGTATAGGTAACAGATGGTTACCCCTTCAAGGCTCTTGCAAGGACTCTAATTTTTTTGGTAAAAACGACTCTACATTTGAAAACGCAGGGGTCACCGGGTTCATAGGGTGAGGTTTGTCCGGGTCCTGGCGGTGAATGCGTCTGCCCACCTGTCAACAACTGTCCTATCTGGGAATACCGCCTTACACCGCAGTGGGAGGGATGGATTCATACGTCACTCCTGGACCCACTGATCCCCAGATTCCTACCCACTCTTTGTACCCTTTTCCTTCACATAACTTCCTCTCTTTCCTTCTCTAAAAAGACCCACCACTCAGCATCCCCATAGATGGGCCTATGCCCTGAGGGGAATTATTTTCCTCAGGGCCTCCTTTGAGGGGCTAACTTAGGTATTTCACAACTTTTTAAAACACCTATAACCATCAATTGGCAAATATTGTGATGTGACATTCCTTGGCTAGAGCCATTCCTGTTTAGTTTAATACAATGCCCAGAGCACGATGTCCATGCATTACTTTAGTCCCATATAGCCAGACACCTCTAGGCCAGTCTCCGACCCTCGGTACAACGCGCAATAAAGAACAGTGCACTCCCAGCGGTACTGAGTTATGCCCGGGCAATTGCGGGTGACGTTTATTGGACACTATCGCCATCTATCTATCGCCGGCCGAAGGGAATACCATACCTAGTCACCTACTTACCCAACTGCAGCAAGCGAACAAGCTGTTACACTGTTGTATACTGAAGTGGAGCAAGTGTTCATATCAAGAATCATGAGTATCGCGGGGCGTCTTGTGAGATTATAACGAGCAAGATGGTGCTTATTTTTATGCAGGTACTAACCGGTTTCGCCATGGTTTCCAACATTCTTATTGAGAACTGTTTTTCCTTTCTGAGCGTTTGCAAAAGTCAAGTAATTAAGGGCCCGCAACCCGAATTTCTACCGATTTCTTACATATCTCCCTTAAAAATTTGAAGTTTTTAAACTCTTAAAAAAAAAAATGTTATTTTTGAAGTTAATGTTTAGATGCTGCCCGCGCCGAAACTCAAATTATATGAAATTCCCTCGATAGAAAAAAATCGCAAAGTATACTCCAAAAATTATTAAAAACAAGTTTATTTCTATAATTTTATAAATTATATTTGTGAAAAAAAATCACAATGTTTCTTTATATGATACTTAAGATGCTCCCCGCGAGATTTTTGCTCTATTTTAAACGAGTCGTGTTTTATTAAACATTTTCGCAATTTTCGCATCGATTTTGTCGCTGTAAATGTTAGCGCTCTCTTCTAACATTCGTAATTTCACATCTTTCCACCTTCTTCTTTTCACGCACGGTTGCGGAGCCTTAAATGGTTTGCCATTTAAATATGAGGTTAGCAAGAAAAATACGGGAATAACTGCACGTAACCAAAGGATTTTAACCAGCGATTCCTGCGCATATTTGTAGTAAAAAGTAGATGTCATTTTGCTTTTCGATGGTATATTTTTTCTATTAAAAACAAAAAAAATATGTTTTCCATTCACACGTCGCCACTGATCACACTTCTACACATAACAATGGGATCACGTGATTTGCGCGCTGTTTAGTGTGTTAGCGTGCTGATGGAACGAGACTGAGCTGTTATCACGTGACCCGCTAGGCCAGGGATGTCGAACCTTTACGTATCAACGTGCCATTTTTCCAAAGAAATGTTTAATGAGGTCATAGACGTGCCACCAAATAATTTTGACTTTGTGATTATTGGGAAAATAAAAATAATAAATACTTACTATCAATTAAAAAATCTTTATTTACACTAAAACGGAACATTTAGCATTATACGCGTAATTTAAATTAAAGTAAGATGAGTGTTCTCTCTGTTGTTACAGGTTAGATGACAAATAACATATGTTAGGGTTGTAAGATGTTACTTTTAGCAGAATGCATGCTGAACTGGAGTCATCAAATAGTAGGAGATTTCCAAACATTGTTGGGTTATTAGTTATTAGTAACCCGGGAACGTCTTTCTTAAAAAAAATCTGTCAAACGGTAAATAACCGACTCTTTAATGTTATTCATCTCTGAAAATAATGATTCGCAGGCATAGGTTGATGAAAATATTGTTAAAATAGCATGAGCCAACTTCTTCATACAATCAAATGTGTCTGGTAACGCATTCCATGTTTCCAAAATTTTGTTATTAGCATTTTCACTTATATTACCTTATATAGTCAATCTTTCTGTTTCAATTAATTCTAACTCTCTCCTTGTATCGACAAATTTTTTAATCCATTTTGAACCAAACTGGATATCAATCAGCTGCATTTCAAATTCATCAATTTCTAAACAATCGAATGGGGACAAATTCAGATTATCAAATGACGTCACGTCACTTCACACTTTTTTCGTAGTGCATAATAAATTTTGTGATCACTGATCAGTGAGGTGCCCAAAATTTTGTGTCGCGTGCCATTAATGGCACGCGTGCCATTGGTTCGCCATCCCTGCGCTAGGCTATAATACCCAACTACTCCGACTCTTTTTAATAAAAAAATCCTCGGACAGCAAAATAACATCTACATTTTTTATTCTAAATATTCTCAATCACTGGTTAAAAGCCTTCGGGAACGTGCTGTTACACCTTGTATATGTTAAAATAATTTAAACATCATCGTGTTTTTTGTCGGCAATGAAAAAAATATCAGGCTCTATACAGGATTAGGTTAGGTCAGGGGTCGATATTATTTTCTGGTCAATTTTGTTCTAATAATAATAATAATTGGATGATTTGTAGAGCGCCGTTTTTGTGAAAAATCACCTCCAGGGCACTGTTCTACTTGTTGACCACAAGTGGCTACTCAACTGAATATACTTATTTGAGCCGATCAAAATCTCAATTTTATACTTAAGTAGGAACCATTTAAATGATGTCCATTGAAAAATATTAAAATGTGTTACATAAAATAATATATTTTCTTTCTTTATACAGATCAAAGATCCATAGCTCATAAAAGCAATAAGAGTGTGCATTTCAAATTATTACGCTTACCCAGAAAGTTCAGACACTAAAGGCTGCTAAAAATTTCATGACGCCTTTGTGAAGTGAGACAAGTTGGTTGATTTCTGCTTTGTAGTCAAGAATTTAAAAAAAAAAATTGTAAATTGAAAATATTGCATATCCCTTCATAGAAATTACATTGCAGGCTAAAAATAGTTTCAACGACCTACCTATAAATTCGCAGGCATACAAAATATAATTTTTAAAATATTAATTGGTGACCAATTAATATTTTACCCTAAGTGACCAGCCAGGTATGGGGGCTCCATCGAAGCCAGAGTAAAGTTAGCCTCCCAAAAACTGGGCGTACTGTACAGGGCCCGCAGATACTTTAATAGTACACAACTGCTAACCCTGTACAAACCACAAGTGCGTCTTCTTATTGACGTGCGATTGACGACCTCCGTAGTGCAGTGGGTAAGACACTTGACTCACAATCCGGAGGTCGCGGGTTCGAACCCGGCATGCGCAAATAAATTTTATTTGATTAATTTGTGTTATTTCACAATTAATTCATTTAAAATAATATATAGTATATTTGCGGCATGTTCCAGAGTGGAAGATACTATCAGTATCGCCCTGGTGTAAGACCACCATTCAGAATTGAAACGTTGCTTGAAAATGGCTTTAGCCGTGTTTAGTGACCAGATCTGAATAGCCAGGTATTTCCCAACCTTCCTCTTCCCTACCTCCTTCCCCTCCCCACTACTTTCAGCCTCACAACATACCCCAATTGGGGATGCCATAGTCTCACTGGCTCCAGACGGGAGCAGTTGAGATTCTTGTGCGGTATGTACTGTAAAAAAAAAAAAAACGTAATATTTTAAATTATTTTTTTTCCAAACATGACTATTTCCTGCAAATAGTGCGTTTTGCAGTAAAACAATGTGTATGGACTGAACATTTTTGCTTTATTTAAAGTAAAATAATAAAAACAAGACATTCTGTGGAACAAGTATATAAAAAAAGTAAGAAAGACAAAATAGATATTGGATTTTCAAGATATGGCACATCTGCCCAGATGATAGACAATGTTAACAGCAGAAGGAGAAAGCCCTACTTGGCATAGTAACCCAAAAACCAAATACGAAAATGCTTTTGGCCCTGAAAATCTCAAATCATATCATGTCTCATGGTCTTAGTCTTCATTATACTGAATATTTTCTTAACAACTTTCCTCAGTAGTTCGTTGTACAAACTTTCAGCATGGTCGGTGTAATAAAAATTTAATTATTTTTATCACGTCTTCTTGCTTTGCTTGATTAGTTTCTAGGATTAGTTGCCGGTTGGTCGGCAATGCAAATAATATATAAAACAATTTGTTTTTCTCGTCACCCCCACAAATTCGTCACCCCATAAATTTAGTCGTTGCATTGTATTATGTTGAGGAAATACCCACCCACAGTGATTTTTCCCTTTTGGAAAATTGAAAGTCAAATTAACAAATAATCGCTATCTATTACATCCACGTCCATCAAAAGAATATCTTCAATGTCCTTCGCACTTGCAAATTCATTTTACTCAAGTATTTCTTCAAAATTTCGTCAAAAATAGTACAAAACGACCAATACAACTTGCAGCTGTCTGTTGATTTTGAGGTTATAACAATCACAAAAAAAAGTGAGTTTTGCAGAAAAAAATTTTGCCGCTCTGTAATATTTTTATTGGAAATAGTGAAATTTGCCATAAAAATAGAATTAGTCACTTTTGCAGAAAAAGGTACCTATTTTTAGCTGGAAATAGTGAGTTTTGCAGAAAAAGGTGATTTTCAAATTGAAAAATGAGGAGGATTTCGTCATTTTATGGTAAAAATAATGATGCCATTCGATTCCTTCACCTCGAATTTGTCTGACTGCATATATAACTCAATTTATCCCATTTTGGAAATAGTAAGTTTTGCATTATCACCCCACATACGTGACATTTAAAACAATAAATTACTGTGCAACTACGAGTAGTGTGTTAAAGCAACTCGTGCAATGATCACCGTAGTGATCTCCCAGTGCATTTAATATCGACTCTGCTAAAGAATCCTGTGCAATTATCAACCATTGTGATCTCTCAGTAAAAAAGTATCAAAAAGAATACAAGCCCAGAATTACAATGTGCTACGACAGCGAGGGAAATATTTTGAATGAAAAGTCAAGAATTCTGAATAGATGGGTGGAATATTTTGATGCTCTGCTAAACAGAAGTGTCGATGAGAGTGTGGGTGAAAATTTGACAAGGGATGGAAACATCACTGATGGTGGTACTAATGATGATGACAATGTCGAGCCGCCACCAACATTAGAAGAAGTAGTGGGTGCCATTAAAAGTCTACATAACAATAAATCACCTGGAACTGACAATCTCTGCAGAGTTATTCAAATATGGCGGAGAGAACCTTCAAGTCCATATATATAATATCATTAAATCCATCTGGTGCTCTGAGACTCTGCCAAGTGAATGGAACTGTGGAATAATTTGCCCTCTTCACAAGAAAGGAGACCCTATGAACTGCTCTAACTATAGGGGCATAACGCTGCTGAATATCTCATACAAGATCCTATCAAATGTACTGTGTGGTAGGCTTATGAAATATTCGGATGGCATAATTGGCCAATATCAAACTGGGTTCCGTAAGGGGAAATCTACAACTGATCAAATCTTTTCACTGAGACAGATACTGGAAAAAACAATAGAATTTAATGTTGATACATACCATCTCTTCATAGATTTTAAGGCTGCCTATGACACGGTAAATAGAGAAAGACTGTGCAGAGCCTTGGATGAATTTAATATCCCAAGAAAACTGGTAAACTTAGTAAGGCTCACAATGTCTAATGTTGAGTGCCGAGTCAGAATACAACAGGATCTGTCAGACACCCTAAAGACCTTCAATGGACTAAGACAAGGAGATGCACTTGCCTGCATTTTATTCAATTTAGCGCTGGAAAAGGCCATCCGAAATGCAGGTATACAAACCACAGGCCATATTTTTAACAAGTCTGTACAGCTCCTTGCTTATGCTGACGATATAGATATCATCGCACGCTCAGAATATGAACTAAAATCGGCATTTAAAAGCTTAGCTACGTCGGCAAGGAACATGGGATTGGTCATCAACGAGGGGAAGACAAAATATATGCCCGTACGTGGACGCCAGAAACCACCAAGTATACAGATAGATAATTATACATTTGAAACTGTCAACGAGTTTGTATATCTCGGTACTATGGTGACAAATGACAACAATGTATCCAGCGAAATCAAAAGAAGAATAGTAGCTGCAAATCGATACTACTTTGGGCTACAGAAGCATATGAAATCTCGCCACCTTACCAGAAGAACTAAAGTCCTGCTTTACAAGACCCTTATACGACCTGTTCTTATGTATGGTTCGGAATGCTGGACAATCAGTAAGGGTGATGAAGGAGCCCTAGAAAGTTTTGAAAGGAAGGTGCTGCGAAGGATTTACGGCCCAGTCTGTGATAATGGAGAATGGCGTATCAGATACAACCAGGAGCTATACGATCTTTACGAGGACCCTAATATCTCCAAGGAAATCAAAACTGGAAGACTCAGGTGGGCTGGACATATCCAGAGAATGAGCGAAGGAGATATTCCAAAGCGAATTATGGATGGTGCACCTGGGGGTCGGAGAAGAGTTGGAAGACCAAAGCTTCGATGGCTGGATGGAGTGGTGAAGGATGCAAGCACCATCGGCATCCGAAACTGGCGCAATGCAGCACAACACCGACAGTCATGGAGGCAGGCTCTGCTGAAGGCCAAGACCCGACCTGGGTTGTAGAGCCACAGATGATGATGATGATGATGTGATCTCTCAGTGCAGTGCAATCTGCAATGTGCGTTTGCAGTGATTGCAGTATCATAAGATAAAGGGGTAAGTCAGTCTTTTACAAATATCCAAATGTTTATCAATTCCTAATAGTTTCAACTTGAAAAGTTTATTTAATTAAATGAAGACAATATTAACGAAACTCAATCAAAAATCTGGAGACAGAAAATCAGAAAAAGATATTGTTGATATGATTATAGTCCACAAATTGATTCGCAGAGAATATATGCAACTACAAGAGCAATTACCTGCAGCATTTCTAAATACTTCAAATGGACCAGCAAAGTGAAGCAACAACCTACAGGTATCAAATAAAAAAACGGACAAAAGCAAGTTGGTGTTAAAATCACTTCACTTAGATCGCTAAAAAAATATGTTCATGCGTATTTAACGTAAATAAATGCATTTTTGCAACGAATTCACAAATACAGATAAACTCGGCTGTTCATCACCGAAATAGCTAGTCATGAACTTGCGTATGGAGCACAGATTCATTCAACTCTCCCGGTCCGAAATACCCCAGACTATTCGCACACTTTGTCGCTTGGTGTAGTTGGCGATTTAAATTTATAGCGGGCGTTTATGACTTGCATAAATAGAACAATGTAAGTAAATGTTGTGTGTTCATGAACTTACAGAAGGAAATTGAAATTAAAATGGAAATTGATTGAATTTTTATGTTAAGCATTTATAATGGTTTTTCTAATCGCTTACGAATAACAGGAATAAATAGCTCAAGTAACAGGATATTTTCACTTTTTTTTTCGTTATTTGTTTTTGGGGTGTTATGTCGTGCTGTACTACCTCCTTCTTTAGCCAACGTTTCGGAAAGCGTTGCAGTGTTCATAATCATAACACATCTGCCGGATCTGCCCCGATTTGACTGCCTTTGGCCGTGAAAATCTAAAAACATATTCGGGTATTTTCACTGTTTTTTTATCCATCAAAAAATTACGATATGTTTTTTGTATTTTGGAAGATATATTTTTTTTGTTTTTGTGTTGAGGAATAAATTTTCTATAATTATTTGAAATGGGCAATTTTAGGTTTGCCGCAAAAACATGTTCGTTTTTATCCGTCATTTCGGCGCGACGTCAAAACTGGTGACAACCGTCTTACAAGACAGTGGCGTTTTCTACCCCATTAGTAGCCAGTTGGAACCGTTTCAGATTGCACTATTTTTCAAATAAAAAATTATAAATGATCACAATCATTAACATAAACTTTACTTCTTCCACACATCAGAAAATATTACGAGCACGATTCGGAATTGTGAAAGTGGCTGTGGTTTGTTCCAGAGGAATTGTATGCTTTTCTTAAAAATAATTCCCCCCAGACCTACTTCATCATTGTGGATGGTGTGTTGAGGGTCGTTTTAAGGAAAAGAAGGAGAGGGAGTTCTGGGAAGGAAAAATATATGAGGGATAGGTAGAAATCTGGGGGTCAGTGGGTGGCGTATGAATCTATCTCTTCCAATACAAGGTAATGGGTCGAGAGAGTCCGACTGGAGAGTCTCCCTCGACTGGGCTCTCCTGATCCGGCCCTGACGCCACCGAGACCTGAAGAAATCGCACCCTGAACCCAGGCACCCCTGCTAAGTCACCAACTGGGGCTTGCCACTTGGGGTGACCCACGACAGAGGTGTTGGTTAACCAATGAACGGTTTCAGGTGCGGCGCGGCGTCACCCATTTTTGCCTTTTGATTTGATCAAGAAGATCCCAAAAAATTATAAAGAACTTTCTGGTACCCGGCATACGTTGCAATGCCATTCAAAGAAATAAATTGTTTTTTTCTTCTGCAAGTCCATTCCGTACCCCCCCGTTCCCCTCCTTCATCCCTTTCTCCTCCTGCGTTCCCCTTCCACCATCTCCCTCCTATAATGGTAAGCTATGGCGTTATGACATTTGTATTAAAAAATATATTACAGGTGGTGCGCGAGTAGTTTGAAAATGTGTGTATTTCATATATTTTAGAGGCACGGAGGGAAGATAGGAAGGGGTGGGGTAGGCACCTCCTTCGTTACCCACCCCTTCCTACCTTCCCTCCGTGCCGCTAAAATATATGAAATACACACATTTTCAAACTACTCGCGCACCACCTGTAATAATTTTTTTAATACAAATGTCATAACGCCATAGCTTACCATTATATATAGAAACACTATATGCTGCTGAAATGCAATGTTCTGTAAAAAAAAATTGAGACAATCCATCGATTACTTTCCTAGATTTGCAGCCTCAAACGACTCCAGATACTAATATCTACAGCCTGTATGTCGGACGAATATCTACAGCTCATATGTTGGACTAATATCTATGAACTTCAGAGTGAGGACTAATATCTACAGAGCTAAGGTCGGACAAATATCTATGACGGTCCCAGTGGTGACTAATGTCTATGGAGCGTAGGTTGGACTAATATCTACAGAGGGCAGCTGAGCAAGAGGTTGTACGGAAAAGCATAAATTACTTCAATTTAATTAGAAATTACGTAAAGACTTAAACGTTTAAAGTACGTACATGAAGTTTTTGCATAATATTACGTATTTTACTGTTATACAAATACTTCGGTCGGGTAATGTCAATAGTCAGAATAATACAAATGTATGTTTGCGACGACGTATAAATTTAAATGCCGAGACTGAGATATGTGGCGGTCCAACTTTTCTGCCTACCGTCGATCCTTTCTTTTAGTTAGTTCTGAAGCTGTAGTATTGTAGCATCCCCTAGTGGACTCCAGATACTAATATCTACAGCCTGTATGTCGGACGAATATCTACAGCTCATATGTTGGACTAATATCTACGAACTTCAGAGTATGGACCATTATCTACAGAGCTAAGGTCGGACACGAATATCTATGACGGTCCCAGTGGTGACTAATATCTATGGAGCGTAGGTTGGACTAATATCTACAGAGGGCAGCTGAGCAAGAGGTTGTACGGAAAAGCATAAATTACTTCAATTTAATTAGAAATTACGTAAAGGCTTAAACGTTTAAAGTACGTACATGAAGTTTTTTGCATAATATTACGTATTTTACTGTTTACGAGGACAATAATTTATTGAACAAACATGGAGGTCATAATATAAAGATATTTATTTATTTCGAAATACACGGCACCACAACCTAACCTAACCTAACTGACGTCATGGTAACAGGCTAAATAATTTTGAAATAAAGAAAGCTGTTAAAACAAAAACCCAAATCCTTAATAATCAGCTAAATGTGTCCAATAGTCCGACATTAGGGATTTTTACATAGATACATACATACATAAATTAAGTTTTTTAAACTGCGTACGCAATATAACGTTATTCCAATATGCTATACATAATTGCAAATCCAACCTCTGCCAGTGCTGTAGATATTCGTCCACACTTTGGTTCTTATAGATATTAGTCAGCAGTTTGAGCTGTAGATATTCGTACGCACTTTGGTTCTCATAGATATTAGTCCGATTTGTTCAGTTTTTTGGAATTCCTGTAGATATTAGTAGACGCCTCCGCCTCAAACATACGGAACCTAAATTTTTATATACGAGTATGTATACTCGTAGATGATTTAAGGCTGATGAATAAGATTCAGAAATTTTCGCTTTTCGGGGGCGTCCAAGAAAAAGAATGTATAATAAAGTAAATCGAAAATGCGAGTTGCAATAAAAGTGTTTGCAAAATATGACGAAGTTTGAATGTTGGAGAAACGAAAGTGTGCCAGAACAAAGTTGTGTGGGGTTCCTTGTTCCATTCTCTTGACCGATGGTTACTATTACTTTGATAATATCGATCATGATGTGTAATGTCTATTATGTTCTCTCCAGAGACAAATGTAATTTAGTAAGTACTGGGACTTGCACTCTCTTGTACTATAGGATGTTTATTAAGGGCTTAGGTTCTTAAAATACAGTCACTGTTTATTGATGTATCGTATTTTATAATAATACTTCTGAGGACAAACATCCTTTCCCAGACTGAAAGCTAGTTTTAATCTGCGGAACTGCTAAACTCTAAAGAACATTTACCTTCGGTCACCATCGGAATATCTCGGCAAAGAGACCATGTGACCCGAAGAGCTCATATATAGGAATGGACTAAATCGTAGACTAATATTGACCATCACAACACGGGCATGTGGTCGAAAAATCCCTAATTCATCAAATAAACAATTCAATGAATAAAGAAAACTTAAAAAAAACGAGTGTGCTTTAGACCACACGATTGAAGTAAAACTTCACTAACTTATATCTCCCTCTCAACTTCCGTTCGCCTCACCCGATCACACTTTTCATGACGCCCTCACCAACTTACTCCCCAAGTCAAGGGTGCTTAAAGAAGTTTTACTTAAAAAAAATGACCCATTGGAATTATGTCCTCTGCGTGCGAACTGTACCTAAATTTCTCAAAATAAACAATAAATATTGTTAATCTCAAGTGACCTCCCAGGTAAGTATGGTCCTGAATATTTTCTGCCTGTATATGTAGTACATTTTTACACAGCATTGCGTTCATCGGTCAATTTATGTACATATAGATTGTTGAGATATGTTGTAGTTTGTACAGCTCCCTTGAAGTGATCTTTCAATATCATTATTGTTATTAATTACGTCTGAAATTACCAGATTCTCATTTCGAGTTTTTGCCAGCGAATTCGGCAAATTTTATAAACAACGGCGACGAGCTACATGTAATACAAAACACTGTGGTGTTCAAAGTCTTCTTGTTTGAATGAGTCCTCATTCTATCTTTTGAGACTCGTCCAGAATTTTCCATCTAGAGAAGCAATGGTTCTGTGAAAAACAGAATTCTGGAGACGTCCGAACAGAGAAAGCTCTGTAGGACACTCCCACAAAGCGCACAAAGGGCTTTGTATCAGAATCCACATAATTTTAGATTGCATAATGTTGCTTTTTTGCACAAAGTGCAAATTGTTTTGTTTTTAAAGTAGCACTTCTGGTCTTCTTCTGGTTTGCTTACTATTTTATTTTCAAAGCAGATTTTCAAGTCAAATAATTATTTTAAATAGGAAAAGAAAAAAAAAACTTTGCTGCAATAGTAAAAAACTTTGTGTATGTTCTGTATCTTGTGAATTTTTATTACTGTGTTCATTGTAATTTCTCAAAAAGAGATACCGGGTACTGTATAGTGGTAAATCTAGGGGTCGGACTTTTCTTGTTCTATGTGAGAGCGATAGGGTTGTTTAAAAATTTATTTTTACATTAGTTACACACGGGAGGTTCCGAGAAAAACAATTCCCCTCGAGGCCCATGTCATCTTTGAGGATGCTGTGTAGAGGGTCTTTTTAGGGAAAGAGAGGAGATGAAGTTCTGGAAAGGAAAAATGTATGAGGGGTGATTAGTAATCTGGGTGTTAATGCGTTCAGGAGGGACGGAATTTTAAATCCACCCCTCCCACTGCCGTGCAAGCCGATGAATGGAGAGTCCGGCTGGATAGATCTAGGTAAGGTCCCCTTCAACCAGTCGATCCGGCCCGCCATGCAGTAGGTGGGCAAACGCATTCGCCGCAAAGACCTACAACTCACCCCATGCTAAATCACCAAACGTAGCGAATCACTTGGGGTGTTGATTATCCAATAAATGGTTCCCGGGGCGGCGGTACCATTCCCGCCTATCAAGCTAGGGTTGAATTTTTTTGGTTATCAGGTTATTAATACTTTTATTATGTTATACAAAAATCAAAAAGTGTTATACATAGAAAACCATAAAACGTACGGGCTACAAGCATCGGTCCCATACAGAAAGAAAAAAAAATTGTATGGGACCGATCTAGTTGAATTTTTTTTATTTCTTATTGTGAATCATAGTCTAAATCCGATTACATGAAAAAAATCACCGAAAAGTGTTATATTTGAAAAAAAGTTACAGGCAAAATACAGTCGTCGGGTTAATTGCTATTTTATTTTTCTGTATTGGACTGCAATTTTCATTGGTTTTTAATTGGTTGCAATTTTCTATTACTTATCGAAAAAGATGGTTTGAATAAGATTCAATGAAAAAAATCAATGACTAGTGTTGTATTTGAAAAAAAAGAAGAAATTTACATAATTAATTTAAATGCAAACCGTTTTTTTTTCATTTTTATTTTATTTATTTTTTATTGAAAGTATAGTTATTACATAAATATCAACAAACAAGTCCTGCTAAGCCAATTAAACTGGCTTGTCAACAGGTGCTTATAGTTACGTAATATACATTTTAAAAGTTATAATTTACATCTTATATCTACAAATTCAACGTTTTTTCATACATATCAATATAAATATTTTTTTTGCCGATAGCCAATTTTTCACCACATTTTTAACCTTATTCATAGATTTACATTGCTTTATAGTGTCGGGTAATAAATTAAATATCTTCGTTATGTTGTATTCAAACGTTCTCTGTCCGTACTTATTTTTAAATTTCGGAGCTATTAACCCTAATATAAATTAATTTATTAATTCAGAAGGTTTTTATTTATTTAAAAAGTAGGTAACATAGAATGTAAGTGAAGCAAAAATAGATAATCTGCCAATATCCCCCAAATCAACAATAATATTAATGAAAATGTTTAAAATTGATATTCATATGAGTTTATGAAAAACGTAGAAATAGTTGGCACATACGGCGTTTGAAGTTTGCCAAGTTCAAATTGTTGTCAAATACATCCATATAGTTTAAATACTTCTTATCAAGCTTGTATTGGGGAATGCAAACTTTAGTTGGAATGAGATATATACGAGTACATATAAAATGTTAATTTTTTTCTCCTTTTTATTGTTTTTTAATGTTTTTCTAGTTAAGTGTAGGTACATGCTGATTTATTAAAAGCAGGAGTACGCAAAAATCGAATTTAGAGTGTATGTTCTGTCAAGTAACAAAATATTAGTTTAATTAAAAATTCGAAATATGCGTGAAAAAATATGATTTAGGGTGCCCGCAGAAAACTATTCTAAAATTTATACAAATTCAAAAAAGTCTCCCAACTAAAAAAGTCTCTCATGTGCGCACCTCCATATTTCGAAATGGATTTTCATGCCTGCAACATTGGGTCAAAAGTTCTGATTTCCGAGTAAAACACTTACTAATTTTATACTTACTTGTAGATTTAAAGGTCAGAATGCCGTTGGCGCTAATAAAAACTGTCAAAAGAAGCGAAGCTAGCAGTCCACAATGGAGTCCTGGTACCTACCCTGATGTATGGCAGAGAGGCATGTAACTGGCAGAGCAAGGCTGAAAGTAAACTGAATGCTGTAAATCAGATCCCTGAGGCGTATGTGTGGTAAAACCATGTATGATCGTGTTAGAAATGTGGATATCCGCAAAGAATGTAAGGCTGATGTAAGCACAATGAGTAAGATTAAGAAAGGGACCCTCAGATGGTTTGGACACGTAGAGCGAATAAACGAAGAAAGTAGTGTAAAAATAATATACGAGTATGACGCAAATATGAATGGAAGAAGAAGTCGGGGACGCCCGAGGAAGACATGGCACGATCAAGTGAATCAGATACTTGAGACGGGCCATGTCAAAAGTCAGAATAATAGAATAATAATAATAGAGTATGTATGAGACGATGTATGAATGTGAGTGAGACAAAACCGAGTGAAACCGAGTTGTTTGGCGGCCCTTCCTCTCTGCCTACCCCTCCGGGGAAACGGCGTGATGGTTAGTTAGTTAGTTAGATTTAAAAATATTATCATAAAAATACTGGTATGGTGATGCATTTTTAGTTAGAATTCTTTCAGTTGTTCCTTTCCTCCTTGCATGGAAAAACGTGTAATGAGCCCGGGGCAATTTTCTTAGAGGAGCGGCATTCCATATTTTAAAAATTCGCATTCAAAGAGTTCCGCACACAATGAACTTTCGGGGGGAGAGAAGCGGAAAGCCGCCGGCCAATCAACCGGAACTAGGCGCCGGGCGGCAGAGAGAAAAGGCGGAAGAAGCGTAGGGAGTAGGAACCGCGTTCCGGTTACAGTGCGGAAGAGAAGCAAGCAGGTCGCGGCCTAACACAGCCTTTGTAGATTTTGCGGTCTTTGTTTGCCGGAAGGAGCTCCATTTCAGATTGCATGTGTGGAAAATGCAGTCCAAAAAATACGAAAAAACTGCACTTTAATGAGGAAAAAGTACGGAACGCCCGAGCAAAAAACTTCAGTATCAAATGAATTAAATACTTGATACGGGCCATGTCAAAAGTCAGAATAACAGAAGAATATGTATGAAACGTAGTTGTGTGGCGGTATATCTCTCTGCCCACTTCTGCCGGAAAAAACATCCTGTTGGTTAACCCCTATTGGGCGGCTGGCTACATTTGCGAATGTTCACCGGAAACGGCGTGAATTTTCAGTTTTGTTACTTATGTATTAAAATTCTTATAACTCTGCAATCTGACGATTTAAAGTTTAAAAAAAAATTGTGTAATACGATCAATTGCTTAAAGTACAGTTGTAGGGGCGTGTAAATAGCCCCTGACACGAGGGAATGACTACCCTATGTAAATTAACGAAAATCGAATTCTTCCCTATGTGACACAAAAACAGTTGACCCAGCAATTCCAAAATCCAAAGTGAAAACAAAACAATACTCACTCAGAGAATGCAGCTCATCCACGATGTCCAACACAAAAGAGACTTCTTTTCATTAAAAAATATCAAGGCGGTATTGCATAATCTTAACAGATGTTTCGCACAGCAAAGAAGTTTCAACAATGAATAAATTTGCATATTAATAATACGTGCCAAAAAATCTTGCACAACAATAATCCAATTATTGGGTGAATTATTCGATAATGACTGACTAGGAGAGACATCTCTTGGCTTTGCCTCACACTCCCGTCGGAAGTAATTGCCTGATTCACAGAGGTAAGGAAATGCATGAATATACTGAATCTCAAGTCACATAGGTAAATTCAATACAATACAAAAACCATAGATGGCGCCCTCATGGTCTCATAGCATATTTATGGCGCGTATCCAACAGTTAAAAATAATAACAACTAAAAATGTTGAGTAGAGATCAACTAATAAATAAATAAACAAACTTGTAATTACCACAAAAATGTAGCCTTCCCGCAAATAATCAGTCATAGAATAGTAATGGTATAGTTTATCGTAAAACTTAATTAGTATATGTCATAAATGTACTTTTCCACATACTGTTATAACAAATTAAAACTTTTTTTTTCAACGAATATACGTAAACAAATGATTTTTTCAGTCACTATAAGAAATTGCCCTTCTCACTCACACACATTCAAGATACTCTGCGTCGGCATTGAAGACAGTGACCACGCGTTAGTTTTGTGGGACCGGGCGTGTATTATCAATTAAAAGTTTTGTAGTGTGTGATATATTTTAAAATATTTTGTAGGGCTTAAGCAACTTCACAGTCACTACACCAATGACGAGTCTGAACTCGTTTTTTTGGCTCTCGCATAGTGTTTTTACAAACAACATAACATCGCCGGGATGATGTTTGTTGCTTTGAGTAGACTGTTAGCATTTTAAAACTAAACTGTAACCATTTCTCCACGCAGGCAAAAAACTATGTCCATCTTTTTTTGCCGGGGGATTAATTTCTAATAAATCAGAATCCTCAATTTCACTGTCACTTATTTCTGGAGGATCCTCTAAATTGTCCACTCTATACTCATCATCGTCACTCATAGAAAAATCTGAATCAATGTTTAAAACATATCGTTCTACTCTTCCTCTTCCATTGTTGAAACAGTAAAATTGAAATAAAAAACAATAACATAAATATTATAATTCACATAACAAAACACGACAAAGTCCACCAAATCTTAATGTTTATAATATAACACCAAGAAGTCATAATCAATCTCCAGTTACCGGCGCCTCGAAACGATCAAAACTAATGGATACCCTACAATATAAACAAACACACTACAAACGCGTGTACCGACAGGCGATCACGGCGCGACCAGTACACAGGCATACTGTAACGTAACTGTGTGAGTGGCATAATTTCCGATAGGAGATTTCTGTGAGATGAGATGTTACAAAAACAGCTCGGAAATTAAAAACTCTCAAGTAAAAGTGTTAATATATTTTTTATGAGGTAGATAAATCATCAGGCTAATGAAAAATCCCTTTTCTTTCGTCTTTGATCAGTAAATAAGCGTTACAAATAATAATTAAAGTGACTCACGCTCCGTGGCTACGAGTGTAGCCAGCCGTCAGCTAGGACCGAATTATCCGGGCTGCAAACGTAGCCAGCCGCCCAATAAGGGTTAAGTAGTTCTATAATTGTACGTATCCACTCAGGCGGCTATAGGGGCCCAGAAGTCGAAGGTCATTTAAAGAAATTGATATTATGATACAATATCAAATTAAATACATAATATTAATTTGCAAGTATTTCACGGGTTTGAAGAACAAATTACATTTAACATTAGCCTAGTGTGGTAGCCAAAAAAAAAAAACAAATATCTGTAACTAATAAAAAATTTATGAAATTAAAAAAAATATATATATATAGTAAATTATTTCATGCGATAAGTGTACAATATGCAAAATCAACCTACGTTTATCAAACCATCTCTTTCACACGCATAATATTGATCATGCTCTCTCCCTCATGGCAATGACACAAAATGTCTTCGAATTCCAAAAGCATTTTTACTACGCGACATAGTGCCATATTGTTTATTGTATGGTGCGTAGAGAGACAGAAGACAAGATATTGTGATATTTGATAAATTGACACAGCCAATCATAGTGCGTGGAAAAGAAAGCTTCCATTTAAGACGTTAGATGTTACTACTTGCCAATACATTAGAATAATACCAGTTGTTTTGATTTGCATAATATTTCATAATATTATGTTTTACACTTATCTTATAATTTTGGCTGGTCTTTGACCAATTGACCTGAGGGAAGAACCGCCACTGACCCACATAATAAAATTTCCTTTGAGTATACCTTTAACGATACACAGAACAGAGACCTTAGGGAAATACTGGATGTTACCATAAACTTTATCAAACAAACTAATGAAGTAATCAGCAAAGCCAATTCAATACTGAGATTTATAATTCGCATACCAAAACCTTTTCGCAACCAAATAAATTCTTAAGGTCTATTAAATTCAGAATATATATTACTGAATGTATGTAACTATCTTCGCGTGTTATTTTGAAAGGAAAGGAAAAAAAAGGTATGAAGAGTTGTTAAGAATCTGGGAGTCAGTGTGTCCAGGTGTGATGGACATATGAATCCATCCCTCCAACAGCAAAGTGACTTCCTTCAACCAGTCTCCCGATCCGGACCGCCATCCAGCAGGTTGAAGGCTTGAACCCGGGCACTCCTGCTAAGCCACCAAACGTACAGAACCACTTAGGGTGACATCTGGCAGAGTTGTTGGATATCCAATAAGTGGTTCCCGGGGCAGCGTTACCCACCCGTCTCCCAAATCTCTACATATTATAAATTAAAGTCCTACCCGTCGTCTGTCTGTTCGTCTGTTCGCGATAAACTCAAAAACTACTGAACGGATTTTCATGCGGTTTTCACCAATAGAAAGAATGATTCGTGAGGAACGTTTAGGTATTTTGTGAAGGATTTGTGAAAATTGGCTGAAACATAATGATAATTGTTAGAAGCATCGGAAAAGATAAGCCGCCTGGGAGCTTTCATCGAAAACACTGCCTAATCCCTTTGAGATATAACAAAACAATGCATGGTGGGATATTCCTATAGATCTACAAAAGAGTCCGCGATGGCATATATCAATATTTTACGGATAGCTTACTGTACCCATTCTGTCTTCTAAAAAAATGGTCACGTACAATGCGATAGTTGGAAAGTTATTTAGACGGATACAGTATTAAGAGACTAGAGAAAACCTGAAATATGCCATTTTTAAATCAGATTTTAGACGTATTGACTCTTTTCCACAAAAAATTATGAATGGACTTTAAAAGATTGTTCTTTTATCTAGCATTCGCATGTTTTGAATTATGAGAAAAAATGTTTATTTTTAGTATAATAAGGTTATATCATAGGTCGTTGGCAGATTTGTTAAATTTTCAAAAAAGATTTTGTATTATCCACACCCATTTCAAATCATATAATCACGCAGTAAAATAAATCCATGCATTATCTAGGTATAGCAGGTTTTAGAATTTTAATTTTAGTTTTAATAAAATCATTAAAAAAATTTACGTACACGTGTTTCTTGACGAAAATTGGTCCGTTTGTGTATTTATTTGCGCACTTACAAACTAATATATTTCAGATACGATTTTAGATTTTCACGGCCAAAAGTATTTTTGTTATTAGTTTTTGGGGTATTATGCCGTGTTGCGCTACCTCCTTCTTTAGCCAGAAGGAGGCCCCAAAAACTAATAACAAAAATAATATATTTCAGATTTTTTTAACATTTTTATTTAACTGAGACATTATTGAAAAATGATAAATACTTATAATCAAAAAATAATTACAAAAAGTACATTATTTTAATAGTATTACTTTTGTAATTTTTATGACGCCATAGCTTATCAGTATATACATATACCTTCGCAGTCGTGCGCACAACCACTCACCAAAGTTTCATCGCAATCAGATGAATAGTTTCATAATGCCAGAGCTCACCATTATGCATAGAAACCTTCGCGGGCATGCTTACAACTTATAACCCAAGTTTCATTGCAATTCTATGAATGGTTTAGGAACGTACATATAAGGAAAAAAAAAATAAATAATTTTGTATATATTCTGATTTCAAAGTAATAACTATTTAAATCTTTACTACGAATCGCTTTACATTATCAATACCATAAAATATGTATGTTTTGAATAAATTTAAGCTTTTCCTATCGTTTCGCTCGAGTAGAATCAAAATAAAATTTATTATTCTTTATGAAAAAAATATAAGCGAAAACTAAAAAAAATGTATTTTTCATAAGAAATGTATGAACGCTTATAATAAATTAATATAAAAATACAATATTATGGCTAAAATTATCTGTGATTACTTTTATTATTTCTTAAAAAAATATTTACAAACAAATAAAAACCATTTTCGTTATTTGTTTTTGGGGTGTTACGCCGTGTTGCGCTACCTCCTTTTAAAATAAAAACCATTTTCGCACTTGTAATCGGGCGAGTGTAGACTCCGTTTGCCAAGCGATTTTTATTCCTTACTAGCTTTTTTCCCACGGCTTTGCTCGCATGGTGTGAGGGAGTGTCTCATCTGCCTCCTCCATGTCCCTCCCTCCCCCCTAACTCCCCTCCTACCTCCCTCTCCTCCTCCCCCGAACCTCCCCCCCTCCCCAACATCCCCTCTTCCCCCCACCAACCCCACCCTCCCTGCCCCTCCCCACCACTATCTCCCCTGCATCAAATCACCAAAGTTTCATCGCAATCTGATGAATGATTTAGCAACGCTTAATTTCATGATGCCAGAGATCACTTTTGTACACAGGAACCATCGCGGGCATGCGCACATCGAATCTCCAAAGTTTCATCGCAATCGGATGAATGGTTTAGCAAACAAACCTAGAAACCAACATATTTTAATTTTTTATATATATAGACAGATACTTATATTCGTGGCGATATAAGGCATATACATATAAGGAGAATGTACACGCTATTGGCTTGTAGCTTCATCTTAATAATAAACAACGCCACAACCAAAGAAAAATGAATTATTCAGCATATTTTTTTGTTATTTTATTTTAAAAATATATATATTCCTGTAACAATAAAACACGAGCATGTTAGAATGAAAAGGAGCTTTTCATACGCACGGATTACGATATTTTTATAACAAGCGTAAAACAAATCCCTTCAAATTAGGCGAAGGTCATAAACCTCAAATAAAACAGCGGGTAGCCAAAGGGTTGGAAGATTAAAAACTAACCCTTTCGCCATTGACGCAGTTTCCACAAGGTGAGCCCACTACTACCACCAAAAACTGAAAAAGTCATTTTATCATAAATACAAATTTCAGTAGAGTGCATCAGTTAGACCAGTGTGAATTGTCTAACTGATGTCACGTTGTACGAACTCAAATTCAATGAACTCAAATTTACATTGAATTATAGTGTACTTTATAAAAATTGAAATTGCTTGTGTGAAGAGTACAAACAAGCAATAAAGTAGGTAGATAGGTAGGTAAAATAGGTAGGCTATTTTCAATGTAATATTTTAATGGAAATTTATTTTAGTTGGCATTTTCAAAATAATTACAATATGCCGATGATTTTCTTGGGTTCCATTATTCTTGTTCATGTCACAAAGTCCATTCTTATAATTTACTTGGGTCAATTATTCTTGTACACGTCACAAAGTCCATTCTTATAATTTGCTTGGGTGAATTATTCTTGCACACGTCACCAAGTCCATTCTAAGATTGCTTGGGTCAATTATTCTTGTCCACGTCACAAAGATTCTTATGATTTACTTGGGTTCCATTATTCTTATAAACGTCACAAAGTCCACTCTTGGAATTTGCTTGGGTAATTTATTCTTGTACATGTTACACAGTCCATTCTTATGCTTTGCTTGGGTTCCATTATTCTTGTACACTTCACAAAGTCCATTCTTATAATTTGCTTGGTTTCGATTATTCTTGTGCACGTCACAAAGTCCATTCTTATGATATCCTTATCACTGCCTCAAAGCTTTGGAATGTTTTACGGCCTGAATAAGACTTGTGCTTTTATGACAGTTACGTATTATTTTTTAAAAGCGTCGAAGCATTTAATTTTATTCTTTTTTTTTGGCAAATGAAATAGTTAAAAAGTTTTAAATAGAGATGTTTAATTACTTGCAAAGCCTGCCGACAATAAAACCTCAAGCGAGATAAATAGGCTTGATTGTACAGTAAGTTCTAAGGCTGCATATAAACACGGGGGCTGAACCTGCTAGCCGAACCTGCCAGCCGAACCACGAATACAAGGAAATATTTCAGGTTTTTGTTTATAGAAATTATTTTATTTAAAATATGAATCTATTATGATAACTGAAATTATAATATGCTCAATTTATCCTACTCCTACTAATCAATATATATTATAAAAGAAAGTCCAAAAAAACGTGCGGAACGCAAAAACTCAGAAACGAGTGCCAGTACGATCAAGAGAGTTATATGGTTTGGTAGATCTCTATCCCCCCTAGGGAATAAGGGTATTCGTTTTTACCTAAAGGGCTTGCTTTTGAAGATATAAGGGCTGAAAGTTCTAAGAAGACTCTAGAAACTTCAAGAAGAGTCTGGAAGATTCCGGAAACTTCTAGAAAATTCGATAAGACTCTGGAATATTCTGGAAGTAATGGAGGAGTATGTCAGCGAGTCTAGAAGGTTCCGGAAAGTTCAAGAAGGTTCGATAAAGCTGTAGAAAGTTCTGAAAGGAGTGGAGGAGTGTGTCGGTGTGTCTAGAAGGTGCGGAAAATTCTAGAAGGTTCGATAAAGCTGTAGGAAGTTCTGGAAGGTGTGGCGGAGTATGTCGGTGAGTCTAGAAGGTTCTGATGGTTCACAAATGCTTGAGAAAATTGTGGGAGTAGGAAGTTCTAGAAGCTTTCAGAATTAAATAACGGTGAGTCTAGAAGATTCCGAAAGTTCTAGAAGGCTCGATAGAGCTATACAAAGTTCTGAAAGGAAAGGAGGAGTGAGTCGGTGTGTCTAGAAGGTTCCATAAGGCTGTGGAAGTTTTAGAAGGTTCTCTAAGGCTGTACAAAGTTCAGGAAGTAGTGGCGGAGTATGTCGGTGAGTCTAGATGGTTCCGGAAAGTTCTAGAAGGTTTTATAAAGCTGTAGAAAGTTCTAGAAGGTTCCATAAGGCTGTAGAAAGTTCTGAAAGGAGTGGAGGAGTGTGTCAGTTTGTGTAGAAGGTTCCGAAAAATTCTAGAAGATTCCACAAAGCTGTATGAAGTTCTAGAAGTTTCGTTAAAGCTGGAAAAGGTTCTAGAAGGAGTGGCGGAGTAAGTCGGTGAGTCTAGAAGGTTCCGGAAAGTTCTCGAAGGTTCGATAAAGCTGTACAAAGTTCTGAAAGGAATGGTGGAATATGTGGGTGGGTTTAGAAGTTTCCCGAAATTCTAGAAGGTTCGATAAAACTGTAGAAAGTTTTAGAAGGTTCCGTAAAGCTGTAGAAAGTTCTGATAGGAGTGGAGGAGAGTGTCTGTGTGACTAGAAGGTCCCGAAAAAATCTTTAAGGTTCCATAAAGCTGTAGGAAGTTCTAGACGGTTCGATAGGAATGTACAAAGTTCTGGAAGGAGTGGCGGAGTATGTCTGTGAGTCTAGAAGGTTTGATAAATCTTTAGAAAGTTCTGGAAGGTGTGGCGGAGTAAGTCGGTGAGTCTAGAAGGTTCCGGAAAGAACTAGAAGGTTTGATAAAGCTGTAGAAAGTTCTAGAAGGGGTGGAGGAGTGTGTTGGTGTATGTAGAAGGTTCTGGAAAATTCTTGAAGATTCCACAAAGCTGTAGGAAGTTCTAGAAGGTTCGATAAAGTTGTACAAAGTTCTGGAAGGAGTGGCGGAGTAAGTCAGTGAGTCTAGAAGGTCCGGAAAGTTCTAGAAGGTTTGATAAAGTTGCACAAAGTTCTGAAAGGAATGGTGAAATATGTCGGTGGGTTTGGAAGTTTCCGGAATGTTCTAGAAGGTTCGATAAAACTGTAGAAGTTCTAGAAGGTTCCGTAAAGCTGTAGAAAGTTCTGATAAGAGTGGAGGAGTGTGTCGGTTTGTCTAGAAGGGCCCGAAAAATTCTAGAAGGTTCCATAAAGCTGTAGGAAGTCCTAGAAGGTTCGATAGGGCTGTTCAAAGTTCTGAAAGGAGTGGCGGAGTATGTCGGTGAATATAGAAGGTTCCGAAAAGAGTGGCGGAGTATGTCGGTGTGTCTAGAAGGTTACGAAAAGTTTTAGAAGGCTCGATAAAGCTTTAGAAAGTTCTGAAAGGAGCGATGGAGTGTGTTGGTGAGTCTTGAAGGTTCTAGATAGTTCTGGAAGCCTCCCTAATGCTCTAGGATGTTATTTAAGGAAAAAGTTCTAGAAGCTTTCAGAAATGAGTAGTGGAGAGTTTCGTCGAGTCTAGAAGGTTCTGGAAAGTTCTAGAAGTTTGGATAATCTTTATCTTCAGTATACATTATTAAAAAAGTGTTCAATGTATATGCCGCTTAAACTCAAAGACGAGTCCCGGTATGATAACGGGAGTTATATTGTATGATAGCCCTCTATCCTACATCCATGAAGAAAGTTATCGGTTTTTCCTGAAGGGCGTGATTTTAAAGATATAAGGGCTGGAAGTCTCACCCCCTTAAAATTTCTAACAGTTCAAAACATTCCAGAGTATTCTTGAGCATTCCAACACACTCCGGAACATTCTGGAATATATTTAAGAATAAACCGGAATATCCCAGATCATTGTGCAACATTCCAGAACACTCCTGAATATTGTGGAATGATCTGGAACATTATTCTGAAACATTTGAAGTTTTTTTATGGGGCTACCCGTATGGGGTATATAAAGCAAGATCCGTCGTGGATCCGAACGTCAATTCAATCTCACATCAACTCCTCCGAAGCCGGACACCCAGAGTATTTAAGAGCATTCCACAACGTTCCAGAACATCCCGGAACATTCAGAAAAATTGTGGAAAGTTCGGGAATAGGAAATCGGGAAGACCAATGTGAAACATTTTAGAACACTCTCAAATGTTGGCCTGAGCGAAGCCGGGTAATCCAGCTAGTAATATTATAAAGGCGAAAGTTTGTATGGATGTATGGATGTCTGGATGTATGTTTGTTACTCTTTCACGCAAAAACTACTGAATGGATTTTAATGAAACTATACAATAATATTGCTCATACACCAGAATAAGATATAGGCTATCGCTCAGAGCTCTGGCATTATGAAATTTGAATAAAAAAATTGCAATAGGTGGCACGCCAGCTGTGAATAAATATAACGGGTATGGAGGGGTTTGGTGAGGGGGGTGGTTGTGGGGGGGAGAGGTAGGAGAGGTAGGGGGAAGGGGTAAAAGGAGGAGGTTGGGGAGATTGTGGAGAGGGGTGGGGGAGGGGAGAGGGGGAGGGCGGTGGGAGAGGGAGGAGAGGTTGGGGGAGGGGGGGGGTGGAGTGGGAATAGGGAAGGTGGAGGAGACGGAGTGGAAACCCCCCCAATACTATGCGAGCGAAGCCAGGGACAAAAGCTAGTTATGAATAATTTATTGATAATATTAATAAAATAAATAATTTTTCATTGTATTAATATTATTATTTTTTAAATATTTTATTACAGTTTGGATTGGGAGGGAGGGGAAAGAGATGGATCTATTCTGGATAATAAGTAGTATATATATTTAAATGTTATTTATTGGTTTTAGGATTCAAAATGTGGGGTGCTGTGATAAATTAGTCGTTTTCACTGTACGAGAGGTTACATTTGTGTGAATCGCGGTAAATGAACTTTGTTTTGAGTAAGGATTGCATTTGCTTTGACAGCATAAGTCACAAAAAATTACTATACAAGCTTAACGAAATCGGAATTATAGATAACGCTAGCATATGGATAGAAAGTTTCCTGAACTCTAGAAATCAATATGTAAAAAAAAAAAAACATGAACCGAGTACAAGCGACTTTGGAATACCACAAGGCACGATTTTGGGCCCTCTTCTATTCATCTTGTATGTTAATAATATCTTTGAATTACCAATAACAGGAAAACTTGTTTCATATGCAGATGATACTGCAATTATATTCCAAGAAAATTCATGGAATGAACTTGAAACAACTGCTAATCATGATATTAATATCTTGAAAGAATGGTTTGACGAAAATTTATTGACATTAAACATTGAAAAAACCTATTATATACCTTTTAGTATAAATAACAAAAAATCTCCCCCTATCGCCATAAATATTAAAATTCATTCAAAAAAATGTACCACTAAATTATTAGCATGCCAAAATAATGACTGTCTATTCATAGCAAATAAAAAAGAAATTAAGTAGAAGAGCCTTAAGTGGCCTCAAATTACCAATACTATAAATAGATTAAGAAAACTTATATACATATTTATTAATTTAAGAAATATACTTAACTTAAAAATTCTTAAAAATATATACTATGCTCTAGTCCATTCGATAATACAATACGGTATTGTTGCATGGGGAGGAGCTTACAAAACCTCAATATTACCGTTGGAAATTACTCAAAAATTAATAATCAAAATTATTACTAAGAAACCATCAGATTATTCAACCTCTCAACTTTTTCAAGACTTTCAAGTCCCACCTCTAAGAAATACATATATAAAAAATACACTGCTTCAAATACACAAAGACTATTCTAAGAAGTCGCACCACGCCATGGTCCGCGTTGAGAGCAATAGGCAAAACACAGTGGGTCGCTTGTGTACGCCATTAATGCATACCAGTTTTGCACAACACTACTACACGTACAATGGAGTGGTGTGGTTTAATCAACTAGAAATAGAGCTGAGATTAGAACCTGACTACAATAAATTAAAAAATAAATTAAACAATAATATCTTAAATAATTTAGCCACTTAAAACCGCATTAACCTTAAATTAACAATACTTATTCAAAAATTTATTTTATATTATTATTTTTTTATTATTTATATTATTTATTTTTTTTTTCACACATTTGATTTATGTAAGTAAGTAAATATAATGTATGTGTTATAATTTTAATTTTTTTAATTTTTATATATATTTTCTCTTCCCTTTACACACGAGTTACACTCTTGTAAAGGTTATATATTATATACATATATATGTTTATACTATTTCTAATCAATGTTGCATGTTAGTATTTAATGATTTGAGTTTAATCCGATTGTAACCTGAAAATGCAATTACTCATGATTATATTACAGGTTTATGTATATAAAAACTAATAAAAAAAAATAAAAATATATGCTTTGCGGTTTAGGAAAAATTTATTGATTAACAAAAGCATAAAACACATTTTCATTTAAATACATCAAGGAAAAAAGTACTTGCCTGTATACGTGTATATTTGTCGTATAAGTGCAAAAATCAACACTGTAAGTATATTCGCACTTTGTTCATACCAACTTTAAAGACATTTTTGAAGTCGATTTAAGGTTCTAAATTAGTAAATAATTCACAAAACATTACAATTATATATGTATAAAACTACCGTATACCGGCGTGCGTTGCAATGCCCCTTCCCTTCCCGCGTTACCCTCCCCCCTTCCTCGTCTTCTCCCATTCCCTGCCCCCCGGCTTCCCTCCCTGCCTATAAACTATGTGAAATATGTACGCTTTTCAAATAACTCGCGCGTCACATATTATATATGCTCACAACAAATCACTAACGTTTCATTGCAATCGGATGAATGGTATAGGAACACATGCGGGACAACAAAGAAACAGTCATTTTTATAAAGATACTAGCGAGTTCCCCGCGTGCGTTGCTATGCCACTTAAATTAAGAATTGGTTTCTCCTTACGTGGCCTTTCCATTCAACCCCGTTTCCGTTCCGATTCCGCTTCCCCTTCCCCTCCCAGCCCTCCTTCCCTCCCTGCTGCTAAACTATATGAAATACACACATTTTTCAAATTTCTATTTTTTTAAATAGAAACTTTATAACGCCAGAGCTCACCAGTAGATATATATAGATACCCTCACGGGTGTGCGTACAACACCTAATCACAATCGAATGAATAGTATAACCATCCCTGGCATGCGCACATCAATCCCCAAAGCTTCATCGCAATCGAATGAATAGTATAGGAAATCATTTCATGACACCAGAGCTGACTGTTATTATATATTGAAACCATCCCGGGCATGCACACATCAAATTCCCAAAGTTTCATCGTAATACGATGAATGGTTTAGGGACAAATAAATAAGCAAGCAAGCAAACATACGTTCATTTTCTATATAATATATATAAAAATCAACATGTGTTTTTTCTGAGTTTGTATGTATGGGGCCTATGGGTTGCTAAACCATTCATCCGTTTGCAATGAAACTTTGGGGATTTGATCTGCGCATTCCCGCGATGGTTTCTGTATACAAAATTGAGGTATGGCATCATGAAATTACGCGTTGCTAAACCGTTCATCCGATTGCGATGAAAATTTGGTGATTTGATGCAGGGGTGGTGGAGGGAGGGGGGAGGGGAGGAGGGGGAACCCCCCTTACACCATGCGAGCGAAGTCGCGGGAAAAAGCTAGTTATATATAAAGAAGAGATCATTTCGGGGGGGCTTACTGTAGGGTCACCGCATGTAATACAGCTTTTGATTTGGCAGATTGTTTTTGGAGTCTTTGAAACCCACTTTGATAACCCATGTTGTGATATTAATCCATAACTTTAAAGGTCCCACACACGAAGGTGTGGTTGGAAGGCTAGATGTCCTGAATAGCGCCGGTAGTTGGCTGGTTGTTGAGTAGTTTGGTTGGCTGGCGGTGTGGTTGACATGACCGCCCCTACTAGCATGGGTAGCATGCAGCAAGTATTGGTAACACGGAGGCAGTAGGCGGTCAGAGGCTCCGTGTTAACATACTGTGGCTGCGGAGAGTTAGTTATGCATCCCGCGGGCCAGCTCAAAGCACCGTGCTCCACTGTGGGCTGGAGGAGTGGAAAACATTTTCAAAATGCTACCCACCGCTTATAAAAAAACGAGATGTAAATTCATTGTATCCGTACACAAAGATGACAGTCAGGGTCTTTTTTCTTCTTTCCCATCTTATTTCCTTCCAACTTTTTTCAGTCACATACAAAAGTGGATACCATATTTCCACTGACTGAATTTGGAACTCATTTGCAGTAATCGCAATATTAAAAAAAAACTATTGCCTACAAAAATTTTTTTTACACCTATTACTTTGACACCATTTCACTTAGTTAAAATGGTTAACTTAAATGGTTTTCTAGGAAATAAAATTAATTTCACACCAATGGGAATGGGAATATGGGAATGTTGTCAATATATTTTAAGACTCCTTATTAATAAAACGAAGTCTTCATAAATACTCTGTCGAAATGATATGTTTTTAAATTTTCACAGCCAAAAGAATTTTAGTAATTTTTTTTGGGGTGATATGCCATGTTGCTCTACCTCCTTCTTTAGCCAATGTCTCGGACAGCGTTGCAGTGTCCATCACCCGGCAGATCGTTGGCTCAACAAGGAGGTAGCGCAACACGGCAATACAGCCCAAAACAAATAACGAAAAAACTCTGCCGAAATGTGCAAGTTTAGCAGTTCAAGGTGATTCTTTTGTTGTTGTTTTTCCACATCTTTATTTTGAAGGGTAATTTATTTATTACTTTTTAATTATTTATTCATACATTTGTTGTTTTCAAAATGTGTTTTACTTATTGGCTAGCAATTTCAATTCATTTCCAAAATATTTAAAAAAACGATAAGCTTAAAAGGTAACTACCATTGTCATCTACAGGGTGATACTAAAGTATTTAGGTTTGGAGCTTTACTAAACCCTGCTGTCATTTCTGTTAATTTTTGGTAATGATGGGAGTTATTATAGGCTCCTTGTAAATACACTCTTGTCATTTCGTTTGTTGCGGTATTTGTATTTTAAACCCGTTGTTTTATAATTGCAATAGAATTCCATCAAACTTTCTTCTTTTAATTCGTAAGCGTATGTAATTCGTAAGAACTGGGACCCAGAGGATCTGCTTCTAGGGTAGAACTAAAATATGGTAGAAATAAAAAAGTGGAGGTCATCATATCAACGTTTTATCTTCTTAATATATAAAACAAAGTCGGGTTAGTTACAACATTTATGACTCGAGAACGGCCCGACCGTTTGTTATGATATTTGATTTGTTGGATTTGTCTTCGCCACGAATAGCAGAATAGCTATTAAAACATCGCAAAAACTCATGAAAAAAATAATTATGAAGAAAATTCTTATCCTCGTACATTTTGTTTGCTGAGCTGCAGGAACATTGTGATAAGTTTAATATTAATAGTGAGTGAATTCCAAAATTAAAAAAAGTCAAACGTCAATGCGCTGATGGTTTTGCTTCTTTGTTCTTAAACATATAATGCTGCCCCTCTTTCTTACACACTAAATTTAAACAGTCGAAAATGGGACAAACGGTGAACGTGTCTGCACCCTTCCAAAGAAAATACAATAATTTTAATAAAACTCCGTCACATGTATAAAGAAAATGAAACGCAATTCCCGTAAGTAAGTGGAAAAGTGAGAAAATCACGAAAAATATAAATCCGTACATAACGCCATCTCTGATACTGACAAAAACAAAACATGGACAATTGCGCATCGATAATTGCTTCAATTTGTAATTTTTAACTTATTAAAAAAACTGAATTTAATTCAGCCAATAAGTTAACACAACAGTTATTGATTCGGAGGCGGCACGAAGTTCGCCGGGTCTTTTTGGTGTTTTTTCTACTGAAGTGACTTGAAAACTTTTCAGTTTTCTTTCGTTGTTTTTATGAAAGAGGTTAATTTGTTCCTAAAATTCTTACACTAAGAGATTATATTTTTTGGCAGGCGAGAAAATTCTTCTTTCTTTCTAAAATACAGGGTGTCCGGGGGTAAAGTGCATTAACTTCGAGAGTGATCCTATATAATAGTAAAAGTAAAAAAGTTAAATAACTTTTTTCGAAATTCTAAATTTAGGGGTAGTTTTCTGGTAAAATGATAAAATTAGACCGGCGTGTGCAGGCGGCATTATTTTCCACTGTTGCCGAATCCCCGCTCCAAGCGCTCAGTGTCAGTATGGGTGATGAATTCGTGTCAGTGTTGAATTCGAATGTAACAATTTTTTTCGCGTAGTAGTGTTTCACTTTAAAAACTTTATTGTTGTTAGTCAAAACCTGTTGATTTAATGTGTCTTTATCTAGTGTGTATTTATTAAGACTGACTTAAAGGAACAACTTCATTCAGTGCGTGTTTTTTTCAGACTTACTTTTGTTTATTTAGTTGTAGACTTGCCTAACTGTAAAAATGGTGTTTATTTGTGCGTAGTTTTGTCATTGAATTACATGCTTGCTTACAAGCTAAAGGTGGACATTTTGAAAAATTGTTAAACTAGTTAAAAGCGATGACGTTAGTTAAGTGTTCAATTAGTTTATAACAATTTAATCGTTAAAAGCGTGCCTTCAATTGTTATTTAAGTGCAGTTATCTTTTTACGTTTGGTTTAAAACATACGATCTGCATAAACGTCAAGTTCTCAGTCTCGTTATTGTTTACAAACGGTTTCCATGGATACAGGCCAAATCACACCAAGCAACGTGGCAACAATTGCGCCCGGCAAGCTAACAGCAACTTTGTTGGGTAAGAATTTCAGAAAAAGTTATTAATCTTTTTTACTCCTACTATAATGTAGAATCACCTCCCGAAGTTAATGCACTTTACCCCCGGACACCCTGTATACAACTAGACCATGTGAGATTTATGGTTTTATTTTTTGAATCGGGCTTTAATTTTTATAGTTTGAATTTCTTTTGATTTTGTGGATTGCAAAAATATTTTCGAAAATTCTTGCACACGTTTCAGCTCATGTGTAGCTGGTTGGTATTTGTTGCATATTTAATTAGCAACTAGTATTTATGTGTAATTCACGTGTGTCTAGCTCATGTGTTTTGCTTTGTAACATATTTCAGAAATTAATTTATTGTAAAAGCACACTAGGGAATAAATGAATAAATTCATTTCGCTTACCACCTCATCTCTCCACTTCTTAAATTAAATTAATGATAAATAATTATAATGAGGATTATTACGCAAATACGATTTTTTTCACTGGTTTAAATATAACATTTTGTGTAGAGTTATCAAAAGCAACCACAGTTCAAGTTGCTCAGGTGGTTACAAGATATGAGCAGTGAACTCTGGTCACTGCACAGTCTGGCCACTCCACACCAGAGTTGGCGGTCAGATGGCCGCGCTAACAAACTGTGCTTGAGGGGTTGCAACCGTCGAGTGTTAGTACTTCAAAATGGCCGCGAGAACGGTTTTAAATTGTATCAGACTTTAGTTTTAAGTGATAATATATGTACATATATTTATATTGATGTAAAAAATTGTTCAGTAAGAACATTTTTTAGTATTATTTCATATATTATGACCAAATTATTGATTTAAAAAAATGATATCAAATTTATTTTCAAATTTTTAATTAACCTTTTTGAATCTTTCCCCTTGGCCACATCAAAATCAAAATCCATATCTATCACCGTCTGTGAAGAAATCCCTAAATAATCCATATCCCTTTTTAAAGAACCAATTTAATCTTTGGCCAACCTCTTTTATATTTAGTGATAGCCTCCAAAACTTTATAAAATTTCTCGAATCTCTTTTGTCTCAGTTTTTAGTGTTTGTTGTTGCTTTATTATAATCCATATTCCAGTGCCCTCGACCCCATCATTACAGCACAAAAACTTATAAAAATAATTCTCAAACTGCCGCTCACTACCAGCACTGATACGATCTTCAATACCTTCAACGTCATGGACATTAAGCAGCTTCACTCAAAATCCATTTTAGTTAATTTACAAAAAAACAATAAAATACTATACAAAGCTACACAAACAATACACAATACCCGAGCCAAAAATAAAGAACTTCTCTTAACTCCTTTTTCCAAAACCACCTTTGGACAAAGACACTTTAAATACATAGCTTGCAAACTATACAAAACACCACCAGCTACGTACGATCAGACAAACTGAATCCTTGACAAAATTCAAAAAAGATATAATGAAATGGATCGTTAGTATTGGACGCCACACTATTACAAACATCTGTAAAATAGATCACACATAGACAGAAATAATTATTCACATACGATATAACTTCTAACATTCTTGGGCCCCTCCTGTTCATTCTTGGGCCCCTCCTGTTCCTTATATACATAAACGAATTTCCAATTATCGCTGGCACAGAATGTTCAATGTTTGCTGATGACACTGCTTTGTTGGTTGAATGTAATGAAGACGTTGAGGAATTTAATAAACATATTAACGAGATTTGTCAATCAATAGCAAATTGGCTGTTATCACAAAATCTGTCACTCAACACTAACAAAACTCAAGTTTTACAATTTTGTCCAGTGCAAGCTACACGTATAAACATAAATGTAAACTTCAATAATAATATTATCGAACTTTCCCAAACTTGTTCACTGCTGGGAATACAACTAGATGCAAATATAAACTGGAAAGAACATGTATCCAAAATAGTAGCCAAAATCAGTAGCTTTTCTTTTGCTCTAGGTACACTGAGAAATATATTAAACATCGAATCGGTAATGGCCGCATACTATGGTTATGTATATTCAATAATAAAATACGGAATTATCTTTTGGGGAAACTCAGTAAACGCCAAAGATGTTTTTATCATCCAAAAAAGATGTATAAGAAAAATGACAAACTCTGCTAATCGGGATTCATGTAGACCTATATTTAAAAATTTGAAAATTCTTACAGTCACCGACATATATATAATGGAGTTATGCATGTTAGTGCGATCATCTCCAGAAAAGTTTCCACAAAAAAACTCTACACATAAACACGCTACAAGGTTTACAGAAAATTTATTAATACCAAAAGCAAACAAAACAATTTTCCAAAAAGGACCCTTTTACATGGCTATTAAAGTATACAACAACCTTCCACATGATATTAAACAAATACAAGATACACTCAGATTTAAGTCATTACTAAAAACATTCCTTCTGAACAGGTCTCATTACACATTAAGTGAATACCTCACATAGGTACAACTGTTTTTATATTTATGTTTATATAATAAATTAAAACAAATTCACTTTATATTACACCACTTTTATATTTATATTTCATTTGTGTTCAAATCTGTTCAACATGTTAGGTTAACTGGAAGAAATAGGATATAGGTACCTATAAGTTATACCTTTTGTACGAAATGTAAATTTTGTACAATAAATGATTTTGATTTTGATTTTGATTTAACTAATATAAAATAAATGAAAATAATAGAATCCTGTCAAATTTAATAGATTAGAGATTAGACGGAATTTACTACTTTTCTTCATCTCCTCCAACATTTATAAGATGACTCTTTTTAAAAGATTTCCCCACCCTTCCAGTTATTTGCGGTGTTATTTCGTAAAATGCACCGATGAGCGGTCACGCAGGCTCGCAGAAAAATGATGACGTCACATTTTTCAGATTCACGCGAAGCCATACTCAATCCCAGCCGGTTCCAAGGAACTGGTTTTGGGAGGGGGAAATAATACGTTTTTATCAATTAGGGCAGGTCTACTAATATTAATATGTCTATGGTGTGCACCGTTTTTGGACGGCTAGTGTTTGTTCTTTGTTTTTACATTTACCCCATGTCTTCTCTGCTCATTATGAGCAAAAATAATCATATCCTGACATACTATGTAATTTAATCGTTTCCTGACTTCGACCAATAGTCAATGTATCCTGACGAAGAAAACGTAGTTTACGAAACATGTTTATAATATTAATTACATGGGGTGTTTACAAAGTTATTTGTTTTCATTAAATCAATAATGACGCCACAAAGTGTATCTGCGAAGTTTGAAGAAGAAATAATTATTGATTTAAAGCTCTTTGGTACGCACAACTGCAGAAGCTAGCAAGAACTAATTAGGGATAAATTGTGAGGCTGTAGAGAGTGGAATTTCCACTCTCTTCAGCCGGGGGAGAGGATGGAAAACAGAAGGATGGGAAGTACTTGGTTATTACAATCTGGCCGTTCAACAAGGTTAAAGCCATTTCAAACCAGGTTTCGATTGATTTTTAATAAGAAATTTTAACTCCCAGTGTACTTAATAATATACATTTTTTAGCATTAACTCCACACGAAAGGTCCAAAGGAAAATAGTTTCCTTCGGGTCCTCATTTTTGGGGATGCTGTGGAAGAAATTATTTATTTTAAATATCTCGCTCGAGTACTGCAGCTGCTTTACCCATGAACTTCCCCAACAACACTATGCAGATTTGTTGCATCAAAACGCAAGCAGCACGAGATTAATTTGTTGGTTTAGTTTTATCTTTTGGTTTATATCTCCAACGCGCTGAGCCCAAATAAGGATACTTTAAATATGTAAACAAACTATGCCTCATAAAGCAGGATGTTGCATGTCCAAATTTATTGAAGAATATTACAATTTTCAATGGCAAATATTAATATGAAGCAAATAAACGAAACATATTATAACCCTTTTTTCGTTATTTGTTTTTGGGGTGTTATGCCGTGTTGCGCTACCTCCTTCTTTAGCCAACGTTTCGGACATCGTTGCAGTGACATCTACCGGATCTGCCGGATCTGCCGGATCTGCCCTGATGATGGTGTCCATCATCAGGGCAGATCCGGTAGATGTCACTGCAACGATGTCCGAAACGTTGGCTAAAGAAGGAGGTAGCGCAACACGGCATAACACCCCAAAAACAAATAACGAAAATGCTTTTGGCTGTGAAAATCTTAAAACTTATCATATTATAACCCTATTAATATTATAAAGGCGAAAGTTTGTATGGATGTATGGATGTACGGATGTATGGATGTATGGATGTATGGATGTGTGGATGTGTGGATGTGTGGATGTGTGGATGTGTGGATGTATCGATGTATCGATGTATGGATGTATGGATGTATGGATGTGTGGATGTGTGGATGTGTGGATGTGTGGATGTGTGGATGTATCGATGTATCGATGTATGGATGTATGGATGTATGGATGTGTGGATGTGTGGATGTGTGGATGTGTGGATTTGTCGATGTATCGATGTATCGATGTATCGATGTATGGATGTATGGATGTATGGATGTACGGATGTATGGATGTATGGATGTATGGATGTATGGATGTATGGACGTGTGGATGTATGGATGTATGGATGTATGGGATGTGTGGATGATGATTTGTCACTCTTTCACGCAAAAATTACTGAATGAACTTTAAAAATTCTTTCACTAATAGAAAGCTACATTATTTGCGAGTAATATAGGCTATATATATGTATTGGTAAGATCTGGCGTTATGAATAAGCTCTGGCGTTATGAAATTATTTATTATACCTTTATAATCCAGACGAAAAGCTTGCTTGGTAACTATAAGAAATTATTTGACGTACGTTGTCATTTTGTTATTTGTTTTGGTTACTATGGAGATCCCTTTTTATAGTTAAAATTATACTAATCTACACTAATATTATAAATGCTAAACTGCATGTGTTTGATTGTTACGCTTTAATAGGTGGCACGCGAGCTGTTTGAAAAATGAATGTAACGGGTATTGGTGAGAGGGGGAGAGGGGGAAGGGGAAAGGGGGTGGGAGAGGGGCGGGGGGGGGGGGAGAGTTGACCCCCCTAATACTATGCGAGCGAAGCCGGGGGAAAAAGCTAGTTTCAAATAAAACAATAACTTTAGAAATACAACTTTTGTTATAAAAGTGGTGTTAATAAAATTATTGTTTTATTTTAAATTTTAATATCACATCACAATCTGCTTCGTATGAACAATTTTTTTTTAATCTTATAGTCCCATCTTAGAAGATATATGTTCCCTCTCAACATCGGTTCTATCTCCTCCTCCCGCTCTTCACTAATCCCTTAGTCACGCCCCCCACCCCAACTTAATATTTATAATATATTATGCTCACCCGCTGTTTTCTAATGTCAGGTTTATTATATGATTAATAATAATGATTATTAATATATGAATAAAATATGTAGTCGTTCTAACAAAAAAATATTTTTAAGAATAAGTCACTTTGCGGATTGAATGAAATAAAATTATAAATATATTCATAACCACGAAACGGTCCATTAAGTACACATCTGTCTCTTTCTCTCTATTACTATGTAAGATTTTAATTTCACGCTTTTCACTGTTTCTTTGTGTTATGTTTTGCCCCTTTCTATACGTTGTTAGATACACCTACCTGAGGTGCCTACCTTCTGCCGACAAACTAGCTCAGAATGGTCAGCAGAGCGGAGGAGACTATCATCAGGGTGGTAGGATCTCTGAGGCGTTTGTGTGGCATCCCTGAAATAAGCTCAAATCCTACGGGCTGGGGGAGACAGTGAAACAAGTGGCTACGTTAAATAACAGTTGTATTGGGTAGAATTCTTTCGTAAACAACAATGATACAATAATGCAAGCAGAGTAGTACAGGGTAGCAACAGTAATTCTATCTAAATCGGGTGAATTTGGCCCTAAAATCTCTCTGGGGGCGGTCATTTATCTTCGCGTTGAATTTATAAGGAACACACGCATTAAAGAGGGGTTAAATAGCTCAGGTACTCACAGCAGCAGCCTGGTCTCTGGGAGATTTGGTTATGTGGAGGGAATTTAGCCGTTCTTGGCATCCCCGCAAGTCACTATGAAAAACACAACCGCCATGGCGGCTTCGCAGAATGTTCCGGAACAGTGCAACATGGTTCACGTACACGTGCGCTCGAAGCGAGCTCGGGGGCAGAATGGCGGGCCGCGGCTGCCAGCCGGTCGGCCGTGGCTCGCGTTCCACCGCCGTCAGCGCGCGGCGCGCTAGCGGAGAGAAAGCGCAACCGTTTGTCTACACAGTGGCGTGCGCTCTAACTTGAGAGGGGGCATTTCGTATATCGTAACAACGTAGATATACATATATATATATATAAACTCAAACAATATATATTTTTTTAGTTTAATTTTGAACCCTGATGATGCTTTTGTTAAGCGAAACCGGTCGTATTAATAATAATAATAAAAACATTTATTCATCAGATTTTTACAATTATGTACATTTTGTTTAGTTATCATTGATTCTATTGACAAAACGGTCACTGCTCAGTTATATATGTACATTCAGGGTTTTTCCTAGAGTGCAGCTGGTTTTCAGCTGTGCCTCTGATATGCGAAAATAAAATTTTGTGGTTATAAACAAAGTTATTGTTCTATTTCCGTCAATATTGTTTAATTTAATAATAATAATAATTGGATAATTTATAAAGCGCCGTTTTCGTGGAAAATCACCTCAAGGGCGCTGTACAAATAAATATATAAAATAATTAATATTACTGGCTTATAACTAAGATTTACAATTACAACTAGTGACTTACATCTAAGACTAATAGCTACTTATATTACTGGCTTACAACTAAGATTCACAATTATAACTAGTGACTTACATCTAAGACTTATAGCTGGTGACTTATGACTAAGACATATAGATGCTCACCTAAAACTGGTGACTTAATAACATACATATTTACAATTAAGATTAGCGCCAGAAGAAGTAGAAAGTTTTTACATAATATTAAAATTCGAGAACACGGGTGCAAAAATGATCTTCGTGGGTTAACTGGATTTACGGGAAGGTATAGATATTTTAAATAAATTAATAAAAATAATAGTCGATCTTTACCGCATTAAGGTGATTCATCGCTCAACATTAAACAGATTGAGTTAACTACAACAAAGGGAAAAGAAAAAAAACTATTAAAAATTGCAAAATTAAAATAGAATGATGAATTTATGGAAATGAGTGTCGGAAAAAGTGAGTTTTCAGTTTGGATCTAAATTCCGCTGAGTTGGTTATGCATCTCAATTCCATAGGAAGTTTATTCCAAGCTTCAGGACCGGATACTGCGAATGCACGATCACCAAACTTAGTGTTCGGATTTCGCTTAGGTTCTTTCAGCCTTCCAATTGCAGATGAAGTCGCTGATCTAAGAGTTGACTGCCTTAGACCAATATTTTTCGGAATGCATAGTTCAGAGATATAGGGTGGAGCCACTTCTTTCATCTGAGGGTGGAGCCATTTCATTGATAGATTTAAACACCATCCAGCATAACTTGTATTGGATCCTTTCAGGACACTTTAGCCAGTGAAGATTTCGGAGGTATTCCGAAATGTGCGAAAATTTGGGTAACCCAGTGATAAGTCGTGCTGCAGCGTTGAACACTGATTGTAGTTTGTCAGTTTGACATTTAGGAAGACTTGCATAGAAGCCATTGCAGTAATCAAGCAGTAATTTATTCATAACTACAAAGTTATAGAGCTACATTCAAAAGTATGAAAAAGAAAACAATTACATAGTTGTTTGGGTCATCTTATGCCTCTCACATCATTTTGGGATAGCATTTCAGTCTTGTTACTCCTTATAATGCTAATTATATCTGTTGTTGCGAACGTTCCCACGCAGTTGCAGTTTGCAGTTTGGAGTTTGCAGTTGGGACGATAACAGCAAATGAACTCCGCTGCACTCAGGTCATTATCGTTATCTGCGGCGCCTTTACAAGTACAATCAAAACATACTGCTTCTTTGCTACTGGGTGTTCAATTTACTGATTAAAATATATTAATCTATTAAATTAAAACAATTTCATCACGGGTCCTGTTTCGAAAATAAGCTTCTAGTGCCACATCCAGTTTTATCGATTCTTGGGAACCTGGTCTTCTTTCTGGTGCCTTCTTCTATCGGAAATTGGATATCATCAGGGAAACCTTATACTTAGGACCCTGCCAACATATTCTAGATATCTAAATAAATTTGAAAAGAGTGTATGTAACTTCTAGTGGATGGGCGGACACCTAGCGTACAGCATGGATTGAAATTTATTACAAATTTACAGTTTTATTTCGAGATTATTGAAGTTGTGAACACTTGATTTTAAAAGCAAGAGAAGGGTCACTGTCTACGGGAAATTTCTAAAAACTCTACATGATACCCGTACAACACCGGGGAATTCAGCTAGTCATCATTACATAGTATAAAATGAAGTCGCTCAAAATGTATGTGCGCATAGATATTTTAAACTACGCAACGGATTTTCATGCGGTTTTCACCAATAGATGGAGTGATTCAAGAGGAAGGTTTATATGTAAAAGTCGAGAAATTTAAATATTCAATTCAGGCAGCGGGCAGCGGGCAGCTGGCAAGCGGGTGGTGTGGATTTTATGAAGGTTGGGTAATGGCGTTGTGTTTCATTAGCCACAGCAACGTGTGGCCGGGTCTGCTAGTAAATGATAAGTTTGAGTCCTAATTAATAATAATAAATAGTTTAAACTTAACAATAAATTTTGATTTTGAGGGCCTCCGTGGTAGAGGTGTAAGGCTTTCGACTATCACAATCCGAAGGTGGCGGGTTCAAATCCAGTGATTAATTTGTGTTATTTCACAATTTAATCATTTATTATAAAATATTTTGGGCTCTTTCCAGAATGGAAGATACTTTTCGAATTGCCCTGGTGTAAGACGACCATTCAGAATTGAAACATTGCTTGAAATGGCTTTAAAAGTGTTTGGTGACCAGATTTTAATAGCTACGTTCTTCCCACCTTTCTCTTGCCATCTCCTTCCTCTCCCCACTACATTTAGCCTCACAACATACCCCAATTAAGGATGTCTTAATCTCACTGGCACCAGGAAGCAGTTGGGACTGTAACAAAAGTAATTGCATACTTCTTATTTGTACGCTAAACAAAAATAATCAGAGTGTGCGTTTTACACGTGGTAGAAGTGTGACTAGAAAGTCGTCAGATGTCGCATTCTTTTCTTTTGCCTGTTTTTTTTTAAAATGGTTTGGAGATTGGATATTGATTTAACAAAAATAAAAATGTTTATTTTTTTTGGATTTCGTATGATTCAAACCTCCGTTCGCTGGATGTCTCTGGCGGCTGAGATTTGTCATGCGCTTATCGCCGCTACGCTATTGGAGGCTGGCGCGGAGTCGTGAATTTACCGCATTATATTAGAACCAATGACCCTTCAAGTAATAAATTTTAGTGACGCACTAACATTTCATCCGAATTTCAAATCACAACGGTGCAAGGAAGTTTTCACTTCAAAAATATCTGCAGATAATATTATCAAAAATTTCTCAATTCAAAGTTTTAACCACCCTGTGAAATGTACTTTGAATGTATATTCCTGGTGTGATTTGCTCCTTAAGATCTAATTGCAAACCCACTAAAATTATATTAATTGGCCATGGTAATTACAATGATAAACAAGTTGTAACTACAAGTTTAGTTTGCTAACCCGTTCCCAGAACTAGGTTGCTGAATCAAAGATATTTATTAGATTTTCGGTAACTCCGGGTCTAGAAGATTCAGTTTAGTAATTATATAATTAAGAATATTGTTCTCTGTCATAGTAATATATTAATATTATTGAGAAGACGAGACAAAGTAGTTATTTACGATCTCTTTTCATTGTGTTATTCCCACTCAAACAGATAATGTTTATGTTTTAATTATTTATTGATAATTCAATATTTGTTCTTTCGGAGAAAGCCTTTTCCAAAATCGGTTAGAATATTAAATTAATAAAGTGATAAAAATCGTTCACCATCGACGAAGTTATCTGTCTTCCTTTGTAACTCTTATATATATTCTTCAACTAGCTGGGTTACCCGGCTTCGCTCAGGACAACATTCGAGAGTGTTCTGGAAAGTTTCACATTGATGTTCCCGATTCCCTATTCCCAAACATTCCACAATTTTCCAGAATGTTCCTGGATGTTCTGGAGCGTTATAGAATGCTCTCAAATACTCTGACTGGGGTGTCCGGCTTCGCTCAGGGAGTTGATGTGAGATTGAAGTGACGTTCGAATCCACGACGGATCTTGCTTTATATACGCTATATGGGTGGCCCCATACAAAAGAGACTTCAAATGTTCCAGAATAATGTTCCAGATCATTCCACAACAGTCAGGAGTGTTCTGGAATATTCCACAATGATCGGAGATGTTCCTGTATGTTCCTGAACGTTCCATCCTATTTCCGAACATTCCACAACATTCCAGAATGTTCCGGGATGTTCTGGAATGTGGTGGAATGCTCAAGAATACTCTGGAATGTTTTGAACTGTTCGAGAAATTTTAAGGGGGCAAAATATCCAGCCCTTACATCTTTAAAAGCACTCCCTTCAGGTAAAAACGGAACTTTCTTCATAGGTGGGAAGGGCTACCACATAATATAACTCCCGTAATCGTACCGGGACTCGTCTTTGAAATTTATCGGCATGCGCATTGACATTGTACACTTTTTTAATAATATATATTGAAAATTAAGATTATCCAAACATCTAGAACTTTCCAGAGCCTTCCAGACTCACCGACACTCTCCGCCACTCATTTCTGAAAGCTTCTAGAATTTTCTCCTTCTAGAACATCCTAGAGCATACAGGTAATCTTCCAGATCTGTCTAGAACCTTCTAGACCAGGGGTTCCCAAAGTGGTCGATATCGACCCCTTGGGGTCGATATCGGTTTCCTAGGGGTCGACATAAACGAAAACTGATTTTGGGGGTCGACGAGGTCTAAAAATCGACCCTTGCTAATGCCCGAAAAAAATATTCCCATGAAAACATGTTTGTCTGCGATTTTGACCCATCTGTGTACAGACGTTGTATGAAGAACAGTGTCAGAATCGCTTGCGTCATTATATAACCATACGGCGGGTAGAAATTTTATTCACCTTGCAACCCCAGGATATTTTTAAATAATTTTCTCTTTGACATCGAACTGTCAAATTTTGCCGCGATTGTTATCTGTCAAGGTTGATGCGTGTTCCTCGACAAAAACATCGTAAAACCTATTAATTTACGTAATTAACGAAAGTAGTGTTGTTTTGGTACATAGTTTATTGTTTTAGGAATGTGTTTCGGTCAATAAAATATACGATAGTTCAAAATGAATCGACAAAATATTGAATTCAAATTTCAAAGTCATGATTTAGACAATCTAGACTCACCGACACACTCCATTGCTTCTTTCAGAACTTTTCTCTTCTAGAGCTTAATTAATCCTTCTAGAACTTTTCGGAACCTTCTAGACTCACAGACATACTCCGCCACTCCTTTAAGAACTTTTTACAGCTTTATCAAACCTTCTTAAACTTTTCGGAACCTTCTAGACACACCGACATACTCCGCCATTCCTTCCAGAACTTTGTACAGCTCTATCGAACCTTCTAGAACTTTCTACAGCTTTATGGCACCTTCTAGAATTTTCCGGGACCTTCTAGATACACCGACTCACTCCTCTCCACCTTTCAGAACTTTCTACAGCTCTATCAAACCTTACAGAAATTTCCGGAACCTTCAAAACTCATCTACGTACTCCGCCACTCCTTCCAGAATTTTATACTACTTTATCGAACCTTCTAGAAGTTTTTGGAAACTTCTGGACTCACGGTTAAACTCCGCCACTCCTTCCAGAACTTTCTACAGCTTTATCGAATCTAATAGAAATTTCCGGAACCTTCTAGACTTACCTACATACTCCGCCACTCCTTTAAGAACTTTTTACAGCTTTATCGAACCTTCTCGAACTTTTCGGAACCTTCTGGACTCACGGTTGAACTCCGATACTCCTTCTATAATTTTCTGCTTTATCGAACCTTATAGAACTTTCCGGAACCTTCTAGACTCACCGAAATACTTTGCCACTCCTTCCAGAATTTTCTACAACTTTATCGAACCTTCTCGACCTTTTCGGAACCTTCTTGACTCACCGATATACTCCTCCACTTCTTCCAGAACTTTGTACAGCTTTATCAATCCTTATAGAACTTTTTGAAACCTTCTAGACTCACCGACATACTCCGCCACTCCTTTTAGAACTTTGTACAGTTTTATCGAACCTTATAGAACTTTCTGGAACCTTCTAGACTCGCCGATATACGCCGCCATTCCTTCCAGAATTTTGTACAGCCCTATCGAATACAGCTTTATGGCAACCCTTCTAGAATTTTCCGGGACCTTATAGACACACTGACACACTCCTCCACTCTTTTCAGAACTTTCTACAGCTTTATCAATCTTTATAGAACCTTCCGGAACCTTCTAGACTCGCTGACATACTCCTCCACTTCTTCCAGAACATTCCAGAGTTTTATCGAATTTTCTAGAAGTTTCCGGAATCTTCTATACTCTTCTTGAAATATCTAGAGTCTTCTTAGAACTTCCAGCCCTTATATCTTCAAAAGCAAGCCCTTTAGGTAAAAACGAATACCCTTATTCCCTAGGGGGGATAGAGATCTACCATACCTTATAACTCTCTTGATCGTACCGGCACTCGTTTCTGAGTTTTTGCGTTCCGCACGTTTTTTTGGACTTTCTTTTGTAATATATATTGATTACCTGTATCAAGTGAGTCTAGTCCATTAAAAAATCTATGTATTGTTCATTGATTTCCGTGTTCTTATGTAAAAATAATTTTCCTTTAGATGTATAATATTGTCCTTCCCGAAATGAGTTTTATTAAACTCATTGGGAGTAATGTATTATAAATTTTATGTAATAAATTTGTAATATATTATCTCTAATAAATAAATAAATAAAATCTCTTCATTTTATGCATGGAAAACAGTAACACCAGTCCACCCTGAGAAAAATGATTTCCCTTTGGGACTACATCATTTTTGGTGACGTTGTGAGGAGGCTTTTTGAGAAGAAGAAGAAGCGAATACGAGTCCTTAAGGAATCCATGTTAAGGGGTGGGAGGAAATCCAGTGGAACACAAGAAAGCGTCATATAAACTACCGCGTATTTCCCAGCTATGCACCGGTGTTGGAGAGATCTATAATGCTTGTTGCGGTGGGAACATTTATTCCCTCTCAAGATCGAGGGATCAAATGCTGCGTGGACTGTATGCGTATGCGGTTCTTATCTATTTTATTATATTTGATTCTCACTTCCCGAACTGCATTCTGCTTTTCACTGGTGTTCACCGGGAAAGGTATATGTTAGTTGAGAGAGATTTTTGGGAAACGAATGATTGGGAAATTAACGGGTATAAACGTTTGAATGCGTATTCAATGAGCGATATCAGGCGGCACGGGGCGCAGCGGTGGCCTTTTTACCTGCGAAATGGCTACGGTTTACGAGTTCTGTCTTAAGCGGCGTGATTATTACAATGATTACAACTGTAAAGCGATGCGATTTTTAGGACTTGTGTCCTTTGCGGCGAGGTGAATTCAACCACAAATATACCAAACCACCCACAATTCAACTGAACTGTTGAGCAGGAGAGCAAACTCTAGGTAGTTGCAACATGCAACAATAAAGGCGTGAACAATGCTAGTTTAACAAGGTAAACATCGGTATAACAAGGACAGCATTCCCATCCCACCAGCCAGTGGGACTATGGCATCCCGAATGTGGTATATTCCAGAGTGGAAGATACTCTCAGTATCGCCCTGGTGTAAGACCACCATTCAGAATTGAAAAGTTGCTTGAAATGGCATTAGCAGTATTTGGTGACCAGATCTGAATAGCCAGGTACTCCCCCGCCTTCCTCTTCCCGATCTCCTTCCCCTCCCCACTACCTTCAGCCTCACAACATACCCCATTGGGGATGCTATAGTCTGACTGGCTCCAGACGGGAGGAGTTGGGACTCTTGTGCGGTATTCATTCATTCATAAAAAAAAATCTTCCACTTGTGCTCTAAAGATTGCGATCCGTTTATTAAGATAAGGTAATCTACCAAATGTATCGCTCGTTTCTGCGAAGAGTCAGCGTTTTTTTCAAGTATTTTGGGGCTCATGAACAGAGGCGGCTGCCAAATTCAACAATGAGGTACGTTTACTCCTCGTGTACCCGTAAGTTTTCTACCATTAACCTTAATTATCTACGTTCACACACTCTCAAAATTATTAATTTGGTTACATTAATTCTATCAGGATCATAAACACACACGTCTCGAACATCTCATTTATGCTGCACTCATTGCCACTCTCCGTTAGTTCCACGCCTTCCTGTCATTTGAGGTTGTATCAAAATACCATTACAGAAGGCTTTTACAACGTTTACATACTTTAACAACTTTTTAAATATCGACTACGGCAGTACCTATTGCAGAATCACATTATTTTGATATGTAAATTTGATCGGCTAAAACATTGTAAATGACTTAATTACAAACGCGTATTGAACACATCTTCGCCTTTGCTATAATCGAGTATCTTTTTAATATCAGGCATAAAAAAAATGCTTTGAAGTGCATTCTCTTCCTTTCTAGATGTTTTTTCGATAGTGTCGCAATTGAGTTCTTAAGAGTATAATCGGAAAATATTGTGTGCCTGAACTCCACAAACTATAATAAAACTTGCATTTTGAAGATTTTAGCATAATTCAAAACAGGCGGCCGGACCATCTGTTACACGCCAAGGGTCGCCATTTAAATGTTCTGCATTCACCCTCCATTAATCCCTAAGGCCTCGGGCCTATTTTGTCGGAAGGTCAAAATATTTCTGCGATGCAATAAATTCCAAATAAATTGAATATTTCTGAACGCTTCCGAAAACCACAAATTGTTTTTGAAAGGCGATGAAACACGCATTAATTTTTTATTATTCCAAACAAACAGCTTTTTTAATAAATATATTTTTTATACCAACATAAAAAGTTTAAAAATGGTCCACCTTACGTTTTTTCTAACTATAATTACTGAAAACGAAGAAAAATAAAAACACACGTATTTTATTAGGCTCAGGTTTGTTATAAACGTTACCGTCAACTCAATTCTTCTTCGTTTAAAATAAAATTAACTAATTAAAGGTTTTTGGGTTACATGTAGATTTGAACAGATAGCGTAGTATTTTCTCTTTCTAACATAGTTTAGATAAATCTTCTATCCATGATAGTAAGGGAGCCACAACGAGTTCTATGAGACCAGTATGAATTACAATAAAACACATATGAATTTGTTGTAGACCACTTTTATTTTATAAACACTCTACCGGTTTCAGAAGCACCCTTCCTTCGTCAGGATAATATAATAACTAAACTATGATACAGAATGTAGACAGATATACAAATTTTAGGTGTTTGAGTGGGAGGTAAGCAAAGGGGTGGGGGTAATTGCGGGATTTCTGGAAAGAACAGAGCGGTTAATTAGAAAGATAAATTAATTTGGTTATTCAAAATACTAGCATTATTATTTAGGGATTTTCTGATTCTAGTGCTTCTAAATTATCTAATTTTTTGCTTTTATTGTTACGGTGAAGAATTTTAACCCCTGTGTCCTTATTAAAAGTGTTATCTGTGGAAATTAGGTGATTAGCAAACTCTGAAAAATTATTATTATTTAAGCACCTTAAATGTTCTGTGATTCTGATATTTATATTTCTAGTTGTCTTACCTATGTAGAACGAAGGACAATCATTGCAATATAGTTGGTAAATGCCTGAGTGGCTTAATTTATGATCTCTATCTATAGTGTTTTTTAGTAATTTACCTAAATTGTTATCAGTATAGAACGCGGGTTTAATGTGGGCAGGCAAGTTTTTTGTAAGTGAGGAAAAGTTGGATATGTATAAGATTCTGCGCCATTGAACGGGATTTATTATTTTATTATTATTTTCAGGCGTACCAAATAAAAATGTATTAGTTGAAATGAGTTTAAGTTTCTTATTTAGGATTTTATCAGTTAAATCTGCGGAATAATCATTATTTAGAGCAATTTGTTTAATTTTTGAAAGTTCAATCATGAAATTAACAGGTGAGAGAGGGATTTTTACTAGCCGGTGAACCATTGAAGGATAAGGGTGCTTCTGAAACCGGTAGAGGGTTTATAAAATAATAGTGGTCTACCACAAATTTGTGTGTTTTTATTTTAATAGACCTGCCCTAAGCGATAAAAGCGTATTATTTCCCCCTTTATGCGAGATGTCTTTCGTAAATCAACTTCCCAAATTCTTAAACTTAACCACATGCTTTAAGGCGCCGTATCCGCGCTCAAAAAGAAGAAGATGGAGAGATATGTAATTACGAATGTTAGAGGAGCGCGCGATAAATTCTATGCGAAAATTGTAAAAGTGTTTAATAAAACACGACTCGTTTAAAATAGAGCAAAAATCTCGTGGAAGGCGTCTTAAATATCATTTAAAGAAACATTGTGAATTTTTTACAACTGTAACTTGTAAAATAACTGAAACAAACGTGTTTATAATAATTTTCGGAGCACACTTTGCGATTTTTTATCGAGGGAGTTTCATATAATTTGCGTTTCGGCGACATTATCTTAAAAAATAACAAATATTTTTTTAAGAGCTTAAAAACTTCAAATGTTTGAGAGACATATGTAAGAAATCGGTAGAAATTCGGGTAGCGGCGGCTTAAGTATTCATCGATTACACTCTTTCAGCTTTACAAAAACCATGCCTATTGCTGTACATAAATTCATAATTAAACCGTCGCACAATGGGGTGGATGACCCCGAAAGTTGACATCAAATCAGTGGTTGCAATTGCATCAAACCTTTTTCGATTTTTAGTTTCGTATAGACATGTTAATAAAAATTCAAGAAAAAAAGTTTTCGAAAAGTCACATATTCGATTTTTAGTTTCGAAAAAGTACAAAAAGTTTCGAAAAAGTACAAAAATATAAAATTGAAAAATATAAGATAAATTAAATTAGTCATAATGCTCACTTTATTTCGCGAGCTGTTTATTAACAGTTTTATTCACAGAATAGATCGTCTTAATCGCCTTGTGACAATATACTATCGTCATCACTACTTTGTTCAACTAACGAATCATGTACTGTAGTCGTATTAGGGTCTAGTATCTTTAGCATTTGCAGTACATCTTTTGGAATTGTTTTCACTGTCCTTTTGTTAATTTTTCGAGTTTTAGATCGCAATTTCATAGTTTTTTTGACATTTTGTACGCTCAGATGACACAATATCAAACGACAGCGTGGGTCGACCACTTTTTGTTTTTACTATTTCTGGTAAGAATTTGCAATTCTTAGATTTAATAGACCTTTCAAGCCATTATTTATTATTAAAGTCTTTACTTTCAAGTCATTATTTATTATTGTTTCTGCAACACTTCAACCATCTGATTTTCAATTTACAACAGAAATAAACTATTTTATTAAAAAAGTTTTTGATTCAGGTGACAATGTGTATCTAAGAGATATTTTTTCAGGAATTTTACTTTATCATCAAATTTCTTAACGCTAGAGATTCATGTGATAATGTGTATCTAAGAGATATTTTTTCAGGAATTTTACTTTATCATCAAATTTCTTAACGCTAGAGTTTTTCATAATTATATATAACTCGAATCTCATACGAACCACTTTAGAAATTGCATTCAAAACAAAACACACTGATTATAAGACTAGATCCGTTTTTCATGAAAATTGATAGTCCTCGCTTTCAGGTACAATAATTAATCAAATAGTATACTAAGGCAACTTTTTACAATTTATTGTAGTAGCTAAGATACTAAAGTATACAAAACAAATTTTAATATGACGGAATCTAGTCGAATTTTTACTATTTGCCTTCGACATTGAATATATTCACAAAAAAATATTTCAGACGAGATATTTTTTCAAGAATTTTACTTTATCATCAAATTTCTTAATGCCAGAGTTCTTTATATGATTATATGTATTACATATGATTATATGTAACTCGAATCTTACGAACCACTTCAGAAATTGCATTTAAAACAAAACACATTGATTATAAGACTAGAACCGTTTTTCATGAAAACTGATAGTCCTCACTTTCAGGTGTTTTAATTAATAAAATGGTGCATAAAAGCAACTTCTTACAATTTATTCTAGTAGATGATATACTAAAGTATACAAAAAAAAATTAAAATATGACGGAATCTAGTGGAACTTTTAACTATTTGCCTCGATATTTAATATATTCACAAAAAAATATTTCATCCAAATAGGTGTTTGTTTTAATTAAAAATTTGGAGATGTCGTTAAAGGTTTTCAACAATTACTATAAAATAATAAAAGTACATACCACTAGACATCGTATTCATCTTGAATCGGATCTAAAAACTTTTTAGATTTCACTTTATTTAAATTTGAAACGTATTGAAATTTACGCGGCTGCAAAAGCTGACACGGTCACCCGCACAAAGTTCAAGTTCAAACTGATTTCTTTCCGTCAGTATTGCAATAAAGTCGACACGCTTCGGGGGAATTATGAAACACTTAATAAACTTCAAAACTAGCATACTTGTTTTATTGTGAAGAACACTTGACTTTCTGATTTTCTGCCAACGCGGTTCATAGAGCTACCCCATTGTGCGTCGTTTATTACGTTCACACTAGACATGAGAAACTGCAGATCTTTTGGACCAATAAATTGTATATTTTTGACACATCTGAAATGCTTCTTTCATCATAGGGTCAAATAATTGGAGCAATGGGCTATAAATGGAAAAATTGGATCAAGGCCAAGAAAGGGAAAAAAACCTTCTTCAAGTTAAATAATAATATCATAATACGGAGCAAACTGCGGGCTTATTCATGAAGGGAAAATCGATTTGCTCGCGTGACAAAACTACGTGATGCCCGCACAAATTTTATAATGAAATTGTAGGAACGGTGCGCCGTGGTTTAGCCAAATAAAATAACAAGAAAAAATAAATGTAGAGATTTTTTGTGCGTGAATATGCACGGATAAATTTTTGATCGAAAGTGATGAATAGTAATTTTAACAAATAAATTATTGATTTAAAATATAATGTGTTAAATTTATCAACATAATTAAAAGGACGATATCCAAAGATTTGATAAATTGTATTTTCGCAGTTTCTAGATAATCTTCTTATAATATATAAAACAAAGTCGGGTTACTTACACCATTCATAACTCAAGAACGGCTAGACCGATTTTTAGGATCTTTGATTTGTTGAATTTGTCTCCGCCCCGAATAGCAGAATAGCTATTAAAACGTAGTAATTCACGAAAAAAATAGTTATGAAGAAAATTCTTTTCCTCGTACATTTTGTATGGAACGAATTCCCATCTTTTGAAAGAGCTGCAGGAATATTGTGATAAGTATAATATGGAGTAGTTAGTGAATTCCAAAAATTCAAAAAAGTTAAATGTCAATGCGCTGATTTTTTGCTTTTGTTCTTAAACATTTAATGCTGCCCCTCTTTCTTACTCACTAAATGTCAATATTCGAAAATGGGACAAACGGTGAACGTATGTCTGCACCCCTTCAAAAGGAAAAATACAATCTTACTAATATTATGAACGCGAAAGTTTGTATTTGTGTTTGTTACTCTTTCATGCAAAAACTGCTGAAAGGATTTTAATGAAACTTTACGGTAATATAGCTCATACTTCAGAATAACATATAGGCTATATATAATGGTAAGTTCTGGCGTTATGAAATTTGTATAAATGAAAATGTTCATATTTCATATATTTTAGCGGCAGGGAGGAAAGGCATAGGAAAGGGGAACGGGGGAGGTGGGGTTCACTGAGAGGGAAGAGACGAGGGAGGGGGAAGGCGGGGAAGATGGAAGAGAACGGGGACGCAGGGAGAATCAATTTATTTATTTGAATGGCATTGCAACGCCTGCCGAGGACCAGCTAGTCATTTTAATATATCATAAAGCGAAATTACTGGTTATAAAAAAATAAGAAAACTTTAATATTTTGCTCTTAATACGAGTAACGACAAACATAACGACTCGAATTAAAAAGATTCCACTTCTGGTTTTCTTATTTCTTACATTAATCTCTTATTTGGAAAACCACCCAAAAGTGGTCTAGATCAAATTTTAGAGGGGAGTTTTTTCTAACATTAGCTCGACATTTCTTCAGAAAAAAAAATCCCTCAGGGCCTATGTCATCTCCGGAGATGGTGTGTGAAGGAGAGGAAATTCTGGAAAGGATAATGGTATAAGGGGTGGGTTGGAGTCTGGCGGATTGTGTGATGTATCCAAGAGTGACGATCGTATAGGTAAAAGTCGTCATTATTTAATATGTAAGAAAGAGCTGCAGCATTATTGTGATAAGCAACGTACGTTTATTTCCTTTTTGACTTGTGGAAATATTAAATGCGCCTAATGACAGTAACATATTACTTTGGAGATCTATGAAGATAGCGTTTCAAAATCGGCTTATTCCAAGACAGTTGGTTGCAAAACAGGATTATTTCAAGACAGTCTTGCAAAACAAACTTATTCCAAACGTTAATTATAAATAGGCCTAACTGGGCCTAACAATCAACGCCAATAAAATAAAATGGACGTCATTTGGATGACTAGATCACTCTGAATCAGTGATACAGTTAAATGGTTGCAATGTCGAAAAGGTGGAAAGATTTACATACCTCGGCAGTACTCTTACGGAGACTCTTGACCCAGATGTAGAGGTTAGATGCAGAATTGAAGCAGTAAGAACTGCGTTCATTAAAATGAAATCCCTCTTCTGCAATGACAATATCAGCTTAAAACTAAGGCAGAGAATGCTAAAATGTTTTGTGTGGTCGGTCTTGCTCTATGGATGTGAAACATGGACCTTGAAAGTAAATACCATGAACAGGCAGGCTTTTGAAATGTGGCTTCACCGGAGAATGCTCAAGGTCCCATGGACCGACATGATCACCAACACAGAAATTCTCAGGCGGGCTAGAGCAGATAGAGAACTGCTGACATTAATAAAAATCAGGAAAATTTCATATCTGGGTCATATTTATTTATTTATTTATTTATTTATTGTTTCTTTACACTGTAGGTAAAAATGTTTACAATACAATTTGTTACCTCACTAGGACAAGCCTGTGTTGAGGTTAACAATAATTATACAAGTTAACAAAATAACACAAAATTATACAGATTTTGAAAGAACAATATTGTTGTATTTCTTACAGATTGAGATTATGGGTACCAGTACCCACTAAACTGATGGCGCTAGGTAGTACATTAATGTAGACTTTTAGGGTGACAATAGTTTTGAGATCTGATTCAAAATAAAATAAAGTATTTTTTTGTTTTGTTTTTAAGATTAAGTTGTAAATAATAAATATATGTATATAATTTAACATGCTATAGATTTGGCAGGAGGAAGATGAAAAAAAAAACAGTTTAAACAAAAATAAAAATTATTTTAGCTTATTTTATAAACATACTCATTTAGCTAATAATTTAGAAAGGACAAAGTAGAGAAAATTAATTGGCAATCCTCGACTAACACAAATAATTTAAGATTCTTTTTAAAAGTGTACAAGGAATTAGATGACTTTATATGTTCTGGAAGGCTATTAAATATGAGTGGAGCTTGATAAAAATAATTTCTTTGACCAAAAGAAGATTTAGTTTGAATTGCCATAAAATTCAGACCAGAGCCAATTCTCGTAGTACGAATTTGCTGTGTTCTTTCTGCAATATTAATATTATTAAAAAATCTACAAAGCTTCGAGGGGAGAAGTATCACTTGCTCCATTTAATATTGAAAGGCAAGATAGAGGGTCGCCGAGGGCCTGGTAGGAGACAAATGTCTTGGCAGCGTAATATACGAGAGTGGACCGGCATTAGAAGTGTGGAGGAGCTATTCCGGGCAGCGCAAGACAGACAGACATTCTCAAGAGTGATCGCCAACGTCGGGGGGACCTGATACGGCACACAAAGAAGAAGATTTATAAATGTCTTATTATTTTTTAAATATATGTTTATATTTTATAATACAAATCGAATATTATTAAAGTAATCAAATACAAAAAAAAATCACATGTTTACCTTTATCAGTATTCCGCCATTTCCTAATAAAACGAATGATTTAAACAATATAATTTGGTTTTATTTACTGGTAAGAGGCAGTGGCGTAGCTAACATGGGTGGCACCAGGGGTAGACAACCTGGTGTCACCCCCCCCCCCCAATTTCGACTTCATAAAAAATAAAAAAATTACTACCTTGCCAAAAGTGTAGAAAATTGGTCCGTCCTCGAATTTCAGGGATAATTTTTTTTCCATTAATATACAAGAGCTATTTTCGCCAATAAAAAGACCGACAGACACAAAATTCTCCCGTTTTGGGGCACTCCACGGAAAGCCACAGAGCTATGAAGATATAAATAATAGACCGTGTTCCATATTTTTGTGATAATATCCTTCGTAATTTTTTCCCACAGTCGGGTATCACCCCTCATCGGTTGGCACCCGGGGCGGACCCCTCCCAGCCCCCCCCTCTAGCTACGCCACTGGTAAGAGGTACACTCGCCTTGCAATGTGACAGAAGAGAATTAGTTAGTTATAGTTCAGATGGAATAAGTCAGTTTTGCAAAAATACCCCCTATTTCAGTTGAAACACTATCGTGCTAAGAGGGCGGTCAATACGCGGAAATGTGAATTAGTTCAATATCCCCATGAGTTGTCGCGTCGCCCATTACTTTCTCCTAAATTGTCAACGGTTAGTTAAATTAGTTAAGCGATACGAGTTTTGTTTTCTGCCGGAACCGCGCGTGCTAAGTCGTGTTTGCCACGAGGGCTGTCACTTCATTAACTCGTGTTGTTTAAAAAGGGAAGGGTCATTTAGGGATTGATGAAAAAATGAAGGTAGTCATTTTTGCAGTCGGAAATAATATTATTGCTAAAGATGATTTTGAAACTATGGCTGTCACTAAGGTCATATTAGAGACCGGGAAATCTTTATGTGTAAATCAAGTCTTTTTTAAAAATAGATACTGGTTCGTTGACTGAAACCGTCGGAGACAGAAACTAGGTTCCAGACTAGCAATCCGCGGGTCGTGTGTTCAAATCCCGGCGTGCGCAGATAAATTTTATTTGATTGATTTATGTTTTCGCAATTCAATCATTTATTTTTATTTTTTTATTATTTATTTATCTATAACTAGTATAAATATACTCGTAAATACATTGTAAATACATTGGGTTTATTTGATGCCTGTCTCACTAGGATATACCTGTGTCGAGACAGGCGTAGAAGTATAGAAAAGAATATCGTAGTTACAATAATATGTAAGGTAAAATACATTTTAATTTGAATAGAATAAAACAGAAAAGTGTTAGGAAGGGTGGGTAAATCTTTTAAAGATTTTATGAATGTTGGAGGAGATGAAGTAGAGTAGTAAATTCTGTCTAATCTATCTATGGAGTTAAATTTGACAGAATTTTATTATTTCATTTATTTTATATGGGTTTAAGGTCGTATGTGAATAGTTATTTGTGTCTCTGTGTGATATATTTTACATATGTTTGTAATAGTGTGGCGTCCAATACTTACGATCCATTTATTTATATCTTGTTTGAAATTTTTCAAGGAGTCAGTTTGTCTGATCGTAGCTGGTAGTGTATTATATAGTTTGCAAGCTGTTTATTTAAAGTGTCTTTGTCCAAAGGTTTTTCTTACATTAGCTCCACACAGGAAAATAATTTCTCTCATTGCCTATGTCATCTTAGAAGATACTGCGTGAAGGGTTGTTTTAAGGAAAGGAAGGAGAGGAAGTTCTGGGAAGGAAAAGGGTACGAGGGATGGGTAAGAAAAGGGTGTTTTTTGAAAAATGAGTTTAGAGAAGTTCTTTTTTTTTGGCTCGGGTATTGTGTATTGTTTGTGTGGCTTTATATAGTGTTTTATTGTTTTTGTGTAAATTAATTAAGATGGATCTTGAGTAATGCTGCTTAATATCCATAACGTTGAAGGTATTGAAGATCGTATCAGCGCTAGTAATAAGCGGCAATTTGAGAATTATTTTTATGATTAGTTTTTGTACTTTAATGATGGGGCCGAGGGCACTGGAATATGCATTACCCCAAGCTAAAATTCCGTATTAGAGGTGAGATTGGCACAGTGAGTAATATACTGTTTTTTAAAGTTTTAGGTTAAGGAAATTGCGTGTTTGTTTGAAAAAGTAGACAGGTTTGCGAATTTCGTTTGTAGTGTTACATATATGTTTCTTCCAATTTAGGTACGTTCAACAGTTAATCCTAGATATTTCATAATGTTTCCTTGCTCTAGGCATGGGCAGTCACATTTTCGGTTTAGGAATGAATTTTTACATTCGTGTATTTTTAATGGTGGGGTTAGATTTGACTTTGGGATAGACAGTGAGACTAGACAGCAATCATTTTATTTTCTGTACATTTAGAGTTAATTGTGTTCGAGTCAAGCCAATATTTCACCTTTCGAATTCCTTCCTCCGTTTTGGAATAGGCGGTAGGCCAGTCTTTCGCTTGGAAGAGTAGGATAGTGTCATCGGCAAAACTGACAATAATGGCATCGATATCTAGGTTGCGTAATAATATATTAGTTAATTAATACATATTAGGAAGATCGTTGGACCTATAACACTGCCTTGTGAGACCTCGTAACTAATGGGCAGATTCTGACTCTTTGTTGTATTGATTTTAACGCATTGGGATCTATCAGATAAGAAGCTAGAGAGAAGAAGAAGCAATCCCATCTCTTTCAATTCTTGCATACAATTATCCATGTATAAATTGAATAACCATGGTGGCATTACGCAGCCTTGTTTAACACCTTTTGTGATGTCAAACCACCGTTCACCCTAACACATGCAACATTTACCTCGTACAGAGACGCAATTCTGACCATTTGTAAACTCCACGATCCATAAAAATATTTAAGCATGATCAAACACTGTTCACGCATGGTGATAGAAGTCTACGATGAATCCTTTCACGTCCTCCGACCAGAGAAAAAGGATCACTGCTTGTTGCAAACTAGCGGAGCGGATGTGTTTACACTGTAAGAGCCGGAAGGCTATATTGCGATCGGTATCAAATTTCGCATACGTGACTGCAGTCGTACGAACTCTAATCGTGAAGGCAGTTTGACAACCTTGAAGGTGTGTTGTGGCTAAAGTGTAGATAATGTTTGACGCACCCTGATAATATACATTTAATTTTTCAATTATGAAATACAACAGCATTATGATTGAATGCAATATTGAATGAATTAAATAAATAAATTAATATGCCAAAGATATTTCATTCCACAAATATATATATTTGCGTACGAAATTATATCAAAGGGGAATCAAGGAAGCGAATACAGTCTGTTCAGAGGTTCTGTAATTTGTAGATACTATGAAATGATAATAACCATGAAGGTGTTTTTGTTCAGAGTTTTACTGCAGGATAATAAAAGGGAATAAACGTGTATTAGGAGCACGTAATTATATTGTAAGGTGCAATTGAGATGATTTTTCATGATAGTAAATACCTGGCTATTCAGATCTGGTCATCAAGTCATTTCAAGCTACGTTTCAATTCTGAATGGAGGTCTTAATGAGCGTATCTTCCGCACATCGTGCTGCAAATATATTGTCTTTAATTAATTAATTATGAAATAACACAAATTAATAAAATAAAATTTATTTGCGCACGCCTGGATTTTATCCCCCGACCTTCCGATTGATCGAATGCCTCACCCCTCGACCATGGAGACCGTTAAATTTATTTGGTTTATGAATATTTTAAATAAAGTAGTTTTCAAAAAAACCGTTTTTTACGCATATAATTTGTCATGCGCCTTTTGTTCATTCTTGTTCAGTATTCACTTTTGCATATTTACGAGTAGCTAATTATTACTGATATTATTTTTGTTATAATTTTTGTAATTTAATTCATCCATGTATATAAATTTTTGGGCATAATGCCTGTGTAGGGGCGTGTAAATAGCCCCTGACACGAGGGAATGAATACCCTATGTAAAATTAACGAAAATTGAATTCTTCTCTATGTGACACAAAAAACAGTTGACCCAGCAATTCCAAAAACCAAAGTGAAAATAAACAAATACTCACTCAGAGAATGCAGCTCAGCCACGATGTCCACACAAAAAGACACTTCTTTTCAATAAAAATGTCAAGGCGATATTGCATAATCTTAACAGATGTTTCGCACAGCAAGGAAGTTTCAACAATGAAAAATTTGCATATTAATAATGCGTGCCAAAATCCAATCTTAGGTACAACAATAATTCACTCACTGGGTGAACCACTGGATAATGACTGACCAGTGACATCTGTTGGCCTTTCACTGACACTCCCGTCAGAAGCAATTGCCTGCCTCACAGAGGTAAGGAAATGCATGAATACACTGCATCTCAAGTCACATAGGTTAAATTCAATACAATACAAAAACCATAGATGGCGCCCTTATGGTCTTATAGCATAAATTATTAATTTAAAGAAATTAATGCCCAAATATATTTATGGCGCATATCCATATTCCCCGCCTTGGAAGTTCGTAGAGCTTACAAAAGAAAGAGTATAAAAATACAAATGAAACAAGAAATGAAATAGAAATAAAGTGACTATTCACCGGTAATATTCAGGAATGACACGCATTGGAAATTCGCAGAATCTCACAAAATAAAGAAAAATAACTAAAAATACAATGTAATAAAGTTCAATTGACCAAGATAACGGATATTAAGTAATGCCATGTCTGGGTCAGAGATCATTGAAACAATGACTAAAAACAAAAAATAAATAAATAAAAATAAACAAAAATAGATAAAATATAAAATTATTGCGTTGGAATGGGATATAATTTGACAACCGGACGTTTAAAAGAACCAAATCTTGTCTTTACCGTCGCAACGCGAACAATTTTATCCATTCCGGGATGGATTTCAGTTATCACGCCTAAAGGCCAATTTAACGGAGGGGAATCTTCTTGTCCCACTAGTACGACAGTTCCGATATCAATCGGATGATCAGAAGTAGTCCACTTCTGCCTGACTTGCAAGGTGTGCAGATACTCTGAACGCCACTTCTTCCAGAAGGACTGAACCATGCTGTCTAATAATTGCTTACGCTGAGTCAAATTGATTTTACCGTCTGCCAGGACAGAAGCAGGCAAGTACTGCAATGGTGTCGACATTAAAAAATGCGCAGGCGTAAGGACTTCTGGATAAGGGTCAGAAGACATAACTGTAAGTGGACGCGAATTCATTATGCACTCAATTTGAACTAGCACAGTCTGTAACTCCTCATAGGTGAGAAGCTGAGTTCCAATCACACGGTACAAGTGTGTCTTCATGCTCTTTATGTTCGACTCCCACATACCCCCAAAATGAGGCGCGCGTGGTGGAATCATTTTCCACTCTATACGACGCTTAGCGAGTTCGCGCTTTAATGAGGGCTCATATTCAGATTCAACCAAAAACTTGTAGAGGTCATCTAATTGTGCCTTCGCACCCACAAAATTAGTACCATTATCTGAATACAAGCATGTTACCGGGCCACGCCGAGAAATAAAACGGCTGAAAGCAGCCAGGAAAGCATTTGAAGTTAAGTCAGAGACCAACTCAATATGAATAGCCTTGGTCACAAGGCATACGAATAGACAAATATATGCCTTTTGAGAATGTTGTCCTCTCCGACGAGTCAGCGTAATACGGAGGGGACCTGCGTAATCTACACCGGTATGTACGAAGGCCTTTGCTTCTGCAACACGATATGACGGTAAATCTGCCATCTTCGGTGTAGGATGCGATGGATTTAAGCGGAAGCAACAATTGCATTTCCCCACCATCGCCCTAATAACAGTCCTAGCATCTAATATCCAATAGCGTTGACGTAAGATAGACATAAGAAGTCCTGGGCCTGTATGACAGTTCACGACATGAAAGTGAGCGATGATCAGATCGACAACACAGTCATGTTTGGGAAGTAAAACCGGATGTTTAACCTCAAAAGGTAAATCCGATTTAGAAAGCCGCCCCCCAATACGTAACAGATTATCTCCATCAAGAAATAGAGATAAACTCTGAAGTCTTTTGGAATGAAATTTGCCTTTCTGGAGTGCAGCAATATCTCCTGCAAAATGAATACTCTGCACAGCACGAATCACAGCCTTTTCAGCAGTCATAAGATTATTGACCGTTCCAGAGGAAAGTGATATCTTTTTTATGAATCGGAGGACATAAACAACAATCCTTAGTAGTTTATCCCAAGTGGATATACGCTGAGCCAGTTCACTCAGGACCGATTTTTCACCCTGAAATGTTGCAATGAGCACATTAGCCTTGTGTTCAGGCATTTCACCAGTTTTGGTAGGGTGAAACGGTTTTAATGGCCATTCCAAAGGTGGGCTGCGAATCCATGATGGGCCGTTCCACCATAAATCATGTGAAACGAGTTGGGAAGGAAGCATGCCACGAGAAAGGCAGTCGCTCGGGTTTTCACTACCAGCAACATGGTAAAAGTTCTCTGGAGACAAATTTTCTTGGCACTGAGCTACGCGATTACTAACAAACACCGACCAGCGATGCGGTGAAGAATGTATCCAAGAGAGCGCAACGGTAGAATCGGAAAACGCATATGTTCCTGCAATAGGAAGACGCTCAGAATAATTATCTTGAACCGTCCGTATTAATTTGGACATCAATACTGCGGCACAGAGCTCCAAACGAGCGAGGGTCGTCACTTTGGTGGGAGAAACCTTTGATTTTGCGCACAACAATCTCACTGTAATTTTTCCAAACAGATCAGTGGTGTGCAAATAAATCACACAGCCGTAACCATTCATGCTTGCATCGCAGAAAGCAACAACGAGCACCGTACTGTCTTTCAGGACACCAACATGGCGAGGGATTTTTATCATTGAAATTAGAGGAAATTTCTGTGTAAGCGCCGAAAACCGACGAATAACGCTATCAGAGGGTGTATCATCCCAACCAATGTTGCACAGCCATAGCTCTTTGATAAGTAATTTAGCGTACAGAATGACAGGGGCGACCAAGCCGAGGACATCAAATAAGCGGGCGACTATGGAGAGTATGCTCCGCTTTGTGCACTTCTCCTGAACATAAGATGTCGTAAAGAAGAAGCTGTCATCAGCTGGTTCCCACGAAAGGCCCAACACCTTAGAGGTATTGTTAGAACCAACAGTGAAGTCCACTGTGCTGCGGTGAGAATCCGGGAGGTTCTCAAGTACAACTTGAGAATTACTAGTCCATTTTACTAAATCAAAGGCACCGGACTTAAACAACGAGATTAATTCTCGAGAAAGACGTATGGCGCTGGGCTCATCTGCAATAGAATAGACCAGGTCGTCCATATACAGCTTGGACACTGCCACTTTGGCAGCGTCCGGGTAATGTGGTCTCATATCCTGGGCCAACTGGCGAACCGTCCGCATTGCTAAGTATGGACTTGCCGTCAAGCCGAAAGGAACTCGATTGAACTGAAAAGTTCGTATGAGACCATTATTTGAGAATCGAAATCTGGTATCTGCGATGCTTGCTAGGAACTTCAATCTGTAAATACATTTGCTTTATATCCGCAGTCATAGCGATGGGAAAAAAACGAAAGTCAAGCAAAAGCAGAAACAAATCGGCTTGCAAATTGGGACCAGTATGAATAATGTCATTCAGTGACAGCCCTGTGTGTGTTTTAGCACTAGCATCGAGCACAATACGAGGCATTGGTTTGTCTGGACGAGTGACAGCATGATGTGGGATGTAATATCCATCTTCTGTGATATCAGACTCTGAGACTTGTGATAGGTAATTATTTTCAATATATTCACTGATAACCTTGTTATAATTCTCCTGCAAAGCAGGGGAATGTTTAAATTTTCGCTCCAATGCCAAAAATCGGCGTTGGGCTGGAGTACGAGAATTACCCAATTGTCTTGGATCTTTACAGAAAGGTAAAGCAACAGAATATCTACCATCATCAGTGCGAGAAATTGATGAAGTAAAGAGATTCTCACATTCTGTCTCCTCCGGACTTAGAAATTTCATATTAGGTATCTCTTCTAACAGCCAAAATTTTTGCACTAAATCATTCAGTGCGAGTGCCGAAAATGATGTGTTTGTGTTGAGCACATTATTGGGGTAATCACCCATCAACACGAAACCGAAAGCGGTCGATAACGCGGGGGGTGCACTAGTACCCGATTCAACCCTGTTCCCTAAATAAATATATGGGAACAGTTGCGCACCGATGACGACATCCACGCATCCAGGAATATTCCACGTTAAGTCTGCGAGAGGTATGCCCTCTAAGTACCTCATGTCGCCCTTGGCTATATAGTGATTAGGTAATTGGTCGGTGATACTGTCAACGACAAGCGCATGTATATTATATTTATTCTCTGGGTATACGCGAGACTCAATATCCAAATACACGTAACCGAAAATTGGTCGAGACGTTGATCCAATTCCTTTGACAAACGAATTACTCAAAGGAATTATTGGTAAATTCAGCGTCTTACAACAATCGACCGTAATCAAATTATTTTGAGAGCCATTATCAATTAGGCACCGAACAATAACTTTATTTCCGTTTTTAAGCTTCGCGTATACTTGTGCGGTCGAAAGTAAAATAGAAGAGTTCGGTGTTACTTTGGCACAAAGCGAACACGAAGGATTGACATTTGCAGTCCCCTCCACTTGCTTATCACCAATGACAGTTCCATTGATGCTGGATGACACTGGAGGGGGGACTGACGGTTCTTCACTGGTAGGTACTTGCGACGTATGTACATGAGTATTGGTTTTCATATTATTCACACTGCCGAAATGTAAGAATGTATGATGACGTTTATTGCACAAATCACAAACTAACCCCGATTTGCATGACTTGATTGTATGTGAACCACTAAGGCAATTTACACAGGCATTTTTCGATTTTATAAATTCAAATCGAGCCTGTGGGGAACTCATACATTTAAACTTTGAGCAAACGTTGACTAAATGATCAGTTTTGTTACACAGAATACATCCTTTCGGCGGAGCTGGGAAGCGCGGAATATTCGCATTACTCGCGACGAACGATTTAGTATTATTTGATCGGGAGGACGAAATGGGATGCGTTTTATTTACGACACCATGCGAGTTACTCGTTCGTTCTAAAATCTTTACTTGATCTTGTACAAACGAAACTAACTCATTATAAGAAGGAATTTCTTTATTACGAACTGTCAGCTCAAAGTTCTGAGCCGTCTGTGAATCAATTTTTCTTACCGCGCAGTGAAACAAAATAAAATCAGTTAAATCTTCAATACCTAACTGCTTTAATGCCGACACTGACGAAGAATATCTTTCAATGAAAGAATTGAGACTGGCAGATGTATTCGTGCAGTTTTTCGCATCGAGAATATTATTTAAATAATGTGTTCCTAGTGTACGTTTATCTTGATATTTTTTAACTAAACTCTCCCAAATGATCTGATATGTATCACCCGAAGGCACAATGCCTGCGGTTATGTTCAAAGCCCCGTGTGTGAGTTTTCCGACTAAGTACTGCACACGCTGCGAGTCAGTTAGCTGTCTATTATTATGGATATTGGCTTTAAATGACTCAAAAAATTTCGACCAGCTTTCATTCTTACCATCGAAGGTTGGAAGATCTATTGCAGGAAGATTAATCATACACGGCTCCCGCGACTTATTTTGTGACGTCAGTGATTCTCTTACAGAAGTTTCATATTCGATCTAGTTCGTTTGACCTTCAAAAAAAAATCATCAAAAGCATTTAAAGCTTGAAAATCTGGTTTAAATTCTGGATTTAAAGTTAACTGACGATCATTGATGCTATCTATAATATTTTCAAATTGACTTCGCATTTGATCAATCATCTCTGACTGAGCCATAAACACTTCGTTATTTCTTGACTCAAAATTAGATTTTTTTTTTTTTTTTTTTTATTTGAAATATACATACATATAACAGATTTACATAAGGAAAATACATGGTTCTTATAAATAATTACAAATAAAATAGTTTCTTGTTAATGAATCTACCCAATTTAAAAGAGAAAAAATTTCTCGTGTTTAAATTGGGGAGTCGTGTCATTACAGAAAAAAGATAAAAAAAAAATAAGATATACTTATATATATTTTTTTTTAAAATTAAGAAACAAATAAAACTTATGAATAAAAACAAAATATTAAATAAAGAAATATACTGACGTGGCAGTTGCTAAATTAGATATACATGTAGTATAGATATTTTAAAAGTAATAATATACAATAGATGTAGTAAAAATAAAAATAATATTATTGCATTTCTCTTAATAGGTAGGTGTTGAGATGGTAAGTACATATAGTTGATTCTGACAATGGGATTAACTGATAATATTGCAGGAGTAGGTATATTATTTGTTGCATTATACAGATCGTTCATACGAAAAAAAAGATTTTCCTTTTTTGCGGTTAAAAGAATAAGCGATCTGTCTTGAGCCTCATCAAAACCCTCCTCCGTAATTCTTGGCATTTTTTATATATGCGAAAAGATTACCACAAAATTTTACAATAATGTTACAATGTTAATAATTAATTAATAATAATGTTGCGAATAATTATCCAAAATTACGACAATTCTGCGAACAATGTTAACAATTAATTAATAATAATAATGTTGCGAATAATTATCCAAAATTACGATAATTCTGCGAACATCCAAATATGTCATCCAAAAGCAAAAAACAAGACCAGCTATAGTTCTCAAAAAATGAGAGGTACTTCAAATTTACCAAAAAAAAATACGTAAATTCGAACATCCATGTAATATCAGCTATAATCTCGAATTGAATGAATAATCCAGGCTACGAAGGACCATTAAATTGTAGGGGCGTGTAAATAGCCCCTGACACGAGGGAATGAATACCCTATGTAAAATTAACGAAAATTGAATTCTTCCCTATGTGACACAAAAAACAGTTGACCCAGCAATTCCAAAAACCAAAGTGAAAACAAACAAATACTCACTCAGAGAATGCAGCTCAGCCACGATGTCCACACAAAAAGACACTTCTTTTCAATAAAAATGTCAAGGCGATATTGCATAATCTTAACAGATGTTTCGCACAGCAAGGAAGTTTCAACAATGAAAAATTTGCATATTAATAATGCGTGCCAAAATCCAATCTTAGGTACAACAATAATTCACTCACTGGGTGAACCACTGGATAATGACTGACCAGTGACATCTGTTGGCCTTTCACTGACACTCCCGTCAGAAGCAATTGCCTGCCTCACAGAGGTAAGGAAATGCATGAATACACTGCATCTCAAGTCACATAGGTTAAATTCAATACAATACAAAAACCATAGATGGCGCCCTTATGGTCTTATAGCATAAATTATTAATTTAAAGAAATTAATGCCCAAATATATTTATGGCGCATATCCAGCCTGTTTTATGTACTTAAATAAAAAAATAAATAAAATAAATGCGATTGTTGACTTGAGAAAGAGAATGAGTCACAGAAAAGGTGAAAAGATACACGGGCAAAAGGTGGATATGATAAGGTTGCTGACGATATTGGTATGGTTGCTGAAAGCGAAGAAGAACTGGAAGACGCCTTAACAACCATGCAAAGCATTGTTTAAAACAATTACAACATGAAGATAAATAAAGACAAAACAAAGCTGCTGACTGTAGGCCGAACGCAACATCAGATGAGAGTAGAGATGTCAGGAGTTCCACTAAATAACACCAAGGAGTTTGTAGGGGCGTGTAAATAGCCCCTGACACGAGGGAATGACTACCCTATGTAAATTAACGAAAATTGAATTCTTCCCTATGTGACACAAAAACAGTTGACCCAGCAATTCCAAATTCCAAAGTGAAAACAAACAATACTCACTCAGAGAATGCAGCTCATCCACGATGTCCAACACAAAAGACACTTCTTTTCATTAAAAAATATCAAGGCGGTATTGCATAATCTTAACAGATGTTTCGCACAGCAAGGAAGTTTCAACAATGAATAAATTTGCATATTAATAATACGTGCCAAAAAATCTTGTACAACAATTTTTTTTTATTTTTTTTTATTTTTATTTTTTTTTTATTTGAAATATACATACATATAACAGATTTACATAAGGAAAATACATGGTTCTTAAAAATAATTACAAATAAAATAATTTCTTGTTAATGAATCTACCCAATTTAAAAGAGAAAAAATTTCTCGTGTTTAAATTGGGGAGTCGTGTCATTACAGAAAAAAGATAAAAAATAAGATATACTATATATTTTTAAATTAAGAAACAAATAAAACTTATGAATAAAAAACAAATATTAAATAAAGAAATATACTAACGTAGCAGTTGCTAAATTAGATATACATGTAGTATAGATATTTTAAAAGTAATAATATACAATAGAAGTAGTAAAAATAAAAATAATATTATTGCATTTCTCTTAATAGGTAGGTGTTGAGATGGTAAGTATAGTTTGGCAAGAAAGTCTAGAAATTAAATCAATTGGAACTAAACCTGTTCATTACTATGGCAACACCGAATTATATGACGTTTCCTATGGCTTTCGTGTTATCGGGTGTTACGGTATGATTTATTGTCTTAAATCTGAGTAGAATATCGCTGATTTGATAATATTTTTATTCATTGTTTGCCTGAATTTAATTAAAATGAATAAATTATTACATAGTGATACAAGAGGGGTTACATTCTGCGTTTTTCAATGCTGCCTAGCCGAGTGTCACGCGAAGAAGCTTTTGTTTGATTTAGAAGATGTTTAAAAACGAACTGCAGAAATGAATGGTACGTAGTATAGTTTGTTTAATAAATTTCATTAGTATTACACGATTTATGCCAATTTTCGAGCGATAATAATCATTACAATCTGATTTGAGGTTATGTTAAAAAAATTCAAATTTGACATTTCGATTTGACAGTTCATATGCGACCACAAGAAAAAGGGAATAACTCAATAAAAAAATAATAATATGCAACTTCTTTAAACTCGTAGAAAAGTTCCTTTTTTCTCGTTTTCTCTTTTTTTTCTTTCTAAGTGAATATTATCTAGTGTGTGTTTTTAAAACTACCTTCTATAATAATAATTTTAATGATGTTTTTCACACACAGGTAAATCTGAAACAACGGTAAGACGAATCGTCAAGGAAGGGGAAAAGGCAGATGGAAAATTTGAAACACCGGGAAAACGGAAAATGGGCATAATAATAATAATATGTAATAGCATAAGTGCTGATGATTGGAAAAATTGTTGCAAACACTTGATGAAAATTGAGGCAGAATATTATACACGAGGCAGTACTATATATGATGATATCGATGAACTGCGTTTAGATGAAGATGAAGATACGGAAGAAGAAGAATCACACGAAGACAAAGACAATAATTACATGTCGGGTGTTGAATTAATAGACTTAAATTTTTAAGTATCTACGTTTTTATATCGAAATAAACGCCCACTTAAAACTTGTTTTGTTTTATTTTGCTTCTATTAAATTACAGTTTTTTGTGCAATTTTTTTGAAAATACAAATACGCTATGAAATATGCATTTTGCCAGAAGTGTTTTTTTTAAACATACGTTCTTTGTCTTATGAGCCATCTTGGTGTTGCCATTTAAAACTAGAAAACGATCGCAGCGCCATCATTTATTTTCTACACTTTCTTGCCAAACTGTACATATAGTTGATTCTGAAATGGGATTAACTGATAATATTGCAGGAGTAGGTACATAATGTTATTTTACGACAATAATCGCTTACATTTCAGTTCAAAAGTTGATGAAATATTTTAAGAGGATATGTGCAATCAATAAGAAGACTACATTAATTTATAATTTATTTTTTGTTAATTAATGATGGAGTTAAGTGATTAATTTTGAAATAAAGTACATAAAATTATAATTAAGACTTGATCAATTTTTACTAATTAGTACATTGTAATCAAAAAATATACGTAGAAATTCTTTCTTTGAAATTAAAACTTATAATTAGTGTTTGGTTGATCAAGCAGTTGTTTTATTAGTAATTTAAAGACTTTATAATTTTCTTCGGATTTGATTTTATATGGTAGGGCATTAAAAATTTTTATGCCTTGATAAGTATAATGTTGTTGAAAAGCACTCGTATTAAATTTAGGGATTTCTAGATTACCACGTGATCTTGAACGGTTACTTATTTTTGTGATTGTTGTTGTAGAATTAAAATGATCTTTGTGTGTTTGTAACAGTGTGTTCTTTTTGAAAATTTTATTTAAACTGAGTACCCTAAAAGAATTAAATAGTTGTATTGTTGGAAATAAAGATGGTGTTCGTGTGATAACTTTTAGAATCAACCTCTGTACCCTTTCTACAGGTTGGAGGTTAGTTTTGAAAGTTCCCCCCCACCCGATTATACCATATTCTAGAATAGATTGGGCAAGAGAGAAATAAACAGTTTTAATCATACTAGATGATAGAATGTTTCTCAATCTAATGAATATGTAAATAAGTTTTCTTACTCTGGTTACCGTATTTTCGACTTGTTCGTTCCATTTTAAGTGTTTGTCTACAATGACACCCAGATACTTAATACTATTTTTGCATGTTATTTGTAGGCAATTGTCATCGTTGCATTCCCTTTTATTTTCACACTGTGATGAATGGATTTTAATAGTTATATTGTTCTCGACATTTTTTTCTTTCAAAGAGAATGGAATAAAATAAGTTTTCTCTGTATTTAGTGAGAGACAATTTAGGTCAAACCATGTTTTGAGTATGTTTATATTTGTATTTGCTTTAATCATCGTTTCCTCCCATGATTTCCCTTTAGTGATAACTACTGTGTCGTCTGCATAAGATATGATATCTCCAACTATGGGAAGAGTGAACATTTGATTAACATATATAATAAAAAGGATTGGACCGATGACAGTTCCTTGCGGTATACCAAATGATGAGGTTTTGGGTTCACTTAGGGTATCATTTATTTTGACGGATTGAAATCTCTCTTTTAGATAACTTTGGAACCATGACAGTACTGTTCCGTCCAAACCAATTTGCATGAGTTTCTCATTGAGTTTGGAGTGTGATATGCTATCAAATGCCTTGCGTAGGTCGATGAATATACCAAGACACTTTTCTCCATTATCTAAATTTTGTGTTATTGTTGAAGTTAATTTAGCAATTGCATCTTGAGTGCTGAGATTGTCTCTAAATCCAAACTGGTTTGGGCTCATTATCTTCTTTGATTTTATGTAGTTGTAAAGTTGTTTTTTAACAATTTTTTCATAGATTTTTGCTATGTTTGATGTGAGTGCTATGGGACGATAGTTGGAAATATTTTTTTCGTCTCCAGATTTTAAAACAGGGATGACAATAGTTTTCTTATAGTTGTTCGGGAATATACCTTTCTTCAAACTAACATTTATTATATGTGCAATTGGCTTGCTGATTGTCTCACGTACGGCTTTCAATGTTTGTACAGTTATGTTGTCATAGCCAGGGCTTGCTGATCCCCTTAAACTTAATACGGCGTTTTCAACTTCTTTTTGAGTTACTGAAGCAAATGTGTGAAAACCTTCTTCAAAATTTGCTCTGGTTGGGGAGTCTGTCTATTGTTTGGTGTAATATTACAAGCAAGATTAGAGCCTACATTTGCAAAATAATCGTTAAAAATATTACCACAAAGTTTTGGATTTTTTTCGGTGTTCGGTGTTGATTCCTTGATGAGTAATTTCATTTGATAATTTTTGTTTTGTGCTTTTGTTCGTTATTGTATTGATGATTTTCCAGAACTCTTTGCTGTCTTGACCAGCATTTTTTATTTTATCACGAAAATATTTTTCTTTTGTCAGTCTAATTAAAAGCGCAAGTTTGTTTCGGTATTTCTTGTAGAAAGTGGCGATTTTTTCATCATTTGGGAACTTTTTACACTGGTGGTAGTATTTTTCTTTATTTCTGATTGAAATCACTAGTCCATGAGTTATCCATGGCTTTATTAATCTGTGCTTAGATTTTGGTTTGTAAACAATTATTTGTGTGGACAGGTTTATGTGGTTTTGGAAAACTGTTTCGAAATTCTCAGCACAGGTATTTGGATTTTCCGATTCAAATATGGATGCCCAGGTTTCCGTTTTAAGGTTTGTTCTTAAAATTTCCATATTTAAATTTTTTTTTTCATATTTTTTTTTGTCAGTTGTATTAGAGTTGGTACTTCTTTTATCAATGTTGGTAACAAATATACAGGTGTAGTGATCGGTTATGCTGGTTTTCCATAATATTGACATGTTTTTGTCATTGTTATTTGAGTTGCACCATATGTGATCAATGCAGGAAGGAATTTGTCCTCTGACATTCCGTGTTGGATTATTTATAAATGATTTATAGTTTAGCGATGTCATTACATTTATATAATCTTCCTTTATATTACCGCTTACCTCTTTCAAAATGTTCAGATTAAAATCGCCTGTGACAACGTTACAAGTACCTTTTAGTTGTAGCAATAAATGTTCCAGTTCTATAATGAAACTGTTTGGATTTGATCCATGTGTGCGGTAGATAGCTATAATATTGTATATAACTTCATTTACTTTTAAGTTCAGTTTTAGACAGTTCGCTAGTTTCATGTTGATTTCAGTGATTGTGACGTTATTGTGTTTATTTAAGATGAAAACAGCAATACCACAGTTCTTATTAATATGCATTTTGGACGAATAATATGTATAGTTAGGGATGTCGTACAGTGCGGCAGCATTATTTATATTTAAGTGTGCTTCTGTTAAAACAATTATGTCCGGTAATATTTCGAGAAGGTTTAGTGTTATTACAAATTCATCCAGATTTTTTTGCAAACTTCTGATGTTTTGGTGCAGAACAATGAAAACATTTGGGACTTTTTTTAATAGTTTGTTACATTGTTTTGAATCGTCGCAAATATACTGTGAAACATCTGTTAATTTATCAATTTCCTCAGTTAGAAAATCGTCCATAACTTACTCATAATCAAGACATTCTTTTTCGGTAAGTACATATTTCACTATTTGCACTATGTTGAGTATTATTTTTTGTTCCAAATAAATTGTTGTTTTTGTCGCAGTTGTAGCATTTGACACTGTCTTTATTTTTTTCGCATTCGCTAAATTTGTGGTTCTTTGCACAATGTACGCATCTGGGTTTGTTCATTTTATTTAGACATTTAAGGGATGTATGTCCAAATCCAAGGCAGTGGTAGCAATGCATCAGAGGGTCGCAATCCTGTATATGCGCTCGGACAAATCCAATGTTAATTCTTTGTTTTTCTAGTAGTATTTTTCGGATTGGTCCTGTTGTTTCAATTATTATGTTACGGAGTTGATCACTTTTTCTATGTTTTAATATTTTCATTACTTTAATGGATTCATTTGTTATATCGTTTAGTTCACTGTTTTGTAAAATAAGATCATTTAGAAAATTATCTTAGTTATATTCGCCTCCGACACCTTTAATAATCATACATGGTCTCTTCTTTTTTAATTCTGTTGCAGATATTCCATTTTTATTTTTATTTATTTCAACCTTCAGTTTTTCAGCATCTTCTTTATTCGAGCAAGTCATAATTATTTTATTGTTTGTTGCTTTTTTTATTCCACTTATTCCGATTCCTAGGTTAGGCGCTTTTATTGTTTTTGTGATAATACTCTTTATGTCTTCGGATGTTTCTTTGCCTTCAGCGGTGATTAAGATTGCAAATTTGGGTTCTTCGATTTGAACAGTTCTTTCTTTTAGAACCATTGCGTAGGATTTTTGTTCATAATTTTTTTCCAGCTTGATGATTACTTTTTTTTGTAGTTCAATAATTTGTTCTTGGAAATGGTTTTTTTCCCGTTTCCATGCTTCTTATAGTAGTTGAATCGTTTGTTCCAGGTTATTTCTAATTTTTGTGTCCTTTACGGTTGAAATGTTTTTTAGTTCACTTTTAATGTTTTCTATTAATGTTAGTACATCCATTTTTTGTGAAACTTGAGTTTTCGTGCGAACGCACGTCACTCTGGGTCGAACTACATTCTGGGTGAATTATTCGATTATGCGTGACTAGGAGTGACATCTCTTGGCCTTTCACTGATACTCCCGTCGGAAGCAATTGCCTGCTTCACAGAGGTAAGGAAATGCATGAATACACTGAATTTCAAGCCACATAGGTAAATTCAATACAATACAAAAACCATAGATGGCGCCCTCATGGTCTCATAGCATAAATTATTAATTTAAAGAAATTAATGCCCAAATGGATCCAAATACGAGTATATTTATGGCGCGTATCCATAGTTTGTCTACCTCGGGAGCAAAATAACATGGGACGGTCGGTCTAAGAGCGAGGTCGACAGCCGTATACACCAGGCTAGGCTTGCATTCAATTAAAGGTCGAAAATAATAGAATCGAATAATATAGACCAATAGACCTAAAACTGAGAATACTCCTCATCAAGACCTATGTACGGAGTATCTTGATGTACGGCTGCGAAACATGGTGCCTATCCGAAAGAGATAAACGGAGACTACAGGCCTCTGAGATGTGGTCCTATAGAAGACTGTTAGGATTTTCCTAGAGAGACCACATTACAAATGAGGAGGTTCTCCAAAGAATCGAGGGAGGAAGGCACAGGACTGCTCAGCACAGCACTGCTCAGGACCTTGTCCGAAAGGCGTGCAAGATGGATCGGCCATGTAATACGACAAGAAGACAAACTCTAGGGGACTCCCACGCCGAGAGTACCTGGAGGACCTGCTGGTGGACGTGCGCTGCTCATCATATGCAGACTTCAAAAGAGCTGCACAAGACAGGGAAGAGTGGAAGAGACGAATAGAGGAAATTGCTGCAAACCAATCCCAGGATTGAAACCAAAGAGAGAGAATTTGTCAATCCCCGCTGTGAAAATATCCTCCAGTATAATTTTCGAAAAGTCGCGGATTAAAATCCTAGGGTTCGCAAACAATTTGCATTAATTAGTATTTATGAAATAAGATATCTACATTTCTTACAACTTAGAGCGGTAGTTACTCCCAGTATCACCCTGATGACAGACTACCATTCAGAATATAAAAGTTGTTTGAAATGACTTTAGCCGTGTTTGGCGACCAGATTTAAATAGTCAGAAACTATCAAACTTTAGTCTTTCTCATCTTCATCCTCACGACGTACGTAAGGGATACCATAGTACTACTGGCCCTGAAAATTTCCTTTTTTACCACCTACAAAGTTTGGTATGTCATGCTGTAAATTTGCACTGAATGCAAACCACACCCGTAGGTAAATTATCCAATCGTGGATTAAAAAGGATTCCATCCGTTCGGTTCGGATTGGATTTATAAATGGGTGGATTTTTGTTAAATATTCAAAGGGGTAGGAACCTCATTGGATGGGTAAAGCCTTGACGGCATTAAGTAGTGCATTTGTGCAAAAAGGCTTTTTTAAACTCAAATATATCCTCCCTCTATGGAGCGGCGAGAATAGGTAATTAGTGTTATCGACTGCAGCCATTAGGATTATCATATGGTACGATATATAGAGCAAAAGAATGTAAGCGAATGACACTTTATTAACACCCCTTACTAATTGCACTTAAATTTTACACAACTGATGAACAGCCATTAATGTATTGTATATAAAATACTTTTTTATTGTTTTTATGACATCTTTGGTTCTTGTTTGTTTCTTAATGGTTTGTTGCAATTTTTATTCTATCGGGCAGTCTTTTCCCTATCATGCTTCTTTCCATGGAGTATTGACATGTTTCGAGCTTCTTATTGTGAATTTTTGTGAGTGCCCAAGTTTGGCAACCATAAGTAAGTACAGGAAGTATGCAGGGATCAAAAAGTTTCCGTTTAATAGTTATCCTGGTTTCACTGCTTTTCATTATTTATTTCAAACCCCAATATTGTTTCCAAGTATTTCCAATACAACTGTCTATTTTTTTGTGGTTAAATCTAAAGGAGAAATTTGGCCTAGATAAACATATTCATCCACATAGCCGATCAGATTGTTATTGATTCTGATAGGTTCTTGCTTCCCATTTGTCATAGCTTTGGTCTTTTCTTTTCTTAGTCGAAGTATGATACAGTTAAAAGTGACCGAATTTGATATGGGTTCCGTAGCTTAATCGGTAAAGCACTTGCCGTGTAAGCAAAGGGTCCTGGCGGACTCATTATCTTTTTCTGATTTATCTGTCTCCAGATTTTCGATTGAGTTTCGCTAATATTGTCTTCATTTAATTAAAAAAAAATAAATATAACAATTGATATTTATTTCATTCCCATAGTAAAGATTAGAGTTAGAGTTAGAGTTCAATGCATTACAAAAAACATAATTTTATTTGTTTAGAACCAGCGTCTTCTGGGCATCGAGCCAAGGAGTTTTCGCTCTGCTACTGAAGTCTTTGAATCGAAACAAGCATAAAATATTGAATTGGCAGCAACCGTACAGTGCCACCCAGTATTTCCCATTTATGATGAATACAAGAAAAAATCCTATGGATTCCTTATCAGTTCAATTGATGAAAAATAATTAATAATTACAAACATGTTTGACGGCCGGCGTGGTCTAGCGGTAAGGCTTTTGACTCGCAATCCGAAGATCGCGGGATCAAATCCCGGCGCGGGAAGATAAATTTTATTTGATTAAATTGTGTTATTTTACAACTAAATAAGATGCAGTATATTTGCGGCACGTTCCAGAGCGGAAGATACTTTCAATATCGCCCTGGTGTAAGACCACCATTCAGGATTGAAACGTTGCTTGAAATGGCTTTAGCCGTGTTTGTTGACCAGATCTGAATAGCCAGGAATTTCCTTACCTTCCTCTTCCGCATCACCTTCCCTTCCCCACTTACGGGGGAGTAAACTGGTGAATGCGTGACGAGAGTGTTACGAAAAGTGTGATCGGGTGAGGAGAACGGTCGGGCCTTTTCGCACGCTAGACTTGGGGAGTAAGCTGGTGAATGCGTGACGAGAGCGTTATGAAAAGTGTGATCGGGCGATGCGAACGGTCGGGCGAGGCGAACGGAAGTTGAGAGGGAGATAAAAGTTAGTGAAGTTTTATTTCAGTCGTGTGGTCTAAAGCACACCCGTTTTTTTGTTGTTTTGAATACCTCACAAGAGTCCCAGCTGCTCACATTTGAAGCCAGTGAGACTATGGCATCCCCAATTGAGGTGTGTTGTGAGGCTGGAGGTAGTGGGGAGGTGAAGGAGATGGAAAAGAGGAAGGTGGGGAAGTATACACTAAAACACAGCTTAGGCCATTTCAAACGACGTGACAATTCTGAATGGTGGTCATACACAAGGGCGATACTGAGAGTATTTTCCACTCTTGAACGTACCGCAAATATAATCAATGAATTATTTGTGAAATAACGCAAAATTAATCAAATAAGATTTATTTGCCACCCCGGGATTCGATCCCGCGACCTTCGAATTGCGAGTCAAGACCTTTATCCAGGGCCGGATTAACCATGTCGGGGCCCCTAGGCAATGCACGTCTCGGGGCCCCTTTACCAATAGTGGACTAACGGGGGGGGGGTTAGGTTTTAAAACTTTTTGCCCTCATGTTCGATTCGAGTATATTTCGAGTATAAAAAAATTTAAATCGATTTTCTAGCAAACAACATTTCTGAAGTTCGTGAACATCATAACTCAAAATCTTGAATCGACTTGACCGATGTTTTTGAAATTTTGTACACTATTTCTATATATAAATCAATAGGTAGTCAGAGGGAATTTTTTTTCCACTTTATAATAACAATTCACCGAAATTTTTTAGCAAAAATCGCGTCTTTCGCTTCAAAATGCTGCCAAAAATAAAAAATAAAAAACAGAAAAAAACTCCCTCTGACTACCTAGGAAATTATATTACCTTTTAAAATTTTAAACGCATTTCGATTTTTTCTGTTTCAAATCATCCGGTGACGAGTTATGGAGTTCACCGCATAATAACTTTTTTTCGAGGCGTCTCCGGAGAATCGCTCTCACGGACTTATTTATTCATATTTTTAATTGATTTTTTCTCAAAGATACTTCAGATATTATACTATAAAGTGTCTATGAAATAAATAAAACCAACATTATTCATATCTCAAAAAAAAATTAAGACAATATGCCCTTATTTCGCATTTAAAACCTTACCCTCCTTAAGGGACACGGTAAAAAAATACTTTGTAAATTTGTATTTATTTCTATTTCTGAAAGATGGATTTGTTAAAAATGCTCTCACCGAAGGTTTTAAAGAAATTCAAAAAATTGACGGAGATAGGTACAGCATTTTATGTGAAACCATTTGAAACAGTTTGTATGTTGAATTATCCCTCAGCAAAATTTTGAATGTGTTTTTCTCGAAACTTTTTTAACACGTATTTCAACCTGGTTGACAACATATTAATAAAACTATACCTTCGATTTGCATGCACCAAGTCTTAATCTGTTCGAAAATCTACTGTATATGCCGTAGGGGAGTTTTGATATCTAAAAAAATAAAAAAATGGCGGGCCAGCGAATTTTATTGTCGATTTTTTATGGAAAATTTTCATTGTTCATAAAATAAAATAGACCTTCATAAAAAAATCTCGATGTGGTGCCATGGTGACTGGATTTTCTAACTGTTAAAGACTTAGTGCACGCAAATCGGATACATAGTTATTCTAATATATTGTCAACCAGGTTGAAAAACGTAGTTTCGTGAAAAACGCTTCCAAAATTTTGCTGAGGATAATTCAACATACAAACTGTTTAAAATGCTTTTATATAAAATGCTGTATCTCCATTAATTTTTCCAATTTCCTCAAGTAGTTAGAGCATTATTATCAAATGCATCTTTCAGAAAATGAATTAAAAATAACGATTTTTTTTAGTGTCCTTAAAGCCTTGTTTAAGATTTGGTCAAGGGAACATGAACTCGTTTGGAGGCCCCCCAGAGTCCGAGGCCCGTTTGAACTGAATAAAAAACATTCAACTTTGCCGCCCAAGGCTTCTGACCGTCAAGTCCGTCACTGCACTTTACCCTTTTCTAACTTCCAAAATAATTTTTTTCTACCAAAACGCAATTTTATTCATAATTAATCTGTTCTCTTACTACATTACGAAAGGTATGCCATCACTCCATATATCAATAAAAAACGAATACAATACAATAACCCCTTATTGCACATAAAAGTACACATACATAGAAACAAAAATATATATTATTTAAAAAAAATTACAATGAGCCGACTTGTCACTAAAGTGATCTCTTACAGACAACCTTTCCCAAAGAATTTTAGCAAGCAGATAGGTAGTGCATACTGAAGCTTGTACAACATTTATATTTCAAACATATTATAATTAGAAATAAAACAAATCAAATGCCAATATAAACCACACACGGCACTTTCAATCACTTCAGTTACTAAGTAATGTTGCAACAAATAGAAGGAAAGAAAAGTAAAATACAACTATGTTTATTTATTTGTTTTAATTATAGACCTTTTTTATTTATTATTTGTGCATGATGTGAACATTAGTTATTTATTGGGTTATAATCTAATTATTATAATTTGCTGTTTTCTGTAATGCGTGTACCTAATGTTATTAACCTGTAAATGTACCTAATAAAAAAAATTAAAACATCTTGAAAGCTGACTTTTTCCGAAACTTCGTTGCCCACTAATTGAAGCAAGTCATTTTTTTTCGGGACGCGGGGCCCCTAGCCGATGCGGGGCCCCTAGGCAGTTGCCCACTTTGCCTTAGGGATAATCCGGTACTGCCTTTATCCGTCGACCACGGAGGCCGTCAAAATATAGAGTGTTTCAATAATAATACTAGGCGATTATTCTAATAAAAAAAATCTGCAATGACTGCATACTTGTCCACAAGTTAATTAAAATAATATTGATAACCTTTGCAGTACAGATCAAAACCACAAAAGTGAGATTATATCACTCGAATAAAACTTTTATATTTATCGCAAACGTCCTAGAGACAGGGCTGGGCAGTATTTGAATTACTTGTAATTGAAATACGTATTCGAAATACAAATACTTATTTTGTATTTGTTTTTCAATTACTTCCTAAAAATGTATTTTGTAATTGGTATTTCAATTACCTGATGCTGAGGTATTTTGTAATTTGTATTTCAAATACATATGGCTTCAAAATACATTTTCAAATACATTTAGAGACCTTAATAATAATGATAAAGAAAAATAAACTGACATAAATAATACGTAGACTAAAAACGCTAGAATCTAGAGCAATAAATTATGTATTTTAACATATAGAGTTGGCAACACGTCCTGTGCTATAATAGCGCTGTTATTGTACATTTTCTATCATATTATATTATACTTGTCATTGCTTTGTATTGCACATTTTTGTGTCATAGTATTGGATCAAGCACTATAGGAATAATTTGACTAAATACTAGAATGTTTTTAAGTTAATTACAGTAGAGCGCACGAATTGAACACATTAAGTGAAAAAACACAAAACTGCGCTATACAAATGTCGTGTTATTATAATAATTATTATTATATAACACCTGGGTCCTTTACCACAAAACTTTACAAGTGCAGCGGAGATGAGATCTGTCTTTTGAGCAATATGATTGGTCAATTTTTGCAAGTCTCTGTTTCACTCTGCTCAGCTTTGCTTCCATGGAAACGCACCCTTAGATAAGGGCACTTACGACAATTTATTGCAACCAAAGGTTCTACCAAAACCAAATGTATTTTGTTATTTGTATTTGAAATAAAAAAAATGATTAAAATAATGTATTTGTATTTCAAATACACGTCTTGAAAGTATTTTGTGTTTCGTATTTTAAATACATGCGAAAAAGTATTTTGTAATTTGTATTTTAATTACAGCAAAGCATGTATTTTGCCCAGCCCTGCCGAGAGAAAATAATAAGTGCAAAGAAAGTAGTAATAATGATTTTCCGGTCACCTGTTTTAGTGGTCCTGTTCCTTTGATTCTAACTTCGTTGGTGGTGTGCGACTTGTCTGACGATATAAATAAATGGTTAAAAATGGCGGAAAAGATTGTCACAGACAATAGGCCGATCATCGTTTCAACCGTCTCGAAACTCGTAGGAAGTATTCCGGTAGAAGGCACGAGAAGGGATTCTGATGAAAGAGACTTTGAGAAAATGGGTGACGGCGGTGGAGACAGTGATTAAATTGTAAATCAGGTAAGAACTCATTCAATATATACACGTATCTAATGTGTTAAATAATAACGAGTGGAAGAGAGATAAGCCTGCTACGCTTGATTCTGGGTTCAAAGTTTAGGGTTTTTTAAAAGTAAAATTTCTTTACGCGTGCTTGACTTGGGGAGTAAGCTGGTGAATGCGTGAGGAGAGCGTTACGAAAAGCGACGCGGACGGTAGTTGAGAGGGAGGCATAAGTTAGTGAAGATAGAAAGAGAGTGAGTTACGTTTCGTATATTACTGTAGGGGCAAGAGAGAGAGGTGCGAGCACTTTTCTTTCTCTCCTTCTCTCATAGCCAGTTATGTTTCGTATATCTAAGCACAGTGCAGGTCTATTGTCTGTATCACACTGTAGGAGCAAGGGAGTTAAGTTAGCCTCTCAGAAACTGGGCGTACTGTACAGGGCCCGCAGATACTTTAATAGTACACAACTGCTAACCCTGTACAAATCGCAAGTGCGCCCCACGGTTGAATTTGGCAGCCGCCTCTGGTCTGGAGCTCCAAAATACCTAAAAAAAAACCATGACTCTGTGCAGAAACGGGCGATCCGTTCGGTAGATTCTCCCATCTTAACAGACGGACTGCAATCTTTAGAGCACAGGCGTCAGGTGGGAATGCTGTCCTTGTTTACCGGTATTAAAATGGAAGATGCTCCGAGGAACTAGCGTCATTGATCCCCTCCGCACCGGGCCAACATTTGTACACGGTTGACATTAGTCACATGAGAACGGGTCGAGAAAAGTCGGTCCTTTTCTCAAAAAGACCCTCCATACAGCATCTTCAAAGATGATATAAGCCCTGAGGGAAATTATTTTCCTCAGGGCCTACTGTGTGGAGTTAATGTAAAAAAGAGAGAGTGCGCGCGCATATTTTCTTTCTCTCTTCCTATCATATAGATGGAGCTAAATAAGTTTTACTTCAGTCGTGTGGTCTAGAGCACACTCGTTTTTTTTTTTTACATTTGCTCCACGCAGGGGGCCTTGAGGAAAATACTTTCCCTCAGGACCTTTGTCATCTTTGGAGATGCTGTGTGAGGAAAGTATTTTTAGGGAAAGAAAGGAGAGGAAGTAGTGGGAAGGAAAAAGGTATGAGGGGTGAGTAAGAATCTGGGGGTCAGTGTGACAATGAGTGACGGACGTATGAATCCATCCCTGTGGTGCGAGGTTATTCCGAGAGAGTACGGCTGGAGAAGTCAAAGGGACCCCCGTAACCATTCCCTCTCGATCCGTTCATTTCAGAGATGACTCACCATTTGGATCGATTATAAATTTCATGTGATTTTTTCAGGTGAAAGCGGTCGGAAGTGAAAACCAAAATAACCATACGAAAAAACATCAAACATTTGAAGAGAAGTCTCTGGCATGGGCGTCAAGGAATATTTAAAAGCATTGGCGTTACAGTCCATACAAATTAAAAACGCCGGCCGGGCAGTTATTTAACAGGGCAGAAAAAAAGTGCAGAATCATCAAGATTCGGTTGGAGGAAACAAATATTCCTCATTACGGTACATTTTTTTTTATGAGGAACATGAATGATAATTATTGAATATTTCCTTTAAAGAGTAGGGAGGGGGGGGGGGGGGGGGGGCTGCAGACATACGTTCACCTTTAATTAAATTTTCGACTGTTGTTATTTCGTGTGTAAGAAAATGTGCAGCATTATTCCAAAACCATCAGCGCATTGACGCTTGACGTTTTTGAATTTTCGGAATTCACTCACACTTCAAAATTTTTCTTTGTAACTATATTCCATACTTTCAAAATTATCGTCATGGCTAGTAGTACTGTAGGGGTCTACGGAGACGTCACGGTGCGGTATGTGAGAAATATGCAAGAAAATTATTACCTTTTTCCTTTGGAGGAAACAGAACTACGTACATTGTATCTCACCTTTTGAAAGAGCTGCATCATTATCGTGATAAGGAACTTATGTTCATTACCTTTTTTGTGTCAGTACGGTGCCGTAATCGTGAATCGTCACGGTAATAATAAAAAGCGCTCATTAAGTACTCGTTAACTTTTATTTTTTGGTGGGAAAATTTTTACACAATTCGTCACTTTTGTTACAAGGCCAATCTTTCTATTTTATCTGTTCAGTAAGCAGTAATTATGAACAAACATCAACAACAGGAAAAATGTCACTTGTGTTTATAAACTCTTTAAAGCACGTAAAAAAAACTAATTTGATACTAAATTGGAACATGGTTGTTGATTGTTTAAAAAATGCCTTGTCAGTTTTTATGTACTGATGACCTATGGTAGAGATTAAACTAGAATAATCTTTTCTGTCCCGTTCCCACAGCATTGGACAGTTGATGGTGTAATTAATGGTCGACATAGTTGCCCTTTTTTATAATACCGCACTAATAAATCACACACTATGATACTCCTGCACGAAGGAGGCTCTGAGGAAAAAAATCTCTCAGGGTCTATGTCATCTTTAGGGGTGTTGTGAGAAGGGTCTTTTTTTTAAAAGGAAGGAGAGGAAGTTCTGGAAAGGAAAAAGGTATGAATTGTGGTAGGAATCTGGGGGCAGTGTGTCCAGGAATGATGGACGTATGAATCTGTCACTCCCATTGCGGTGCAAGGCGATGTTGGGTCGAGAGAGTCCAGCTGGAGGGGTCTAGTGTAGGTCTCCCCCAACCAATCTCTCCTTATCGCCACTCAGTAGTAGGTGGGCAAACGCATTGGCCACCAAGTCCTAGACAAAAATCACCCAATGAACCCGGGCACCCCTAACGACCCCAAACGTAGCGAACCACTCGGGGTGACCTATGACAGGGGTGATGGTTATCCCTAAATGGTTCCCGGCGCGGCGGTAACCATTAATTTTTTTACATAAATTAATAAATAAATTTAGAGTCGAACACAAATTCCTTTGTACTGGCAAAAAAGTTAATTAGATTTGCCTTGTACAGGGTGTTAAGGGACGTACTTGACTTACTTTAACCAGTGATTCCTGACATTATTTGGAGTAAAAAATGTAAATGAAATTTTTGGTCTCCGGTGACATTTTTGATGTTTTTTTTTTTCTACAAAAACATAAAAAAATGGAGTTGTTGAACAGTTGGAGGTGGGGTAAGGGGTTCGTCGGACACCCGGCTGAGTGACCAGTGACGACATGTGGAAGAATTTTTTTTTGTTTGATTTTGAAAAAAAAGTCGTCAAAAAAAGTCACCGGAGACCAAAATTTCATTTAAATTTTTTACTCCAAATAATGTCCGGAATCACTGGTTAAAGTAAGTCAAGTACGTCCCTTAACACCCTGTATAATAATAATAATTGGATAATTTGTATAGCGCCGTTTTTGTGAAAAATCACCTCAAGGGCGCTTTACAATTTATTATAAATCCTAGGCTCTATCTAATTTTATTATTTTCAAATAGATACAGAATCATACTTACCTGCGGGACACTTCCGACAAAACACACTTTATTAGAAAGTTTATGCTTATGCTATGGGGAAGATACGACTTTGCACGTGGAGGACATTATATTCAAAACACTGGACATTGCATGAGTTTTACATTTATATTTATATTTAACAGAAGATTAATGCCAAAGTTGAGTTAATATTTATTTTTAAAGTCTGGAGAATTTTAAGAATTTGCTTTTACACACTTAGTTACTTACAATGTCGCGAGCCGTGAAGGCGAAGGTGAAAGTTTTTTTTAACTTATTGATACGACTGTCTGAAAAGATGAGTTTTAAGTTTAGCTCTAAATTGCGCTGAATCTGTGATCATTCTTAACTCGTGTGGCAGTCCATTCCAGGCTTTAGGTCCCGACACTCCGAAAGCACGCTCACCGAATTTAGTATCTGGTGTGCGCTTTGGTTCCTTCAACCTTCCAATCGCTGATGTTGCTGCTGACCTGAGGGTTGATTGTCGAGAATTGGAATTTTCTGGAATACACATTTCCGATAAGTAAGTCGGAGCCATTCCGTTAAGAGACTTGAATACCATCCAGCAGAGCTTAAACTGGATTCTCTCGGGGCACTTGAGCCAGTGAAGATTTTTGAGATGCTCAGAAATATGGGAATATTTAGATACGCCGGTGATGAGCCTTGCCGCAGCGTTGAAAACAGATTGTAATTTGTTGATTTGATATTTTGGGAGACTAGCATATATTCCGTTGCAATAATCTAGACGTGAAACAACATACGAATTGACTAGTAATTTAGTTGCCTCTGTGGTCAAGTTTCTCCGTACTGCTTTAATTTGCCTTAATTGAAAGAACCCCGTGCTTACAGTTCTGTTCACTTGAGTTTTAAGGGAAAAATCAGCGTCCAGATTGACGCCTAGTAGTTTTATGCATGTCTTTGGAGTGATGTCACTTCCTGAAATGGTTATTGGGGAGTTATCAATGTTACGCTGACGTCTACTTGTGGCTGTCCAGAGAAACTCAGTCTTTGCAGGATTCAGTTTCAATCTATTTGAGGTCATCCAGCGAGTGATTGCTTCTAGACACTCGGTTACGCGAGTTTTATGACTGTCTATTTCTTCTGGTAAGCAGTAGAAGTAAACTTGCTGGTCATCAGCGTAGCAGTGAGATAGAAGACCAAATGATTCGATAATTTTAGCGACATCATTTGTGAAGAGGATGAAGAGAAGTGGGCCCAGAACAGACCCCTGGGGAACTCCAGATGAAAGGGTTGCATATTTTGATTGTTTTTTCCCCACTTTGACGGCTTGTACGCGGTTGACCAAGTAAGATATCAGCCAGTCCTTTACACCGCAGTTTAAACCAAAGGATTCTTCTAATCGTTTAATAAGAAAATCATGGTCAATCGTGTCAAAAGCGGCACTCATGTCTAAGACTGAAAGGAGTGCCAGTTTACCCGACTCGATAGCAAGCGTTATATCCGACAAAACACGTAGTAATCCAGTTTCCGTCGAGTGAAACCTTCTATATGCGGATTGATATTTAGTCATAATGTCTATGGATATGCACTCGTACCTGTCCTTATCATTTCTGGCAGAAAACTTTAACTCACGGAATTGAAATCTTTAGAGCACAGGCAGTATAGGCATTACAATGGAAGATGCTCCAAGGAACTAGCATCTGTGATCACTTCGGCACCGGTGCACAGTCGGGAAACACGCCAAACGAATAATGTTCACGATTGACATTTGTCACATGACAACGGGCCATCAATAGCTCGGGTGTGGAATGATTTGCTGGCCTCTGTGTTTCCTCCTTCCTACAACATGGGTCTTGAAGAGACCATTGAGTGGACCAAGAGCGAACATGGGTCTTTTCAAGACCATGTGGAGTTAATGCAAAAAAGGCGTTTCTCGTGTGTTGGTTGACTTAAAAGTAATAAGAATCGGGAAAATCAAGGAATGCCGACTTTCCCTGTTGTCTTGTCTAAATTTCGCTGGTTCACCACATTAACCACCAAACTCGCGAGCTTACGATGTTTTTTTTTATGTGTTTCGACACGGTCGAATGTAATCAAGTAAAAACGGCTCCGTGATCAACACTCACAATATGTGTCAATTTTACTTTTCCATTAAATAATTTGCCAGCAAAAATGTGAATAATATTGTGGCGTTGTTGTTATGTCGCCCTATTTTTGGAATCAGAAACCATGTGGTTAAGGTATAGGGATTGCAAGACTAAATTTCTAAAAGCGGAGTTTTTGTAAAAATAGCTAGTTGTACCGTTATCGTTTGTTACTATAGTTGAAATTATGTACATCCAGGTGATTTTCCACGAAAACGGTGCTATGTAAATTAGCCAATTATTATTATTATTATCGACTGAAAATGAAAGTAATTAATTTGATCATAGATACATTTTTAGATTTTCATAGCCAAAAATATTTTCGTTATTTGTTTTTGGGGTGTTACGCCGTGCTGCGCTACCTCCTTCTCTATCTAGCCAACGTTTCAGACAGCGTTGCAGCCGAATCTGCCGAATCTGCCCTGATAATGGACCCTGCTAAACAGTGATAGACCTGATATAGTTTTACATGACAACATTAAAAAAAAAGAAAAAAATTAGAAAATATACAGATTTAGGAAACGAGATTAAAAGAATTTGGCATTCTCAGACTATAAAAATATAAGCATTTGTTATTTCGCCTACTGGCATGATAACTAGCTTTCCTATTCATAATTTAGGCATATTAGATTTGTCAAAGAGTTTATATATAAAAATGCAAAAATCAGTCATTTTAAATACAGGATTATGGTAATGTGCGATTACAAAAGATTTTTTAAATATTTATATTGAAGGATCAGTAGGATTTATAGGTCCAATTAGGAGTTCTACCGAGCCGAACACTCTGATACGAAAATATCTGGAGTCGGTGAATTATTTTCGCATTTGGTCTCTGGTAGGTTGACATGTTGTTCTTGTATTTATTATACTTATATAGTGCAATTGCATAGCGTGAATTGACTGGATGATCATTTGTGGAAAAGTGTGTGAATTTGTTTGGTTTTTTTGTGGGAAAGATTTAACCCGGACATAAAATCTGAAGTTTAATTTAAATTTTATTTTAATTTCTTACAATAAATGTGACCAGTATACATAGTTAAGTCACATCAACCTGAATGATTGCATACACAAAGAAGCATACCTACATACCAGAAGCTCTCGCAAAGTATTTTCAATCTGAAAAAGTTGATTTCGATTATTACAACAAATCTCATCTCATCATCAACAAATGCTCAAAATATCTCAATTCAAAATGTAAAAACCGTGGATTTCAGTTTAGCAGTAAAAAAAAATTAAACCAAAGCTATCATTTTAATGTTAAGTGGAAGATTGTTAAAAACTTCAATAGCCACATAGTAAGGTAAAAACTAAGTAGCCAGTGACTTTAACTAGTGATATCCAAATTGAATTGAAAAACTGTATTCATAAAAAAACGTTGTTTTAACGTCAAAACAATATATCGGAATACCGCTAGGAATTGAAATCCCTACCAAGGCTACATGCCGAAGGCTTGCAAATTGCGGCTAATTAACACCCATAGGGCCAAATAAATCAGCAAGAGGGTAATGGGGAGAGGAGTGGGGCTTTCAATATACAGCCTTCGCAGGCTCCACTGCCCCACTGCCCTCCCCCGCTCCGCCTCTCCACCCCCCCGTCCGGTCCTCATACGCGCCGGTCGAGATGGAGCCACTTTGAGATTGATTGTTCTGTACATTGGAGATCATTAATTAATCTACAGGGATGTTTGGAATTATTTATTACACTAATTTCGTATAGGCTGATGAAGACACAAATTGGTTTGTTGCTTCCGGTTGCGAATAATAGTATTTGATACAGTACATCCTGAAATCCATTGACTTTTGTGGTGTTCAGTACTTTTTAGATACTCCAAAATACTTAACTTATGGGAGTATAATCAATAATCAAAGGTAGATTCTTAATAATAACAATCTGGTTTATTTATGTTCACTAGCTTGTGTCGCTTTCCATAGAGAGATAAAAAATGGCCTTATATGTAAACGCCCGGGGTCTCAAAAGTTTTGTATGATCTGTAGCTATTCGAAAACGAAAAAATGAATGAAATTATTGTTCACTATTAGGTAGCTCGCTAAAATGGCCGAAGTTTAAAAAAAATAGATTTCGTGATTTGGAAAAAAAATAAAACAAAGGGTTCATATTTAATATTTTTTACCAAACTTATTTTTCATTCTATAACTGCAGTACAAAGAACCCAAATTTTTTTTTAAAACATATGTGATGTGTTGGTTAAAAATATAAAAGGGGAAAGTAACACTTTTTCTGGATAAAATCTGAATTTTCGTTGACTTACTTGTATTCATAAAATTGAATTTTTTTTTTATCTTTGTCAGTTATACGCATTTTTTAATAAGAAAAAAACGTTAAAGGATTAAATTACTGAATTTTTTTTTATCAAAAATTAAAAAAATAAAATGGTTTTACGTTTATTTTCTGATTTTCAATGCATTTTAGCGGGCTATTAAGCAATTTAAAAAAAAAATTTAAATGCAGTTCTTATTTTCTTTGAAAGACGCAACTTTTGAGACCCCGGGCGTTTCTGAATTCAAAAGTTGAAATAATTGACACACCCTAATGTTCACGTATTTACGATAATTAGGATACAAGTTAGGCGACCTAATTGGGAGAGAGTAAGATTGCCGACCATCGAGTTAGTAGAGGCGACACAGGCGCCTCTGTCGGCCAAGTGGAGATAGGTACTTCCCTGCTGACATCTGGACTGCAAGTAAAAGAAGATGCGTAGATGTACAACAATTAGGGAGAAAGGAGAGTGAACTTTTACTACACAAAAAATGAAATCAAACACAAACCAAAAACAACAACCAAAATTCCAACAAAAATTCTCAACAGATACCATTATTTTCTAACCTAAATTATTATGTGTATGTATGTACCTCCCTATTACTTGTAAAATTAGAAAGCTAACCAAGCAGCTGTTAATCTTATGTTTTAATTGACTATTTTTTTTTATTCTTTATATCTCTTCTCTTTTTTATTAATATTTATACATATATACGTGGGCTTATCAATAAGCAATGTAAACACCGGTTATAAGTATATATATACCTATTATTTTAATAACTATGCTAAGCAAACAACAGTAATAATCAGGTATTAATTGTTTATTTTATTTTACTATATTTTTCCTGTTCTCACTATATAAAATGTGTACGTAGGATTATAATATGTAAGGCAAACACCAGTTACCACCTTATATTTTAATTATTTGCTTTTAAGTACACACATATATAACTTTTATTTATTTTTATTATCATTTCAACAACTATGCTAAACAACCGATGGCTATTTTATGTTTTAATTGGTTATTTCATTTTTATTTTATTCTTTCTCTTCTCCTTTTCTTTCTTTTTTTCTACAACACATGTATGTAGGACTATAATATGCAATGCATACAGAAGTTACCTAAATGTTTTAACCCTCTTAATTTCTCTTAGTTACCTATATATATATATATACCTATTTACCTTTTTTTAAAATTTATATTATTTTAATAACTATGCTAAACAAATAACAGTTACTAGGTTTTAAACTTTTTTTATTAAATTTTATATTATTTCTGTTCTTTTTATTTTCTCTTTTTATTTGATCAATTTTCTTTCTTTTTTGTACAAATCATGTTCCAATTGTTTATACCCATAATAATTTGACTGTCCTAAAACGGGAATACTCCTAGTTGGGCAGTCAAAAAAATTAATGAATTATGTATATACATGTATAATCTTGTACTAAATAAACAAACAAATAAACAAATAAACTTGCATCTCGTGCAAAAAGGGCATGATTTATTGGTAGTTTGCTAGCGTTCGTTGGTGGTTTGCTTTTTCCGGACGCACCATGCTTTTTCCGGACGTCACGACGTCGCGTCGCAAAGGTCTTCTTGATTTGATTAGATCTATAGATTATATGATTTTTTTCTTAGTGAATAATTTTTCTTCTTCGCATGGTGGGGGGCTAGAGAGGAACATCTGGTCCTTCGATCCAGCCTAGTTCCTCAGGAGTTTCCCTGTGGACCTCGTCAATTGGGTGTTTTCATAAACTATGAATACTATTAAAAATGTGCCGAAGATTTAAATTTTATTTTTCTGATACTGCTCATCATACTAAAAGTGTAATTTTAATGCAGGATTATAATTTGATGATTTTAAAAACGGTCTAAAATCGAACATTCCTAAATGGTTTAAGCTGGCTACAACATTATGACGTAGAAAACTTTGTTGGCTCGTAAGACGGATGTCACCAACGTTAGCCGGTATGACGTCAACAACGCCATATCCACCAACCAAAGCAAAAATGTCCTTTTGGCGGCAAGTAAAAGATAGCACATTTTGTGCGGGCCGCATGCGGCCCGTGGGCCCCAGTTTGACGACCACGGCTATAGAAGAACGCATAGATAATATCACAAGAGTTACTATTATGATATGTTGGCATTATCATTTTTTGTAAGAATCTAAGCAAAGAGTTTTTACAAAGCTTAAAATAGATTAATGCTATCCCTTAAATGCTTTAATAACACTTGCAAATAATACACACATAATATTAATGTTGCTTTATAAGAAAAAAAAAACCACACTGGTATTTACAAATGTATGAACGCTGCGGGATTTACAAAGGTTTAGCCTTGCGGGATTAACTGTCTGGAATGAAAAAATACATAAGAAGAAGATATCAATTCGCGGGAGCGTGTAAGCAGAACGCATTGTAGAAGAACTGTATAGAAAAAGGGAATACTTAGATAGATTTTATGGAATAAACATTTATGTTCGGCGTTCAAGCGGATTCTGATCAGTCAGCCAATAAACTTATACTGGGAATATATTAAATAACCTTAGCAATGAACTTGAATATTAAAGGTGGACAGAGACGAATCAATAGTTTATTAATAACAGCTGACCCGGAGAATTTCGTACCGCCTCAGAATCAATAACTGTTGTGTTAACTTATTAACTTATTATTACACATCTGCCCTGATGATGGACACTGTAATGCTTTCCGAAACGTTGGTTAAAGGAGGAGGTAGCGCAACACGGCATAATACCCCAAAAGGAAATAACCATAAAATCGGTCAAGCCGTTCTTGAGTTATAAATTGTGTAATTAACCCGACTTTGTACGAATACTCAATATGAAATTAATAACTTTCAAATGAATTTTCCTAAATAAAAATACGACCCTAATAGTGTGCAAAATAAAAAAGGCAGACTTCTAGTAAAGTTAGTTTTAAACGCTTAGCGAAGAACGCCGTTTGAAACATATGTGAGTTTGTGTTTGTTTGAACTTAATGACTAATCATATTAACAAACAAAAAAATTGAAATTAAAAACCTAAAGGGTAAAAAAAATATATACTTATACAAAAATTGCGCTCGGTTACCCCACGTGACTCTTTGACATTTCTTTGCTTTTGATATATTTTTAATATTTGTACTTAGCGCACACCCGTGAAAAATCACACAGTCTGAATTTTCGGCAAATCAGTTCCAATTTGAAAATAGCACTTAAATTCAAAGCAACTTCTCGAGTAACTTGAACCGGAATTACCACAGTTTCAAAGTTACTACCGATTTTTTAAAAGATTGTATGAACGTTATGTCAAGTTTAGTTTGATATTTAAACAAGTCGAACGGGGGTTCAAAAATATCACATGTGTTTATTGGACACGTTGTTCGAATGATTTACAGATGACTTATTTCTTCCTTGAAATGAATCCTTTTCAATAAATTATTTTACAATACCTTCATATCAATTCAGTACAAATAACATCTCAATCTCGCATTACATAATCATATCACATATCTCCCTAAATTACTTAGCATTAAGTATATGTTCTAGGTTCCTAACTGCAGGAGCGTGCATTATTGTAGGACGTGGCTCATTACCACGGTGAGGCATAGGATAGACGATAGGCTCTTCGGACCCATGGGGGCGGGTTCGACAGCGCAAACCCGCCCCCGGCGACCCGGCACGCCCGGGGTCAGAACGACCCGCCACTGGATTATGGATTGGGCTCGTTAGCCTGGCTGAGGTGAGATAAGATTGTTGCTACGAGTGGAGGTTTTGAAGGGGTGGACATAACATTGATGTTTTATGTTATGAGTTTACGACAGTGGGGTCTTAAAAAGAGGAGCGAACCGGAACGATGTTCCGGCTTGTGAAATTCATCAATATATATTTTTTATTATATTTTTTTTTTATATGAATACCTCACAAGAATCCCTGATGCTCCCGTCTGGAGCCAGTGAGACTATGGCATCATAAATCAGGGTATGTTGTGAGGCTGAAGGTAGGGATTTTCAGATCTGGTCACCAAATACGGATAAAACCATTTCAAGCGATGTTGAGAGTATCTTCCACTCTGGAACCTGCCGCAAATATACTATGTATTATTTCAAATGAATTAACCGTGAAATAACATAAATTAATCAACTAAAATTTTGTCTTCGCCAGGATTCGATTCCGCGACCACCGGAATGCGAGCTTTACCCCTCGACCACGCCGGCCGTCAATGTCATCATAACGGAACTAAAGTCAAAATAAATAATTATTTCAACGTGTTCATTCCATTTATGTTACGAGTTTGAGACAGTGCGGTATTAAAAAGAGGTGCAAACCGGAACGATGTTCCGGCTTGTGAAATTCATCGATTTTTTTTTGTCACCAAAACGGAACTCAATTCCAAATATATAATTATTTCAACGTATCTTGTACACTGGAATATGCCTCGCTAATTTGGAACCCGCAGTACAAAGTATGGAACATATTCATAACAAAACAAAACATAATATATTCAAAACTAATTTATAAGATATCTTACCTTCAAATTCAACAATAACTTTGAATGCACATTTCAAACTTTGCAACAAAGACGAGCAATAGCTGATTTGACATTTATAAACAAAATTTTAAGTAACATTGACTACACCGAACTTCTTTCCTTAGTTAATTTTTAACATACTATTAAGACGTACACGCCATACAGAACTATTCTTCACGCTTAATTACAAGACAATCCAGCAACTAATTCGCCAATCAATTGTGCTCTTCATATTTATTTATTTTATTTATTTATTTATTTTTCATGTTCTCCGTAAAACGGTTATTCACCAATACATTATGGAGAAGATTACAAATTAGACAAAAAGTATAGCAAAACACATAAAAAGGTCAGTTTCACTACTTTGTGACATACGTCAAAAGATAATTATTGTTAAACTGCCTGTAGGTTACGTTAAAAATGTCAATGGTCAATGCAGACTCGTTGAGCAGTTCAGTCGCTCTGTTGACTGGCGCGTTCTGATAGGCAGAAGTCCTCGCTTTTGGAGCATAAAAAAGGGTATGGGACCTTCCACGAGTATACTTGTCTGGGACGTATAAGTTAATCTCTTTCAAAATAGGTGGATTATGTATAGTTCCAGAGATTATCTTAAAAAAATGTTTTCCTAAAAATATTTTTCGGCGGGCTTCTAATGCATTAAGATCGAGCATTCCTGCTAAGAATAAGGATGGATACAGGAAAGGGTAGTACATATATTCCCTCATATATAGGTAACGCTAATGTTCAATAATATTGGCCTAAATTCTTACATCGACATTTTCTCCTATTCACTGCCAAAATTTAAAAAGAGAATCATGTCAATAATATAAATTGTTCAATGCGCATACATACATACATACATACACACATACACACATACTCACACACATACACCTTCGCACTACACACATCACCCGGTAATTACTTAATATGCATACCATAAATAAGACACTACAATTAAACACGTAATAGGTACCCACAATGAAATATGTATACTTATTAATTATAAATTATAGTTGTGAATGATGAATACTTGGAGCAGGTGGATGAGTTTGTTTATTTGGGAAGTATGTTTACGAGAGATGGGAAGGCTAATAGATATATTGAAAGAATGGTGAATGCAGGTAACTCTATTAATGGAGGACTGAACGCCGTTGGCACCAACAAAAAACTGTCCAAAGACGCGAAACTAGCCGTCCATAATGGAGTACTGGTACCTACCCTGATGTATGGCAGTGAGGCATGGAACTGGCAGAGGAAGGATGAAAGTAGACTGAACGCTGTAGAAATGAGATCCCTGAGGCGTATGTGTGGTAAAATCATGTATGATCGTGTGAGAAATGTGGAAATCCGCAAAGAATGCAAGGCTGATGTAAGCGTAATGAGTAAGATCAAGAAAGGAACGCTCCGATGGTTTGGGCATGTAGAGCGAATGAACGAGGAAAGGAGTGTAAGGAGAATATATGACGCAAATGTGAATGGTAGAAGAAGTCGAGGACGCCCAAGAAAGACATGGCACGACCAAGTGAATCAGATACTTGAGTCGGGCCATGTCAAGAGTCAGAATAATAGAAGAGAATGTATGAGACGTTGTATGAATGTAAACGAGGCAAGGAATGTGTGCCAAGACCGGGATGTTTGGCGGTCCGTCCTCTCTGCCTACCCCTGCGGGGAAACGGCGTGATGGTTAGTTAGTTAGTTAGTTAGTTAATTATAAATTGTTTTTACCTATGTAACTAATGTACTGTTTGTTTCTGTTTACAAATAAATAAAATAAAGTTGCGGTTACTTAGACTCACCACTGGCTGTAAAAGATATATTGTTTTAATATTTTCAGAGTAGTACAAGGGGTATTCGGTAAGATGTTCCTTAAAATCTGATAGGGATTATGAAAGAAAATCAGACACGGAGAGAATTGTGTTGCTACATGTTTTTGCACTTTCGGCAACTGCGGTAAAATTTCTGTGCCCGAGAAGCATACAGATGCAAGTCCAAAATTTGAAGAAATGAGTTTTTAATGTAGATTTGAAGTAAATTATAATGTTTATCAGTGGCAGAAAGATACAGGTCCTGTCAGGATGAAAAATAGGATTTTTAGAAATGTATACGGATGCAACTACCTTTGATTCAACAATTATCTTAGAAGCAGAAAGATGTACATGGACTTGCATCTTTATGATTTAGTCGCAGTTTGAGTATTATGACTCAGTTCCTACGTATTATGTAGCATTATGACACAAATTATACATTACTACGCTTTCTATGGAATTTTCAAACATTGATCCATTCATAATGGTGACCCGACATTTGATCCGGCGACATTTGGTCCGGCGACAGTTGGTCCGGCGACATTTGATCCGGCCGACAATTGATCCGTCCTGATCCTTTAGAAGATTTTTTCTTCAAGTAAGTATGTAAAGAGGATATACGGCCATACAACCAAAGTCGATGTATTTATATCTGAAGGCATCTTGAGTGAAAATCCGCTGTAAAAATATTTTTACTAACAATAATTTCGACTCTCCGAAGAAGCATGCGGCAATACAAAATACGACATACTTTTTTTTTTTTTTACAGTGAATACCGCACAAGAATCTCAACTGCTCCCGTCTGGAGCCAGTGAGACTATGGCATCCCCAATTGGGGTATGTTGTGAGGCTGAAGGTAGCGGGGAGGGGAAGGAGGTGGGGAAGAGGAAGGTTGGGAAGTACCTGGCTATTCAGATCTGGTCACTAAACACGGCTAAAGCCATTTTCAAGCAACGTTTCAATTCTGAATGGTGGTCTTACACCAGGGCGATACTGATAGTATCTTCCACTCTTCCACTACTTATACGTGCGGTCAGTTTAACAAAAAAACCGTAAAAGATTCCTACTTGCGTATAACTTTTTTATCTGAAAATTACACTAGAGTCCCAACTGCTCTCAACCGTCTCGAGCCAGTGAGTGCCAATGGCATCCCCGATTTTGGTATGGTGTGATACTGAGGGTAGTGGGGAGGGGAGGGGGGATCAAGTGTCGGCCGGATCAAATGTCGGCCGGATCAAATGTCGCCGGATCAACTGTCGCCGGACCAAATGTCGCCGGATCAACTGTCATGGAACCATTCATAATACACCACATATCAAAAACAAAATAATAGACTTCATTTTGAAGCAGAAGGACTCAAGTCCATGTTTTTGTTTGAATAAAGTTAGCGTTTTTTTAAACAATGTTTTTAAAGGCTTTACATATGAAATATATCATTTTATTTGCTCGTTTTTAAAACAAAACTAATTGATTTTATAATCACTCTTTTATTATTTATCAGCATGGATATCCGAAGAAGTTATGAGACCATAGTTACTGAAAAAAATGTTTTTTGGCTCTCCTGAACATTTAACTTTTTGGACTTGCATCCGTATACTTCTCGGGTACAGATTTTATGATTTCTATAATAGGAATAAAAGGAATCTTCAATAACTGACGAAAATATTCTGTTTTAAAGAAATACAATGGTGACGATATGATACGTGTAAGAAATGTTGAAAAAGGAATAATGTAATAGGCCACTTGCATGGATTTCATAACGACTTGGAAAAAATCGTGTGGATAGAGTTTTTTACTAAGATTACGAAAATGTTAGTAAAATTTTTTAGAAATGTACAGTTTTTTTTATTTTTAAATAAATAAATCCATTATTTGGGCTCATGACGTCACTACATGAAAATGTCCCGTCGCCGAAAATGTTCCTATTAATTTTATAAAATTCCACACTGATTTATTTTTTTATATGGCATCACTTTGATTTCAGGCGAATTTTTGAATTCGTTCACTAGATTTATTGTTTGTTCTCTGCGAACTTATCATTTGGTTTGATTTTTTGACAGATGTTCTGAAGAGAACCCCGTACAATTAATGGCTACGGGGTTCTCTTCAGAACGTGAAGATGATGTCGGTACATGTTTTAGAGGTATAATGATTATGGCGCTGATTTTTACAAAATAAAATTTTATAATATTCTTATTATTATTACAATTTACAAGTTCAAGTATATTACATTGAATTTAGTAATATAGAAGTTGTACATTATAATGATTTATGATCAATAAGATGGATCAAGGAAAAAAATATTTATAAGATGTAATATTTTTGGTATGCCTCGTTATTCTCCTGTGCCATTCGTGTGGAAAACGTTCTTTTTTTTTTAAATGATTTTCGGCGATGTAATTATCGTTTTTTCACACCTATAAAATTATGTCCCGTCTTTCCGGTTTATAAAAAATGGTCTGATTTTTCGGTTTGAAATTTTCAAAAAATCCCCAGGGTTTCAAAAATACGATTAAAAAAAAATAAAAAATACAGAATGTCTTAGAATATTTGCCTAAACCGGAAAAAATTTTTAAAAAATGTGATGCAAGTGGCCTATTAAAAATAAAGAGAAAAGTACCTAATTAGTAAAATAAAAACTTTCGACGCAACTATGCATTTGTTCTCATAATTTTCGATCCATTAGAGCAAAGTTGGCCATAAAACACCCCACTTCAGTTTCCCAATAAAAAAAGAGGAATCTCAAAGTTCCAAATAGGTATCTCACCCTCACCCAGGGCAAAACTTTAATCTCCCTACTCTAAACTATGTAAGGTAAGTAGCAAGAAGTTGCCTCCTTTTGGTCCATTTATTTCTGGAATTTCCGGTGAAAATATCCGAAAGCTTCAACTCGAAGAAAGAACTGTTTCCAGAGTTTAAAAATAGTGTCCAAACTGGAAATTTCGAATTAAAGTTGGGTGCGGAAAATTGCGATTAAAAATGAAACTGTCAAACGAACAGCAGGCCATTGTGATCTGAAAGAAAATACATTTTAAGTATTTGCTTAACCTTTTCAAATGTATCTACGATCGTTATTTCATGCAATATAATTAACTAACCATCACGCCGTTTCCCCGCAGGGGTGGGCAGAGAGGGTGGACCGCCAAACAACTCGATCTTGGCACACACGCCTTGCCTCGTTCACATTCATACATCGTCTCATACATGCTCTTCTATTATTCCGACTCTTCGCATGACCCGACTCAAGTATCTGATTCACTTGGTCGTGCCATGTCTTTCTCGGGCGTCCTCGATTTCATCTATCATTCACATTTGCGTCAAATAATCTCCTTATACTCCTTTTCTCATTCATTCACTGTACATGCCCAAACCATCTGAGCGTCTCTTTCATAATCTTACTCATTACGCTTACATCAGCCTTGCATTCTTCGCGGATCTCCATTTTTCTCACACGATCGTACATGATTTTATCACACATACGCCTCAGGGATCTCATTTCTACAGCATTCAGTGTTTAAATCTAGACTCGTTATTCAATTCGACAATGTTGTTCTAGTTGTTTTTCTACATTCTTTGTTTTCCTCAGAAAAACAAAGTTAGAATGTGCGATTCACACGCGGTAGAAGTGAAACCTCCAGAAAACTGACGTAGACAGGAGTGGAGAGACTACGCACAAAGAGGAAACCGATTATTCTACCACCTGTAGATTTATGTGTTTGTCTATCATTTTAGTGTCGCTATTTTCATTTCATCGTGTTTAAAATCACAACGGTACTAAAGGAATTTTCACTTCAACAAAATACCCCTAGAATAGCGATGATTCTAATTCAAATATTTTCATCTTCAAAAATCCTGCAACTGTTATAACCCGTAGTTGACGGCCGGCATAGTCTAGAGGTAAACTTTTGACTCGCAATCCGAAGGTCGCGGTATCGAATTCCGGCGTGGGCAAAATTTGAATAATTTGTGTTATCTCACGATTAATTCATTAAAAATAATGTATAGTATATTTGCGGCACGTTCCAGAGTGGAAGACACTCTCAGTATCGCCCTGGTGTAAGACCACCATTCAGAATTAAAACGTTGCTTGAAATGGCTTTAGCCATGTTTGGTGACTAGATCTGAATAGCCAGGTACTTCATTACCTTCCTATTCCACATATTCTTCCCTTCCCCACTACCTTCAGCCTCACAATATACCCCAATTGGGGATGCCATAGTCTCACTGGCTCCATACAGGAGCAGCTGAGACTCTTGTGAGATATTGCTATAAATTTTTTTTTTGTAAAAAACCCGTGATTTTACGTACGTCTGTGTTAGTAAGCAGTGGAGGCTCGCGAGTTTTGCGGTGTTCTAGAGTGCTAATATTAAAAAATGGCGTTATTGTTATTGTAGCCGAAAAAAAATTTTTTTGTTCGAAAATCATTTTTACGTATGCAGATTTTTCAGGAAATCCGTGAAACATTCTGAAATTTTTCATACAAAAAAATGATTTAAAAAAAAAAAAATTATTTCAGCTACAACAACATCAATAATGACATTTTTTATGTTATCACTCTAGCACAATCAAAAGTCACGATCCGCCAGTGCTAGTATTATGTATAAAAGAAAACCTTCTATTCCGCTCTGCGGCAATGACGCCACTGCTTGTCACGGTTATTTTGTACCGTTGACTGTAGTGGAGCTGGCGACACGGTATCGCTTCCAAGTAAATAAGCACACATTTCACCTCTAAAAATTACACATCTACCAGGTCTGCCGGATCTGCCCTGATGATGGACACTGTAATGCTGTCCTAAATTTTGGCTAAATAAGGAGGTAGCGCAACGCGGCATAACACCCCAAAAACAAATAAAGAAAACCTTGTTTGAAAAATAAAGCATTTTCTGAAAAACCACCCATATTTAACAACCCAGTGTAAGATTAAATAAATACCCCAAAACTCAACTCGAACAAAGGGTGCTGATCCATTTTCCCAGCGTAATTTATTTTATTTTGAAATTAAAGACATTCAGACAAGATCGAGTTAAAGGTCCGAGGTGACAGATGGCCATGATTTCCCTCCCCAATAAACAAAGGGTTATCTGTAAGATCTGGGATCACGACACCCCTCTTTCCCCGTCTCCCCTTGGTCCCACAGACCATCTTGGCCCAGGCTTTATGTAAATGTCACTCTCTTCCGGAGCGTTGACTTGAACTGTGGATTGGGCGCCATTGTTCCAAAAAGTGGCAAAAAGAAATTACTTAGGCAGGGCTGTAAAAATTAATTCTTAAAAATAAAGTATTTTATAAAATCAATAGATATTTGATGTTCTTGGGGTCTCCTTGGAAGTTGGGTCACTTCGGGGTTGCTGTACATACGGTTCTTAAGATGAAGATTAGGTTTATTTATATTTTTTTTATTTAGTAACCATACATTTATTATTTTTTACATTTTTATATGAAACATGTTAGGTACATATATAAAATAGAAAATATATTCGTAGTCCTCCTCACTAGGAGATCCTGTGCTGAGGGGGACTACGCTTTGGATAAGTTTTCAGCGACTTCTATAGTTTTAGCTTCATTGTTTGGATAAGGTTTTACAGAAACTTCTACGACGATGTTTTAAGTATACTATTAAGTGCATTTTCCGATAGTTCCTTCAGCCAACATTTCATGTCCTTAACGTAGCTATTTTTTGTTTGATACTAAGTGGGAGTTTGTTATATAACTTTACTGCTAAAAATTCAGAACTTCTTTGTTCAAATGAAAAGTTACACCTTGGTATATTAAGTATGTCTGTTTGTTTGGCTCTGGTTATATGAGCATGTGAAGTGTCTGGATCTGAATCATTTTTGTAGTGATGTACTAGAATGTTTTTGGCTTAGATTTTCTGAGTGCTTTGAACATCAAACTGTTTAAAAATTTCTGTTGTTTCCGTCCTCATGGGGACCTTTAGTATGGTCTTTACGATGCAATTCTAAGTTACCTTAAGTTGTTTTATGTGATTAGATGCTACTGAGCCCCATCCTATTACTCCATAGGTAAAACTTTATTTTGAATTGACCCGTTAATTATAAGGAAGAAGACACAAAACTAGAAAAATCAAAAATATATATTTTCTTTATAATTATCCCGAAAGTGGTTCCACGACAACTCAGAATCGAATCATCTTAACACCGCTTTAAAAGTCATTAAAAGGTAAGAATAAAAAAAACTATTAGAAAGTAGCCCATAACCTAACCTAAAATAATCAATTTAACTATTTTTTTTCACCACTTTTAATGACTTTTCGAAGGAGGTGTTGATTTAAATGTAATGTTGACTCCACCCACCGTTCTTCACCTTCCCCAAAATCACCCCTCCCGTTACCCCCATCTAAGTAAATTTAATCATTTTTGTGCTTGTATAATAGTTTAATTAGATTTTTTAGGTTAGTTTTAAGTTTGCTACTGAATGTTACGGGAAAAAATGTACACAAAATTATCAATATGTTTCAAAACCAATGGTTTCTTCGCCAGGATAAAAATGAATTTTATCTGCAGTAGGTAATTTGTTTTCGCATGATGGCGTCAAAGTGAATTTGTAAATATTTAAGAAATAACTACACAATGTTAACAATCATATCCAAAAATGTAACAACTGTTAAATTTAGGCTCAAATCCACCAAGAGGATTTGATGAATCCAAATAAGGTTTTCATTTAGAATCACGGTACATAATTCCACCGTAATAATATCTAAAATAGACTTCCACGAAAATATTTTCATTACCAATATCGTATTTTCAAAACGGAGGAGCTTCTAAGAATACAGGAGGTAAATATTCTCAGGCCCTGGTATCAATGGCTCTTTGAACCGTACTGAGACGAGCAGCCGTTAATAGGATTTTGGATGAGTAAATTAAGGGAGGATTTTCTTTAAGGAGTGATGTTCAGATGCTGCGACGTCTGGCAATCACTCGAGTTACAAACTTGTAAAACAATATTCTTAGATGGCCAAAAATGGAGAAGTCTAACTATGTACGTATCAATACGCACAACACTGAGGCGCATCCAACTAACAAGTAAATAATAAAATTAAGCAGTCAAAAGGGGTAAAATAAAGTGTATGAAAACAATTGTAATAGAGAACTCCAGTCCATTTTTTTTAATGAATGACCTTCTAACTTAAATAACTACATATTTTTTTTATTTTTTGTTTAGTTTTAATAGTTAAAATAATTGTCAATGTTTTAATTTTTAAATATCCCCGAAAACCACCGTATGTACGGTGAATCGTGTGACGTCATCACTCCTGTAAAGTTACCATAGGATCGGCCAATCAGCTGATCAACTGCCGCCATTTTGAATTCGGTGTTCGAAGTATTCACTCTAGAAGTAGCATTACTATTTTTTTTGTGCAGTACTTTTTGAATATTTTCAATAATAGAGATAAACTAATAAGACATACCTTTATTTTTGAGACATTATTTAGGACTCAATAATGTTTCAATAAACACAACAACTAAATCTCTATAAACAATATGCAACATTCCCATACATTTCCCATACAATGACTTTACGGTGACGTCACGACACGAGGAGCAGTGACGACACCACTAAACATTTCAATAATGCCAACTTGACGGCGTGTTTTTACGACCCGATTAAAAATGGACTTTTTATTGATTTTTAAAAAACTCTGCGTTTAATATTATCAAATAAAACTTATATATTCAGAATCAGCGTTTATTGGTCAATATGAACATATTTTTTTAAAGCTATAATATTTTTCTCTGGAGTTCCTTATTATAATGGTGTTTTCGTGCCTTCCCAAGAAAGGAGTAGCCCTTTTTACGGTGTCACTCAGTTTCAATGAAACTTTTTAATAACTTTCGAAGGTTACAATCAATATTTTTTCTCAAAGAAAGACAAACATTCACGGGTTACGAATAAATTGACAATATTTGAAAATCTCCTACTACCATCACAGAAAGCGGAAAATGTTGCTTGTGTCGTGACGGAGGACTTAGCCAGTCGATGAATCGAACACGGGACGCCTGAGTGGGAACCATACGCGATGCCAACTCAGCCACAGACCGGTCATATCTAGTCTTATCATAGTCATATTTGCCATCAATGTGGTACGTCGTTGAGTAAGAAGATAAAACTAATAAATCTAAACAAAAATGACACAGAAAAAAATATGTATACCTACGAGTATATAAGTTAATTTATCTATGTTGCGCGATTGACTGCTAAATGAGTTATGTGCTAGTTTTTTTTTATGTGAACACCGCACAAGAGTCCAAACTGCCAGTGAGACTACGGCATCCCCAGTTGGTGTATGTCCTGAGGCTGAATGAAGGGGAAGGAAATGGGAAAGAGGAAGGAAGGGAAGTACCTGCTACTCAGATCTGGTCACCAAACACCGCTAAAGCCATTTCAAGCTACATTGCAATACTTACACCAGTGCTACTAGATACTGAGTGCATCTTCCACTATGGACTGTACCGCAAATACTTCTTATATTATTTTAAATGAATAAATTGTGAAATAACACAATTCAATTAAATAAAATTTACTTGAACACTCCGGGATTTGAAACTGCGACCTTCGGAGTGCTGGTTGAGAGCTTTACCATCTGGCAGCAGCTCAGTGCACTGTGCGGGCATCGTGTGCATAGAGCTGTTGTTCGATGTATGTAAGCAAAAGGTTTTCCACCTAGAACTGTACGAAGAAATTTCAAGCATATTATTAATGTTAGGGATATTTTTTCACTTTCCTTTATTTTTACAGTAATTTCTAAGCGATTAATTATGACTAGTAAGTTGATACAACGGTCTAATGCAATGGGTTTCCACCCGGGCGTCGCACTGTGTATCGTCCCATTCAATCCAGGCGGAAATAAATCACCTTGGAATTAGAATTTGAAATTAAAACACTTTTGTACTTTCTTCCACTAATTTATATTTCACCAGGACCGGTTTCATCCTATTACGGACATTTTCAGAATGGTAGTTGAAATTCTTATGCTACGGTATTTATACACTCTTAGGCAGGGGTACACAACATTGTCTCGAAAGGACAAAATTGTTTTAATTTCAAATTCTAATACAATGGAATTCCACCACGAATTATCAGTGCAAAAACTACACTTTGGAATTCTTGAACGATGACGTCATGGAGGGGTATTACCAGGTAGTCAGTGTGGCAAATGCATTTCTAATTGGGTTAATTAACTAATGGGTTGACTAGTACCAGAACTCCAAAGTCAGATAAATTTACTTAATGAATACTTTATTCGATTCTCAAGTTTGTTTATGAGTTTAAAGTGTTTTGTTTTGGTTTTGAAATAAATGAAGAGTAATTTGGAAGGTATGTAGTAGGTATGAATTTTTCTATAATTTTAATACGAATCATTTCAGATTTTTTTTTAAATAATATTTAACTTGCTTGTTTTTTACGTGGTTTGGAAAATTTTTAACTTCGAACACGTTTTAAATAGAGCAATTAATTTTCTATTCAATTCAATTTGGGAGGCGGGAATGGGTACCGCCGCCCCGGGAACCTTTTTCTGGATAACCAACACCTCTGCCATAGGTCACCCCAAGTGGTTCGCTACGTTTGGTGACTTAGCAGGGGTGCCCGGGTTCATGGGGTGAGGTTTGTCTAGGTCTTGGAGGCGGATGACCAGGACATACTGAACCCCAGATTCCTACCCACCCCTTAAACCCTTTTCCTTCCCAGAACTCTACTCTCCTTCCTTTCCTAAAAAAAACCATCCACACAGCATCCCCAAAGATGACATAGGCCCTGAGGGAAATTATTTTCCTCAGGGCCTCCTGTGTGGAGCTCATGTAAAAAAAAAAACAATACATTTTTGCAATTTGGGAGGCGGGTATTGGTACCGCCGTCCCGGAGACCATTTATTGGATAACCAACACCTCTTCCATAGGTCCCTCCAAGTGGTTCGCTACGTTTGGTTACTAGCAGGGGTGCTTGGGTTAATGGGGTGAGGTTTACCAGGTCTTGGCGGCGGATGCGTCTACCCAACTGTTGCGTGGCGGGCCGGATCGAGAGAGACTAGTTGAGGGAGGCCTTTTGACCTTTCCGGCCGGACTCTCGATCCATCACCTTGCACTGCAGTTGTAGGGATGGATTCATATATCCGTCACTCCTGGACACACTGAACCCCAGATTCCTACCCGCCTCTCCTACCCTTTTCCTACCCAGAACTTCCTATCCTTCCCTTCCTTAAAAGACCCTCCCTCGCTCAGCATCCCCTAAAAAAGTAAAAAAAAAAAATATGTACCACAAAGGATTTCCAGGCAGGTTTTTTTTTTTTTTTTTACATTAACTCCACACAGGAGGCCCTGAGGAAAATAATTTCCCTCAGGGCCTATGTCATCTGGGATGCTGTGTGGAGGGTCTTTTTGAGGAGAGGAAGGAATGAACATTGGTCTTGAAGAGACCCATGTTGTAGGAAGGAGGAAACACAGAGGCCGGCAAATCATTCCACAGCCGAGCTGTTGAACACAAGAACGAGTCGAAGAAACGACCCGTTCTCATGTGACAAATGTCAACCGTGTACAAATGTTGGGCACGCGTTTGGCGTGTTTCCCGACTATGCACCGGTGCCGAAGGGATCAATGATGCTAGTTCCTCGGAGCATCTTCCATTGTAATACCGGTAGAACAAGGATAGCATTCCCACCCGACGCCTGTGCTCTAAAGATTGCAATCCGTCTGTTAAGATGGGAGAATCTATCAAACGGACCGCCCGTTTCTGCACAGAGTCGAGGGTATTTTTCAGGTATTTTGGAGCTCCAGACCAGAGATGGCTGCCAAATTCAACCGTGGGGCGTACTTGTGATTTGTACAAGGTTAGCAGTTGTGTACTATTAAAGTATCTGCGGGCCCTGTACAGTACGCCCAGTTTTTGGGAGGCTAGCTTTACTCTGGCTTCAATGGAGCCCCCATACCTGAGCTGGTCACTTAGGGTTACACCAAGCATATCAATGGAGGGCCTGTTCGGAAGATTGCTTCCGTTGAAAGAGACTAGATTTTCATTTCGATCCCTTTTGGACATAATCAGACAAGATTGGGTCTTTGAAACATTAAATTCAACGAGATTATTTTTACCCCAAGAGAAAACACTTTCGAGGTAGCCGTCTATTCTTTGCTTCAAAGCCCTACGAGCTGTTGGAGTTTGTGAGCCCTTTGGGGGCTTGTCAAACAAAAAGCTATCATGAACTGTACTGTCATCCGCATAACAGTGAATTGGTGCACATGACAAAAGGTCGTTGATGTGCAACAAAAACAAAGTTGGAGACAGAACCGATCCCTGCGGGACGCCAGCATTTATCGAGTGTGAGGAAGAGGTGAAACCATCGACTACCGTCTGAATCGACCTCCCCCTCAAGAAGTCGGCAATCCACGTACACAAGGATGCGGGAAGTCCGTAAGAAAGCAGTTTGTTGACAAGTCCTCGGTGCCAAACCCGGTCAAAGGCCTTGGAGATGTCCAGTGCAACCGTTTGGGTCTCACCGAAACGTTCCAGGCATCGCCCCCAAACATGCGTCACATACGCGAGAAGATCACCGCACGAGCGGTTCCGCCGGAATCCGTATTGACGGTCGTTGATAATTTTGTTCTTCTCGAGGTATGTGAGCAGTTTGTCGTTGATCACACGTTCCATCACCTTAGACAGAACTGATGTGATCGCAGGTTTTAGGTATTTGAGTTTAAGATGTTATATACCTGTTCTGAAAAAATATAGATACACCCCGAAGGTGGGCAAGAACTTGATCGATGTTTTAAAGTTTTTTTCCGTCTAGCTTGTGTGATACGATACACTGTGCGTCGCGGGTTCAATCGTGCGCAAGCTTAGTCGTAAAGAATCAATCTTGCATGCAACGCTTTCTGCTTATAATGGCAAAGTAATTGTGTTATAATTAAGATACACTGAGCCACGAAAGATTTTATACCTAGTAATCTTATTTAGACATGAAAAAAAAGTGTAAAGTTGGCGGGAAGTTCAATGACTTGCCAGTATATAAATAACGAACCATTTTAAATATTGGCGTTTTCCTTTTCGATAATGTTTGACAGCATTGTGTGCCGCTCGCCATTTTTCAATTAGCTGATTTGTTTGTTTCTATTCCAAATCGTTTAATATTCCGCAAATTTCATTGGTGGAATACAGATATGGAATAGTCCATTTGTTTGGAAAATGTGAGGGTACAGCGGGGCGCAGAGCGGGAAGATGACTTTGGAGATATGTGATTCGTTGATAACTCAATATGACAGTAAATAGGCATCTCGCATTATAATATCACCATTTAGTTCTTAAAAGTAAACTCTGCTTTTGAATGAATAGACCTTTTTACATGAGGGCGCGAATTGCTAGCGGCGTAATGAACAAATTTGCGAAGTCTAAATACGGCAAAGCAAAGGTCGCTTATTTTCAGCCTCCAATATTTTTTGCCGTATTTAGTTAGGACACTTTTAAAAATGTTTCATAATTTACTTACCCCAAAAACATCGACGAGCACACGCTATATATCTTGAGTGATAGTATATATTTACACGTTTTCAAAACACAAACCATGTTTTTTACGATGTTATTTCGTAAAATGCACCGATGAGCGCTCGACGCTGACTCGCAGAAGAATGATGACGTGCCATTTTTCAGATTCACGCGAAGTCATACTCAATCCCAGCCGGTTCCAATGGAACCGGTATGGGGAGGGGGAAATAATACGCTTTTATCACTTAGGGCAGGTCTACTAATATTCATATGTCTATGACTTTACCATATGTATTTGTTTTTTGTTTTTGGGATGTTATGCCGTGTTGCGCTACCTCATTCTTTAGCCAACGTTTCGGACAGCGTTGCAGTGTCCATCACCTGGGCAGATGATGGACACTGCAACGCTGTTGTTGCAGCGTCCATCATCGCTGCAATGTTGAATGATTTGTTGACGGCAATGGAAAAGGCAAATGACAGATGCTTCATTATCATAACTCACAATCATGCAGCTTCAACACCTCTTTTGAAAAGTCATTAAAATAGATGAAAAGATTGGTTAAATAGGTTACGTTAAGTTAGGTTATGAGTTATTTGTAATTTTTTTTATTAATTTCATAATGAAATGAAATTGCATGATTCTGAGTTGTCATGGAACACTTTCATCTGATCTATGGTTATGTTGAAAGTATTGCCATTTTGATGCTTTGGTACCGTCCCAAAATATTATTTCTTTCCTATAGCAACAATATGAAAATAGTGAACGTGTAAAGAAAAGTTTTTCACATGCGTCCCGGTGTAGTTTCGTGAATGTAAAAGCATCCAGTAAAACGCCCGTTAGTTTAATTCGTCTTTGATTTCTAACAGTTCCAGCACTCTCTTCCATCTTTGGTCAACGTAGCTTTAGATACTTTGCAACAAAAATATTCAACATTCTCCCAGAAAACATCAAACTGAGTCAAACACAGAAAGAGTTTAAAAAATTCGTTAAAATATGGATATATTCTAATGATCGAGCCTATACTGGATACTGGTGCCCTCACCCAAACGCCCAGTCATTGACAGTTGTTATTGTAGTAATAAGCTTGCAGTATTTGTATTGTGTATATGCAAACAAAATAAAGTTTTTGCTGTATAGAAACCTACATTATACATTTATGAAAAACCATAGATAAAATTGCGAGAAACAATTTACAAAGAATTCTGCCTCAATACAGGTTTACCTAGTGAGGCAGGCTATGCACAACTAAAAATATTGTATAATTATACTACTTCTGTCTAACCGTTCTTACATAACTTTCTATTTGTTAATCTTTTTGTACTAATGTAATCAATTTGTAAACTACATTGAACATATACTTTTTTAGTTATAATGTTGCCAATTTCATTGAATAAAGATATATAATTATTATTATATTAATATCGAACCGAAAATTCTTTTTATGATCTTCCTCTCAAATTTAGAGCACGTAATGTTTTTTTTTATAAAAGCACGTACTAAAAGCATTCCTTTAAAGTTGTATAATAAAGTTTATGTTGGAAGATCGCAACATCCATCACCCTGTTAAGAATATAACACAAATGCAGCTCCCAATTATTATTCGAATACAAATAACACGGAAAATTTCAATAAAATAAATTATATTTTGGTTGACCCTACCGGAAATTGAATTAGGAACAATACGTTTTAATCGACCTAAATCGCAGACAATGAATTCGGGATATTTGGTTTGGTCATGTGCAACTCTGTTTGTTGAAATAGCGGACACGAGAAGCATCCCCTGTTTAAATATTTGACGCGCTTTTTTTAATAAAAACGCGTTATTGGTTATAAAAAGGTCATGGGGAAAGTTTTACTATTTATAAAAGATAATTATGAAACTGTGGATGGTCAATGCAGTATCGAGCAGTTGTTGATTGTCAAATGTTTGCTCAATGGTCTTATTCTAATACATAATTTGTTAATTCCGTCTCATTATTGTCATTTAGAGGTCTGAAATGTTCTGTAAGTGGTGTAAACAAAGTATTTTGATTTAATTCATTAATTATGTCACAACAAAGTAAATAATAATAATAATATATGATGATTTATATAGCGCCGTTTTTGTGAAAAATCACCTCAAGGGCGCTGTACAAAATTAAAATACATTTCTTAAATATCAAAAACTACAAGCCTGACAAACAATTGAAAACAATATGGCTAAAAACTACATACACCGGTTCATTGATCACCGATACGAAAATATATGTACAATGTTTTGACCATACACCGGTTCATTGATCACCGATACGAAAATATATGTACAATGTTTTGACCAATGAACGCGATGCTGCCTAAAAATTAATGAAAACAGGACAATACATACCTGGGTGGTCACTTGCAATTATCGTAATTAATGTATGAGAGCCCAAAAAGGTAGGTTTTTAGTTTGGACCACAACTCTGTTGGGCTTGTTATGCATCTTAATTCCGGAGGGAGTCTATTCCAAGCCTTAGGCCCAGATACTCCGAAAGCACGATCTCCAAACTTAGTATTTGGCAAAATAACTAATGCACAGCAGAAGAACTATTTTTCGAAAAATTAATGTTTCAATAACTCCCATACTTTTCCAAAAAATAAATTTCTCAGGTATTTCAATGAGAATTGGACATTACATATTTCGTTCCGTCTCACCGTTTAAGAATTCAAGTCCTTGACTCCCCAGATTGTAAATTCTGTGGTCTAGAAATGGGAACTTTAGATCGCATATTTTTTGGTTGTCATGATTTATCTAAAATTGTCTCCCCCCCATTCAACATCTCATCGCTCCTAAGTCTGAAATCGACAGCATAATTTTGAAATTTGTGTTTAATTTTGAAGTTTGCACATTTAAATTAAATTAACAAATATAAATTAATGTTTCCTATCTCAATAATTTGAAATGATGGCCCTTGAAGGGTGAAACCAGAAACATATGAATAAAAAAAAAAGAAGTTCTTTATGGAATGACGAAAAATCTTGAAATTGTAGGACCTACCCATAAAAAGAAGAAAACTTCGATACCCTTGTCAGGATATTATGTCAGGATTTTTAGGACTAATATAAATCACCTATCGAATTGATAATCCAAGAAAGACGCCACACTCTATGGCTTCGAAATCTCGTGACTGGCATGACTGTAGTTCGCACAGCTGTTCCAGACTGCACCTAGATAAAGAAATAACAATGTTTACCTTTATTTTTAACTTTTATGAGTAAAATCTCAAATAGTAATATTTAATTAAATGAAGACAATATTAGCGAAACTCAATCGAAAATCTGGAAACAGAAAAATCAGAAAAAGGACACCTCTGGGACTCGAACCCAGGACCCTTTGCTTACATGGCAAGTGGTCTACCAACTGAGCTACGGTGTCTTTATTCAAAACGGTCAATCATACTTCAACTAAGAACTATCTTTGTACTTTCTCTATCATTTGAGAGTAAGTTAAATGCACTGGTCGTTAAGGCTTAACCAATTTCAAGTGATCAGCGAATTATTGGACCTAAAAAAGCAGTTCTGCCGATGAGACCAACTTGCATTTTTAATTACACTGGCCATTTGCATTCTGGTCCAGGGTTAGGGTAGCTCGGTGTTAGCCGGTACAGGAGGGCACATTAGGACGGTGGTGAGTGTTTGTATGGCGGGGATACCATACCGAGGGGAGGACGGGGTGAAACCGGCCACTGGATTGCAGCGAGCTTAATTAATAATTGTTATTTGCCCAACGCTTACAGAGCGCAAATAAACCTACCCTTTTGACAAATAATCGCATCAAATATTGGATATTGCGGTTTATTAGGGACGGTTTGAAATACGCACGAGATTGTAATTAAATTAACGAACGCTTTGTTTAAACTTCGAGTGTTTAACTGTACCGTAACTATAAGACAAAGTGACAAAGTATAGAATAGGAAATGCGTATTGATTGCATACCTTATTGAAGTTTTTTTCATCAAACTGGGGAATATTTTGATAAAGCTTTTTAAATTGACTAACACATTAACAGTATTTTGTCGGCTGAAAGATAAAAAAACTATTTAAGATTTTTCATATTTTGTACCTACATACTGTGCGGTTCAAATTCAATAATATTTTTACTTTATATTTATTTTTGTGCAAGTGTTTTAAACAGTAGTTTCCTGCACTATTTACTAGTATAGTTTCGTTAATATTGTTATATATATATATGTATGTAAAAGTTTAAATAGGCGTAAATAAATAAATATTCAGTATTTTCAATACGGAAAGAATTGGTTCATTTAGTTGATTTTTTTAAGGTGAGCAGTAGTATTGGTTAACAATATCGGCGACACCAGGAAACACAGTCCCACCCAGTAAAAACTATCGATAGCACATCTCTTACTTTTCAATATCTTTGAGCCTATAGTTGTTGTCGAAAATACAAATTTTCTTCAATAAAATCTGCGCCTAAATCTTTGTAAAATCTCTACAGCATGCTAGCACGGTTGCCTGCCGGAAGGCGCCGGGCTGCTACAGCGCGTTAGAGCGACTTAACCCGCTGGCGCTGCATCATGATTTAGGGTTAGTACGGGAAATACACTACATCTGCACTCTACTACTCCTGTTCTCTTGTCCAGAAAATATGTCGCTGTCTTATCCTCGAGTGCTTCTAGCAGTAAGCTTTGACACAGATTATACCAGGTATAACTCAATTTTAGTGAAATGCTTCCTAACTTGGGAGCGTAAATAGCATTGGGACTTAGGTGTTATATTTGATGAAAAGAAACATTTACTCTGCATGTAAATGAAATAACAAATAGAGCTATAAAAATGCTTGGTTTTATATACAGAACAGCAAGTGATTTTAAGTCACTAGAATGTTTGAAAATATTATACACTTCTTTGGTAAGAAGCCAGGTAGAGTATGATTCGCCTATTTGGTCCCCGTTGTATAAAATACATTACGACAATATAGAAAGGGTACAGCCTAAATTTCTAAGATTTATTAACTTTAAGCTGAATATTCCAATTCAAAATATTAACTACCTATGTCCTTTTGATGAAACAACTCAACTTGATTACGCTGTCAGATAGGCGGATCATCTCTGACCTTGTACTATTAAATGAAATCATTAACAATTAATTGCATTGACAACCCTGAAATACGAGGCAAAGTGCTACCTTCTTCTGTGACAATTTTAAAACAAACCATGGGCTCGTACACCTAAAATAGATTAAATCATTTTGGCAATAAATTTGGAAATATTATGGACATGTTTGCAGATTCTGCATTAGTTATAAAACGAAGTCTTTATAATTACTTTAATGAAATGTATGATTTTAATTTTAATTAAATTTTAATTTTTTACTATTAATTTAATCATTATATATTGTGTACTACGTACCTGCCTAACTATTATTACCTATCTTTGTAAAAGCCCACTAGGGCGTAAATAAATATAAATAATAAAAATTAAAACGGGCAGTTGCTTATAATATGGAAAAAATTAGTTAATTCCGAAAATTTGAAATATGACATTGGCTAACACGACGGTTTGACAGGAGGTGGCAATGGCGAAATTGGTAAACGGATGTCCCGGATAGAAGAGAGATTCTGGGTTCGAGTCCCATTTGCGACCATTATCTTTTTCTATTTTTCTGGGTCTTGTTCTCTTTCATATTTTCGTTTAGATTATTGTTATCTTCTTCTCCAATGATATATTACATTGATGGGAATAACCTTCAAAAGTTATTATAATAAGAGAGTTTTGTTTTATTAACATTATCAGGAGTAAATGTACACTGAAGTCACAAATTAAATAAAGATGGGAAGGGGTAGAAGGAAAGGGGGGGGGGGGGGGGGCGGTAAGAGTGGGGGACGTTTATTGTAATTTATTGGAATTGAAGAGTTTTTTCTTATAATTTTTTTAAATGATAATGCATTATTCAGGAAGGTAGGCATTGGTGGTGTAATGCAATATATTTTGTAATTCAACGTAAAACAAAATCAATACATAAAATATAAACAAAACACATGTGTGCAGTTCACACGCGGTAGAAGTAAAACCTTTAGAAAACTAAACTTTGAGAGAATGAGACGAATGCAGAGTACCAGGAGTAGGAATATTGTAGGGTCCGTTATAAAGTTGTTACCAAGTTAAAAAATTATATTAAATTTTATTCTACGAAGCACCGCACAAAGAGGACACAGATCTCATCCTATCGCAGGCTAAATTCTATAGATGTATGTGTTTGTCTCTTATTAGTGTCGCTCGTTTCCGTTTCATCGAAATTCAAATCACAACGGTGCTAAGGAAGTTTTCACTTCAAAAAGATGTGAAAATGGTGACCGGCCAACTCAGAATGAAACCAACTCAGAAGCACCTCAGAAAGGTCATTAAGAGTGATGATAAAAAAATGGTTAAATAGATTATGTTAGGTTAGGGTTACCGGCTATTTTAAAATTATTTTTTCATAGCTTTTAATGACCTTTCTGAGGTGTTTCTGAGTTGGTTTCATTCTGAGTTGGCATGGAACCTGTGAAAATACATTGATTAGAAAATATGCAAAAAAAAAAGAAGTCGGAACGCCCGAGGAAGACATGGCACGACCAAGTGAATCAGATACTTGAGTCCGGCCATATCAAGGGTCAGAATAATAGAAGAGCATGTATGAGACGATGTATGAATGTGAATGAGGAAAGGAGTGTGTGCTAAGACCGGGTTGTTTGGCGGTCCGTCCTCTCTGGCTACCCCTGCGGAAAACGGCGTGATGGTTAGTTAGTTAGTTAGCGTAGTCTGTGCCGTAAGCTTCCCATATGGTAGCGGAGAAGAAATCTGAAAGAGGACCCTCGTTCCTCTAGGAATATTTCCGTAACGCTACAGTACCATGGTATGCGGAATATTTGGCATTATTGTGGGTGACTTTTGACTTATGCCATTGCGATGCAGTGTAATCTACTCACAGCTCTGACGCTCAATGATTTGACACTTTTGCTTTACTTGAAAGCATAAACAAAATGATGCAAATACGATTTTTATGTGAGTCCTATAATTTCAATACCCGCTATATCCGATTTTTTGACAAAATGATCTGAGTATGACATCTAGTTCACATTTTTGCGAGGAACAAGATTAATCTAAAATTGAGTTTCAAAACCTCCTTTATCACGACCAAAAATCATGTTAAAACTGCGGTGAGAAACAAAACCCGCAATATCATGCAAGAAGCTATATCGGAATTCAAACAATCACGGCGGGTGTAGAAACACGCCCCTCATGTCAGTTGAGTTTTAAAAGTCTCTATAATCCATGTAAATCAAGAAGTGAGTATCAAAATTCTCTATATCCATTTTATTTTTTTAAATAACTTAAATTTTACTAGATACACATTGAAAAATGAACACTTTTCGTATGTATATTACTCCAATTCATTATATAAAAAAATAAAATTCAATTTTTTATTTACGCCAGAGATGTGACAGTTTTTTGCGGTTTTCTCCGAATCAGTGAAAGTTGATATAGCGGATATAGAAATTGAACGACTCATGTATAAAAATGAAGATGAAGTGTGACACAAACGTGAAATTGAAAGTAAAAGAGCCCATAGACGGAAACGAAGCAAGATGAATTTAAATATAAAATGATATTTTTCCTTATTTGTTTTTGAGGTGTTATGCCGTGTTGCGCTACCTCCTTTTTTAGCCAACGTTTCGGACATCGTTTCAGTGTCCATCATCAGGGCAGATCCGGCAGATCCGGTAGATGTACATCTATACACATCTACCGGATCTGCCGGATCTGCCCTGACGATGGACACTGCAACGATGTCCGAAACGTTGGCTAAAGAAGGAGGTAGCGCAACACGGCATAACACCCCAAAAACAAATAAGGAAAATGCTTTTGGCCGTGAAAATCTTAAAACTTATCATAAAATGATATGTTGAAAATTAAGTTACCTATTACAAATAGGAGAATATAACACTGAACAGTATTATTATTATATTCTTCGCCTTCTCGTGCCAGGTCCGTTCAATGTACGTTGGCTACCATGTTGGGGTTATGCGGACCAAACCACTGTCTCACGTATTTCAGCCATGATGTTCTCCTTCTTCCAGGGCCCCGTCTTCCGGCAATCTTTCCGTGCATTATGAGATGCCAGACCTCGTACTTCTATGGATGTCTCATCGGTTCCATGCCAACTCAGAATCAAGTCAACTCAACAACTCTATGAAAAGTCATTTAAAGCTATGAAAAAAATTATTTTAAAATAGCCCATGACCCTAACCTAACATAAACTATTTAGCCATTTTTTTTATCATCACCCTTTATGACCATTCTGAGGTGGTACTGAGTTGGTTTCATTCTGAGTTGGCCGGCCACCGTCTCATCACATGTCCTAGATATTGAATTTTCGGATTTTTATTGTGCTTATTAGCAAGTTATTACTTCTTTTTCTTTATTCATCCGATCTTACCTGTGCAGGCCCTATTTTGGTACAAAATATTAAGTCAGCATATATCTGAGTCTGAATATAAGAGGAAAGTGGAACATGAACAATCTATATAAATAAAAATGAATCGCCGAAATGTATGTAAATGTATGTATAACTTCCGAACGACTGTACCAAATTGGATCATTCTTTTTTGCTTGTGTTCGTTATTATCTGCACAAGGTTTGTATAAAACTACCGGTGAGCTCTGGCATTATGAAATTTGTATAAAAAAATTACAATAGGTGGCACGCGAGCTGTTTGAAAACTGAATGTACCGGGACTGAATGTATGGAATTCGGGAGGTGGGAGGGGGGAGGGGGGTTCGCGGGACGGGGGAAGGGGGAGAGTGGAGTGGGGAGAGGAAAGGTGGAGGAGACGGAGTGTGAACGCAAGAGGGGAAGGGGACGCGGGAGAGGAAGGGAGGAGGAAGGGGAACGGGACGAATGGGAAAGGTCACGTAGGGAGAAACAATTTCTTCATTAAATGGCATTAGCTAGTTTTAAATAATTTTGAATATTTTTCTATTTCTAACTTATTGGTTTTTGTTTTATTTTATCTAATTTTTATTTAAACTGTTCCAAAATTAATCTTTGTCTAATTTTACTGATTGATTTTATATTAATTTTTACCTATTTGTATAATTAACTGTTTTATAACTGGGTTGTTCTCAAGCGTGTGAGAATAATCTGTAAAAATCCATCATAAATAAAAAATAAATAAATGATTATAATGCTATATTCACAAAAAATGATAAAATGCTTATTCCAAAATATAACAATAACTACGGACAGCGAACCCTAGAAAATAATATACCCAAACTATTCATGTTACCAAGTAATATAAAAAATTGCAATTCTACAAATAGATTAAGAGGGCATTACCAGAGAAAGCCGAAAATACGTCATTTTCAAAAAAGTTTTTAGACGTATTGACTCTTTTCCACAATAAATTATAAATGGATTTCGAAAGATTGTTCTTTTATCTAGCGAAGTTCTGCAATAAATTTTTAGAATTTTTTTAAATTTTTAGTATAATAAGGTTATTCCATAGGTCGTTGGCAGATTTCTTAAATTTTCAAAAAAATTTTTGTATTATACCACACCCATTTCAAATAATGTAATCATGCAGTAAAATAAATCAATACATTATCTAGCAGAGTTACGTATTAGAATTTTAATTTTAGTTTCAATAAAATCATTAAAAATTATCTACGTACATGTGTTTCTTGACGAAAATTGGTCCATTTGTGTATTTATTTGCGCACTTACAAACTAATATATTTCAGATTTTTTTAACATTCTTATTAAATTTAGACATTATTGAAAAATGATAAATACTTATAATCAAAAAATAACTACAAAAAGTACACTATTTTAATAGTTTTATCATCAAGCCTTTCAGCATTTTTGGATGAAGGTATAAATTAAAGCTAATTTGGATTGAAATAAATTCGATATTGAGTTATAATTTAAAAAAGCTGGTACGGAGAATAATTAATCTTTCTCATTGTAACCGCCCTGCACGATCGGAAGAACAACTTTCAACGAAATGTGGATTTTCGTCCGCTGGCTGGTTAAACGCTCTTAAGATATATGCTGAAAATGGTGACCGGACAACTCAGAATAAAACCAACTCAGAAGCACCTCAGAAAGGTCATTAAGGGTGATGATGAAAAATTGGGTAAATAGGTTAAGTTAGGTTACGGCTATTTTAAAATCATAGCTTTTAATGACCTTTCTGAGGTGGTTCTGAGTTGGTTTCATTCTGAGTTGGCATGGAATCGCTGAAAATAGGGTTACTAAATAGAGATGATTTATATTAAGTCTGTATAGTTATAGTAATAATATTATGTATGTGTAATTAAATTGTAATTGAAGATTAACATCCTGTTGATAAACTGCCTAATTGCGGTTTAGCGGGATTGTACTTTGAAAAACAAAAAAAAAACTAATACATTTTTATTTTTTTTATTTGGTACGCCTGAAAATAATAATAAAATAATCTTATATATATCCAACTTTTCCTCACTTAGTACAAAAAACTTGCCTGCCCATATTAAGCCCGCGTTCTATACTGATAACAATTTAGGTAAATTACTAAAAAACACTTGAGATAGAGATCATAAATTAAGTCACTCAGGCATTTACCAACTATGTTGCAATGATTGTCCTTCGTTCTACATAGGTAAGACAACTAGAAATATAAATATCAGAATCACTGAACATTTAAGATGCTAAAATAATAATAATTTTTCAGAGTTTGCTAACCACCTAATTTCCACAGATCACACTTTTAATAAGGACACAGGGGTTAAAATTCTTCACCGTAACAATAAAAGCCAAAAATTAGATAATTTAGAAGCACTATAAATCAGAAAATCCCTAAATAATAATGCTAGTATTTTGAATAACCAAATTAATTTATTTTTTAGTCCCATTCTAAATATTTTTCCAATTAACCGCTCTGTTCTTTCCGGAAATCCCGCAATTATTTTTTTTTTATTTTTTATTTATCTATATTAAAATATATTTACAATGGTTTTATTTGTATGCCTGTCTCACTAGGGTATACCTGTGTCGAGACAGGCGTACAGGTATATAAATGAATATAGTAGTTACAAGGATATTTCAGGTAAAATACATATTATGAATAGAATTAAAACAGAAGGGTGATTGGAAGGGTGGTAAATCTTTTAAAGAGAGTTATTTTATAAATGTTGGAGATGGAGTAATGAAATAAATTCTGCCTAATCTATTTATAGGTTAAATTTGACAGGATTCCATTATTTTCATTTATTTTATATGGGTTAGGTTGTATGTGAATAGTTATTTCTGTCTATGTGTGATTTATTTTACAGATATTTGTGATAGTGTGGCGTCCAATACTTATAATCCATTTTTTAATATCTTGTTTGAATTTTGTAAAGGAGTCACTTTGTCTGATCGTAGTTGGTAGTGTATTGTATAGTTTGCAAGCTATGTATTTAGAGTGTCTTTGCCCGAAGGTGGTTTTGAAAAAAGGAGTTTGGAGAAGTTCGTTGTTTTTGGCTCGGGTATTGTGTATTGTTTGTGTAGCTTTGTATGGTGTTTTGTTGTTTTTGTGTAAATTAAGTAATATGGATCTTGAGTAGAGCTGTTTTATGTCCATAACGTTGAAGGAATTGAAGATAGTATCAGTGCTGGTAGTAAGCGGCATTTTAAGAATTATTTTTATGATTAGTTTTTGTGCTTTCATGATGGGATCAAGGGCATTGGAATATGCATTACCCCAGGCTAGAATTCCGTATTCGATGTGAGATTGGCACAAAGAGTAATATACTGTTTTTAAGAGTTTTAGGTTGAGGAAATTGCGTGTTTGTTTGAAAAAGTATATAGATTTTCGGATTTTGTTTGTAGTGTTATGTATATGTTGCTTCCAATTCAGGTGTGTATCGAAGGTTACTCCTAAATATTTGATAATGTTTACTTGCTCTAGGCATGGGCAGTCACAGTTCCGGTTTAGAGATGAATTTTTACATTTGTGTATTTTTAATGGCGGGGCTAGGTTTGACTTTGGGATATTGGTGAGACTAGACAGTAAGTATTTGGTTTTCTGTACATTTAGAGTTAATATGTTCAAGTCAAGCCAATATTTTACCTGTTGAATTCCTTCCACCGCTTTGGAATATGCGGTAAGCCAATCTTTTGCTTGGAAGAGTAGGACAGTGTCATCGGCGAAACTGACAATAGTGGCATCGATATCTAGGTTGCATAACTCGTTAATATATATTAGGAAGAGTGTTGGACCTATAACACTGCCTTGAGGGACCCCGTAACTAATGGGCAAATTCTGGCTCTTTGTGGTACTGAGTTTAACGCATTGGGATCTGTCAGATAAGAAGCTGGAGAGGAGGCCTAATTCTTTGTTCCTAATACCTATATTAAACATTTTGCGTTTTAATTTGCTGTGTGAGATTGTATCAAATGCTTTACATAGGTCGAGAAATACCGATAGACATTTCAAGCCCTTATCCAGGTGGCTAGAAATATGGTCAGTGACCGTGGCTATAGCATCATTGGTGCTTTTATGTTTTCTGAATCCAAATTGCCGCGGCGATATTAAGTTATTGGTTTCCAGATATTCCATGAGACTATTATTGACGATCTTTTCGAATACTTTTGAGAGGGAATTTAGCAATGTAATAGGACGATAATTACTTATATCAAGTTTGGAGCCAGTTTTAAAAATAGGGATAATGAGACCTTGTTTTAGAATGGTGGGAAATAGCCCTTGGCGGATGCTAATATTAAGTAGATGCGTTAATGGTTTAAGTATACCAGGGGCAATTTTTTTAAGAACATTGTTAGATATTTCATCAATGCCGGTTGATGAAGAGTTTTTGAGCGAGTTTATTACTATAGAAACTTCTTTCTCTGTAATCGTTTTAAGAACAAAGCGGGTTGGGAAATCATCATTGGTCGCGTGGTCACTTGGACCAAGCGTATCGTTATTTATTTGGATTTTTTTTGCTAGTTCCGGACCTATGTTTGTAAAGTACTGGTTTATGTGATTGACAATTGTGTTGGGGTTCGATGTAAAGTCTACAGTGATATCTTTGATATTGAGAGAGTTTAAGGTGTCGGTGGCTTTATTTGAATTGGTAGCTTCCTTGAGGACTTTCCATATTTTTTTAGGATCATTGTTGCATTCGGAAATTTTTTTGTTGTAATATAGATTTTTGGCTTTCCTAATGACTTGTGTGCAGATATTACGGTATCTTTTGTAGAAGTTATGGAGTGTGATGTCATATGGGTTTGTGGCACATTTTTTGTGTATGGAATTGCGTTTCCGAATGCAGTTGATTATAGTATGGTTTATCCAAGGTTTGAGAGGTTTGATCGCTTTAGGAATGGTGTTTGTGGTGATTTTGGTGTTTTGGACAAGGATGTCTTGTAGGTAGGTAGAGAAGTAGTTCCAGGCCTCCTCTATGTTAATTACCCCCACTTCTTTGCTTACCTCCCACTCGAACATCTAAATGTGTATGTCTGTCAACATTCTGTATCATAGTTTAGTTATAATAGTATTCGGCAACAATAATTCTGGAACCAACAACTACCTCACACATGCACCTATTCCACGATTTCATACACTAGCAAACAAATTCACCTCAAGTATCGATATATTTAATTTAAAGTTACCATTATTTAAGAAACACTTGAACGATATTTTTATGTAGTATAACTTAATCACATAGCACAATGCATATATTTATGTATTTATCTACAATATAAAAACCTGTGGCCGTTTTCTTTTCTTTTATATGTAAATACTGTGACATCTGATTTGAGTTGTCTAAAACTGTTTTTATGTAAATTTTGTAAATACACAATGTATACTATTTTATGTCATCTGCAACTTTAAAAACTTTCTCTTGTATTGCAATGCATTATTTTTACTAAAATGTATCTTTATACCTTCCATTCATGTGATGTTTACTTTTCAAGTTCATCTTTTTTATTGTTCAACTTTGTCTCTGTATTATAAACTTATTTGTAAAAGCCCATCAGGGCGTTGATATATTAATAAATAAATAAATAAATAAATAAATAAATAAATAAATAATATTCTCCTGACGAAGGAAGGGTGCTTCCGAAACCGGTAGAGTGTTTATAAAATGAAAGTGGTCTACAACAAATTTATATGTGTGTTTATTGTATAAAAAAACCATTTAACATCTTCATTCGTAACTCTGTCCATCTAGCTTACGTTACGTTGGTGATGCAAATGTGAACAATCTCCACATCATCAGGTCGTCGTCTTGCGATAATTTTGTATTTAACGGTACGACTAATATCAATTTTCCTTCCATGCAGTCATACATAATATATGGTGTTTGCATGAGTCCGTTTTTTCATTTGAAAACCATGACGATTGTTTTGAACGCTGTGGAAAGCTGTAAATAGAGAAAACTTTCCACATTAGTGAAATTGCTTTAAGATTTATTTGCTTTTTCACATAAATTAAACTAAACATTTACAAATAAAAGAAATGTTTTATTTACAGTTAAGAGATGTCGCGGGCTGTGAAAGGATTCGGATTTATTGGATACGCTGTCAAGAGCGTGAATATATAGACTAAAGAGTTAAACATTGGAAGAAAGGGTTATTTCATCCATCTTTGTTCAAGTTGGAGTAAATTCCAAGCATTAGAAAGACTGATCATTTAACTTAGTATCTGGACTGCACTTTAGTTTCTTCAATTTTCAAATTGGGAGGCGGGATGGGCACCGCCGCCCCGGGAACACCAAGTAGTTCACTATGTTTGATGACTTAGCATGTGTTCGAGAGATGAGGTTTGTTTAGGTCTTGACGGCGAACGCGTTATCACCCTGCGTGCCGGGCCGAATCGGGACAGACTGGTTGAAGGAGACCTAACCTAGACGTCTACAGTCTGACTCTCTCAGACACATAGACCTCCAGATGCCTTTCAATTTGGGAGGCGGGTATGGGTACCGCCATCCCGGGAACCATTTATTGGATAACCAACGCCTCTGCCATAGTGGTTCGCTATGGTCACCCCAAAGTGGTTCGCCACGTTTGGTGACTTTGGGTGAGGTTTGTTTTTTGTCTTGGCGGTAGATTCGTACGTCCGTTACTCCCAGACACACTGATCCCCAGATTCATACCCATCCCTCATACCTTTTTCTTTCCCAGAAATTCCGGTCCTTACCTTCCTTAAAAAGACCCTCCACACAGCATCCCTTAAGATGACATAGGTTCTGAGGGAAATTATTTTCCTCAGCATAGCCAAAAATCACATAGGCCCTGATAGATTTTTTTCCTCTGGACCTCATTTGTGGAGCTAAGGGGTCGTGCATTAATCACGTGATGTTTTTAGCAACTTTTTAACCCTCCCCCCTTCCCCTAAAATCACGTGTATTTTTTTTAGTACAAAGTATTTTGAAATTTTCAGAATATTATCGCGAAAAATAAATACACGTGATATCTCATTATACCCCCCCCCCCCTCGTGATATTTCGTGATTTTTACCCCCCCCCCCCCCTCTTTAAATAAAAAAAAATCTTAACAATAGTCAATGACGTTGCTGATTTATGAGTAGATTTTGTGAATCTTTAGAATGGTCGTAGCAATTGATATAACGCGACAGATACCCCCCATACACACAAGCCCTGTTTATTTATGGGGATAAATCAAATACATATATTATGTTATTAATTATTGTATAAAATGTATTGTAATTTATGTATCTTTTTGTGAATAAAAAAAATATAAAAATAAAAAAAAAAGATTTGAAGTTGAGTGAACTAATTGCTGAACTAAATAGGAACCATCACACGTTGATTAAAAGCATATAATGTAAAAAACGCTCTGTAGGTGCTCTATTTGTGTATCGGTGGTGTTATTTTAATTTAATGGGCCTCTGTTCTGTTTCAAAAAAGATCAATAACGCAATACACACATATGAAATAATAAAAAAATCAGAGTGTGCAATTCACAACCGTAGAAGTGAAACCTTCAGAAAATTAAATTAGACAAGAGTGGGGAGACTACGACGCACTTTTTTTTATCAATGTGAAGAATGATTTTTTTCCATATTTTTGTCACCGAATTCCAGTGCACCTTTTCCTATACGTTTGGTGATATTTTTAGTATTTGCGTTTTCTTTTTCGGAGTCGTTAGTGTCGCTTTTTGTGTTTTCTTTGCCTGTTCATTTTGGAGTGGTTTGAAGATTGGATATTGATTTCACAAATTTTTTTTTTGGATTTCGTAGGATTCGACCCTTGGTCCGCTAAATGTCTGGAGCTTCAGAGGAAGGAAGACGATTCGTCAGGCGCTTTATATCACTATACTAAAGGAGACTTGCGTGGGACCGTGAATATATCCTACCATATTGGAACCGAATATCCGTGAAATAAATTAATATTTTGTTTTTTTCGTTATATGTTTTTGGGGTGTTGTGCCGTGTTGCGCTACCTCCTTCTTTAGCCAACGTTTCGGACATCGTTGCAGTGTCCATCATCAGGGCAGATCCGGCAGATCCGGTAGATGTCGGATGATGGACACTGCAACGATGATGGACACTGCAACGATGTCCGAAACGTTGGCTAAAGAAGGAGGTAGCGCAACACGGCACAACACCCCAAAAACATATAACGAAAATGCTTTTGGCCGTGAAAATCTTAAAACTTATCTAATATTTTGTTGTCTCATTTTCTTGTAGGCTAAATCCCATAGATGTATGTATACCAGTGGCGGTCCGTGAGTTTTCAGTGAGCTAGAGTGCCAAGATTGAAAAATACGACATTACTGATGTTGTAGCTGAAAACGAATTTTTTTTTTTTCAAAATTTCAACTTTTTGTATGAAAATCTTTCAGAATGTGGATGCGGCGCATCCCTTGCTAAAAGAATCCTAGGAATCTGGGGATCAGTCTGTCTAAGAGAACGAACTTATGAATCCATCCCTCCAACTGCGATACAAGGCGGTGGGTCGAGAGATTCTGGCTGGAAAGGATGAAAGACCTCCCTCAACCAGTCTCTTTCGATCCTGCCCACGATGAAGCAGGTGGGCAGACGCAACGGCCGACAAACCTCACCCCATGAGTATCATAATATAACCTACCAGTTCTTGCATAATGTAAAATTTATCATATCCAACTGTCATGATCCATAATACCTACTGATCATTATTATGCACGATTCTATTGGTAGTTAACCTAAATTATTTTTTATTTTTTTTATTTTTTTATTTTTTACTTATTATTATTAAGTTTATTTTGTAGAACTCCATTTTAATTTTTTATTCATTTTATATATTTATAATATTATTATTCAATGTATAAAAACAGTTTATTATAAACAAGTTCTGCTTCTGCTTCGTAATTATTATTATGAGTTACAGCTGTTTCGCCCTCTGAAGGCATTATCAAACTGTGGTTGTTACAACCACTTACAGACAATGTATTTACGTCATTTCTAGACAGGTACTTATGATGACAAAATGAATAGCTTTTTATTTTTATTACCTGTGCCCCTAAACTTCTAAGTAAAATAACTGAAATATTAATGGTTATGTTTCCCAATTCTGGATTGTTTAAATTTGACTGAAGGTCGTTAATTATATAATAAACTGTTTTTATACATTGAATAATAATATTATTAAATATGTAAAATAAATAAAAAAATTAAATTATTTTCATTTTTGACCTACTAAGAAGATTGTTTAAGTCTTTTAATTACCTCTTTTATATTTTTGTATTCAATACCTTTTTTATATTTAATCCTTTTTTAGATATTTTATAGTTGATATTCATCTTTGAGAGATTTATTTTTAACTTTTTAACTTTACTTAAGAGGGAATAACCAGTCAAAACCGGAAATATGTCGCTTTTAAATCAAATATTAGACGTATTGACGCTTTTCCACAAAAAAATATAAATTTATTTCAAAAGACTATTCTTTTATCCTTGTAAAGCTATATTTTAAAATTTGCGACAATATATTTATTTTATAGTACAATAAGGTTTTACCGTAGGTCGTTGGCAGATTTGTTAAATTTTCAAACAAAATTTTGTATTATACAACACGCGTTTCAAATCATATAATTTATTGATTTATTTTACTGCATAATAATTTATCGATTTATTTGACTGTAAGGCTCTTGACTCGCACACCAAAGGTCGCGTGATCGAATCCCGGCATGGCAAATAAAATTTATTTGATTAATTTGTGTTATTTGACAATTTATTCATTTAAAATAATATATAATATATTTGCGTCACGTTCCAGAGTGGAAGATGCTCTCAGTATCGTCCTGGTGTAAGACCACCATTCAGAATTGAAACGTTGCTTGAAATGGCATTAGCCGTGTTTGGCGACCAGATCTGAATAGCCAGATACTTCCACACCTTCCTCTTCCCTATCTCATTCCCCTCCCCACTACCTTCAGCCTCATAACATACCCCAATTGGGGATGCCATAGTCTCACTGGCTTCAGACGGGAGCAGTTGGGACTCTGGTGCGGTATTCTTATAAAAATAAAAATAAATTGTTTACGGTTTGACAAAGTTATATATTTAAGATTTTTTTTACATTATTATTTTGCTTAGACGTTATTGAAAAATTATAAATACTGAAGATCAAAAAATAATTACAAAAAGTACATAATTTTAATAGTTTTATCATCACGCCTTTCAGCATTTTTGAATGTAGGTCTAAATTAAAGCAAATTTTGAATGAAATCAAATCGATATTGAGTTATTATTTAAAAAAGCTGGTACGGAGAATAATTAATCTTTCTCATTGGAATCACCCTGTACGATCGTAAGAACATCTTCCGACGAAATTTGAATTCTCGGCCGCCACATTACTTTTACCTTTTACTTTTTAGATTCCCTTACATTCTTTATGTTGTTGTACTATTCAATCGAGTATATTTAACTTTATTACGTTAATGGCACATGTTGTGCTGTGTATTTACATGGAAATAAATAGATTGGCACTTTGGTCAATCAAACAAGAATAAAAAAGTTACTTTAGCAGTGAATTAATTTATTTGATAACATGACATTCAAACAGTCACTGTCAACTGCCACGCAGTGCTGACGTTGAACACACCGCAAAAAACACTTCAACAATTTCAGAAACTAATAAAAAATAAGCTGAACGTTGACAGATAAAGCGTCAAATGAAACGAATTTCGGAGAGTAGCCATTCGGGGGTTGACGGCCGCAAATTGATTCATTAAATTCCGCAAAAGCCTTTCAGGAAATAGGCTTCGGCGCCAGTATAAATCAGTCTCCGCGCCCAATAAATGTGTCCAATGTTTAGATATTGTGATATTGGAACCATAAATAAACCAAGTCAGCTTAAACAGGCCTCGGTTCAAGGGATTATCTTGTATGAAACACATTGGGAGCTTTTTTGAGGCTGCACAAGGCAAGCAAATTTCTAACGAGTAGTTAGAATTTATATTTGATCCGAGGCGGCTCTTGAGGCCAGAAGTAGAAGGTCTTTTAAAAAAATATGTTATTTAATAAAGAAATTATTTCTCAGCGTGTCCTTTCTCATTCGTCCCGTTCCCCTTCCGCCTCCCCTTCCTCTCCCGCGTCCCCTACATGTAAAAATTTTGTTGCATTTTATGTTTTTGTTTCCGGCGGTTTTATTAAAACCTTGTTTTACCTTAAAAGACAGCTTGACGAAGCGCAGCGCTTCGTAGGTAAGTTTTCATTCTATCTCGCAGGATTAATCCTATAGATGTGTGTGTTTGTCTCCTTTTAGTGACGCTCGTTTCCGTTTCATCGAGTTTCAAATCACAATGGTGCTAAAAAAATTCCACTTTACTAAAAATAGGTAAAATGACAGACGACACGATTTTCATCCCGAATCGATAATTATGTAAAGACGACCCATGTGAAAACTGGACGAAGAAAACATCTTATAAAAGTCCCATTAGTTTCGTTTTGGAAAACGGCAACATATATTATTGAATTTATTATTTTATTACGCAAAATTTTACCATTCACAAAACAAATATTTGGCAAAAATAAAGCACGTGTGGTCTAGTTTTCTTTGTGTTTCATGTAGTGAGCTTTGCACGGCAAGACAACCAATTTCTCATGGTTAAGAATTAAATAGCTTTGAAACCCTTTTTAAGCGATATTACATTCGCGAATACAAAAGAAAATTCCGCGAGTTGAAGTTGTTGATTTTTCTGGGTATATTTTATTAACCGATTCAGTGAATTCTTCATAAAAGTGGTAAAATGAATGTTTTTATTCTTACGTCACGAGAATTATTTATTTTTTACATACATCATTTCATGCTTTTTGGGCTCTTTGTCTTCCATCAGTAAGGTGGGAGTTTTCTATGTTAATCGCTTTGCTACACAAAAAAAAACTTTGTTGAAACAGATCTAATTGTTTTATTCGCTTTGTAGACCTTTATAATCCTGATAGAGTTTTATACTATGAGTACCGACACAAACTGAGTGTGATAATATTAATGTTTGTGTGGTTTGTATAGCGCCGTCGTCGTGGTGAAAAATTACCTCAAATTGTAAAAAAATTATGATATATTTTTTCAATGCTCTATCTTACTACTAACTACAACTATTATAACGCCTCATTATAACAGATTGCATCCACCGCACCGGTTCGTCGACCACTAATATAAAACGAGTGAGAAAGCAGGGCTTTCAAAGAACATCACCAAGACAAAAGTCATGACTAATTCCTCAAAGACACATGATATCGTAGTAAACACATAACAAATAGAATCGTAGACGAGAACATCTACTTAGGACAACTCACCCATCGAAACTATGGAAAAAAGAAATCGATAGGAGCATAGCCTTGGAAGAGATACTGGTCGCTTAATGAAGTTATGAAGGACAGAGATATGCCAATAAAAGCTAAAAGAAAAGTCTATAATGCATGTATTCTACCCTGTTTAACAAACGGTAGTCAAACATGGACACTAACGAAAACCTTAATAAATAAACTAAGCACCTGTCAAAATAGCATAGAAAGCAGTGTTATTGGAGTTAAAAAAAGAGATAAAGTAAAATGGACAGAAATAAAAAACAGAACTCAATTCAAACAGGTAATTCTGTACATCGAACCCTAAAATGGCGATGGACTGGACATAATATATGTTGAGAGAAAGGCAAGAGAAATGGACCAGAATAGTAACAGAGTGGTATCCAAGAGACGGTAAAAGAAACAAAGGTAGACAAACGAAAAGATGGGAAGGTGGTCTAAAAACGGTGGCTGGTCCAGAATGGATCAGAGTTGCAAAGGATAGAGAAAAATTGAAATCTTTGGAGGAGGCCTATGTCGAAAGACAAGCTGTTTCTAAAAATAATGAGCCGAACGCTGATAATTTAGAAAAATATATAAAAAAAAAAATAATGATTAATTAGATTAGAAAAATGTTTTTTTAGTTTAACAGCAATAAAGGCTAATTTTATTTATTTAATATAAAACTATATGTACAATGCATTCGACCAATGCACGTGACGCTGTGTTAAAATGTAGAATACACGCCGGTATTCTTCCAATCGCAATCCTTCCACATACACAAAACTCGAAATAAGAATGAAATCCGTGTCTCTCAAACACACACTACAAAATGTGGGATAAAATCTCTGAACTATATTGCCTACACACTATATAATTCGCTTCCTGATATGTATAAGGGAATCCAGCAAAATAAAAAGTTCAGAGAAATGATTTAAAAGAATATTTTTTAAGTACGTTTAAGGATGAAACTACGTAATTTTCTTGTCATGTACTGTTCTGTCCTGTTTCTTTTTCTCTCCTTATCTTTTCCATTTATTTGTAATTATCCATACTTGTATAACCTTGTTCTTTATTTGTTTTCTATTGTTGTTCCACTTAACTCATCTTTTATTTTTAGCCTATATCTACTGTATGTGAAACTTATATTTTTAATATGAAAATAGCTAAGTAAAATTGTAAACAATTCAAAATAAAATAATACATCTGTAGGATTTAGCCTGCGAGAGAATGAGAAGGACTAATCGGTCTCCTCTTTGTGCGGTGCTTCGTAGTTTCCCCTTTATATACATACGTGTATTGTGACATAAGATTTTTAAAAGTTTTTTTTTTTACAGTGAATAACCGCACAAGAGTCCCAACTGCTCCCGTCTGGAGCCAGGGGGACTATGGCATCCCCAATTGGGGTATGTTGTGAGGCTGAAGGTAATGGGGAAGGGAAGGAGATGGGGAAGAGGGAGGTGGGGAAGTACCTGGCTATTCAGATCTGGTCACCAAACACGGCTAAAGCCATTTTCAAGCAACGTTTCAATTCTGAATGGTGGTCTTACACCAGGGCGATGCTGATAGTATCTTCCACTCTGGAACATGCCGCAAATATACTATATATTATTTTAAATGAATTAATTGTGAAATAACACATATTAATCAAATAAAATTTATTTGCGCATGCCGGGTTTGAACCCGCGACCTTCGGACTGTGAGTCAAGAGTCTTACCCACTGGACTACGGAGGTCGTTATTACATTTATTGATTATTACTTTGATTTATTACGTTTTTATTTCTTTCTTTGATTGTATTCCCCTTTATATACATACGTGTATTGTGACATAAGATTTTTAAAAGTTTTTTTTTTTTTACAGTGAATAACCGCACAAGAATCTCAACTGCTCCCATCTGAAGCCAGTGAGACTATGGCATCCCCAATTGGGGTATGTTGTGAGGCTGAAGGTAGTGGGGAGGGGAAGGAGGTGGGGAAGAGGAAGGTTGGGAAGTACCTGGCTATTCAGATCTGGTCACCAAACACGGCTAAAGCCATTTTCAAGCAACGTTTCAATTCTGAATGGTGGTCTTACACCAGGGCGATGCTGATAGTATCTTCCACTCTGGAACATGCCGCAAATATACTACATATTATTTTAAATGAATTAATTGTGAAATAACACATATTAATCAAATAAAATTTATTTGCGCATGCCGGGTTTGAACCCGCGACCTCCGGACTGTGAGTCAAGAGTCTTACCCACTGGACTACGGAGGTCGTTATTACATTTATTGATTATTACTTTGATTTATTACGTTTTTATTTCTTTCTTTGATTGTATATGAAATATCAGTAAATAAATAAAATAATCACGTCCTACTACTGATCAAGTTCAATAAAACGTTGAAAATACCCCATTCTACAAAATGCCAGTACCGTAGCTCTGTAAATGTTCCATAAGGTTCCAAAACTGGGACAAAGTCCAGCAAAATCTTGAAAATCTTACCCTATTTTACAAAATTCCCGTACCTTAAGCTCTGTAAAATGTAGTGTACGGTCACAAGTGGGGAGGCGATGTCCGTTGGATATTAATATAATTACACCTGTCCCCTTTACACAACATTCCCGTCATAGTGAGTACGGTGGGGTGGCTTTGTCAGGCGGGCACAATGCGGACATTGTGGCCGCGGAATGGGGTTAGTTGACGCGGTGAAATTAACGAACAACTTCTTCAGCGGGAATGTCAGAGAAGAATTTTCTTTGCGATGGATTGATTGACATTGGAGTTTTCGTGGCAGTAGAAACTCTAACAATCTTACTTATGACAAAAAAACTTCACGACCGTTAAACGGTATTTTGTTACACTTTGTATAAAGACTGTACATTTTCCGAATTCTTAATAAAGCCTCGATTACATTGAGCGAGTTTACAAGCTACTAGCCGGCGTATTCACTGTCTGCTGGTGAACTCGCTTAGTGTAATCATATTACTACCTAACTAGCAGATTTTACACTGAAAGAGTTTACTAGCAGATAGTGAATACGCCGGCTAGAAGCTTGTAAACTCGCTTAATGTATTCAAATTCAAATTATGTCGATCTGGCAACGTTGTATTTTACTTGTTCAAATTGTTGTTTTTATCTATATTCGCAAGATGGCGTTGATTAAAGCGCTTGCGCGTTGGAAAAACGGATGCCGCGAACGCCACGAAAAAAATTCTGTCGCGAATGTGTGTTGTGATTAAGATCATCTTCTAGTTAATGATTTTTATTCTAATAACCAATTCATTCTTATATTTATGTAATCAATATATTTATTAATATTTGTGTTGGTTTTCGTCAGTTTTAGTCAATTTATCGCTCAGTAACCGTATGTTGTAAATTAAAAGGTCAGAAAATGATTTTATAGGTTATATCAATGATCAAATTGTGTGTTGTATTGTATTGTGTTTTAGCTTTTGTTTTTACATTAACTCCATACAGCAGTCCCTGAGGAATGTAATTTCCCTCTGGGCCTATGTCATCTGGGATGCTGTGTGGAGGGTCTTTTTGAGGAGAGGAAGGAATGAATATTGCTCTTGAAGAGACTCATTTTGTAGGAAGGAGGAAACACAGAGGCCGGCAAATCATTCCACAGCCGAGCTGTTGAACACAAGAATAAGTCGAAGAAACGATTCGTTCTCATGTGACAAATATCAACCGTATACAAATGTTGGGCACGCGTTTGGTGTGTTTCCCAACTATGCACCGGTGCTGAAGGGATCAATGACGCTAGTTCTTCAGAGTATCTTCCATTCTAATACCGGAAGAACAAGGATAGCATTCCCACCCGACGCCTGTGCAATCCGTCTGTTAAGATGGGAGAATCTATTAAACGGACCGCCTGTTTCTGCACAGAGTCGAGGGTATTTTTCACGTATTTTGGAGCTCCAGACCAGAGGTGGATGCCAAATTCAACCGTGGGGCTGTGATTTGTACAGGGTTAGCAGTTGTGTACTATTAAAGTATCTGCGGGCCCTGTACAGTACGCCCAGTTTTTGGGAGGTTTCTTAATTTTATCATTTCTTGAGAATGATGTTGCATTTTTATAACTTAATTGTCAAAAACATGTGATGGTAAATTTATCAAAGAAATTAACGTCTTAAGATGTGCAAGCAATGCATTAATATGTCAGTTTTTTATTCTTAATTTTTAGGAATTAAAAGCAAATTACAATTTTTTTGATGGCATGAATAGAAAAAGTGAAGAAATGGTTTTCTTTCAAATTTATTAAATAAAAGGACTGTGTTTTGGAATTTTGTATTTCTTTAAATTTCTCTACATTTTATTAGAAAATGTTTGTGGTGAAATGATACATTTTAATTAAAAAAGTTTGTGGTTTTTTCGAAATTATTTCGTGGTTGCTGTTTAAAATATGGCATTTTTTAAAAGCTTAAGTATATTTTAAAGACTAAAATCTAAAGATAATTTTAACGAGTTTTTAAAATGGTATTTGTTTTTACAAACATTTAAAATACGTTGGAAAAATTCTGAAATTCATTAAAAAATTATTAATAAAACAACTGTACACAGCGGATAAAACACCCCATTTGACTGTGTATATCTATGTATATATTTTTCCATGAACATTTTTTGTAATTTTTTAATTAGTAATGTTTTTTCATACACGGTCGTTTATCAACGTTTTTTAGTAATAATAATAATAATAATAATTGGATAATTTATAAAGCGCCGTTTTTGTGAAAAATCACCTCAAGGGCGCTGTACAATTTATTAGGAATGCTTAGGTTCTAACTGATTTTACTATTTACAAATGGATACAGAAACATACTTACCTGGCAGGTCACTTCCGATAAACACACTTTAATTATAAGTTTATGCTTGGAGAAGATACGGCTTTGCACGCGGAGGACATTACAGTAAGGTTGTAAGATACTAAAGGTTGCTTGAAATGGTGTTAACAATGTTTAGAAACCACATCTTTCTTTTTCAACAACAAGTTTTTCACTTTTCTTTCTATTTCCCTACTCTATCCCTTTATTTTTCCTTCTCCTTTCTTTCCCTTCTCTATCCCTTCTTTTTCCTTATCCATCTCTTATCTATTCCTTTTCTGTCCCTTCTCTCTAACATTTATTTTCCTTCTCTATCCCATCTCTTTCCCTTCTCTATCCCTTATTTTTCCTTATCCATCTCTTCTCTATTCTCTTCCATTTATTTTCCTTCTCTATCCTTTTTTTCTCTTTCTCTATCCCTTCCCTTTCCCTTCTCTATCCCTTCTTTTTCCTTATCCATCTCTTCTCTATTCTCGTCCATTTATTTCCCTCTCTTTAACTTCTTTTCTCTTTCTCTATCCCTTTTCTTTCCCTCCTCCGTCCCTTCTCTTTCCTTTATAATCACATTCCCCACTTCCTTCTGCTACTCAGTTTGTACTCTTGCGCGGTAATGGTAGCGATATGCCGTAAAACTTTCGCCATCAATTTGCCGCTCAGCGAAAAGCTTTTGTTATAAAAACATATCCATTAAAATATGACAAAAGTGTCTCTATAATACACTTTTCATAATTTTATTTGGTCTGTGAATACGAAAACCACCAACATATTTTTCCGTCTGTCACAAAACAACAATGGGCTATCCCAAGGTTTATAAAATTAATAAAAATACTTTCCACGTGCGGTTTTGATTGGACTTTTGACGAATTTTAATGAACTTGTTTATTCCTGAAAACTGGTTAAATTTTTTATTGCTCTCTGTTGATTGGCAGTTGAAGTAAACTTGATGAATGCGAACCCCTTTCTACAAAAGTTTTTTGTTGAATCGAATCGACAGAATTGATTGGTGGTCTAATTTTGTCATATTTCATCGAATTGACGTCCAAGCGACAAATGGGAACTTTGCTTAGACTTGAATGTTTTTGGACGTAATAATCATACCAAAATTATTATTAATTGTATTTGAATTTTATAGTAGCAGCCCTTTCAAAAGAGATCAATTTTTTGAAATTATCTTACAAATTTGTTTTGCTTTCTTGATAATAAATTTGATTGATATTTGATATATCTTTTGTCCAATTATTTTAATTGTTTCTCTTATAAATCAAAATTATTTGACGGGTCTGCAAATTGGTGCATATTTATTGACTGAGAGTCCTGTTTTAAATCGACCATTGGCATTTCGTTTGTCCATAAATTTGTTTATTACGTTCCGGTTCAAGATGGTCGCCTTATTGGATTCTCTATTTTCATCCCGCCAGAGTTCACACAATCGTGGTTCCTATTAAGTGCTACGAGCTGTCAAATAGGAATAACAAGTATTAAGGTATCTGCCGGCGCGATCTCAATACAGTTTTTTTTTCATAGAGATGGTGACATGTCTTTGGACAAATGGTATATTTCCCTATTTTAAATAAAAATATGTTATGTAAAATACTTACGGTTTATAATTAAGTAGAATAGTATTAAATTACGCAAGTTCCTAAAATCTAATGATTTCAGAAGAAATTTATTAAAGAAGATAAATTTAGAAACAAACTTTTTTGAACGCGAGTTCGGAGAATTTTAAATGTAGTTTTAATAATGATTATAGTTGTTTTCTATCTCTGTAGGACCCCTTTGAAGTTTTGATTAAAAAAAAAACACTAATTAAATTTATTTAAGATTATTTCGGATCCGTTTTATTATAACAAAACTTCTAATTAAGAATCCTCATCTTAAAGACTAATTAATTATCAACAGATTATCTGAGTAATTCTACGAATTGCTCTTAAATTTTACTAAAATAGTTTTAACAGTTCGAACACTACAGAATCTTATTCTCAGGAGAAATCTATAATTTTTGTATAATACATTTTGAACCGAGTAAATAGGGCAGTAGAAAGCAACTAGAGCAGCACTTGCGTAATATCAGTACATTTCCGACCGGTAGATAACTGAATTTAAGTACCATTCACTTATCTTTGCGCGCCTCTCATCGGCGTTGGTGGTGTAATGGTCAGCATAGTTGCCTTCCAAGCAGTTGATCCGAGTTCGATTCTCGGCCATCGCACATTTTTTTTGTTTTTAAAACAATAATTCTTTTTTACGATTGATTTCGCATTATAATTTTACAAATTACTTAACATATTTTTTTTATTAGAAAAGAAGAAAATCAAATCATTATTATAGAAAAAAACCAATATACCTAAGCGTATTTTAAATCAGTCAGCTTTATTTTTAAATTATAAAAACCTAAATAGGAACTTAAAATTTAATAAAGTGTTTTAAATATGAAGTATAATAAATTTCATTCTTATAATCTTTTTTTATCTTTGTATATTTTCATTTAAAATAGTACCCAATAAAATTAGGCTTCTGTATTTATAATAAAAGTTGTTTGGCATGTAGAGCGAATGAACGAGGAAAGGAGTGTAAGGAGAATATACGATGCAAATGTGAATGGCAGAGGAAGTCGGGGAAACCCGAGGAAGACATGGCACGACCAAGTGAATCAGATACTTGAGTCGGGCCATGTGAAGAGTTGGAATAATAGAACAGCATGTATGAGACGATGTATGGATGTGAACGAGGCAAGGAGTGTGTGCCAAAATCGAGTTGTTTGGCGGTCCGTACGATGGTTAAATAGTTAGTTGCTGGTTTTCCTGCTATTGTTATATATTTTTTTAAATTATTATTTTTTGTGCTTATTTTTGGGTTATTATGCTGTGTTGCACTTCCTCCTTCTTTAGTCATCCTTCTGGACAACTTTACAGTGTCCATTAAAGAGAACGGGCTAGTATTTAAAAATTGTGATAATGTTTAATACAGTAAACAGGACTCGTTTAAAATAGAGCAAAAATCTTGCGGGAAATGTGTTAGGTAGCATTTAAAGGTACACTTAGAATTTTTTCGTACTTACAAATATAGAATTTGTAAGATAACTTATAAAATAAAAGAAAATGTGTTATAATAAGTGTTTAATAAGATTTTTTTCTATCGAGGGAATTTCATATAATTACGTTTCGTTGTAGCAAATGCATAGATATTATTTTCAAGAATAACATATAATTTTTTAAGAGCTTAAAAACTTAAAGCATTCGAGGAATAAATTGGAAGATATTCGGGATGCAGAGTATTACGAAACAGTTTTTTTGACGCGTGTCATTCCAGAAGGTGTAATTTGGTTCAAGTGTAATTCCATCCTTCTGTAATTCTGGCAGTGTAATATATTGATTTGTGTAATTCACACCGATGATGATGACTGCCATATGCAACAAAATTCTACAAATATTCAAAAAGGTTCAATTCCACAACCGCGATTTAAACTCTGGAACATGCAGTTGCAGCCGCTGTATAAACTTAATATTGCATTTTATAAGTCTAGAACCAGAATGCAGGGTTGCGCAATTTGGCCTATGCATACAGTATTACGTTCGGGCGGAATTCTTAATGAAAATATACAGTACAGGGAATATCACAAGGGCGCTAGAAGTGGTCGGTGTAACTTTGAACCGGGAATTAAAAATAGCAAGGTTCATTGAATTAGGATGAAAAGCATTGAAAAAAATAGTAATGCATGTTTTTTTCTCTTTCTAACTTCGTTTATTTCAGATTTATCACTGTGATAGTAAGGAAGACAAAACGATTTCTATGAAACCTATACGAGTTGTTCCGAAAAGAAAACGAATTAACTTGAGGGTTTAGAGCCAGCGCAGACAGCCAAGCGTTCAGCGTTCACTGGCGTTCACCTAGCGTTCGTTCGGTTGCGTTCTACGCGAGTTCTAACACACACAGCACACGGTCAAATATTCTGCGTTCCATTTTCCCAAAAAGCTTGTACGTGAAACATGTTTTTTTTTTAAAAAAGAAAGACAAACATTCCCGGGTTACGAATAACCCAACAATGTTTGAAAATCTCCTACTACCACCACAGAAAGCCGAAAATGTTGCTTGTGTTGTGATGGAGGACTAGGCCAGCCGAGGAATCGAACACGCGACGCTCGGGTGGGACCCAAGCACTATGCCCACTCAACCACTGACGAAGCATTGCTTTTGTTGACTTTGGAAGAGTCTAAAAGAAAAGAAGACACTGGGGCATCCGATTAACACTGAGCGAAATGAAAAAGGAGAGTTCAGTATTCTTTTTCCTGATTACTTAACGATGAAGAACGTTTTTTTACTTCCGAATGTCAATAAGTAGCTTTAATGAATTGCATAATTATATAAAAAAGGAAATAGAAAAAGAAGACAGCAACTGGAGAAAGGCTTTATGTACAAAAGAAAGGCTGGAAATATTTTTACGGTTATTTATTTTTATTTTTTAAATACAGTGAAAATAAAATGTTACACAAATTCATTAGTGTATATTCCATTGTCTCTTAAAAATTAGTTAAATTCTTTGTGTCTGAATCCTGAAGACGTATTAATTATTTCAGGTTGAATTACTTGAGAATTACTTTACGGTTTTTATAGTCTGTGTCACTAAGACTATATAAAAGAGCCCGCGCAGACAGCAAGCGTTCCACGTTCCGCGTTTTGCGTTCTGCGTTCCGCGTTCTTTGTAAGTAGTTGACCACTATAGCGCCGCGCAGACACAGCAGCAGTCAGACCGCGCCGGTCAGTGTGAACGCTTACGTTTTTGCGTTCTATTGTCAGAATTACAAAGAACGCGTGGAACGCCTCGCTCGCAAGATGACCGACACCGAAAAATTCATTGATTTAGTAAGGGAAAGGCAGTTTTTTATATAATCTTAGTGACACAGACTGAATAATTATAAAAATATTTTTTATATGCACCAGATTTAAATGTCCGGGTTAAATTTTCCCCACAGGAAAAACTAAACCCTTTCACACACTTCCCCAAATGATCATCAAGTCAATCCACGCTATGCAATTGCACTATACATATAAGTATTGTAAAAACCAAATAATACAAGAACAACATGTCGACCTACCAGAGACCAAATGGGAAAATAATTCTATAAATAACTATATTTTATTTATTTTATAATTATATAATTATAATTATATTTATTATTTTTTTTATATAATTATGCAATTCATTAAAGCTACTTATTGACATTCGGAAGTAAATAAAAAAAAAAGTTCTTCATCTTTAAGTAATTCAGGAAAAAGAATACTGACCTCTCCTTCTCATTTCGCTCAGTGTTAATTAAATGCACCCTGTGACTTATTTTCTTTTTACACTCTTCCAAAGTCAACAAAAGCAATGCTTCGTCTTCTGAAGACGAACTATCAAAATACGTGTTTCAGGTACAAGCTTTTTAGGAAAATGGAAGCAGAATATTTTACCGTGTGCTGTGTGAGTTAGAACTCGCGTAGAACGCAACCAGCAGAACGCTAGGTGAACGCCAGTAAACGCTGAACGCTTAGCTGTCTGCGCGGGCTCATCACGAGTTCTTTGTAATTCTGACAATAGAACGCAAGAACGCAAGCGTTCACACTGACCGGCGCGGTCTGACTGCCGCTGTGTCTGCGCAATGCTATAGTGGTCAACTACTTACAAAGAACGCGGAACGCAAAACGCGGAACCTGGAACGCTTGCTGTCTGCGTGGGCTCTTAATTACTCGTTCGAAATTTTTGTAGAGCTGATGGGTGACCAACAGAATCGCACATATATTATCTAGCGCAGCGAGAAGGATATTGAGCCTACTAAATTATCGCCAGGGCTGGGCAAAATACATGCACTGCTGTAATTGAAATACAAATTACAAAATACTTATACGCATGTATTTAAAATACGAAATACAAAATACTTTCAAGTCGTGTATTTGAAATACAAAATACAAAATACAGTATTTTAACCATTTTTTAAATTCAAATACAAAATACAAATTACAAAATACAAAATACATTTGGTTTTGGTAGAACCTTTGGTTGAAATAAATTGTCGTAAGTGCCCTTATCTAAGGGTACGTTTCCATAGAAGCAAAGCTGAGCAGATTGAAACAGAGTCGTGCAAAAATTGATCAATCATTACTCAGAAGACACATCTCGTCTCCGCTTCACTTGTAAAGTTTTGTGGTATAGGACTTAGGTGTTAGATAATAATAATTATTATTATAATAACACTAGCTGGTTCCCGGCATGCATTGCAATGCACATTCGAAGAAATAATTTTTTTATCCCTGCATGTCCTTTCCCGTGCGTCCCCGTTCCCCTCCCACATCCCATGCCCCTCCCACATCCCATTCCCCTCCCGCGTTCCCCTGCCCCCTTCCCCGCCTACCCTTTCCCCTCTCCCACTCCCCGCCAACCCCCCTCCCGCGTTCCACATATTCAGTCCCAGTACATTCAGTTTCCATACAACTCGGGTGCCAGCTATTACAATTTTTTATTTAAATTTTCATTTTGAACATATTACAAATATTAATTTTTGTATATTATAAGTACAAGCAATCAAATCTGGTGCCTAACGTAGGTACCTATTTAAAATATCTATAATAAAAAAAACCATAGGCAATTCTAAAAAAACAGCTGCCTGCTAAATTTAATTTCATAAAACGCGCGAACTGTGAAACGTGCGAAGTTAAAATAGTCATCAAGTTTTCTGAAATTATCCAATTTTCTGCGTAATTTTCTTAATTTTTATTTCCGTAAGAACCTTCTACAAAGTATTAGAAAACTTTTAAAAAGATGAATGAAATAGGTAAAGTCGTTCTTAAGTTATGGCATGACCAAGGGAAACAAGAACTCATTTTTATATACATAGATGACATTTGTATAGTGCAGTTTTGTGTTATTTCACTTCAAGTGCGCTCTACAGTAATTAACTTAAAAATAATCTAGTGTTCAGTCAAATTATTCTTATAGTGCTTGATCTATTACTATGATACAAAAATGGACAATACAAAGCATCGATAAGTTTAATATAATTTGATACAAAATGTACAATAACAGTGCTATTATAGCACAAGACAATAATAATAACTAGCATGACATAAAAAAAATGTACAGTACATTATAAAGCAATGATAAGAAAACTACAAATAATCATTAGAAAGAGTACTATACCACAGGACAATAGGACAATAGTACAGGATTCTAGCGTTTTTACTCTACCTATTATTATCTATGTTAATTTATTTTTCATTATCATTATTAAGATCGCTTAATGTATTTGAAAATGTATTTTGAAGCCATGAGTATTTGAAATACAAATTACAAAATACCTCAGCAGCAGGTAATTGAAATACCAATTACAAAATACAATTTTAGGAAGTAATTGAAATACAAATACAAAATACGTATTTGTATTTCAAATACGTATTTCAAATACAAGTAATTCAAATACTGCCCAGCCCCGATTATCGCAATGTCGGTAGCTGAGCCAACTCGTTTTAACAAAGACCAATGCATTAACAAGAATATGTGATGCACGGCCGAATAGAAATTGTCGTACAAATTGTTAAGGCTCTGCAACCGGGCCTGAAAAGAAGATGGAGAGACACGAAATTACGAATGTTAGAGGAGAGCGCTAACATTTACAGCAACAAAATCGATGCGAAAATGTTTAATAAAACACGACTCGTTTAAAATAAACAAAAATCTCGCGGGCATTATCTTAAACATCATTTAAAAAAACATGTTTTCATACATATAACCTTTAAAATAACTGAAAAAAATGTGTTAATAATAATTTTTGGAGCATACTTTGCGATTTTTTTCTATCGGGGGAATTTTATATAATTTACGTTTCGGCGCGGGCAAAGTCTAGATATTATCTTCAAGAATAACATATATTTTTTTAAGAGCTTTAAAACTTACCATGTTTAAGAGAAATATGTAATAAATCGGTACAAATCCGGGTTGCGGGCCCTTAATTTACCAGCTAAGCTTTCCCGATTTTATTTGCATAGGAGGCCGTGCGGAAAATAATTTCCTTCAGCATCTATATCATCTTTGGGGTTGCTGTGTGAAGTGTTTTTTTTAAGGACAGGAAAAGGGATATATGGAAAATTTGGGAAAGAAAAGGTATGAGGGTTGGATAGGAATCTGATGGTCATAGTTTCCAGGAGAGACGGACGGATGAAGACATCTCTTCCACTGCGGTGCGAGTGCGGATGGGTCGAGAGAGTTCCTATTTGAGAGGTAAAAAGGTCTCCCTCAACCAGTCTCAAATTATCCGATCAGATCCGCCACACAGTAGGTGATCTGGACATTCCTCACCCCATGAACTCGGACAACCCTGCAGTCATCAAAAGTAGTGAACTACTTGGGGTAACCTATGGCAGAGGTGTTAGATATCCAATAAATAGTTCCCGAGAGGCAGTGCCCATACCCGCCGCCTAAATTATTTAATTATCCAAATCCAATGAGTACATATATTTTTGGAAGTGTTCATACTGGTGATCCGAGAGACCAATTTAGTTTTTGAACAATCATACACTGCACAGTCTCACCTGGGTAAACATTGTGATACTTGGTCGTTGGCATGTGTAATATCTCCAATGTTCTTTTCATAGACATTTCAATTCAATTTTTTTCAATTCAATTCAATTTATTTTATTCTTTCAAAAACATTACAAAATTTAAAATTTCAATGCGTTTTTAAAATACATTTGTAACAGTAAGCAAAAAAAAAAAACTATATGAGCATCAATTGAGCTTGCCTTTTAAAGGCAGCTTCACTGACGCTAAATATGTCGATATCCGAATTAATTCTGTTCAACAGCAAGATTGCTCTCCCGATCGGCATGACCATTGGCAAGTTAGTCCTGCAGGCCGGAAGATAGAACAGTCTATGCTGTCGATGGCGAAGATAACCATCGGGAATATAAAAATGAATATTCTCCAAGATAGCTGAGTTCTCAAGCCATCCACGAATCAATCTGAAGAAATGCGTAGCAATGTGTACATCCCTTCTGACACGTAGATGGTTCATTCCGAGCATACCCAAAAGAAAGTCGGTAGGATAGAGCCACGGGTAATAGCCGTACTCCCTCATGTACAGAAATCTCAGAAATTTTTTCTGAACTCTCTCTAACATGAGGGAATATTTTGCTTTATTTGTAGGTAAGTACTTGGACCAGTATTCTCCAGTACTACAGAATGCTTATTTTTTATTTATTTATTCATCTATAAAAGGTATGTATACATTATATAATTCGATGCCTATCTCACAAGGGTACCTGTGTTGAGACAGGCGTAGAGGTACGTAAATGAATAGCGTATATAAAGGTATTTAATAATATCGTAGAATATTTAAGGTTAAATACATATTAATTTGAATACAATTAAAACATATCATTCATAAAAGTATTTAAGAAAATCATAAGAATATTTATGTCTAAATACATATTATTTGAATACAATTAAAACATAAAGATATTCGAAAGTGTGGGTAAATCCCATAAAGAGAGTTATCTTATTAATGAAGGAAGATATGTAGTAAAGTAGTAAGTCCTGTCAAATCTGTTTATGGCATTAGATTATATAGGGTTTTATTATTTTAATTTGTTTTATATGGGTAAGGACATATTATGTAAATTGATATTTCTGTCTATTTGTTATTTATTTTACAAATGCTTGCAGTAGAGTGACGTTCAATACTAATAATCCATTTCTTTATATCTTGTTTGAATTTGGTCATTGATTTTGGTTATTAAAAGACTTAGGTTCTTTAAAACACAGTGACTATTTATTGACGTATCGTAATGTATAATTATACATAGGAGGACACGTCCTTCTTGTCTGAAAGCCAGGTTTTGTCTGCAGAGCTCTTGAATTATATTGACTATGCACATCTACCTTCGGCACAACTCGGAAACGGGACCATGCGACCCGAAGAGTACAAAATAAAGTAAAGTGGGAACTAATCATTTTTAACTTTTAACTTTAACTAACTTTTCATTTTTATTTTATTCTTTCTCTTCTCCTTTTCTTTCTTTTTTTCTACAACACATGTATGTAAACCCCTTTCCTTCCCAGAACTCTCCTCTCCTTCCTTTCCTTAAAAAAAATCTCCACACAGATTATAATAATGAAATTATTTTCCTCAGGGCATCCTGTGTGAAAAACGTAAAAAAAAACAACACAACACAAAAATGTATAAGAAAAATGAAACGCGATTCCCATCGCAAAAAAGTTGTACTTTGGAGGAAAATCACAAGTATTTCGTATGTCTCACCATTATTTAATGTGTAAGAAAGAGCTGCGACAAGGAACCTATGTTTAATGCCTTTTTTGCAGTCACTGTACCATAATCGTGAATCGTCACAGAAATTAAAAAAGTAATTAAATTATTTATATAAAACATGTAGATGATTTAAAAAAAAAACTTTAATTGGGAAATTATCCTCTCACATTCTTCACAATCTACACATCATACAAAAAATGGATTCTTTTTCTACCAATATAAAGTCTAACAAATCAGACCTATCAATCTACCATCAAAATATTAGATCGATAAACAAAAACTTTGACCATTTTCTCATCGAACTCGAACTTACTAAAACCATATGACCTAATTATCTTGACAGAATGTTGGCTAACACCTTACTATCTCTTCCCAAAAACATCCCCAATTACACCTCCAATCACTACAGACAAAACGACGGCGTAGTAGTATATACATTAAACAACACTCCCAACACATATAACGTCAAAGAAATCACCATTACAAACTCCAACTCGATAGCGTAGGGAGTGTGGCGAACCCATCGCTCAGGGAGTGGAAAAACACAAACCTGCAATAGCCATCCCAAGCCAAGGTGTGAGCTACAGTGCTCAGGCTGAATGTCCTGGGAAACAGCGTCATGAACGGTGCCTCCGAGAAACAAGGTCGCATCTCGGAGTATTTAGACCTCACTCCAGCACTCAGGGCTCTGCTGGAGTGGACCTTCTATTTCCCTGGTAACTCGTGGGACAAAAAAAATAAATTGGACCATTCGAAAACTAGGGGCCTTTTGAGAACCTAGGAATGCTGAGGCCACCTCTGCGGATTTCCTTCCTGGGGCCGTAAGAAGAACCAAAAGGAGAAATCATGGAGAAGTGAGCTGAGGCCACCTCCATGAACTCTTCCCTTGTGGGGCCTTTAAGGAACCACTGGAGGTTCCCCACCACTTTCCCACGGCGTTCTAAGGAAACAGATGGTTTCCTCCTTCACCGTACACGTCAGGACTCTAATTTTTTATTTATAAAGAAGCTATTTTTTTTATTAAAATGACTCTAGACCTCCAATGTCCGGGCATACATTGTTAGCAGGCAGTATGCGAGTGCGTACATGGTGTTAGTTATTTATTTCACAGTATCACGTCTCATCTCCGCCACTGGATATAGCTGAAAACAAAGTTTATTAATAGAAAAGAGGAAAGGTTACTAGAAAAAAAAAAACATTATTATGATGAGATTGTACGACCTAACCAAAGCAACTGAGTTGCAGTCGTCCGGCAGTCCCGCCGAGGATAAGCGGAGCCATCAGTCCAGTCGCAAGCGGGACTCGATGTCCGCGCCCCTAAGCCGGCTTCCCGGTACGCCCTCGAAGAAAGTGTTGGAATTAAAGAGTGAAAGACCTGAAGACCCTAGGGATAAAAGTGAGCATCGGGTCACCGGAGGCAGGGCGGAAGGGCACCGGTCCGCAACGGTTGGTCTTCAGGCCCGCTCATGGCGACGGGGGAGGCGCGGGCGGGTTATGCAACCGCTGCCTTGGGAGTCATCTCCTCAGTTGATGCACGGTCATAGGTCTAGTCCACCCCCTTGATGGGGTGTAAGACAATACAAAATGATTAAGTGATAGTTCCGTTCCGGCTCCTTACGATCCGGCTCCTTACTTATGCAAGTCCAGACACGCAAAACTTGATTGAAATATAGCTTAGATTTAGAAAAAAAGAATAAAATGAAAGTAGCAAGTGTAGTATATACGGGTAAGGTTATTAATAATATCAAGTTAAGAGAGAGAAAACAATGATTAAAAAGCAAGAAATAGAGACAAATTTTAGATGTTAAAGAGGCTGTTGAAGGTAGTACCTAAGAAAGCATGATACATAAATACATGAATAAACAGTTTCAGTGCGAAATAATAAAAATCCGGGCAATAGTAGTAGTAGAAGTATAATAAAAGGGTGACCATGGATTCCAGGAGCAATTACACCTGGATCCTAAACACACAATGAAGTTAAATTTAATCATCGACTCTAAGTTCAGGCCATCGCTCAACCCAGATCCTTGTAAATTTCCTCAGGCATTCGAGATTCTCCTTATTCGACACGAGATCTGCATTCCATGCTGGTCTCGTAGTTACTTTCAGACCTTCCAACATTTCATCTCTTGCGTCCGTCAAAATCTCACAGTGCCACAGAATGTGCTCGGCTGTTTGGTTTGTGTCACCACACGCACAGTTTGGATGGGGAGACAGGGTCAGGCTGTGCAGTCTTCCCCTGAATTCTCCATGACCTGAAAGAATTTGTGTTAAGTGATGATCCAGTTTGATGAACGCCCCTTCCATTCTGGCTTTAACTGACGGGAAGAAGGAGAAAGTCCATCTGCCCGTATTCGATCTATCCCAACGTTTTTGCCATTCATTAAGAGTGAGTTCACGCATCTCTTTCAGCAGTCGAGGGAGAGGTACTGCCCCACCTGGTGTTAGTTCAACTCCAAGATGGACGGCTGACCTTCCTTTAAGGAACCAAGGGGAAGGGCACCCTTCCAGCGCGGGGCCTTTGTGGAACCAAGGAGGAGTGAAGTGGAGAGATAATGTCCTCTTCCCATGTGGGGCCTTCGAGGAACCATGTAGGAGTGAAGAGGAGAAATGAGGCCAGCACTCAGGGCTCTGCTGGAGTAGACCTTCTATTTCCCTGGTAACTCGTGGGACAAAAAATTGGACCATTCGAAAACTAGGGGCCTTTTGGGAACCTAGGAATGCTGAGGCCACCTCTGTGGATTTCCTTCTTGGGGCCGTAGGAGGAACTAAGAGGAGAAACCGTGGAGAGGTGAGCTGAGGCCACCTCCATGAACTCTTCCCCTGTGGGGCCTTCAAGGAACCAAGGGGAAGGGCACCCTTCCAGCGCGGGGCCTTTGTGGAACCAAGGAGGAGTGAAGTGGAGAGATAATGTCCTCTTCCCATGTGGGGCCTTCGAGGAACCATGTAGGAGTGAAGAGGAGAAATGAGGCCATCTTGGTGAACTCTTCCTCTGTGGGACCTTAGAGGAACCAAGGAGGATAGATGAAGTTCTCTTCCCTTCTGGGGCCCTCGGGGAACCAAGGTGGAGTGGACTCTTCCCTTGTGGAGCCTTTAGGAAACCAAGGGGAGGTGGACTCTCCGTCGTGGAGCCTTCGGGGAACTAAGGAGTGGAGAGGAGAGATGAAGCCCTCTTCCGTCGTGGGGCTTTCAGGGAACCTAGGAGGAGTGAAGAGGGGAAATGAGACCTGGGAAGACACATTGTCGGACCAGAAGATATAGCTTCATTTCGAATGACAATCCTGGTGAACTTTATAAAAGGGACTGGGTTACTGTCAAAGGAATGAGGTAAAATGGGAGATAGTACAATGGCTCTATGGCCTAAGTGATCTCGGGAACTATATATATATGTAAACCGTCTCCGATTATTTATTAAAAAAAAATTCCAACTCTCTTCAAATAACATACAGCATAAATACATGTATTATTGCACTTTACCGCTCTCCTTCCAAACCTAACATCTCCCCCTTTTTGCGAGACCTAAACTGTTATCTTACCGAACTAAAAAAACAAAAAACCTAGTCTTAATTGGAGACCTCAACATTAATATTTTAAAAAACAACGAACATCCCCAGTGCCAAGATTACTTAAATACCATTATGTTTCACGGAATGGAAAGTACAATAAACTCACCTACACGACGTACACCACACTCTTCCTCCTGCATCGACCATATTATGGTTAAAACATCAAACCAATACACTTCAGAAATCCACATGTCATCAATTACAGATCACTACGCCACCTCCTTCACAATGAGTTCCAACATCAACTGAAATAACAAAGAAAATAATTAACAATGACCACCTCAACAAAATGATTAGTTTTAAATCCTGGGACAGACTCTATAAGATAGCAAACATGGAAGCGGCATGGAACTACTTCTCTACCTACATACAAGAAACCCTTGTTCAAAACACCAAAACCACCACAAAAACCATTCGTAGAGCTATCAAACCTCTCAAACCATGGATAAAACACTATCATCAACTGCATTCGGAAACGCAATTCCATACATAAAAAATGTGCCACGAATCCATATGATATTACGCTTCATAATTTCTACAAAAGATACCGAAATATTTGCACACAAGTCATTAGGAAAGCCAAAAATCCGAGCCTACAATAAAAAAATTTCCGAATGCAACAACGATCCTAAAAAATATGGAAAGTCCTCAAGGAAGCTACCAATTCAAATAAAGCCATCGACGCCTTAAACTCTCTCAATATCAATGATATCACTGTAGACTTTACGTCGAACCCCAACACAATTGTCAATCATATGAACAGTTATTTTGCAAATATAGGTCCAGAACTAGCAACAAAAATCCAACCAAGCAACCATATGCTTGGCCCTAGCGTCCACCCTTCTAATGATGAATTCCCAATCCGATTTGTTCTCAAAACGGTTACAGAGAAAGAAGTGTCTACGGTAATAAACTCTTTAAAAAACTCTTCATCCACCGGCATTGACGAAATACCCAAAAGTGTTTTTAAAAAAATTGCCCCGGTTATAATACAACCATTAACTCATCTGCTGAATATTAGCATCCGCCAAGGATTATTTCCCGCCATTTTTAAATAAGGTCTTATTATCCCTATTTTCAAAACAGGCTCCAAACTTGACATTAGTAATTATCGTCCTATTACGTTACTCAATTCCCTGTCCAAAGTAATGGAAAAGATCGTTAATTATAGTCTTATGGAATACCTTGAAACCAATAACCTACTATCGCCGCGGCAATTTGGCTTCAGAAACCATAAAATCACAAACGATGCCATAGCCACCGTCACTGACCATATCTCTGGCCACCTTGATAAGGGCTCGAAATGTCTATCGGTATTTCTCGACCTGTGTAAAGCGTTTGATACAATATCACACATCAAATTAGAACGCAAATTGTTCAACATAGGTATTAGGAATAATGAATTAAGCCTCCTCTCCAGTTTCTTATCTGACAGATCCCAATGCGTTAAACTCAGAGCTACAAAGAGTCAGAATTTACCTACTAGTTACGGTGTCCCACAAGGTAGTGTTATAGGTCCAACGCTCTTCCTAATATACATTAAAGAGTTGTGTAACCTAGATATCGATGCCACTATTGTCAGTTTCGCCGACGACACTGTACTACTATTCCAAGCAAAAGATTGGCCTACCGTATATTCTAAAGCGGAGGTAGGAATTCAAAAGGTTAAATATTGGCTTGACTCGAACACATTAACTCTTAACGTACAGAAAACAAAATACTTACTGTCTAGTCTCACCAATATCACAAAACAAAACCTACACCCAAAATTAAAAATACACGAATGTAATAATTCATCTCTGAACCGGAATTGCAACTGCCTATGCCTAGAACAAGTAAACACTATCAAATATTTAGGATTAACCTTTGATACACACCTAAATTGGAAGCAACATATACTTAACACTACAAACAAAATCCGCAAATCTATATACTTTTTCAAACAAACGCGCAATTTCCTTAGCTTATAACTTTTAAAAACAGTGTATTACTCACTGTGCCAATCTCACATCGAATACGGAATTTTAGCTTGGGGTAACACTTATTCTAATGCCCTCGACCCCATCATTAAAGCACAAAAACTAATAATAAAAATAATTCTTAAACTTCCTCTCACTACCAGCACCGATACGATCTTCAATACTTTCATCGTAATGGACATTAAACAGCTCTACGCAAAATCCATCTTAGTTTATTTACATAAAAACAACAAAATCCTATACAAACCAACATAAATGATACACAATACCCGAGCCAAAAATAAATAACTTCTCCAAACTCCCTTTTCTAAAACCACCTTTGGACAAAAACACTTTAAATACATAGCTTGCAAACTACACAATGTACTTCCAGCTACGATTAGACAAACTGAATCAATGACCAAATTCAAACAAGATATAAAGAAATGGATTATAAGTATTGGACGTCACACTACTGCTAACATCTGTAAAACAGATTACAAATAGACAGAATTACCAACTCACGTATGTCCTTTCCCTTATTAAAGAAATTAAAATCGTAAAATCCTATATGTTTAATATAACTCCCTTTATAGATTCGACAGGATTTACTACTTTATTCATCCCTTCCTTCACCTATATAATGCTCTCTTTATGGTATTTACCCTCAATTTAAATCATCTCTCTGTTTGAATTGTATAAATCAGTATGTATCTTACCTTAAATATTCTAATGTTATAAATAAATATTCCTATGTATTATACTCATTTATGTACCTCTACGCCTGTCTCAATACAGATATACCCTAGTGAGACAGGCATCGAATAACGTAATGTAAACATACCTTATATAGATAAATAAATAAAAAAAATAATAAAAACGCACATTGTCAATTAACCAAAGATATTCAAATACAAAAGAGATATGCTATGATGTCCGCGCAACTGTCGGCGGAATACGACCTAATTAGAGTAGTTTGCATACGAAAAGACTCTGTTCATTTCATTGATTTTTTGAAGGTGGGCATTAGGATTGGTTAATAATATAGTTTGAATACGGAAAGCACTGGTTAATAATATAGTTTGAATACGGAACACATATGGTTAATAATATAGTTAGGATATGGAAAGTATTGGTTAATAATATAGTTTGAATACGGAAAGTATTGGTTAATAATATAGTTTGAATACGGAACACATACGGTTGATAATATAGTTAGAATATGGAAAGTATTGGTTAATAATATAGTTTGAATACGGAAAGCACTGGTTAATAATATAGTTTGAATATGGAACACATACGGTTAATAATATAGTTAGGATATGGAAAGTATTGGTTAATAATATAATTTGAATACGGAAAGTATTGGTTAATAATATAGTTTGAATACGGAAAGTATTGGTTAATAATATAGTTTGAATACGGAAAGTATTGGTTAATAATATAGTTTGAATACGAAAAAAATTCGTTCATTTAGTTTAAAGTTTGTTTGGTTTATTCGTTCATTTAGTTTATTTGTCAATTGGTAAAAAATATCGGCGACACCCGGAGACGCAGTCCCACCTAGTAAAAACTGCAGATAACACCTATTATATTTCAATATCTTTGCAATTAACCATATAGTAAGCAATATTACTATACTACGTACATAAATGCTTCTTACTTGGATTTGAGGAAACCTAAATCCAACCTCACATTACACTGTACACCATTTCCTTTATCGTTAGAGAAAAATGTCTATTTCGCGTCTCGTCCCGTGTAATGGTTTCGCCCCCGAACAAATCGACCTTTGCAAAAGCGTTATTTGAGACTGTTTTTTTGTAACGGTGACAGAACTACAATGGTTTTGTGACTTTCGAAGGCTCGATATCGGCTCCACAAACAATGTCATGTGAACGTACGAATCGTCATCAGAGGTGCTGAAAGAAACACATTTTGACACATTATTGGAAATCATCGTATTACTCACGATAATCATTGATGGCCTCCGTGGTCGAGGGGTAAGGCTGTTGACCGTGCGGCATGCGCAAACATAAAATTATTCATTTATTTATTTTATTTATTTATTTATATCTATATATATTACAGTTTTTACCTTATTATAAACATCTTTACATAATATATGTTGAAAAAAAAAGTTTTTACATATTAATATTTCATTTCATTATGTTGGGTGTAAGGTAGGTTTGAGAAGGTGAAACTGTTGGTTGATAATATTGTATGTTTCGTGTACATTGTATTATTTCATAATTATTAATTAATTAAAAATGATATAAAGTATATTTGCGGCACGTTACATAGTGGAAGATATTCCCAGTATAGCCCTGGTGTAATACCACCATTCAGAATTGAAACATTGATTGAAATGACTTTAGCCGTACTTTAGTGACCAGATCAGAATATCTAGGTACTTCCCCACCTTGCTCTTTCCGTCTCCTCTTCCCACATTTCGTCTTACTGGCTGCAGACGGGAGCGGTCGAGACTCTTTTGCGGTATTCACATTTAAAATAAACCTAGATATATATCAATAGGTCCTGGCTACGAATCCGCAGGTCGCAAGTTTAAATCCCGGAGTGCTCAAATGTAAATCATATTTGATTAATTTGTGTTATTTCACCATTTATTCATTAAAGTTTAATGGTTTTAGCAGGTATTTACCTATCAACATGGTAAACTACCACCATTAATAAACGAAATGATGTTTGACATGAAATGGCTTTAGCCGTGTTTGGTGACCAGATCTGAATAATTAAACACTTTCCCATTTTCCTCCTCCCCATCTCAATCCCCTTCAGCCCCACAACATACCCCATTTGGGGATTCCATAGTCTTAAAGGTTGCAGACGATTGGGAAAGGTTGGGACTGTTATGCGAGACTCTCTTTAAAAAAATACATTTTGCCGACGGAGACAAACGTTTAACATATTACTCGGTTGTGCATTTGCACCGGTGATTAATGGCCGTTATACACGACATCTTTTTTCAATCCGATTCCAATTAGAGACAAAAGTCAACATTTTTCGCTTTACGCGATCGCTATTTTCATCTCTATTTTCATATCCACGATTTCAGTTGGCATCACAGCAAACAGCAACCGTGTTGTTTGCAGTGTTGACAATTGAAATCGTAGATATGAAAATAGAGATGAAAATAGTGATCGCGTAAAGCGAAAAATGTTAGCTTTTGCATCTAATTGGAATCGGGCTGAAAAAAATATGTCATGTATAACGGCCATAAGGGATTAAAGGAATAGTTATAATTAGAAGCATCTTACATTAATATACCGGTAGAACAAACACATCATTCCCACCAGGCATACATGTTCAAAGGATATGAAAATATTATAATCATCGTTGAGCTGCATCGCCATTTCTTAAATCCCAAGTGTTTTGGTTTATTTTAGTTCAAACGTTGCCAACATTCGATTTCCTCCCTACAAATGCACGTTATGAATAATGCATTTGGATTTGGGTCAAACTACATTTTTGAAAATGTTTAAAAATAATATTCGGCGCAATAAGAGATCGCATTCACTTTAAAATAAACCCTTTGAAAATTTTTCTTGTATCCACGCAAAAGAGTTGATAAATTAATAATATAGAATAGAAGGTTGGAAAGTTACCTGGTCATTCAAATCTAGTTACTTAACAGCTTAAAATCAACTTGCTTACTCCAAAACTAAATATATAACTTTTTCAATGAACTCAAGGAGCCAGCCAACAAAATCACTAGAGCTAAAACTACACGAATGTCATAGAAATAATGTTAAATGCCACTGCCCAGTCATAGAAAAAACACAAAACATAAAATATCTCGGACTAATAATTGATGAAAATCTCAGATGGGACCTACACGTTAAAGGTATTACTGAAAAACTCACAAGCCTTATATATATTTAGAATAATGAAATAATTTTACTTTGTATAAACCACTTATTTGATGTGCAAATCCGACCGGTTTCGGAACAAACGTTCCTTCGTCAGGGAAAGCTTATACTAATTTGACAGTTTCGAACAATGTTTTATTATGGTAGGGGTGGAGATAATAATGTAGATTGGGTAGGTAGGTATTAGTGTAGAGTGGGTGGGTAGGGGAACAAATCCATGATTGGGCTATATGACAATATTTTTTGTTTGTTGATAATAGATTCATTATTTTTAAGGGATTTTTTAATTTCCAAGGCTTCTAAGTTATCTAAACGTTTTCCTTTATGATTAATATGAAGAATATTTATCCCTGTATTTTTTTCAAAACTATGGTTATTTTCAATGATATGGTTAGCAAACTCAGAAAAATTATTATTATTAAGACACCTCAAATGTTCTTTGATTCTGATTTCAAAATTACGAGTGGTTTTTCCAATATAAAATGAGGGACAATCATTGCATTTGAGTTTATATATTCCTGAATTAGTCAATTTATGGTCTTTATCTTTAGTATTTCTCAAAAAATTACCGATATTATTTCTTGCATAAAACGCTGGTTTAATATTAGAAGGAAGATTTTTGCAACATTGAACTGAAAAATTATTAATATACAAAATTTTACGCCATTCTTTATCATTAATATTATTAGAATTGTATAGATATTTATTTTTTGAAATTTTGATAAGTTTTTTATTTAGGATGTTATCAATTAATTTTGGTTCATATCCGTTATTTAAAGCAATTTGTTTTATTATTGAAAGTTCAGAAAGGAAATTATTATTAGACATTGGGACATTTACTAAGCGGTGTATCATGGAATGGAAGGTGGAGTGTTTTTGTGAGACAGGGTGGTTGGAGGTCCTATGAATTACTATGTCAGTGTATGTTGGCTTGCGATATATACTAAAATCGATTTTATTATTTATAATAGATAACGTTAAATCCAAAAAAATTAATTTTTCATTGCCTATTTCTATCGTAAATTTTATTTGGTTATGAAAGGAATTTAAAAGGTTAAGAAAGTTGTTGAGTTGACGTTCAGATCCTGTCCAAATGACGAAGATATCATCCACATATCTCTTCCATAGTAAAACATTGTTTAAAAGAGGTGATTTTGAATTAAAAACAGTTGTTTCCAAATCATTCATAAATATATCAGCAATAAGAGGACTGGTGGGGGCTCCCATTGGAAGGCCTTCTTTTTGTTGGTATATGACATTATTGCATTGAAAATAATTTTAATTTAAAACTAAGTTAAATAAACGAGTTAGGTCACTAGACAGATCTGTAGGTAATGTAGAATCTTTCAATAATTTGGAAATAATTGCTTTACTTTCAGTAACAGGCACATTAGGAAATAGATTAATGACATCAAAAGACACAAGTTTAGCATTAATGGGAAGTACAAAATTTTTCAATAAGGCAATCAGTTCATAAGAGTTCTTAATTACATATTTTGGTGTAAACACATTACTTTTATGAACTAAATCAGTTATTAATGACGATAGTTTAAAACTTGGTGAATTACATGATGAAACGACAGGTCTTATGGGTGTATTTATTTTATGGATTTTGAGAAACCCATATAATTTTGGTGATTTGGGATTTTTTGATAATATGTTATCATCTTTAAATATGTCCGATTTACAAGATTTTAAAGCATTTGATACACTCTTGTTAAATTTATACGTTGGATCTTTTGGTAAAATAACAAAATTATCACTATTTATAAAGTCCATCACTTCCCTGACGAAGGAACGTTTGTTCCGAAACCGGTCGGATTTGCACATCAAATAAGTGGTTTATACAAAGTAAAATTATTTCATTATTCTATAATGGATAACCACAAAGTAATAGCTACATTCAAAAATATTATATATATTTCTTTAAAAATCTAAGAAAAGTGGTAATTAAAAAGGTTTACTACGAGTTATGTCATTCTCGAATTGAATATGGAATTATAGGATGGGAATCTACCACACATAAATATATACACAACCTGAATACAATTCAAAAAGGAATTATAAAGACCATACTGAAAGTGCTACCTGTTAGAACGCCTTCGATTGAAATTTTCAATAGCGTGATGTACCAAATGTACAACGAATATATGCCAAAAATATATTATTGAAGCTATTAAAAAATACTGAATCCTCTACTAGACCACGTATCCATCACACTAGATCGAATACCCAAGACATAAAACTAATAAAAAAATTTAATGAGTACAAATCAAGAATAAAAACATGGCTGAAAGAGGTCAACGAAAACACTCTAATGAAGACACTAAAAACGACATAGAAGACAAATAAACTATTATTAAACAATTTTAGTCCGCCTCGGCACAGAAACCCCTAGTGAGGAGGAATAAGAAATACAGTGTCTTTACCCAACATAACCATTATGTTTTGTTTACTTACAGAATTATTTTATATAGTCGCTTAAATAAAAAAAAAGTAAAAAACAATCGAGCCAAGCTATCAAGCAATGTTTTCAATTTTCAACAGATTCTTCACTCTCTATGAAGAAAAGTTCCATGAAAACTCAGAAACAACGCAACTCAACAGCTCTCTGAAAAGTCATTAAAGGCTATGAACAAACAAAATTGAAAAATAGCCCAAAACCTAACCTAATGTAACCTATTTAATTTTTCGTATATTTCTCTCATCACTTTTATTGACTTTTCAAAGTAGGTGATGAGTTGAATTCATTCTGAGTTGTCCGGTCACCGTTTGAAATTACCTTTCTATGGGTTCCATACCAACTGAGAATAAAGTCAACTCAACACCTTTTTGAAAAGTCATTTAAAGCTATAAAAAAAATATTTAAAATAGCCCATAACCCTAACCGAACTATTTAACCAATTTTCTGTATTTTTTTTTCATCACTTCTAATGTGTGGTTCCTGAGGTGGTTCTGAGTTGGTTTCATTCTGACTTATCCGATAACCGATATCGAATAGTATTAATAGGCTAGAGACTATACGGTTAAAATTTAAGAATCCGGCTAAGAATGCAACTCTGATGCCGCGCCGTACGCAAAGCCATCTTCGTACTTGAAGTTTAACCGAATTCAAGCAAGTAGCTAATAATGCCAAAGGATGGCGCCACTTACACACACTTACCCGTTTAAAGATCGCATGAAGATATGTCGCTGGCAGGTATAAGTACTATGGATTTGTAATTTTGAGTACCTCTCCGGATACGTAGAGATTGACGGTAATATGATTATTATTGTAACTGGCGGTTGTGAATAATAATAACGCGGCTATATATTACATATTTATGACGTCATTACATATCGCGGTTACTTTGTCCCGGTGACTAGCTATCACTGGATCACAGTTTTATTAATTATTTTTATTTATTTATTTATTCTCTCTCTGGTTTCAATCCTGGGTTTGGTTTGCAGCAATTTCATCTATTCGTTTCTTCCACTCTTCACTGTCTTGTGCGGCTCTTTTGAAGTCTGCATATGATAAGCAGCGCACGTCCACCAGCAGGTCCTCCAGGTACTCTCGGCGTGGGCGTCCCCTAGCGTTTGTCCCCTCGGTCATACCCTCCATTATGGCATGCAAGAGGCCTTCTTGCCTTATTGCATGGCCGATCCATCTTGCGCGCCTTTCGGACAAGGTCCTGAGCAGGTGCCTTCCTCCTTCGATTCTTTGAAGAACCTCCTCATTTGTGATGTGGTCTCTCCAGGAAATTCCTAGTAGTCTTCTATAGGACCACATCTCAAAAACCTCTAGTCTCAGTTTATCTCTTTCGGATAGGCACCATGTTTCGCAGCCGTACATCAAGATACTTTATTTATTATGTGCATCTATATAAAAAGGTTTACATTTTTTTTTCGGCCTTGCCTGTAACTAACTAACTAACTAACTAACCATCACGCCGTTTCCCCGCAGGGGTAGGCAGAGAGGACGGACCGCCAAACATCCCGGTCTTGGCACACATTCCTTGCCTCGTTTACATTCATACAACGTCTCATACATTCTCTTCTATTATTCTGACTCTTGACATGGCCCGACTCAAGTATCTGATTCACTTGGTCGTGCCATGTCTTTCTTGGGCGTCCTCGACTTCTTCTACCATTCACATTTGCGTCATATATTCTCCTTACACTCCTTTCCTCGTTCATTCTCTCTACATGCCCAAACCATCGGAGCGTTCCTTTCTTGATCTTACTCATCACGCTTACATCAGCCTTGCATTCTTTGCGGATTTCCACATTTCTCACACGATCATACATGGTTTTACCACACATACGCCTCAGGGATCTCATTTCTACAGCGTTCGGCCTTGCCTGTCTCACTAGGAAATCCTGTGTCGAGACAGACTAGTTTACAAATATTTTATAAATATTAAATTAAGTACATTTTTCAATTAAGCAAAAATATTTGACAAAAATTTTCAGGTTGGTAGGTAGTGGTAACAATAATAAGATGGAGGATTATATTTGGGTGATGTGACTAATTATTGCACGACCTTTTTCGATGATCTTGCTTTGTCAGGTAGGTTATTGTATATTTTAGGCGCAATGTATTTAGGCGCAGTAGATCCGAGGAACTGGCTATTTTTCGAACCAGTCAAAGTGGGCGAAGTCGAACCAAAAGCCGCCCGCAGGGCCTAGCAGCAAAAACAGGTTTTTAACTGCTAGTTTTGATTAATACTGAATTATAAAATCCTTTCTTGACCTATTCTCTTTCTTTTCAAAGTCCAACAAAACATAAATCCTTCCCTGAAAAATGTACGTGGCATTATTATTTGTATGAAAAATCTTTTCATTTGAATTCTTTTCAGGAGAAAAATGTCACGAAATCTGAAGAATGCTCCGGTTTTCTTTCAAATAATAACCCCCTCCCCCTCCCACTCGTGGTCAAGAGTATTCTTCATCTCCTTCTTGAACCACAAAACACTTGAACTACCGGTCATATCTGCAAACATAAGTACAAAGGAAATTGAACTCTCGGGTCAAGTAGAGGAAAGATGGTTTTTCAATTGGCCCAATTTAGAACCTAATTAATATTTTTTGAAGATATGTAAGATATGTATCTACATATTGAAATATGTGTATACTTGGGTTCTACGAGTATGATAACTCAACAAACTAGCTTGTAGATAAAATTAAAAAAATAATAAAATTGTCAATTTTTTCTTAAAAATTTATCCCATAATATAACCTAACGTAACATACCAGTATTAAATTATATACTTAATGTCAACTATTGACGGTCAATGGCTGAGTTGTCATCGCGTTTGGATCCCACCCGGGCGCCGCATGTTTGATTCCTCGGTTGGCTAAGTCCTTCATCACTACACAAGCAACATATTCCGCTGTTGGTAGTAGGAGATTTTCAAACATGGTTGGGTTATTCGTAACCCAAGAATTTAAAAAAAAAATCTTAAAAAAAATAAATTAATTCAATTGAAGACAATATTAACGACTCTCCAAAGAAAGTTGTTGTTTAGCGACCGTCTAAAATCATTTACACTAATACCAAAAAAAGTCACTGGGACTATGGCATTCCTAATTGGGGAATGTTGTGAGGCTTAAGGTAGTGTGGAGAGGAAGGAGATAGGGAAGAGGAAGGTGGGGGAAGTACCTGGCTATACAGATCTGGTCACCAAACACGGCTAAAGCCATTTCAAGCAACGCTTCAATTCTGAATGGTGGTCTTGCACCAGGGCGATACTGAGTGTATCTTCCACTCTGGAACGTGCTGCAAATACATTATATTTTATTTTAAATGAATAAATTGTGAAATAACCCAAATTAATATAATAAAATTTATTTGCCACGCCGGGATTCGAACTCGCTACATTCGGATTGCGAGTCAAGAGCCTCACCGCTGGACAACGCCGGCCGTCGCATATATCCATATAATATATATATAATATCCATAATTAGTCAAGTGTTGATTGAGGGAAAGCATTTAGTTATTTCTGAGTCCACGGGAAGGTATATTGAAAGGGATGAGTTTTAATGTAGGTGAAAAAAATTAGATTAATTTTTTTCCGACGGTCTTTCAAAGGAGAAAGATTTAGAATAAGTTCCATTTCATCATATGAGTAATTGCCTTTTTTAATCCTAGCCTCCTAGCAATCCGTCTTTGAGCCGATTTAATATACGCGTTATGTCATTCTCGAATTGAATATGGAATCATAAGATGGGGATCTGCTACACATTTGTACCTACACAACCTGAATACGATTTAAAAAGGAATCATAAAAACCATATTGAAAGTACCATTTAGAACGCCTTCAATTGATCTTTTCAATAACTTTGATGCACCAAATGTACAGCAAACATATGCCAAAAATATATTATTGAAGCTCTTCAAAAATAATGAATCCTATACTAGACCGTGTATGCATAACACTAGATCGAATATAAATGATGTAAAACATATTCCAAGTTATAAAACCACATTTGGACAAAGAAACTATACATACTTTGCAACAAAACTCCATGACATCCTTCCCCAAGACATAAAAATAATAAGAAATCCTAATGAATACAAATCAAGAAAAAAAATATGGCTGAAAGAGGTTAATGAAAAAACCCTAATGAAGACACAAAAAATGACACAGAAGACATATAAACTATATTTAAATAACTTTAGTCCGCCTCGGCGCAGGACCCCCAAGTGAGGAGGACTAAGAAATACTATATTTTATACTTAATTTCACCATTACATTTTGTATGTACAATTATTTTATATAGTCGCTAAAATAATAAAAAAATATGACGAATATGGACAGCACAAAAAGGAGACCAAACAACACAAGCATATTCAAGATGAGGACGAACCAATGAGCCAAACAGAGTTCTAAGAGGATTTATGTTTTTGAAGTCAGACGTAATTCTAATGATGAAGCCAAGGACGTGAGATTTATTAACAATTAAGTTTATATGTTCCCGAAAAGAAAGCTTGAGACAACAGAATATACTTATATTCAGTACATCGTCTTACCATAATGGGATGGATGACATACTGACCTCCATATTCCTACCCACCACTCTTACCTTTTCCATCTCAGAACTTCCCTTCCCAAAAAGACCCTCCATACTGCCACACAGCATCCCCAAAGATTACATAGGTAATTTTTCCTCAGGGCCTCCTGGATGGAGCTAACGCAAAAACTCTCATTTATCAGGTACAGTAAAAATACTTACATAGAATCCTACTTACACATATTCTAGCAGAGGCGGCTCTAGGGCTCTAGGGGTCCAAAAGGCCATTAAAAAAATTGTGCGACTAATATTTATTTGATGTTATGATATACGCTGATCTTATCAATATAAATTAGTCGGTACCTCACGAATTTGAGAGTCAAATTTCAGTTAATATAGTAGATTATTTCATGCGACAAACGTTCAATATGCAAGACTAACCTACGTTTGTCAAACCATCTATATCGATCGTGCTGTCTCCCTCGCGGCAATGACCCAAGCTGCCTTCGCATGCGAAATCATTTTTACTAGGCGAAATAGTGCCATCTTTTTTAATGTATGGCGCGGAAAGAGATAGAAGATGTGATATTGGGACATTTGATAAATTGACCTAGTCAATCATAGGTGCGTGGGAATGGAAGATTCCATTTGAGTCGTTACATGTCACGGCTTGCTGCTTATAAATAAATTAGAATAATACCAGATGGTTTGATTTGTATAACATTATATAATTTTTGGCTTTTTGTCATCTTATAATTTTAGGAGGTCATTGACTAATTGACCTAAGGAAAGACCGCCACTAGATTCTAGGTAGTAGGTACGTACCAAATAAAAAAATAACGAAATTGTAACATCAGATTCAATATTAAAAGAGCTACTCTACAACCTTATGTTACATTTTGCACAAAGCTGAGCTTCTATTTACACGTGAAATCTCAAAGGCAATGATCACAAACAATGCATCATGAGATATGAAGTAAGCCAAGACTGAGCTACAGACAAATATTTAATAAAATAAATAATTGGATGTACGAGTACTCTAACAATGCTCGAGTAATGTTCATTTCAAAATAATAATGAATTCGTTGCTTTATGCATATCTCAGTATATTCGCATTTTTCATACTTACAAAATCCTCGCCGTAAAAGTCCTGAGCACATTAAAAAGTGCATGAGCGCTGTAAGCTCTCCATTAAACCAACGTAAGCTGCTCGCTACAAGGACCAGATTCGCTATCAAGAGCATTCCCGACATATTTATGTGCCGGGAGCTTTAGCGACTGTAATATATTCCCTTTTAACTTCTCTTTATTCTGTACTCCGGGTAAGAAAACCATTACCAGCATTAACTTCCACGTTTTCCAACAGTTTTTAATTGAATTGAAGTTATTCGTTATTATATCAGTTATCATAAGCCAGGTACATCCCAAACTGCCTCTCCCCATCTCCTTTCTCCATCCTCTGTATTCAACTTCACAACCATATCCCAATTGAGGATTTTTTTTTACATTACTTCCACACAGGAGGCCCTGAGGAAAATAATTTCACTCAGGGTCTAAGTCATCTTTGAATATGCTGTGGAAGGTCTTTTTGAGGAAAGGAAGGAGTGAACATGGGTCTTGAAGAGACCCGTGTTGTAGGAGGGAGGAAACACAGAGGCCGGCAAATCATTCCACAGCCGAGCCGTACAACTCAAGAACGAGTCATAGAAACGACCCGTTCTCATGTGACTAATGTCAACCGTGTACAAATGTTGGGCGCGTGTTTGCCGACTATGCACCGGTGCCGAGGGGATCAATGATGCTAGTTCCTCGGAGCATCTTCCATTGTAATACCGGTAGAACAAGGACAGCATTCCCACCTGACGCCTATGCTCTAAAGATTGCAGTCCGTCTGTTAAGATGGGAGAATCTATCAAACGGACCGCCCGTTTCTGCACAGTGTCGAGGGTATTTTTCAGGTATTTTGGAGCTCCAGACCAGAGGTGGTTGCCAAATTCAACCGTGGGGCGCACTTGCGATTTGTACAGGGTTAGCAGCTGTGTACTATTAAAGTATCTGCGGGCCCTGTACAGTACGCCCAGTTGGATGCCATAGTCTCACTGGCTCCAGACGGTTGGCAGCAGTCGGAAATTTTGCCGTAGAGGGGGGAATTGGATCCTACTAAGTAAAAAGTACAATAAAAGGCAAATTTATAAATACTTTAGAAACTTTTTATTAGAAACTAAATCCTTACTTATTTGACTACCATTTAATCACAGCGTCAACGTTACATTATTAGGCATTTGGCCACAGATAAACTTTTTTCAAAAAAACAGAATCGCTCCCATTACCCGACTTAGCGGGAAATGAGAGCCTATAAATTCCCATATGATTACCACCATCTTTAAATTGAATAAAATGATATCCTCAATCTAGCTTGTGATGAAATTATACGCACAGATACTCAAAATTAGCTATAAAATGAAACAGGTTTGATTAACTTAATTTCAATTAACTAACTTCACACTTTAATTAACTTCACACTTTAATTAACTTCAGACTTACGTGACCGTTGAAATTTCATATTTTTTAAAAGCGCGGGGCAAAGAATCGACAAACGTCCGTGGTCACATAATGCTTGGCACTGGCGAGCCTAGCGCGACAGCGGAACACGGCCGTAGTGTGACTTTTGTCTCTAGTCGCACCGCTTCCATTACCCGCTGGTTCCCATTACCCCTGCTCCCCTACTCACAGGTATGCTAAAGATTGCAATCCGTTTGTCAAGTTTGGAATCCGGTTCCATGACAGTTGATCCGCCGACATTTAGCCCCCCGGAATACTTATATACAACATGCAGTCGGTTTAGGGAAAATACAGTTTACCTACATACCAACATAAAATATAAATAAGTAAGCCGACGGAGTGTGCAGAGAGAATGTACCATCGAATAACAAAAGTATTTTATTTATTATTTATTTGTTGTAAAAATACCTTAATACTTTAACAATTTTGGAGGTGCGTATGGGTACCGCCGCCCCGGGAACCATTTATTGGATAACCAACACCTCTGCCATAGGTCACCCCAAGTGGTTCACTACGGTTGGTGACTTAGCAGGGGTGCCCGGGATCATGGGGTGAGGTTTGTCCAAGTCTTAGCGGCGGATACGTCTGCCAAGCTGCTGCGCGGCGGGCCGGATCGAGAGACATTTTGGCAGCCGGATTCTCTCGACCCTTCGCCTTGAACCGCGGGAGGGATTAATACGTCCGTCGCTCCTGGATACACTGATCCTCAGATTCCTACCAACCCTAACTAACTAACTAACCATCACGCCGTTTCCCCGCATTGGTAGGCAGAGAGGACGAACCGCCAAACAATTCGATCTTGACACACAATTCTTGCCTCGTTCACGTACATCGTCTCAAACATGCTCTTCTATTATTCCAACTCTTCACATGGCCTGACTCAAGTATCTGATTCACTTGGTCGTGCCATGTCTTCCTCGGGCGTCCCCGACTTTTTCTACCATTCGCATTTGCGTTATATATTCTACTTACACTCCTTTCCTCGTTCATTCGCTCTACATGCTCAAACCATCTGAGCGTCTCTTTCTTGAACTTACTCATTACGCCTACATCAGCCTTGCGTTATTCGCGGATCTCCACATTTCTCAGACGATCGTACATGGTTTTACCACACATACGCTAATTTCATTTCGACAGTATTCAGTCACCTTTTTCCTTCCCAGAACTTCATATCATCCCCTTTTTTAAAAAGACCCTCCACACAGCATCCCCTAAGCTGACATAGGCCGTGAGGGAAACTATTTTCCTCGGGGATTCCTGTGTGTAGCTAATGTAAAAAAAAGGAAGCTATAAAATATAAAACACATCTGTCCGTCGCAGGAATGTCGGCCGAATCTGTCCGCTGTTCTGATCATACCCGTTCGTGAATTTTGCGCTTAACAGGTGAACGTAAGGTAGAGAGAGGTGGGATAAAGCCACGCTCGATTTAATTTAAATCCGCTAAGTTTTCCTTATTTACCGAATGAAGAAGAACTTTTTGCGTTACGAAGGATTAATTTAAAAAGTTTTTTCATAACCGTGTTGCGCCGCGCCGGGTCGGGAACCTTTTGAGACATGTAAACTGATTTTTAAAAGCTTTAGAGCGGGGGTAAGTAGACTTATTTTACCAGAGGTCGCCAACCTGAATGTGTTATGATTTGAGGTGATATAAGTTTGTACGTATAACATGACCGATTGATCCTTACTCAATCAATCCGCTATGCTATTTAAGGATGTCACGGGTGTTGAAAATAATAAGAAGAATTAGAGTTTCACTTAAGGGCCCGCAACCCGGATTTGTACCGATTTATTACATATTTCCCTTAAACACGGTAAGTTTTAAATCTCTTAAAAAAATATATGTTATTCTTGAAGACAATATCAAGAATTTGCCAGCGCCGAAACGCAAATTATATAAAATTCCCTCGATAGAAAAAAATCGCAAAGCATGCTCTAAAAATTATTATTAACACATTTGTTTCAGTTATTTTACAAGTTATATGAATGAAAAAATTCACAGTGTTTCTTTAAATGCTGTTTAAGATAATGACCGCGAGATTTATGCTCTATTTTAAACAAGTCGTGTTTTATTAAACATTTTCGCAATTTTCGCATCGATTTTGTCGCCGTAAATATTAGCGCTCTCCTCTAACATTCGTAATTTCGTGTCTCTCCATCTTCTTCTTTTCGGGCCCGGTTGTAGAGCCTTAATTTATATATTAAAATTTCACATTGTCTTACAGCAATACACGACAATAATTGTACCTGAAGGATCAAGCGTGTGTACAGTAAAACTACGCAAAACAATCAGCCTAGACCAGCGAACAATCAAGAATATTCGATTTGCTGCGTTTCTGTCAGCAGCCGGTAGAAAGTACTTACCCAGTGTCGTCATGCTAAGAATAACGTTTTTTTGGCTGTTGCGTGTTGTGCGTAGTCACTGTCTACATACGTTTGGAGTTATCAATATCCTAATTATCAACTCCTAAAAATTTAGACATGCTCCCATGCCTCATAGAAAAATTGACAACACATAATATATTACGTAGATTACCATTGAAAATGTTAAATTCGAAGTGCAAAACATTAAATCAAGAGTGAAAAAATATTTTTCATTTATTTTCTGCAAATGCAGGTGAAAAAGGTTGTCCTTGAAAACCCGATACAAAATTATCCAGCCCTGAAGAGTCCTTAATTCTCCAGTCTTTCAAAATAAATATCAACTCTACTTTTGACTCTAATCTTTTCATAAATGTAATACTAACAGTGGTAGGGGTGGTAAATGCAAAATTACATTAATTTAAAATATAATGTCCTCCACATGCAATGCTGTATCATCTGCAAGCATAAACTTTCTACAAAGTGTGTTTATCGGGTGTGACCTGCCAGGTAAGTATTAAATGCATTAATTGGAATTAAAAATTAGATGGATTTGTCATCACTGCGAACAACATACGAACCATGCTGTGATGCCAACTGAAATCGTAGATATGAAAATCAGTGGCGGCCGGTGCTCACAAAAATCGGTGATGCGCTAAAAATTTTGTACATTATACCTACTCTAATTAAAATGAATTTAATTATGAAAAAATCCTACCTATTTGTACGAGTAGATTAGGTCAATTCTCCGTTGTCTCTTTTGATTTTGACTTGCACTCTTGTTTAATATTTAAAATGGGCCGTGGTGGGACACTATTTTTAATTTCGTATCGTTTTTTAAAGTTCAGCGCATTGTTTTTATAAAATTAATATTAATAATTAATTTTTTACTCTTCCCGACTCATCCAAAAAAATTAATAACAATGGCGAATTGACCTGCGACCTGTCACAAAGGGTCTCATTGTTTATGCTGGTTCGTATGCTGTAGAGATGATCGATGCTGAGCGGAACATTGACAAAAAAATAGTAGATCTTAATTTAAACACACAATATCAATAATAAAATGACACGACCGCGTCCCCGATTAAGATGCTACTGAACAAACTGTTCCTTTTGACATGGTGGAAATTCTCGGATCGCCGTCCACGGTTTATTTTTATTTGCAAAGGATTATACCTACCTACGATTTTGGGGCATTGAGAATTGTGTAAGGATTCTCTTGGATTCTGTGATCGCTTTGGCAAATGCACTACAAGCCTGAATATAGGAACAAAACTTCTGCTTCTGTTATCTGTTACGCGAGCGGGTATACATAGACACCTATATTATGTACGCATTATAACCGAAGTGTGTATTGCGATTTGTGATGAGGCGTGTCGGAAATATAATATGTTTTTTCGTTGCTCGGGAATTTTCAGATTGGCAGAAATTTTGGGAGTGCGTTGCACCGCCGCACCTTAGGGCTGGCCGCCACTGATGAAAATAGAGATGAAAATAGCGATCGCGGAAAGCGAAATTTTTTTGACTTTGGACTCCATGTGGAATCGGGCCGAAAAAAGAGATGGTGTAAAATGGCAATAAAAAAATAAGAATTCATAATAATAATATATTGTACTGCGCCCTTGAGGTGATTTTTCACAAATTATTAATATCATTAAAGTAGTCCAAAATATTATAAAATATTAATAAAAATAATAATAAAGACGTTTATAATCTGACATATTTTTTACCAATAAATTCTGCGACACTACTTAATTTTTTTGATTAATGTGGTTCTTACAATCTATTTTGAGTTTTTATTTCTTTTAAATTTTTATTAGCTCCACATAGGAGGCTCCACAACAGGGCCTATGTCATCTTTGGAGATGCTATGTAGAGGGTCTTTTTAGGGAACGGAAGGAGAGGAAGTTCTGGGAAGGAAAAAGGCATGACACGTCGTTAGGAACCTGGGGTTCAATGTGTTCAGGAGTGACGGACGTATGAATCCATCCCTCTCACTGCGGAGCAAGGCGATGGTTCGGGAAAGTCCGGCCGGAGAGTTCAAAAGGATTCCATCAACCTGTCTCTCACGATTCGGCCTACCACGCAGTAGATGGACAAACGCATCCGCTGCGAAGACCTAGACAAATCTCACCCCATGAACCCAGGCACCTTTTTAACCAAACGTAGCGAACCACTTGGTGTGACCTATGTATGTCAAGGGCGTTGGTTGTTCAATAAATAGTTTCGGGGGCGGCGGAACCCACACCCACCTCCCATATACTCATACACACACTCAAACATACATACGTACATACATAAGTACATACATGAATACACACATACATATATACACTTACATATACATACAAACGTTATGTTCGCTACATTTTCTTGGCAGAATATGGAAATGGAGTGTTCATAATCAAGTCCGGCGAAATAACAGTTAATTCGCTTATGCGAATAATAAAATGGGGGTAAAAATTAAATAGCATTTTTAACCTAAATGTTGGTTACCCCTCACCTAGATTTTATAAATACTTATTGTTAAGTTTAAAATGTGTACATGTATCTAAAGGTGTTCTTAACAAGGTACTAAAGGTCTGCAACAAAAGCGAAAAATTTATTTTTGTTTTAAAAATTATTCTAGCATTATGTTAGCAGTTCTTCGAATTTACACAATTCTTTCATGTTAGCAGGTAAAAAACCGCTTCCAGGAAAATTGGAAAATTTATCTCGGAAACGGTTAGAGAATTTTTAAAAAAACATTTCCTTTTAGATTTTTTACGTGAAGTTTGTAAATTTTTCATTTTCGAAAATTTTTTATTCCGGAAAAAAATCCGAAAAATTTCTTTCTTGGAAATTTTAAAATGAGAAAAAAATCCTAGTAAATTTGGTCGCAAAATGGGTTGGGAAATTGTGTAAACGTTTTTGAAACTGACATTTTTGATATTGACAATACTTCGACGGTTCTTATGAAAATATTTAAGTGGGCTGATTTCATTTACAACAATCCATTCTCCATACAGGGTGTCCGGGGGTAAAGTGCATTAACTTCGGGAAGTGATTCTACATTATGGTGTAAGTAAAAAAGATTAATAACTTTTTCCGAAATTCCAACTTTTTTTTCCCATACAAAAAGACATACCTACTAAAAATCCTTAGTGTAAGGTAGCACTTACCCAACAAAGTTGCTGTTAGCTTACCGGGCACAATTGTTGCAACGCTGCTTGGCGTGATTTGGCCGGTATTCACGGAAACCGTTTGTAAACAATAACAAGACCGAGAATTTGACGTTTATATAGATCGTATGTTTTAAACCAAATTTAAAAAGATTACTGCACTTAATTAACAATTGAAGGCATGTTTTTAACGATTAAATTGTTATAAACTAATTGAACACTTAACTAATGTCAACGCTTTTAACTAGTTTAACAAATTTACAAAATGTCCACCCTTAGCTTGTAAGCAAGCATGTAAACGTAAGTAATATTATTATCAATTCGTACGTTGTGGCGTATCTCATTAATAAATGTCTGCCCGTTCTTCGTCAGTAAAGTAAGGAATTGACCGAATAATTCAATAACAAAATTAAGCGGTATTGGCACAATAATTCAATGACAAAATTACGCACAAATAAACACAATTTTTACATTTAGGCAAGTCTACAACTAAATAAACAAAAGTAAGTTTGAAAAAAACACGCACTGAATGAAGTTGTTCCTTTAAGTCAGTCTTAATAAATACACACTAGATAAAGACACATTAAACAAGTTTTGACTAACAACAATAAAGTTTTTAAAATGAAACACTACAACGCGAATAAAATTGTTACATTCGAATTCAACACTGACACTGAGCGCTTGGAGCGGGGATTCGGCAACGGCGGAAAATAATAATGCCGCCCGCACACTCCGGTCTAATTTTATCGTTTTACCAGAAAACTACCCCTAAAAGTTGGAATTTTGAAAAAGTTATTTATCTTTTTTATTTGTACTATCATGTAGGATCACCTCCCGAAATTAATGCACTTTACCCCCGGACACCCCGTATGTATGTTGTCGTTGAGATATTAATACTTTTAGATTTTAAGGTAAATGTACAATATGTGAATAGGTGTGCTTTTTTGATAATAAACTTTGATTTCCCACACCTTTTTCTTTCTTTGTTTCTACCTAACTTAACTGATAACTTCTTCATATAATAGTCAATAGTCATTCGTTGTTTCATTCTGAGTTCATTCTGAGAAAACAAAGCTCGTTTGGCGTGTTTTCTAGTACAAAGGGGAGGCGGGAATGGGTACTGCCGCCCCGGGAACTATTTATTGGATAACCAACACTTCTGCCATAGGTCACCCCAAGTGATTCACTATGTTTGGTGAGTTAGCAGAGGTGCCCGGGTTCATGGGTTGAGATTTATCTAGGTCTTGGCGGCGGATGCATTAGTCCTCCTACTGCGTAGCAGGCCGAATCGGGAGAGACTGGTTGAGGGAGTCCTTTTGGCATCTCCAGTTGGACTCTCTCTACCCATTGCCTTGCACCCCAGTGTGAGGGATGGATTCATACATCCGTCTCTTTTGGACACACTGACCCCCAGATTTCAACCCACTTTTTTTTTACACGAGCTCCACACAGAAAGCCCTGTGGAAAATAATTTCCTCAGGGCATTTCCTATGTCATCTTTGGGGATGCTGTGTGGATGGTATTTTTGAGGAAAGGAAGGAGAGGAGAGTTCTAGGGAGGAAAAGGGTTTAAGGGGTGGGTACGAATCCGGGGTTCAGCGTGTCCTGATCACCCGCCTCCAATACCTAGACAAACCTCACCTCATGAACCCGGTCACCCCTGCTAAATCACCAAACGTAGCGAACCACTTGGGGTGACCTATGGCAGAGATGTTGGTTATCCAACGAAGGTTCCCGGGGCGGCGGTACCCAATCCCGCCTCCCAAATTGAATATTCTCATACTTTTTCCTTCCCAGAACTTCCAAAAAGACACTTCACACGGCATCCCCTTAGATAACTTTTCTTTAGTATATTAGCTCCACACAGGAGGCCCTAAGGAAAATAATTCCACTCACGGCCTATGTCATCTTTGGGGATGCTGTGTGGAGGGTCTTTTAATAATAGGCTCTGTGGGAAATTATTTACCTCAGGGCCGGTTGGAGTGGAGATAATGTAAAAAAAACTATTTAATTAAATGAAGACAATATTAGCGAAACTCAATCGAAATCTGGAGACAGAAAAATCAGAAAAGATATTGGCTCCGCTGGGACTCGAACCCAGAACCCTTTTCTTACATGGAAATAGCTCTACCGATTAAGCTACGGAACCCATATTAATTCGGTCACTTTTAACTGTATCATACTTCGACTAAGAACTACCAACATTATCTTCACTTACTTAACGCACATATTATTGGCTGCTATCTTTATATATGATTACAAGATTCAACTCGAACTAAATGCAATCTAGATAGTGTGTGGATAAATTTTTATCCATTTTATTTGTAATACGCGACATCTATTGACTTTTTCTGCAAGTCTAGGATGAATATTTATTATTAATTTTTTAAACTTTATGAGTAAAACCTCAAATTGTAATATTTAATTAAATGAAGACAATATTAGCGAAACTCAATCGAAATCTGGAGACAGAAAAATCAGAAAAGATATTGGCTCCGCTGGGACTCGAACCCAGAACCCTTTTCTTACATGGAAACAGCTCTACCGAACAGAGTCCCAGCAGAGCCAATATCTTTTCTGATTTTTCTGTCTCCAGATTTCGATTGAGTTTCGCTAATATTGTCTTCATTTAATTAAATATTATAATTTGAGGTTTTACTCATAAAGTTTAAAAAATTAATAATAAATAAAAAAAACTAGTTTGAATTTCTGAGGTTGTCCAAAAACTGTACTCATTTATCAAGTTTTTTTATTTTATTAAAAAAGTTAATGCAACTTTAGAATATTATTACTTTTTTTTAAATATTATATTGTAAAGTATGTCAGACTTCCGAGCGTGGTCCCGAAGGAATGCCTCGTGTAGTTATTTCAAGCGAGCTAAAATTACTTGAACCACGACCAAAATACAAGACCTACTGAGGTCTGCAAAGACCAAGTTTCCTCTGGAAACAGATGGAGTATATAAACTCAGCTGTTCCGGATGTGATAAGGTCTATGTTGGCCAGACAGAGCGGACGATCTCCAAAAGGATATCGGAACACTTTCGAGGATGTAAACTTGACCACCCTGACAAATCGGCAATCGCGGAGCATTTAATTGAAACTTGCCATTACTTCGGATTTGTTCCTGAAGTCCTGGGAAGACCCAAAACCTATAGAGCACGCTTAATTACAGAGGCAATCGAAATTCATAAAAATCCTATTAACATTAATAGAGACGACGGAGCTAAGCTCAATAGTTCTTGGTATCCGGTAATTGACGGCTACACCAAAGCTAAGTGCAAAAAACCATCTTGAAGTATACTGTAATGCCAGCCCGCAGTGGATTGGTGCTGGCAACACGGTATTGCTTCGAAGTACTTAAGCACACATTTCATCTCTAACATTTACACATCTGCCCTGATGATGGACACTGTAACGCTGTCCGAAACGTTGGCTAAAGGAGGAGGTAGCGCAACACGGCATAATACCCCAAAAGGAAATAACCATAAAATACTTAACCCGTGTTCAAGTCCCGTTGGCGGCAAGTATCTTTTCTCGGAAGATTTTTCAATGTAAATGAGTGTTTCAGGCTAACAATTATTGCTTATAATAATTGTTACCCTTTTTGCTATGCATAAAAATCTTGTCTTAAACGTTAGTTTATAAATTAAATATAATTAACATTTAACAAGTTAAAAGTATTTCACCAAAAAAACGTAGACATAATTTGTCTCGACGCCACACAGCGAGAGATTTAGTACTAACAATACCTCCCTCACAAAAATAAAGTTGGTTGTTTTCAGGTGGAAAAATGAAATAATCAGTAATTGTTGAATGAAACAACAGTATGTATTGAATTATTTGGCGGGTATTAGATAAGCCGCCATAGCTCAGTGGTCAGAGCATCCGACCGGCAATCAGAAGGACACGGGTTCAAGTCCCGTTGGAGCAAGTATCTTTTCTCGGAAGATTTTTCAATGTAAATGAGTGTTTCAGGCTGATAATTATTGCTTATAATAATTTTTACCCTTTGTGCTAATTTTAAATTAATAATGTCATCATTAAGTTCTGCAAGTATTTTTTCATTGATTTCCTTAAAGCATTTGATAGAGTTAGACATGACAAAATGATTCAAATTCTGAAAACCTCCGGGATAGACGATAAAGATATAAGGATAATAGGTAATCTTTATTGGAACCAGAAAGGAGCAGTAAGAGTAGAGCAATGTCTAACAGACGAAGTAGAAATAAAGAGAGGCGTGTGACAGGGTTGTATTCTTTCACCTATGTTGTTCAACATATTCAGAAAAAATATTCAATGAAGCTCAGCAAGAAGCTACTTAAGGACTTGTTATAAATGGAAAGATTCTGAACAACCTGCATTATGCAGATGATACAGTAGGTACTTCTAACAAGTAACATTGAGGATTTACAACTTTGCTGAATCAAGTAGTGAGAATTTTGGGCTAAAACTGAATACAAACAAAACATAATACATGCTCGTATGCAAAAATAACGAAGAACTAATTAGGCAACGTGAGGCATTCGAGATGTGGATATACAGAAGAATACTTAAAATAAGCTGGATGGACAGGGTTACAAATAAAGATGCTATGGTTCGGATGAATAAAGAAAAGGAAGTAATTAAAACTATAAAAATCCGAAAACTTCAATATCTTGGACATGTGATGAGACATCCAAAGAAGTATGAGCTCCTGCATCTCATAACGTAGGAAAAGATTTACGGAAGACGGGGCCTTGGAAGAAGGAGAACCTCAAGGCTGAAAAATCTGAGACAGTGGTTTGGCCAGTCTACCGTGGAGCTGTTCCGGGCCGCAGTAAACAAAGTCAGCATAGCCAAGATGATAGCCAACGTCCGTTGAACGGACAAGGCACTAGAAGAAGAAGAATAAGTATTTTTTTATAACAGCTGCTTCGGCTTACAAGCCCATTTTTAAACTGTGATTAAACCACATTAAGACGACTTATTTATACGATTCAAAAATTTTTTTTTGAAGGTGTCTAAATTGATTTGTTACCGCTTAAACCAATTTGCTGAGAAAATAATTGAGACAGTAAACCCTCTATTATGTGGGGCACTTTGGAATCTTTTTTCCCCGTTTCTCAATGTTTCCTTAATTGTTTAATAATGACTTTACTGCGATGACTCATTCAAGTGGTTATATTGTTTAGGTTTTATAAAAATACTGAGAAGTTGAGATTAAAAAACTTGTTTTTCTTTCTATTTTTGAAATCAGATATTTTATATTTTTAATTACATAATTAAGTTTGTAATATTAAAATTTGTCATGATAAAGTCAGTTTGTGATATTAGAAGCGTCTTTCATTTCCTTTCATAACCAGTGATTCAATTTGATATTCAATAAAAAACAGCGAATCTATTTGATTCACAAATGTCTTATAACTAAACATAACATTATAACAGACTCCGGCGCGCGGCGTGATATCAGAAACAGACAATGCAGTAATGCCAAAGTGTGTTTTAAAGATTTTTTTATTTAATTAAATGAAGACAATATTCGAAACTCAATCGAAAATCTGGAGACAAAAAAATCTGGAAAAGATATTAGCACCTCTGGGACTCGAACCCAGGACCTGTTGCTTACATGGCAAGTGCTCTACCAACTGAACTAAGGTGTCTATATTCAATTCGGTAACTTTTAACTGTATCATACTTCGTCTAAGAACTACCAACATTATCTTAATTTTCTTAACGCACATATTATTGGCTGCTATCTTTATAATATATGATTGCAAGATTCAACTTGAACTAAATGCTATCAACTTGAACTAATAGATATTGTCTGGAATTTTTTTTATCCATTTTATTTTTAATACACTTTGTTTTTTATTCACTTTTAAACGACGATTTATAAATTCTACCTCTAATAATAAAATTAATATATTTAGAAACAGCGTTGTTGATTTGTTATGATGGGATATGTATTTTTTATGCCATAATATTTATCATTGAAGAAGAAGATAATAATAATAATCTAAACGCAAAAAAGATAATGGTCGCAACTAGGACTCGAACCCAGAACCTCTCGTCTATCCGGGACGTGCGTTTACCAATTCCGCAACTGCGCCCTACTGTCAAACCGTCATAAAAGCCAATCTCATATTTAAAATCTTTAATTTAATTAACAATATTATCTTCAACTAATTTATTTTTCCATTTCATAGGCAATTATAGGCATTATCTTTTTCTGTGGTTCTGTGTCTTGTTCTCTTTCATATTTTCGTTTAGATTATTATTATTATCTCCTTCTTCAATGATATTTGATGGGAATAACCTTTAAAAATTATAAAAAGATAGTTTTTCTTATAAAAATTGAATATTCATTTAGTTATAGTTCCATATAAATAAAATCGGTTATCCGTGACGCTATCAAGGTTACAAACCAATTCTTAGAATGATTGTTTCAAATAAAAAGGGTAGTTGCCTATGATATGGAAAAATAAATTAGTTGAAGATAATATTGTTAATTCTAAAATTTGAAACATGAGTTTTTTTTTACATTAACTCCACACAGGAGGCCCTGAGGAAAATAATTTTCCTCAGGGCCTATGTCATCTGGGATGCTGTGTGGAGTGTCTTTTTGAGGAGAGGAAGGAATGAACATTGGTCTTGAAGAGACCCATGTTGTAGGAAGGACGAAACACAGAGGCCGGCAAATCATTCCACAGCCGAGCTGTTGAACACAAAAACGAGTCGAAGAAACGACCCGTTCGCGTGTGACAAATGTTAACCGTGTACAAATATTCCGCACGCGTTAGGCGTGTTTTCCGACTATGTACCGGTGCCGAAGGGATCAATGGCGCTAGTTCCTCGGAGCATCTTCCATTGTACTACCGGTAGAACAAGGATAGCATTCCCACCCGACGCCTGTGCTGTAAAGATTGCAATCCGTCTGTTAAGATGGGAGAATCTATTAAGCGGACCGCCCGTTTCTGCACAGAGTCGAGGGTATTTTTCAGGTATTTTGGAGCTCCAGACCAGAGGTGGCTGCCAAATTCAACCGTAGGGCGCACTTGTGATTTGTACAGGGTTAGCAGCTGTGTACTATTAAAGTATCTGCGGGCCCTGTACAGTACGCCCAGTTTTTGGGAGGCTAACTTTAATCTGGCTTCGATGGAGCCCCCATTCCTGAGCTGGTCACTTAGGGATACAAAAATTGGCTATTATGACGGTTTGACAGTAGGGCCCAATGGCGGAATGGTAAACGTACGTCCCGGATAGACGAGAGGTTCTGGGTTCAAGTCCCAGTTGCGACCATTATCTTTTTCTGTGTCTTGTTCTCTTGTTATATAAAAAGAGAGGTTTTTTTATAAAAATTGAATAATATTTATCGCTGGAGTTCCTTATGCTTGCACGTAGAACTTTTTTTTGTACATACGAGTATCGCGTTGGCAACAGTTTGTACCTACTACTCGCATAATATTTTTCTACTTTTATTGAGATTTGGTACATTAATTCGAATGTACCAAATTTTCTGTTGGTACATTCGATCAGGTAAACGTTATAAACTTCCACTAGAAGCTACAATATGCATAAGTTACGGCAGACAAACCTGTGACCAAACATTATGAAAATGTTCCAGAGCCGGATTAATATTTTAACTTGTGTATAATCCTGGATTTATGGGTGTTTTATGGTGTTCGCGGTCATAAATCTGGTGATAACAGAACGCAGATGATAGTGGAGCGATACCATAACATTTATCACTTTGAATACTAGCATATTTTATAACACAAAATTAACAGTCTCTTAAAAATATTACGTGTTCATTAAAATAAATATAATTTATTGTAAAAGTCCAGCCACCCATTTTATAATTTTTATCTTACTTCTCGTACGGGTTGTACGAAAGTGAAAAACCCCCCCTCCCTCCTCTCCTCCAACTCCCCCCCCCCCAACCCGCCACCCCCACCACCTCCCCCTATCCACCCCTATACCTGTTAGATTAATTTTTATGTTAATTTTTTTGTGTATTAATTTTTATGTGCAACCTATTGCAATTTTTTTATACAAATTTCATAATGCCAGAGCTCTGGGCTATAGCTTATATGTTATTCTGATGTATGAGCTATATTATTGTAAAGTTTCATTAAAATCCAATCAATAGTTTGGCGTGAAAAGTAATAAACATACATACATCCATACAAACTTTCGCCTTTTAATATTAATAGGATTATCATACACTAGCTGGGTCACCCGGCTTCGCTCAGGACAACATTCGAAAGTGTTCTGGAATGTTCCCGAATAATGTTCCCGATTCCCTATTCTCAAACATTCCACGACATTCTCCGTCACTCCTTCCAGAACTTTCTAGAGCTCTATGGAACCTTCTAGAACTTTTCGGGCGAAACTTCCAGCCCTTATATCTTGAAAAGCACGCCCTTTAGGTAAAAACGGTCATCCTGGAAGGGGGAAAGAGATCTACCTCACCATATAACTCCCTTGACCGTACCGGGGCGACCCGCACACTTTCATACACTTTCTTTTACAATATATATTAATTATAAATTGAAACTATTTATATCACAAAATGGTTGTTTGGCGTTCTCCATGTGCTTTCAGGGACACTAAAATATATTGTGCCCTTTTGAACTGCGAATAGACCACCACGGTCTACCTTTTGTGCGGTCCTTCGTAGACTCTACACTCTTGTCTACTTTACTTTTCTTAAGATTTCACTTCTTCCGCGCATGAATTGCACATTCTGTTTTCTTTCTGCGAATACCTCACAAGAATCCCAGCTGCTCCCGTCTGAAGCCAGTGAGACGACGGCATCCCCAATTGGGGTTTGTTGTGAGGCTAAACGAGTGGGGAGGGAAAGGAGGTAGGAAAGAGGGAGGTGGGGATGTACCTGGCTAATCAGATCTGGTCGCCAAACAACATTTCAATTCTGAATGGTGGTCTTACACCAGGGCGATTCTGAGAGTATCTTCCAGTATGGAACGTGCCGAAAATATATTATATATTATTTTTAATTAATACATTTTGAAACAACACAAATTAATCAAATACAATTTTTTGCGCACGCCAGGATCCATCCCGAGTACCCCTTGACTACGGAGGCCGTTGAATCAAACTCAAGATGCCAATTTCCACTTCTTTTTCTTGTGCCCTGTCCGTTCAACGGACATTGGCTATCATGTTGGCTATGCGGACTTTGTTTACAGTGGCCCGCAACAGCTCCACGGTAGACTGGCCAAACCACTGTCTAAGGTTTTTCAGCCATGAGGTTCTCCTTCTTCCAGAGTCCCGTCTTCCGGCAATCTTTCCCTGCATTATGAGATGCAGGATCTCATACTTCTCTGGATGTCTGAACACATACCCAAGATATTGAAGTTTTCGGATTTTTATAGTTTTAATTACTTCCTTTTCTTTATACATCCGAACCATAACATCTTCATTTGTAACCCTGTCCATCCAGCTTATTTTAAGTATTCTTCTGTAGATCCACATCTCGAATGCCTCAAGTCGCCTAATTAGTTCTTCAGTAAGCGTCCATGCTTCCATTCCATATAATAATATCGAAAACACTTAGCATCTGAACATTCGCATTCGTAGTCCAAGGTTGAGATCATGACTGCAGAACACTTTTTGCATGCGGATATTTGGAGCAATTTTTACTAACATGCTATATTATTTACAATACTTGATCACTTTCCATATACTTCGCAAACCAACATCGAAACAAATCGACCGTTTTATTGTGGAAACTCCAACACGGAATCACAATAAAATTGTACACTCCCGTTCGCTATACACAGAATTCGGGTAATAATTACAAGGATTTTGTTGACATATTTAACGTATCAGTCACTAAACATTTTAATTTATCTTTTGATTAACGCCTTGAAGGCTTTTACATGTTTACATTATTATAGGGAAGTTTATTCAGGAGTATAATAATAAGTGTACACATATTACATAACTAAATAAATCGAATAACAAAGATACAGGCTCAAAACAAGTATGTAGGTATGTAGTTTTATTATCATGTAACTTGTGCAAAGAAGTTTATACATATATATATATTTTTTTTTAAATAATCGGAGACGGTTTACATATATATAGTTCCCGAGAGCACTTAGGCCATAGACCCATTGTACTATCTCCCATTTTACCTCATTCCTTTGACAGTAACCCAGTTCCTTTTATAAAGTTCACCAGGATTGTCATTCGAAATGAAGCTATATCTTCTGGTCCGACAATGTGTCTTCCCAGGTCTCATTTCCCCTCTTCACTCCTCCTTGGTTCCCTGAAGGCCCCACGACGGAAGAGGGCTTCATCTCTCCTCTCCACTCCTTAGTTCCCCGAAGGATCCACGACGGAGAGTCCACCTCCCCTTGGTTTCCTAAAGGCCCCACAAGGGAAGAGTCCACTCCACCTTGGTTCCCCGAGGGCCCCAGGAGGGAAGAGAACTTCATCTCTCCTCCTTGGTTCCTCTAAGGCCCCACAGAGGAAGAGTTCACCAAGATGGCCTCATTTCTCCTCTTCACTCCTACATGGTTCCTCGAAGGCCCCACATGGGAAGAGGACATTATCTCTCCACTTCACTCCTCCTTGGTTCCACAAAGGCCCCGCGCTGGAAGGGTGCCCTTCCCCTTCGTTCCTTGAAGGCCCCACAAGGGAAGAGTTCATGGAGGTGGCCTCAGCCCACCTCTCCACGGTTTCTCCTCTTAGTTCCTCCTACGGCCCCAAGAATGAAATCCACAGAGGTGGCCTCAGCATTCCTAGGTTCCCAAAAGGCCCCTAGTTTTCGAATGGTCCAATTTTTTTTTGTCCCACGAGTTACCAGGGAAATAGAAGGTCCACTCCAGCAGAGCCCTGAGTGCTGGAGTGAGGTCTAAATACTCCGAGATGCGACCTTATTTCTCGGAGGCACCGTTCGTGACGCTGTTCCCCAGGACATTCAGCCTGAGCACGGTAGCTCACACCTTGGCTTGGAATGGCTATTGCAGGTTTGTGTTTTCCACTCCCTGAGCGATGGGTTCGCCACACTCCCTACGCTATATTATACATATAAGTATAATAAGAGTAAAAAAGAAGTACTTAAGGTACTATGAAAGTAGTTACAGAGTAGTAAAACCAGGTCTTTGAAGAAATTATGTATATATTGTTATGACCCTCTTTGCTGGCTTCAAAACCAACACCCTCTCCGGGGCCAAGGGGGCCCTAACATGTCCCAGGCCAGCTCACAGCAGAGACAAAAGTACCCTCTATTCCAGGGGCAGGTCGCACGAATGCTTCAGAATTCTCTCTCTTCCACGGACGTCTGGGGAAGTACACTCTAGGAAATACTCCTGCCGAGGCAGATTAACAACAGGATTGAATTAAATAGATTCATGTATTGCAAATTCAAAACACAGTACATAGGTCATTACAGTACAATTCAATACAAGAAATGCATACTACACAAACCTAGCTAACGTGTTTATACCTCATGATCTCTGAAAACGAAACTCTCTGAGTGATGGCTTTTCGCGGGAGTTTACAGTCTATCGTTAAAGGACACAATCAAAAAAGGAAACAATTGTACAGCTTACATGATGTTCGGGGATCTTCGTCTTCCGGCTTCCAGGGGCACCTCCCGAGTTTAGGACAGAACCGAAGTTTACACAGGCATGGCGAAATACCAGCGCTAAACCCGTAGGCTATTCAATTAACATCGCAGGTGCATTTGCGTTCAATTTGGTCGGCAAAAGCCGGCCGCGAACTGTGATTCGACCCGACGGGTCGTAACGTGCGCCCGGGGCGGCTTGCAATTCTCAACGGTCTGCGGACGCGGTGGTGCGCGGGAGTGCAGAGGGGAGAGGAAGTAGGAAGCAGGGAAACAGGGGGGAGCGGGGTGTTGTTGAAACTGCCGCGGTGATTTTAGGGACTCGAATTCTCTGTCGTTTAGGGCGTACCATAACAATATCAACAACTCTAATTTAGAAAACTGCATGCTCTGCTTCGACCTTTTTCATTTATTTATTTTTATACGATTCCCAGTTTACTATTTTTCCATCTCGCATGGTGCAGTGTTTTATTTATTTGAAGTTTTACTCATTTACATGTTATTTGAGTTTAAAAAAAACGAATGAGTACTTTTATTTTTACCGTGACGATTCACGGTTACGGTATCGTGACCGCATAAAAAGCCAAGAAACATTCCATCCTTAACACGATGTACAGGTCTGTTTCCCCCAAAGGTAAAAAAGTCATCATTTGCTTGCATCTCTCTCACACACCGCACCGTGACGTCTCGTATACTTGCCGTGACGATAATTTTGAAAGTTTGGAATATAGTTACAAGGAAGTGCGAGTGAATTGCAAAAATTCAAATAGTCAAATATCAAAGCGCTGATGGTTTTGCTTTTGTTTTTGAACATACTCTGCTGCAGCTCTTTCTCATCCATTAAACAACAACAACAATAAAAATGTTCGTGTGAAACCGCTATTAACTATGTAGTAGATGAGTGGAAAAATTTTAGAGATAAAAAAAGTAAAATTATTGCAGTATTTCTAGACTTAAAGCGGGCATTTGAAACAATCGACAGAGATAGATTAATCAAAAAATTAAGTAACATTGGAATTAATGGTAAAGAAAGTAAGTGGTTTGCAGATTACCTATCAGAAAGAACACAAATAACAAAATATGGTGGTATAACATCTGAACCACATAGTACCAATAAAGGCGTTCCGCAGGGTTCTGTCTTAGGTCCATTGTTGTTCATTATATACATGAATGATATTATCAAAGTGTTAAAGCATTGTTCAATTAAACTATTTGCTGATGATACGTTGTTATACATAGCCAGTAAAAATTTACAGGACGCCATTGAAAAAATACAAATTGATTTAAATTATGTAGCGTTTTGGCTTCACCAAAACAAACTGAAACTGAATGTAGCGAAAACAAAGTTTTTAATTGTGGATAGCCTAGGTGGAAACGAGCAGGCAATACTAAAAATTGATAACGAAAGCATAGAAAGGGTTAACAGTATTAAATATCTGGGTGTAATATTGGATGATAAATTGAAATTCGATGAACATTTAGAATACATAACAAAGAAAATTGCTAAAAAAGTTGGATTCCTAAAAAGGATCAGAAATAACTTGGATCTGAAGACAGCGCGCCTTGTTTATAATTCTATTGTAACTCCGCATTTAAATTATTGTTCTAGTGTTTTATTCTTATGTAACGAAGCCCAAAATAATAAACTACAGGTTATACAAAATAGGGGGATGAGGATGATTTTAAAATGCAACATTTTTACTAGAGTTAAAATTATGTTACAAAATTTAAATATGATGACTACAAAACAACATATAATATATAATACATTAACAATGATTTACAAACTTAAAAATAATATGCTCCCAAATTATCTGCAGAATACTATTGTGTTTCAAGAAAATGTTCACAATTATCCTACGAGAAGACGCGGAGACTTTAGGCTTCCCAAAACTAAACTTTCGTGCACACAAAATAGCGCATTTTATAAAGGGCAAAAACTATATAACAGTCTGCCAAATGTTGTAAAGGAAGCCTCAAGTCTCAGCACTTTTCGAAGGATATGTGCATTATATGTAAAAAATAGTTTTTGATTATTTACCAATGTTATTCTCATATCTTATTCTTTTATAATGTATTTTTGTCTAGCTATCTTTTTTATTTAGTATTCTTTTTTAAAATGTATTTGTAAATGTTACTGTACATACTTGTTAATTGTATTTTTTTATATTTTCCCACTAGATGTATGAAAATATTTACGTACATCTAAATAAAAATTTCAAAAACGAAAAAAAAAAATAACAGTTCGAAATAAGACAAACGGTGAACGTATGTCTGCACCCCCCCAAAAGAAGCAAAGAATCATTATCATACATCTCCCTCACACGAATTAGGAAAATGAAACGCAATTCCCATCACAAAAAAGTAGTACTTTGGAGGAAACATTCGCACGTGCTTTGTGAGTCTCACCATTATTTAATGTATAAGAAAGATCTGCAGCATTATGGCGATAAGGAGCGTATCTTTATTAGTAACCGTGAATCGTCACGGTAATTACAAAAGCGTTCTATATAAGTCCGGCTGGGCGTGTAAATCAAAAATATTTTATATAATGCTGATAAATGAAAAATTCTCTAGATTGACGACCGACGGCTGACTATTATCGTGATTCAGGATTTTTGACTTCAGATACTAATATCTACAGAGCTAAGGTCGTACGAATATCTATGACGGTCCCAGTGGTGACTAATATCTATGGAGCGTAGGTTGGACTAATATCTACAGAGGGCAGCTGAGAAAGAGGTTGTAAAGAAAAGCACAAATTTCTTCAATTACGTAATTACTAATTACGTAAAGGCTTAAACGTTTAAAGTACGTACATTAATTTGAGAGGCGGGAATGGGTACCGCCGCCCCGGGAACCTTTATTGGATAACCAACACCTCTGCCATAGGTCACCCCAAGTGGTTCGCTACGTTTGGTGATTTAGCAGGGGTGCCCGGGTTCATGGGGTGAGGTTTGTCTAGGTCTTGGAGGCGGATGACCAGGACATACTGAACCCAAGATTCCTACCCACCCCTTAAACCCTTTTCCTTTCCAGAACTCTCCCCTCCTTCCTTTCCTTAAAAAAAACCCTCCACACAGCATCATATGTGAGCATAAAGATGACATAGGCCCTGAGGGAAATTATGTTCCTCAGGGCCTCCTGTGTGGAGCTCATGTAAAAAATGAATTTTTTGCATAATGTTACGTATTTTGCTGTTTACGAGGACAATAATTTATTGAACAAACATGGAGGTCATAATACAAAGATATTTATTTCTAAATACACGGCACCACAACCTAACCTAACCTAACCTAACCTAGCTGACATAGAAATGGTCATGGTAACAGGCTAAATAATTTAGAAGCACTCGAAATAAAGAAAGCTGTTAAAACAAAAACCCAAATCCTTAATAATCTGCTAAATGTGACCAATAGTCCGCATATATTAGAGATTTTTACATACATACATACATAAATTAAGTTTTTTAAACTGCATAGCAATATTACGTTATTCCAATATGATATACATAATTGCAAATCTAACCTCTGCCAGTGCTGTAGATATTCGTCCACACTTTGGTTCTTATAGATATTAGTCAGCAGTTTGAGCTGTAGATATTTGTAAGCACTTTGGTTCTCATAGATAGTCCGATTTGTTCAGTTTTTGGAATTTCTGTAGATATTAGTAGACGCCTCCGGATTTTTCCTATAGACGCTGATGAACTGTTTCACAGAAAAACCATAACTAAAGATTTCAGGTGTCAACATTAGCTGCAGTAACAATTTTTAAGACTTGCCAAATTTCGAATTTCCTCTGTGGTACATTAGAGATTTAATGAACCCTTGTGAGTGTTAAATCATAGGAATGTGCTGACTGTAATTTTATTGCGGTCCTCCCCGTGGCGATGGCAATTCAACAACCGGAAAGAGGTTGTAGAGATAATCGCGAACAACTGTTGCGTAACGACTTGGCGGTCCATCCTACTAAAAGATTACTGTGTCAAGAATACCACTGTGAAAAGCTTTTAAGTTCTGGGAATGTTTCGTGCATGCCAAAACACATGATTGTGGAATTATTTTAGCTTAGCTGCAATTTGGGAGGCGGGTATGGGTACCATTTATAGGATAACCAATACCTCTGCCATAGCTCACCCCATGTGGTTCGCTACGTTTGGTGACTTAAGAGGTGCCCATGTTCATGGGGTGAGGTTTGTCAGGATCTTGGCGGCGGATGCGTCTGCACACCAGCTGCATGGCAGGCCGGAATGGGAGAGAATGGTTGAGGGAGTTCCTTTGACTACTCCAGAAGTGCCCTCTTGGAACTTTGGAACATCGTCTTGCACCTCGGTGGGAGGGATGGATTCATAGACACTCCAGATTCTTACTCACCCCTAATACCCTTTTCCTTCCCAGAACTTCCTCTCTTTCCTATCCTTAAAAGACCCTCCACACAGCATCCCCAAAGGTGACATAGGTCTTGCGGGGATTATTTTTCTTCAGAGCCTCCTGTGGGAAGCTTATATAATAAAAATGTGTATATCAGCTCTGGAGTTCTGATACCAACGCTGACGTCTGACGGCCTTCGTGGTTGAGTGGTTAAGTTCCTTGGCTGAGAATCCAGATTTGCGGGTTCAAATCAAGGGCCCGTAGATACTTTAATAGTATACAAATGCTAACCCTGTAAAAATCACAAGTGCGCCCACGGTTGAATTTGGCAGCCACCTCTGGTCTGGAGCTCTAAAATACCTAAAAGAAACCCTAGACTCTGTGCAAAAACGGGCGGTCCGTTTGATAGATTCTCCTATCTAAACAGAGGACTGCAATCTTTAGAGCCCAGGTGTCGGGTGGGAATGCTATCCTTGTTCTACCGGTACCAATGGAAGATGCTCCGAGGAACTAGCGTCATTGATCCCCTCGGCACCGGTGCATAGTCGGGAAATACGCCAAACGCGTGCCCAACATATGTACACAGTTGACATTTGTCACATAAGAACGGGTGGCTTCTTCGACTCGTTCTTGTGTTCAACAGCTCGGCTGTGGAACGATTTACCGGCCTCTGTGTTTCGTCCTTCCTACAAGATGGGTCTCTTTAAGACCAATGTTCATACCTTCCTCTCATCAACATGACCCTCCACACAGCATCTCAGATGACATAGGCCCTGAGGGAAATTATTTTCCTCAGGGCCTCCTGTGTAGAGTTAATGTAAAAAAAAAAATAAAATAAAAGAGATAAACTAGGTACCAAACTTATTTGATTAATAATTTTACATTTGAAATATATTTTTATATGTTTTACTTTTTGATTGATGTCGTAATTTTGAAATATCAGATCGCCTTTTGAAAGGCAATGATTGAGCCAAATATTTTTTTATAAATTCTTTCCGCTTCACATTTCTTACAATTGCAATATTTTATGGTTTTTCATGGGTCTGCGCGCTAGCAATAAGGAACTCCAGTGAAAAATATCATAGCTTTAAAAAAATATGTTCATATACACCAAGACACGCTGATTCTGAATACATAAGTTTTATTAAATAATATTAAACGTAGAGTTTTAAAAAAATATTAAAAACTCAATTTTTCATCATTTCTTTAAAACACAGAGCCAAGTTGGTATTATGAAAATGTTTAGTGGTGACGTCAATGGTCATATGCTGCTCACCATTCACCTGCTGATAGAGTGTTGAAGTTGTATCATAAACAAACCAATCATTTATGAATCAGTTGTATTGAAAGCCATTCAACATTTCGTTTTATTATTGGTTTATTTTCGTATTTTTTATAGAGACTTAGACAAATAATAGTTGTGTTTATTGAAACATTATTTAGGCCCTCAGCAATTAAAATGATGACAGAAGAGGGCTATATTTTCGGACAATCTGATAATTTCCAGGATAATGTTTTTCGAATATAATACGGACCATGAAAGTGCCGAATTTCGTGGAATAAAAGCTACTAAGTAAGTAAATCACCTTATCAGTTGTTTTTGAAAGTCGGAGTTAGCTGTAAAAAAAGATTTTTGATAATCTACAACAAATTTTGCCTATTTGAGGTTAAATTCGTGTCACATTTGACATTTGGTTTACGATACATCGATCGTATTTTTGAATTGTTTTTAGTATCAAGGGCTTTTTATACAAGTAATTACACAATCGTCATGATCAGTGTATTATAAATACTTGTACTTCTGTATGTGTTATACATAATATAATGTATTATGTATAACACGTCGCGCCTGAACACGAAATTTGATGGCTTACGATGTCATTTGTATTTGCAATGAAAAATATGATTTATTGTTATTATATATTGCACTTTGGTTCAATACAATAACAGTAGCGATGAGATGTTAACATTTTACCAATATTTTTCTATATATTTTATTTATTTATTTATTTATTTATCTATAATAAAATATATTTAAAATGGTTTTATTTGTATGCCTGTCTCACTAAGGGCTTTTTATACAAGTTATTACACAATTGTCATGATCAGTGTATTATAAATACTTGTACTTCTGTATGTGTTATACATAATATAATGTATTATGTATAACACGTCGCGCCTGAACACGAAATTTGATGGCTTACGATGTCATTTGTATTTGCAATGAAAAATATGATTTATTGTTATTATATATTGCACTTTGGTTCAATACAATAACAGTAGCGATGAGATGTTAACATTTTACCAATATTTTTCTATATATTTTTTTTATTTATTTATTTATTTATCTATAATAAAATATATTTAAAATGGTTTTATTTGTATGCCTGTCTCACTAGGGTATACCTGTGTCGAGACAGGCGTACAGGTATATAAATGAATATAGTAGTTGCAAGGATATTTCAGGTAAAATACATATTATGAATAGAATTAAAACAGAAGGGTGATTGGACGGGTGGTAGATCTTTTAAAGAGAGTTATTTTTAAAATGTTGGAGATGGAGTAATGAAATAAATTTTGCCTAATCTATTTATAGGTTAAATTTGACAGGATTCCATTATTTTCATTTATTTTATAAGGGTTAGGTTGTATGTGAATAGTTATTTCTGACTATGTGTGATTTATTTTACAGATATTTGTGATAGTGTGGCGTCCAATACTTATAATCCATTTTTTAATATCTTGTTTGAATTATGTAAAGGAGTCACTTTGTCTGATCGTAGTTGGTAGTGTATTGTGTAGTTTGCAAGCTATGTATTTAGAGTGTCTTTGCCCGAAGGTGGTTTTGAAAAAAGGAGTTTGGAGAAGTTCGTTGTTTTTGGCTCGGGTATTGTGTATTGTTTGTGTAGCTTTGTAGGGTGTTTTGTTGTTTTGTGTAAATTAAGTAATTAATCTTTTAAAGCAGTTAATCTTGAAACTCCTCGACTTCTCACACCTAAAGTCATTCCTCCATTGATTCTTCCATTTAAAATGACAACACCTGTTTAATGTAATTAAAACTATCGGTTTGTGATGACGTCACACAGTCCACCATAGATACGGTGGTTGTCGGGGGATCTTGAAAAATTAAAACTTTGAAAATTATTTTAACTATTAAGACTAACAATAAAAATAAAAATAAATATGCAGTTATTTAAGTTTGAGGTCATTATTCATAAAAAAAATTAAAAAATGAACTGGTGTTCTCTGTTATGTAAAATCTCAAATGCAAAATGAAATGAACATTTAAAATTTCGTGTGGAAATCCAATAAATTCGAGAAGGATCGCTCTTAAATAAAAGATTACGCTTGTAGCCACGTTTTCAGTTGGTTCTTCAAGGATCCCCTACCGTTTTATCCGTCGCATTATTTACATGATTTGTTTAAAGACTTACAACGGCTTCCTCGGGGTTTAATCCTGATTATATTTCACGGCGGATATGTGGGGATTCCCCCGGAGCTATTGGCGAACTGGAAACTTGGGATAAAACGGGGATATTGATTTTTATTGGGGGAATATTTAAACTCAGATTTAGAGAGAACATAAAAGCGTTTTTGTTTTGCGAAAAGAGATGTGTAAAAAAGATTATTTTAAATGTAAGGCAATAAGATAAAACACGGAATCTAAGTGAAAAACGAAGGGAGAGTTCTTTCGAAGCTGTTCGTTGGTTTCAATAAACTCAACACGATGAAACAATTAAACTGTGGCGGTCACTTAACCCGCTCTGCGAAGTTTACCGCTGCGCCACTGGACTCTAGCCGAATGCACTGGAAACTATGGCATACCTACCTGCAGCGAGTGCCGTAAGTAGTAGAAATAATAATCCGCCACCTACGCGAAAGAGCTAGAACGTCTGGCTGTACCGTTCAAGTGCCCGCAGAAAGTTCGAGTGATCTCTCGCCTTTGTGTGAGTTCACGCATTACCTACCGGGAGACTAATTACTCGCCACGAGTATATAAGCCAGCGTTCGCTCGCTCAGACTCAGTCAGTCAGTACTTTCCATTCATCGAACAAGGAACACAGTCCGAGCAGTGCAGTAACTCTTTACGTGCCTGCGCCCGGCACGGGCCTCGCGCAGATAGTAGTGAACACCATTTATCCAGCGTGACCCAGGAACATTCCAGCACCTTCGAGGAACTTCTCCAACTACCATCTCGACATGAGATGTCAGTCAGCATCCTGCAACGAGCAGCAACTACAACCGGCAACGCGCCAGCATCAGCATCCTGCAATGAGCAGCAACCACAACCGGCAACGCGCCAGCATCCAGCATCCTGCAACGAGCAGCAACCACAACCGGCAACGCGCCAGCATCAGCATCCTGCAACGAGCAGCAACCACAACCGGCAACGCGCCAGCATCCAGCATCCTGCAACGAGCAGCAACCACAACCGGCAACGCACCAGCATCAGCATCGCCTCTCAAGGTTCCTTCCTGTGTCACGTGTGTGCTCCGACCCACTGGACACACAGCCGCCATATCCCGTCAACACGACGTCGATCGACCGCCTGGATCAAGGTCATTCTACACCGCCATGGTGTAGGGCAACACGCCGGCTTCCTGAAGACCTGTGATCTTCACCGCCGTAGTGTCCTGACCTTCCTTCACTCATCACCACTGTCACTCCGCTCCGCATCGACCTCCGCTACGTAGCTACAATAAAGACTGACTCATACATCGACTGACGCCTTTCATTTCTCTCACGTCCCGACTCTACCGATCCGGCCCGCTCCCTCAAAACTAACAAAATAACATTCGATAACCAACGTTTTTGCCATACGTCGCCCAGAGCTATTCGCCACACTTGGACCATGTATCGCTGTCCGAAACGTAGCGCAAAATGGCATAACACCTCAAAAATAAAGAAAATTAATCCAAGCGTATTTTTTTATTTTTATCTATTATATTCTTCTTCAATATTTTTCAAGTGATACTTCTATAGCCCCGCTATGATTTGTATTTCGGATGTTGTGCGTCGCACAACTGCGCTCATTGACCGCTTTGATTATGATGTCACTTTTAAAAGTTCCTATTGGTTGAGATATGAAACGGCAATTAGGCTGGTCTGCGCTCATTGGTCGGTTTGATTATAATGATTATGATCTCACCTTGGTTGGTTGGTATTGGTTGAGATTGTTTTGGTAAAAATTCGAGTGCAGTAGTTTCTTGAAATTTTTTTTTCATTTGAATATACCGCTCCACACCAGCTGGCTATAAGGCTTTAGCATCCCCATTATGAGGTGTGTTGTGAAGTGTGGAGGGGAGGGAGATATTAAGAGGAAGGTTGCGAAATATCTAACTGTTCAGATCTAGTTTACAATTTGGGAGGCGGAAATGGGTACCGCCGCCCGGGAAACATTTATTGGATAATCAACACCTCTGCCTCAGGTTACAAGTGGTTCTCTACGTTTAGTGACTTAGCAGGAGTGCCCGGGTTCATCGATGGAATTACTTGAAAGAATTAAGAGTGCCCACCAGACAAACTAGACTAAATCACACACTAAACACTCCTCGATGCAACACTAACTCTAAACAAAACACATTCATTAACCGCGCTTCACACTTTTTTAACAATTCATACAATGAATTCGACTTATTCAACACAGCACCCCAAACTCTAAAAAAAATAAACAATAAATAACTTGTAAACATACACAAACTATTATACTTCTATACAAATAACTTATTCACTCCCAGATTAGATCCGTCCCCTTCCCCTCCCGCCCACTATCCCATCCCAAAAGCTATTATAACTATTATAACTTTTATAACTTTCTAATCTCTCTAATTAATACACACCAGTGAAAACCTATTATTGGTTCAATAACATATGCATATGTAAATACACCTAAGTAAATAATGTAACTGTTGGTTTTCCAAAATAAAAAAAATAAAAATGTAAGGTTTGTCTGAGTATTGGTGGTGGATGCGTCTGTGTGGCGGGCCGGATAGGGAGATACTTGTTGACGGCGATCTTTTGACCTCTCCAGCAGGACTCTCAGTGGGGGGGATGGATTCATACGTCCGTCACTCCTGGAGACACTGGCCTCCTGATTTCTACCCAACCATCAAAACTTTTTCACTCCAAGAACTTCAACTCCTTTCACAAAATACCCTCCACACAGCATCCCAAAAGATGACCGAAAAATTATAAATATGTAACACTCACCCAAGGATCAACCAAAAATCTATTCTAGCTAAATTTATACTTAAGTCCGATATCAACAAGGAATGTTGAATGATGCTCTCTGCTTTGCTGTTGTACTTCATTCGTCTTTAAAGATTGAGCCAGTATCAGATCAAGACCAATGCCAAGGTCAAATTAACTGCTTTCCATGCATATAATTGATGGTTCTTCGAGTTTATTTTAATTATTCTCCAAATATGTCCGATAGACGGTTACAACGAAGAAATTTCCGAGTTTGTAAAATATTATTTTTATTTAAATTCCTTCCACTGCAGGAAAATACTGTTGAATCCCGGTCAGTTAAATTCTTTATAGAATGTTTCGGTTTCACGCCATTTAAACTTGTATGTAGCGGAACACACGGGATATAATTTTACATTCCGTAAGTTTTTCAACAAATATCAATATATTTTAATGAAACTGCATTTTAAATAAACTCGGAAAATATACAGTGACCCTTTCAAAAAGGAGTCCACCTCTCTAGACTGCTTCCCAAATAAAGTGCCCAGCTCTAAGGAAAAAATGGCTTTTTATAACCTCTGATTTCAAAAATAATTGAATGGCCCAAAGTTCTATATTTAAAGAAAAATCAACTGGCGTTTTAAACCAAACAAATATTGAAAAAATAAGAGGTACGTGACTAGACTTAATTGTGATGAAATGTAAGCTTCCTATATGGAACTAATGCAAAGATGAAGATCACATGCGGTAGAAGTGAAACCTTCGGAAAATTAAAGTAGACAAGAGTGGGAAGGCTAAGAAGCAAGGAGGAGACGGATAGGTTACGAAGCACTACGCAAAGAGGAGACCGATTATACTATCTCATTGTCATTCACTGTGTGTGTTTGTCTTTTTTTGTGTCGCTTCTTCGTTTCATCGTGTTTCAAATCACAACGGTGCCAAAGAAGTTTTCACATCAAAAAAATCAGTAAACATTGTGTGATCCGTTTAACACCCTTTAGAACAATGGTCTTCCACCAGGGCGATACTTAGTGTATTGAAGTCAACTGCTTCGACCATTACGCTACGGAGTCCACCAATACGTACGATCGATCTCCAGCTCTCTGCAGGTTATCCCCACTCTAATAAAAGAAGTTCTTAAAAGCATCAGAACTATTACAAATCTTCAAGTCAAACTTTGAAATAACTTCGGAATCCAATGCAATTTCCCGGGTCGTTATTGGAGAAGCAACCAGACTCGTGCTACGAAGAAAATTACCTGTCCACGAAAATGCTATCAATTTTATTAGAGTACCTACTTTTACGTTTCTTCTTTACGTGCATTTTTAAATTTACTAGACTGCATAATAATTATTACATATATAATAAATAAAATATAAGAATTTTGTCATTGAAACCAGAAGACAACATCTAAAAGCTGAATTTTTTAAAATAGATTTTATGTTTATTTTTATTTTTAACTAGTAAACCCTCAAATTGTAATATTTAATTAATGAAATCAAAATTAGCGACGTGAAAATATAATTTTTATCGAAGTATGCAAATACTTTGTGGTGTGACATTATATATATATATTTATATTTTTATTACCAGATTTAAATGTCCGGGTTAAATTTTCCCCACAGGAAAAACTAAACCCTTTCACACACTTCTCAAATGATCATCTAGTATCCACGCTATGCAATTGCACTATATAAGTATTATAAATACAAAACAATACAAGAACAACATGTCAACCTACCAGAGACCAAATGAGAAAATAATTCATCGACTCCAGATATTTTCATATCAGAGGGTTCGGCTCTGTGGAATTCCTAATTGAACCTTGTTAGCATTGCCGCAACTTACGGCCTTTTGCTAAACCAAACCTGGAAAGGACATGCAATAAATAGGCCAACAGAACTAGCTCAGGAAGCCGGCGCAAGCAAGGTTCCTCTTAAAACCAAGGCGAGTGTTGTGGTTCGCTTGTGAATTCCTCCTCCTACTTTCCTCACAATCTCCAGGTCTCTTTCCTCAATCAGAACACAGTTTTGCACGTAAAGGGTTTATTCATTTAGAAGGAGACAGGGTTTTACAATTGCCAGCCTCGGCAAACTACCTATGGGTACTTGCTAGGTCTAGTATTTTAACATGGCGGGGAACTCTCTCTCACTCTCAACTCTCCACACGTGTTAGTGAATTTAAACGCGGGATGTAGCACACAAGAGGGGACAAAGATTCATTTTACTCACAAAGCAGGAAATGAGGTAGTCGTCAGACAGGCTACTGTGGGCTGGAGCCTTCTCGTGCACAATACACATTATAGAAACAATCACGAGTTTTTAGGTTCTCGAACAGCGCACTAGCGCAATCACTGGGACACTGTTGTCGCGCCAGGGGCAAGCGGTTGAATGAGTGCCGGGTGCCAATCGGCACTGGGGCCACGGACCTCCGCGTGCGGAGAGGGGGGCGGAGAGGGGGGCGGTGCGGCGAGCTGTGCACTGGGACCCAATTCACTAACTCCTCGCAACAGGAATAAGGGACTCTATTCTTTATCTTTTGTAACGTAACAACCTATAAATCCTACTGATCCCTCAATATAAATATTTAAAAAATCTTTTGTAATCCTACATGTATTTAAAATGACTGATTTTTGCATTTTTTTGTATAAATTCTTTGACAAATCTAATATGCCTAAATTTTGAATGAGAGACCTAGGTATAATGCCAGTAGCCGAAATAACAAATGGTAATATTTTTATAGTCTGAGAATGCTAAATTCTTTTAATCTCATTTCCTAAATCTGTGTATTTTCTTATTTTTTCAGAAACAGTTTTTTGAATATTACAAGAATTTGGAATAGCTACATCAATGAAATATATGTTATATATCATTATCATCATTACATAGTATAAAATGAAGTCGCTCAAAATGTATGTGCGCGTTAAACTTTTAAACTACGGATTTTAATACGGTTTTCACCAATAGATAGAGTGATTGAAGAGGAATGTTTATATGTATAAAACATGTAAATTATGTCAGAGAAAAGCCGAGAAATCTAAAGAAAACATATTTTTGTGCGTTTTAAACGGCTGACGGGCCGTACTATAGTGAATAGTCACTTTTGAAATTCGTTCTATGGAAGAAATTGCAAAATAGATGTCCTAGAGTAAGTAGGTATTTGATTTTCCCTTTTCAAATATCCAGTTTTGCATTGCAAGCATTGTATAATTAGTGGCGAGTTAATTAGTTTATATGTATAATACATGCTTATTATAGTAGAGAAAAGCCGTTAAATTCAAATATTCAATTCAGGCAGCGGGCAGCTGGCAAGCGGGTGGTGTGGATTTTATAAAGATTAGGTAATGGCTTTGTGTTTCGTTAGCCACAGCAACGTGTTGTCGGGTATGCTGGTCATAGTATACAATGAAGTCGCTCCAGCTGTATGTGCGCTTAGATCTTTTAAACTACGCAACGGATTTGCATGCGATTTTCACCAATAAATAGCGTGATTCAAAAGGTTTATATGTATAGGTTTATATAGGTTTATATATAGGAGAAAAGCCGAGAAATTCAAAGATTCAATTCAGGCAGCGGGCGGCGGGCAATCTTTACATAATATAAAATGAAGTCGCTCACGCTGTCTGTGCGCTTAGATCTTTTAAACAAAGCAACGGATTTTCATGTGGTTTTCACCAACAGATAGAGTGATTCATGAGGAAGGTTTTTGGGTATATAATTTGTCACGGTTTTGTGTAAATTGGTTGAAATATATAATATATCTGTGCAAGCGGCAGCGGGCAGTGGGCTGGCAAACGGACGGTGTGGATTTGATTTAACAGATGGCGTTGGTTATAAAGGTTAGGTAATGGCGTGGCATTGTGTTTCGTTAGCCACAGCAACGTGTGTCCGGGTCCGCTAGTTATACATGAAACTAGCTGGTTCCCGGCATGCGTTGCTATGCCATTAAATAAAGAAATTGTTATTTCCTGCGTGTCCTTTCCCATTTGTCCCGTTCCCCTTCCGCCTCCCCTTCCTCTCCCGCGTCCCCTTCCCCTCTCGCGTTCCCACTCCGCTTCCTCAACCTTCCCTCTCCCCACTCCACTCCCCCTTTCACCCGTCCCGCGAAACCCTCCTCCCGGGTTCCCCCCTCTACCCTCCCCCCTCCCCACTCCCGCATTCCATACATTCAGTCCCGATAAATTCTTTTGCAATTTTTTTGTACAAATTTCATAATGCTAGAGCTCACCAATAGTTTTATACGAACCTTGTGCTGACAATAATGAAGACAACAATAAAAGAATTATCTAATTTGGTGTAGTCGTTCGGAAGTTATGCGCGTACATACATTTCACGGATTCATTTTTATTTATAGAGAAGAAGAAGAGAAGAAGAAGAAGGATAAGCACATTTTGTAAAACACCACTCATTATTTGAATTATTATTTAACAGCCAACCAGGTTACGCTTAGCTCAAGTTTCATCGGGGCTTATTATATAAACTAAAGATAATTGCATACGGACACATATATATAAAATAAAATAAAAGAATGAGTAAAAGAGATCGAAATAGAATAGATGACACCCAAAATTATTACTTGATGGGTATGTAGGGAGGGAGGGGAGGAAACAGTGTCAGCATATGTTAGAAAATATAAATACATATATCTAAAAACAAAAGCAGAAAAAGATACGGTCGTATCTAGGAATCGAGCCCGGGACATTTGCCTTGCCGAGGCAGAGCTCTACCACTGAGCTAATGTGATCCTATCCGATTTTTATTTTTTTATGTGAATACCTCACAAGACTCCCATCTGCTAGAGACTACGGCATCCACAATTGGGTTATGTTATAAGGCTGAAGGCGAGTAGGGATGGAAAGGAGATGGGGAAGACGAGGGTGGGGAAGTACCTGGCTATTCAGATCTAGTTACCAAACACGACTCAAGTCATTTCAAGCGACGTTTCAATTCTAATTGGTGGTCTTACACCAGGGCGATACCGAAAATATCTTTTACTCTGGAACGTGTTGTAAATATACTAAATTTAATTAATTAATTAATTGTGAAGTAACACAAATTGATCAGTGGAGGTTATCCACCTCTTACCCGCCCTGGTATAAGTAACAGATGGTTACTCCTTCAAGTCTCTCGCAAGATTCTAATTTTTTTGTTAAACGAAGCTACATTTATTTATTTTGAACGAATCTAGACCTCCAGTGTCCTTGCATAAGTTGTTAGTAAGCAGTATGCAAGTACACGAATTGATTACATAAAATTTATTTGCCCACGCCGGGATTCGATCCCGTGACTTTTGGATTACGAGTCGAGAGCCTTACCCTCGACCATGGAGGCCGTCATATTCAACTGCATCATACTTCGACTAAGAACTACCAACATTATCTTAATTTAGTATCCCATATTTTATTGACTATTATCTTTATATATAATTTCAATATTCAGTTCAAACTGAATGCTATCTTGGATAAATTTATCGATTTTTATTTGATATGCGACATCTATTGACTTTTCTACAAGTCTGAGATGAGTACTTAATTCAATTTATAACTTAATTTAACTATTATTACTTATTGGGTTAAAAATGAAAGGTTTTACTAATTAAGTTATTTTTTTAAAATTATGGTACCTACGACATATTAATTAACCACGTACTTGTACTCTCTTTCAGTCGAGACCAAAATTTCCTTTACTTTTATACTCCATATAACGTCAGGAATCACTGGTTAAAATATTAAGTACGCCCTATAGGGTTAAAACACCCTGTACACATCATCACTCTTGGCTCTACAACCCCTGGTGGGTCTTGGCCTTCTCAAGAATCTTCCTCCACTCATCTCGGTTTTGTGCCAGCTCTCTCCAGTTTAGAAGCTCCAAGATAGATATATTTTTGAGAACGTTTTCGCTCCATCTTAAGAGGGCATTACCAGAGAAAGCCGGAAATACGTCATTTTCAAAAAAGTTTTTAGACGTATTGACTCTTTTCCACAAAAAATTATAAATGGATTTCGAAAGATTGTTCTTTTATCTAGCATAGTTATGTAATAAATTTTTAGAATTTTTTTAAATTTTTAGTATAATAAGGTTATTCCATAGGTCGTTGGCAGATTTGTTAAATTTTCAAAAAAGTTTTTGTATTATACCACACCCATTTCAAATAATGTAATCATGCAGTAAAATAAATCAATACATTATCTAGCAAAGTTATGTATTAGAATTTTAATTTTAGTTTCAATAAAATCATTAAAAAATATGTAAGTACATGTGTTTCTTGACGAAAATTGGTCCATTTGTGTATTTATTTGCGCACTTACAAACTAATATATTTCAGATTTTTTTAACATTCTTATTAAATTTAGACATTATTGAAAAATGATAAATACTTATAATCAAAAAATAACTACAAAAGGTACACTATTTTAATAGTTTTATCATCACGCCTTTCAGCATTTTTGGATGAAGGTATAAATTAAAGCTAACTTGGATTGAAATAAATTCGATATTGAGTTATAATTTAAAAAATCTGGTACGGAGAAAAATCAATCTTTCTCATTGTAACCGCCCTGCACGATCGGAAGAACAACTTTCGACGAAATGTGGATTTTCGTCCGCTGGCTGGTTAAACGCTCTTAATCTTGGTCTTCCCAGGCTCCTTCGCCCTGTCGGTCTTGAGTCTCAGCAGGGACTTTGGTGCTTGATGCTCGGTCATTCTCTCTACATGACCCAGCCATCACAGTCTTCCCAGTTTTCTAAATTCCAGTATGCATTTAAAAAAAATAATATAAATAATAATTAATCACTACTTATTGCAACATTTTTGCCTACTGTGGTTCATTTCATCTAGTTTTTTTTTTTTTTTTAATTTGACCTCAATTGGTCAACCAGTCACATCTATGCGCAAAAAATATTGTATTTTTTCGAGCTATCAATTTCGTTGTGTAATATTTTGCTCGCCATTTCTAGCACTCGCCACGAAATCTGCCGGAAAAATCGATAGTCATCGAAACCTGGTGAAAATGGCAAAGTGGTTTAGCGAAGCGGCGCTGAACCAATTTCGTCTATTACTTTTACGGCTGTATCGCGTTTTTACAAAGTGTGAGGAGAAAACTGACGATGTTGTATTCTAAGTAGTGATGGGCAAATTCTCGGGAATTTACTTTTGGGGAATATTGCTGAAACAGGAAGATAGAGATAAGATAACACATTAATTAGAGCGATGATATACATGCATAAAATAATAAACCACCTGCTACCAAAATACTTTTCAAGCAAAATTATACACAAGGAATTCAGACAATCAATTAAATTTATTATGACTTACGACTCTCATAACTAAATAATGTTTGTCTCTCTACTGTCACATCTATCAAGGACCTTGGGGTCACTCTAGACTGCAAACTTTCTTTCTGGTGATCACCATTAATAAAATCGTAAACAAATCACTTAATGTACTCGGTTTCATCCATAGAATTAAACCTATGATTTTAAACATATAAGTACACTTAAAATTCTTTACTGTTCGCTGGTTCGCCCTCACCTTGAATATGCTAGTGTCATATGGACTCCTTTCTATGCTGTCCACATTTGTCACATCGAATCTGTACAACGTACATATTTTGTCCCTAAATAAATAATTAAATATCGAAGAATTATATCAGAATTCATATTTAATTTTACGAGTATTTCTAATATGGTCATTTTTTATTTCAAATGTTTTTGGTAAGCTATTTTATTATTTTTTTTATATTTGAAGCTTAAAACATTGCAAATTTTAATCACTAAAGCATGTTTCAAATAAAAAAATAAAAGGTTATTTTATCTAGTTTAATAATTTTTAAAATGGTATTACCATTTGCGACTTTATCTCCAAACATAATATGATACATATAGGACATTTAAAATACCTTCCGAAAATCGATTAGAAATTATTATTAAAAACAGTGCCCACAATAGATAAACACCCTTCTTTGGCTGGATAAGCAACGAACATATTTTTCCATGAACTATTTTTTGTCAGTTTCCACTTTGGTAAGGTTTTTGCGCATTTGGTTGTTTATCAATTGTATAAAATATTCACGACGTTTTTTAGTAAGCCGTACCTTTTTAAATTTAGTACATTAGAAGACAAACTTGTATGAAATAACTTTCTTAGTAACAAAAATAAATTTCCGTCTTTGGGGAATTTATATTAGGTCGGGGAATATTCTCGGGTGCCCATCACTAATTGTAAGGCTTGCTCGTGGTGCTCATTCCCGTCGGCATTTTTGAAAAGGAATACAGATATTATTTGATATTTTTATAAATTAACAAAAGGGATAATGTTATTATACCCGTTCATACATGATGAAGGCTAAGCTACATAGTTTGATAAAATATATATTTTTTGTTTTTATTTATAATAATAATATGCTCACGGTAACGATGTGATTCGATACGAATACACCACCCCAGCCATGAGCATTTCTGTGCTGGTAAGACCCGTACACCAGGGGGCACTGATTTGTTAGGACTTAGAACACGTGCTCTGTGAAAGGGAAGTATGTTGGAGTTTAACCGACTGGTGTATATTTCAACTGATTTTCATTTGATATTTAAACAGCATATACAAAGTATTCAAGACAAAATCATCCCCTAAATTAGCGTATTTAGCCGGCTATCATATCTGTTGCCAAATAAATTAAAAAAGATTTATATTATAGTCTGCTATACTCATATTTAAATTATTCTATTGAAATCTGGGGAAACTCATGTGAAACATACATAAATGAATTACATGTAATACAAAACAAGGCAATCAAAATCTATTTCACTTCAAGCCCAGAACATCCACAAAAAAAATATATATGGGAACAAAACTACTAATATAAAGAAAAATATATAATTACATTACATGTCTCTTTATATACAAAATATACAATAAACTTCCAAGTACACAAACATTTTACACGATAACATACACTTAAACACCATCCGCACTATGGTAAACAATCCATTGGCTACGAGGGGGGCAACAATATAATTGCCTCCCAAACGACATGAAAAACGAAAAAAGCTGGGTAAATTAAAAAAAAACACATTAATATTTATTCTTGACAAACAAAATAATGAAATAGAATAGCGCTGTATTGAAATACAGAGGTATTCTATTTGACTTTTTACTGAAAAAAAACCTATAAGCCAATATTGGTATTTAGAATGGGCAGGAATAAAGGAATAGATTATTATTTTGTACGAGTATGTTTGTTTTTTCCCCCTTGCATTGTGTCTTCCTTTTTCTTGCTTCTTCTTGACTCTTCCTAGTTCTTGTGGTCTCTTCTTGCTCTTGTATTTTTTTTGCTTTCATCTCGCTTCTTCTTGCTTCTTCTGGGTTCTTTTTGCTTCCTCTTGTTTTTCTTTTTCTTGACTCTCTTTGACCTTTCCTACATCTTCTTGCTTCATCAAGTCTTCTCTTGCATGTTCTTGGCTTTTCTCGTCTCTCCTTTCCCTTTATTGCTATTTTTTTGCCCTTCTTACCTTTTTTTGTTTATGTTTGTCTCTCCTTGCTTGTTCTTGCTTCTTTTTTGTTCTTCTTATATCTTCGTGCTTCTTCATGGGTCTTATTGCCTCTTTTCGTCTAAGACACCGTGACATCTGTTGAGAGACATTAAAACTATATACTCTAACGAAATCTGTTGAGAGAGATTGAAACTACTTAAAATATATTTACAAACACTGCAAGGTCGTTTTGAAAAAGAAAATGCCGTGTAAAACGCCCATTGTGGAAGTTTAATGTTGCATTTAAGTCCCCAAACGAAAGTCTTGTATTATTTTAGTGATTTATACGTGTAATATGGCCGCTAAAGGGTAAAGATTATTGAAAATAAACTAAAAAACGTAACGTAAAATATTCTACGTAGAAATAACCAGATAACCACATAATACTTTAACACCAAACCTTCATCAGTGGGCCACCTAAAACTAACTTTTCTTTCACCTTTCGAACACCTCTCTCATTCCACCCTCGGGCAGAAAGTACAGGCCGTTGGCCGTTACTAATAATGTGAGGGGTACCTTACCAAGGAAAGGTTATTAGAGTGTGTACAACATATAGTACTATCGCCGGCATATTCGTATATAAAAGTGGGAGAAATCCATTATGAACTACAAGCAGGTAGTTTTGAAGAATTTGCTTTGGTGAATGTAGGTTTTATTTTTGTAAGCTAGCCAGCAAGAACTTTTATGTTTTCATCGCTGTCAAGGATAAAGAGAGGTTGGAAAAAAACCTGACTATTCAGATTTAGTTTGTAAATCATTTTAAAAAGAGTCAAAATATTTAGGTAAGTACATAAATAATTCAAATAAAATATGTAATTAAATTTTTATTGGAATTGCCTTGTTGTAATGACTTTTGAAGTCTATACCAAATTCGACGAAATTTCATTCAACGGAAGCAATCTTCCGAACAGGACCTCCATCAATATGCTTGGTATAACTCTAAGTGACCAGCTCAGGTACGGGGACTCCATCGAAACCAGAGTTAAGTTAGCCTCTTAGAAACTGGGCGTACTGTACAGGGCCCGCAGATACTTTAATACGAGTAGTACACAACTGCTAACCCTGTACAAATCCACTGTTAACCCTGTACACGGTTGAATTTGGCAGCCACCTTTGGTCTGGAGCTCCAAAATATCCAAAAAAAACCCTTGTCTCTGTGCAGAAACGGGCGGTCCGTTTGATAGATTCTCCCATCTTAATTAACCCTTTTCTTGGCAATGTATCCTATAGTATACATAGTTTTTATATTTTTTTCCCTCTTAGACTGGTATACGGGTAAAGAAAATTTTAATTAAAACTGCTTTACCGTATTCTTGACTTGATAATTAGTACCACTAAAGCCATCTACTGTTCAATTAAGAAGAACAGTGACAGTTCAAATTCACACCGCTGCAATACTTCTGCCAACAGAAGACGCACAACTAATTTGTCTGTAAGTAATCTGTATTTATTACCTGCATTATTAGATATGTAGTTATTTTAGGAATAAAAGCGTGTTTATAAGGGTGAAGTGAATAATAAAAAAATAATATTGACTCAAATATGTGACAAATCTTGTTTATATTGCATTCCAAAATGGTGTGTATCCTATGATATACACCGCCAAGTATGTAGTGAATTATATTTGATTGAATGTGTATCCCCTGAGATATAATGCCAAATAGTTTATTATAGTTTATTAAAGTCAAGTTATTTATAGTTTATTGTCTTATGTAGTAAACCCCTTTAAAATCTATATATTATAATTTTTTCATTTTTCCATAGATATAGATATTGAAGAAATACTGACTATAATACCAAAATATGGACCAGATTCTGATATTGAAAGTGATGAAGATGATGAATTACAAGTTGATTCTTCTGCAATGCGCTCTTCAAATTTTGGAATTGTTTATGATGCATTGGGAGAAGATAATGAACCAATGACTCATGTAATTCTGGACAGACGTCTGTATTTTGCATAATATATGGCATAAGGCTTTTTTTCAACTGATTAGAGCAATTGTTTCCTACCATATCACACAAAATAATAGTTTTAATTAGCTTTTAAGACATAATTTTTCATTTTCCATAATAAAATATTTTAAGGTTGATTTGTAATAACCTGGCAATGTATACTATAGGATACAACTCCAAATAACCTATATAGAAAACCATAAAAATATTTTTCATTTGTTTTTATGATTCTGAAGCCTAACAAACTTCAAATACGTAAAAAAATATTTTTTAGGTTGCTTAAATCTATCGGTGCCAAGAAGAGGGTTAACAGATGGACTGCAATCTTTAGAGCATAGGCGTCAGGTTGGAATGCCGTCCTTGTTCTACCGGTATTACAATGGAAGATGCTCCGAGGAACTAGCGTCATTGATCCCCTCGGCACCGGTGCATAGTCGGGAAACACGCCAAACAAGCGCCCAACATTTGTACACGGTTGACATTAGTCACATGAGAACGGGTCGTTTCCATGACTCGTTCTTGAGTTCAACGGCTCGGCTGTGGAACGATTTGCCGGCCTCTGTGTTTCCTCCCTCCTACAACAAGGGCCTCTTCCAGACCCATATTCACTCCTTCCATTCCTAAAAAAGACCCTCCACACAGCATCTTCAAATATGACATAGGCCCTGAGGGAAATTATTTTCCTGTGGAGTTAATGTAAAAAAAAATAAAAAATTACCCATCATTGTAATATATCATTGAAGAAGAAGATAATGCTAATAAATCTAAATTTAAAAATATGAAAAAGAACAAGACACAGTAAAATTAAATGGTAACAGTCGCAACTGGGACTCGAACCCAGGATCTCTTGTCTTACAGGGATAAAGCCTTAACCAACTCGGCATTTGGGATCTGTCACTTTTGTCACTTTTGGACCTGCCATTTTTCAAATTAAGAATGAATAATATTATCTACGACTATTTTTTTCCTATGTAAATAAATGAAAGAGGGAGTATGAAAACAATGTGCGACATAGTTGTGAATTATGAATACTTGGAGCAGGTGTATGAGTTTGTGTACTCGAGAAGTATGTTTACGAGAGATGGGAAGGCTGACAATGATATCGAAAGAAGGGTAAATGCAGCCAATTCCATTAATAAAGGACTGAACGCCGTTGGCGTCAACAAAATAACTGTACAAAGAAGCGAAGTTAGCCGACTACAACGGAGTGCTGGTACCTACCCTGATGTTTTGCAGTGAGGCACAAAACTGGCAGATGAAGGAAGAAAGTAGGCCGAATGCTGTAGAAATGAGATCCCTGAGGCATATGTGCGGTAAAACCATGTACGATCGTGTGAGAAATGAGGATGTCCGCAAAGAATATACGAGGGCTATTCAGAAACTAGGGAACGTTTCCGTCTGACGCCGCTAGGCGCGCGGCGATCACGTATGTTTTGGTGTACGCGTGCTCGTAGCTTCAGTCGGCATCCAGACGTCAGAATGAAAACGTCTCCGCGCTGCCCGTTTTCCCAATATTCCAATTTAAAATGTGCGCTGCAATTTCAAATCCCGCCAGTTGTGAAGTGCGGTCCGTAATACGGTTTTTGTTAGCAAAAAAACGAAAAACCGATAGAAATTCATCGGCAACTGTGCGAAGTGTATGGCAACGACGTAATGAATGAAAGTTCAGTTCGAAAATGGTGTATCCGGTTTAAAAATGGCCGAACCAACGTGCATGGACGATCTTCTCGCCAAAGTTGATGAGAAGATTCGTGAAAACCGTCGCTTCACAATAACGGAGCTTTCGCTTTGCTTCCCACAAGTTTCACGGACGTTGTTGTTTGAAATTGTGACTCACAAGCTAGGCTACCATAAATTTTGTGCAAGATGGATGCCAAAAATGCTTACAGACCTCCATAAAGGTCAGCGAATGGGAGCAGCCTTAACATTTCTTGACGCCTACCACACACATGGTGATTCTTTACTGGATCGAATCGTAACGGGTGACGAGACGTGGGTGAAGCACGTCAATTGCGAGACAAAATTGCAATTCATGGAGTGAGGGCACACAAGTTCCCCCAAAAACTCAAAAAAATAATTTGTTTTGATGACGACGACGAGCTCTGGGCGTATGTCACTGAGTGGCTGAGATCGCAGGCGGCGGATTTCTATGACGAAGGAATTTCGAAGCTTGTCCACCGCTACGATAAGTGCCTTAATTTGTTTGGTGACTATGTAGAAAAGTAGCATTTTAGTCACTCTTTCAGATGTATATAATAAAATATTTTTCCTGTACCTAGTTTTTGTTTTATTACAAAACGTTCCCTAGTTTCTGAATAGCTCTATATATTCATCGTATATATTATAAATTTTAGCGGAAACTTCGCTGGTTAATGCAATCATGTAATATGTTACTTTCTTATTAAAATATGTATAACTGTTTGTTTCCTAAATATACTAAAAAAAAAAAAAAAAAAAATGTAAGATTGAATGAGCCTTCAGAGATTTAGGCATGTATAGTGAATGGATTAAGAAAGTAGTGTAAGGAGAATATACGACGATAATGTGAATGGTAGTAGAAGTCGGGGACGCTCGAGGAAGAGACGCATTTATGAGACGATGTATGAATGTGAATGAGGCAAGGAGTGTGTGCCAAGACTGAGTTGCTTGGCGGTCCGTCCTCTCTGCCTACCCCCGAGGGAAACGGCGTGATGGTTAGTTAGTTAGTAAATTAATAATAATGTTGCTTCTTTATAAAAAAAAAGCGAAGTGTTCCTGGTATGCCTCATTGGAACATTTAAACCAAAGACGGATAGCTATTCCCGATGATCTATTTTACCATTAAGCTGATTATGTAGAAACAACAGAATCCAAATTTCGTTGAAAGATGTTCTTACGATAGTACAGGGCGGTTCCAATGAGAAAGATTAATTATTCTCCGTACCAGCTTTTTTAAATTATAACTCAATATAGATTTTATTTCATTCAAAATTTGCTTTAATTTATACATACATCCCAAAATACTGAAAGGCGTGATGATAAAACTATTAAAATTATGTACTTTTTGTAATTATTTTTTATCATAAGAATTTATAATTTTTCAAAAATTCTAAGCAAAATAAGAATGTAAAAAATCTTAAATATATTAGTTGTAAGATCATAAATAAATAGATAACCTGATGTATTTTCGTCACAAAACACGTTCGTGGATCTTTTCTTAATGATTTTATTTAATCTAAAAAAAAAAACCTGAAAAATAGCTTTCTCAGATAATTTATTGATTTATTTTACTGCTTGATTATATGTTTTGAAATGTATGTTGTATAATATAAAATTTAGTCTTAAAATTTAACAAATCTGCCAACGACCAACGGTAAAACCTTATTATACTAAAAATAAACATTTTTTCTCAAAACTTAAAACATACGATGCTAGATAAAAGAACAATCAATTTATAATAATATAAGTGTCAGATTTGATTCTCTTAAAGAATCCATGATACGGACTTGAGCCGAGTTTGGTAAAAAAAAAACAATGAACGAATTTGCATTTTTTTTTAAATAAATTGGTTTTTATATTTCCAGAACTACAGGATAAAAATTACTCCGAAGGATGTTTAACAAGTCTACCGGAAGTAAATTGATTAAGACTTCACTTCCCTTTGCCGTTTTGAAAATGATACTCGTTCAGAGGAAAGAAGCGAAAGATTAAAGCTTGAATGATAAAAGTACAAGAAGGAATAATCGAGAAATCCCCTCCATAAAATTTCTCGGAAAGCCTTTACTGCGATCTCGAGAATTTGTAGCGTGAATTCTCAATAACGACCCGCATTAGATATTATAATTATTATGCTACTTGGAGATAATAATAATAATAACGTTGTATTTATATAGCGCAGTTCTGTGATATTTCACTTCAAGTGCACTAGAAAATTATTTCTAGGGAATCTTTCAAAAGATTAAATTTACGATAGAAAATTAAAGTTGGCACTCTTGTGCAGTGTTCACATGAAAATATTAAAATTTTGAAAATATTTCGTACATCATTGTGCTTCTCGCAATCAATCTTAAATCTCCCTATTCTACCTTCATATCGGTAGCCGAATAAAAACAGAACAGCGACCAAATAGAAAATGATATCATTGGTTGTGCAATTACACAATAATAATAATAAAAATCCTTTGCCCTTTGCTACGGATTGGAGCAAATGGTTCAGGAGCCTATAAGGGTTCCTGATGTCCAGACTCACCGTTCCAATCTGTTATCTGTCAGCTGTCTGTTTTCGGACTTCGGATCCCTCAAGATGTGCCCAGGAAATTGGTGAAGTCACCACATCCGCGATGGATGGCTTCATCCAATCTACTGTTAAGGAAACTGGTGTAGGCTCAGAGCCGTGGTTCAGTCGACAATGCGCTGAAGCAGTGCGACGAAAAAACGCAGCTTACCGAGCCTACAACACATCTAGAACATCCGAAGACAGAACAGCTTACAACAAATTGGCAAAGGAAACCAAGAGAATCATAAATAGGTCGAAATTCGAGCACGACCAGCAGATCGAGCATGCCCGCATGGCAGCAGGCAATTCTGGTCGCTTGCGGGCTCAATAGGTCACAATTTTCGCAAATCCAGTCTGCCACCTCTTACCAGACCTGACGGCTTACTAGCAAACACCGCCACCGAAATGGCTAACTTATTAGGTAAAATGTTTGCGGATAACTCAACACTCGATGACCAAGGTGCTGTCCCGACGTCGGTTCCTCACTGCGGTTTTCATATGAAAAAGCTGAGGATCCGGCATCGGGAAGTACTCCATGTTTTACGAGGGCTTGATGTTAATAAAGCTAGTGGGCCTGACGGAATACCTGCCCTGGTATTGCTGAGGTGCGCTGCAGAAATAGCTACAATTTTGATGAAGCTTTTTAAAATGTCCCTGAAGACTGGCTCTGTGCCCTCTGGTTGAAAAAAAGCGGTTATCCATCCTATTCCAAAGAAGGGTGACCGCTCCAACCCGGCCAACTACCGCCCCATAGCGATCACATCAGTTCTGTCTAAGGTGATGGAGCGTGTGATCAACGACAAACTGCTCACATACCTCGAGAAGAACAAAATTATTAACGACCGTCATTACGGATTCCGGCGGAACCGCTCGTGCGGTGATCTTCTCGCGTATATAAAGCATGTTTGGGGGCGGTGCCTGGAACGTTTCGGTGAGACCCAAACGGTTGCACTGGACATTTCCAAGGCCTTTGACCGGGTTTGGCACCGAGGACTTGTCAACAAACTGCCTTCTGACGAACTTCCCGCATCCTTGTGTACGTGGATTGCCGACTTTTTGAGGGAGAGGTCGATTCAGACGGTAGCCGATGGTTTGACCTCTTCCTCACACTCGATAAATGCTGGCGTCCCACAGGGATCGGTTCTGTCTCCGACTTTGTTTTATTGCACATCAACGACCTTTGTCATGTGCACCAATTCACTGTTAAGCGGATGACAGTACAGTCCATGATAGCTTTTTGTTTGACAAGCCCCCAAAGGGCTCACAAACTCCAACGGCTCGGAGGGCTTTGAAGCAAGGAATGAACGGTTACCTCGAGTGTTTTCTCTTGGGGTAAAAATAATCTCGTTTAACTTAATGTTTCAAAGACCCAATCTTATCTGATTACGCCTAAAAGGGATCGAAATCATTGATCACTTCGACACCGGTGCATAGTCGGGAAACACGCCAAACGCGTGCCCAACATTTGTACACGGTGGACATTTGTCACATGAGAACGGGTCGTTTCTTCGACTCGTTCTTGTGTTCAACAGCTCGGCTGTGGAATGATTTGCCGGCCTCCGTGTTTCCTCCTTCCTATAACATGGATCTTTTCAAGACTAATGTTCATTCCTTCCTCTCCTCAAAAAGACCCTCTACACAGCATCCCAGATGACATAGGCTCTGAGGGAAATTATTTTCCTCAGGGTCTCTTGTGTGGAGTTAATGTAAAAAAAATAACGTTTTATTTATATAGCGCAGTTTTGTGTCATTTCACTTCAAGTGCGCTGACCTATAAAAGTACCTAATAAATTTAAAAATAATCCTTCAGTGCTCCTTGTAATATTGAGAAAATAATATGAAATAAATAATATACAGTATTTACAAAACAATGACAAGAGATCAAAATTAACATAGGTCAGTGCTGTTATAGCACGCACAGGACAATAACAATAATAGACAATACCGGTGCTATTGTAACACGGGACAAAACAAGAAACTTTAAAACTAAAATATAATATACTAACAGAAGGTAGTTTGCGTTCAGAAATGAGAAATATTCTAACATTAAATTCGGACATTAAACATAAAAATACAATTAAGAGGAAACCGAAACCAAACAATTACGGGAAACTTGAGAAAAAGATGTTAGAATTCATGTATGGTATGATTTTTGAAATAATTTGGTTTTTAAAGCTCGTTTAAATTCTGCCAAATTCTGGATATTAGTAAGAGCTGAGAGAAGTTTATTCCAAACGAGAGGGCCAGTAACACGAAAAGAGCGATCGTAGTAAACAGCTCGATTTGACCTAGAAAATTCGATTAGACGATTAGTAACATTTAGATCTGTTGACCTTATAGTAACTACACTTACTTAAATTCATCTATACACCATCGGCTTGGCGCATACATCAGATTTTTCCACCTGATTGTCTGATCCGATAGTCTGATCAGACAACCGGAAGGCCTTCGCGCCATACATTTCTTATGAAAATCGGATAAACACCGCACACATCAGTCGAAGGATCAGTTGCGTTGCTTGTGGGCCTTTCCTTTGGATTTGATATGATAATAGGCATCAATCTCCTTTTCTCCCTTGGCAGTATTTTGGATCTAAATTGCTTCGAACATCGAATTCTACTCCGATTCGAAAACCGGATCGGTGCTGATAATAGACCACGCCTTTCCGCGCCGGCCATCCGATTCGGTCCGACAACGGGCGTGGCCCTGGTATTATAACCATCCGGTTTTCTAATCCATTTTTGTCTGATCAGACAATCGGATGGAAATACCTGATGTGTGCGGCCAGCCTTAGACTCTGTTCTTGTAATTAGTATTGTCACATGTTCCTTTCTACCCATTGCTATATACCTGTCATTTTTGTTACCCACTTCAGTCTTTAATCGAAACTAACCGCGTGAACATCTCTAATATACCGCTTACCGCATCCGCAAACCGAACTGCATACCGCAAGTATCCGCGACTAATATAGTCATACCAGTGCATAATAAACCCAGCCAAGATAGAAGGAAGTTCCAGCTCAGTAAGTCCTTTTCTCTTTTCCTTTGTGCATTCTTTCTACATTGTGTAGTTGTCAAGACACATAAAACACAGATTTCAAGGTCCTTCGATATCCATAGCCGCATAAAACACACATCAATCATTTTAAAGTCAATATAGTAACTACAGTTATCAGTTATATGTATGGCTCCAAATGCTGGACTATGTACAACTCCTACTCTAGGCAACTCGAAACAGCAGAAATGCGAATGCTTAGATAGTCGGCAGGAGTATCACTAAAAGATAAGATCAAAAGTTCACGCATTCGTGGTAGCCTGGGTGTCACAGACATAAATAGTAAGCTGGAGGAACGACAGTTGAGATGGTATGGGCACATAAGACGGAGACCATCAGACCACACAGTGAGGCAGGCAATGTCTATGGAGCTTCATCGACAGTCATCCAGAGGAAGACCGAAGAACTCCTGGATGATTCAATGTTCCAAAATTATTCAGAGAAACGGCCTGGATGAAGGCGATACTCAGAACAGAAGAAATTACTACCTGAGAACGAGAAGAGCCAACCCCAACAGCCTACCAAGGCAATGAGTTGGGACAGCGCAAGGAAGAAGAAGATAGTAACTACAGTTATCGATCTGTATTTCCTTTTTTTAGATCGAGTATGTAGGTACTTTTTAAGTGTAATATTTCTCTTGGGTTACCGTACCGTCGGCGACCGTATTTTTCTGATTTTTCTGAATCAAATGTATGTTTGAAAGTCGCTAATATTGTCTTCTATTTTTGAATATTCCAATTTGGGAATTTACTCATTGAGGTAAAAACAAAATTGATCCTAGACTTGCAGAAAAGTCAATAGATGTCGCACATTAAAATAAAATTGATATATTTTTTTCTGAATTAACTCAGTGGTTGGAGCATAGACCCGGCAAAGCTAAGATTCTGGGTTCAATTCCTAGATGTTACCGTATCTTTTTTCTGATTTTTATGTAAAAAGATTTTTGAGAGACGCTAATCTTGTCTTCAATGATTAAATAATATTTAGTGATGTATAAAAACGGTGATCGGCTAACTCAGAATGAAACCAACTCAGAACCACCTCAGAAAAGTCATTAAGAGTGGTAATAAAAAAATATTTAAATTGGTGGAATAGGTTAAGAGGTTATAATTATTTAGTTATTTTAAAATGATTTTTTTCATAGCTTTTAATAACTTTTCGAAGAGGTGTTGAGTCGCCCATCTATATATATATAAACCTCGTGTGAGGGCGGTTGTGGTTGCACTCCTCCGAAACGGCTAGACCGATTTTTATGATTTTTTTATGTATATTTGGTAGGTATGAGAATAGGTCGTAAAGTATATTTAATACCGCTAGGGGGTCGTCCATTAATCACTTGAGGCTGGAACGGGGGGGGGGGGGGGTCGGAAAAAATCACGAAATATGACAAGGAGGGGGGGGGGGATATAATGAGACATCACGTGAATTTAGTTTTCGTTAAACAAACGATTTCTAAACCAAATGTCAGACAAAAACAGCCTGCAACCTTAATGTCTCTCTGGAAATTTTTATCACAATGCTTAATTTCCCAAAATTTTATCAGATTATATCTATATTTAAAGATAATATTCTGAAAATTTCAATATACTTTGTTTTAAATTAAAATGGGTGGGGGTGGGGTAAGTCTAAAACCTCACCAAATATCACCAGAGGGGGGGGGGGTTAAAAAGTTGCTAAAAAAACCATCACATGATTAATGGACGACCCCCAAGTAATTAGGGTGTCCCTATCCAGAATTTTTTTTTCAATTTTTTGATATTTTTTTTTTGTATTTTTTGTTTATTTGGCATTAAAAATACCTACAGCCCCAAATTTTCACCCTCCTATTACCACCTTCCCATTTTTTAATCGCGATTTTAGTATTTTTGTATGAACAAGTATAACCGTCGTTCGTATTTCAAACAGAACGAAATTATTTATGTTGTTGAAGGGCAGATGGCGCTACGTCCGACTAATTGAATTCGTTCGTTATTTTTTATTTAACAACAAATTTAATTTAGAAATAATTTATATGGCAGAACAACGTTTTCGGGGTCAGCTAGTATTAGTTAAGAAATTTAATTTTCGTGTTTGAAATGGGGAATAGAGTCATTGAAATTTTAATTTATGTATGTATGAATGTAATTTATTTACGTGTTTACGCCTTGATGGCTTTTACATGTAAGGTAAATTGTACAGGAGCATATAACAAGTATGTAGCATCATAACAAGTTTATAGTACATAAAAAAATATACAGAGCATTAAAGACATAAGTAGGCACAACACAAGTAGTTTTGAGTATTTGATAAGTATATATAATAATATATCTAATACTGTAACGAGGTAAACCGCGCGAGCTCGAATACTTTGCTTACACGTAATATGACATCCTTGTCCACGAACGCAGGAAGTCATAGCCATCGTATTACAAAACCTTAGCCAGGTACATTCCAAACTTCATCTTCCCCATCTCCTTCTATTTTTAACCTCACCAAATACCTAATTTGGGAATGCCTTTAGTTCCATTGGCATCGGACAATTGGGACTCTTGTGCAATGTTCACATTAAAACATTAAAACTTTGAAAATATTTCTTACATTACTGTGCTTCTCGCAATCGAACTCAAATCTGCCAATCTTACCTACGTATTGTTACGATACACAAATACGCCACTGCGCAAACTACAGTTTCACTCCCCCGCCGCTAGCTTACCGGCGCGCTACGGGCGGCGGAACCCAAGCAAGCCACCGTCGACAGCGAGCCGCCAACCGCATTCTCCTCCAGCGCCTGGCTTGAGCGCCCGTGTTGTCGTAAACCGTTCCGCACAGTTCCGGAACATTCTGCAAGCCACGATGCAGCGTGTTTTGCATAGTGACTTGCGGGAACTCCAAGAATGGCTATATTCTTTCCCGTCACTGAATCTACAAGAGTTCAGCCCCCAGCTGTAAGTACCCAAGCTGTTTTTCCCCCTTATTTGCGTGTGTTCGCAGTAAATTCACCGCGGAGATAAATAGCCCTACCAGAGAGATTATAGAGATAGATTCCTCCATTTTAGATATAACTGTTGTTGCTACCCTGAATTACTATGTATGCATTATTGTGATATTGTGTCTACGCAGGTGTTTTACCCAATATAACCGTTGTTTACCCTGATTACTGGTTTCACTGCCTTCTCCCAGCCCGTAGAAATTTGAGCTTTATTTCAGGAAAGACCCACACACGCCTCACAGATCCTACCACCCTAGTGGTGAGGGCCTCTCCCGCTCTGCTGACTAAAACCTGAGCTAGTCTGTCGGCAGAATGTAGGGACCCCCATTTAGGTCCGCTAACACTGACGTCCCAACGTGGAGACAAAATTTTTGTTTTCTTTCAGCATTCTGCACTCGTTTTTTTGCGTTTTGGTTCCAACCCTGACGCCAAATTGTGTGACAACTCTTTTTCCCTCTTTTTTCCTTAGCATTCTTAATTAATCTTTTTCCCACGTGTAAAACGGGACACCAAACGGAGGGTAATTGTTTCCTATTACTATAGCAGAAATTTGTCGTTCCGAGAACCGCAATAAAAAACAGTTACCGGTTACCCGAGCCACGCGACAGTTTGGCGGGAAACATCGACTATATTCTAGAATGATCGTAATTGCGTAAGCCGCGACCTTTAACATTTGGGCGGGAGATTGCAACGCCGTTTCTCTCTAAAAACATACTTTAGAGTTACTATGCGGTTATTTAAATAACGAGATGTTGATTTATGTATATTTTTCTTCCCTCCCATAAATGTTTAGGTACAATGTGACATATTTACACAAGTGAAAAAACAGTGCGTTCATGTCTGGTCTCAAGGTGTAAATTTGTGCTACAAAGTGAATCCGTTAGGTGTCGAGCTGTGAATTTAAGTTAAATTAATGAAAGTGCTCAATAAATCAAGCCACGTGACGGTCTGTTTTACGGTCTGTTTTTTTTTACGGTCTTGTGTTCCCCGCTCCAAGTGTTCTGTGCTTCGACAAATAGTGTTTTTTTTGCAAAAGTGCTTTGTGAAAACCAAACTAGCTGACCCTACAGGGAAATCTAGGGCCAATTTTTTCTTTTCTGCCTAGTGTTTTTGCTAAATTATTATAAACAATAATTATCAGCCTGAAACACTCATCCACATTGAAAAATCTTCCGAGAAAAGATACATGACGCCAACGGGACTTGAACCCGTGTCCTCTCGATTGCCGGTCGATTGCTCTTGACCACTGAGCTATGGCGGCTTATCTCATACCCACCAAATGATTCAATATATGCTAGTGTTTCATTCAACAATTACTGCTTATTATATTTTTTCCACCTGAAAACAACCAACTTTTCTCGGAAGATTTTTCAATGTGGATGAGTGTTTCAGGCTGATAATTATTGTTTATAATAATTGTTACCCTTTGTGCTATGCATAAAAAATCTTGTCTTAAAAACGTTAGTTTTACAATTAAAAAAATAATAATTAGTGTTTTTGCGTCTCAAAAGTGTTGATGCTCCTACAAAGTGCTACTTTTTCAAAAGTGTCTAAGTGAAACCAAGAATATACACCCTAGAAGGAGACCCCTGGCCAAATTCTGCAAGAATTGAAATACTTTGAAGAATTTTAACAAATTTTCAAAAAGTGCTTATTTTAAACACATAAAAGCAACCTTGTAAGGATCCCCCTTGGCAAAATTTTACAAAATTTAAAAAAAAGTTCCCTCTTGTTTTTTTTTATTTTTTCTACTCATCGACCAGGGAAAGAATTTAAGCCGTCACGCCGTCCATCACCTGCACCAAAATGGAATCACAAAGAGTGATTATCAAAGTTTTCGTACATAACCACGAACATCTTCAACCCACAAAGGCATCGACAAAATCATGCACGATGCACTGTCAACATGAAAACCATCAACTAGTACATTGGCCGCAAGCTATAAGAGCTGTCAAACCGTAAACATGTACTCAAGAAAGGGACACACCTCACAGGTCGTGCCATCCAGGAGGATAGAGGCCGATAATAATGCCTCTCCTGGCGAGATTATCCACTGCCGGATTTTGGAAGTCGCGCATAGCAACAAAAATTTGCGCGCGACATTCTCATTTGCACACACTGGCCGCAAGCTTGTACCACGGCGCTGTTTGCAGCTGTTAACCCCTTGGAAGCCGATACGATTATTATGTGTAAAATACATCGTGAACAAAACAATGGCGTCGTTCACACGAGGAATTTCAATTCACAGAATTATTTCCGCAATACCTACCACCTCGCAGCGTGTATACGACACAAGGGTCACACCCCGAGTTATGGAGTTGTGGCATAAGTCCTCAAGCGTGAGGCAGGTCTCGAGTCAGCTTTCGAGCGATCTCTTGACAATGTTTTTGTAAATAAATAAATATGCATATAACTGGCGTGTAAGGTGTCAATTACACGACCAGACCCCCATAAATAAAGCAAGTCCTTTATTTATACTTGTTTGTAAATAAATGTACATTCACAATAGGTACATCCAAATGTCACGGTTGTACCAATTTCTCTTTTCTCCATCACGGCAAATTGCCAGCATTGTTTCTTTGTACATTTTTTTTCTCTCACCTGTTCTGAGGCTGATTACTTCGGAGCAGAGACACCTCGAGTCACGATATTTTGGGAAGTCATGATCCCGGAATTGTCGTTTCTCACCCCCACACTATGCAATGCTCATGTCACTTGTTTTGTTTCGTTTTTTTGTTTTTGTTTTTGTTTTGTCTATGGCCTCAGTTTCGGCCGCCCATGTACATTTTTTTACCTCATTCTCACGTTCATCGTATTTTACCTACCAGGGTAAAACCTTTTTCTTACCTCTTGATTTTCAGCTCACCTTGAGTACGTAAAACCCAATAGTGGTCTCAAGCACGAAAGTCAGAAATGGTTACTTCACCTTTTTTCTTGTACATATAAGTCTTTTTCAATTTTTTACTTAAATCAAAAATTGATGGCGTCCTTTTCACCCGTGCTCAATTTTTTTTCTCTCCCCAAAATTGGATATTGACACGTCCATTTTGGAAATTGTATTTAATATAAAAAACCTACAAGTTAGCTTTTTATAAGTCATACACAAATCCGTTGGCTCGTTCGACTAAAGTATGTAAAACCGAATCACCAGGTCTTTGGTTGCTACAACGAAACCACTGATTTGTTTCTTCTCTACTGTTGCGTCACGTATGTTTTGTATTACACGCTTTAACACGAGACAGGTTAGTAAAACCAAACGGTCATCCTGATTCTCGAATCCAAATAATTGTAATTTTTAACGTAAATCAGCATTGATTTGTTCGATCATCGTTTTGCAATTATCACCTTTTTTTCTTTTCTAAAAAATGGTTACTCGGACAGTATGTAAAACCCCTCGAGGTCTGTCTCTTTTATTGCTCGGTGTAAGCAGAATATACCCTGCCATCACTTTATGTCATTCTATCGTCCGCCCCCGGGCTACGGGGTTAGTTAAATCTAACGAATCTTTATAAACAACATTAAAACGAATGTTGTCATCATTTATTTTGCTGTACTTATGCACAACCTGTACGCGATAGGAGAGATCCTTAAAATATCCACCATCATAGGAGAGATCCTTAAAACATCCGCCACGATACGAGAAGTTCGTTATAATTACTTTACACTCTTAACTAAACGTTATTGAGTTGGTCGTGTGTCTTTTGACATGAATACCGCCCCTTTTGGTCGTGTGTCTTTAATTGGACATGAGTACCGCCCCTTTTTGGTCGTGTGTCATTAATTTGGCATGAGAACCGCCTTGTATTTATAATTGTGTACTTGTATAATCTGTACACGAGACGTGAAGACGTAATAATACTTACCGTGATTCGTGTGAACGACATAATATCGGCCTTGCTATCTTCTTTAAGATGCATTGTATAACACTCTTTGACTTCTGTCTGTAATTGAGCTGTACCTTGTTCTAATTGTGTACTTATATAATTTGTGCACCAAACGTGAAGACGTTACAATACTCACCATGAATCGTGCGAACGAAATAATATCAACCCTTTTTGTGCGCACTACACAAAGTAGTCCACAACCTTTTGGCAAATTGTTCAACGACAATGCCCGTGGACTTCCTGTTTGGCCACTTCTTTCTCTAAAGGAAAGAAGCCCAGGAATATCTACTATCTCAAAAGGACTAGCTTGTCAGCTTCACTGTCAGCTATGGGGCATAGTGCCGTGGGAGTTAATCGAATGGGCACAAAATCAAAATCCACCAAACTCGTCGTCTGGGAAGCGAATAAAAGAAATCCCAGGATTGTGAAATTGGAGCGAGGGTCTATCTTTTCTCACAATCAAGAAGTTTTAAGTGACCCCTAATCTTTCGTCAAATACACGCGAAAGACTAGTCTCTTTGGTAATGTGTATTCCTTCTCATCTCATTTTTTTCTTATGTAAAGAGTCAGGAAGCATGCATCTCTCTCTCTCTCTCTCAATCTCTCTGGGTCACCGGGTTAAAACCTCGTTTGCTATTCTCTGAACACACTTTGTTTCTCTCCAAACTTTTCTTCATTGGTCTCTAGGCAGGTAAACTTCAAGAATTTTGCTTTAATAATAATTCCTCCCGGATTTAAAAAGAAGCCCAGAAGGATGTCTCCATCGGCAGCCAAGCTGAGCTTCACTTCCTAGCAGCCTTCGCTGTGGTTACAAGGTCCCCCGCCGCCATTTTCTACATACTTGTTCCTGAAAGCACAGACCATACCGTCCCTATGTATGTTGTCTTGTTGCGCCATAGCGAGCCGAGTTGTCCCGCTATATATAATGACACTCTGGACTACCTTTGGGCACGCTAGCCCCTGGGTTTTGTTCCTGCTCTCGCTACCAAGCCAGTTTTGCCGTCTCTTGCTCTGTCATGCAGTGACGCACACCATGTCATGTGTAAACCATTATTACCTTGACTCTCCAGTATTCGCTGAATGCGCACCCTCACAAGTTATTCCGAGCTACATTATGCTTCAATAACCATTATACACGATCCGTGCCCACCATAATGGCACATTAGGATTCGTACTGGCATGTCTGCAGATCCTGGATTCTTCTCCTCAACGACCTTTGTAACCATAGCCCTCCACACTGCAACCACAGTCTCCACTTCGTAACCTTCGACGTCTACGACAAAACAAAACAAAAGGCCCTAGTGTACTCTTGAGTGTTATCTCAAATGGGTCAGATTACAGTGATAATGTAATCCCTTTAGAGTCTGTGAAATCACGTCTCTTCACAATTCTTCGAAACTCTTCGAACCCCGTCAAAAACACAAACAAATCTACGCACCGCAAATTTAGCTTCCAGACCAATGAAACCCTATAGTCACATTTTTGTTCATAATTTTGTCATTGTTTTCACATTTTCATAATTTTGTCCTTGTTTTCACATTTTCATAATTTTGTCCTTGTTTTCACATTTTCATAATTTTGTCTTTGTTTCACATTTTCATAACCTTGTTTTTGTTCTTTCAATTGCATAAATATGTATGTTGTTTCACCCTTCCTTGTGATAACTGCCTGTTCCTCATATTTTATGTACCCCCCTCCCTACCCTGACAAACATTGTACCTAGTTTTAAGATGTTAGTCAGCTCTCTCTCTGGTCAACGAATCTCTCTTTCAACTCCCACGGGTAACGTAGAGGGTTCTTGCCCTATTGCTCCATTGCCACGTCGCTTTTTTTCCGAGCGCGGGGGGAGGTGTTACGATACACAAATACGCCACTGCGCAAACTACAGTTTCACTCCCCCGCCGCTAGCTTACCGGCGCGCTACGGGCGGCGGAACCCAAGCAAGCCACCGTCGACAGCGAGCCGCCAACCGCATTCTCCTCCAGCGCCTGGCTTGAGCGCCCGTGTTGTCGTAAACCGTTCCGCACAGTTCCGGAACATTCTGCAAGCCACGATGCAGCGTGTTTTACATAGTGACTTGCGGGAACTCCAAGAATGGCTATATTCTTTCCCGTCACTGAATCTACAAGAGTTCAGCCCCCAGCTGTAAGTACCCAAGCTGTTTTTCCCCCTTATTTGCGTGTGTTCGCAGTAAATTCACCGCGGAGATAAATAGCCCTACCAGAGAGATTATAGAGACAGATTCCTCCATTTTAGATATAACTGTTGTTGCTACCCTGAATTACTATGTATGCATTATTGTGATATTGTGTCTACGCAGGTGTTTTACCCAATATAACCGTTGTTTACCCTGATTACTGGTTTCACTGCCTTCTCCCAGCCCGTAGAAATTTGAGCTTTATTTCAGGAAAGACCCACACACGCCTCACAGATCCTACCACCCTGGTGGTGAGGGCCTCTCCCGCTCTGCTGACTAAAACCTGAGCTAGTCTGTCGGCAGAATGTAGGGACCCCCATTTAGGTCCGCTAACAGTATCTGTAGCCGAATATTTTTTTTTTTTTTACATTAACTCCACACAGGAGGCCCTGAGGAAAATAATTTCCCTCAGGGCCTATGTCATCTGGGATGCTGTGTGGAGGGTCTTTTTGAGGAGAGGAAGGAATGAATATTGGTCTTGAAGAGACCCATGTTGTAGGAAGGAGGAAACACAGAGGCCGGCAAATCATTCCACAGCCGAGCTGTTGAACACAAGAACGAGTCGAAGAAACGACCCGTTCTCATGTGACAAATGTCAACCGTGTACAAATGTTGGGCACGCGTTTGGCGTGTTTCCCGACTATGCACCGGTGCCGAAGGGATCAATGATGCTAGTTCCTCGGAGCATCTTCCATTGTAATACCGGTAGAACAAGGATAGCATTCCCACCCGACGCCTGTGCTCTAAAGATTGCAATCCGTCTGTTAAGATGGGAGAATCTATCAAACGGACCGCCCGTTTCTGCACAGAGTCGAGGGTATTTTTCAGGTATTTTGGAGCTCCAGACCAGAGATGGCTGCCAAATTCAACCGTGGGGCGTACTTGTGATTTGTACAAGGTTAGCAGTTGTGTACTATTAAAGTATCTGCGGGCCCTGTACAGTACGCCCAGTTTTTGGGAGGCTAGCCTTACTCTGGCTTCAATGGAGCCCCCATACCTGAGCTGGTCACTTAGGGTTACACCAAGCATATCAATGGAGGGCCTGTTCGGAAGATTGCTTCCGTTGAAAGAGACTAGATTTTCATAAATAAAAACAGAACAGCGACCAAATAGAAAATGATAAAATAATAGGTCAGGTAAGGATAGGTTAAGTTAAGTTAGGTTCGATGATTTTTGTTATTTTTTCACTTTTCTTCTGTTTCTTTCTTTTCTTTTGCTTTTTTTTCATGGAACCGTATATTTCATAGAAATTGTTGTTTTTTGAAGTCCTAGGTGTAATAAAAAAAGGAAGAATTACTTTATTATTGATGCTATTAAAAAAATAATTCGCTGTTTATGCGTAGTTTGGCAATCATTCCGCCCTATGAATGCAGTTTCTGCCTTGCTCGCATTCAGTTGACATATTCAAAATGCTTCTTTATATTACTTCTCCTTTGTTTTGATATTTTCCGGTGGACTGTTGCAGGAGACTGTCACTGTATTTTAGTAGCTTGCAGAAATATGTTGAATAAAAAAATACATTGAATGAAATAAGACAAAAGGTTATATATTGTATTATTAAACGAACCCATGAAAACAACAAAACATTATTTAAGTAAATCTATCTAATTAGTATAATAAAACGGCTTTCTTCAAAAGTGGATAAAGCATAGACCTTAGAAAAACCATGAAATCGACACTACCTGACTAGATTAATTGTTAGAAATTTAAACAAAAAAATATATATTTTGAACATAATACTAAAAGATCATTCGAAGAAGTCGCACCGTGCCATGGCACGCGTTGAGAGCAATAGACACAACACAGTGGGTCGCTTATGCAGTCCGTTAATGCCAAAGATATTGAAATATAAGTAGATGTGCTATCTGCTGTTTTTACTATGTGGGTCTGCGCTTCCGGGTGTCGCCGATATTGTTTAACAATTAACAAATAAACTAAAAGAACAAATAATTAACGAATAAACCAAACGAACGTTAAACTAAATGAACGAATTCTTTCCTTATTCAAAATATATTGTTAACCAATATTAATGCACATTTTCAAAAAATCAACGAAATGAACAAATTCTTTTTGTATGAAAACTACGCTAATTAGCGCGTAGTCCGGCGACAGTTGCGCGGACACCATAGCATATCTTTCTGTATTTGAATATCTTTGGTTAATGCATACCAATTTTGAACAACACCTAATTAAATCAACTAGCAATAGAGCTGAGATCAGAACTGGACTACAATAAATTTTAAAATAAATTAAACAATAATGTCTTTAGCGGACAACATTTTGAATAGTCATTTTGTCCTTTTGGACATTTTATACGTTTTTAGACAGCAGACAAGGAGAATATTTTGTCTACGTGGAAAACTTTTGTACATATTTTGGTAATATTTTGTCTATTTGACATTCATTACGGTACCAACATCATATTTATCCATCTGGATAGTATTTGTGGCGACTTCGACACTATTTGATGATATATATATTTTTTTTGTATGAAGATTTTTTTTTTGCATTAATTTGACACTGGAGGCCCCGACACAAACAATCAATTCTACTCTTGGCATATATCTTATTTGGGGATGCTGTATGGAGAAAAGGAAGGAGAAGAAATTCTGAGAGGGCAAAGGTGTGGGTAGGAATCTGTGGTTCCAGGATTGACGGACGTATTAATCCATTGCGGCGCAAGGCGATGATGTGTTGAGAGTGTCCGGCTGAAGAGGTCTGGGATAGGTCTCCCTCAATTAGACTCTCCCGATTCGACCCGCCATACAACATGGGTTAACGAATTTACCGCCAAGGACAAGAAAAACCTCATCCCAAGAAGCCGGGCACGCCTTCTGAGTCACCAAACATAGCAAACCACTTGGGTTGTCGTATGACAGAGCTGTTGGTTATCAAATAAACGGTTCTCGGGGCGGCGGTACCCATATAAGCCTCCCAAATTGTTCATCTCTGAGAATTAGAATAAACTAATCTACTCTTTGAGAGTCATCAAGAAGTTTGTGCAACATTGCGCCCTACATTAGGATAGTCTACCGCCCAGGGGGGCATTCTGTTGCAAGGCTTTATGAATTTATTCATAACTCCACGGAGCTTGCGAGAAGTCTGTTTTGTTTTTTCGCGTCTCAAGTACAATTTTGACATCCGCCTTCATCAAAATATAATTTACTTTGTTTACAAGCTCCCAGTTTCTTAGCCTCTCTGTAATGCTGTGATTCTTGTATTTAAGTGCTATTTTATGGCAAAAAATTGTATTGCAGCAATATCCGGCAGTCCATATAAAACAATGGTGGATCATGCACACAATATGCGTCTCATACAAAATAAAGGAATGAAAGTACCTGTGTTTCAAAACAAATATTGTCAAATAACCCTTGAATATATTATACAATTTATATTTAACAAATTGTCATACGAATTTATAGAAAATTGCTCTATAACAAAATTCTCACTGATGTTAAAATCACGGCTCTTAGGGAGTAACTTTATGGACTAAGATTATATTTTGCTCTTTCGTACCATGCATTAAATTGCAAGTATGTGATTAACTGGTGGTAGGTATGTTATATGTGTATGTATATTTGTGTTGCTACACTAATGCGTAATGATTATTTAATTTGTGATTGTAACTGTGGAATTTATCTCCTGCTGACAAGCTACTGCAATAGCTTAGCGGGTAATATATTCCGATTGTATGCAATTTTTATACAATAATAAAAAAATGAAAAAAGTGAAAAGAGTTTTGTAACATTATGTATTAAAATATTTCACGAAGCTGTGATCTGTGATCAGAATAAGTAGGCAATTGTGAGTTACAACTCCAATGTGTGGATTAATGAAGACTAATGTTTGGTTCTTCCTCCAGACAACTCCGTTGTAATCTCTCATTGTGACTTAGAAAAAAAGAAGTAGAGATATCGACGGTATTCTTATAATTAGCGGCACCAAATATTTTAATGACACTCCTTCAAATTTAGGATATTCAATAAGGTGGGTCATTTAATAAAAATGTTATTTTTTAATTCGAAGAGGATAAAAGGGTGCCAAATGGGTTCAAAACGACGTGTTTACAATTTTTCAAATTTCTGATAGAATCTTCTTCCTCCGGATTCAATTAGTAGTTTTAAAAATTTTCATTTTAAGGGATTATTTCTTGTGTATATAAAAGTTACTATGAATCCTTTAAACCATGTTTTTTGTAATCTTCCATAGCAAATGTAGTGTATATTTACGAAATCATTTACAAAAAGTTCCAAGATCTCGAAAAATAATGCCGAAATTTGAGAGTAAGAAGGATTTTGCTGGTATTTGAATACACTGCCTTGAGATAATTTGAATTATATTCATACATGTTTTTAATAAATATATGAAAATATTCCATCTTTTTCGTGTTCATTGAAAAATAGTTCGTTTTTAATGGTTTATCTAACATTTTTTAAGATTTAACATGGGTGTTTTTTCGCTAATATGTGAAATTTTAAAGTCAATCCGGAGGAAGAAGATGGTATCCAAATATTATTTAAAAAATTACCTGTTTTTATATCTTAATTTAACACCCTTTTTCACTATTAGACAAATCAAATCAAGAAAATTTCTTTTCCCATACAGTCGTGACCGGCCTATATATTCAACCTACATGACATAGGAGAAAGAGTAGGTTGTGGTCTAGGATTCGTATCACAAGGAAGCCTGATTACAAATAAATAAACTGCTAAGCGATTTTATTTTGAGAAATTAGATATTAAGGGTTTTTACCTTGGCTTTATTATCTTGTCTTATTGACAAGAAAACTCCTTTCTTTTATTTAACTTTCGCTTCAACAAATCGAGAATAGTTACTTACTAAAAATCACAGATAGATAAAAAATAAATAAAATAAAATTAGATCAAGATAATTATTATTTTCCGAGCAAAGATAAACCTTCACACATCTACCGGATCTGCCCTGATGATGGACACTGCAAAGGTGTCCGAAACGTTGGCTAAAGAAGAAGGTAGCGCAACACGGCATAACATCCCAAAAACAAATAACGAAAATACTTTTGGCCGTGAAAATCTAAAAAACGTGCAAGTTAAACCTAGATCAAGATAATAATTGTTTTCCGGAACACAAAGAAACCTTTATCAAGATAATAATTGTTTTCCAGGGCAAAAATAAGCCTTGAATAAGATAATAATTGTTTTCCAGAGTAAAAATAAACCTTGATTAAGATGAAGAGTGTTTTTCAGAGCAAAAATAAACCTTGATTAAGATAATAATTGTTTTCCTGAGCAAAAATAAACCTTGATGAAGATAATGATTGTTTTCCAGAGCAAAAATAAACCGTGATTAAGATAATAATTGTTTTCCAGGGCAAAAAAAGCTTGATTAAGATAATAATTGTTTTCCAAAGCAAACATAAACCTTGATTAAGATAAAAAGTGTTTTCCAGAGCAAAAATAAACCTTTAATAAGACAATAATTGTTTTCCAGAGTAAAAATAAACCTTGATTAAGATAAAAAGTGTGTTCCAGAGCAAAAATAAACCTTGATTAAGATAATTATTATTTTCCGGAGCAAAAATAAACCTTGATTAAGATAATAATTATTTTCCGGAGCAAAAATAAACCTTGATTAAGATAATAATTGTTTTCCAGGGCAAAAACAAAGCTTGATTAAGATAATAATTGTTTTCTAAAGTAAACATAAACCTTGATTAAGATAATAATTGTTTTCCAGAGCAAAAATAAACCTTGATCAAGACAATAATTGATCTCTAGAGCAAAAATTCATAATTATTAATAATTCCGCGCTCTAGGTATAAAGTAACACAAATGATAATTATGCTTACCAATAATAATTTTACCACTTTCCTTTTACACATCTCCTTCCCCTCCACACTAGTGATACCATAGTCTTACTAGCTCCATGCGTTTAGGGTTATTTGGGACTCTTCTGCGGTAGTCACAAAAAGATCGGTTTGCGAAATTGTACTTTGCATGAATTTAGAAAAGAAGAAAATGAAGTAATATTTTTTCATCGGTTCTCTGACTCCTTTCTTCCCAGGTCAATAAGCCTGCAAAATGAATTCTGCATTTAATTCATGAAAGATTCGAGAATTTTACTATGTCATCTTCTGCGCTGTCTCAGAGCGTGCTGTAATCCAATGGCGTAGCGTAGCGTGGGCGGCCGGGTCGGCCAGCCCCGGGCGGAACTTTTAGGGGGCTTTTTACGGGGCTGCAAAATTTTACAATAAATAAAAATAATATCTTGTAAGAATTTGAAGCATCTCATTTCATATTTTTGTCGTTCCTACGATTCGGACCGATTGAAATGAGCATATTATATTTCATTACTTATTCTGTGACGAACCCGGGGAATAATTATACACATATTAATGACATTTCTCTTGTTGCAGCGACGAGCAACACCGTCTGTACTGAATTGTAGTGATTCCCCGTATTTTATTTTGTGCTTGGATTATTTATGACTAATATATATATATTTAGGGAGAATTACTTCAGGGAAGTCCGTGAGTGATGCATTGACAATTCAAAGAAAGTTTCGTTCATCGGTGGATCATCCATCACATTATCTTAATCGTATATAAACTGTAATTTTAGTGCTCGTAAGTACGTGATTGTTAAATTGTCGCGAGTTCGATTCTCGCTTCAGGACTAAAAAGATTTTTCTAGTTTATAGTTTCATAACATCTTTCTAACATCTAATATAATGTTAAAATCAAAATATTAATGACAGAAGTTTTGTTTTTAATTCTAACAATTATGTTACTTTTAAATTAAATTATAAATAGTAACAGTGTCCTTCTAGTTCTAATTGGAAGTCGATTTGTCTTTTATATTCAATTTGCTAATAACTTAATCTTGTCGATCGTCAATGTATAATCAAAAGTTTTCTTTACCTGTTATATCAATGTAAGTGGTATACGTATAAGAATATTTTATATAAAGCGTATGTTTAAAATCATAAACAGCATAAAATTACGAGAAACCATGAAACCTTTTGGATACTTAAAACTAGTAGGTAATACTAGTTTTTTCCAACCTGATTATCACCTCACTTAGAGGTATAATATGTGTATAAATGCATATTTATATGCATGTATATATGTACATGTGTGCATATGTATGTGTGTGTGTGTATGTGTCAGAGGGTGTCAGAGGGTGTGTGTGTGTGTGTGTGGAATGTGCACACATATGCATATACATGTATGTGCATGTACACGTAAGTGTGTATGTATGTATTTCTAAAATTCGATCCTTCTTGTTTTATGCACGTACATGTAATTTAATTTATTATTGCGTAAACATATTAAGAATGTTGAGATGAATGGTGTTCTCACCTATAATTGGAATTGTCACTGTAACCGTGTTCAATTTGTAAGCACAATGTAATAATTATATGTGATGTAGTCTCTTGGCGAGCCTACAAACCAAATAAATAAATGATTTATTTATTTATTTTATAACCACTACAACACACAATAATGATGATTGTTCCTCCGAAAAGTCCTTTAGAATTACTATGAATTTTCGTCTTTTAAATTGAAATAAGTAAATTAGGGGACTGCTAAATTATCCTCCGCCCCGGGCGGCCGACACCCACGCTAAGCCACTGCTGCAATCCAAAGGTATATTTTGCTTTGTTAGCAAAACGTTCTCGTATTATTTCACGAGACTGTCGAGGGATGAAATATAGCTGCTTTATTACTTGCTGGCCCGACTTTACACGGCGTTAAGTCTCTAGACAAATTAATAAATTAGCGAGGGCAGTTTCTGCAGTGTCCTTTAGTATGCAAATTCGTTACCGACATTGTTATTTATTATTTCTATTGAACAATTTATTACAGTGCTGCTAAGTAATAAAAACACTTCGATAGCGTTCCACAAGGTAAATTTATTGAAATAAAGGGAAAAATGTATAACTGAAGCATGAATAATAAATACTCTCTGTTAAGTTTTCAGGTCACTTCGGTAAAAAAAAACACCCTGGTTGAGAAATAATTTGAATTTTTTCACAATAATTTACATGACGACTTGCATTTTTTTTTCATTCTACGCAGATGAGCACCCGCTCGGTTCCCTTGTTAGTTCGGAAACTGCTTCGTCCTGCTGCCGAATTATAAAAAACTAGCTGACCCGGCCACGCATTGCTGTGGCTAATAAAACACAACGTCATCCACTGGATGATTATCCAACCTTTATATCCACCGCCGTCTTTGAGTTTATCACGAAGAGACAGACAGATTCCGCGGAGGACTTTCATTTATAGAGATGGTGTGAAAGATTATGATAATGTACATGAAATGCTTGGGGTAACTAACGTATTTAAGTTAACAAGGATTAATTAATACTGTATCCGTCTAAATAACTTTTCAATTGCCGCAATGTACGTGACCATTTTTTAGAAGATAGAATGGGTATAGTAAGCTATCCGTAGAACATAGATATATGTCTTCGAGATCTATAAAAGAGGAATATCCCACTTTGCATTGTTTTGTTACATCCCAAAAGGATTAGGCAGCGTTTTCGATGAAAGCTACCAGGCGGCTTGACTTTTTCCGACACTTCTAACAATTATCGTTGTTTCAACAAATTTACACAAAATCCTTGACAAATTACATACCTAAACCTTCCACACGAAACACTCTATCTATTGGTGAAAACCGCCTGAAAATCCGTTCAGTAGTTTTCGAGTTTATCGCGAACAGACAGACTGACAGACGACGCGGGGGATTTTAATTTATGATATATATTTTTAATATATATGTAATATATAGAGAGAGAGAGAAGATGAAGTTTGATACAGCCCAATTGTATCAATTTGGGAGGCGGGTATGGGTACCGCCGACCCGGGAATCATTTATTGGATAACCAACACCTCTGTCATAGGTAATCCCAAGTGTATCGCTATGTTTGGTGACTTAGTAAGGTTGTTTGGATTCAAGGGTGAGGTCTTTATAAGTCTTCACGGCGGATGCGTTTGCTCACCTACCGCGTTGCGGGCGGAATCAGGAGAGACTGATTAAGGGAAAATTTTTGAACTCTCCAGCCAGACTCTCTCGACCCATGCGCCATCGCAGTGGGAGAGATGAATTCATACGACCGTCATTCTAGACTAAGATCACATTGCGAGCTTACCGAAAAACAGTTATTATTTCTGCATCAAACAAACATATTTTCTGATTTTATTTTTTAAATTTTTTTTTTATTAGTGACTATTTAATTACAGATTTGATGAGAATTACAAGATATGATAATGTACATATATTTATTTATTAACGGTATAAATATACCATAAATACATATTACATGTCACAAAATTTTTGTTGAAGGTACTTAAGAAATAATTTAAAAAAAAGAGTTATAAATTAATTGTGGCATTTACAAAGAGCTACAATTACATTCAATACTATAGTATAAATAAAATTAATATTGATTGAAAAATATATGACAGAATAGCCTTCTTGTACCTAGCTTCCGTGCAGTATCTATTACTAACTTCATGTAATCTAGGTAAAAGCGAGTGTTTCGTGTAGTCAGTCCTGTTGTTGTTACAATGAAACAAGATTTTTGAGCGAGTTGCTCTAGTGGGTATATGAAATTCGATGAGCTTAGTTAAATCAGGACTGTCTATTCTACCATTTACAATTTTGAACATAAATATTAAGTCGGATATAATTCTTCGATCTGAGAGTTTTAATATATTTAATTCTTTCATTAAGTAATTATAATTTATGTTTTCAATGGGAATACCGAGTTTAAAATTTATATATCTTAGGAATTTGTGTTGAAAATTTTCGATTGTGTCTGAATGTAATTTAAATTTAGTATATATAAATATTTCATCTGTTTGTTCTTACTCCTCCTCACTAGGTGGTCCTGTGCTGAGGCGGACTAGTAGATTTCTTTGATTTTCCGTTATTTGGTTTCTATGGTGTTTTTAATACATTCTCTAGTATGTCTGCATTAATTTCTTTCACCCACGTTTTGATTTTTTCCTTAAACTTATTTATCTTTTCTACCTTTTTCAAACTTGAATTAAGGATGTTGTAAAGTTTGGTTGCCAGATATATGTGGTTTCTTTGGCCAAAACTTGTCTTGAATTTTGGAACATCTCGTATATCCTTTTTTGAGTCTCTTTTGTCATGTATCCGAGTTTCATTAGGAGATTTTCTGTTTTTAAAATGATGCATAGGAATATTCTTGGCATATATTTGTTTTAAATTTAGAATGTCAAAACACTTAAAAATATCTTTTGAGGGGGTTCTGATGGGTAATTTTAGTATGGTTTTTTATAATGCTAAGCTAATTTATGCTAATGCTAACTTATGTCTAAGATTATGTCATAAAGTACTTTCCTGAATTATAACTTCCTACCCCTGTATGAATATTTCCGTCGTCAAGTACTAAATATTTACTATTAGTTGTTAAAAGTTGGCGAGACGTTTTGATTGGCCCGGATTTCGGGAGGGGGCCGAGCAGCCCTTCCGACGGGGGCCGAGAGCCCTTGCGCCTTCTTCTGGTTTTAAGTTCGCTACGGGTCGGTCCTCGCATCTTGGCGGGTAGAATAGCTTTGGGTATTCCAACGGTTTTTCGGAGCACGTATTTGAAAATAAAGTTAAATTTCATATATCTAAATCAGTGGTGTTTTCCTGATGAGGTCGTCTGCCAGATGCAACCCGGTGTAACGTACGTACAACTTATATAATTATGTGTTATCATTCAACCCTTTTATTCTATTTTAGGATCATTGAGTTCACAAAGAGATTAAAAGCTTTTCCTAGAAGAGACGAGTCATTAATAAATTCACAAATTATTTAAAAGCGACAAGAGATCTTCTTATTTATTAAAACCCTACCTATAATTTTATTATTCCAACAATAAAGCGACAGTCGTTTTGAATTCAAATCAGAGAACACAATTTTCCCTGGAGAGCTAGCTTGGGATATAAAGTAAGTACATAGTAGTTGGTTTTGGTAAGTATGTGTCTGGAACATTGTGGTGTTATTTATTATTAATTTGTTACGTAACACTGACGTTACGTAACAATTACAACAATATTTTTTTTAATATTAAGTTTTTAAACTTATAACATATTTTTGACATTTAGTTTGAGTAAAAAGGCACTTAAAAAAAATACAATGTTGGTTTAATGAAATTGAATATACCTAATTTGGGGGCGTTTTCTCCAACATGGTTTTGCCCTTAAACTTTGAGGCTCATGGTCCCGTAAAGTACCAAAAAAGCTCTCGGTTTTCCCATGTAATAATTACGAAAGACGCACATTTTGGAAAGGAGGCATGTCTGAAAAAACATATTTGAAGTATTTTTATGATTTTTGCGGTAAAAGTTGCTGAATAAATCATTTTGGTAAGTGTAATTTATTGCTTTCTCGAGGCGTCTCAGTGGCCATGTTCTATGATGTTATTTGTTCGAGTTTCATAACAGAAAACTTTCGATATTAGGTCAATTAGATTCTTCACTTTGTAATATCTGGTGGTGTACGGAAATGGTGGTTTATTCACTGCAGGAATTTCACAGTAATAATGCATTGGTTAGGAGTAGGCTTGAGAGCGGATCGGTGGTTTGGAGCCTACACCAAGTGAAGTATTCCCTCATGTTGGAGAAGGTTCAGAAGAAATTTCTAAGATTTCTCTACCTGAGGGAGTATGGCTACTACCCGTGGCTCTATCCTTTCGACGTGGGTGTGTTTTGGAATGAACTATCTACGGGTCAGAAAGGATGTGCACATTGTGTCACATTTCTTTATCATAGAGAGCATTAGATTTTGGGTTCCTGATGGTTATCTCCGTCACCGAGAGCATAGACTATTTTATCTCCCGGCTTGCAGAACTGACATGCCAGTGGGGAGGGCTATTTTTTGTTAAATAGATTCACTTCGAATATTGATATGTTTAACATCAATGAAGTAGAATTTAGACGGCAAGCTTTGTTGCTGTTAGTATACATCTGTTTACATTCGTTTATTCCTTGCTAATCGGCGTGTTTCGGATTTTGCAGGATTGACAGGAACAAAAACTGTCCAAAGACGCGAAACTACCCGTCCATAATGGAGTACGGGTACCTACCCTGATGTATGGCAGTGAGGCATGGAACTGGCAGAGGAAGGATGAAAGTAGAGTGAACGCTGTAGAAATGAGATCCCTGAGGCGTATGTGTGGTAAAACCATGTATGATCGTGTGAAAAATGTAGAAATCCGCAAAGAATGCAAGGCTGATGTAAGCGGGATGAGAAGATCAAGAAAGGAACGCTCCGATGGTTTGGGCATGTAGAGCGAATGAACGAGGAAAGGAGTGTAAGGAGAATATATGACGCAAATGTGAATGGTAGAAGAAGTCGAGGACGCCCAAGAAAGACATGGCACGACCAAGTGAATCAGATAGGTACTTGAGTCGGGCTATGTCAAAAGTCAGAATAATAGAAGAAAATGTATGAGACGTTGTATGAATGTAAACGAGGCAAGGAATGTGTGCCAAGACCAGGATATTTGGCGGTCCGTCCTCTCTGCCTACCCCTGTGGAGAAACGGCATGATGGTTAGTTAGTTAGTTAGTTAGTTATACAGGAACACCTGTAAAATCACAGGGCGTTTCCGGATTTGGTTGCTTGCCAGTTATCCAGGGTTTGGCGGATTTGAAATATGAATTTTGCAATGTTTTTAAAATAAATAAATTGAATTGAAATTGAATTAAAATCAAAATAAATGAATAGATTGAAGAACAGGGATATGGTGGAGGGGGGGGATCAATGTTTATATTTTTTTACAGTAACACCGGATATATGGGAATACAAGAGGCCCTGAGGAAATTTATTTTTCTCAGGGCCTCCTGTATTCCCATATATCCAGCAGCCATACAGCCAGCATGAGGATGCTGGGTGGAGGGTCTTTTTGAGAATAGGAAGGGGTGAAGAATGGAACGGAAGGAGAGTCTTGAAGAGACCCATGTTGTAGGAGGGATGTAACACAGAAGCCGACAAATCGTTCAACAGCCGAGCTGTTGAACTCGAATCGTAGAAAATTCTCACGTATTCGTATAAAATTCTCATTCTCACGTAACAAATGTCCAGTTTTCGTGCCGGCAACCCGGGCGGTTATTTCATTTTCATTTATGTACTTAGATTTCTTTTACCAAAGTCTGTTCCGAGGCGGGTAAATAACACATTATATTTATTAAAAAAGATGTGTATCAAAAAAGACATGTTTATAAAAATATAAAATAATAATTCAAAAAGATAAAAAATAAATAACAAGGTTTGTCAAACGTGTACATTAGATATATTGGGTTAGATCAGCCTTACAAAATTATGCTAATCGTGGTCTGTCACCGGTGTATTTTTGAAAGTAAAATAGTTTCTTATTTATTTATTTATTTAATACAAACGGCATAAGTATGCCATAAACACTAATTACAAGTCACAAATTCATATTCAAAATATTAGTAATGATAAAACAGTGTATGTATAACAGTTAGTTGTGACGATACATTGGGAAGTGACAACAGAGATACCTTTACATGCAAAAATCTATAATACAAATAAAATTAGTAGTGATTTAAAAAATATGATAGCATAGCCTTCTTGTACCCTTGTTCCGTGCAGTTAAATAGATCTATCACATCTGCATATCTATTAGTAACTTCATGTAACCTAGGTAAAAGTGAGTGTTTCGTATACTCAGTCCGATTATTGTGACATTTAAAAAGGATTTTAGAACGAGTGGTTCTCGTGGGAATATGAAATTCAATGAGCTTATTTAAATCAGGACTGTCTATGCTACCATTTACAATTTTGAACATAAAAATTAAGTCGGATATAATTCTTCGATCTGAGAGTCTTAATAAATTTAATTCTTTCATCAAGTAATTATAATTTATGTTTTCAATGGGAATACCGAGGTTAAAATTAATGTGTCTTAAGAATTTGTGTTGAATTTTTTCGATTGAATCTGAATGTATTTTAAAATGGGGGGACCAGATCGAGGAGTTATATTCGACTTGACTACGTACTAAGGATGTATACAAAATTTTTAAAGTTGAAATATTCCTGAAACCTCTGGAATTTCTAAGAACGAAGCCAAGCATTTTGATACCTTTATTATAGATTGAGTTTATATGGGATATAAAGTTTAATTTAGAGTCGAAAGTTATGCCCAGGTCATTAATTTCTTCGACAGAGGTAAGGGTAGAGTTGTTAAGTTCATATGGATGAATAATTGGTTGACTTATTCTGTAAAAACTTATTGAATAACACTTATTTATATTCAGATAAAGTTTGTTAAGAGAACACCAGCTAATTAATTTGTTTAAATTATTTTGTAGACAGGCACAATCTTCAGCGGTTTTGATGATTTTAAATATTTTTAAATCATCTGCAAAAAGCAATACATTTACATTTTTATCAAATATGTCAACAATATCATTTATGAACAGTAAAAACAAAAGTGGGCCTAAATGGGCCCTTGAGGTACACCACTGGTAGCTTTAAATTGATTGGAATAGAACAAATCAATTTTTACAAGTAGAACTCTATCAGATAGATAGCTCGCAAACCAGTCTAAAAGTTTTCCGTCAATACCGAGCTTACGTAGTTTAACCAGTAGAATTTTATGGCACACTTTGTCAAAGGCCTTGATAATCTTGTAATTTGAGTTTTTTTATGCAGAAAAATAACATCTTCATTAATTAACTTGTTTTAATAAGAAACGCGACAATGACAGAAAATAAATTAACAGTTAAAGGCAGTTAACAAATCAGACATAATTTACTTATCAAATCTCATAGTCACTGCCCACCCGGACAGCTAACAAATTCCCAAGGTTTGCACGCTCCCGCCGCTTTACAGCTGAAGCTCCACTAATCTGATTTGTAAGGTTTTTTCTTAGAACAGAAAGTTTCATAGTCGCAGAATTCATAGCGCACGTACTGGATTCATTTCGGTCTCGGTTTGCATAGATTTTCAATATAAACTTCAATATCTTGGACACGTGCTGAGTTATCCAGAGAAGTACGAGATCTTGCATCACATAATGCAGGGAAATATTGCGGGAAGACAGGGCCCCGGAAGAAGGAGAACTTCATTTCTCAAAAAGCTGAGACAGTGGTTTGCCCAGTCTACTGTAGAGCTGTTCCGGGCCACAGTAAACAAAGTCTGCATAGCCAACATGATTGCCAACGTCCGTTGAACGGAGAGGGCAAAAAAAGAAGACGAAGCGGATTTTTAACGTGGAATTTAAATAGGACGCTTTAAATTGTGGTAAAATTATAAACAAGAATATATAAATACTGCGTACAACTTGGATAAGTTTTAAGATTTTCACGGCCAAAAGCATTTTCGTTATTTGTTTTTGGGGTGTTATGCCGTGTTGCGCTACCTCCTTCTTTTGCCAACGTTTCGGACATCGTTGCAGTGTCCATTATCAGGGCAGATCCACAGGACACATCTACCGGATCTGCCCTGATGATGAACACTGCAACGATGTCCGAAATGTTGGCTAAAGTAGGAGGTAGCGCAACACGGCATAACACCCCAAAAACAAATAACGAAAATGCATACAACTTCTATTAGAGACTTATCACGTTAACCGTCTAGGGTATTTTATTGCACAAATTTATTTTAAAAGCGTGTTGGTTTAGAAGCAAGTTTCCAGGTCATACGGAAAAATAAAATATTTTTCCCTGAAAACGAAAATAAAAGTTTGCTGTTTTTGTTTTATTTATTTCCTTTTCAAGAAGTTGGGATCTTGATGAATTAGTTACAGAACAATAAAGAGCAAGTTTATAGTTTTCAACTATGTTTTTTTTAGGAAGTTTCTGGAAGTTTACTTCCAGTTCTCGAAGCATTCACTCCGATATCGTATCTCCCACCTATTAATTAAATTCCCGGAATAGCTGGGAAGTTGTTATCTCCTATGATATATAGGTTTTCTTATTCTGTTGTATGGAATGGAAGTGTTTCGTCTATCTTCGGGTCTCTGAGGATTGCAATAGAAACTTAAAGTTTATTTTACACTACCACCGGGCGCATTGTATTGTAATAAAGTAATAACGTTCATTACTCATTATAAACACGCCAACAGAGCTATAAAAAGTTAACTCATTTTTATTACCTGCTTCAGAGTATGTAAGTTACTATGATATATTTAAAACGGAACTTTACGGTGAACGATACTAAGAAAATCTGTAATTTATTCATTGATTTATTTATTAATGCTCTTTTTCAGGGCTTTTACATATGAATGGTAAGAAATATACCGTATTTATTGTGCATAACTGAACTGCCTAAGTAACAATATTTTATATTTGTTAAAAGATAAATCGGAGATGTCCATTGACTTGGTATAAATGTTTCCCTCCATTAGAATTCTGTGCAAAGAGGAATACATATGGTAGTTAGTTCCAGAATTTCTATACTGAAATAAATCCTGACTTCTAGTATTACGTAGTGGTATCCTGAAGCTTATCAATTCATGCAATACCGTACTATCAACTAAATCATTTAGAATTTTATATATAAATACCAAGTCAGTGCAAATTCTTCTGTCTGACAATTTGAGCGTATTTATATTATTTAACAGACTGTTGTAGTTCAACATAATTGCTGGAATACCCATTTTAAAATTTAGAAAACGTAAGAATTGGTTTTGTGTTCTTTCAACAGCTTGTACATATATATTATAATGTGGGTTCCAGACGGGAGAACTGTATTCAAGTTGACTTCTTACATAGGCAAAATATAACAGATTAACACACTTTATATCGTTTAAATTTATAGTTAGCCTAGTTATAAATCCCAACATTTTTCTAGCCCGTTATGTGGTTAATAAATGAAAGATTTGATTGAAAAGTGACGTCAAAGCCTTTAAAAGAGCATTGTTATCAATGTAGTAATTAAATATCACTGGATTTTTAATCGATAAAATCTAACTATTTGACATGTTGAGATATTTAAGTAAAGCCTATTTTCATTACACCAAATTAACAATTTATAGATATTATCTTGAAGAATGTTGCAATGGTAAATTTTTTGAATAATTTTAAAAATTTTGAGGTCATCAACAAAAAGTAAGATAGATACATCATGAAATATTTTTGTAAGATCATTTATAAACAAGATAAATAACAAACGCTTTAGTAAAATCAATATAAACAGAGTCTACTTGTTTATTTTATTTATTTATTTATTTTTTACAGCGAATACCGCAAAAGATTCTCAACTGCTCCCGTCTTTAGCCAGTGAGACTATGGCATCCCCAATTGGGGTATGTTGTGAGGCTGAAGGTAGTAGGGAGGGGAAGAGGAAGGTTGGGAAGTACCTGGCTATTCAGATCTGGTCACTAAACACGGCTAAAGCCATTTTCAAGCAACGTTTCAATTCTGAATGGTGGTCTTACACCAGGGCGATACTGATAGTATCTTCCACTCTGGAACATGCCGCAAATATACTATATATTATTTTAAATGAATTAATTGTGAAAACACAAATAAATCAAATAAAATTTATTTGCGCATGCCGGGTTCGAACCCGCGACATCCGGATTGTGAGTCAAGAGTCTTACCCACTGGACTACGGAGGTCGTCTATTTGTAATGTTTCATCTTTCGGCTGGAGGTTTTTACGTACACGACAAAATGATTTCTGTATTCTTATAGGTAATAGCAATAAACCATATTTGTAAGGAAAGTACTCACGGTAAGTAGAGGTGGGATGATTTATCTGCGATGTAATTCACTGAAAGATGAGATGATTTCTCTGCGCATGATTATCTAAAAAATCAATGAGAAATAGTTACAATTGGATCGGGCGTTGCGTCAACAAAATGCGTGTTGCGCATAGACATCCAAATGGATAGACAAGCAGTTACAGATGAGGGGTAAAACCAAACTATGGAGAGCGGAGAGGGGAAAGATGACTGTCATTCGTTGAACAATCAATTTGACAGTATATAGGCATCTCGCATTACAATATCACCATTTAGTTCTTAAAAGCAAAATCTGCTTTGAATGAATAGACCTTTTTACATGGGAGCGCGAATTGCTTGCCACGTTCAAAACATATTTGCTAAGGCCAAATGCTCGCCCCAAAAAGACTCGCGCCAATACACATATCAATATTTTGTTTCCGTGTTTAGTTAAATCACTTTTACAAATGTTTCATAATTTACTTACCCCTGTAACCAGCGACGAGCACATTGGAGTACCGCCCACATTCCCTATGTGTACATTGATACGTAGATATATTGTATAGCACAAGCTGCCGTTATTTCGTTAAATGTATGGATGTCAGCTTCTCGCTGTTCACGGCAAGAATGATGACGTCACACATTTTAGATTCAAGCGAGGCTATATCCCCTCCCCATGGAGCGAGCCGGTTCCAAGGAGGAGCTACAGCCGGCGCCATGTGGAGGGGGAAATAATACGTTTTTATCACTTAGGGCAGGTCCAGATATATTCATATGTCCGTGGTGTTGCGTTAATATACTGCGACTGCCTTTCCACGCTGAATTATTGCAACATGTCCGGGAGGCGGGGTAGAGGGCAGAGCGGAAGGGAACACAGAACAATTCATAGCCATAGAATAAAGCTTTTATTCCCAATTACAACACAAAAATAATTCGCTGATTTGTCACCTATAAAACATTTTACGATTTGAATTACGAGTTGAGAGGATTCCAAATCGATCTCTCCGTAAAACAATCAAACATTTGTACTAATTATTACTGTCTGTGATTGTAATCCTTGTTCAATGAAATGGGATTTGTTTTGAATTTAAGTGTATTTAAGAATTCAATCAAGCAAATAGTGAAACAAAAATTGAGGAAAACAAAAATAATTTCAGACACAAAATAAAAAAAAAATGGATTAAATAACAAAATAGACAATTTTACCAAAATTTCATAACATAAAAGAATAAAACGTATACTCCCAACACACAAAACCAATATAAAACACGTAACACTCACAAACACATAAAACATAATATACGCCGATTTTCATTTAATTACTTTATTTTTTTAGTTTATTAATTTAAAATAATTTTAATTTTTGATCTCTATTTTTAGTTTAAAATTATCTTTATTTTAAATGATTTTTTGTTTGTTTTGTCACCAACTTTGTATATTTCTTTTTTTTCAAACTATAATGTATAAAGTATTATATTATAAAATGGGGGCCTCAGCACGGGTAAACAACCCAGTGAGGCCAACATTACTGGTTTGTACTATAAAAACTTGTAAAATAATACTGTATCAACAATAAAAAAAAAAATAAAATAAAATAAAAAAAAGTGTCCACCTATAAATTAGTATATTTTCGAGAATATTAATTATTTAACAGAGTAAACAGCACGCACCGGAAGTATTTTTAACCAGCTATTCCAGGGGATATTTGGAGAACTTTAGGTAATTTTTCTGCCCGATGATATTCAGGGTGTCCGGGGGTAAAGTGCATTAACTTCGGGAGGAGATTCAACATGATAGTGTAAGTAAAAAAGATAAATAGCTTTTTTCGAAATTCCAACTTTTAGGGGTAGTTTTGTGGTAAAAACATAAAATTTGACCGGCGTGCGCGGCCAGCTTTATTATTTTCCGCTGTTACGATGCGGGCCAATCACCACCATTTATTGTTACAACGATCGTGCCCGGCAGGCTCCCGGCAAGTAAGATCGTACCTCACACTAAGAATTTTTAGTAGGTAGATCTTTTGGTACAGGAAAAAAAATGTTGGAATTTCGAAAAAAGTTGTTAATCTTTTTTACTCCTACCATCATGTAGAATTACCTTCCGAAGTTAATGCACTTTACCCCCGGACACCCTTTATATTTTTTTCAATTAAAAGAAACAAAATTTCTAAAACTGGGCGTACTGTAAAGGGCCCGCAAATACTTTAATAGTACACAACTGCTAACCCTGTACAAATCACAAGTGCGCCCCACGGTTGAATTTGGCAGCCACATCTGGTCTGGAGCTCCAAAATACCTGAAAAATACCCTCGATTCTGTGCAGAAACGGGCGGTCCATTTAATAGATTCTCAAATCTTAACAGACGGATTGCAATCTTTAGAGCGCAGGTGTCGGGTGGGAATGCAATCCTTGTTCTACCGGTATTACAATGGAAGATGCTCCGAGGAACTAGCATTATTGATCCCTTCGGCACCGGTGCACAGTCGGAAAACACGCCAAACGCGTGCCCAACATTAGTACACGGTTGACATTTGTCACATAAGAACGGGTCGTTTCTTCGACTCGTTCTGGTGTTCAACAGCTCGGCTGTGGAATGATTTGCCGGCCTCTATGTTTTCTCCTTCCTACAACATGGGTCTCTTCAAGACCAATGTTCAGTCCTTCCTCTCCTCAAAAAGACCCTCCACACAGCATCCCAGATGACATAGGCCCTGAGGGAAAGTATTTTCCTCAGGGCCTCCTGTGTGGAATTAATGTAAAAAAAAGTATGATGAGTACCTACTAGCTGTAAATTGTTTTTAAAAAAACATTGTAATAGAGAAAAAAAGCCAAAGTAAAATTAAATGCAAAAAATAATTTTCTCCTCTTTTTAACCAAATAATTTAATTTGTCACTCCCATTTCTAATTCCATACTTACCCGGCTTCGCTAGAGATTTAGTTTGAGAAAAAAAAAAAACACTCTTTGATCGAGAAAGTTCACATAAAAATATGTGCAAAATTATGTCATCACTCAGTAAGACACATCGTTGGTCTTGGTAAGACCGTTTTACATTGATCCCTTTTCACATATTGTAAGGAGTTTGGTAGAAAACTGCTGAACCATGTACCTAAAGAGATTTTTTTTAAAGTGATATAGGGAAGAATATTTTTGGTCCATTTTCCAGAGTAATAATTCATTGATATCAACTTTTTTATGCCTTCCTCCGACAAACTATGATATTTATTCATTTGGGTCATATCACTGAATATGTAATCTCCAGAAGTGTGATCTATACCAATTTGAAAGAAAACTGGCAACAATTTTAACAAGACTTTTCGACCTTTAGACAGGTCAAAGAAAACTGGCAACAATTTTCACAGGACTTGTCGACCCCTAAACAGGACAAAGAAAAGTGGCAACAATTTTCGTAAGACTTTTCGACCTCTAGACAGGACAAAGAAAACTGGCAAAAATTTTCATAAGACTTTTCGACCCCTGGACAGGACAAAGAAAACTGGCAACAATTTTCACAAGACTTTTCGACTCCTAGACAGGACAAAAAAAACGGTATCAATTTTCATAAAATTTTTCGACCCCTAGACAAGAAACCCGATAAAACGATTCTATTGTAAATAGCTTGTCCCCTCTTATTATATATATTTTTTTATTGAAAAATAAGGAAGTTTCGGTCCAGTCCTAAGACTGAACTCAAGGATAATCTCCAACATTGTAATTAAAAAAATGAGTACATAAATTACATATTGAAAAAATGAGTACATTAATAACATATTATCCTCTCCATAATTTGAAATAATGGCCTAGAACTCCCTTGAAGCCAGAAAAAAAATCTTTTCATCGACATTTTTTTTTTTTTTACTGTGAACACCGCACAAGAATCTCAACTGCTCCCATCTGGAGCCAGTGAGACTAGGGCATCCCCAATTGGGGTATGTTGTGAGGCTGAAGGTAGTGGGGAGGGGAAGGAGGTGGGGAAGAGGAAGGTTGGGAAGTACCTGGCTATTCAGATCTGGTCACTAAACACGGCTAAAGCCATTTTCAAGCAACGTTTCAATTCTGAATGGTGGTCTTACACCAGGGCGATACTAATAGTATCTTCCACTCTGGAACGTGCCGCAAATATAGGTACTATATATTATTTTTAAATGAATTAATTGTCAAATAACACAAATTAATCAAATAAAATTTATTTGCGCATGCCGGGTTCGAACCCGCGACCTCCGGAATGTGAGTCAAGAGTCTTAGCCACTGGACTACGGAGGTCATCGACATCATCGACAAGTAGAGGCATTTATTTATTTAACCATTTTTATTTATTTTATTTAAGTGGAATCAACGGTCTACAACATTGGTTGGTTTATGCATGTGACATCTACTTAACTGAGAAAACACTTTAAGAATTCCTAACAAAACCATATATTTAATGAACTTAGAATTACTACATTTATGTACATTTTTTTATATATAAATACATACTTCGACTACCATAATAGTGGCATGTGTTTAGTGTGGTAGTCGAAAAACCTTTACAACAATAACTGTACACCAAAGTTATTTCGTGAATAAAGAAAAAACTGTATCTAACTATACTTGTTTATTATTGAATGTGATTTGAGATTCTCACGGCCAAAAGTAATATCATGGTATATTTTGGCGGTATTATTCCGTGTTGCGCTACCTCCTTCTATAACATTACAGTGTCCATCAACACATCAGGGCAGATGTGTAATCAAAGATTGTGGTGAAGTGAGTGCCTATGTATGTAGATTCAAACCGTGTCAACAATATACCATATCCAATCGTATCCTCAATGAGCTGGTATGATAGTATAATTTAAAATGGTTTTCTGCGTTAAGTTTTTGTGTAGCAGGAAATTACTGGACACAATGACTATTGAGCTTAGTCCCGTCGTCTTCATTAATATTAATGGGATTTTCGTGAATTTTTAGTGGGTTTCGTGGTTTACACATACTTAACCACATACTACCCTGACGATGGACAGTGTGATGCTGTTCGAAATAATGGATAAAGAAGGAAGTAGCGCAAGACGTAATAATACCCCAAAAATAAATCACGCTAAAATAATATAAATGACTTATTGTAAATATTCATTTAAAATCAAATAAATTATCTGTCCAAGAAAGATAAAAATAACGAATTACAATCAATATCACAAATAGAGTATGGTATAACTGGATGGGGGTCTGCCTTGAGCACTCACACAGAGCGACTCAATATAGCCCAAAAAGGAGTGCTAAAGACAATACCGAAAGTTCCGCTTAGAACTCCGACGGAAGAAATATTTAATAACTTTCAAGTCTTCAATGTACAGAAACTTTATTAAAAAAATATTTTATTTAAACTGAAAAAAAACATATATGTATACTCCACTGCCCAACTTAAATACTCAACCAGGGCAGTAAGTAATAACATCCTGGTTACTCCCAGTTTGAACACATCTTTTGGACAGAGAAATAATAAATTCCATGCTATGAAATTATACAATGCTCTACCAGATCAAATAAAAAATATAAAGGAAATGAATATATTTAAAACAAAAGTAAAAACATGGCTGAGAGATCAAAGTGATAATAAAATTACGAACATCATGAAGACGATATAAAGACAATCCATAACCAAATACAAATATTTTAAAAAACTACAGGCCACCTCAGAACAGGAAATCCTAGTGAGGAGGTCTGTGAAACAAAAAGAATCTATACTTATACTATACATTATACATACATGTACAAACCTTGCTATTGAAACTAATAATAAATAAATAAATGAATGATATAATTAAGTTTACTTCCGATGCCCAGAAATGCACAAAATACATTTCTACCGGTTTAAATCTTCATTGTATCATATCTGGAGCGTATGTCAAATGAATAAATCAAAACTAATGATAAAATTATACAAGGAAATCAGTTATTCTAAGTGCGACGTAATGTTTGAGGTCAAATAATAGAGTTGGGGATGTTTACTTGGCAAATAGACAAGAAGAAGAATTGGGGGAAATAGGAGGCTGTGAATCAGTGGAACTGGGGAAGTGACGTCACACATTGTGGAAATACGTTTCACTGGAAAATTCACTGTCGAGTTTAGTGAAATTTATGACCAAGGCTTTCAGGAATCTATGTTTCTAGTTTGCTGTGTTAAGTATTTGATTCTGCCTTTTAAATCTCAGGATAGTCGAATGCTTATTGAAGATATTTTTTCAAAATATTTAAGTAATGATTTGACATCACAGTATTTAGTTTTTTGTTTTGTTTTACATATATTTTTTTTATTTTTATATATTTTTAATTTTTATTTTTTTTTAAATTTTATTAATCTAACAAACATTACATTTATTATAATAGAATTCTTATTAAATTCAAGCGGTAGACAATTAAAAAAACAGAAAAACCTCACTTTGTCGGCCGGTCAAAATCCAACGTTGCCAGCTTTTTCGAAGTACAGTTAACGACATTTTTTATTAGTAAGAATTCGAATATGAACTTGTAAGTCGTTATTCAATGTGAAACTAAAACACCGTTTAACGGTTGGGAAGTGTTTTTTTTAATTACTAAGGCTGTTATTATCATATACATACTACTTAGGGAACGTACCCATACTACGTGACCAACTTTTTGCAATTTTTAACCCCCCCCCCCCCCCCCGGTGACCAAAAGCCTAAGCAACCCGCCGCTCATTTGTATGGAGCGTGACATTTTGAAGACCCCCCCCCCCCCTAAACGTGTCACGTAGTATGGGTACGTTCCCTAAACTGAACTCTGTCTTAGTATTTAGTTTTTATTATGTTCTGATGAAGCTTAAAGGCATAGAACACACTCGTAGGCACATACCTTATGTATACATACTCAACTAAATCAATTAAAAAACACAGATGTAAGGGAAGCAGTTGGTTGATTGTGTATTATAATATCCCATAAATAGGTAATAAATACCTTTTCCAATTATTATTAAAACAAATTTGAAAACTATCCCACTATCCTACTTAATATTATAAATGCGAAAATTTGTATGGATGTATGGATGTACGTATGTTTGTTACTCTTTCACGCCAAAACTACTAAATGGATTTTAATGAAACTTTACAATAATATAGCTCATACATCAGAATAACATAAAGGCTATAGCTCAGAGTTCTGGCATTATGAAATTTGTTTTAAAAAAAATGGCAATAATAAGAATAATAATAAGTTATTTATTTCAGCCGAACAGAGCGGTGGGTGCAATACTCTGTCTGCCATAAAAAAGTATACATTACATAAAATGGATTTACATACTATATGAAAAAGAAAAAATAAAATAATATAAAAAGATTTAAAAAGAAATATATATACACATGTTTAGTACTCGTATATCTACTACGGGGGCTTCAGATGAATTCTCCAAGTTTGGTGAAGAGGCGCGCCCTGTCACTGGGCCACGGCCTGGACGAGAGTGTTCTCCGATCTTTGGTAGCGCTGTCTCACCCCGGCTATTCTGTGGCGCATCAAAGCTGGCATAGATGGCACAATTAGTAAGATGTCTGGAGGGGGGAGGGGGTGGGGTTAAGGGGAGGGATGAAGGGGGAGGTGGAGGGAGAGCGGGGGGGGGGTGGAGAGTGGGTGAAGAAGGGGTGGAGAGAGTGGGGGGGGATGGGGAGGGGGGGGAGGGGAGGAGGTGGAGTACCCCCCTACTACCATGCGGAATAAAATAAAAACTCTTTTTGAAAGGTGATGAATTGCGCTTCCAAATTTTATAATTGAAAATAATTTAATAATTTGCGAAATATTAATATTAATGCAAACATGTAGAAGTTTAAAAATACTCACTGTTTGCGCATCTTTATATGGGATTGATTGGGTATTGCATTCGCAGACTTGGTGGGTAGATATGTCAAAATCCTGAATTTATCCCACCTACCTAATCTTTCCTTCCCAAATGTCACCATAAAAATTGTTGCAAGAAATACTCAACTTTGGAGAGGTGACAGTGTGCTTTCCTGCTCAGTACAAAATAACATCTCAGACAGGGCGTATGTGTCGTAACCTCTTACTGTAAGAATATTGCGATTTTTTAAATTAAACAGTGAAAAGTGTACACCAAACTGGAGATCAGCGGGGCCCCATCTGCAACGGTGAGTCCTATTTTCCTTATTCCAATCTGGGCTTATCTAATTTTCCAAAAGCCAGATTTGAACTATCGACTGACTATCCATCAGGTTTTGCCAGTGTATACTATTCAATCGTCCCGTATAACTTAGCGTTTTCACGTAGTTTCGAGACTGGTCCTTCGAGGGCTGCGTGGGCTTTGCTCTGCAGCATTTACCGCCAATTAACAGTGGAGTCGCAGTTTAGCGACACCACTCACATTACCGATAAAAGTTTCTGATCACTAAAAAAAATTAAAACACACATATTTTCTATTAGACAAGTGTATTATTAACGTTATCGCCTATTCACTTTTTATCGTTTCATGAAAAAATAATCCCAAAGTTTCATTTTTTTCAAATTTCATAAAAGTGTAGTTTTTTTTTGTTAACTTTCATAATTGAATGTAAAGCGTGGTGTTATCTATTTTAATGCCATTTAGATCATATTTGTTACATGATAGTAAGGGAGACACAACGAATTTTATGAGATCTATGAGTTGTTTACGAAACCCAACAAATTAGTCTGAGGGGTTAACAGCTATATAAAATTTAAAAAAAACTCATTTGTAAGGCCCTAAGATAAAATGAATGTCGTTTAAGCAAGTACTATCGGGACACATTTTATTCTGAAAATTATGAAAATCAGTAAAATATCGGATAAACAGACTGCTAGCCTAATCTGCTATCCTTCTCAACCCTGTCTCTCTTATAACACAATTCTTGCCAATATTGGGGAGCCACGCGTCATGTACCATTGGCTCCGGGCATACCCAATGTTTTATCGTTTCAGGAAATCCCAGAAAAATCGTATTTGCGAAAAGGATATTGTATTGTTTGATAAAAAACATCCTCAAAATTTGGGTCGGCCAAAGATGAAAAAGAATGGAACGAAATATTTCAAAGTGATATAAAATGTTGTCTGGTAATGTCACGGACACAATAAAATCGATGGAAACGCGTCGTAGGTGTATCTGATGCCTCAAAACTAAAGCTTATTTTTAGTTGAGCGGGTCTCGTTTTTGTGAAGTCGGCTCGCACGTGGAGCCTATTTAAGCCCCGCATTAATTCCTACTCCCTTACCACAACCCGACTCATAACACTGTCCAACAGGGTGGCGTTATGGTTCCTCTGTCTTTTACTTCTCGATAATTTGTACGGATTCAAAAAAAAGTTGTGGCGCTGTTAAATAAACAAAATTTTTATCAAAACAAAAAAATGCACTAAAAAGTAAAAAAATAATTTTGTATTCTTCTACAACTTAATAATCAACTTACTTTTTCTACTCATCAATATGTAGGTACGATTGTTATTTTTGGAGTCGGTGTCAGCCAGTTTGTAACATACATAATTATAGGTGAGATGTGCTTGAGTCGCACGCACGACTTGACGAGGCGAGAGCGGGACCGCGGCGGGAGGGGAGCTGTCAAGTGAAAACGCCGGGCCAGGTACCTTGGCTGACTCCAAAAATAACAATCGTACCTACATATTGATGAGTAGAAAAAGTAAGTTGATTATTAAGTTGTAGAAGAAAAGGAAATTATTTTTTTACTTTTTAGTTCATTTTTTGAAGTTTTTTTTTTTTTGTTAAAATTTTTGTTTATTTTTTTTATTTTTAGTGAATCTTAAGTACACTCACTAATTTGTCTGAATATGGTTAGACTTACTAAACGTGCTGCTCATATGAGACAGGCATTACTTAACCATAACGACGTTACGGTAGGTGACTCAAAGATCCGGATAGCCTATATCTACCGGATCTGCCGGATCTGCCCTGCTGATGGACACTGCAATGCTGTCCAAAACGTTGGCTAAAGAAGGAGGTAGCGCAACACGGCATAACAATCCAAAAACTAATAACGAAAATACTTTTGGCCGTGAAAATCTAAAAACGTATCGTTAATTTGCTCCTAAGAATTGAAGAATTCCGTTAATTTGTCATGGATTCCATAATCAGAACCTAACCAAACTTTCACCAAACTCCCCTTAAAGTACATCCTTTCCAATAAAAAAAGAATCATCGAAATCGGTTGGCGTGATATTGAGTTATTCGTCCATTTGTCGCGCACATTCTTAATGAAAATTTAAGACATATGGTTTTCTCATGGATGCCATTGTCTGAACTGGACCAAATTAAAATGGGACCACACGGAAAGCACTAGCTTTCAAATAAAAAAAAATCACCAATATCGGTTCACCCAGTCGAAAGTTTTGAGGTAACAAACATAAAAAAATGCAGTCGAATTGAGAACCTCCTCCTTTTTTAAGTCGTTTAAAAATACTAACTAATTATACATTGTGTCAATTGTCTCTCTATGCATGCCTCGCGTATTTCTTATGACTATTGCCACTCATTGTAAAGTGTTACTTGAGTAGACATGTACATAATTCTGTATTTATATTTGTGATGTTTTTGATTTTCTAATTGTATGTATCTGTATGTAATTGTAGATTTTTGTAATTATGTAATAACTGAGTTTTACATTAAGGTGACATAGGCCCTGAAGGAAATTATTTTCCTCAGGGCCTCTTGTGTGGAGTTAATGTAAAAAAAGTTAGGTTAGGTTAATATCGTGGTTTTTAACCAGTGGTTTTTAGTACCTACGTATTATATAATCATTGCACACGTACGAGTTCCTGTACTTTCACGAATATTTTTCAGTTATCTGCCCTTCAATACGGAATGCGTGTTTTTGGAATGAAACCTTTACACATCATTGATTTCCCAGTGTACCTGCAGTTCGACTAAATGCCCAATTAAATTCGTATTTTCGACGGCCCCGCCAAGCGAGTAATTGCCCCGTGTCATGACATTAAATCAAGTAATCATCACCCAAATGGACGAAACACAGTGATTTATTTGGGACAATTTGGAAAAGCAGGAAAATAGAGTGAATCGTTTGTGAGCGCTAATACTTGAATAGATTAAATTTTAATTATTAGGGACTTTTTTCGTGGGGTGTTTGTTTGTTTGTTTTGGTTTTTGAATTTTTTATTTAGATGTACATAATTTTTTTCATACATCTAGTAAAAAATATAAAAAAATACAATTTACGAAGTCCGGTAACATTTACAAATACATTTAAAAAAAGATAACTAGACAAAAATACATTATATAAAATTAAAAATTAAAATGAAATAGTTATAAATACATTGTGAATTCATATGTCAAATATTGGTTTATAAATGTGTAAATTCTGATTATGCAATTGTAAATGTTCTCTAAAATGGCCTGGAAAGAATCTCCTACTTGTGATCTCACTAAAGAAAACACTCATAGAACATTAATAAATGCATTCACTCTGAATGCATTTATTTATGTTCTCCAAATTGACCTTGAAAAAAATCACATCTTTGCGATTCTTTTAAAGACATAAAGAAACCATCCCTTAATTATATACAATTCTTAGTGTTCTCAAAAGTTGTCTCGACAGAAGCAAATTCCCGTGATATTTTGAACGTAACTATTTCTTTGTTAAGAATATTATGAACTAAATATACAATTTGGCTGTCCTGAAACGGGTATTCTGCCCAGTTGGACAGACAAATGATCACATTGTAATGTATATATATGCATATGTAAATAAAAAAATAAAAAAATAAAATAAAATAAGAATAAGATAAAAGAATAATATTGGTAAGTAATCAAAAAATATTTTTTACATATAATGACTTGAGGCTTTCTTTACGGCATTTGGAAGACTGTTATAAAGTTTTTGCCCTTTATAAAACGCGCTATTTTGTCTGCACGAAAGTTTAGTTTTGGGAAGCCTAAAGTCTCCGCGTCTTCTCGTAGGATAATTGTGAACATTTTCTTTAAATATAATATTACTCTGCAGATAATTTGGGAGCATATTATTTTAAAGTTTGTATATTATTGTTAATGTATTATATGTTGTTTTTTGTCATCATATCTAAATTTTGTAACCTAATTTTAACTCTAGTAAAAATGTTGCATTTTAAAATCATCCTCTTCTCCCTATTTTTCAACCTGTAGTTTATTATTTTGGGTTTCGTTAAATAGGAATAAAACGCTAGAACAATAATTTAAATGCGGAGTTACAATAGAATTGTAAACAAGGCGTGTTGTCTTGAGATCCAAATTTCTGATCCTTTTAAGGAATCCAACTTTTTTAGCAATTTTAGTTTGTATTCAGCTCTACGAATTTCGTTTCCATTTATACTAATTGTATAATTTTTAAGGTCTCAATTCAATGAAAGACATCCCAACTGAAAATAAGTATACGACAATTTATTTATAGTTTTACTTTTAACATGATTAACTATTTATAGCTGCTAATTGAAAAATGATCCACAACGGCTCGATCCCTAGTTTCCAAGACACTCCATAGTTCGCTGGTTGCTTCGGGTAAATGAGGAAAGATTATGTAATCACATTGTTTTAAAAAAAATCTAACAAAAAAGAATTAACACAATGGAAACAAAACATGCAACTTTACTGTTAAAGGGACATGATCGGCTGTTTTACCATCTGATTATTAATACCTATAATAAACAACAGGGGTTTAGCCAAGCGCCAAACCATTTTATGTAACATTATACTTATTTTACATTTTATTCCATAGAGGGCTATATTAGCTAGTGATTGATTTTAACACTAATAATAATAATTGATTCTCCAAGGTACGCGGGGACTACTGCAATGCAATACATCCTCTTATCATCCCCCCCACCCTCAACCACCCCCTCCATACCCGTTACATTTGTTTTTCAAACAGCTCGCGTGCCACCTATTGAAACGTAACAATCAAACACGCGCAGTAAATTTTAACTATCAAAGGGATCTCCATAGTAACCTAAACAAATAACAAAATGATATCGCACGTCAAACAATTACTTAGCAACGCTTTGTTTTTCGTCTGGACAATAAATGTATAATAAATAATTTCATAACGCCCGAGCTTACCAATATATTATATAGCCTATAGAACCAAATAATGTACTTTCTATTGGTGAAAGAATTTTTAAAATCCATTCGGTAGTTTTTGAGTGAAAGAGTAACAAACGTACATACATCCATCATCCATATAACCAGACATTCATACATCCATACAAACTTTCGCCATTATAATATTAATAAGATAGGATAGAATGGAATGGGATAGGATTAATATATAGTCGGAAAAGATATGAAAACATATTAAGGCCTAGTAGTAAGCGCTCAAAAGGAAGAAGAAGGGGAGATATATAAGAGGGAGCGCGAAAATATTAAAAACGATAATATTTGAGCGAAAATTGTGAAAATGTTTAATTAAACACGACTGGTTTAAAATAGAGCAAAAATCTCGTGGGTACTGTCTTAAATAGCATTAAAGAACCACTGTGATTTTTTTCATACGCATAACTTGTAAAATAACAGAAAAAAAATTGCGATTTTTTTCCGTTGAGGGAATTTTGTTTAGTTACTGTTTCGACTCTACAAATGAATAGATATATTCTTCAAAAATAACATATATATTTTTATATGCTAAAAAGCTTAAAGTGTTCAAGTAAAATATGTTATAAATCGGTAAAAATTCGTAATGCTAGGGTTAAATATGTCTACAGATGATGTTCTACAGAGTATCATATCAGCCAATTTAAAAAGACTTTTTACGTGAAAAAGATTGGCTGCTGCAGAAAAGGGAAGACATTTTTAACAAAATATTAATGTTATTGCATGTCACGTTAGAGAGTAATATGTGCAACGGTGATCTAATCCATTTATTCTGAAAATGCATTATTTATCAGGTAGACACAGGCACCAGGCACTCGCTCGACCTCCCACTCCGCGCGGTGCAGATTTACAAATTATTCCCCGAGCAGACGCGTCAGGAAAGGAAGCGCAATCCGTTCCAAGGGAAAATGTAATTTAATTCTATGATTTCGCGAACAAACTGCATCTGCCATGATCACAAGGCAACATACGATAAAATATTGCATTTTAAGTTGAAGTTCGCTTTCTCGGGGGATTGCTCTGCATGGATTCAAAGCCAACGCCGCATTTTTCACAAAAAGTTTCGTAAACGAACTAACAACAAATCTACTGTGTTGTGCTAAGTGTTTTGTATTCATACCACAACAAAACTTTCAGTGGGTTATTATTGGGGATTTTTTAAAAATTGTCCAAGTTATTCGAATAAAAAAAAAATATACTTATATGTTTTTAATTTGGGAGGCGTATATAGGTACCGCAATTTATTGTATAACCAACACTTCTATCATAAGTCATCCCAAGTAGTTCGCTACGTTTGGTGACCTTGCGGGGTTGCCCGGGTTCATGGTATTTTTATAGTTTTAGTGGGTTAATCTAGATCAGCGTTTCTTAAGCCGCCGCTACCCGAATTTCTACCGATTTCTTGCATATCTCCCTTAAATAACTTAAGTTTTAAAGCTCTTAAAAAAATACCTACATGTATTCTTGAAGATAATATCTAGACATTCCCCGCGCCGAAATGCAAATTATATAAAATTCCCTCCGTATGCTCCGGAAATTATTATAAAGTCGTTTGTTTCAGTTATTTTACAAGTTATATGTATGAAAAAATTTATAGTGTTTCTTTAAATGCTAATTAAGACAACCCCCGTGAGAATTTTTCTATATTTTAAACGAGTCGTGTTTAATTAAACATTTTCACAATTTTCGCATCGATTTTGTCGCTTTAAATACCAGCGCGCTCCTCTATCATTCGTAATTTCATATCTCTCCATCTTATTCTTTTTGAGCCCGGTTGCGGCGCCTTAACCGTATTGATAGAATCGCCCCTTTTGCCACAGTAAAATTATCCAGCGCCCCCCCCCCCCACCCCCCTTTCCCCAAAACGAAGTTTAAAACGTACACATTATAGTAGGAAAGCCATTTACGCAATGGATTTTCTACTACAAATAAAGAATGATGAGAAGTATAATTTAAAACGCATTATTTTTACATTGACATTGAATATTATGCCTCAGTTTAAATTTGTGTGCGTGAAAGTGTAATATATCTAAAAGAACTTATCAAATCGTTGCACCTAAAGAAAGTGTGTCCGTGTATCAGTATGTTTAGCTCGTGAATGAGCTTATTTTCTGTATTGACACAATGCCTACTCGAACTTCTGCAGCACCCCCTAAATGCTAACAATTTAAAAACGCCCCCCCCCCCAAACCTCCAAAATGCCTACAAAAGGACGCTGGCGTCCACGTTAAGAAGCACTGTTCCAGATAACATTTAGTTCGAGATAATAAAAAAAGATAGCAGCCAATAAAATACGCGTTACGAAAACGAAGACATTGTCAATAGTTCTTAGTCGTAGTGGTGATATTAATGATACAGTTAAATATGACTGAATTGGATAGGGTTCCATTAATTCAGTGGTAGAGCAGTGCCCCGGCAAGGCTAAGATTCTCGGTTCAATTCATAGATGTGATTTTTTATATAATTTAATTTCTGAAAACCTAATTTAGTAATTTTATCGAGCTCCGTAAGTATTTTATTATCGTGGCAGTTTTTTTTTCAAATTTTTTCTTCAGTCAAGGCCATTTTCATTTACGTCTTATTTACATGATTATATTTACCCACGCCCAATTTCAATTTTTATGGTGCCTAAAATGTTTAGTTTACTGTTCAATTGTTCGAATTACTGTTACTGTTCATTAAACGATTGAATGACCTTAATATATACGATTTATACTTAGAGTAAGTTCTGTTTTCAAAAATCCACAAACATTTAAGATTCTCTACATATCATACGTCAGGAGCCACCTAGAGTATGCTTCAACAGTATGGAACCCTCATTGTTCTACATATAAATCAAATATAGAAAGAGTCCAGAAAAAGTTTTTGAAATATGTTTCGTTTCGCATGCGAAATGATGTAAATTATGTCTCTATGAACCTCAAAACCCTTGATCAACGCAGAGATATCAGAGACCTAGTAATGCTTTATAAGATAATCCACAATTTTATTGATAGCCCTTACCTATTACAAAATATTAATTTCAGATGTCCAATAAGAGTCACTCGATCTCCAGACGTATTTGATATTCCTAAGAGCAATGCTAATTATCTTCAAAATGTGTTTATAAGAAGCTGTAGCACTTTCAATAGATTATGCACAGACATTGACATGTTTAACACGGACCTTGCTAACTTCATAAAATTCGTTAAAAGTAATATTCAACGGAAAATTTAATGTTTCATTAATTCCTTATCTTTCTTTTTCATTTTTCATTTTCATTTTAATTACATTTTCTTTTTTGATTTCAGCAGTTTGCATTAAATAACCTCTTCAAAAATGTTGCAGTATATATTACACTTGAAAATACATATTTTGTAGGTTTAAGTGAGTAGATGCACTTTTTCAGAACTGTTTATATTACATACATATATTGTTTTGTTTGTTTTTCTTTTTATTATGGTCTCAAATTTTTATGTCATTATTTTATTGGTCAATGATATGACTATCTCTAACTGTTATATATGAACTTGTAATGACTGTTTATAACGCTAACAAATAAAATAAAATATATAAGATTAATTAACAAAGTAAGGAAAATTATTTATTCCCCACTTCTCAGTATGTTCATAAGACCTACACAATATAAGGCATTTAAATAAGTCAATAGCAATCACGTCATTATTAAACAATTAAGAAAATATTAACATTTTATGTGGGGAAAGAGATTTCAAAGTACCCCACAGAATAGAGAATCTATTATCACAATTATTTTCTCAATAAATCGGTTCAACTGGCAGTCACAATAATAAAAACTAAAATGCTTGCAGAACTTAATAACAATATTATTAAATTTTATTTACATTAAATTTTAAAAATATAAATAGAGGTCTACGGACTAAACACAAAAACAATTAACAACTCAACAATTTTAACACGCAATCACAAGTCCAGTTTTCTTGACTTTACTACTTTCTCTCACATGTTCAGTATTCTGGATGAGGGCAATTGATTATCAAGGCAACCCGATATGCTTTACACCAGTTTATTGAATAATTTCGTTCCCTTTGAAACGTGCATGGCGTGTCCGCAATCATTAACCCCGCGGTCTGCACCCTATAATTATTTTTAATTTGGCGAAAACTTCAAGGAATCATGTTTAAAGCAGTTAATCCTGGCAAATTTCTAAATTGCATGCATTTAATGGTTTTGGCGGCGATATAGTTTTATCCTGACCTATGAAATACAAGACAAAGACGATTCTTTGAAAAAATCAGAGTGTGCATTTCACACGTGGTAGAAGTGAAACCTTCAGAAAACTAAAAAGGGCAAGAGTAGGGCATCTATAAAGAGCGAAGCACTTGTTTTTATCAATGTGAATGATGATTTTTTCCATATTTTTGTCGTCAAATTTCAGTGCACCTTTTCCTATCCATTTGGTCATCTTATTAATATTTGTGTTTTCTTCTTCGGAGTCACTAAATGTCGCTTTCTTCTGTGTTTTCTTTGCCTGATCATTTGGAGTTTCAAGATTGGAAATTGATTTAAAAAAAATATATTTATTATTTTTTTGGATTTCCAATGATTCGATAAATGCGGTATTCCGTATCGCGCTTATGCTAAGACACCAACATTTAGCAATAGTTACCCTAACGCCAGAGATGACGGATGTCAGTCGCGGAAAAATTTGCGAATCGAATGTCATCGCGTACAACATCAAAATAAAACGACAAAACGGATAGACATAGACATTCATGAATCCTATCAAGCAGTATTAATAGGCTAGCATCTGCGTGGTTGAATTTCAGAACCCAGCCACGAGTGCACGTCGGACGCTACGCTTAACGGCCGCGCCTCAAATAACATCTGTGTACGTGGAATTTCACACAAAGCTACTGTTATAATTCGTTTTCAATTTAAAAAATTCGACACAAGATGTCACTACTTCCGTCAGCAGCTTGCATATGGATGTTTCCCCCCTAGGTTTAAGTGCTACAGATTTATATACTTTAAGAATCCTTCCAGATTTGGAAAGATTGACGGCAATACTTGAAAAAGTTGTTATAAAATACATATAACATATAACGTTATTGCGTATCTTGGTTACTTTCTCGCGGTTACTTTGTCACGGTTACTTTGTCTCGGTGAGTCGCCGACGGTGACCAGCTGTCACTGGATCACAGTGGATCCGAGGAACTGGCTATTTTAGGAACCAGTTCCTATCGGATTTATAAAATGGTCACAATCACTTAAACGTGCCGCCCACAAGGCCTAGTAGCAAAAACCTGCGGAGCGGATTTTTAACTGCCAGTTAATTAATTAATATTATAAAGGCCAAAGTTTGTATGGATGTATGGATTTCTGAATGTATGGAGGTATGGATGTATGTATGTTTGTTACTCTTTCACGCAAAAACTACGGAATGGATTTGAATATTTTTTTCACTTATAGAAAGCTACATTATTTGCGACTGTCATTTTTGTCTTAATTGTCTCGTAACGCTGACTTAACGCGAAAGTTAACACGATACAAAAACACCCCATTGATTTGATTCTTGAGGATCTAAAAAGAAAAACAAAACTTGTAAAAAGCAAATAAGGTAACGTTAGTAATTTTTGTATCACAATGGCCTATCTTGTACATTTGGAAACATTTTCAGGAACGAGTTCATACAATAATATCAAATTAATAACTGAGCTTTTCACGAGAAATTTGAGACATTCAAACCATTTCCGCAACGAAGGAATTGTGGGAAAATAATCACAGTTTATTCTTTTCACCGAGTGTTATTATTTCCTGGCTTACTAAGAAATAGCTTTTATTACTCGTATATTCGCTGCTTGATAAGAATCGTATTGTTTTATTTTATGATTGGTTTTAATTTTGAGATTGCTTTAGTAAAATCTCCACGATGAACAATTCAACGAGACTTTACACCCAATAGGCCACTTGCATCACATTTTTAAAAAATCCGGTTTCGGCAAATATTCTAACACATTCAGTATTTTTTTTCAATCGTATTTTTGAAACCCTGGCGATTTTTTGAAAATTTCAATCCGAAAAATCAGACGATTTTTTATAAACCGGAAAGATGGGACATAATTTTATAGGTGCGAAAAAACGATGATTACATAGCCGAAAATCATTTAAAAAAAAGGACGTATTCCACACGAATGGCACAGGAAAATAACGAGACATACCAAAAATATTACAATTCATAAATATTTTTTTCCTTGATCCATCTTATTAATAATTAATCATTATAATGTTCAATGTCTACAAATGACTAAATCCAATGTAATATACTACTTGTACTTATAAATTATAATAATAATAAAATTAATTATAAATTATAAAATGAGATCCCTGAGGCGTATGTGTGGTAAAACAATGCATGATCCTGTGAGAAATGTGGATATCCGCAAAGAATGTAAGGCTAATGTAAGCATAATGAGTAAGATTAAGAAAGGGACCCTCAGATGGTTTGGGCATGTAGAGCGAATGAACGAAGAAAGCAGTGTAAGAAGAATATACGACGCAAATGTATTCACAGTAGAAGAAGTCGGGGACGCCCGAGGAAGACATGGCACGATCAAGTGAATCAGATACTTGAGTTGGGCCATATCAAAAGTCAGAATAATAGAAGAGAATGTATGAGACGATGTATGAATGTGAGGGCAAAGAGTGTGTGCCAAGACCGAGTTGTTTGGCGGTTCGTCCTCTCTGCCTACCCCTGCGGGGAAACGGCATGATGTTTAGTTCCTTATAAAATTTGATTTTGTTAAAATCAGCACCATTACCATTACACTTCTAAAACAGGTACAGAATGCGTAAAATATGCGGGGTTCTCTTCGTAATATCTGTCAAAACGTCAAACCAAATGATAAGTTCGCAGAGAACAAACAATAAATGTATTGAATGATCAGTTGTTGAGTGGGCATAGCGCTTGGGTCCCACCTGGGCGTCGCATATTCCAGCGTTTCCCAAAAGGTGTTCCGCGGAACCCTGGGGTTCCGTAGAAGCATCACAAGGGTTCCGCATTCCGTCTGGATTATTGCAAGCATCATTGCAAGGAAGAAACACAAATACTTTTACAGTAAACGACAAAATTTCTTCTCTTAGAAAGAAACTTGTCTTCTGGACAGAATGTGTTGAACAGAAATAGTACCAATGTTTTTCTCTTTTAAACGAGTTTCTGGAAAAAAAATAGTTGCAAGTAACCTTGGATATTGCAAAATGCATTTAGGAACATTTGATAGCCCTCAACAAATCTCTGGAAGAGTATTATTCTGAATAAAACCTGCAGGACATTGACTGGGTACAGAATCCATTCCTAGTTCACGGGAAACGTACAGCAACAGAGTACTAGACTTTGATATTTGTATATCAAATGTTCTTCTTCCTTACAACAAAAGTTTAATTCAGAAAAAACCAATCTGGATGAGTTTAGGATTGGACTTAAAAACGAATATCCAGAAGTCGTCGTGAAGGCTATCACAGTTTTGTTACCGTTTGTGACCACTTACCGGTGTGAAACTGGTTTTTCGGCTTACGCTTACACAAAAAACAAATACAGAAACAGACTGGATGCAGCTCCAGATCTTCGTATTAAGCTGTCTGACACAAAGCCTGATTTCAATGCTATTTTAACAAAAAAATTAAAAAGATATCACTCTTCACATTAATGTAAGTTTTACACAAAACTTTTGATCTTTCTTTTCAAGGTAAACATGAAAGTATTCAAACTACGAGTTTATCTTTTTCTTATAAAAATAGGGTTCCGCCTAGAAAAGTATGATCGATAAGGGTTCCGGGGCGAAAAAAATTGGGAAACGCTGGCATATTCGATTCCTCGGCTGGCAAAGTCCTCCATTACAACACTAGCGAAATTTTGGGCTTTCTGTGGTGGTAGTAGGAGATTTTCAAATATTTTTAGGTTCTTCGTAACACGGGAATGTTTGTCTTTCTTAAAATTAAAAAAATTGCCTGAAATCAAAGTGTTACCATGTAAAAAAATTAATCAGCGTAAAATTTTACAAAATAAATAGAACATTATCGGAGGCGGGACATTTTCATGCAGTGACGTCACGAGCCCAAATAATGGATTTATTTATTAAAAAAAAAATTCACATTTCAAAAAATTTTTACTAACATATTTTTAATCTTAGTAAAAAAATCTACCCGCACGATTTTTTCCAAGTCGTTATGAAATCCAAGCAAGTGGCCTATTGGAGTTTGTTGTGAGGCTGAAGGGAACAGGGGACGGAAGAAGGATCTATTTATCTATTCTCTATCCGCGTTTAGAACAACCCGCGATGGTACAAAATTTGGTTTGTACTGCGCATACCATTCCCCCCGCTACGGTCCCTTCACCGGCCCTCGGCTGCCGCCAATCACTTCGCCCAAAATTCAGTATGCCGTTGACCGTCGTACTGTGTGTCCGCGTTACAAAAAAATAACCTATTCAGACCCAGTGGTAAAATGGGTAAACAGCCGATATGTTCAAATACATTATCACTAATTACAAAGAACAAAAGAGGACAGCTCTCACAGAGGGTTAATATGATAAATAATAAGTACATGGTAAATGTCACTGCTAGCGAAGTCAACAAAACTATGCTACGATTACTTCCTTGACATTGCGAATTAAACACGAGCGAATTGGTATGGTCGATGATAACATGTTAAAGTAAACAATTTTTCCTTCAAAATAAATGCCTAAGAACACCTACGTAAGAAGGTATCGGAAAAGTTACGTCAGAGTATTTGAGTAATTTTATTCGAAATATTATTGGTATTAAGCGATAATTTTGGAATGTCCATCATATTATTGTTCATGACCTCGGAGACAACAACGATGATTCACTGGCTTTCAATGCTTCAAGTGAATCATCTGAGGTTTTTTTTTTAAATGACAATGATGATATTTTTAGTTTTGGATTAATCCCTCAGCCAATTTGGTAAATCTCATGCCACATAAAGTACAATATGTATTTGGTAATACTACCGCTACCATTATTTAAAGGTATAAATTGTTGTCAATTTTTGTCAGACAAATAAAATAAAATTTAATAAAATAATTCAATTTATTTAAATAGTGGGATTGAATGTGTTAGCGTTCGTCTAGCAAGCAGTGGGGAGAAGGGGTGGAGACATGCGCCTCCACGGGTTGATCTTATTTTGGATCGAGAATAGTAGTTATTAATCTATATAGCTTTTTGGAGGTACTGGCCATTTTGGAAATACTAATGTGATTAATATCTGCATTTGAATCAATGCCAAGATGATAGATATTAATGAAGTATTTTTCTGAGTCTTGTTCTGTTTAACGTTTCGTTAGATTTATTAGCATTATCTTCTTCTTCAAAAATAAATAAATTCATGACTCGGAAAATATTTCCTCCTTAAGGCGCCGCAACCGCGCTCAAAAAGAATAGGATGGAGAGATAATATGTAATTACGTATGTTAGGGGAGCGATATAATATCAGATCAGAATCTTCCATAGCCTTGAGGTCAGAATTAAGGATCTCTTCTGCTGCATTGAGGGTTTTGGCTTGGACTGTGATGGCGAAGTCATCTGCGTAAGCAAATTTTCTGCCTTCAGTGTGAGGAAGATCTCGAGTATAGATGTTGAAGAGTGATGGGGCCAGCACTGAGCCTTGGGCAAGGCCATTATTCAGGTGCATTTTTTTTTGCTTTTTAGCCCTCCTAGAAAAACCCTGAAAGTACGACCAGTTAGTAATTGCTCAATAAGTCGTACTGTGTTGCAATGGTGGTGGGAGTATCGATACTCCACACACTAAACATAAATGCAAATCTTCGATGAATTTCCTAAAAATGCGCACAAGATTCCAAGCGGAATGAATAAATGCAATTCTCATCGAAATGTATTCTTTTTTGTCTGCAGAATATCAATTTGTACGACAAATTTAAATCCTTGCAAAACTGCACAGTTGCGCTTGCAAATCTTGCGTGATCTCTTCCATTTGTATTCACACAATCCTCCGTGATTCATATCGGCTGCATTACAGACTTACAGCACTCAATAATTTATTCCATGCATTGCAATGGCCCTGTCTGAACCACCATAGAATATTCAAACTTTAAAATTAAATACCATAGACCGTGTTCCGTGTTTCGGACGGGTTTAAAGGCTATAAGAGATGATGATACACGTGATAGTATCTGTGATAAGAATTTTAACTGCATGCAATTTCGGCAGTTCAAAATTGTTTACGATTTTATATTATGAAGGTACATAGGTATATAAATTTCAGATATCGGTGAAACATGCAGAATAATAATATTTCATGGTCATGAAAATACCTTTTTATCTATTCGCATGGAATTATTTAATGGAACACTAGCTGGTATTCAAATAATAGAAAGTCCTCGAAAAATCCATCTCGTAATGCAATTACCAGTAATTTTAAATTCTTTAAACAGAAATTAAATAAATTTAAACTTTAACTATTGAAATGACTCAATCCGTAACATCCCACAAAACAAAAAACTACATATTTGAGAGATCAAAATAACATGTGTGATATGTAAATCAGGATTAAAACCAGCAATATCAATCGTGACACAAATCAGAAATGACATCCGATGCTAACAAAAGAAGGACTCTATCCTGATAAGATTTAATATATTATGATAACACAGATTATTGTACTTCTAAACTGAGATCGGAATATAAATAAAACTTATCAACCCACAATAAAATTACAAGTGTACCACCATTATATGAGAAAACCCAAGCCGATAAAATTTGTAAAGAAAAATGAACGTTTTCATTGATCCACATGAAAACTTCATAATCCTTGAGAAACTATCAACTGACAACTAAGTAAAATTAATATTTAAACCCTGTATCCGCGGCGAACAAGCAGCGACGAACCTTCCGGCTACAGCAGACCTGACGTCTTGATCTACCCGCGCAACCCCGAGAACTCGTGCTGAAAAGTTATTAATTTAATGTTATTCAGAGAAAAAAAATAATTATTGAAACATGGTACACAAGGGAATATGCCCACAAAGGCTGACAAAGATTCTTGTTAAAGAACAAATTAATTACTTGAGTCGCATAACAAACAAATTTGTCCCTGAATTTAAATAAACTGGAGATAACACTCCGTGAATGCGTTACAAGCTTAATGAATAAGAGATAAGAGCAAAGTAAATCATCCAAAATAAAATTGTACATCACTGATAATAATGGAAATTGCATAACGTTACATGATGTGAGATGGAATCCTAAAGTTCGAGGAATAAGGAACCATGTTCTATGTAGAGAAAACTCAACATTAATAATAGAACTACCTTGTTCTGAAAGAAATATCAATCTGAAAAAATATATATATATATATATATATTTTTTTGAAATCTAGTAAAAATAAAATGGTATTGTTAACTTACATATTAAAGTGAAGTCCATTCTAGGTTAAATAATGCATCTGTACCAAAACATCTGATAAAAGCCATGAACTATCCTTATTCATGTGACAAAATTTTATGTTCACAGTTTACCTACAAGACTACTGTAAAACGAAAAAAATTATTAGACGACATTGTAATGGGAATTGTAAAGCCAACGAGTTAAGCACATCGATAAAATTGCATAACAATCTCCAATCCATCTGCCAAAACCCAATGTACCTACAAAATCAATTTGCAGTACAAGTGTGATCAACACACAAAACCTGAAATATCTCGGTAAAAGTCTCAATGACAAGATACCCACGGACAAAACACACAATAACCTAAGTTGAGCACAAAAAACCAAACCAAGGAAATGAAAAATTAGATAAAACATGAATAAAGTATTTAACAAAAAACCCCGGCATACTTACAAACTGTCAAGGTCAACCAACCATTTTAGATCGCAACAAAATAACCTCAAATGTCAAATAAAATTCCCGAACATGTCTGCACACTTGAAATAACATACTTATAATAAGAATATAACCCGTGATAATGTAATAAAGCAACGTATTTTAACCATATTCGTAATGTAAAGGAGAATGCGAACATATTATAACTGTCAAATACATCGCGCGAAATTAATGAAGCCCACTAAATAACATCTACCGTCTAGTTCAAACCACGTGGGTCGCCACTGTAATAGGTGGAGGAACTTACTTAAATGTATAACTGATAAACCTGATACTTACGTATAAACTCCTTCCTCATTACTATATGCGGCTAGCTCCAGTAAAGGGTAGGTGCATGATAATTAAAAAACAATAATGAAAGAGATAAGTTCAAGATATATAATAGGGTATTTATTGCGATAACAACAGGGACTTGATCGGTAAAATTAAACAAAAGGTAAAGACTCTAAATTATTAGTTAATATCTCGGGCCGTGTACATCATCAATCGAAGATTGATGTATGTTAGACAATAAGTTATAAGTGGGTAGAACGCAAGTGTGCAAGTGTTGAGCGCCATTGCATTTTTATAGAATACAAAAACTAAACTGGTAACCTGAGAATTAAGAAAATAATATAACGTTACGATTTCCATGATGCGAAGATATGATGACAATAATGATGAATATAATGTTGCGATCTAAAGCGCCAATGGTTGGTCCCCCAGCAGCAGTAAGCACCTTCCTTCCGTGGTTTGGTTTCTTGACTGACATTAGCCGCGAGCCGAGTCTCTGCACAGATGATAAATGAAACGGGTTGACACCTCTCAAAACGCCAGTACTTATTCCTATGAAATCGGGGTGAGAAGGTCCGTGTGAAATCAACCCGTTGCAAGGTACCGCAATTTATTGAATAACCAACACTTCTATCATAAGTCATCCCAAGTAGTTCGCTACGTTTGGTGACCTTGCGGGGTTGCCCGGGTTCATGGTATTTTTATAGTTTTAGTAGGTTAATCTAGATCAGCGTTTCTTAAGCCACCGCTACCCGAATTTCTACCGATTTCTTGCATATCTCCCTTAAATACCTTAAGTTTTAAAGCTCTTAAAAAAATACCTACATGTATTCTTGAAGATAATATCTAGACATTCCCCGCGCCGAAATGCAAATTATATAAAATTCCCTCCGTATGCTCCGGAAATTATTATAAAGTCGTTTGTTTCAGTTATTTTACAAGTTATATGTATGAAAAAATTTATAGTGTTTCTTTAAATGCTAATTAAGACAACCCCCGTGAGAATTTTTCTATATTTTAAACGAGTCGTGTTTAATTAAACATTTTCACAATTTTCGCATCGATTTTGTCGCTTTAAATACCAGCGCGCTCCTCTATCATTCGTAATTTCATATCTCTCCATCTTATTCTTTTTGAGCCCGGTTGCGGCGCCTTAACCGTATTGAAAGAATCGCCCCTTTTGCCACAGTAAAATTATCCAGCGCCCCCCCCCCCACCCCCCTTTCCCCAAAACGAAGTTTAAAACGTACACATTATAGTAGGAAAGCCATTTACGCAATGGATTTTCTACTACAAATAAAGAATGATGAGAAGTATAATTTAGAACGCATTATTTTTACATTGACATTGAATATTATGCCTCAGTTTAAATTTGTGTGCGTGAAAGTGTAATATATCTAAAAGAACTTATCAAATCGTTGCACCTAAAGAAAGTGTGTCCGTGTATCAGTATGTATAGCTCGTGAATGAGCTTATTTTCTGTATTGACACAATGCCTACTCGAACTTCTGCAGCACCCCCTAAATGCTAACAATTTATAAACGCCCCCCCCCAAACCTCATCATAAAAAAAGATAGCAGCCAATAAAATACGCGTTACGAAAACGAAGACATTGTCAATAGTTCTTAGTCGTAGTGGTGATAGTAATGATACAGTTAAATATGACCGAATTGAATAGGTTTCCATTAATTCAGTGGTAGAGCAGTGCCCCGGCAAGGCTAAGGTTCTCGGTTCAATTCATAGATGTGATTTTTTATATAATTTAATTTCTGAAAACCTAATTTAATAATTTTATCGAGCTCCGTAAGTATTTTATTATCGTGGCAGTTTTTTTTTTTAATTTTTTCTTCAGTCAAGGCCATTTTCGTACTTTGGTTACGTCTTATTTACATGATTATATTTACCCACGCCCAATTTCAATTTTTATGGTGCCTAAAATGTTTAGTTTATTGTTTAATTGTTTGAATTCGTTTACTGTTCATTAAATGATTGAATGACCTTTTTATATACGATTTATACTTAGAGTAAGTTCTGTTTTCAAAAATCCACAAAACATTTAAGATTCTCTACATATCATACGTCAGGAGCCACCTAGAGTATGCTTCAACAGTATGGAACCCTCATTGTTCTACATATAAATCAAACATAGAAAGAGTCCAGAAAAAGTTTTTGAAATATGTTTCGTTCGCATGCGAAATGATGTAAATTATGTCTCTATGAACCTCAAAACCCTTGATCAACGCAGAGATATCAGAGACCTAGTAATGCTTTATAAGATAATCCACAATTTTATTGATAGCCCTTACCTATTACAAAATATTAATTTCAGATGTCCAATAAGAGTCACTCGATCTCCAGACGTATTTGATATTCCTAAGAGCAATGCTAATTATCTTCAAAATGTGTTTATAAGAAGCTGTAGCACTTTCAATAGATTATGCACAGACATTGACATGTTTAACACGGACCTTGCTAACTTCATAAAATTCGTTAAAAGTAATATTCAACGGAAAATTTAATGTTTCATTAATTCCTTATCTTTCTTTTTCATTTTAATTACATTTTCTTTTTTGATTTCAGCAGTTTGCATTAAATAACCTCTTCAAAAATGTTGCAGTATATATTACCCTTGAAAATACATATTTTGTAGGTTTAAGTGAGTAGATGCACTTTTTCAGAACTGTTTATATTACATACATATATTGTTTTGTTTGTTTTTCTTTTTATTATGGTCTCAAATTTTTATGTCATTATTTTATTGGTCAATGATATGACTATCTCTAACACTGTTATATATGAACTTGTAATGACTGTTTATAACGCTAACAAATAAAATAAAATATATAAGATTAATTAATAAAGTAAGGAAAATTATTTATTCCCCACTTCTCAGTATGTTCATAAGACCTACACAATATAAGGCATTTAAATAAGTCAATAGCAATCACGTCATTATTAAACAATTAAGAAAATATTAACATTTTATGTGGTGAAAGAGATTTCAAAGTACCCCACAGAATAGAGAATCTATTATCACAATTATTTTCTCAATAAATCGGTTCAACCGGCAGTCACAATAATAAAAACTAAAATGCTTGCAGAACTTAATAACAATATTATTAAATTTGATTTACATTAAATTTTAAAAATATAAATAGAGGTCTACGGACTAAACACAAAAACAATTAACAATTCAACAATTTTAACACGCAATCACAAGTCTAGTTTTCTGGACTTTACTACTTTCTCTCACATGTTCAGTATTCTGGATGAGGGCAATTGATTATCCAGGCAACCCGATATGCTTTACACCAGTTTATTGAATAATTTCGTTCCCTTTGAAACGTGCATGGCGTGTCCGCAATCATTAACCTCGCGGTCTGCACCCTATAATTATTTTTAATTTGGCGAAAACTTCAAGGAATCATGTTTAAAGCAGTTAATCCTGGCAAATTTCTAAATTGCATGCATTTAATGGTTTTGGCGGCGATATAGTTTTATCCTGACCTATGAAATACAAGACAAAGACGATTCTTTAAAAATCAGAGTGTGCATTTCACACGTGGTAGAAGTGAAACCTTCAGAAAACTAAAAGAGTAGGCCATCTAAAAAGAGCGAAGCACTTGTTTTTATCAATGTGAATGATGATTTTTTCCATATTTTTGTCGTCAAATTTCAGTGCACCTTTTCCTCTCCATTTGGTCATCTTATTAATATTTGTGTTTTCTTCTTCGGAGTCACTAAATGTCGCTTTCTTCTGGGTTTTCTTTGCCTGATCATTTGGAGTGGTTTCAAGATTGGAAATTGATTTAAAAAAAATATATTTATTATTTTTTTGGATTTCCAATGATTTGATAAATGCGGTATTCCGTATCGCGCTTAGGGAACGTACCCATACTACGTGACCAACTTTTTGCAATATTTAATCCCCCCCCCCCCCCGGTGACCAAAATCCTAAGCAACCCGCCGCTCATTTGTATGGAGCGTGACATTTTGAAGACCCCCCTCCCCCTAAACCTGTCACGTAGTATGGGTACGTTCCCTTATGTTAAGACACCAACATTTAGCAATAGTTACCCTAACGCCAGAGATGACGGATGTCAGTTGCGGGAAAATTTTCGAATCGAATGTCATCGCGTACAACATCAAAATAAAACGACAAAACGGATAGTCATAGACATTCATGAATCCTATCAAGCAGTATTAATAGGCTAGCATCTGCGTGGTTGAATTTCAGAACCCAGCCACGAGTGCACGTCGGACGCTACGCTTAACGGCCGCGCCTCAAATAACATCTGTGTACGTGGAATTTCACACAAAGCTACTGTTATAATTCGGTTTCAATTTAAAAAATTCGACACAAGATGTCACTACTTCCGTCAGCAGCTTGCATATGGATGTTTCCCCCCTAGGTTTAAGTGCTACGGATTTATATTCTTTAAGAATCCTTCCAGATTTGGAAGGATTGACGGCAATACTTGACAAAGTTGTTATAAAATACATATAACATATAACGTTATTGCGTGTCTCGGTTACTTTCTCGCGGTTACTTTGTCACGGTTACTTTGTCTCGGTGAGTCGCCGACGGTGACCAGCTGTCACTGGATCACAATGGATCCGAGGAACTGGCTATTTTAGGAACCAGTTCCTATCGGATTTATAAAATGGTCACAATCACTTAAACGTGCCGCCCACAAGGCCTAGTAGCAAAAACCTGCGGAGCGGATTTTTAACTGCCAGTTAATTAATTAATATTATAAAGGCCAAAGTTTGTATGGATGTATGGATTTGGTCTATTGGATTGGTTTTGTGAATGTATGGAGGTATGGATGTATGTATGTTTGTTACTCTTTCACGCAAAAACTACGGAATGGATTTGAATATTTTTTTCACTTATAGAAAGCTACATTATTTGCGACTGTCATTTTTGTCTTAATTGTCTCGTAGCGCTGACTTAACGCGAAAGTTAACACGATACAAAAACACCCCCATTGATTTGATTCTTGAGGATCTAAAAAAAAAACAAAACTTGTAAAAAGCAAATAAGGTGACGTTAGTAATTTTTGTATCACAATGGCCTATCTTGCACATTTGGAAACATTTTCAGGAACGAGTTCATACAATAATATCAAATTAATAACTGAGCTTTTCACGAGAAATTTGAGACATTCAAACTATTTCCGCAACGAAGGAATTGAAGGAAAATAATCACAGTTTATTCTTTTCACCGAGTGTTATTATTTCCTTGCTTACTAAGAAATAGCTTTTATTACTCGTATATTCGCTGCTTTATAAGAATCGTATTGTTTTATTTTATGATTGGTTTTAATTTTGAGATTGCTTTAGTAAAATCTCCACGATGAACAATTCAATGAGACTTTACACCCAATAGGCCACTTGCATCACATTTAAAAAAAATCCGGTTTCGGCAAATATTCTAACACATTCAGTATTTTTTTTCAATCGTATTTTTGAAACCCTGGCGATTTTTTGAAAATTTCAATCCGAAAAATCAGACGATTTTTTATAAACCGGAAAGATGGGACATAATTTTATAGGTGCGAAAAAACGATGATTACATAGCCGAAAATCATTTTAAAAAAAGGACGTATTCCACACGAATGGCACAGGAAAATAACGAGACATACCAAAAATATTACAATTCATAAATATTTTTTTCCTTGATCCATCTTATTAATAATTAATCATTATAATGTTCAATGTCTACAAATGACTAAATCCAATGTAATATACTACTTGTACTTATAAATTATAATAATAATAAAATTAATTATAAATTATAAAATGAGATCCCTGAGGCGTATGTGTGGTAAAACAATGCATGATCCTGTGAGAAATGTGGATATCCGCAAAGAATGTAAGGCTAATGTAAGCATAATGAGTAAGATTAAGAAAGGGACCCTCAGATGGTTTGGGCATGTAGAGCGAGTGAACGAAGAAAGCAGTGTAAGAAGAATATACGACGCAAATGTATTCACAGTAGAAGAAGTCGGGGACGCCCGAGGAAGACATGGCACGATCAAGTGATTCAGATACTTGAGTTGGGCCATATCAAAAGTCAGAATAATATAAGAGAATGTATGAGACGATATATGAATGTGAGGGCAAAGAGTGTGTGCCAAGACCGAGTTGTTTGGCGGTTCGTCCTCTCTGCCTACCCCTGCGGGGAAACGGCGTGATGTTTAGTTCCTTATAAAATTTGATTTTGTTAAAATCGCACCATTACCATTTCACTTCTAAAACAGGTACAGAATGAGTAAAATATGCGGGGTTCTCTTCGTAATATCTGTCAAAACGTCAAACCAAATGATAAGTTCGCAGAGAACAAACAATAAATGTATTGAATGATCAGTGGTTGAGTGGGCGACTGAATTATTGACCGGTCAGTGGTTGAGTGGGCATAGCGCTTGGGTCCCACCTGGGCGTCGCATATTCCAGCGTTTCCCAAAAGGTGTTCCGCGGAACCCTGTGGTTCCGTAGAAGCATCACAAGGGTTCCGCATTCCGTCTGGATTATTGCAAGGATCATTGCAAGGAAGAAACACAAATACTTTTACAGTAAACGACAAAATTTCTTCTCTTAGAAAGAAACTTGTCTTCTGGACAGAATGTGTTGAACAGAAATAGTACCAATGTTTTTTCTCTTTTAAACGAGTTTCTGGAAAAAAAATAGTTGCAAGTAACCTTGGATATTGCAAAATGCATTTAGGAACATTTGATAGCCCTCAACAAATCTCTGGAAGAGTATTATTCTGAATAAAACCTGCAGGACATTGACTGGGTACAGAATCCATTCCTAGTTCACGGAAAACGTACAGCAACAGAGTACTAGACTTTGATATATGTATATCAAATGTTCTTCTTCCTTACAACAAAAGTTTAATTCAGAAAAAACCAATCTGGATGAGTTTAGGATTGGACTTAAAAACGAATATCCAGAAGTCGTCGTGAAGGCTATCACAGTTTTCTTACCGTTTGTGACCACTTACCGGTGTGAAACTGGTTTTTCGGCTTACGCTTACACAAAAAACAAATACAGAAACAGACTGGATGCAGCTCCAGATCTTCGTATTAAGCTGTCTGACACAAAGCCTGATTTCAATGCTATTTTAACAAAAAAATTAAAAAAGATATCACTCTTCACATTAATGTAAGTTTTACACAAAACTTTTGATCTCTCTTTTCAAGGTAAACATGAAAGTATTCAAACTACGAGTTTATCTTTTTCTTATAAAAATAGGGTTCCGCCTAGAAAAGTATGATCGATAAGGGTTCCGGGGCGAAAAAAATTGGGAAACGCTGGCATATTCGATTCCTCGGCTGGCAAAGTCCTCCATTACAACACTAGCGAAATTTTGGGCTTTCTGTGGTGGTAGTAGGAGATTTTCAAATATTTTTGGGTTCTTCGTAACACGGGAATGTTTGTCTTTCTTAAAATTAAAAAAATTCGCCTGAATTCAAAGTGTTACCATGTAAAAAAATTAATCAGCGTAAAATTTTACAAAATAAATAGAACATTATCGGAGGCGGGACATTTTCATGCAGTGACGTCACGAGCCCAAATAATGGATTTATTTATTAAAAAAAAAATTAACATTTCTAAAAATTTTTACTAACATTTTTTTAATCTTAGTAAAAAAATCTACCCGCACGATTTTTTCCAAGTCGTTATGAAATCCAAGCAAGTGGCCTATTGGAGTTTGTTGTGAGGCTGAAGGGAACAGGGGACGGAAGAAGGATCTATTTATCTATTCTCTATCCGCGTTTAGAACAACCCGCGATGGTACAAAATTTGGTTTGTACTGCGCATACCACTCCCCCCGCTACGGTCCCTTCACCGGCCCTCGGCTGCCGCCAATCACTTCGCCCAAAATTCAGTATGCCGTTGACCGTCGTACTGTGTGTCCGCGTTACAAAAAATTAACCTATTCAGACCCAGTGGTAAAATGGGTAAACAGCCGATATGTTCAAATACATTATCACTAATTACAAAGAACAAAAGAGGACAGCTCTCACAGAGGGTTAATATGATAAATAATAAGTACATGGTAAATGTCACTGCTAGCGAAGTCAACAAAACTATGCTACGATTACTTCCTTGACATTGCGAATTAAACACGAGCGAATTGGTATGGTCGATGATAACATGTTAAAGTAAACAATTTCTCCTTCAAAATAAATGCCTAAGAACACCTACGTAAGAAGGTATCGGAAAAGTTACGTCAGAGTATTTGAGTAATTTTATTCGAAATATTATTGGTATTAAGCGATAATTTTGGAATGTCCATCATATTATTGTTCATGACCTCGGAGACAACAACGATGATTCACTGGCTTTCAATGCTTCAAGTGAATCATCTGAGGTTTTTTTTTTTAAATGACAATGATGATATTTTTAGTTTTGGATTAATTCCTCAGCCAATTTGGTAAATCTCATGCCACATAAAGTACAATATGTATTTGGTAATACTACCGCTACCATTATTTAAAGGTATAAATTGTTTTCAATTTTTGTCAGACAAATAAAATAAAATTTAATAAAATAATTCAATTTATTTAAATAGTGGGATTGAATGTGTTAGCGTTCGTCTAGCAAGCAGTGGGGAGAAGGGGCGGAGACATGCGCCTCCACGGGTTGATCTTATTTTGGATCGAGAATAGTAGTTATTAATCTATATAGCTTTTTGGAGGTACTGGCCATTTTGGAAATACTAATGTGATTAATATCTGCATTTGAATCAATTTTCTGCGCGTGAGATGCCAAGATGATGGATATTAATGAAGTATTTTTCTGAGTCTTGTTCTGTTTAACGTTTCGTTTAGATTTATTAGCATTATCTTCTTCTTCAAAAATAAATAAATTCATGACTCGGAAAATATTTCCTCCTTAAGGCGCCGCAACCGCGCTCAAAAAGAAGAGGATGGAGAGATATGTAATAACGTATGTTAGGGGAGCGATATAATATCAGATCAGAACATAGACATATGAATATTAATAGACCTGCCCTAAGCGATAAAAGCGTATTATTTCCCCCTCCCCATACCGGTTCCATTGGAACCAGCTGGGATCGAGTATGGCTTCGCGTGAATCTAAAAAATGTGATGTCATCATTCTTCTGCGAGCCAGCGTCGAGCACTCATCTGTGCATTTTACGAAATAACACGGCAAAAATAGTGGCTTGTGTTTTGAAAACGTGTAAAAATAGAAGTGAAAAAGAGAATAAACCCAATTGTCGTATTACATTCCATAGGAAAGCAGTATTTTACTTTATTATAAGCTAATTCAGATCACATAATATGGTCGTTTTTGTAACACACACTATCACTCGAGACACATGGCGTGTACTCGTCGGTGTTTTGTGGGGTAAGTAAATTATGAAACATTTGTAAAAGTGTCTTAACTAAATACGTCAACAAAATATTGGACTATGAAAATATGCGAACTTTTCTTTGCTGTATTTGGAATTTGTAAATTTGTTCATTTCGCGGAGAGCAATTCGCGCTCCCATGTAAAAAGGTCTGTTCATTAAAGAGCAGAGTTTACTTTTAAGAACTAAATGGTGATATTATAATGCGAGATGCCCATATACTCTCAGATTGAGTTATTGACGAATCACATATCACCGAATTCATCTTCCCGCTCTGCGCCCCGCTGTAATTGGTTTCTTCCCCTCACCTTTAATTTCTGGTCTATTAATATTCATATGTCTATGGATCAGAAGGTTGCGTGTTCAAATCACGTCGGTTCACCAAATTTATGGGAGTTGAAAACAACTCTCATTATATCAAATTTAATGAGCAGGGTTCTGTTTAAATAAAAAAGGTATGTACTCACTTGGGTTTATTGATAAATAACAAAATAACAATTGACAGAGCTGTTGTTTGATGTACCTATTGTCACGGAGTGACGAGCCGTGCCGCGTCCCAATGGTGGTGGGAGTATCGATACTCCACACACTAAACATAAATGCAAATCTTCGATGAATTTCCTAAAAATGCGCACAAGATTCCAAGCGGAATGAATAAATGCAATTCTCATCGAAATGTATTCTTTTTTGTCTGCAGAATATCAATTTGTATGACAGATTTAAATCCTTGCAAAACTGCACAGTTGCGCTTGCAAAACTTGCGTGATCTCTCCCATTTGTATTCACACAATCCTCCGTGATTCATATCGGCTGCATTACAGACTTACAGCACTCAATAATTTATTCCATGCATTGCAATGGCCCTGTCTGAACCACCATAGAATATTCAAACTTTAAAATTAAATACCATAGACCGTGTTCCGTGTTTCGGACGGGTTTAAAGGCTATAAGAGATGATGATACACGTGATAGTATCTGTGATAAGAATTTTAACTGCATGCAATTTCGGCAGTTCAAAATTGTTTACGATTTTATATTATGAAGGTACATAGGTATATAAATTTCAGATATCGGTGAAACATGCAGAATAATAATATTTCATGGTCATGAAAATACCTTTTTATCTATTCGCATGGAATTATTTAATGGAACACTAGCTGGTATTCAAAGAAATTAATTGATTCTTCTGCATGTCCTTTCCCGTGCATCCCCGTTCCCTTCCACCTTACCCCTCCCTCGTGTCTTCCCTCTCCGTAAACCCCACCTTCCCCCTGCCTTTCCTCCCTGCCGCTAAAATATATGAAATACACACATTTTCATTTAATCAAATTTCATAACGCCAAAACTAACTAACTAACCAACTAACCATCACGCCGTTTCACCGCAGAGGTAGGCAGAGAGGACGGACCGTCAAACAACTCGATCATGGCACACACTTCTTGCCTCGTTCACATTCATACATCGTCTCAAACATGCTTTTCTATTATTGCGACTCTTCACGTGGCCCGACTCAAGTATCTGATTCACATGGTCGTGCCATGTCTTCCTCGGGCGTCCCCGACTTCTTCTACCATTCAAATTGGCGTCATATATTTTCCTTACATTCATTTCCTCGTTCATTCGCTCTTAATTTATTAGGAGAGTGATTGAAATATTGATGTTTATATTATGTTGTTAAATTGTAACCTTGTTATATTATAATGTTGTTAAATTATAACCTTGCAAGACAACGCACCTTGTATACAATTCTATTGTAACTCCTCATTTAAATTATTGTTCTAGTGTTCTATTCTTATGTAACGAGACCCAAAATAATAAACTACAGGTTATACAAAATAGGGGAATGAGGATGATTTTGAAATGTAATATCTTTACTAGAGTTAAAACTATGTTACAAAACTTAAATATGATGACAACTAAACAACATATAATATATAATACGTTAACAATGATGTACAAGCTTAAAAATAACATGCTCCCTAAATATCTGCAAACTAATATTATGTACCATAAAAATATTCACAATTATCCTACGAGGAGTTGCCGAGACTTCAGGCTTCCCAAAACTAAACTTACGTGTACACAGAACAGCGTGTTTTATAAAGGTCAAAAACTTTATAATAACCTACCAAATTCCATAAAGGAAGCCTCAAGTCTTGGCACTTTTCGTAAAACATGTGCTACATACATTAAGAAAAAATTATGAATTGTATTTATTTGTATTAACTGTATGTCTTAAACCCTATTGTTTGTATTTCTAACTAGAGTAACTGTATTTCTTTTTTAAACTGTATTCTTTCCGTTATAATTGTATGACTACATTTATTTTACAATGGATTCCATCTCACGTAGGGATACATGGAAATGAAGAGGCGGATTTGTTGGCAGACGAAGCAGGGGTGAAAGGTCACGAGTATGACTGGACGCCAGATAACGAAGATTACTCCCAAAAAATACATTTACTATGTAATAATATGTGGAATGAGCATTTTGAAAATTTATCGGCCAATAAGGGCATATGGTATAGAAAGCTTCAAAAAGAACCCTTTAAAACACCATGGTTCACTGAAACCAATCTGAAGAGATCAGAAATGAGAGTCATTTTTAGATTAAGATCCGGACATGCACTAATGGGAAGAATATTGTGTCTGTTAGGCCTCTCTGATTCTCCAATGTGCTCTATATGTGAAGAATTTGAAGACATTGAACACACTCTCACAAAGTGCATTAAATTTGAACAACAGAGAGTAACAATATTGATGACCTCAAACCCATCGGAAATTCATAATTTGATAGCTTCAACCGACTACTATGCCATTTCAAGACTCATGAAATTCATTAGATCGTGCAACATGGAAAATATATGATACATTGTTTTATAAAGATACATACATATATTAATATTGCAACATTAATATATAGGATATATTTAAAAAAAAAAAAAAAAAAATGAAACCTTAAAATAAATAAAAACAGATGAGGCAAAAAATTACAGCAGTATGCGAGTCAGAAGCCTCGATTAAATATTATAATATAAAAAAATAAAAAAAATTATTTTATTATGTATTTTATGTTTTTTTTTAATACTAGATGTATGAAAATTTGCTTACATCTAAATAAAGTTACAAAAACAAACAAAAACAAACAAACATATGTTTCAATAAAAAAATTATAAAAAAATGCCCAAACCATCTGAGCGTCCCTTTCTTAATCTTACTCATTACGCTTACATCAGCCTTGCATTCTTCGTGGATCTCCACATTTCTCACACTATCGTACATGGTTTTACCAGACGTACGCCTCAGGGATCTCATTTCTACAGCATTCAGTCTACTTTCATCCTTCCTCTGCCAGTTCCATGCCTCACTGCCATACATCAGGGTAGGTACCAGCCTCCATTTTACAGAACCGAAAAAAAATACTTTTCAAACGAAGTACACAATCTTAAACGTCGAGCTGCAACGAGCGAATAAATGCAAATGATAATTTCAGAACACATTATCGCGTGCACATTACGCGTGTAAATGCGTGCACTAATCACCCCAATTAAGCATGCATTTATTATCCTGTCTATCTGGTAATGTCGCCATGACGTCATTGTTTTGGAATTCAAAAGTGACTTATTAGCGTCTAGCTTGTATGAAACGAATCACTGTGCGGCGTTCTGTCCTCCATGAATAGAGTTGCCTGCATTTATCCTTCTTTCGATATCTCTATCAGCCCTCCTAATAACTCCAGACCTTACCATTATATAAAGCCTATGTTACTCGCTGATAACGTAGCTTTCTATTGGTGAAAGAATTTTTGAAATCGGTTCGGTGGTTTCGGAGCATATTCAATGCAAACAAACAATCAAATATTTCCTCTTTATAGTATTAGTAGGTATAAAAATGGCTCGCCATACTTTTTTTCTAACTAAAATAAAAACACATACATATTAATAATTGTTAAAACTCTGTAAAATTTTCAAACAAAAAACCTTAATATATAAAAACAAATGTTTCTTTGTTTGTTCCTTGCGCGTTCCTAAACTATTAATCCGATTGCGATGGAACTTCGGGGATTTGTTGTGCGAATGCCCACGACGCCGACGGTTTCTATTTATAATAATGAGCTCTGGCGTTAGGAAATTATTTCCTATAATACTCATCCGATTGTGATCAAACTTTGGTGGGTAGTGCGCACAACCGCGAAGTTTTCTGTATACAATGGTGAACTCTGGCGTTATGATTTTTTTTTTAATTTTAAAGGAGGGGAACTAAGGAATGCAGGCAGAAAAAAAACGTTCTCTGAGCGACATCCCAACGCATTCCGGGAACTCGCTGGTAAATAATATATTAAAAATAATACGCCTTGTAATCTTATTATGGGTTAAATAGTTTATAAAAGCACGTCTTTTTCAACCTCGAAAAAAATACGTCAAGGTAAATTCAAGCTTTCCCTGAAATACCACTTTGATATTATGAATGAAAAGAGAGTAAATATTATTATTTGCTTTGTGGTTTCCGGATAAAAGCTGTGGCGGTGCGTGGTGAGGTCAAATACTACTTTTGGTCAATAAAGCGTAAAATCAACAAATTTCACACTAAATTATGCTAATTTGAATAAAAAATAACCATAAATGTAACAGAACGCAAACACGTGTCAAACTTACAGAAACGATTTATAACAGTTATTGCGTGTTTATTTCTGACTCCGCTGACGAAGTCATTTTAACAGGGACAAATAAATAAAACATATTTGAACTGATTCAACAACAGAAACGCGGCATGTTTCGGTCGCTACAAATTACAGACGACTCAATCAAAAGAATTGGTGAACATTTTCACAAAATAGGCCACTTGAATCACTTTTTTTTAAAAATTTCCGGTTTTGGCAAATATTCTAAGACATTTAAATTTTTTTTTTGTTATCATATTTTAGAAACCCTGGCGATTTTTTGAAAATTTCAATCCGAAAAATCAGACCATTTTTTATAAACCGGAAAGACAGGACATAATTTTATAGGTGCGAAAAAACGATGATTACATAGCCGAAAATCATTAAAAAAATAACGTTTTCCACAAGAAAGAGCACAGGAGAATAACGAGGCATACCAAAAGTATTACATCTCATAAATATTTTTTCCTTGATCCATCTTATTGATCATAAATCATTATAATGTTCAACGTCTATATTACTAAATCCAATGTAATATATTAGGTCCTTACATATGAAATTGGCGTTTTGCATGGGAGGAACATAAAGTCGATTTTTTTTATAAAATATATTCATTTAATAAAAGTACGTACCATTGCTATCTATGCACTTTTGCCATCTCATAGGTAGTTCATCGATCCCTTTACTAAAAAAACCATTCGGACGGGAATCAATAAAATCTTTGAAGGCGGTTTGGACTGCCCCATCGGAGTTGAATTTTTTCCCTTGCAAGAAGTTATCCAAATTTAGAAAAAAATGTTAATCTGTTGGGGCAAGGTCTGGAGAGTACAGTGAATGTCTTAGACATTCCAATTGAAGCTCCTCTAATTTGTTAGCCGTCTGTTGTAAAGTATGTGGTCTAGCGTTGTCATGAAGCAGTAGTGGCATAGATCGATTAACCAGCCTCGGTTGTTTAGCAGCTAGCTTTTCCATCATGGTTTGCAGTTGCTGACAATAGACATCTGCCGTAATCGTTTGGCCAGATTTAAGAAAGCTGTAGTAAACGACCGAAAAAAAAATACAACTGTGTTTTCTTTTGCGGCACCGTTGCCATACACATCATTAATCCTTCGAGCCGTTTCTGCAGTACTGGTGCCCCGGTGGAACTTGTACTCGTAAATAACGCGATATTTAAAGTTTTCTATTTTGTAAACTAAGTGACGCAAAGAAAAAAACAATTAAGGAAAAAACAAATGAATTATAATTTTCGAAACACAAATACATGAGTAAATAGCTGTATAAATTTGAATATTTGGAAGATATTTGAGATCAAAGTTGCCAGTATGGCAAAACGCCAATTTCATATGTAAGGACCCAATATTTGTACTTGTAAATTATAATAATAATAAGAATATTATAAAATTTGATTTTGTTAAAATCAGCATCACTACCATTATACTTCTAAAACAAGTACGGACAGCGTAAAATGTACGGGGTTCTCTTCTTAACATCTGTCCAAAAGTCAAACCAAATGATAAGTTCGCAGAGAACAAACAATAAATCTAGTGAACGTTAAATGTCAAATTCAAAAATTCGCCTGAAATCAAAGTGTTGCCATATAAAAAAATAAATCAGTGTGGAATTTTACAAAATTAATAGGAACATTTGCGGAGACGGGATATTTTCATGTAGTTACGTCACGGGCTCAAATAATGGATTTATTTATTTAAAAATAAAATAAAAAACTGTACATTTCTAAAAATTTTTACTAACATTTTCATAATCTTAGTAAAAAAATCTATCTACACGATATTTTCCGACTCGTTGTGAAATCCATGAAAGTGGCCTATTGCGTTTATTCGTCGAAAACGATGAAAAAACATTTGTTTGTAACGTGGCGTTTTAAGAATTCTTTGAACACTACAATATATGAACCAACATTTTTAACTTGGGCAAAAAACAAACATTAGTCGACGGAAATTAAAAACAGAACATATATTAAAATTCCCCTTCTGAAAAGTTGGTAGAATGTAACATTTTCAAATGCTTTGTGGATACAGATTTTTCTAAGATATTCAATTTTTGTGTTTATCGCATCACGAAAAAATAAAAATTTAAGTTCAGCATTTTGCAGACATGGTTTAAATCAGAGGTTCCCAAACTTTTTTTTCTCGTAGACCATTTTCAAAATTTTACTGGTTTCGGTGGACCCCCTGCTGCTACATTTCTACCATATTCCCAAAACTCGTCAAAAAATGTGAAGATTAGATCTAACGATTTGCATCGCGGCCGAGTTCCAACCCTAAATTCGGAGTGGTAAAATAAAAAGAAAAATAGCACATTTTCTTGTATTCTATTTATGTATTAATATAACGTGATTACAGACTTATTAGAAATAAAATTAAACATTAATAACCTACCGGAACTTCAACAATGCAAATCGACAATAAACAAAAATAGTCATAATTTTAATGGGATAATGGACTTGATGGATTGACAGCAAATTATCAATGTTTGGCATCAGTTTTGTAAGGAACGTAAATCTCCAAACCAGATAAATTTTCGTTGACCCGTTTCGTTGAACTTGTGGACCCCCATTTTTTAATCACGCCAACGCAGACCACCGTCGAGCCAACCGGACCCCTGGGGGTCCAACTGGACCACTTTGGGAATCACTGGTTTAAATGAACGGTTCAGAAATTTTATTTTTTGAAGTCATACTTCTTTAGCACCGTCATGATTTGAAACTCGATTAAACGGAAACGAGCGATACTAAAAAGAAATAAACTCTTGTATCAATACGATTGAGCCTGCGAAAGAATAAGACAAAAAAAAGATATAGCAATTGCAAAGCGTCAGTATTTAGAAAAAGTTCAGTATGGGATCAAAGATGATGTCAAATGTTTTTGGGATTTTATTAAATCCCAAAAAGCAAATCCACATACCCAAATTAACTTGAGTGATAGAACGGAAACTTTTTCCGATCCCGAAATAGTAAGCCAAAAATTTGCCGATTATTTCAAATCAGTGTACAGCCAGATAGCTCATCAACTAAATCTAGACTTTAATCGAACCGAGAGGCCCTGGAATATTGGCAAAATCGGTCTTGAGCTAACCTGTCCAGAGGAAGTAGACTCCTGTACTCGAACTTTAAAGCTCGACAAGGCTGCAGGCCCAGACGGAATACCCCCTAATATAATTGCTCATATGTCAAAACCATTTGTCCACCGCTGAGCTATATATTTAATCTTAGCATATCGACTGGTTGTTTCCCTCATTCTTGGAAACTCACGCGTGTAAGCCCAATTTTCAAGGCTGGAGACAAGTCTGATATAAGGAATTACAGACCAGTTGCTGTACTGTCAACTATACCAAAAATATTTGAAATGATTATTTACAAGAAATTACATCACCAAATTATGCCATTTCTAGGAGAAAACCAACACGGTTTCTTGCCAAGAAAATCCACGGTTTCAAATTTGTTAACATTTTCGCGACTCGAGACACCAAACAGATGTAGTGTATACGGATTTTGCCAAGGCTTTTGATCGAGTTGATCATGATATTTTACTACTTAAAATGTACAAACTTGGTTTCGATCAACAAACACTTATATTCTTCGCGTCCTATTTAAAAGCCAGAAGTCAACATGTAATAATAAATGGACATGAATCTAAACAATTCCCGGCGTTATCAGGTATTCCCCAAGGTTCAAACCTTGGTCCTTGGCTGTTCCTTATACTTATAGATGACATCCAGGTTTGTGTAAAATATTGCAAATGTCTTCTATTTGCAGATGACCTCAAACTTTTGATGGAAATAATCTGTTACTATGACTGCTTAAAAATGCAATCTGACCTTGATGCTATTGCAGAATGGTCAGTAAAAAACAAATTAGAATTCAATATAAAAAAATGTGTAAATATGACATATACCCGCTCCCAGTTTTTTAATAGAACATTAAAGGGAAAACATTATGCCGAGTCAACAGCTTTAAAGATCTCGGTATCGTCTTTGATCCCAAACTGACATTCTCGGATCATATATCACGGCTCACTCCAGCGTGCTACAAACTCCTGGGTTTCATCATCAGAATATGTAAGCAATTTGATGACCCAGATGCAATGATAGCCATGTTCGATGGAGTCATAAGAAGTACGCTGGAGTATGCTAGTGGTGTGTGGACTCCGCACCAAGCTAAATATATTAATATGCTAGAACAAATTCAGAAAAAGTTCCTTAGGTATGTCTATATGCGGATGAATGGAACGTACCCGAGATTCATGCACCATATGGAATTACTTGAGGCAACAGATAGATTTAGCTTGGAAACTAGACGTTATGCAAATCTTGCAATTCTTAGTTTTAACATAATCCATAATCGTATTGACAGCCCATTCCTGTTGGAATGTTATGGCTTATACGTGCATGAAAATTTCAGCCGTAGTCGTCGACACGACTTGTTCAAAATACCATACGGCAGAACAGATGTTCTAGCACAGCATAGGACAAGAGGAATGGTGCTGTTGAACGAAATATCGGAAAAACTAGATATATATAACTCTTCTTTAGATAGCCTTAAGATTTTTTTGTATAATAATCATCTTCCTAGGTGTTAAGACTGTCAAAATGAGAAAATTGTACAGTAATTGGATAAAAAATCTGTTGTATAATTTAAAAAAAAAAAGACAGCAATAGAATACTTATTTACAATAAAAAACACATAAATTTGTTTAAGACCACTTTTATTTTAAAACACTCTACCGGTTTCAGAAGCACCCTTCCTTCGCCAGGAGAATATTATAACTAAATCCGGTTGTGATGAAGTCATATCAAAATATTTCTTAAAATCCAAATCGAAAGATGCAGTGGCAGAAAATTTTGCAGACTTTTTTGATGAGGGGGTAAAGAAGTTATTACATGTATGCGATGTCCGAGCGTCAAAATACACGCCGGAATATTTAAATCACACAATGTATCTACAACGAGCAAATACAAAGCAAATCGAATTAATTATCGGAGGTATGAAAAATTCCAAGACACCAGGCATAGATTTAATTCGTATGTATGATTTGAAAAAACACGTTAAATTACTTAGTCCTATAATCGCACACTTAATTAACAGAATAATTGATACGGGCCATATTCCCGATGAACTAAAATATAGCATTGTAAGGCCTATCTTTAAAAATGGAAATCACTCTTTAATAAACAATTACAGGCCGATTTCCTTACTTCCTGCATTAGAAAAAATTTTAGAAAAATATATATCAATAAATTTAGATAAATACTTAATTAATCTGAGTATCATTGATGAATGTCAGTATGGCTTTCAAAAAAATAAAAGTTGCGATAAATTGCTCGAAAAATTTTCTAATCATATTAATTCACAACTAAACTGTAAACAACATGTATTGGTTCTATTTATTGATTTCTCAAAAGCTTTCGACACACTTAGCCATATACAAATAATTAAAGTACTTGAATCTATAGGTATCCGGGGTAAACTCCTCTTATTCTTTAAAAACTATTTGTCAAATAGAAAAATGAGTGTGAAGATTCTAAATATAATTAGTAAATCAAGATACATCAAATCGGGAGTACCGCAAGGGTCAATTCTAGGTCCAAAATTATATATTATATATGTAATTGCTATGTGTAAGATTTTCAAAAAAGCTCGTCGATTCATTTTTGCTGATGATACTGCTCTTGTTGTATCAAATGAAAATCCTGAAATAGCTATACAAGAATTACAAAGAGACTTTAACGAGCTTCTCAAATGGGCTCATGATGTAGGATTAATTATTAATGTTAAAAAAACCAAATGCATGTACATAAAATCACCAAGTTTGAAAATGTGGAATGTTTCTAAAATAACCGCTCATAGCTTTGACTGTATACATAGAGGAATTGTTAATGTTTGTGACTGTGAAAAAATCGATTTTACAAATGAATATACTTATCTGAGAATAATTGTTGATAACAATTTTAAATGGGATAAAAAAGTGGCTAAAATTTGTAACCAGCTCAGATCCTTAGCTAGTATTTTTTACAAATTAAATTTTATTTTGCCTCATTGTACTCTTAAACTCATATATTTTTCTATGGTCGAATCTATCCTTAGATATGGTATTCGAACTTGGGGACATGCAAGTACTACTTACATTAAATATATTGAAAATTTACAAACTGCCATAATAAAAAAAATTGTCACAACAAATATTTACAAACAGAGACATAACTTAAAATTACTGTATGGCTCAGAGAGCCTACTTAAAATAAAAGGTCTCCACTGGTTCACTACTATTATGGATAATATATTGGAAAGCCCTTACAAACACCTACTTGTACACAAACATATCACAAGATTCAGAGAAGGAAAGGGCCTAAAAACTCCTCCAATATTAAATAAATATGGAAGCCGTACTCTTGAATATCTAATACCAGTGATTTTCAATAAAATTAATAAAAACATAAAATTTGATAAAAATGAGAGACTATGTCCTAAAATGATAAAACTATGGTTAATGAACGAAAACTCCATGTATCTTTGAATATCTTAATATAGCTGCCTACATATCTTGTTATTAGGCAGGTATATTGAAATATCTTATATATTTATAGCTGTAAGTAAAACTATCTAATATTACTATGTGATCTATTCTAATGTTTCCTTAAAAATATAAATATATTTACAAATATTTTCTTAGATATTACATTAAGAATGTTTAAATTGTTAGAACCTGCAGACAAGCTGCCATATGACAGCTTTGTGGGTCTATTCAAATTTTTTTTGTACAAAATGTATTCTGAAATTTAATAAATAAAAAATAAAAAATAAAAAAACTATGATACAGAATGTTGAAAGGTGTTTGAGTGGGAGGTGAGCAAAGGGGTGGGGGTAATTGCAGGATTTCCGGAAAGAACAGAGCGGTTAATTGGAAAAATATTTAGAATGGGACTGAAAGGGGATTTATTTAGGGATACTGGCATTATTATTTTTTTACATATATGGAATACTTATTTAATTCACAGGTACTCGGATCCAATATAATACGATAAATCCACTTTCCACGCAAGTATCCTATGGTTTAGTGGTATAAAGCGCCTGACGAACCTTAGTGGCCAGATATTCAGCGGACCAAGGATCGAATCCTGTGAAATAAATAAAAAATATATAAATGAAACAATGTTACTTTGTTTGAACCACTTGTATATTTGTTTAAAGCCGACCGGTTTCGGGATGACCGTTCCTTCCCCAGGGCAAACTTATACTGATTTGGCAATTACAAAATAGTGGGTGGGAACAATGTATTATTACTAAGGATTGTGGTAGGGGTGGAGTACAAATATACAAGTGGTTCAAACAAAGAAACATTGTTTCATTTATCTATAATGGATAACTACAAAGTTATAGCTACATTCAAAAGTATAAAAAAAATATTTTTGTGAAATCAATATCCAATCGTCAAACTACTCCAAAATGAACACGGAAAAAAACACAAAATAAAGCGACATCTGGCGACTCCGAAGAAGAAAACACAAAAACTAATAAGATAACTACTACAATACATAAATACTTGTCACACGTCACACATAATCATTAATAAACACGTAAACACCTCAGCACAGGTTTTCCTAGTGAGGTGTTCCCGAAACATTCAACAAAACCTAACCACAGTTTCACCTTCACAAACCTACCTTACACCCAACATAATAAAATTGCAAAATATATTATGTAAAAATGTTTTCAAAATTTATCTGTTATGTAAAAATGTTAATTAATAGGTAAATACTGTAATACGTAGAAATAAATAAACCAAATGTATAGAAAAAGGTGCACAGCATTCTTCGCATTGATAAAAAAAATTGCTTTGTAGTCTCCCCATTCCTGTCTACTTTGGTTTTCTGAAGGTTTCACGTCTACGGAATGTGAATTGCACATTCTGACTTTTTGTGTTTCCTGTCTCGAGTTTTTATAACTACCGATGGTGTCAAAAGAAAATATGACACTGGTTCTCTGAATCCGTCATTAAACTTTAGTAAATTTAGTTGAAAGTAGTTCCTCTTTTCAAAAATCTGCTGTTTGTATAGTCGTTCCAGCAAAAATGTAAAAAAAAAACATATTTTTCAAGCATTTTCAACAGCAAAGTAGCGACTGTTCAAAGGCTCCAAGTCTTATCTCGACACACCGACAAACCGTTGAAAATCACAAAATTTTACACCCTCATTGATTTAAAATACGCTAGATTGCTATTCTGTTTGTAAAAATGCATGATTAAATATTACTAAAACTATGAAGGGTGACATTATGTGTCTTAGTACAATAAAATTTCACATTTCGTGAAACATAATTTTTAAAAAGGGTTTGTTTTTGGCAAATTTTTGTCGAATTCTCCAGCGATGGTCAGCAAGACGGAGAAATTGATAGAAGAATAAGTGCGCCAAGCAGTGTATTGCGTCCACCAGACATGGATGCTAAATGAACGAAGAAGATCTAGAGTCCAAGCTGCCGAAATGAGGTACTTGAGAGGAGTGGCAGGGGTTACGAAATGGGATCATATAAGAAACTCGACGATCCGAGATGATCTAAACATTGAACCACTACTACCCTTCATAGAAAAATCGTAACTGAGGTGGCTTGGGCATGTACTAAGAATGTCTGATGACCGAATTCCGAGGAAGATACTGAGTGCGATTCCAGAGGGTAGACGTCCAGTGGGCCGCCCCAGACACAGTTGGGCGAGGCAACTCCAGAAACTGTGTGAGGAGAGGATGGGTCTAACATGGGCAGAGGCCGAACAATCAGCACAAGACAGGGACGTACGAGGGGTGTCTTGTCGATGCAATGGGTCCCCGACCCGAATATGACAAGGGGAAGAAGATGATGATGATGATGTTTGTTTTTGGAGGGCATAACTCGACAATTGCGAAAGTCTGTTTGATTGATTCCCCTGTTGTAACAAAATGGATAGCAATCTCCGGAGCACAGGCATCAGATGGGAATACTATCCTCGTTATACCGGTTTTTAAAGGAAGATGCTTTAAGGAACTGGCGTCTTGATGCCTTCGGCACAGGTGCCTTTTTACACGGTTGAAATTTGTCATGTGAGGAAGGGTCGTTCACACAACATTTCCAAAGATGACAGGCTCTGAGGGAAATTATTTTCCTCTTAACCTCAAACACAAACTAGTCCGTCCAAATCTGGGGTCAACTAATCCCATGGTCGTTGCGCACCTGAGCGGCTTGTGGATTTCCGAAGTTTACAGGTCTACCGCTCAGGCGCCACCAGTGTGTTTTCTACTAACCTATGAAAGAAAGTCCCATATGTACTGATATTCTGATATTTCGGACTTTCTTTTGGGCAATATAAAAAAAAAACAGTATGTTTTTTCCATATTTTATAATAGCTAAAAAAAAAACCTTTTTCACTTGTTCTACCTATGAAAAACTAATTTTATATTTTATATGTTTTTTAAGTCTATTTTATACTTTGGGTACTTAGAATTATAATATTTTGTTTTAATATTACCCACACTCAGGCAGTGCCTTAGTGGGTTTTCATTTCTTGTTCATAATATTTGTTATTATATATTATGTTATTATATGTATACTATTTGCTATTATACATTATATGTACAAAGAAATGAGAATAAATAAAGTTTAAAAAAAAAAAAAGAAAAGATTATTCGGACTGGTGGATTATATCACGGGATTTTAGTGGCGCAGAATTTAAAGTGTGGTAAAATTATAATACAAGTTGAAGCTAGCAGTCCACAATGGAGTCTTGGTACCTACCCTGATGTATGGCAGTGTGGCATGGAACTGTCAGAGGAAGGATGAAAGTAAACTGAATGCTGTTGAAATGAGATCCGTGAGGCGTATGTGTGGTAAAAACATTCATGATCGTATTAGAAATGTGGATATCGGCAAAGAATGTAAGACTGATGTAAGCATAATGAGTAAGATTAAGAAAGGGACCCTCAGATTTTTTGGGCACGTAGAGCGAATGAACGAAGAAAGTAGTGTAAAAACTGAAAAAGTATATATGACGCAAATGTGAATGGTAGAAGAAGTCGGGGACGCCCGAGGAAGGCATGGCACGATCAAGTGAATCAGATACTTGAGACGGGCCATGTCAAAAGTCAGAATAATAGAAGAGTATGAATGAGACGATTTATGAATGCGAGTGAGGCAAAGAGTGTGTGCCAAGACCGAGTTGTTTGGCGGTCCGTCCTACGGGGAACCGGCGTGATGGTTAGTTAGTTAGGAATATAATACATGTAGGTAAGGGTAAGAGTAATAAAACAAAAATATTATAATCACGAATTAAGCGCTCACGAATTGTAATTAACTTTTAATGAAAAATTAAACGAAAGCAGTTTTAAATTAATTCACATCACGCTAAATAAATTAATAAACTACCTAGTTTAGTGTGTTTGCAAATAATTATGAAAATTGTCTAAGTGTGGCAATTTTTCGTAGTGAGTAGGTATATGTTGTTTTCGCAGCAATTGCCAGTGAGTTATTTGCTGCATTAGTGTTGTTGGCTTCTTTATAAAGAAGCTTAGTGTGTCTGAAACGCCTTGCTGTAATATTTAAACCAATGACAGATAGTAATTCGGAACCATCTTCTCTATTATAAGGCAGATTATTTTTTTTTGTTTTTTACATTAGATGCACACAGAAAGCCCTGAGGAAAATAATTCACCTCAGGGCCTCACCTATGGGAACGCCATGTGGAGGGTCTATTTAGGAAAGGAAGGAGAAGAAGTTCTGGGAAGGAAAAAGATGTGAAGATTGGGTCAGTGTGTCCAGGAGTGACGGACGAACCTATCCCTCCCATTGCAGTGCAAGGCGATGTTCCGGAAGAGTCCTGCTGGAGAGATCTTCAACAGTCTCTCGCGATCCGGCCTGCCACGCATTTGGTGGACAACATCCGATCACAACATTGGATCCGAACAAGCATCACCCCATGAACCCGGGGACCCCTTCTAAGTCATAAAAAGTAGCGAACCACTTGTGGTGATCCATGGCAGAGGTGTTGCTTATCCAATAAATAGTTCCCGGGGTGGCGGTACCCAAACTCGCCTCCCATGTAGACACAATAGATGTAATGCTGTATGTACGTCTTTTTGTAATTTTATTTCTTACTAATTTTCTGGGCTGCGAACTAAGACCCAAGTGCTCGAGCAAGCACACCAAAAAGACTTTTTGTAAATTAGTAATATTTAGAAGTGCAAGGATCAATCTTGTGTATTCTATTTGCATCAATGCCTTGCCATATTTGGAATAAAGTCGACTTTGGCTTTCTTATCAGTTCACACCTGCTCTACTTTTATGATTTCCTGTCATATAGGTCGTTTGAAGGTGACGCGATAAAAGGTCGTAAAAGCCAATAGTCGTGGCAGCAAAATAAACTTTAAAATTTAGCGACAAGAAAATCATTACGACTGGGTAGGTTTATAATATGGATTACAATATGAAAACATTATACGAATATATTATATATACCTATATAATATTAAGCGATGCTTCAATGTATGGAAAAGGTACTTGAATGTTGCAGAATGCCGTCATTAGCAACAGGATGGAAAGGTTTTTCAGGACTATCGGAAGGTTTTACAGTACCTCAGCAATGTTGAGTAGGATTGGGCTGTCAGGATTCTTATCTGGTAGCAACTTGACGAACGTAAATATCTCTTAAGCCGAGCTTAAAAAAGTAACTGTTTAAAAAGCGAAGGTTACTGACCTCTAGCGTAACATTTCGAAGCTAGTTTATTATTGCAGATTTCCTACTTGCAACAGATAGTTGGACTGATTGAAATGATAGTCGACAAAGCAGATTTCTGTTATCACACTATTACATTGGTATGTCATTCGCCATTGTTTATTGTTTTAGTGTGAGTAATAATGAGTTCTTTAGAGATAAGGCCTCTTATCTCTTGGAAACAGCTAGAATTTTTTTTTTTTTCTAAAAGAAAGACAAACAATGTTTGAAAATCTCCTACTACCACCACAGAAAGTCGAAAATGTTGCTTGTGTTGTGATGGAGGACTTAGCCAGCCGAGGAATCGAACACGCGACGCTCGGGTGGGACCCAAGCGCTATGCCCACTCAACCACTGACAGGTCAACTAGTTAATGGTCGGAAGACCACTTTAGTGTTTGTCGGGAAAAATATTATTATTGTAGCATGTGATTATAAAAGTTAATAAATAAGTTGGAATTCGCCAGTGAAGAAATATTGTCTTTAAGATCTTCTGCGACAAAAAACCAAACTTAACAGTAACTGAACTAACTAACTAACTAACCATCACGCCGTTTCCCCGCAGGGGTAGGCAGAGAGGACGGACCGCCAAACAACTCGGTCTTGGCACACACTCTTTGCCTCACTCACATTCATACATCGCCTCATACATACTCTTCTATTATTCTGACTTTTGACATGGCCCGTCTCAAGTATCTGATTCACTTGATCGTGCCATGTCTTCCTCGGGCGTCCCCGACTTCTTCTACCATTCACATTTGCATCATATATTCTTTTTACACTACTTTCTTCGCTCATTCGCTCTACGTGCCCAAACCATCTGAGGGTCCCTTTCTTAATTTTGCTCATTATACTTACATCAGCCTTACATTCTTTGCGGATATCCACATTTCTAACACGATCATACATGGTTTTACCACACATACGTCTCAGGGATCTCATTTCAACAGCATTCAGTTTACTTTCATCCTTCCTCTGCCAGTTCCATGCCTCACTGCCATACATCAGGGTAGGTACCAGGACTCCATTGTGGACTGCTAGCTTCGCTTTTTTTGACAGTTTTTTATTAGCGCCAACAGCATTCAGTCCTCCATTAATGGAGTTACCGGTATTTACCCTTCTTTCTATATCTCTATCAGCCTTCCCATCTCTCGTAAACATACTACCCAGATAAACAAACTCATCCACCTGCTCCAAGTATTCATCATTCACAAATATATCGCACACTGTTTTCGTACTCTCTCTTTCAAACACCATGACTTTAGACTTACTTACATTCATCATTAACTCATTCTTCATACATACTTCGTTCATCCTAGATACTAGAGACTGTAGATCTTCCATAGTGTTAGAGATCAGCACCGCATCATCAGCATACAACAGGCAACATACTTTCAGACTATTCAATTTCGCGCCCAATCCCACATCTTTCAATTCTTGCATACAATTATCCATGTATAGATTGAATAACCATGGTGACATTACGCAGCCTTGCTTAACACCTTTTGTGATGTCAAACCACTCCGTAAAATCACCGTTCACCCTAACACATGCAACGCTTCCCTCGTACAGAGACGCAATTGCCTGTATGAGATTTGCATTCACTTTGGTTTTTCGCCAGAAACTTCTCAGTGAGCATACGCAAGGAGAAAATCTGGTCTATGCATCCCCTTCCACTCACAAAGGCACCTTGCACATCCCATATTTTATCCTTTGTTTCCGTTCTTACCCTTTCAATCAATATTCTTCCATACAGCTTGCCGACAGAACTTAGCAGGCTAATAGCTCTGTGATTCCCACATTCCATGCGTGACCCTTTACCTTTGTACAACGGCATGATTACAGCCCTCCTCCAATCTAATGGCGTGTAACCCTCCTCTAAACGTTGATTAAAAAGTTTGCACAACCATGTGAGAATAATATGGCTATCTCCTTTAAAATATTCGGCAGCAATATTGTCGAAACCAACAGCCTTACCATTCTTCATGCATTTAATCGATTTTTTTATTTCATCCATACTGATTTTGATAACATTCACTCCGTCATCGTTCATTCCCGATTCGATGCTGGACTCACTATCACCCGAGTTGCTTTCGAAGACTTCCTCAAAATATTTCATCCATCTTTCTTTTATTTCTTCTTCATTCGTCAACATTCTTCCATCATTCGATTTTATCACTTTCATTCTTCCGTTCTCTGGGCCACTCCGGGACCTTTTGACTTCCTTCCAAAACAGTTTAATGTTTTCTTGGAAGTGTTTTGTCATTTTTATTCCCTCTTCATCTTCCAGGCGTTTCTTTCGTTCTTTCACTCCAACACTTACTCTTTTCTTGCATCCCTTGTATACTTCTTTCGCTCTATCTCTCTCTTCGCTTGAAGCACTGTCAGTCGCTATCAGACGTAACCAAGCTTTCTTTTTCTCTGAGACCAGTGCTTTGATCTCGTCATCCCACCATGCATCGCCTTTCTTCCTACCTTGCTTACTTATTCCACACACGTCTCTAGCAGATTCGCACAGACTAACCTTTATGTGGTTCCATGTTTCCTCTATGCTTAGACCGTCCATTTCTTTCGCATTCAATCTCATTTCTGCACAATTCTCATACTCACTTCTCACATAATCGTTTTGCAGTTTTTCTATTTTGACTCTTGTTGGAGCTGATACCGTTTTCACTTTAGAGCGCCATCCGCGAAAGAGGTTTACTCTTGATACCACCAGAAAGTGGTCAGTTTCAACCTCAGCCCCTCTGAAAACTCTTGTGTCCTCGGTAACGGCTCTCAACCTAGAGTCAATTACTACAAAATCAATTATTGATCTTTCATTTCCTCTTTCCCACGTATATTGGTGGATACCTTTATGATCGAAAAAGGTATTCGATACAAACAGGTTCCACTCTAAACATACTTCAAGTATTCTATTCCCATTTTCATTCGTCCTTTTATCCCCGAACTTACCTAAGGCTGAATCAAATCCGTCACGTCCAATTCCCACCCACCCATTCAAATCGCCCGCCATTATAATCCTTTCATTCAAATTTTTTAATCTCATTACGTTGTTCACACCAGTCCAAAAATCATCTTTCACTTCGTTGCTTTCAGAATTAACAGGAGCGTAGCAAATAACAAGAAACACCCTTGTCAAACCAATTTTGAAACGGATCCACATTATTCTCGGACTTACACATTCATACTGCAACATACATTCAACCATTCTGGGAGACAGTAGCGCTGCAACACCCTGACAAGCCCTCTCCGTATCTGGTCTCCCAGACCAGATGACGAGCCTATCGTTATGCTGCATTGTACCTTATTTTTATATTTTTTAATATGAATACCGCACAAGAGTCCCAACTGCTCCCGTCTGAAGCCAGTGAGACTATGGCATCCCTAATTGGGGTATGTTGTGAGGCTGAAGCTAGTGGGGAAGGGAAGGAAATAGGGAAGAGGAAGGTGGGGAAAGTACATGGCTATTCAGATCTGGTCACCAAACACGGCTAAAGCCATTTTAAGCAACGTTTCAATTCTGGATGGTGGTTTTACACCAGGGCGATACTGAGAGTATCTTCCACTCTGGAACGTGTCGCAAATATGCAATTAAATGAATAAATTGTGAAACAACACAAATTAATCAAATTAAATTTATTTGTCACATCGGGATTCGATCCCGCGGCCTTCGGTGTGCGAGTCAAGAGCCTTACCGCTGGACTACGCCGGTCGTCTTCTACTTTACGACTATCAACAAGGCGAGAATTATTTTTCGTTATTTAACATTTATCAATCCTTACCTAGTTTAACTACTAATTTTCCTTCCATCCCAAACTTTTTTTTACATAATCTCCACGCAGGAGGCCTTGAGAAAAAAATCTGAACATTATGTGAGTCAGAAGCCTTGATAATACACATGACAAAAACAATCTCTCCCACTGCAGTGTAAGGCGATGGGTCGAGAGTGTCCGGTTGGAGAGGTCAAAAGTTCTCCCTCAACCATTCTCTCCCGAGCCGTCCCGCCACGCTGGAGGTGGGAAAAAGCATCTGCCGCCAAGGCCTAGACAAACCTCACTCCATGAACCCGGGCCCCCTGCCAACTCACCAAACGTTGCGAACCACTTGGGGTGACCTGTGGCAGGGTTGTTGATTTTCAATTTCGTTTGTCTCATTTTCAACAACAGTTGAGTCTGCAACCCCCCACCGGACCAAAGGAAACAAACAATCATTATCATAAATCTCCCTCACGCGTACAAAGTACTTCTTGCGGAATTCGCTGTAAAATCATTTCATCATTGCGATTCGTTTTGTATTAATTTTTGGAGATCGCTGGCAACGGTTAATATGCACTTTAAAAAAAAAACCCTTTGATTCACCTTAATTACATTAAATGATAAGGTTTTTTTTTTGTTTACATTAACTCCACACAGGAGGCCCTGAGGAAAATAATTTCCCTCAGGGCCTATGTCATCTGGGATGCTGTGTGGAGGGTCTTTTTGAGGAGAGGAAGGAATGAACATTGGTCTTGAAGAGACCCATGTTGTAGGAAGGAGGAAACACAGAGGCCGGCAAATCATTCCACAGCCGAGCTGTTGAACACAAGAACGAGTCGAAGAAACGACCCGTTCTCATGTGACAAATGGCAACCGTTGTTTGCTGACGATATTGATTTGGTTGCTGAAAGCGAAGAAGAACTGCAAGAGGCCTTAACAACCATGCAAAGCATTCTTCAAAATTCAAAATCATTACTATACAACTCTGTAAATTTATTATCTGTTCGTGCTATATTGTGGCTTAAAATTGCGAGTCAGCATACATCTCAATCTGAATATAATAAACTAGTGGCTCATGTTCATAATACAAGACTAACTGCAAATGATGGACTTATAATTCCCAGATACCTAAATAAATACGGTCAAAGAACTCTAGAATACCTTGTTCCAATAATTTACAACATGTTACCCAACGTAATAAAAAGCTGTGAATTGAGTTTCAGAAGGAAATGTACGCTAAAAAAATGGTTAAGTGAAAGAACTTTTTTGTACTAATTTCTGTTATTTCCGCTTTTCGTATTAATGTTTTTTCCATTATTATTTTCTCTTGTCTTATCTTTTTATTTTCTTTCATTTTCTCTGTTCTGTATTTCTTATAAATTTTATTAACAATTTATTTTTTTCATGTATCTTTTTATTTTATGTACCTGTCTCAATTTAAAAAAAAAGTAATTGTCAGAAGAACCCGTTGACAAACTGATATCAATCAGTTTAACGGGACTTAATTGAAAAATGTAAAACTGTAAATAAATAATAAAGAAATTTTATTAATAAAAAAAAAATAAAAAAAACAATTACAACATGAAGATACATAAAGACAAAACAAAGCTGCTGACTGTATACTCCAGTCAAGATGTACATCCGTGCTTGCAAAAGGTCCGGTCATTCTGAATTTTTTATATGTTGTTAGGACCTAAACCAGTATTAAAAAAAAAATTTGCAACTTCGAAAATGCTGTGCGAGCGGCGGTGGACCCAAAAAACCAGGAAATTTTCGGATTTTTTTCAGTTTTTGCTCAATATCTCAGTGAAGGAAGGGTCTGACTGGTATAGTCAGTATGAATAATTTTAAAGAAGACTAAATTTGCTACAATTTGACACCAAAGCAAGCTATATACAGTCATTGGTTTCCAAGATACAGTTCTTCGAAAATAGGCCACTTTTTTAAAAAGGTGAAATTTTTTCAAAATGTTCACTTATTTTGTAAAATATTTTCTAAAACACGCTTCCCACGTCAAATATTATATCAAATAAAGTTGTAGTAAATTCAATTAGCTTTCATTTAAGACTAAAATGATATCTGTAGATCTAACGGTTCTCTCAAGAACGCCAGATAACCAAAAATAGTCATAAGTGGGTTTTGGAGGAAATGCAAATAAACTGTTCTCACGTCTTTGTGCTGTGAAGTAAATCCATGAGACTAATCCATGAGACCATTTATTGTGCTGTGAAGTAAATCCATGATGCGATCCATGAAAACCAAGGAAGGGGAATCTCCGACAGTGTTCTAGCAAGGTGGACAACAGGAACGGTGTTTATGTTGAACATTTGTGAAGAACTGGAAAGTTTTTGCAGCATCTCATGTCCTACTGGAGAGCAGCATGTAGACATGAGACCTTTTCGAATCATCCAAGATAATAATGATGTGGAAAAACTAAAAAACTGGTTTGCTCTCCACTCTCCACCCTCCATTTCCCAAAACTGACAGTTTGATTTCTATCAGTAGTGGTTTACTGGCAGGTCCTGAAATTAATTGCCACACAGCCCAGAGAGTTGGAAGGGAGGGACTCATGAAAATTGTGGGGCAAATGTACGACAAGGGAGTAATAAAACGGAAAAATAAAGTACCACGCTGGCATCGACCACTTCAACCGTCAAACTGCCGGACAAGAACAGAAGAGTGGCTGTGGATCCGCTCACAATTTTCCAGCGAGCGTGTATTGCAAAGCAATGTGAACAGGATTTACAGGATGACTTCAAGTTTGAGTTGGCCCCGTTCCCGATGTCTCTGGTCAATGAACAAGGGATGCGCAAGGGCACAAAATCTACTCTGTAATCTGCCTTCACTCCTCTTTCCAGCCACACGCCGATAGACGCAGCTCATCCCAGCTTATAACTCTTCTCTGTGACGCCTTTCAGAAGGAAAGAGTAGAAGTGGCTGTTGCCGAAGAAGATGTGAATCGAGGGATCGTCATGATCGTGGGAGAAGACGTCGACCTGCTCGTTCTTCTCTCAATGGTTTAGGCGCTGAAGGGACAAACATCTTCAGAAGAGCACGAAGGGTGAAGCTGGTTGCTGACACTACTCTACGACCTCCTGCAACCACCAGGGCTCCCGGCGATTACCAGGAACGGCACTATTCACCCACGCGTTTACCGGGTGCGATACCACCTCAGCATCGTTTGGCCAAGGAAAGACCAAAATCACCACACTTCTGAGCAAGAGTGAACCACTTGCTGAGCAAGTGGAGGTATTCCTTCAGCCAGACTCCACCACACAAGCCGTGAGTGAAGCAGGCATCAAGTGCTTTGTGGCTCTATATGGGGATGAGATCGCGAGGGATACTTTAGATTTCCTGAGGTATAAGACGTTTGTCACTTCAACAAGCATAAACCTCGCCCATTTGCCACCGATGGAAGATGCCACAGGCCACCATGCAGCAAGGTGCTACCTCTAAGTGCAGAAGTGGCGGGGAGTCAACTTGAATCCCACTGAATGGGGGTGGAAGCTGTCTTCTTAAGGACTCACCCCCATCCTCACCACGATGGCTCCCGCACCTCCTGCCCTTCTGTGAACAATTTCATGTAAATGCAAGAAAGGGTGCTCTGGGAGCTGCTCGTGCAGAAAGGCTGGGCTCCACTGCTCAGTCCTCTGTCAGTCATGCGATGACAAATTGTGCATTAGCATCCCGGATGTGGAGCTGAAATGCTCGGACGATGAAGATGACCCGACTACAGACTGGGCGCCTCTCCCAGCGTCCATCACAGATATCGAGATACCTTCTTCGTGCGAGCCTAAGCCCGGGCCATCTAAGATAAAAAGAAAGACATGATTTGGCAACCAAGACACAATACCTACATGATTTATATTAGTTTTATTTTTTGGGTACATATAATTTATCCTTATAGTTAGTACCATGATGTTTGTACAAGCATTTTTGTATGTAGATATATAAAACAATGTTTGAAGATGACGTAATTCCCGATAGATTTATTATCTTTTCTTTTTTTCATCAAAATTTTTTTAACAAAAACAAAACAAAATTGTAACAAAACCATAAAAAGACGTGAGAACAGTTTATTTGCATTTACTCCCCAAAACCCACTTATGACTGTTTTGGTTATCTGGCGTTCTTGAGAGAACCGTTAGGTCTACAGATATCAATCTAGTCTTAAATGAAAGCAAATTAAATTTACTACAACTTTATTTGATATAATATTTGACGTGGGATGCGTGTTTTAGAAAATATTTTACAAAATAAGTGAACATTTTGAAAAAATTTCACCTTTTGGAAAAAGTGGCCTATTTTCGAAGAACTGTATCTTGGAAACTAATGACTGTATATAGCTTGCTTTGGTGTCAAATTGTAGCAAATTTAGTCTTCTTTAAAATTATCCATACTAGCCCAGTCAGCCTGTGTTTTTAGATGGAACTAAATAGTATAAAGCTAATTTTTTCCCCATCGACTACTACCATTTAGACAAGTGTTTAGCAAAAAGTCCCCGCCCCTACCCCTCTTGCTTCCCCCCCTGTGCCCCCCCAAACATGAAAAGTGTAAGGGTTTCGCAAATCACTTCTATCTCGATTACTGAACAACATATCGTATTGCATTTTTTTTCTTCTCTTTGCTGTAACATTGTCTACAATTAATATCCAGTTAACTTTCGTCGTAACTTTTACCGTTTGTTTGTAATTAGTATGATAAGGTAAAAATTTGTATATTTTTTGGCAAGTAATTTTACTTTTTCTCACATAACTTTTTACGCCAACATTTTATGAAAAAATATTTCCCACAAAAGTTGTAACCCCTATTGTTACCTTTAAAGTGATATAAAATAGTACTTACTTTGTTGGAGATCCAGCGAGATTATCATGGCGGGTTCGGTCGAGGTGGGGTAGGCCGGCGCGGCGTTGCAATGCAAATATTGTTGTATAGTGAGAGTTTTTTATCTTTAAGGTACACTATTGCATTTTCTATAAATAAAACTAACCGAGTCTCGGTGAAACCTAAATTCCTCACTTTTTAAATTTGTTTGAAATAATAATTCAGCGAAAGTATTCAGCGAAAATATCTATTTTAAATAGTTTTTGGTTTGAAAATGCATGTAATATTTTTTAAAGGTGTTATTTTAGAACAAAATAATTGCGGTATCTTAATTTTATGATATCCTAAATTTCCATGAGAAGTTCTTCATTTTCCTCGACTTCAACCAAAGTTACATTGCTGCATGATCCGCCACAGCTCCCGCACATTTCTGTGCAATCAAGTGATGCTTTAAAGCAGCTACAATTATTTTTGCAAGCCTTTTTGCAGTTGCAGGAAACTAAGTTTATAACTTCTTCAGGTGCCGGTGGTTTTTTTGAGTGCACTGGGTACAGCATGTTGTCAGTTAAAATCCATCCCCAGTCCGTAGCGCTGATTTCCTTATCTCCGATCCATTTTTGAATCTCATAGTATGTTCGATAGGCGTGTTGTTCAGCATGTTGGAAGGAGGGATGCCATGTTAAATTTGGATTTTAATGACATTTTCGCAACAGCTTTAAGATACATTGAATATCTACTGTCATTCAGACTTGCAGACCTTGTGCATCCATATAGTTTCAAGACAAAAGCCTCTCGTACCTCTTTGAGAATATTTTTGTCTGCCTGTTTTTCATAAAACTGTAAAACTTTTGTGCGGAGATCATTTGATGAACTTAGCAATTTGTACGCGTTAATTTTGCCTTTTCCGAATAAATAAGACGTGGTATCACATCCTGTGATAGCATGCAAAAATAATATCACATCCTTCATATCACCAATCTCTTCACGAATCTTGCTGATGTCATACGTTGATGGTGTGCCAGAGGGTTTGTGAAAGAATAGTCGCACATTTTGACACTGTAGTAGCCCTAACAATAGAACGAAAAGATCAGTATCCTGTCCGACAACAACTACAGGCCTCCCACTTTGAATCTGGGAAATATCTATTGCTCTTTCGACCACTTCAGTATCTGCATCTTCCTCCGCCACAATGGTTGGAATGTTTGCTTCATTAAGCTTTTGAGAGAGCTGTTCAATAAGCTGGATTTTGTTTTTTGGATTTGCCAAAAATTCATTTTGCTTCACAGAGCACTCCATATTAACGTTGAATTTCATTTCTAGAGATGTTTTTTTACTTCTCCGCATATGTTCGACCCCTTCTGTGGTGGAATAGTCAGGATACCCATCGAACACAACATGACAATCTTTTGCATACCGTTTGATTACAGTGTCAACATACTTCTCTATGATGCTGCTATATGTTACTTTGTCAGGCCAAATAACACTAAGCAAAAGATACCCTCGTAGTTTACACCCGAACTTGTCACTACTAGACCAGAGGATAAAGACATTAAATCTTTGCTCTGTCGGAAAGGATTATGGATACGCAGCCATCCGAGAAATTTACTAATATCTTGCAAGTCTCTTTCTCTTCTACTGCATCTTAGTTCAGTGTGCTGTTCGTTAAACTGAGTCAAGCAGCCAGAGAACTTCTCGAAAGACTCACAAATTTATAGGGAACCAGGAGCGCAAGCAATGAACTTGGTTAGCGTCCTCTCGCTTAATCCTCGTCCATGAGTAAGCCCACCTATGGATTTTGATGATCGCATTAATGTTTGCTCTATGGTCATGTCCGTCCAGATACCGGTAAAAAATCCATCTGTACGCCGAACTGTAAAGAAACCTTTATTGACGAACCTTTCGAAGTCTTCATTTGACATTTTCGTTTGTACACTCAACATTTGTTGTAAGTATATTTGTGCGGATTTGGCGTAGAGCAAATGTCCAGCAGCATGGAAATACGGTATCATTTGCTTGACTGTATTAATGTGCAAATTCCATTTGCCGATTCTTTCTGCCAGAATAAAGTCTAGAACCAAATTCACCAATTTAAATTCTTGTAGCCACAGTTTTGAAGTTCTACTAATTGTAACCAAATCTTCATACACTTCTTCTAGTCATGTCATTATTTCATTTATTTTACAATCTCTCATGGCGTCTTCAACAGTTGTTTGTGTGTTTATTGTTTGGTTATGAATATCCTTAAAGTCGTTTGTAATCATTTCTTTAAAGGATGAACATTCCTCGAATAGCAGTAATATCAAAGCTGCCTGGGTCATCATGTGAGCTCTATAAGACCTTGCGTAAGCATGTCCTGACATAAGGTGAGGAATCGGTTGATTTTCCAAAAACAGATGTCCACATTTCTTCGATTCCACTACCTTCCATAAACTTTCCTAAGCAACCAAGGAAACTCATTAGAAGATGGAATCCGCCTAGTCTGACGATTACTCCAGATATTTTACTTTCTGTAGAAGAACTTGCAACAATGTCTACTTATTTCAGGAAAAGTGGTTGGTCAAATGTCACAGTACACGGCTGGCCAGCTAACTTGCTTTCTTTAGAAGCGTAACTAAGGGCAGAGTAAATAGCAGTCGGATTTCCTGGATCTATGTTTATAAAAGGCAAAGCCAGTACATAAGATGGTTCAAAGTTTTGTCTACCATCGTAACAGTTTCGCATGTATCCAGACCATCCAGGTAGTGAAACTGGCACAAAAGCAAAACTACATAACCAAAGCATGTTACGAGCTGAGACTAAGCATTGAGTGGGCATATTTTCAGAAATGTTTTCTATTGTTAAGGACTTTAAGCCACTTTTCGCCTTTTTAGTATACATTAAAACTGGGACATTGAATTTACCTTCAAAGTCGCATGTCTTGACAAACTTTGGAACTCGGACATCACTCGACACAACTGTTTTTGGAGTCACAGGATTACAATAGATCCGAGGAACTGGCTGTTTTAGGAGCCAGTTCCTGTTGGATTTACAAAATGGTCACAAACACTCAAACCGGGCGAAACCGAACTAAAAGCCGCCCGCAGGGCCTAGCAGCAAAGTGAATAACTATTATTTCACGTTCACGATTTCCACTAGTACTACAAAGGGCACAGGACAGGCTAGGATAAGTCGGGATATGAGGGAACAAGTTCCGACATCAGTGTAGCGGAGCGACGCAGGGATGGTGCGCACCAAGCATTCAAGGTTGATATCTGGCATTTACTAGCCATAAAGTACACATTAAAATATATCATTTTAAAGGTAATAATAGGGGCTAAAACTTTTGTGGGAAATATTTTTTCATAAAATATCGGCGTAAAAAGTTATGTGACAAAAAGTAAAATTACTTGCCAAAAAATATACAAATTTTTACCTTATCATACGAATTACAAACAAACGGTCAAATTTACAATGAAAGTTAACTAGACATTAATTGTAGACAATGTTACAGCAAAGAGAATAAAAAAAAATTGCAATCCGATATGTTGTTTAGTAATCGAGATAGAAGCGATTTACGAAACCCTTACACTTTTCATGTTTGGGGGGGCACAGGGGGGGAAGCAAGAGGGGTAGGGGCGGGGACTTTTTGCTAAACCCTTGTCTAAATGGTAGTAGTCGATGGGGAAAAAATTAGCTTTATACTATTTAGTTCCTTCAACTGGTGTTATACGACACAGGCTGACTGGACTATACTGACTATACCAGTCAGACCCTTCCTTCACTGAGATATTGAGCAAAAACTGAAAAAAATCCGAAAATTTCCTGGTTTTTTGGGTCCACCGCCGCTCGCACAGCATTTTCGAAGTTGCAAATTTTTTTTTTTAATACTGGTTTAGGTCCTAACAACATATAAAAAATTTAGAATGACCGGACCTTTTGCAAGCACAACCCCCTTTTCATGTTTAACTTGACTGGACTAGTAGGCCAAAAGCAATATCAGAAGAGAGTAGAGATGTCAGGAGTTCCACTAAAGAACACCAAGGAGTTTGTCTACCTCGGGAGCAAAATCACATGGGACGGTCGGTCTAAGAGCGAGGTCGACAGCCGTATACACCAGGCTAGGCTTGCATTCAATAAAAGGTCGAAAATAATAGAGTCGAATAATATAGACCTGAAACTGAGAATACTCCTCATCAAGACCTATGTATAGAGTATCTTGATGTACGGCTGCGAAACATGGTGCCTATCCGAAAGAGAAAAACGGAGACTAGAGGCTTTTGAGATGTGGTCCTATACAAGTTGACAGTATTTACACAGATTTTTCCAAAGCTTTCGACAAAGTATCACATAAATTATTACTTAGAAAACTTTATGCAATAGGACTGAGAGGCAAGTTGTTGGATTGGTTCTCAAGTTACTTGTCTAACAGAATCTTATTTGTCAAAATTAAACACTCCAAATCTAAGTTATTTTATGCAACTAGTGGTCTACCGCAAGGGAGTCATCTCAGACCCATCCTTTTCCTTATATTCATAAATGATATAATAAGTTGTTTCGACGATGTAGAAGTTCTGCTTTTTGCCGATGACATCAAATTATATAAACAAATATCTAATATAAGAGACTGCCTTATCCTACAGTCAAACATTGACAAATTACACAATTGGTGTGTTGCAAACAACTTATTCCTCAATATCGATAAATGTAAGACACTAACATTTTGTAGAACAAAGACCCCGTTATCTTTTGAATACACAATAAATAACAAAATCTTAGAAAAAGTCAAAGAAATCAGGGATCTTGGAGTTTTATTTGACACCCAATTAAATTTTATAAACCACATACAAGAAATAACCAACAAAGGCATGAAGACACTAGGATTTATAATCAGAACCATCAAAGACTTTGATTCACTAGAAGCTATATTTGTCACTAGTACGCAGCTTGCTGGAATACAATTCCATCGTTTGGTCCCCATATTATCAAATTCATATAAAAAATATTGAACGAGTGCAGCACAAATTTTTACGATTTATTAACTTCAAGTTACATATACCTATTCAACACATTAACTATACATTCCTACTAAATACACTTAAATTGCATTCCCTAGAAAACAGAAGAAAAATAATTGACCTAACTTTTTTGTTTAAAATTATTCACTCCGAATTAAACTGTTGTGAACTCCTGCATCTCATTGACTTTAAGGTACCAACCCGAGCGACAAGGCAAAACATATTATTCTGTAACAATAATTCTCTAACCAACTATCACACACACGCATCAATTTCTCGACTTCACACACTAGGGAACAAATACACCTCAAATATCGATGTATTTAATATAAGTTTACCGTTATTCAAGAAATATCTGAACAATATTTTTATGTAGAATATTTTGATATCTAAGGAGCATCACCTAGGGTCTATTGCATATATTTGTGTATTTGTATATTAATCTACAATGTAAAAACTTGTTAACGTTTTCTTTTTATGTATCTTGCATTTTGTCATGTATTTCATGACATTTAATCAGTCACCTGTAAATTTTGTAATTGCTAACATACCTACTAGTTTATTTCTATGTCATTTACAACTTAGAAACTTTCTCTTTTATTGTAATGCACTATCATTCCTAAATTTATCTGTATGATGTTTACCTACTAGTTATATTTTTATAGTTCATCTTTTTTATTAAAAAAAAAAACTGTCTCTGTATTATAATCTTGTCATGTAAAAGCCCATCAGGGCGTTGAAAATTAATAAATAAATAAATAAATAAATAAAAAGACTACTAGGAATTTCCTCGAGAGATCACATCACAAATGAGGAGGTTCTCCAAAGAATCGAAGGAGGAAGGCACCTGCTTAGGACCTTGTCCGAAAGGCGCGCAAGATGGATCGGCCATGCAATAAGACAAGAAGGCCTCTTGCATGCCTTAATGGATGGTATGGCTGAGGGGACAAACGCTAGGGGACGCCTACGCCGAGAGTACCTGGAGGACCTGCTGGTGGACGTGCGCTGCTTATCATATGCAGACTTCAAAAGAGCCGCACAAGATAGGAAAGAGTGGAAGAAACGAATAGATGAAATTGCTGCAAACCAATTCCCGGATTGAAACCAGAGAGAGAGACTTTAAAAGGCAACTATTTGCATTCGGGGAAGTGGAAAATATTTCATTCTAAATTTCGATTACGTAAAATTAAAATTAGCTTTCATTCTGTGAAACGAGACCGTCCACTTTCAAACATTATTTTCAAATATCATTTTGTTATGTTGGTATTCTTGTTACTGTACGAAAAGATGCTAGAGCAAAGTGTAGCAGACTTCATGGGAATTCTAGGTTTGTGTAACATGGTTTGTGATACAAAAGAAAGTGCCCCTTTATAACGCCTACTCGTGTCAAGGCAAGAAAAACATTCCAATTTTCAAGTAGTTTAGCAGCTACGCTAGGTTTGTGTAACACGGTTTGTGATTCAAAAGAAAGTGACCCGTACTTAGTTGTCTTTAAATGTAATTAAGGTGAATCAAAATATTTTTTCAAAAAAAGTGCGTATTAACCATTGTCAGCGATCTCAAAAATTTACCCATTTTTTTAATGGAATGGAGATCGATCCGTTATGCATTCCCTGCACGTTCGTGCGGATCCTATGTAGCTCTGGAATGCCACAAGGATTGGGTTGATCTTCTATTTTGTAAAAACCGAAGTACCATGCATGAAGTGAATATGGTCAGATTAACTAAAAAACATTTTAATTAATAAAATTTAATAACGAACACAATATTAGCGAAACTCAATCGAAAATCTGAAACAGAAAAATCAGAAAAAGACACGGTCACATCTGGGACTCAAACCCAAATTGATATTCGCTTTTATTATCTTCATTAATTATATATTACAATTTGAGATTTTAAATCAAATGAAAAATAAATTTTATAAAACGTTTAGTTCCGTCATTTTTTTTTTAAACTGAGTTATTGAAATATATTAAGCTATATTTGTTAAATCAGACGAGGCACCAAAATTTACTCGATTTTTACTCACCTCGCAAAATGAGAAAGCTTTAGAATTGTGGCACAAGAGAGAATTTTGAAATAAATAATGGAAGATCAAAATTTGTATAAGAGCTTTTGCAAATTTGCACATGAACGAATATAATTCTTGTCATATTTTATGATATTATCGTATGTCTATAATAAATTTTCAATTCCCACCTGAATAAATACAAGAACTCCATAAAGTACTTTTTCTGACTTGACAAGAGTGATTTTTTTCATGCGCTTGATTTTGATAAAAGTTTCAAATTTTTAAATATTATCATGTTAAAGGTTCAGTCATAAGTAGAAAATTCATAATAATTGGTTTTATTTTTGGTGTAACTACTCTATCAATCGTGGAAATATGAAATGCTGTAAAGACCAAATTGTTAATTGGATAAGTTTTAAGATTTTCACGGCCAAAAGTATTTTCATTATTTGGTTTTGGGGTGTTATGCTACGTGTTGAGCTACCTCCTTCTTTAGCCAACGTTTCGGACAGCGTTCAGTCACACATCTACCGGATCTGCCGGATCTGCCGTGATGATGGACACTGTAACGGTGTCCGAAACGTTGGCTAAAGAAGAAGGTAGCGCAACACGACATAACACCCCAAAACCAAGTAATGGAAATACTTTTGGCCGTGAAAATCTTAAAACGTATTTAACACATGTCTGTAGGTGGTGATCATCGATTTGTGTGTAATCAGTAATAACATTTCAAAGATTTTAATAATTTATTATTATTATTATGCCATGAAAATTTAAGAAAATAAAAGATCGACTGCCCTCAATAATTTAATGAAATGAACTTAATTGCGAGCAAAGTTCGGCCAATTATGGTAATATGGCTTCCAAAGGTATTTTATGTTTCTAAAGTCGTCGAAAGGTGGTTATGACGCACCAAACTTTTTCTCAAGTCTTATTGTGATTAATTTTTGGGTTATTATACCGTATTGGGCTTCCTCCTTCTTTAGAAGAACAGAGTCACATTATCACTGTCGGTATTAAGACTTCTTCTTCTTCTTGTGCCCTGTCCGTTCAACGGACTTTGGCTATCATGTTGGCTATGCGGACTTTGTTTATTGCGGCCCAGAACAGCTCTACGGTAGACTGGCCAAACCACTGTCTCAGGTTTTTCAGACATGAGGTTCTCCTTCTTCCAGGGTCCCGTCTTCCGGCAATCTTTCCCTGCATTATGAGATGCAAGATCTCATACTTCTCTGGATGTCTCATCACATGTCCAAGATATTGAAGTTTTCGGATTTTTATGGTTTTAATTACTTCCTTTTCTTTATTCATCCGAACCATAACATCTTTATTTGTAACCCTGTCCATCCAGCTTATTTTAAGTATTCTTCTGTAGATCCACATCTCGAATGCCTCAAGTCACCGAATTAGTTCTTCAGTAAGCGTCCATGCTTCCATTCCATTAAACAATATCGAAAACACTTAGCATCTGAACATTCACATTCGAAATCCAAGGTTGAGATCATGACTGCATATCATTTTTTTTCATGCGGATAAAGGTTGCACAAGCTTGCTCAATGCGGCATTTGATTTCAACTAAAGGATCCCATCTATCATTTACATCGCAGTCCAAGTATACAATACTCTGTATCTTCTCCAGTTTTGTTCCAACAATATGAAGATTTTCATCCAGTGCGTTATTTTTGCTTACGAGCATGTATTTTGTTTTATTTATATTCAGTTCTAGCCCAAAATTCTCTCAAGTCTTCACTACTTGATTCAACAAAAGTTGTAAATCTTCAATGTTACTTGTTAGAAGTACCGTATCATCTGCAAAATGCAGGCTGTTCAGAATCTTCCCATCTATAACAAGTCCTTGAGTAGCTTCTTGCAGAGCTTCATTGAATATTTCTTCTGAATATAAGTTGAACAGCATAGGTGAAAGAATACAGTATTAAGACTAGGCAACCCAATTCCTAGCAATTTATAACATACTTTTTTTGAATAATTCAAGTTTTTAAGCTCTTAAAAAATATATGTTATTCTTGAAGATAATATATATATATATATACATTTGCCAAGCTGGAAATTTCCTCGATAGAAAAAAATCGCAGGGTGTTCTCCGAAAATGATTACCATAACACCCAAAATTTCTTTTTATTTGATTTTTATATAACCTACTTTTTCATCTAGCCAACGACTTGTTTAATTATTAGAATTTTTCTTCTTGGCTTCTAGAGTGCATTTTTTGAGGGCCTCTGTGGTTGAGTAGTTACGATCCTAGACTACAGATCTGGTGTTCGCGGGTTAAAAAGCCGGCGTGCGCAAGTAAATTTTATTTAATTAATTTGTGTTATATCTCAATTATTTATTAACTATCTGACCCAGCACGCGTTGCTGTGGCTATCGAAACACAACGCCATCTACTGGATAGTTACCCAACCTTTATAATCACGATAAATTAACTCACACCGCCATCTGTTAATTTGCATACTAATCAAATCCACACAGCCCGCTTGCAAGCCCGCTCGTCCAACACACACAATCATTCTCATATTTCAACCAATTTACGCAAAACCGTCACAAATTATATACCTAAACCAAATCATCCGAATCTGTTGGTGAAAACCGCATGAAAATCCGTTCAGTAGTTTTTGAGTTTATCGCGAACAGACAGACAGACGTGGCGGGGGACTTTAATTTGTAATATGTCGAGATTTTAAATAATATATTTGCGGCCCGTTTCATGGTGAACGACCACCACATAGGACAGAAACGATGTTTGAAATGACTTTAGTCGTGTTTGTTGATCAGATCTGAATAGCCAGGTATTTCTCCACTATTTTCCCCATCTCCTTCCCTTCCCCACCTTCTTCAGCCTCAAAACATTCCCCAATTTAAGGATCCAGACGCTTGTGAGTAATTTTAACTCTTGTGCGGGATTCAGATTTTGCTCCCGTCTGGAGTCAGTGAGACTATGACATCCCCAATTGGGATATGTTGTGAGTGTGAAGGTAAGCGGGAAGGGGAAGAAATGGTAAGGAGGATAGTAGGGAAGTACCTGGCTATTCAGATCTACTCACCAAACACGGCTAAAGCTATTTCAAGTAACGTTTCAATTCTTTACATTGTTCTTACACCGGGCGATATTGGGAGTATCTTACACTCTGGAACGTACCACAAATATAATTTATCAACATCTTCTTCTTCTTGTCCTATTCGGGTCGGGGACCCATCGCATCCAAAAATCTCCTCCACACGTCCCTGTCTTGTGCTGATTGTTCGTCCTCCGTCCATGGCAGTCCCATCCTCTACTCACACAGTTTCTGGAGTTGCCTCTCCCAACTGTTTCTGGGGCGTCCCACTGGACGTCTACCCTCTGGAATCGCACTCAGTATCTTCCTCGGAATTCGGTCATCAGACATTCTTAGTACATGCCCAAGCCACTTCAGTTGCGATTTTTCTACGAAGAGTAGCAGTGGTTCAATATTTAGATCATCTCGGATCGTCGAGTTTCTCATATGATCCTATTTCGTAACCCCTGCTACTCCTCTCAAGTACCTCATTTTGGCAGCTTGGACTTTAGAGCGTGTTCGTTCGTTTAGCATCCATATCTGGTGGCCGTAAGTAAGCGACGGGCGGTATACCGTTATAAGCACTGCCATCTTTGTCTTGACGTTGAGCTCGGCTTTCATTAATTATATAATTTATATTATTCTAAATGATTAAATTATCAAAACACAAATCAATCAAATAAAATGTATCTGCGCACGCCGAGATTTTAACCCACGACCTCCGGGTCGCTAGCCTTGCCCCTCGACCACGGAGGCGTCAATGCCCGATAAGAAAAGCATCCACAAAATTTAAAAGGTTCTTAATTTTTTTAATACAGTTAAATGGTTGCAATGTCGAAAAGGTGGAAAGATTTAGATACCTCGGCAGTATTCTCACGGAGACTCTTGACCCAGACGTAGAGGTTAGGTGCAGAATTGAAGCAGCAAGAATTGCGTTCATTAAAATGTCTTAATGAGCGCAAAAATCAAAAATAATAAACGCATAAATCCCTCTTCTCCAATGACTATATCGGCTTAAAACTAAGGCAGAGAATGCTAAAATGTTATGTGTGGTCGGTCTTGCCTTATGGATGTGAAACTGTGACCTATAAAATAAATACCATGAACAGGTTAGAGACTTTTGAAATGTGGCTTCACTGGAGAATGCTCAAGGTCCCATGAACCCACATGATCACCAACACAGAAATTCCCAGGCGGGCTAGAGCAGATAGAGAACTGCTAACTTTAATAAAAATCAGGAAAATTTCATATCTGGATCATATACCCGTACTTCGAGGGGAGAAGTATCACTTGCTCCATTTAATATTGAAAGGCAAGATATAGGGTCGCCGAGGGTCTGGTAGGAGACAAATGTCTTGGCTACGAAATATACGATAGTGGACCAGCATTAGAAGTGCGGAGGAGCTATTCCGGACAGCGCAAGACAGAGAGACATTTTCAAGAGTGATCGCCAACGTCGGGGGGACCTGATACGTCATACATAGAAGATTTTTTTTACAGTTCAATTGTAAGCTTTGATAAAAAAAGAAAATTAGTTAAACCGATTTAGGAACGTTTCATGAATATTTTATCTTTGGAAAGTACAGCAATGCATAATTCTATTAATTGTGTTACGTGTTTAACTCGTAAACCAGATTGAAACTAATTTGAATTGAGTTTCGAAGAGCCCAAACTAAATTTTATTGACATTTTATAAAAAATGCAACGCCTTTATTAAACGAAATTTGAGGCTCCTCTTAACGGACCATAAATGTCAGCTCCACTCAATGCCAATAAAAGCATTTTTTCTGAAAATGGTAATGGCTGTCTGGTTCATTTATGATGGATGAATCCTCGTTTAAGAACGAATGACAGATGGGTAATAAAATATTACCATTTTTACACTAAAATATGTTTTTTATATTAAATCATTTTAATTTAGTTTATAGAAATGTCTATTAAAATTTCGTTCGCTGCTCTTAGATATAAGCCGGAAGACACGTGCAGAAAAACTTATTACGTCTTTTAAAAGATCCAAAGATACATTCCTTTCCCTATACATTATTCATAATAATAATAGCCTTTATTCAGACAGTAAATTACATTACATTATTGATAATATTTATAACATTTATAACACTTATCATGCATCGACTCCCTCTCTGTATGTCAATAGTTGACAAAGGCCTCCTCCAACTGTCGCCGTTTCTCTCTATCATTAGCTACTCTTGTCCATGTACCACCTGCTATGGCTTTGATGTCGTCAACCCACCGTCTAAATAATCCACCTCGTTTTCTCTTCTTGTCACTTGTGAACCAATTCACGACTAATTTTGACCATTTTCACTTCCTCTGATCGTATGGCCTGACCACTTCCACTTTAGCTTTTTTTATTGTTTTTGTGACATCTTTTGTTCTTGTTTGTTTCTTAATAGTTTCGATTTTTATTCTATTAATTAATAACATTTTTTATACATTATTAATAAAAATAAATTAATTAACACATAAAATGAGATTCGAGGCCTTTTCGTGTTTTCGAAGCAAATTTCTCTTTCAAATCCCACACATTCGACATTGTCTCCCGCGCCAACAAAATGCCTGGATTGGTTCTTCCTCATGCGAGATCATTTACTAATGGAATATGGAGTACAGAGGAAGCACTTGTTTGCGGTATCCTGGTATATAGCTTAACTATTTGGCCCCCTTCTGATTAGAACCATATCCTAGAAAAAGAAAAGTACAAAAGAGGTTTAGCGTTACCTGTGTATGAGGGAATATACATATGTACACTAGCTGTTAAAAACCCGCTCCGCAGGATTTTACTACTAGGCTCTGCGGGCGGCTTAACAGCCCGTTCCTCGGACCCACTGTAGCTAGTCACCGGGACAAAGTAACTGAGACAGAACAATGACATCATATGTAATATATGGTTCCATGCCAACTCAGAATGAAACCAACTCAGAACCACCTCAGAAAGGTCATTAAAAGCGATGAAAAAATCATTTTAAAATATCCGATAACCCTAACCTAACTTAAGCTATTTAACCATTTTTTATCATCACTCTTAATGACCTTTCTGAGGTTGTTCTGATTTGGTTTCATTGTAAGTTGGCCGGTCACCGTAATATGTAACCACTTGATACAACATGTATTACCGTCAATATTTTTTTATATCCGGAGAGATACCTCATATTCACAAATTCGTAGCACTTATACCTAGGGGGGAGACGTCGGCGTCTGACCTGCTGACGGATGTAGAGACATCTTGTGTCGAATTCTTGAATTCGAAACCGAATTATAACAGTAGCTTTGTGTAAAATTCTACGTACACAGATGTTATTTGTGGCCCGACGCGTATGGCGTGGTGTCCGACATGCACTCGTAGCTAGGTTCTGAAATTCAACCACGCAGACCCTACGGTATTAATACTGTTCGATACAATCCATTCGTGCATCCTTCATTGTTCTTAACAGAAATGCTTGATTTCAATACCTTCGTAGCCCGCCAAAATATAGGTAAACTTTTTTAAAGTTAATCTCTGGAACTATACTTAATTCACCTGTGTTGAAAGAGGATAATTTCTTTGGGTCTAGCAAGTGTACCCGTGGGGGAACCATGCCCTTTTTGTTCCGAAACCGAGGACTTCTGCCTATCAGAACCCGCCAATCAACAATCAACTTTACTTCTTAACGATTCTTATTAACCGAATAACTTAATTAATACCCGCGTTTACCTCGATTTTCTTATCCTGTCAGTAATAATATTGATGTACAACCGTTTTATGGAGAACATGATAAATAAACAAATAAATTTATTTATGTGTATATAGTAGTCCAATAAAATTTCACATTTAAACAACATTTGTGTTGAAAGAATCAGGTTAAAGTAGTAATTAACGAATATATATATATCAAAATTTCAATTGTATTAACCACGTTAAATGATCAGACCTGACTTGCTGGCTACTTCCTAACCCTCCTCTCTCCCTTCTCCTTCCCGATCCCACACTTTATTCAGCCTCACAACTCACAACATTCTATAAAATTGGGAAAAGGCGTGAATGAGGATTTTGCATGTTGTCAACGATCGACAGCTTATTAATCTGGTTTTAGCAATAAAAAGTGATCCCATTTACTTCAAAGCTCGATAAAAGTATCACACAATCGAAATAACGAAAAATAGTGGTTTGCTGTGATATTAATACAAAATGTAGTGGGTCGTTTATTATGTATTGTAAAGCTTTGTTGGCTTATATCGATTGAAATATGCGATTTATAGATAAGCCAGGCTTATTCTTAGGTCGTTTTTTTGTTTATTTATTAGACCCTAAGGCCGGCGGCACACGTCTGATTTTTCAGTTAGTAGTTCACTCATCATCATCACTCTTGGCTCTACACTCTACAACCCCTGGTGGTTCTTTGCCTCCTCAAGAGTCTTGCAATAGTGAAGATAGTTTTGCATAAGGCGCGGCCTTAGAGATGAGTTCGAAGTCGGTTTCTTAAATTTCAACCGCACGTACGCAAGGCTATTAAGAGCGTTTAACCAGCCAGCGGACGAAAATCCACATTTCGTCGAAAGTTGTTCTTACGATCGTGCAGGGCGGTTACAATGAGAAAAGTTGATTATTCTCCGTACCAGCTTTTTTAAATTATAACTCAATATCGAATTTATTTCAATTCAAATTTGCTTTTATTTATACCTTCATCCAAAAATGCTGAAAGGCATGATGATAAAACTATTAAAATAATGTACTTTTTGTAGTTATTTTTTGATTATAAGTATTTATCATTTTTCAATAATGTCTAAATTTAATAAGAATGTTAAAAAAATCTGAAATATATAATAGTTTGTAAGTGCGCAAATAAATACACAAACGGACCAATTTTCGCCAAGAAACACATGTACGTAAATATTTTTTAATGATTTTATTGAAACTAAAATTAAAATTCTAAAACATACGTTTGCTAGATAATGTATTGATTTATTTTACTGCATGATTTTATTATTTGAAATGGGTGTGGTATAATACAAAAACTTTTTTGAAAATTGAACAAATCTGCCAACGACCTATGGAATAACCTTATTATACTAAAAATTTTAAAAAATTCTCAAAATTTATTACATACGAATGCTAGATAAAAGAACAATCTTTCGAAATTCATTTATATTTTTTTGTGGAAAAGAGTCAATACGTCTAAAAACTTTTTTGAAAATGACGTATTTCCGGTTTTCTCTGGTAATACCCTCTTAATAACGTCCGATTATATTTCATTTTTCAACTAGGCTTCTCTCGCGTGGTATTAGCGAGAAATTACTGCATAAAGAATTCCCATGGGAATGAAATACTTTTCCGTAATAAAAAGTAGTCTATGTCACTTTACAATCTTTCAACTGTTCTAATGCAAAAAATCACATCGATCGGTTGCTCCGTTGCGACTTGCAAGAAGGACAAACAAACAGTAAATATGCAGTTAGTCCATCTCATGGACTTTTTCGGAATGTTCGTGTTGTCGAAGTTTTATGCACTGATAATACGGAATGTTCCTTTTTTAACTAATAGACAATCAAATATGACATTTGTCGGAAGTACCAATCTTATAAAATAAACTCGCATTTCATCATAATTTTAATCCCATGATTTTGAATGGTTTGTTTGGCAAAGCAGAGTTTGTCTAGCGGGTTTGTGTAATTATTCTAATACGTTTCTTTCCATGTTCTACTGTTATAAATACAGGTACAAATTTGTCAATAATGCATTCACTTTGTTTTACGCAAAAATATTTTTTCTATGATTGGCAGCATTGATTGATTGTCTATGAAATGTTAAAATATAAACGATGAATAAACAATGACGTTTATTAATAACGGCTATGAATCAAAAAACATTGAAAAAATAACATAAAACAAGAAATACAAAAATTAAATTAATTTAATATATCCGGTACATAACAAAAAATTTGAAAAATTTGAATATCTCGAATTCCTCGGCACAATTTCTTTAAAAATTGCAAAAGAAATTAAAAAATGTGGTTTAAATATAGCTTTTAGAACCAATAATAATATGGGAACAAGCCTTAAAAACTCAAAAAGTAGAAATGCTAAACTCAATAACGGTGGCATACATGAATTAAAATGTGACCACGCCGACTGTAACGCTACATACATCGGACAAACAGATAGGGCATTCTCAACTAAATTCAAAGAACATATAAGATGTTATAAAAATAAAAACACCTCTTCAAAATTCGCCGAACATCTCTTAGTGAATAATCACGTTCCACTTAAAAATAACCAGCCAAAACCATTACATATTGAACGAAAAGGTCTTAGATTAAATTTGCTTGAACAATTAGAAATCAATAAACGAACGAATGACCCCAACATAACGCTATTAATAAAGTAAGGAAAATTATTTATTCCCCACTACTTAGTATGTTTACCAAACCTAAAAAATATAATGCACTTAAATGAGTCATAGCAATAACGTCATTCTAAATCAATTAAGAAAACCCTTACACTTAGTGCAAGGCAAACCAAAGGGAAATACTCCGAATCCCACATTAGCAATCTCTCAATTAGTGTCTCTACAAATTGGTTTAACCGGTAATAAATCAACTTAGACACCTTTAAAAATTGACATTTAAAATCTTATAAATAAGTCGTCCGTACGTGGCTTCACCACAGTTTGAAAATGACCTTACAAGTGGAAACAGCAGTAACTAAAACACTAACCAAAAAACTTGCAGAACTCGATAATAACATAATCAAATTTAATTTAAATTAAATTTCTAAAAATTAAAATGGAGTTCTACGAATTAAACACAAAAACAATTAATGTTGAATGGATATTTTTTGCATGTTTTTTGGTCTCCCCTGACATAAATACTCACTTTTCGTAATAATAAAGCTAAATTTAACTGTTTAAATAAAAAATATTCTCTTTTTTATTTTCCTTTTATTTTCCATTTTTTTATTTTTATTTTTTTTATTTAAATTATTAAATTACTTCGTTTTTACCACTTTTATTGTTTACAAAACCAACATGTTTCGTGAGCAACTTCTTAAGAAGTGAGCATAGCTAACATGTTTCGTGAGCAACTTCTTAAGAAGTGAGCATAGCTCACGAAACATGTTGGTTTTGTAAACAATAAAAGTGGTAAAAACGAAGTAATTTATTAATTTAAATCAAAATGGTGCCACAAAATAAGTTTGCTGTGTTAGAAGAAAAAATATTCTATTTTAACTAATAAACAAACAAACACACTTTCTGTTAAAGATGGTAACTGGAGTTGGAGAACAGAGTTGCACAAAATAATGTTGGTACTCTCATTCAGCTTTCACCTCTTGCTAGCCGGGATGTATTTCTTATGAAATCTCGGAAAGCATTCTTTGAAGCGATATTTTGTCGATTTATTTTGAGCTATTCTTTATTTTATTTAGCGAAGCACATTTCTTGAACAATAAACTATCTAAAAAAGCAACATTACTTGTGTTTATTTGATGAATTGATAGGTTTTTAGATGTTTTTGTGACCGACCATTGACTGACTTTGACAGTTGATATCGCGAGAAAAAATGACGCCGGCATGTCATAGATAATTTATCACAAATTATTCCGAGGGGCTAGAAGTATTTCGGATTTCTGTTGTGTCAAGACGAGAATGGCCCAAGCGATTCTGACCTTAACCTTGATAGAGTTTCTTTACACATAAGGGTTAAAATCGCATGTAATTTTTTTTTTTAATATTTACTTCGGCTACCGGTGGGCAAATGGCACAGGAGAGTCAAATAGCTTTAAACTTACGAGTAACATAATTAAACAAAACACATCACAACACCTCGTTTAGTTTTTAATAATACGACCGGGTTGTCACTCTTTTGAAAGATATTATTCCACCGGGGTTTTGTGGCAATTGTAGGTGGAAATTGTAGTTTTTTGTAATTACACTTTTCGGGGGTATGTCTTATTCCAAAGATTTAGGGTGCATACAGAAAGGTAGATTCTTTAACACTATCTCATTTATGATATTAATTAGGATGACATATATGCATAATGCACCAAAATATATACTGATGAAACGGAAACGAGCTTTACTAAAAATAGACAAGCAGATACATCTATAGGATTTAGCCATGAATAAAATATTTAATTTATTCATGGGTACTAGGTTCCAATATAATACGATAAATCCACAGTCCCACGCAGGTCCTCTTTAACATAGTAGTATAAAGCGCCTGAGGAATCTTTGCAGACATCAGCCGACCAGGGGCTTAAATCCTACGAAATAAAAAAAGCATTTTTTTATTTTTGTCCAATCTTCAAACCACGCCAAAATGAACAGGCAAAAGATAACGAAATCTAGCGACTCCGAAGAATTTTTAAAATTTTTTTTTTTTTTAATAAATTCCTTTATTATTTATTTACGGTTTTTTACATTTTTAAATAAGTCCCGTTAAACTGATTAATATCACAGTTTGTCAACGGGTTCTTTTGACATTTACTTTTTTTTTAAATTGAGAGAGGTACATAAAATATACACATTATTATGTTATTTATACATAAAAAACATATATTTTGTAAAAAAAAATTGTTAATAAAATTTATAAGAAATACAGAACAGAGAAAATGAAAGAAATAAAAAGAAAAGACAAGATAAAATAATAATAGAAAAACATTAAAACGAAAAGCGGAAAAATTAGTACAAAAAAGTTCTTTCACTTAACTATTTTTTTAGCGTACATTTCCTTCTGAAACTCAATTCATAGCTTTTATTGCGTTGGGTAACATGTTGTAAATTAATGGAACAACATACGTATTCTAGAGTTTTTTGAACGGATTTATTTAAATATCTGGGAATTACAAGTCCATCGTTTGCAGTTAGTCTTATATTATGAGCGTGAGCCACTAGATTATTATATTCAGATTGAGATGTATGCTGACTCAATACACCACTAATACGAATAAGATGAACAAATGTATAAGAAAAGATGAACTGGAATTTGCCGACAAAAATATGGAAAAAACAGTCACACCCTGATTTTGTCTTCTGCTGGTCACCGTCGCAAGAGAAACTATCGCATCCTTACATTTTAACTGTAGGTCGGCACTTTAGACACAGTAAATTTACCCATCTTTTCGGCCATGTGACAAGTTACTTTGCTTTCCCCGTTCGTGCCACTACTTATAGACTTAATCACGTTTGTTTGAGGAAATGGTTCATGGCAAGTAAACCAATCAATGAGAGTTTGGACATCTTTATCATCTCTCTTAATTCGTGTAGGCCTCATCTCTACATGTTACTCGACGTTGCTGATTCAACCCTGGGGTAACCCCCCACTCTCGTTAATTTATATATTTTTTTACCACATTTATGTAGGTACCTCAATTATTAATTTTATTTATATATTTTGATTACATTGAAGGCTAATATTGCTATTATGTATGTCACATGTTATTTCAACAGTAATTATTTAAAAAAATAATAATCAAGTTATGCCAACACTATTCTTCTGATTCAGTTTTTGACCTAATTTTTGTGAAAATTTTGAATTAGAATCTGGATACCTAATTGCGATAAAAACATTAAACATATACCTACCTTTTTTATGAAATTTTATTCCCTACAAAATTCATATCAATAATTTTTTCACAAAATTGTACCGGAAAAGAGATACGCACAAAACACCAAACCAAGTCAGGCAATTTACCTGGTTTTATGAACTTATACACGTTTTTACGACTGCATATCTCGATATTCATTAGAGATAGAATAAAATTTTATTCATAATAATTGTAGGTAATTTTATATTCTACTAAACTTGTATAGCAACTTTATCCGAAATTTTTATTGGAAACGAGATATTTGAGAAAAACTAGATTTTGGCGCGATTCGGTTGGGTTTTTCAAAATGGCGGCGAAAGCTCAAGTGACCCAAGGCCGAAAACTCAGATTTTACATCAGGAGATGAGTATATAAAACATTTTAAAATTGGGACTATCGGAATAAATCCGATCGCAGATCGCTAATTTCACTGGCCTAATCTGTTTTCAAAAAAACTCTTTTTTACAAGCCCTATATAATGTGAAGTGTGTGATGTATTGCATTAATCACCAGTGCAAATAAAAAAATATCGTAGCCTACCCCTTTAATTTAAAAAGAAAATACCAATTACTTATAAAACGGACACACTTGCGACATCTATCGGATCAAAGTAAATTGAATTCTTGTTGACAGTAGGGACCTATAAATTAAACAGATTGAGATGAATTTTGGTAAAAAGATCACAGATGGTATTAAAAATCGTCACGAGACAGGGAAAGACCCTTTCTTAGACTCGAAAATAAATAGTTGAAACCAACAGCCAATCAGGTAGAAGCAGAAAGCTATAAATAATTGATCAAACCAATCACAAAGCGGGGGGCGTATTCAGATTTTGAACAAAGAGATGGACTTTGAACTAGGCAATTAATCAGAGATTTATGAGAAAAAATATCGTCATCAACCGAAAGATCAATACACTATAATGTAAACAGGGTCTCACGCCCAGTGCATTGGATACAATGACCCTAGATTTAAAATAAACAATCAGTGCAATGAAGGTATTGACGACCGCCGTTAACGAACAAATTAATCCATATTATGTTGGAAAAACTAGGCAAGAAAATAGCAAGAAAATTATGATCAGAGGAAAGTTAAAGAAAAGACGTGTAAAACGTAAGAAAAGCTACTGTAGGGTTATTCAGCCGTATAGCGAGTACATAGAAAGTCAAGGAGGCCAGATTAAGAGGAAAGCGTACATTTAACATTTAAAAGGAAGAAAAACGCTGGAAATTAGGAATGTCACTTTTAGATGAAGCAATAACGTCAGGGAGAACAATTTGAAAAGGAAATCTAATGGAAAAACTGGACGTTTAAACGGAAGTGTTTATTGAACAATATAAGATTTCGACTTAATTTTGCATTTTCAGACAAGTTTAGGCAAATATCGTTATATATTTGAAATAGAGTGGTCTTTCTAGTTACATTGCGTTAGATAAAGTCAACAGAAGGAATTGTTTTACGTCAATTGTTTGACGAAAGTTCTATGGAAGATAGGAAAGTTTGATGATAGACGTTAACATTATATGGGTTGACGATCCCACACATGGTTCTGTTATTTAAACAACCAGAAAACGAACATGGTTTTAGGCGATTAAACCCATTTTAATGGCTTTTTGGACGATAAAAATCATCATTGGTCATATGGACAGTTTACTTTAACTAAAAACGATTAGATTTTATTACCCTCGAATAAATGCTGAGTTATCGATCAGTACATCGAAGTCCAGACATAAACAAACGTCAAAATTTAAATTAATGTGAATTCAGGGGAGAAAGGGACGGAATTTGTAGGATGAACCATAGAACGTAATAAAAAATGACAGGAATTTAAGGACCGGAGTGGGAGTATCTCCTATAAAAATGTGGGAAATGATATATTAATTAGTAACAAATAGAAAATGAAATTTTCTATTGAGGCAGCAAACATCGAAAAACGATACGGATATCAGAGTAATGTACGGTGAAACTATGGGTGAATTGATACGGCCAAAGAAAGCAAAGAAAATCTTAAATTAACAATTAATAAAATAAATACGGCTGGAAATATAAAAAAATATAGGGATGTGGAAAGTTACATGAGAATGAATGAGGAAAATCAAAAAAAGAACATCGTGAATAAAAGGGAAATAAGAGAAAATATGAAAATTCAAGTCTACGACATAAGTAGAGACAATACAGTTTAAAACTGAATTGATCCATATAGGTGGCATAAGAATAAGAAGGAATTTAGGAAAAAGAAAATTGGAAAACGCATATTAAAGGTTTTTGGCTTGAGTTTTTCATGTTCTGGTAGCGATAAACAAAATTGAGAATTATATACAGTTTATTGAAGACGTACCTATTATATTTTGAGAAAAAAAAGGATACGAAAATCATGATATTTGAGGTAAATTCGTAATACCATCGAGACAAAGGACGATGAGGCAATTTAAAACAAAGTAACTGAATCCGGACCTTGTAGAGATGGAAGTAAGAGGCAGAAAGGAGTGATAACATGAAAAAGGGATCTAAGTAGCATTACTCGATAATGGTGGGAAAATTTCAAAGGATTGCGAGTTGATAGACATGAGATTGTTTTGTAACAGGAAATTCAGATACAATCTTTTGGACCTGAGAGGGGTTTAAAAGACAGAACTTAGTGATTTTTCGGGAGTCATCGCGGGATTGGAAAAGTGGAAGTTGGTGAATCGCGACGAAAACGTCGGTAAATACTGTCGGGAAAAATTTTAAGTGTTTGGAGTCACAGGACTTAGAAAAAAAACCTCATATTCGAGCCAGTGAATTTTAAACATTTTGAAACTTTGAAATTTTGTGAAGATCAGAATCAGTGGTGATAAAGATAAAGTTACGTTTATTTAATTGTGAAAAGTTAAAAAGTGCTGCAATAAATACAATTTGTGTAGTGAAAAGTTCGGATTTTACAATCAGTAAATATAAACATTTTGAGACTTAGGAAAATTGTGAAAATCAAAAAAATCAGTGAAATAAATAAATAAAGTTATGTGATAATTGATGTAATGCAAATAAGTTATAATTAAATACGTGTGTCCAGTTTAAACGGAAAGAGTTCTATTAAATATCAAATATTTAAATCAATTAATTTAAAAATAGTGCAAATTGAAAAGAGATAATAAATAAATAAGTGCATCCAATTAAACGGAAAAGTTCAATGAAAATCTTTAATTAAACTGAGTGTTTTAAATAAAGTACTATAATCAAAGTGTTGTTGGTGTAGCGAAATAAAAAATAAAAACCAGTGTTAGTTATCATAACGGTGATAGTTCCTTTAAATGAAGTGCAAATCGAACGTAATAGCTTATCACAGGAGTAATCTAGTGTTAGGTAAAGTAATAATAATAAATATGGACTTTGGAATAAATAATACAAATTATTAAATTGTTGTTGAATGAGATTGTGGTAACTTAATAATAATTATTATTTCGGAAAGTTTAAATAAATAGTGAAATACGTTATCTTACTGCAAAATAGAAGAGTTCGGTGACAAACAAAAATAAAAATAATAAATCTCTTATTTCGTAAATAATCGTGAAGTGGTTATTGCTTAAAAATTATAATTTAAACTGAGTGTTATTTTAACGATGGAATAATTATAATAATAAATCTGGAGGTTGAAATAAATAATAAATAAATAAGCATGATAATAATCTGTTCGGTATTTAGTTGTATAACGCTTTGTTGCGAAATAAAAGTACGGTGGGAAAACGAACACAAAATAAGTAATTAATTGTTAAATTTAATTTAAAAAGTGTTAAGTTAACCAACGAGATTTGAAATAAAATGCGGTTAGAACGATAAACATCATTTAATTTAGATAGATTAAACGGGAATAAAATAAAATTGAAGTCGGAAAAAAAATTTATTTGAATTTAGTTGATAACATAGGAGTAGGTATTAGGTAAGGAAAACATAACAAGGTTTTACCGTGTAGCTCCCGGTCGGATAAAAAAAAAAAAAACCTTAAAGGGGTAAGTTTTATTAAAAATTAAAATAAAAAATTTTCAGGTGCCAAGGAGAGAGCGGTATGCAGCAGACAGTTGGTATTTGAATTAATTTTATGACAAAGTATTACTTGCTTAATATGTGATATGTACCTATATTGAAATATTATATATAAAGTATGTATATTTATATATATATATATTTATATTTATCCCAAGAAAACTAATCAAAAAGAAACACACTTAAATAAAAGTAAAAGGTATCGATTACTAATACCTACTTAGAACGCACTATGCTATTTAAAAAATAGTTGTGTGCTAGAAAAATTTCAAGTTCATATTTTATACTTATTTTATTAATATATGTACTATTATAATTTCAGCTAATATAAAATGATAAAAAAATGAGTTATGATATTAGAATTTATTTCAATTATAATATAATTGTATATATCAGTATATTTATTTATTGAGGCAAAATATATATGTATATGTATATGTATGTAAATTATAACTACATTTATTTGGGATCAGGTTAAGACATTTGCGAAAAAGAAATTACCATTATTAAATTCAAAAGAAAAAAAAATTTGAACCATATAAGCTCGCGTTCAAGGATGTTCCAAAAGTAAACAAATGTCACTCGTTGAATCTAGATCACGAAGCCAGCGGGAATGTTTACATAATTGAAATTGTTTATAAAACAACTCGGTCATGGGGGCACTGGGTCAGATGCTTTTAAAGGAAGATGTACCTGGGTCTTTAATAGGTGGTTGACAGGTATTAGTATTATAGTAAGTTAGGTTATTATATAGGTTATAATATATTTATTAGGTAGTTGACAGGTATTAATATTAACTTTAGAATGGGACAAAGCCATGAAATTGCGCGATTATAGAAAAAGTTTTAAACACAATCTTTAATTTGAACATGAGGAGATAAATTTTGAACTGAACAATTGAAAATAAATAGATTTATTATAAGCTAGTCAAATAATAGGTACATCAAACATTTGGAAAATCACGGGTTAGTTTAGGAGTGTATTGAAGAATTACATGGAATATTCGAGGAGAAATTTATAGAACGATTACTCTCGTAGGTATCAATCACTTACAAGAAGCAGTTGAAAAATCACGGGATAGCCTAATAAAAAGTATCAATCATTTACAAGAAGCAGTTGAAAAATCACGGGATAGCCTAATAAAAAGCATCAATCATTTACAAGAAGCAGTTGAAAAATCACGGGATAGCCTAATAAAAAGTATCAATCATTTACATGAGACAACTGAAAAATCACGGGATAGTAAAAATTTTACCAAAAGTTGAACCTTGGGGGAAAATTTAGAAAACAGTTCAACAATAGGAGGCAGTGGTCGCTCCTTAAAAAACCAAGGACCATTAACCAAACACATAATAGAGATGGCAATCTCTTAAATAAAATTGTCAACCAAACAAATCAAAAAGCTTGGAATTTTCGGCACTCTAGAACAAACCGAGATAATTTCTTAATCTAATAGTATCTATTAATATTTCTTACTCTTGGTATGTATATATTCGGTCATCGGCTAAGGTTTTGTGCAGAATTCCTTCTCACGAAATCCGAGCTCGGGATTTGAGACTAGCTAGCCTCAAAATTGCGAGTTATAATCCTACCCAAACGTATGTTTATATATATATCTTTGTATGTACTGTACATTGGATAATGTGGACTCGCTTACAGCTAGCGTTTCAGACTCGACAGAGTTACTCTCACATCATTTCTTGTACGTGGAGGGAGGATTCACGACCCGTAACTCTGCAAAACACCGTGAGTATATGATTGCATATAGGACGAAACCGGTTCGCCCTAAGTAAATAGTAGACCTTGGAGGAGTAGGAATTTGGGGGTATCTGGGCTCGGATGACGACCTGAAGGCAGTGCATGATGGCATAAGGAAGGACGGTTAGGACGCGATAACTTAGGTATCAATTAACCGATCCGCGCCAGAAGATTGTGCGAATTTCTAGTAAGAATCTGATCACCTGGTTTACTTGTAGGAGGATAGGAGCCAAATTTTCGGCAGACAAAGGGTATTCTGAGTTCGTCTAATATGCAATCTATTAATTACATTAACCTACTAAACCCACCTTTATATGTACCTTATAGCAGCTGAATCGGATTGGAGAGATGACAAGCAGATACAAAACAATCATAATCAAATTTACTAACAATTAACCATTTGAGTCATACTTAATTACTTGTTCAATTAAACATGCGTATTTTCGATTAGTATAGTTTATTTACGAGTTCGTTAGGATGTATGGAAACATAATAAGCGACGGAGGAAAGTTAGCTCATTTAGAGAAATTATTTAAAGTTAGATTTGCAAGGGAGAGACCAGTACAGTTTGAAACTCAACGCTCTGTTTAGAATCAAGGGGTTACCACAAAATGAAAGTAATTAAAGTCCCATATCATAAATCAAAAAAATTACACAACGTTTGATGGAGTTTAATTACAACATAAATACGAAAATATTTACGTTCAAGGTCGTAATTAACGTATTAATTAGTTAAGTATACATATCTCTAAAGGTATGTAGTACAAGGAAGCTTTAAGTAGCTTTCTGTAGTTATCAAAGAAAATAAGGGTCCAATTTTCATGAAGGCTTGTGTGACGTAGGGGAGGAATTTTCCATCCCTACTACACACATGCAAAGCCTTAAAATTTAAATATCGATCAGAGCCAAAAGAAAAGTTCAAGAAAACTTGAAGGGATGAAAGAATTCCAAAAATATATTTAAAAAAAAAGTTAAAAGGGGTAAAAAGGGAGATTATTACAAGTGTCTCAATACGACATAAAAAAGGGTCCATTATACCTTCGTGCAACAACAATAAAAACACGTTCTCGTGCGCCCTTAGAAAAAAGAATTAAAAATTTATTATTTCCAACGTTCGAGAGGGAATCCATTTCCTATAGGGTCAATGCCTAGGTCAACTCTTTGTTTTGAACACAACGACGGCGCTTTTTCCATCGCGTGAGGAAAAAGCTTAGTTGAAAAGCTTTCACGTGAACTGAAGTGTTTGACCCGATGTTATTATTTTAGCTCGTAGTATTTTTATTTGTATTATATTATTTCGTGAGTGATTTTCACCGTTTCCGGTCAGGGACCCGGTGAACTTTTTTTTGTTATTTATGACGCCTTTTTCGAATTATTATGTCGTTAAAATATGAATTGTGGTTTATGAAGGAAAAGAGTTCAGTTCTCGCACTGGGAAAGCTTTCTAAAAGTTTTGAATTAAAGCTTTTAAAATGAAACTCTTTGAATGAGAACAAAGCGTGTTGTTTATTACAATTTAATGTGAAGGTCGTAATAATATAAAATCATTTTAATACTAAATATATAAAACCAATTTAATCAGTGTTCCTTTTAATCACAAGAGACTCACATTTGTCCCAGCTCACATAAGTCGCATATAAATCATTGTTAGAAATAACTGTTAAAAAACTATCATAGTTAGAAATATGATCTGAACGGTATTGTAAAGCGAAAACAACATGCTTTGTATTCAAGTTTAAAAGTTAACCATAAAATAATAAAAATGTACATCATTATGAAACCAAAGTTTCCGACTTTTCCGACAACTCGAAATTTTTTCCGTCTAATTAAATGTTCCGATCCGCGATTTTGAGGTTATGATTTTAAATGTCGGATAAGAAATCAACCTGTAAAAAATAAAGTTTTTTACTTTAACTAACTAACTAACTAACCAACAAGCCGTTTCCCTGTAGGGGTAGGCAGAGAGGACGGATCGCCAAACAACTCGATTTTGGCACACACTCTTTGCCTCTTTCACATTCACACATCGTCTCGTACATACTGTTCTATTATTCCGACTCTTCACATGGCCCGATTCAAGCATCTGATTCACTTGGTCGTGCCATGTCTTCCTCGGGCGTCCCTAAATGCAGGCAATTCTATTAATGGAGGACTGAACGCCGTTGGCGCCAACAAAAGACTGTCCAAAGAAACGAAGTTAGCCGTCCATAATGGAGTGCTGGTACCGGCAGAGGAAGGATGAAAGTAGACTGAATGCTATAGAAATGAGATCCCTGAGGCGTATGTGTGGTAAAACCATGTACGATCGAGTGAGAAATGTGGAGATCCACGAAGAATGCAAGGCTGATGTATGCGTAATGAAGATTAAGAAAGGGACGCTCAGATGGTTTGGGCATGTAGAGCGAATGAACGAGGAAAGGAGTGTAAGGAGAATATATGACGCAAATGTGAATGGAAGTTTTTTACTTTAATACATCTATTTTAAAATGCCTACTGAAAACTATAAAAAACCCGGGCTACTGGCCTCGCTAAATTCCGATTTTTAAAACCAACATTTACTCCCCAAGTGGTTCACTACGTTTGGTGACTTAGCAGGGGTGCCCGGGTTCATGGATGAGGTTTGTTTAGGTCTTGGTGGCGGATACGTTTGCCCAACCACTGCGTGGCGGGCTGGATCGGAGGAGACTGATTGAGGTAGGGCTTTTGACCTCTCCAGCCAGATTCTCCCGACCCTTCGCCTTGCACCGCAGTGTGAGGAATAGATACATACGTCCGTCACTCCTGGCCACATTGACCCCCAGATTCCTACCCACACCTCATACCTTTTTCCTTCCCATATCTTCTTCTCCTTCATTTCCCTTAAAAAACGCTCCACACGGCATCCTCAAAGATGACATAGCCCTAGGGAAATTGTTTTCCTCGGTGCCTCCTGTGTGGATCTAATGTAAAAAAAAAACTCCGCATATTAAATGTTTTCATTTATTTTAATTTCAGAAAAATGCGTGTAAGTACCCGTGTTATGAGTGATTGCCACCAAAATTTGACAGAATGCCTTGACATCGGCAACGAGTCTCTCTGCCGAGTTTCTGCTGGATCGGATGTTGGAAAGTGGGTAAGTTTCTACTTCCAATATTCTGCGGTATTCGTTGGTTCAATCAAGAAAACAAAAGTTAAAACCAAATAGGTGGTGACCGGAAAACTCAGAATGAAATCAACCCAACACCTCCTTTAAATGTCATTGAAAGTGATGAAAAAAATTGTTTAATAGGTTACATTAAGATAAGTTATAAGATTTTCACGGCCAAAAGTATTTTCGTTACTTGTTTTTGGGGTGTTATGCCGTGTTGCGCTACCTCCATCTTTAGTCAACGTTTCGGACATCGTTGCAGTGACCATTATCAGGGCACATCCGGTAGATGTGTAATTTTTAGTGGTGAAATGTGTGCTTATTTACTTCGAAGCGATACCGTGTCGCCAGCTCCACTAACTTTCAACGGTACAAAAAAACTGTTACAGGCAGTGGCATCATTGCCGCGGAACGGAATAGAAAGTTCACTAAACGTGGTATTTATGCTAGCCAGGGGCAAGTCCGTTTGCGAGTTGCCGACGGAAGTGGCTCCATCTCTTAACGAATTCTAAAATTAGAAATCATAATTCTAAGAATATTAGAATTAAAATTACAATGGTTAAAACGAATTTAGTCAATATGAAGGTATAAAACAAAATGGTTTACCACGAGCTGGCATTACTGTATACTTAGACATGGTTTTTTGCGTTTAGCTTTGGTGTAGCCGTCAATTAGCGGATACCAAGAGCTAATGAGCTTAGCTCCGTCGTCTTTATTAATATTAAATGAATCCAAAAACAAATAACGGAGAAAAGGTTACGTTAAATTAGGTTAGGTTATGGGCTATTTTTAAAGTATTTTTTCATAGCTTTTTAAAGAGGTGTTGAGTTGACTTGATTCTGAGTTGGCATGAAACCCAAATAAATATACTTAAAAATGAGCCAGACAGCAAGGAGTCATACAAATTTTATTCGACAAGTATGGGAGAAATTTAAGCGTCAACAACTGGACTTACACCCAGAGTACGTGTAAAAAAGCATTTCCTTTTGGCTACAGACACAATTCTGGTATTGCATAACGCAGGCGCTAAGAGTAACACAGGCCTGCGACTGTTTTTTTTTCTTTGAAATAAGAGGTAATTCCCATGTATTTTTGGTTGCTGAATTCGGGAAAATTATCAAAAAAATTCCTATACGTAAGGTTTTTCCGGAAAACTCAAAATGCTGTGGGATTGCCTATCTTAAGGCGCAAAACGGAGTTTATTGCCGAAATATATATTTTTTATTAATTCCAACTTATTATAAGAAAATCTTATGTTTTATTGACTAAAACAAAACATTTAGTAACTCATGACGATAAAATTAGTCAGCGTTGAATCACATATATCGGAATTTTCCATAGTAAGTATGATGAGAGAATGCCGAAATTCCCAAGTTGCCCACTACCTTCCATGCCCTTTTATTTATTATTTCTGTTCCAACTTTCCTAAAGTACGTTTCAAAAATGACTTCAAGAGGTTGTGTAAATGCTTCTGAGAGTTTTTGCTATATTTTTGGTGAATTTGTATTGAAAAAACAACAATGAAATATTACTGATTTTGTTAAAAAAGTGTATTTTGCGTATTCGGTGTAAAGATAAGGGGACCAGGAAAAATCTTGGGCCCAAAGGCTTAGCTATAATTGTATATAATGTAAATAAAATATTTTATAACTTAAAACTAATTAAATTTGCATATTTTATGTTTTTTTTTTTCTTTTGAACATTCCCTACAGAAGAAGTGTAAGGCGGGTTTTGCCTATATTTTAACTTCCACTTTGCGGAAAATCCTTTCGTGATGGGTTGAAATGGATAGCGTACTCGGATTCAGCATACCAAAATACATATAATTCACCCATTACCATTAAAAAAAATGTCAATTTGCAGACCTGTAATGCTCCATAGAGAACTTCCAGACATCCCACACAAACGGAAAAGCTCAAAACGTAGTTTTGAGGGAAAAAGATGTTGATATTATAAAGAATTATAAATCCTTATTGTATATACATATTATTTTTATCAAATTGTATTTAAAAATGTAAATAAACCACTAGTAATATTTTTTTTTTCATTTCAAAATGCATTTTTACCTATATGTACTGCGGGTTTTGCATAACTTTCATTTTCATTTTGCGGAAAATCCCTACGTGCTGGAAAAAAACAAAGGGCATATTTGGACTCAGCGCACCAAAATACATGCGATTCACCCATTACGGTGAAAAAAAAATCAAAAAGTTTCAATTTGCAGGCCTGTGTAATTTGTGCGTAGTCCCATGAAAACTTATTTTAAACTGATGTTCAGTTTAATCGACTATTTTATTTAATGAATTTTTTCAAAAATTTGGTGCGATATTTTTTGCACGTTCTTTTCATAGTTTTAATTTAGTTATTTCCTGTTAACACGTGCACATTATCAACATCATAAATTGATAATTTATTCATTATGTGAATTAAATTTCTGTGTTGCCAGAGTGGCAATAAATAATAAGCTCACAATGTGGCAACATTCATTATAACGGGTCGCAGAGTGACTCAACGCACATAATTTTAACATCATTCACGTCCTGCACATTATTCTCATAATTATACACATTAATTTAATGCAAAACGTAACTCGTTGTATATCCAAACTACCTGCATATTTATTATGCAAATAATGCCCTAGTTTCAATAAAGAGAGTGCAAACTTCATTTTTATGTTGAAGTTTTATGGATTATTGGATTATCCAAGAGATTGAATTGCGTACCTACGGGAATATTCCAAAAATATTTCTACTCTTTTTTTTTTTTTTACAGTGAATACCGCACAAGAATCTCAATTGCTCCCGTCTGGAGCCAGTGAGACTATGGCATCCCCAATTGGGGTATGTTGTGAGGCTGAAGGTAGTGGGAGGGGAAGGAGGTGGGGAAGAGGAAGGTTGGGAAGTACCTGGCTATTCAGATCTGGTCACTAAACACGGCTAAAGCCATTTTCAAGCAACGTTTCAATTCTGAATGGTGGTCTTACACCAAGGCGATACTAATAGTATCTTCCACTCTGGAACATGCCGCAAATATACTATATATTATTTTAAATGAGTTAATTGTGAAATAACACAAATTAATCAAATAAAATTTATTTGCGCATGCCGGGTTCGAACCCGCGACCTCCGGAATGTGAGTCAAGAGTCTTAGCCACTCGACTACGGAGGTCGTACTAGAAATATATACTACTCTACTAGAAATATAAAATAAAGAAGAATAGAACAAACTTGGTTGGCTACCGGAAGACATCTCTAAAGCCGAAATCAAGAAAATCGAAATCTCTGTAGCTTCAATAATCTCCAATGAGTAAAATGTTGAAAATCTGTAAAGCGGTCATCATTCTTATAAAATGTAACAGTTTGAAATTATAATGAAGTAAGCACTTGATGAAGTAAGCACCCGATAAATAAGTTGGTGGCTACGCATCAATTCAAATTGAAATTTGAATTCCTAATTGGAAATATAAATTTGAACAAATGGAATCCAGCATTTCTTTTGTTGCCCAAAACATACTACGAACAAGAGATTTTTTCATCGACAGTTCCAAGTAAAAAGCCAGAGAGTCCGGATGTTTGTTTCGACCAGAGAAGACACATACTTCGGCGAAATCGCCATTACCTGTTAGCTAATACTTCGTTTAGTTTTGAGTTCATTGATTTACCATTAAATATTGTGTTCTATTTGAACTGGCGCCCCCCCCCCCCTCCCTTTAGAGTAATTTTAACATCGTGATCATTATTTTAAAACATTTGATTTTATTTTTAACTAGCAGACCCGGCCACACGTTGCTGTGGCTAACGAAACACAAAGCCATTACCCAATCTTTATAAAATCCACACCACCCGCTTACCAGCTGCCTGCTGCCCGCTGCCTGAATTGAATATTTGAATTTATCGGCTTTTCTCTACTATAATAAGCATGTATTATACATATAAACTAATTAACTAGCCACTTATTATACAATGCATATAATATTGTAATAAAATACCATTCTTGAATGAAGTTGTACAATGGTGAAACGTAGACAGAAGAAAACACTCGGATATCATCAAATATCTCCTCTTTGCGGTTATTGAGGTCTTTAGGCATGAAGGAGAGACGGAGCCCTTATTTAGGTATAATTTCAAGCATAATAGATTGACGGAAACGTATTTTTCATTTTCGGGATATTTATATTTATTCATCGACAGACCCGGCCACACGTTGCTGTGGCTAACGAAACACAACGCCATTACCCAACCTTTATAAAATCCACACCACCCGCTTGCCAGCTGCCCACTGCGAATTGAATATTTGAATTTCTCGGCTTTTCTCTACTATAATAAGCATATATAAATACCTACTAACTCTACGATATCTATTTTCCAATTTTTTTCCGTAGAACGAATTTCAAAAGTGACTATAGTACCTACCTACGGCCCGCCAGCCGTTTTAAATCGCACAAAAATATGTTTTCTTTGAATTTCTCGACTTTTCTCTAATATAATTTACATATATTATACATATAAACATTCCTCTTCAATCATTCTATATATTGGTGAGAACCGTATGAAAATCCGTTGCGTAGTTTAGGGAACGTACCCATACTACGTGACACGTTTAGGGGGGGGTCTTCAAATGTCACGCTCCATACAAATGAGCGGCGGGTTGCTTAGGATTTTGGTCACCGGGGGGGGGGGGGGGGGTTAAAAATTGCAAAAAGTTGGTCACGTAGTATGGGTACGTTCCCTAAAAGATTAACGCGCACATGTATTTTGAGCGACTTCATTTTATACTATGTAATGATAATGATGTAATGATGATATGCGACAAGCTAACGATTTATTTTGTTTGGTTTATAACTATTTAGTTTCCTTTTAGAGCTAAACACGGCCGCGAGTTTAAAAGTATTAGAATATTATTATTTTGTGATAGTTAATTGTTGCCACAACTCTTTTATTTATAGCTATAATAAAAATTAAATGTTGTACTCATTTAGTGCGCCTTCAATTTAGACGTTTCATGTCGGACGGCTGCAGTGCCGAAGCAGTGCGTTTGTCGTACGGCGCACGAACGGTCATTTGTTTTCATACAAAATGCACCGTGCGGCAACAGTGCGGCGTCGGTACCGAGAACGCTCGACAACAGGACGGCAAAGTCTCAAGATCCACGTGTTCATTTCTGTAGTGTTGGTAATATGTGTATCTGTCGGGTAGGTTCGGGAATACCGAACCTAGCCGAAGCGACCGGACATCGGCACAATATAATAGCGAGCACAGAGCTCGTGCGGCGTCTTTCTCGTTAGGCGGCTTACAGCCAACACTGTAAATATTATATTCTAATAAACAGTCTCCGTGTATCAAAGATACTACGTGTTTCAATAAGTAACCTTGAAAACATCCAAGAGCGATACTGGAGATTAAGGGCCCAGTATTACCTGCAGTACAGGACACCACAAGTGGCGCAGCTAAAAAGGATTACACGCCAGACTGTTTATCAGATTGCGGCAGTCGATTCGGTTCAGGGATCGTGACTTGCAAAAATCTCCCGAAGGTGACAATAAATCACTTGGGGCATTGCTGAAGTGCCATCCATCAGGAGATTTTCAGGGCATAATAGGAGACAGTGGAGAAGGAGGAAAGAAGAGGAAAATCACGGGACCCTGGGTAACTAAGTCCAGCCCGGTAATACAGTGGAGAAGAGGAAATTACGGGACCCTGGGTAACTAAGTCCAGCCCGGTAATACAGTGGAGAAGAGGAAATTACGGGACCCTGGGTAACTAAGGCCAGCCCGGTATTGATAATCCTGGAAGCGGCTGGGCGCCTGGACTGCAAAGGCGCCGGTTCCTGGTGTCAGGTTGTTTTGTTTCTTTTTTCTGGAAGGTGTTATTGTTGCCGGGTGTGTTTTTTTTTTGGTGTGGGCGATCATGGAATCGGGCGGAATTTCCAGGTTCTCTCACGTTAATGGGGATTGGAGTTTGTTTCGCCTGAGGTTAGAACAGTTCCTTCTAATTCGTGATGACATAAAAACGATTAAGTTAGATGCTTCACAGAAACGCGCATATTTGCTAAATCTTCTAGAAGCGGAGACATTAACTCTTTTGATCAACTTATGTTTTCCTTCTAAAGTTACAGACGTGGCATTCGATCAGTTAATAGAATTAATTGAGAAACATTGTTCCAGACCGCGATCGGTGTTCAAGGAACGAGAAAATTTTTATCAGGCCAAGCAATCGCTTGGTGAATCAGTCAGGGATTTTGCAGTGCGTTTACGAGGATTATCTTCGTTTTGCGAGTTCGGAACGCGTTTACCGGAATGTTTAGCTGATGTTTTTGCAATCGGCATTTTGCCGGGCCGAGCCAAGCAAAAAAATTTTCTCGAGGGGACTAAATTAACGTTTAACAAAATGGAAGAATTAGCAATAACGGTTTCAGTTTTAGATAATCTGGTTCCGGAAATTAAATCAGAAGTTTCCGTAGGGACGTCGGGCGGCGTGAATTCAATTAAACGCTCGTATTCGCCGGGGAGAGATTCACATCCGGATAAAACTCAAGGTTTCCGAAGGTCATCTTCGCGGTCGAAAAGTCCCGAGCCGAGAGGATTCTCGAATATTAAAAAATGTACCATTTGCGGTGAATCACATTTAGAAAAATATTGTAAATTTAAGAATGCAAAATGTTTTAATTGTCACAAAATAGGGCATTTGAAGAAATTCTGTAAGAATCACAATGTTTATCCGATTTTTTAACAATCCCGGGATAAGGTTATTAATAGGATTTCTTACATTAATCCGTTTAGGGCTAATGTAATAATTAATAAATTAAAATGTGCCGCTATGATTGATTCAGGCGCCAGTATGTCGGTCATGCCGGATTTTATTTTCAACCGATATTTTAGGAATGTAACATTGTCACCTGATAAGCGTACTTTATCTGGATACGATGGTAAACCACTTAATCTTGTAGGTAGTGCTTGTTTTACCGTGGAATACAATAATATTAAAAACAAGTTATTATTTACTGTTGTGATTAATGGCTCGGAATTGATAGTAGGTCGGGACTTCATGGAGGCTTTTAATCTGAAGATAGTTCCAGTGATGGATAATTCGGTTTCAACAATCAAAGACAAAATTGAAATGATTTACAACGAGTTTCCAGAAGTGTTTTCGCCGGGGCTGGGTAAATTCAGTAAACATAAAGTGAGTTTCAAAGTAAACAAGGAAGCTCGTCCTGTTTTTTTTAATGCGAGGTCGGTTCCGTTCGCTATTAAGGAAAAAATTGAGAGAGAATTAGAAGCTATGGTAGCTGATGGTATCATTTCTCCGGTAACCAGCAGTGAATACGCGTCTCCAATTGTACCGGTAATTAAAAAGAACGGGAATGTTAGGATTTGCGTGGACTACAAGAGATCTTTAAATCTCATGACGGACTTGGAAAGGTACCCGCTTCCCTCCATAAATGAAGTTGTTCACAAAGTAAGTTCGGGTAAAGTGTTCGCTAAACTAGATTTAAGACAGGCTTACTCACAATTAGAATTAGCTGACTTTTGCAAAAAGTATACTACAATAAATACGCATTTAGGGTTATTTCAATATAACAGACTAGTCTTTGGTGTGGCATTCTATTTAGACGATATCATCATTTCGGGGGTCAACGAACTGGATTTAGTGTATAACATTCAGGCAGTGTGCGCGCGTTTACGAGAGTGCGGGTTGAGGGTCAACACGGATAAATGCGAATTTTTTGTAGAATCGGTTGAATTTTTGGGGTATGTAATTTCGGGGAGCGGAATCCAACCTCAGCCAAACAAACTTGAAGCTATAAAAAACGCCCCGTATCCTACGGACGTTCATAAATTGAAAAGTTTATTGGGTTTTCTAAGTTTTTATCGGAATTTCATTCCTAGGATGTCATCGATACTGGAACCCCTACATAACCTTTTGAAAAAAGGGGTAGAGTGGAATTTCTCAGAAGACTGTAAAGTAGCAGTCGATACCATTAAAGAATTAATGGGCAACAACACGATTCTTACAAATTATTTTCCGGACTTACCGGTAAAACTGTATACGGACGCTAGTACATGCGGACTCGGGGCTGCGTTAATGCACGTGTTTAAGGACGGCACAATGCGTCCAATTGAGTTCGCTTCTCGTAGTTTAACAACCGCCGAAAAGAAATATAGTATTTTGGATCTCGAAGCTCTGGCAATTGTGTTCGGGTTAAATAAATTTTTTCAGTACCTTTTTGGAAGGGAGTTCACGTTATGCGTTGACAATATGCCGTTACTAAGAATTCTAGGGGAACACAAAAATATTCCGGTCCTCGCAGCAAACCATTTGCAGAGATATGGCATCATTCTGGCAGGGTTTTCGTACAAAACGGAATTTGTGAAATCTTGTAATAACCAAGCAGATTTTCTTTCTCGCTTACCGTTGAAGGACACAGTTGAGGGTTTTAAGGATGATTGCGGGACTGACTTTGTTTGTTTTATTGAGAATTGTGACCATGTTAATTTTCAAGCAGTTGTGTTAGCCACCGCAGCAGATAGCGAATTACAGCTAGTGTTTAGGTATTTGCGGCAGGGCTGGCCCAAACAAGTAAATCGTGACAGCAGTATATGGAAATATTGGTTGAAAAGGAATGAACTTTCTATCGTAGAAGATTGTTTGTTTTGGCAACATAGAATAGTTATACCTGTTTCTCTCCAAAGGCAAGTTTTAGATTTATTACACAGGTCACATCTAGGTATTGTAAAAATGAGGGGAATTTCTAAAACATATTTTTGGTGGACTTCTCTGAACAAAGATTTGGAGGAAGTCATTCAATCTTGTTCAGATTGTTCGTTGTCAAAACAGTCACCACCCAAAAGTCAATTGACGGTTTGGCCAAATCCAGGTAAAGCTTGGAGTAGGGTACATCTAGATTATTGTGGACCCCTAGCGGGGAAGATGTTTCTCGTGGTTTGTGACTCATTCTCGAAGTGGTTAGACTGTATCGAGGTGCAGAAGGCAGATTCAACTCACACGATTATGGAATTGAGGAAAAAATTTTCTAATTTTGGCAACCCTGAGTTAATTGTATCGGACAATGGCTCAGTTTTTACAAGTGAGGAATTTAGAGTTTTCTTAAAGGAGAACAATATTAAGCTTATGACTTCTCCGGTGAAACAACCCCAGTCAAACGGGCTGGCAGAAAATGCAGTAAAAATTTCGAAAATGTTCCTCAAGAAACTGTTAAAAAACGGTAAATTCCCACTAGATTACAATGTCAAGCTGTTGAATTTTTTAGTGGACTATAGGAATTCATTCCATTGTTCGACAGGTATTGAACCAGCGGTTCTGTTAGTAGGAAGAAGGCTGCGTTCTACGTTCGACAGTTTGTTGCCAGTGAAAAATGGAGAAGTCTTTTCGGAAAAAGTCAAGGAAGCTAACGTTAACATTTCTAAAGCTCAATCTGATCAAGTTAGGTTGTACAGAGGGGTAAAAACCAGGGTTTTTAAAGTTGGTCAAAAATGTTTGACAAAAGATTATCGTCATGATAATAAAGTCGTTTGGGCTAAGGGTGTAGTTTCTAGAAAGCTAGGTAAAAAAGTTTATATTATTAAAATAGGAAACACTGATGTGACATGGAAGAGACATGTGGACCAGATGAGGGAAATGTCAGTGAGCTGGAAGGAAGATGGCAAAATTGCGCAGCATCCCGCGTCTGAAATTTTGAGGAATGAGCCTCATGAGTTAGAGACTGCGACCTTGTTGCGTGGATTGACTGGTTGTTCTCCTGATTCCAGGTTGGTGGGGGAGGAAGTGGTGTCGGAGCAGGCACGGCAACAGAGACCATGGTCGGGAAGACTGCGTTCAAGTCACAAGGCACCCACAACTTCCAGAGGAGACGGGACAACTTGACCCAGTCACCGCGGTTAAATTATGTGTATCTTAAGAAAATTATTGTGTATGAAGTATTACAATTTATGTTAATTGTTATTTAAGTTATTTAAGTTATTTTGTTATTTAAGTAAGTAGCTTCAGAGTTGAAGGAGGGAGAGATGTAGTGTTGGTAATATGTGTATCTGTCGGGTAGGTTCGGGAATACCGAACCTAGCCGAAGCGACCGGACATCAGCACAATATAATAGCGAGCACAGAGCTCGTGCGGCGTCTTTCTCGTTAGGCGGCTTACAGCCAACACTGTAAATATTATATTCTAATAAACAGTCTCCGTGTATCAAAGATACTACGTGTTTCAATAAGTAACCTTGAAAACATCCAAGAGCGATACTGGAGATTAAGGGCCCAGTATTACCTGCAGTACAGGACATTACAATTTCGCTGTTGAATAGTGCGATGACAAGACGTGAGAGCTGAGAGATGAGAGCTAACTTCATCGAATTTTCAAGTTTACTGTTTGCTTAAAATGGATGATATAAACGTGGAAGAATTTATAAATGAAATTGAAATACGCCCTGCTATATGGAACTCCAAAAGCGATAAACACAGTAATCGCACGTAAACAAAAAATGCTTCGGAAGGTATCTGTGAAAAATTTAAAGAGGGTTTTAAAAATAAAACTACTGGTGAAAAAAACTCAGCAGGTAACTATTTATTTAAATCAAATATTATTATATAATGAAAAATACATTACTTCTTTTACACCACTATATTTAATAATCAATCTACATGTTTCGATAACAATGTTTCCTTTATCAGGAAAGATGTTAATTTAAAAAATAAATGACAAACAAGTAAAGACAAATAAGAATAAATTAGAACATAGACAAAAATATTAAAAAGGAGATGCGATTAATTAATAAAATAAATAATAAAAAAATGTTTGGTTATTTATAATATTTAATTTACTATTAACGCTTTTTCTAATTTCTAAAATTTCTAAATTATCAAATTGTATGCCCGTAGGGTAAGTATGTAAAATTTTAGACCTTTATTAATATCAAAAGAATGACTTGTTTCCAAAATATGGTTGGCAAATTCAGAATAATAATTATTATTTAAACATTTATATGTTCAAAATGAATTTAAAACATCAAACGACCCACGTCTAAACATCACTAGCATACAAACGCACGGCAGTCAAAAACGCTTTCAATTTAGGCGTTTGGTATCGGACTGCTACCGTACTGCAGCGGCACGGCAGCAGCACGGCAGCGGGTTATAACCAGCGGCACAGTAAACGTGCGGCAGCAGTCCGACCAAGTCCGACACGAAACGTCTAAATTGAAAGAGCCGTAACTCAGAATTACAATAAAGTAAATCTCCCTTAAATTGCAAAATGGAAATTATTGTAAACTTAAAAAGGTCACCATTTTCGGTCGTATCTTGTTGTTTTGTGGTTAGCTCGATTTTCATAAACAAACAAACGGATTTTAGGATTTCGGTTTGCGGGATTTGCTGGATTCGATTTAAAGATAAAGCCATTACAAGCACCTCAGTGGCCGAACGGTAAACTTCAAAAGTCAATGCTCTAATAGTTTTGCTTTTGTTCTTAAATGTATAATGATGCAGCTCTTTTTTACACACTAAATAGCAACAGTCGTAAATGAGACAAATGGTGAACGTATGTCTGCAACCCCCAAAAGAAAAATACAATCATTACCATACATCTCCCTCACACGTATGAAGAAAATGAAACGCAATTCCCGTCGCCGTAGCTGAGCCGTAATAAGATACGTAAGTTTCCTCGAAATGAAAAAAGTAGTACTTTGAATGAAACAGACACACATATATTTTGTGTCTCATCTTTTATCTCACCATTATTTAATGTGAAAGAAAGACTTGCAACATTATTACGATAAAGAACGTACGTTTTATGCTTTTTTTATGGCGTCACGGTACCGTAATCGTGGATTCTCACGTTAATAATAAAAGCGCTCATTGAACTCGCGGCTCCTGGGTGTTAAAAATCTCTTGAGAGTACTCGTCCACTGATTAAATGGGTACTTTTATATTCATTATTTAAATCAAACCTTTTTGTTCTGACGGTACAGTGCCCCCACCACTCCAATAAAAGTAATCAAATTTATTAGGTCTTCTTAAATCTATTCACCATTTAGTAACCCAATGAGGGTCACATTTAAACTTTAATTCTCCGTAAATCCTATAATAATCTCACTAGAAGTTTTGCGGTTGCATTAGGAGTGCTCGGCTAGCGGAGAGGGTGGCAACGCATTAAACCTATCTATGACCGCGTTACCGCCGACAGCCTGTGATTGTGTGGAAATTTTAACTACCCCATCTGTGGAACTCGGACTATTTCCACTTTTTCCTTTCCGCAGTTCGCTATTTTTGCTCAAACGTGCTGCGCGGTTCAATCCTTTTTTTGCAGTGGTCGTCAATATTATTTCCTCACTTTGATGTGTGTAGAGGTAATAATTCTTTCACGCTGTTGTGATTTAAAACTCGATGATACGAAAAATAGCGGCAAACACATACATCTCTAGGATTTTAGCCTGCGAGAGAAGGAATAACATAATGTGTCTCCTTTTTGTGCGGTGCTTCGTAGTCTTCCAACTCTAACTTGTCTACTTCAGTTTTATGAAGGCTTCTACCGCATTTGTATTTTGTTTTCTTACCATTCGGAAAATTAAAAGTTTGCAAAGTTCATTTGTTACATGGTATTCATAATTGTCGATTCAATAGTAAACCTTAAAAAAATGCTTTTAGGTTTGTTTTAAATTCGGTCATTATTTTAATTTTTTTAATTTATTGGAATATAAAAAATGCTTAAGTTACGTTTATATAGTATAGACGTATTTTACAAAAAAAATATATTAGTCAACTATACGAGGCGGTTATGGGACTACTGCCCAGGGAACCGTTTATTGGAAAAGCTACTACGTTAGATGACATACGAAGTAATGCACCAATTTCACTATACCGTTACCAAAGAAGCACTAAATCAGGTACTATTTATTTATATTCATAGTTTCTATTCATATTTCTATCTATATTTACAGTTATTGTTTTCATATATTAGCAGGAGTAGTTCAAGACATGAGCGCGGTGTATATTCGTATTGTCGTATAATATAATAGGTACTGAAAACATGTTTGCACATAATTTATTACGCATTGTAGTTACAGCGCATAAATAAATTAAAAAAAAACATATATATTATTACATACATAAATTATAACCAATATTGTAAATTTTTATATAGTTTATCTTATAAGTGTGCTATGTATTATAAGTTCACACTTCTAAACACATAACCTAACACATGACTTCATCTCTATATGTTGTAAATCACTTTACACTTTTCAATACTATCTACTAACTTATCTCATACACTGTAAATCCGAATATAGTATACGTTACTAGGTTAATTCGGTAAATCCGAATATAACATATGCTACCAGGTTACTTTTTCTGTTTTTATTGTTATGTAATTATGTCATGAATAATTTGAACTAAACCTGTCAATTTGTCTGTCCACGGAAAACTTTCCTGGTTGGACAGGCAAAGCTTCCTAATATGTAATTTGTACTTTATTTTGTATCTATCTATAATAAATAAATAAATAAAGATGAGCAGGGGTGCCCGGGTTCATGGGGTGAGGTTGGTTTATGAGGGGTGAGGTTGAATCTCGGCGGCGGATGCTTCTGCCATCAGGTGCGTGGTGGGCCGGATCGAGAGAACTTCTTTTCGGATAAAGGTTTATTGTCTAAAGTAGCTAATTAAGTTATTTAGAAAATGATCGGAAAGCAATTTAATATTTGTGACAGAATTTCACAAAATAAAACAAAGCATTGCAATTTCACGATGTTTTTTTTTGGCATGAATCAAAATGGGCGGCATTCAACGAATTTCGATTTGAGAATTAAACATCACGCGGTCCGGCATAAAAACTATGTGCATTTTTTATCAGTTAACGCCCTTTACAGTGGCAAATGGACGTTCCTTCACCTTGGTTCCTTGAAATCGATTTTAAATTAAATTTCCTTTTCTTATAATAAATAATGAACAAGGAGTTAATTTTTGTAGGCCTTTACAAAATCAACCTGTAAAAAAACAACTCTCAAATACCTTTTCTCACCTTTCTAATAAGTGGTATTGTTAAATCCTTCTCAAAAAGAGGCGGGATTACGATTTCAAATTTTTCAAGGACTAGTGGATCACCTTTTAAGAGGATCAGGTTTTTGAGAGTTTGTTATGTCATGTGTTATTCCTCCTAGGTTACTCCATAGAAATATCTGATTTTTACCGATTTGCGATGGGTTGTCGATCACCCGAGTCCAACCAAAAAGCAAACGTGAAACAACACAGCGTGACGCTGACCAAATAATAAAATGACTATCATCATTATTGCGGTGGGGAACACACTAGCCGGTGGAATTTTATCACATCACGTGTTGCGGCTACGTGTTAAGTTCACTGAATCGAAAAGATGCGACGGAATTTTATTGAAATAATTATAAAATCACTAGCTGACCCGACAAACGTTGTTCCGCCATATAAATTATTTCTAATGAATATTTTGGTTGTTAAATAAAAAAAAAACCCATGTATTTTAAGTGTGTGTGGGGATGGGATCTATGACAGAAAGAGGAATGGAGCGCTGTAGACGATGACCGCCGATAAAAACAAAAAAAAACACCAACTAAAGTAGGAAAATGGAATAAAGAAAATCAATATGAATTTTAAAGAGCAATTGAGTCTACCATATTTTTTGTCAGTCCGTCTTTAGTAAAAAGAAATAGGAAAGACGCTTCTCGTGAATGTCTTGCGCATGTGTTGATGAAAGTTCGATAAGGCGGACGTAGCGCCATCTATCTATTTATTTATTTATTTATTTATTTGAGACACAAACAGGATATTTATAAAACATTTTTGTGGGTTAAATAAAATAAATTAAAATACAAATATAAATATCCCTAGACTAATGTGTCTGCAGTAATCACATTTGAATTTTTACAGAAGCAAACACATGAAAAACAATGCAAGTATTATTTATACATAACTTTAAAAACAAAAAAACTAAATACAAAATTGAAATACATTATAAGTATACAATATATATGAAGTATTTCCTGAGATGTAATAAAACAACAAATTTATTTTTTAATTTTTTTTAGGTGCACAAATCGTGGAGATAATTTTTGAAACATGTTACATTATTTAGAAAAATATCTATGAAAGTGTGTATTTTAACAAGATCGTTGTATGATCGACATATTCTGGACATAGGATTAAAATATCCAGTATTATTGGTAAAAATTTCAGTCCAGAATATGTTTAGGTTTCTGGTAGATTTGGGCCTGGCGAATAACTTGATTTGGTTGACTAAGTTACTGTCTACACGATTATTCACAATATTATATAGCATTAAGAGGTCATTTATGTTTCGTCTTTTAACCAGACTTTCTAATTTAAAATGTCTAAGTCTTTCTTCGTACCCGTCTAGAAGATGATAGACACCTGATCGGTAAGACAAAATCCGTGTAAATTTTCTTTGGACTGATTCGAGTCTAGATATCTGTGTAATATAATGTGGATTCCAGACTGTTGACCCGTACTCAAGAACACTTCGGATTAAGGAATTAAATAGAATTATTAGACTGTTAGAATTCTTAAACAGTTTGGTTGATCTTACAATAAAACCAAGTAATTTATTTGATTTACACACAATGTATTCAATGTGTTGATTGATTGTTAGTTTGTTGTCAAATATAATTCCTAAACCTTTTATTGATTCAACTGTTTCTAGATTGTGACCACATATGCTATATGAATACAGAGTTTTGTTGGTGTTCTTCGTGAAATTTATAACTTTGCACTTAGCTATATTCAGTTCCATTTCATTGTCGACACACCAGGTAGATATTGTGTTAAGGTCTTGTTGTAAGAGTTCACAATCTTTCATAGATTTAATTGCTTTATATAATTTGAGGTCATCAGCATATAGAGAAAAATTACATCGGAGTTTGTATGTAAGGTCTTTAATAAAGATTAAGAAAAGTAAGGGTCCAAGGTGAGATCCTTGTGGTACGCCCGACGTAACTAATATTGGGGAAGAGTTAAAACCGTTGACAGTAACTAATTGACTTCTATGTGATAAATATGATTCTAACCAACGAAGCAGATTTCCGTGAATGCCGATTTTATCCAGTTTATTCATTAAGATAGAGTGACTAACTTTGTCAAAGGCCTTACTGAAATCGGTGTACACGGCATCAACCGGTGTTTTATTATTCATCGATTGACATAGAAAGTCCATATACTCGAGTAAATTAGTATTTGTGGATCATGTTGGAAAGGACTAAGTATATGTTTTACATGGTTAAAGATGGTTTTGTATACAATGGACTCGAATATTTTGCCAAAATAAGATAAAAGGCTGATAGGACGGTAGTTTGTTACATCATTTTTACTGCCAGATTTATGGATTGGAATGACGTGGGCAACCTTCCACAGATCCGGAAATACCCCATCTTTCAGACTTTTGATGAATATTTTGTGTAATGGTACTGCAAGCTGATCTGCACAATTTCGAATAAATAGTGGAGGAATTCCATCTGGGCCGGAACCCTTATTGATATCAAGAGTGTTCAATTTCTCTTTGACCTCGTCTAAAGTTATTTTGATTTGAGACAGTGGGTAATTATAGAGTGGGGAAGAAAGTTTAGAGTCACTTTTAGAATTGGATGGTGAGCTAAAAACAGAAGAGAAGTAAGTAGATAACAGTTCACATGTATCTTCTCCATTTGTTGCTGATTTGTCATGGAGATGCATGATTTTGGGGAGAGAATTAGAAATTCTTTTTGAATTAATGAGGGTTGAAAGATTTTTGATACTGTTAGGGAGAGAATTTTCTATTGAATTTACATGGGCTTTAAGGCATGTACGTATGCATACTTTTACTCTAGCCCTCAAGATAGAAAAACTGTCGTAGTCACATTGGTTTTTGTATTTTTTCCATTTCTTTCTAAACTTTTCTTTTTCTCTGAGTTGGTGGATCAGAACACTGCTAAACCAAATTGGAAACTTATTATTCCTGATTCTTAAGCGAGGAGTGTGTTTTTTAATTGATAGCCATAACAAGTTATAAAAATGTAGTAGGGAGTCATTACAATTCAGCGTGTTAAGATCGTCCCAGTTATTAAGTGATAACATTTCATTGCATTTGATGTAATCCGTTTTTTTGAAGTTATATTTGATGTGATCTGGATTAGTGGGTAGGGGTCTGTATTTGGACATCAAAAGATCGAATTCAATAGGAGGATGATAAGGGTCAATTTTGGATAGCACATGTGAAGCAATTTGAATGTTAAGGTTATGGTTTGAAAACACTAAATCTAAAATTCGATCTATGTTGTTAGTTACGTGATTGAATTGATTAAGTCCAGTCAAATTTTGAAAGTCTAGTAGAGATATCGATTTTTGGCTATTATGTAAGACTGGTCTGGTGTGCGTTACATTGACATTTGGTGAGTATTGAATAGATGGGACATTAAAATCACCCATTATTATTGTGATATCGTCTGATGATAAGTTATTATATGTCGTATGACACTTTTCGAAAAAATCTGTGAGATTTTCGATCGGTATATCTGGAGGCAAATACGCCAAACATAAGTTAATGGATTGTCTGGATGTTTCATTTAATTTAAATTTAATCCATAAATCTTCTGTAGATTTTGAGCTATGTGCTGAGACTGAAAAAGATGTAATTTCTTTCTTTATGGCTATTAGAACTCCACCACCTGATTTTTTAAAGGAACTCGATATGTCCCTATCGCGTCTATATATATTATAACGATCGTCTACTATTTCATGGTCAAAGATTGTGGAGTCTAACCATGTTTATGTAAAACAAATTAAATCATAATTACAACTGAGCACTTCGTAATATAAATCAGTTAATTTACATTTTAAACCACGTACATTTTGATAATAAAATGTTATTGCCGTTTTCTTAGAATTCATTTTGAAAGTATATATTAAGCATAATTAAATACATTTTTTTGTAAAATTGATATGAAAATAATTTATTGTAAAGTAAATAATTTTGCTTTGAAAGGGGGCAATTATGAACACATACATAATATTTGGTTTGTTTGTGGTACATGATTTTGTTTATGGTATCAGGAGTAATCAATTTTGACAGATCTATGGTATCAGGTGTAATTAATTTTGACAGATCTAGGTTATAGAAACGTAAACATGTTGATAAGCATATAACAGTTGCACAAAAGAATGGTATATTACAATTATTTCTAATAGGTTGCGATAGTTTTTTGTATTTAACAGGTAGTGGTACTTCATGAGAATAATGATTAATCGTGTAAGTCATATTTTGTTGTTGTTTCACAGAATAATTTTGTTCAAAAGATTGTAACAGTTTTTTGTGACATTCTGATGATTCGTTAGTTACTACAATGGAGATATTGTGCATATAATTAAGGTAATTCCATCTTTCCAAAAGATTAACTTGTAAGTAACTTGTGTGGGGAAAGTTATTAACTAATTTTAATTTCATAAAGGGACGGCAGATCTGGTTGGTTCGTTTTGTGTTGATTTCAATTTTGAAAGTTTGTTGACATCCTCTTGGTCTGTAATTAATATTATAGGGGTTGAATCGTTAACACGAGTGAAAATTTTACAGTTTCTTACCCAGCAAAAACGAATTTTACCAGCTATTTTTATATCACGACATTGCTTCAACAGAAATTGGTTTTTTGGGGTTAGATGGTCGTTAATGTATATTTTACTGGTTCCAGGAAGTTGTAAATCGGAAGCAAGCATCCCTCTCCTCTTTCTTATTCCAGCTATAAGTTCATCCTTTAGGTATCTGCGCGTTAATTTGACAACAATGTTCCTGGGTTTTCCATTTTTTGCATCACGGTTTGTCCTGGGGGCAATCCTGCTAGCGAAATCCACATCTTGTCGGGTTATATTGCATCCAGCTGTGGCTCCAATCTTGGAGAGAATGTCATACACATTTTCGTTATTTGTTTCGGGGATACCACTTATAATGACATTATTTGAACGATTAAACTGGTCATTGTTATCAATTTGTTTTTCCAATTGGAACACTTTTTTTTTTAGCTCATTTATTTCCTCTTTAAATTCATTTTTTATGACTTCGACTATGTTGTTTTTGAATTCTTCAAATGTTTTCTCTAGAAAGTGAATTTTGAAGTCTTCAAACTTGTTATCCAAAAGTTGTAGAAGTTCAGTATTTAGGTTACTGCCAGACTTAGAGTTTGAACGCGTTGACATTGTTGCTTAGTATAATGTTTTAGTAATTATAACTTATAAAATTGATTGTAATTTTGTTATTTTAATAAAAAATAGTGGAAGAGCAAAAGTTTGACAGCAGTTACAAGTAATGTTATTGTTGTATATGTTATATCATTCAACAACTTAAATAATATGAATAAATACCTATGTTGAAGGAGATTAACCCATATGTCCCTAACACGTATACTCGTGGGAGATTCCACGCACTTTTTAATGCTCCGAAAGCGAGAACTTCTTCCTTTCAGAATGCCCCATTAAACAGAACAGTTCAACTGCTTAACGATTCTGCAATGAGCATTGACATCTTCAATGTTACCTATAGAGAGTTCAGTAACTATCTTTTGACATATGTCTCAACATAGTGAAACTGCCCCCTTGGACTTTTTTTTCTCTTAAATTTTGTAATCTTCTCCATAATAATTTGGTGTATAAATGTTTTATGGAGAACCTGAAAAAAAATAATAAATAAATAATTTCGTTCCGTTTGAAATTGGAAAGCCGGTTAAATTTCTTCATACACAAATACTAAAATCGCGATTAAAAAATGGGAGGGTGAAGGTAGGAAGTTTAAAATTTGGGGTTATAAGCATTTTTTTGTCAAAAAAAAAAAATACTAAAAACACTTTTTGTCAAATAAATAGATTTTTTTTTCTGGATAGGGACACCATAATCACTTAGCGGTATGAAATATACTTTAAAACCTATTCTCATACCTACCAAATATACATAAAAAATTTCATAAAAATCGGTCAAACCGTTTCGGAGGAGTGCGACAACAAACACCGTGACACGAGATTTTTATGTATAAGATATTGGTACTGCTAGTGAGTTAATATTTTAAATTAACCCAAAAACAAACATCGCCCAATAATCTATTTGGTTGTATTGTTATTTTGAAGTGAAAACTTCTTTAGCCGGAACGAAAAATAGCGACACTAAAAGGAAACAAACATGCACATCTACAGGATTTAGCATGCGAGAGAATAAGATAGTATAATTGGTCTCCTGTTTGTGCGGTGCTTTATAGCCTCCCAACTCTTGTCTACTTTAGTTTTCTGAAATTCTCACTTCACTTCTACCGCGTTTCAACTGCAATTTTGATTTTTTTTATATACAATACTAGCGAGTACCCAGTATTGGATGTTGTGTGTTGTAATTGTCTTATTTCATATTTAACGTAATTTTAGCACTGAACACTTTTAATTTTCTCATTGACCTAATCTCGATGTTTAGAGCCTCTTATCTTAAACTTTCATGTCTATGCCACCTTTTACTAAAATATTGCAATGAATTTTGAATCTATAATTTCTATTGTCTGTGGCCGCGTCAAACTTTCTTTTTTGTTTATAAATAAGCTTGTTGAATATTGCAATGTCATTCTTCTTTTCTCAATAAGGAACTCCAGTGAAAAATATTATGGCTTTAAAAAAATATGTTCATATAGACCAAAAAAGGCTGATTCCGAATACATAAGTTTTATTTAATAATATTATACGTAGAATTTTTAAAAAATATAAAAAAGTCCATTTTTAATCGGTTCGCAAAAACATGCCGTCAAGTTGGCATTATTGAAATTTTAGTGGTGACGTCACTGTTCGACGTGTCGTGACGTCACCGTAAAGTCATTGTATGGGAATGTATGATATGACATAAGCCATCGTATTAATTTATTCGTTTATTTACATACTGTTTATAGAGATTTAGTTGTTGTGTTTATTGAAAGGTATCTCTTATTAAGCTTATCTCTATTATTAAAAATATTCAAAAACTACTGCACAAAAAAATAGTAATACTACTTCTAGGGAGAATACTTCGAATAACGGAATTCAAAATGGCGGCAGTTGATCAGCTGATTTTCCGATCCTATAGTAATTTTTCAGGAGTGATGACGTCACACGATTCACCGTACGTACAGTGGTTTTAGGGGGATCTTGAGAAATTAAAACTTTGACAATTATTTTAACTATTAAAACTAACTCTAAAAATAAAAATAAAAATGCAGTTATTTAAGTTAGAAGGCCATTAAAAAAAAAACAAAAATTGGACTGGAGTTCTCTATTCTCTCAACTCGATTCTCTTCTGTTCTTGATTTACTTTAATAATTCTTACCTACAAATCGCCAATCAAGTGTTCAGAATCGAATCACTCTCTCTCTCTCTGTAAATTTATTCACTCTCTCTCTCTCAAATTTTACAACAATATCCAATACAAACATAAGTGTTTTACTATACAAGGATAACCTCAAACCAACACATCTCTCTCAAACTGTACGCCAATCCTTGGTAAGCTTGTTGAAAAAGTATCGATATTTTTAATTCAATACATCGTTATTTCTAGCCGATATATTTTGATTCGATATATCGATACAAAATATCCAATATCGAAAATTGTATTAAAAACGATACATTTATTTATTTATGTAACTAAAGTCACTAGAATCCAAAACCGTATAAACGAACGGAAAGTAACTGTATTAGGTCATGACATCTGGCGGTTGAAATTTTAACTATTAATAGCTTACAAATCTATTGTCTTTGCATTAGTAATTGTGATCACTAATTCTATCTTATATATGTGTAGGTACATACATAGAAATGTATGCTATTTTTCGCCATTTTTTTCTAAGCCACTCCTATTTGTTGGTTCCCAGTTGTCTATGATTATTGACTATATTTTTGACAGCTTAATACGCCAATAGAATGTTACCGAGACGCATACAAACTTTGTATGCGTCTCAGTTTACATACAAGTTAGAAGACAGCTTTTTAGTTTTGATATTTTTGTAATTATTACCTAATAAAAATGAATACTGATGAAAATACCTTCATTTTTATTGAGATTTTTGTACATTAAAATAATGCACATTGCGTATAAAAATTATTATTGATAATGTTGAGCTGAATACACTATTAGATATGATTTTAGATTTTCACGGAAAAAATTTTATGGTTATTTCCTTTTGGGGTATTATGCCGTGTTGCGCTACCTCCTCCTTTAGCCAACGTTTCGTTTGAATACACTATTATTTAAAAAACGCAAAATCTTTTGAAAATTTGACCGATATATCAATACATCGATATTTTTTCCTCGATATATCGACGTCGATATTGATATTTTAATGAATATAATAAATCCATCGATATATCAGTATTTGTTTCATTTTCGACATCCCTAATCCTTGGCGTTGAAACGAAGGAAGTCATCAAAGGCAGCGCAGTTTACGCCTGACTGCAGACTTCTGGAGAACACGACCCAGGACGCTACGCACCCAGCATGCGTTGCAATGCAACTCAAAGAAAGAAAAAGTTTCTCACTGCGTGTTCTTTCCCCATGCGTCCCCGTTCCCCTCCCGTGCATCCTTCCTCACCCCTTCCCGACCCATTCCCCTTCCACTTTTCCCCCCTCCAGCGGCCACTCTTTCCGCCAACCCGCCCACCTCCCACGTTTCCCTTCCCACTCCCGGATTCCCCTCCCCCCCTGCGTTATCCTTGCAGCTAAACTACATGTTTCACACATATTTCAAACTAATCGCACGCTACATATTGTAAATTTTTATTCAAATTTTATAATGTCTCAGCTCACCATCGTATATAAAAACCTTCGCGGGCGTGCGCACAACAAATCACCAAAGTTTTAACGCAATCGAATGTATGGTGTGGGAAAAACATTATAACGTCAGTGTACACCATTATACATAGAAACCTCCGAGGGCATGCGCACAACAAATCACAAAAGTTTCATTGCAATCGGATCAATGGTACAGGAACGCATACAGAACAAACAAAGAAACATTCATTTTTATATACAGGATGGCGCAAAACTACCGATATGGTTTAAATGTTTAATAACTTTTTAAATTTATTTATATTTTTTATTTTTATTTCAGAATTTTGTTAAGAAAACTTGAGGAATTTGAAAGGAAAAACTACACAACAGAACAGCGATCAACAATTGCTGAATTTTATTTTGAAAATCAACGGTCAATTGTTCTGACGGAGCGTGCTTATCGTCGTTTTTTTTAATGTGCGTACTGGACCTTCAGCACCAACCATAAACCGCCTGGTTGCAAATTTTCAACAACATGGTACAGTAAGACACTTTTCATGTACCGGAAGACCACGTACGGTCCACACGGAAGAAAATATCCAACTTGTTGTGGATAGTATGCAAGACAGTCCAGAAGACAAGAAGACAATCAACAAGAAGACGTTCGGCACAACTAGGGCTATCGCGGAGGTCCGTTCAGAGGATTTTGGCCACATTATTCCCGTATAAGGTTCAGCTTGTGCAAGAATTGAAGCCGATAGACTACCAACAACGGCTTGATTATGCCATTTCATTCCGACAAAAAGCAGAAGAAAATCGCGATTTCATTAATGTGAAATCGCGATTGCTGTGAATATCGCCGATGGGCCGCTAATTGGAAGGCCTCATGGTGGAGTGGGGATAATCTATAGACAAAATCTAAGGGTTACCGCAATCCCGATGCATAATTGTCGGATGGCTGGAATCGAGGTTAGTTTGATTACTGAAACATTAAGCATTTTTACAATTTACATGCCGACTTGCTCAACTGACAACTTTGAGGAATATTCTAACTGCCTTGCCTCCCTACAAGCAATAATTGATGATAAAAATTATATTAATACAATTATAATCGGAGATTTCAACGCGCATCCCGACTCGCTTTTTGGAACGGAACTACTATCTTTTTGTCAAGAATATGAATATGTATGTGCGGACATCGAAATTTTGCCTGTGAATTCCTACACATATATTAGTGACGCTCACAGCTCCACTAGATGGTTAGACCACTGCCTAGTTACAAAAAATATTTCGAAGCAAATTATAGATATGAAAATATACTACGATATAGATTGGACAGATCACCGGCCTCTCGAGCTGACCTTTCGAACAGTGGGACTGGCGAAAACGGAAGTGTTTACTTCTGTATTAAGGGATCCAGCATTATGGAATCCGAATAATATACGTGATATCGGAAAATACAACTCGTGCTCGCAAACCTATCTCGTCAAAGTTAAACCAAAATACACATTTCCTGAGAACGGTGACAACCCTGTTCACGCCAAAATTGAATACCTCTATGGGAGTATAGTAGAAGCCCTACGAAGTAGTGCCATCTCTGTATTTAATAAGCGTACTATTCAAAAACACAAGCAAGTATGTGGGTGGAACGAACTTGTGGCGAACAAATACTACGAATCCAGACAAGCGATGCACACATGGATAATGAATTCGAGACCGCGCGAGGGACCTGTTGCAGAGGAGAGAAGGGTAAAGCGTGCTGCCTTTAAAACTGCACTTAAACAATGCCAAAAAAACTCGACTCAACTTCAGATGGATAAAATAGCAGAGGATTTAGAAAATCGGGACTTCAAAAAATTTTGGAACAAGTCTAACAAACTATTAAACATGCGCTGCAAAATCTCATGCAACATACATGGAGAATCGAACCCGGAAGTAATCGCAAACATCTTTAAAGAACACTTTACAACTACCACCCCGGCTATCGACTCAAATGAAACGCATCTGACTGCCTATGATGATATCGATCCCATTGTCACAATTAGCATGATAAAATCGGCCATTAGTAACATGAAAAATGGAACGTCGGCAGGGCATGACGGCTTAAGCACCGAACACTTCAAACATGCAGGGGCAGCGGTTATGGAACTAATGGCAACACTATTCACCGATATCTTAAAGTGTGGCTATCTACCTAAAGATATGACAAAAACAATTATTATACCGATAATAAAATCGAAACTGTCAGACATAACTTTAAAGGAAAACTACAGACCAATTTCCATCGCCACGGCTATCGCCCGTATATTTGAACGAGTTCTCTTGGATCAAGTCGGATCTCATTTGACAACGAACGATAATCAGATGGGCTTCAAGAGAGAGTGTTCTACGGACTCGGCTATTTTTTGCGTAAAACGGACCTTGGAATACTACAGGAAGAAGAAAACATCAACCTATGCATGCTTTCTGGACCTAAGTAAGGCTTTTGACCGAGTTTCCCACCCCCTATTATGGAAAAAACTAAAAGAAAGGGGTATACCTTGGAAAGTGGTAAAAATCCTCGAAACTTGGCACCGTCAACAGGAAAATCTTGTAAAATGGAAAGATGGATTTTCAGTACCTTATTTCCTGAAAAGCGGGGTCAGACAGGGAGGATGTATGTCCCCAGTATTGTTTAACATATACATGGATGAACTAACCCACAGGCTAAACAATGCTGGAGTGGGCTGCCACATCGGAGGTCAATGTATCAACAACATGAGCTACGCAGACGATATGGTTCTGATGGCACCGTCAATAAGGGGATTACGAATCCTCCTGAAGATCTGTGAAGAATTCGCACACGAAACCAACATGATCTATAATGCGAAAAAAACAGCACTGTTGGTCATAAAATACGGGGAAGGCCCAAAAAATATCCCCCCCGCTTTTTTGAACGGCGAACTCCTAAAAACAGTAGAATCTACCAAATATCTAGGACATATCATCAACGATAAATTAACAGATGATGAAGATATTGACAGGCAGAGGCGCGTACTGAGCATAAAATCCAACATGCTCAGTAGAAGATTTCGGCTATGCAGTCCACGGGTAAAAAGGACGCTATTCCTAGCCTTCTGCACAACCCTATACACATGCGAGCTTTGGGCAACCTTCAAAAAAAGAACCATGGAAAGGCTTCGGGTGCAATATAACAATGCTTATCGTCTGATGTTTGGACTCCCCAGGCACTGCAGTGCCTCCTCAATGTTTACAGAAGGGCGAGTTACAGGATTTAAAGCTCTATTAAGAACCAGGATTGCAGGACTGAGGGGAAGGATAAACCACTCCAGAAACATTCTCATAATAGAATCCCGCTTGACTTCAGGATCGAGCTTAGAAGAACATTGGAGGAAGACACTGGCTCCTATAACCCCAGACTGATTTTTTTATTTATTTTTTTTTACTTATATTTTTATTTCATTCATTTTATAAATATCTATGTGTTTTATGCATGTACTTACACACTATATAGGATGTGTGGGATTGCACTCACCTCCCCACATTCTGGAATAAAGACCTTTATTTATTTATTTATTAACAATTTGATAATGAGTGATGAAGCCAATTTCCAATTAAATGGTTTCGTAAACAAGCAAAATTGCAGGATATAGGCTAAGGAGAATCCAAGAACAGTTCATCAGCAACAATTACATCAACTTAAGTGTACTCTATCGTCTGAACGGATAATTGGTCCATATTTCTTTGAAAATCATTTACGGTTATTGGTGCTGAATATCGAACGATGCTGGACAATTTTTTGAGGCCAGCTGTAGAAAACCATCCACAGTTGTGGTTCCAACAAGATGGAGCCACATCCCACACTGTAAGGGACACAATGGCTATGTTACGGGACCTCTTTGGCGAACGCATTATTTCGCGCAGAAGCCATTTCAATTGGCCCCCACGTTCACCGGATTTAACAGCGCCAGACAGTTTTCTTTGGGATTATTTGAGTGAAAGGGTATACATAAATAAGCCAGCGACCATACCACAGCTAAAACAAAACATTCGCAAAACACCGGAAATTATACGAAAAGTTATGCAAAATGTACTGGAAAGAGCACGAATGTGCGAAGCCGAAAATGGCCACCACTTGCGGGACATAATTTTCACACTTAAGCCAAAAATATTCCCCATTAATATACTGTATAACAAATAATAATAATAATATTAAACCATTAAATAATAAAGTTATTACATATCGGAAGTTTTGCACCACTCTGTATAAAGAAGATAAGAAACCTTATTATTGTACAGGTTTCAACTTCAATAAAAAAACTAGTCAAATTGTCGAAAATAAACGTAATTTAAAACCAACTTTTCATATCTACAAAATGGAAAAAGTTTTTTTTTGTTTTTCTCGCAAATGCGTGGGCGTTAACGTGGCACATTTTCATAAATATTATTTGTTTATTTTATTTTGTCATTGTACCAGCGCTAAGAATGTGACGTGTCTCGGAAAACTTTTCGAATAATAATAAAAACAGATCTTGGGTGTTTCACCGCGTGAAGTGAAATAAAATCGTAACAATAAAGTAGACGAATCTACTCAGGACATTTAGAGAGCCTTGTCGTAAACGTTAAACTGATTGAAGTGAAATGAGTGCTATATGAAAAAAAAGCAATCTCTTCGGATCATAGTTTATTTTTTAAAAACTTTTTTCCGAAGTACGTAGTGACGTGCAACTGAAGTATTTTATGAGAGGGACAGCATGAAACATGGATAGCATTGCTAGTATGTAAAATATTGGAAGGTAGTCCAGTCGCTTTTAGCCACTTCCTGTAATATATTGTGTTCAACAAATTTTACGATATTTCCACGCAGGAGGCCCTGAGGAAAATAATTCACTCAGGGCCTGTGTCACAGGATGCTGTGTGGAGGGTATTTTTATAAAAGGAAGGAGAGGAAGTTCTGGGAAGGAAAAGTTATGAGAGGTAGGTAGAAATATGGGGGTCAATATATCCGGGAGTGACGGATGAATGAATGAATGAATCCATCCCTCCCACTCCACAAGGCGATGGGTCGAGAGATTTTTACTGGAGAGGTCATAAGGTCTCTCTCAATCCGGCCTGCCATGCAGTTGGTGGGCAAAGGTACTGGCCGCCAAGACCTAGACAAACCTCTCCTCATGTCACCAAATGCACCGAACTACTTGGGGTGACCTATGACACGGGTTTGGTTACATTAATAGTTGATTTAAACGAAATATGAAAGAGAACAAGACGCAGAAAAACAATTTTCTTCTTCTTCTTCAATGATATATTATATCGATGGGAATAACTTTCAAGAATATCTCATATATTATATATTAATATTAAAATATTTTTCCGGATTAAATAACATGTGTTCACAATTATGTCATTTGCGTGCGAACTCTATCAAAATTTCTTTAAATTAAACAGTGTTAATTTCAAACGACCTCCCAGGTAAGTATGGTCCTGAATTCATTCATTTTTAGGCAGCATCGCGTTCAATAGTCAAAACATTGCTTAATGAACCGGTGTATGCAATTTTTTAAGTTGTTTTTAATTGTTTGTCTACCTTGTAGTTTTTTAGATCGTAGAAATGTATTATAAGTTTGTACAGCGCCCTTGAGGAAGTTTTTCACAAAAAACGGCGCGTTACAAATCATCCAAATATTATTATTATTAACTTTCAAAAGTTATAAAAAGAGAGTTTTCTAATAAAAATTGAGTATCTTGTTTTGCTTTATTTCAAAAGTTTCAAATTCCAACAGGATAAGGAAAAATAATAAGCGGAGAAAAATGCGATTTTTATTATTCTAATAAATGGCAGATCAACATCCCTTACGCGAGCAAACCCCGCGATATTCGTATATCCCTAAATCCAAATTCTACGGGATAAACAAAAACCTTTGTCGCCTAAAACTAAATGCAATCTATCCTAAATAGGAAATGATAGTACTTTTATAGGGGCGAAACTTTCAACATTGAAGTAAAGCCTCCCGTCACAGCCTTATCCGACCATCTTTTTTCCACTTCCGCTCGTAAACTCTGCTTTCAACTATTGATATACATAACATCGATATACTTCTCACTAGGTGAACCTTCCTGAAGCCGTCTACTAAAGGTGAAAAGAATTCCTAACCTGTTTTTTCAAAGATTACAAAGGCACTAGTTTAATTATTTTTGGCCAAAACACTATATGCACGTTATGCTTAAAAATATTAATATGAATTAATTGTGTACGCCCGTACGTACGCAATATACCTTAATACGATTAAATAATTTTAACTAACTAACTAACCATTTCTCCGCAGGGGTAAGCAGATAGAACGAACCGCCAAGCAACTCGGTCTTGGCACACACTCTTGCCTCACTCACATTCATACATCGTTCCATACATACTCTTCTATTATTCTGACTTTTAAAATGGCCCACCTCAAGTATCTGATTCACTTGATCGTGCCATGTCTTCCTCGGGCGCCCCGACTTCTTCTACCATTCACATTTGCGTCATATATTTTTTTTACTTTCTTCGTTCATTTGCTCTACATGCCCAAAGTATCTGACGGTCCCTTTCTTAATCTTACTCATTATGCTTACGTCAGCCTTACATTCTGTACGGATATCCACATTTCGCACACGAAAATACATGGTTTTACCGCACATACGCCTCACGGATCTCATTTCAACGGCATTCAGTTTACTTTCATCCTTCCTCTGCTAGTTCCATGCCTCACTGCCGTACATCGGGGTAGGTACTAGGACTCCATTGTGGACTGATAGCTTCGCTTCTTTTGACAGTTTTTTATTAGCGCCAACGGCATTCAGTCCTCCATTAATGGAGTTACCGGCATTTACCCTCTTTTCAATATCTCTATCAGCCTTCCCATCCCTCGTAAACATACTACCCAGATACACAAACTCTGCTCCAAGTATTCATCATTAACAACTATATCGCACACTGTTTTCGTACTGTCTGTTTCAAGCACCATGACTTTAGATTTACTTACATTCATCATTAACTCATTCTTCATACATACTTCGTTCATTCTGGACACTAAAGACTGTAGATCTTCCATAGTGTTAGAAATCAGCACCGCATCATCAGCATACAACAGGCAACATACAATTATCCGTGTATAGTTTGAATAACTATGGTGACATTACGCAGCCTTGCTTAACACCTTTTGTGATGTCAAACCACCCCGTAAATTTATCCATAAACAAACTCAAACCTTTCTTCGGATTGAATCACCGTGGAAATATTATATTTATAAGCCTTTCTTTATTTATTTATTTTTTCTTTGTTTTACAGTTTTTTAGAGAAAAATGTGTCCTTACTGGGGTACCCCGTTCTAAGGACACATTTTACAAGTTTTATTGTTTGAAATATAAGTAAACACCTATGTTAAAATATTACAGAGGAAAATTATAAAGTTTAATCTAAAAGAAAGTACAATACAAGAATTAATCTTTGTTAGGTTGCAAAATTGTATCTATATTCTTCCTTCCCATGTCCATAATTCATATTTTTGTGCTCATATTCTTGTAAAGATTTGAGTTTGCTTTGCGTACGAACGATTTAGAATTTATTTTATATAAGAATGTAATTTATCTGTGAATAACTTAAGTGAATTTGATACCGCAGGGGACCATTTAGTATATTCAATGTATATTTAAATATTCTGATACTTTCAATTGCCATTGTTTCTTTAGTACTTAGTTATTTTACTGGGGAACCCAATTACTTTGTTATTTGAAAATCTTACACTTATTTTAAGGATGTGAATTATTTAGTTTGTGAGGATTTTTTAAAGATTCCTTTTGCCTGAAGATGCTCTCAGTACAGTGAAAGCGGTCTACGTAAACAGGTGTTAAAAAGTTTTAAAAATCTTTATTTTAACTTGAAAGCTCTTATAAAAAGTTCTAAATTGAAGGCTTCACAGCTTAGAGGTTAAAGTGCTTGACATTGGTCCTGAAGGTTGACTGTCTGGTCATCGTGGGATTAAGGAGTGTGTGTCTAGAAGGATAAGAATTTTGGTCTGGAAAATTCTCATTGTAATTATAGTGGAGATAGGCTGTTTAAAGTGAGCTGTGTCATTAAGAGGAACGGTTGCGCGGTGTGTTTCCAAAGGATTTAAAACCAAAATACTTGACCAAACTCTAGTACGGATATGAGCTACTTTATTAATGTATGATTTTAATTATAATACATAGGCCATTAAAGGATTCTATTTTGCATGTTTTTAGAGGCTTCTATGGCAATTATAAATAAATTTAAAAAAAAAGTTTGCCTTATATATAGTAGTCACGCAAATAAAATTAAAAAAATATATTTTTTTTAATTGATAAGAAAATAGTTTTACTGCAGGCACGCAGTATGTTGCCGTCTCTTTCTCTCCTCTATGTAACACGAAAAATTACTATAGTTTGAAATAGATTTTGCTATATAATTAAATTGTGTTGTTGAAATACGTTAAAATCATATTGTGTAATATGTTCTTGCAAAATTTATCAAGAAAATTTGAGTTTTACGATTTTTTGTCAAAATTTTCTTCTTTCTACCACTGTAAGTCATTATATATTAAATTTATAAAAAAAAACTTCAAACAAAAAATGTACGTAATTTAGTCTTCTTTAAATTTTTCATAGTAATTTTTGTTGTAAAATCAACCATTGCACAATTATTTTGAAAAAACCAAATTTTTGCACCTTCAATCCAAGATGGTGGCTCTAGCTCGACCCCCCAAGGTCGTAAACTTTTTTTTTCTTTAGAGTCCCAATCTAAATAGCATTTATCAAAATCGTAACTACATGACCCTTTGCAAGGTAAAACTCCCCACTGACCGGACTATACGTAGTTTAGCAGGTTTAAATGTTATTAAATAAAAAAATAAATTTTGTAGTATTAAGGGCCCGCAACCCAGATTTGTACCGATTTGTTACATATTTCCCTTAAACACGGTAAGCTCTAAAGCTCTTAAAAAAATATATGTTATTCTTGAAGATAATATCTAGACTTTGCCCGCGCCGAAACGCAAATTATATAAAATTCCCTCGATAGCAAAAAATCGCAAAGTATGCTCCAAAAATTATCATTAACACGTTTGTTCCAGTTATTTTACAAGTTATATGTATGAAAAAATTCACAGTGTTTCTTTAAATGCTGTTTAAGATAATGCCCGCGAGATTTTTGCTCTATTTTAAACGAGTCGTGTTTTATCAAACATTTTCACAATTTTCGCATCGATTTTGTCGCTGTAAATGTTAGCGCTCTCCTCTAACATTCGTAATTTCGTACTTCTCCAACTTCTTCTTTTTGGGCCCGGTTGCAGAGCCTTAAGACCTTCCTCTTAAGCGGTCGAAGAAAACACTCATTTTAACCTTTGAAGAAAAGAAAAGCTTTAAAACCTAGCTTTTATCGTGCTTTAGAAAGTCTGTTTGTGCGTACTGTTTTAAAAACTTTATTTGATCGGGTTTTTGGGAGAATTGATAAGAAAATTTGTATGGCGATATCTTTTCATCGAGAAAATATAATATCTTTCATATAACTATGTAAAAAATATATCTCCTAAAAACGTGCTGAATAATTCGAATTACATAACCAACCCTAACGTCGTTTCACCACAGGGGTAGGTAGAGAGGACAAATCTCCAAATATTTCGGTCTTGGCACATCCATCGATTTGTCTCAATTTTTTTTTAGTTTCTTACTTTATTAATACCCAAATTTATATTATTTAATCTTACTCAATCGCCCATTTACTTATATTCATTTTTTATAGACTTCAAAAATAAATAATAAAATGAGGAACTAAAAATAAACATAATCGGATGATTTGAAGTGCCCCATTTTTGTGAATAGTAACTTCAAGGGCGATGCACGGTTTATTATGATTTCTTAGGCTCTGTCTAATTTTATCATTAACAAATAGATACCAAAATACATACTTATCTGGTAGGTCACTTCCAATAGACAAACTTTAATTAGAAAGTTTACGTTTGGAGAAGATATGACTTTGAACTAAAACACTGGACTTTGCTCTTGCTACATTTTTGCAATTGTTACTCCTTTGGCTACTCATCATTGTTGATATTACATCCCGTCTGCTTGGTTCAATATATTCGCACCTCACAATCCGGAAGCCTCAGTTTTGCGCAAAAAATCAGAAACCGTCACTTTGGATCGAGATTGTTAAATATCTATGCAAAATAGCTGTCATATTTAAAAAGCAATAAGAAGCATTATTTTGTTCTCTTTCTGATTATAAAAAAAATACATATGTTTGCATTAGAGGAAGAGAGATACATAGATTTTAAAATGTAAGGTCGCTCGGGACGTTTTTGGTCTTATGAAAGTATAATGCGATTACTTGTTTTGGGATGTACTTATTCCTAATCAAGCAGACGGGTTAAAAAGAAGATTAGTGACAATAGTCGAGTAAATATTTAATTTGAAGACTCACCTTGACTTGACCTCATGACTCTGTACAAAATCTGCAACAACGTTATTGACTGTCCTGGCTGAACGAAGTTTGAATTTTGAAGTTTGAGTTGAAGGCTTAACGACTTATTCCACATTAGCCGGACGCGTACAAATGCTGGTGTCAGGGATCCAATCAGAAGAATGTGCGATTCGTTTATACAGAATCAAAACCTCAAAGATTCCGACTTATTTTTTGATACATGCAGTACTTTAGTCGAAAATTGAAGGCTGTTTTCCTACAAAGTACAATAACTTAGACATACTTCGTTTATAATTTTAAGTAGGGAGGCAAGAATGGGTACCACCGCCTCAGGAACCTTTATTGGATAACCAACACTTCTGCTATAGGTCACCCCAAGTGGTTCGCTACGTTTGGTGATTTAACAGGGGTGCACGGGTTCATGGGGTGAGGTTTGTCTGGGTCTTGGAGGCGGATCATCAGGACACACTGAACTCCAGATTCCGACCCCCCCTTAAACCCTTTTCCTTTCCAGAACTTCTCTCCTTCCTTTCCTTAAAAAAACCCTCCACACAGCATCACCAAAGATGGCATAGGCCCCGAGGGAAACTATTTTCCTCAGGGCCTCCTGTATGGAGCTCATGTAAAAAAGAAGTATGTACTTTTCTTTTTTCAAATTTCTGTATAACATTGTTTTTATCTAAATACTTTTTTGTCTTACTCTCTAAATTTTTCCAAAAATAATTTGTAAACTTTTATAAGGGCATTGCGAATTTCTCTCATCTTTCTATTTGTAAAATAATATTTTTAAGTAAGTATAATTTTTTCCCTACAGTAAAAATATTCGTGAGAAATAGTTTGGATGCAGGTGAGTTCGGTGGCGGTCCAGAGAAACTCAGTCTTTGACGGATTCAACTTCAGTCTATTAATCACAACATCATATTATGTGGTATCGTAGATATTATTTAGGCAGGCGTAGTCCAGCGGTAAGGCTCTTGACTCGCATTCCGAAGGTCGCGGGATCTAATCCCGGCGCGGCAAATAAATTTTATAAGATTAATTTGTGTTATTTCACAATTTTTTCATTTAAAATAATAAATAGTATATTTGTGGCACGTTCCAGAGTGGAAGATACTCTCAGTATCGCCTTGGTGTAAGACCACCATTCAGAATTGAAACGTTGCTTGAAACGTCATTAGCCGTATTTGGTGACCAGATCTGAATAGCCAGGTTCCTCTTCTCTATCTCCTTCCCCTCCCCACTACCTTCAGCCTCACAACATACCCCAATTGGGGATGCCATGGTCTCACTGGCTCCAGACGGGAGCAGCTGAGACTCTTGTGAGGTATCACTATAAAAAAAGGCGTTATTCATAGAGCACAGATGGCACTTGTAGCAGTATGTTATAGCTGTCGATGAAGCAGAGAATGAGAGATACATAATTACGATTTTTTTACATTAATCCCACACAGGAGGCCCTCAGGACCTATGTCATATTTGAGAATGATGTGTGGAATGTCTTTTTAAGGAAAGGAAGGACAGGAAGTTCGGGGAAAGAAAAAGCATGAGGGGTGGGTAGGAATCTAGGGGTCAGCTTGCACAGGAATGACGTATGAATCCATCCCTCCCATCGCAGTACAAGGCGATGGGTAGACAGAGTCCAGCTGGAGAGTTCAAAAGATTTCCCTCAACCAGCCTCTTCTGATCCGGCCCGCTACGCAGTAGGTAGGCAAACGCAGCCGCCGCCAAGACCTTCACCCAAGAACATACAAACTTCACCAAACCTAGCGAACCATTTGGTGTGATCTATGACAGCGGTGTTGTCCAATAAATGGTTTTCTGGGCGGCGGTACGTGAGTTTGTTGACCCCGGAGTTTTTGAATCAAATAATTTATTTAATGTGAATTTTTAAAAATATTTAATTTTTAATTTGTACTTAATCGGGTTTGGCCATGAATCGAACCCCACTTAAGCTGATTTTACCATTCTACCATAGAGATCGTGCTCTGGATAGAAAATAAAAGCCTGAAAAATTTATTCACTCCCTGCGAAAAATATTTACTACCAAAAATCAACTCGATAGAAACGACAACAATGTTTACGATTGAGTTTTTATTTAGTTTTCTGTATGAAAAATATAAACAGTATATATGTATTCTTAACGAAAAAGAGCAGCCTAACTCCTAGGAAAACCATAAAATCACAAATCCATTTCTTGAACGTATTCAAAAATGGTTCAACTTTTCCACCAGTGCCAAAAAAGTTTACGGAATTTTACGAGTTCCACAACAGAGTTTTTCCACGCATTCAATTTCACTCCAGAAATGAAATAAACAGATATTTTTCTTTGTGTTTGCCTTGTTGAATATAAATAACGTATTCATATGTAAGTAGAACACTTTCCGGAATTTTTAGTAGGAGGAAATGAGTGTTGGATCGTGTGTGAGATCGGAAGATATGAAAACTTCCTTTCGGTCTTGTTCATATTATTAATTCTGGGTTAAAGTCTTTTATTTTTAATGGTGCTTGAAATTACAGGGACGACGAAAAGTATCCGGCTAAAGAACAAATGCCAACTGTGGGTGCGGTGACCCAAATAAGGATTTTGTATGGTGAGGTGACTCAACAAGAGATTCCTGTTATTTATAGAAATTTGGGATGGTGAGGTGACTCAAACAGAGATTCCTGTTATTGATAGAAATTGCGGGATGATGGGGTGACACAAATAGAGACTCCCGTTGTCGATACAAATTGCGGGAATGGTGAGGTGACCCAAATAAAGACTCTTATTGTTGACAGAAATTGCGGGATGATGAGGTAACCCAAATAAAGACCCTTGTTGATAATACAATTTGGGGAAATGGTGAGATAACCCTAATAAAACTCATTTTGTGGACAGAAATTGCAGGATGGTGAGGTGACTCAAATAGAGACTCCTGTTATTGATAGAAATTGCGGGATGGTGAGGTTAGTCAAATAAAGATTCTTGTTATTGATAGATATTGCGGGGTGGTGAGGTGACCTAAATAAAGACTCCTATTTTTGATAAAAAATGCGGAAAGTGAGTTGACCCTAATCAAGGCTTCCTTTGTTGACAGAAATTGCTGCCAGGCCAAGTAATATGATATTTAGGTATTACAAAATATTTTTGTATGTAATGTTTTGCATATTCTTTCACCCGGTATCAATAGCAGAATATTATACAAAGTATAGTCACGGTCGAAAGAAGCTTTTGATATTTGGATACATGGACAAATCTTTAAAATACGCTGAACAAATTAGTTTTTTCATAGAATGGCCAACAGTTGTGTTTCACTGGTTTCACTAGATATAAAATGAAGAAATATCCAACATTTGGTTACCGCGTAAAGAAAGCGACAAATTTCATACAAAATTATGCAACTCATAAGTCGGGGAAGATGTAAAAGATATAAACGCTGTTGTATCCAAAATGGCTTACGAATTACAGCTTTGAATTACACTTGTAATGACTGTAAATACCAAAACGAAACGAGACGAAATGGTGTTCACTGGAATTGGGTGATAATATGTGTAGGAAAAACAAGGCATAGAAGGAAAAGAGATGACCAATAATGAAGGAGCACACGACCCAATCACAATATGGTTAAATAGTTACACCGCGATACCTCGAGGTAATTAATTATCTCCAAAATAAAACGAATGAGTATAAAACGATATTATATACTTCCGAGATGGTCAAATTTTAGACTGTGAAGTAATTTCCAAGGTAGTTCCAAATCTTTTTCTATTTACAAAGCAAATGTTGTTCCAAATTTCAAATAATTTTTAGGCAGGAGGGGGGGGGGGGGGGGGGGGTAGAAACTGGATAATTGATGTCCCTGTAGTAGCTATGAATGTCATTTTCATTTCAAAACCAAACAAACGCCGTTCCTTTTATTTAACTCAAATTACTATAGGAGAGGTAACCAAAAAAGAAGATTTTCCTCTAAAATAAATTATTATTATGTCTTTCATAGTGCAACATCCTTGTCCTACAATATATGCAGTTACCATTATTTTCAATGTTTGAGTTCAACTACTGGTGTAGTAAAGAAATGCGCGCTTTCTATATAATATTGTGAACAAAGCTTGGATAGCTTGCGAAAGCTGGTCGGGTTTAATGGGCTAGGACTAGTGCTAGGACCTAGAGGACATTGAATTGCAAATCTGGTGAGAGAACTGAGATAACTGCTAACGCTGTACCAAGACCGGGTGATCACAAGTGATCATTTAAATTCAATTGTACGGGAAATACAGTTTAAAGAGATTCTATTAGCATCATAGACATCCAAATGGATAGACAAACAGTTACAGATGAGGGGTAAAACCAAACTATGGAGAGCGGAGAGGGGAAAGATGACTGTCATTCGTTGAACAATCAATCTGACAGTATGTAGGCATCTCGCATTACAATATCACCATTTAGTTCTTAAAAGCAAAATCTGCTTTGGATGAATAGACCTTTTTACATGGGAGCGCGAATTGCTTGCCACGTTCAAAACATATTTGCTAAGGCCAAATGCTCGCCCCAAAAAGACTCGCGCCAATACACATATCAATATTTTGTTTCCGTGTTTAGTTAAAACACTTTTACAAATGTTTCATAATTTACTTACCCCTGTAACCAGCGACGAGCACATTGGAGTACCGCCCACATTCCCTATGTGTACATTGATACGTAGATATATTGTATAGCACAAGCTGCCGTTATTTCGTTAAATGTATGGATGTCAGCTTCTCGCTGTTCACGGCAAGAATGATGACGTCACACATTTTAGATTCAAGCGAGGCTATATCCCCTCCCCATGGAGCGAGCCGGTTCCAAGGAGGAGCTACAGCCGGCGCCATGTGGAGGGGGAAATAATACGTTTTTATCACTTAGGGCAGGTCCAGATATATTCATATGTCCGTGATTAGCATCTACCATCGCGATTTGAAAAATACTTTCTTATATTTTTAGAGTAGCCAGTTTTATCGATACTATCTTTTTTCTTTGCATTCCCCCGATGTCAGTGGAATCATGTGATAAATAAACATTAAAATTAACCAAGACCAATCCGATAAATCGTTTTTTTTTGCATTTGCCTGCATGCAAAACTAACATTATAAAAAATTCACAATATCGACAGTATTAACAAATAACCTTCAGAAATCGATCGTCCAGTTGATTAGGTACACATCTCCGAAAAATCGAAATTTGAGTTCAGTACGCAATTATATGTAAAAGCGTACCCTTTATCTGGTAGGATACTCAGATAACCCATAAACACCACTAAATAAATTATAATACAGAAAAAAACTTATAGCGAATTAAAGAAAAAATTTTCTGGGTCACGAGTAGAATACTTCAAAATTCTTAAATTCCCTGCCTATATATTTTAGAAAACGAATATGGAAATCTTATACATAAAAATGAATCGCGTAATTTGTTGCTAAGCGCAAATCTCGAGAGCAGCTGAACCGATTTCGCTAATTCTTTTTTTAGAATATTCCTTTAAGTACGAGGATAGTTCTTACGGAGAGAAAAATTAAGAAAATTGCGCAGAAAATCGGATAATTTCCGAAAACCTAACGACTATCTCACCTTTGATAGTTCGCGTGTTTGAGAATGACATTTTGCAAAACGATTCTATTTTTGAAAATCTTTAAGTTGATAAATTTATTTAAATTAGGTATTCTAATAGTTTGAATCGAATCAAGAATTTTAAATATTTTAAATAGATACCTATGTTAGGTACCAAATTTAATATACATAAAAAATGGTAATTTGAAGAAAAAATGTAAAAGGTACCACGCGGGCTGTTTAAAAACTGTATGTACTGGGATTGAATATATGGAACGTGGGAGGAGGGTTGGCGGGACAAGGGAGCGAGAAAGGGAATAGGGAAGGCGGGGAAGGTGGAAGGGGAACGCGGGAGGGGAAGGGGACGTATGAGGGGGGAGGGGAACACGGGAGGGGGGATCGTTTCGGGGGAAGGGGGGGGGGGTGGATTGGGAAGAGGGAAGGTGGAGGTGACGGAGTGGGAACACGAGAGGGGAAGAGGACAAAAGAGGAAAAAGGAGAGGCGGAAGGGGAACGGGACGAATGGGAAAGGACACTCAGGGAGAAACAATTTATTTATTAAATGGCATAGCAAAGCATGCCGGGACCAGCTAGTAATATTATAATTTTTAATGTAACAAATTATATTTTTAAAACAAACCTAAATAAAAATTTTATGTCTAAATATTATTTATGAAAGTGTTTAAATTATTACATAATTTTTAAACTAATATACCGGACCGTTATGACTCCCGGTGTTATTTCATAGCATATTTAATATATAAAACACAGACACGTGTAAAAAATATATGATTTGTGGTGAGCATTCGAATATTGCTTTCCTTATTATCTCAAAACTTAGTATTTCGAGATGTCTGACTAATCAATTGAACCATCGAAATATCGAACCGTAGAAATGTGTACAATCATAAATGAATGCATGAATAATATAGAATGTATCGAGAGTATCTCTTACCCTTATCCTATATTCCTCTATCTTCTTATTAGTTTTATCTCTAACCGACACCAGCATTAGAAACCTTTTTTTAACTGCATGTATTAGGTTCTTAGATATGAAATTGGCGTTTTGCCGTACTGGCAACTTTGATCTCAAATATCTTCTCTTTGGTTAGGAAATCCAAATTCAAATTTATACAGCTATTTGCTCATGAATTTGTGTTTCGAAAATTATAATTCATTTGTTTTTCCTTAATTGTTTTTTTTCTTTGCGTCACTTAGTTTACAAAATGGAAAACTTGAAATATCGCGTTATTTACGAGTACGAGTTCCACCGTGGCACCAGTGCTGCAGAAACGACTCGAAGGATTAATGATGTGTATGGCGACGGTGCCGCAAAAGAAAATACAGTGCGTTTTTGGTTCCAACGTTTTCGTTTTGGAAATTTCGACCTGCAAAACAAGCCCCGTGGACGGCCGGAGACCAAGTTGATAATGAAGAATTGAAGGCTATTGTGGAAGCGGATCCATCGCAAACCTCGTCCGAGTTAGCTGCAAGCTGCGGTGTTAGTGATAAAACTGTTTTAATCCACTTGAAGCAAATTGGGAAGGTGAAATTGCTTGAAAGGTGGGTACCTCACGAATTGAGTGAAGCAAATCAACAAACGCGCTTTAGAACGCTAGACCACACACTGCACAACATACGGCTACCAAATTAGAGGATCTTCAATTGGAATGTCTAAGACATCCCCCGTACTCTCCGGACCTTGCCCCAACAGATTACCATTTTTTTCGATATTTGGATAACTTCTTGCAAGGGAAAAAATTCAACTCCGATGGGGCAGTCCAAACCGCCTTCAAAGATTTTATTGATTCCCGTCCGAATGGTTTTTTTTAGTAAAGGGATCGATTAACTACCTATGAGATGACAGTGCATAGATAGCAATGGTACATACTTTGATTAAATAAATATATTATATTTAAAAAAATCGACTTTATGTTCATCCCATACAAAACGCCAATTTCATGTGTAAGGACCTAATATATTATTGTACATCCAATCCATGTATTATAAAAGCGGCTTGTTACTTAAAAATAAATAAATAAATTATTGGCGTCCTTTACCGGTATTGTAGATATTGCATCTTTTGGGAAACGCATTCACTTTTCAACTGATACAAGTGCTTAATAATAATAATAATTATTAGATGATTTATAGAGCGCAGTTTTTGTGAGAAATCACCTCAAGGGCGCGCTTAATGAACAAGATGTCTATCCTCAAGTGTGTGTTTATTAAAGGTATTTAATTAAAAATGTGTAATTTAAAATAAAACAATAGAGTAAGTTCGGGTAATATGGCCTAGTCGGCCAATATGGCCACTATTATTTTCTCCAACACCAACCAACACTAGGGGTTTACGAATACGCCATATTGTCAGGCCCCTTCCCTTGACCCCCTAAGCAGATCCTTGCGTTTCGGCGAGTGCGCGTTTGTCCGGCGAGTGCGACAATCGAAAATTATCTGATTTGACGTTATTTTTTGGAAAGTTTCACTCCTTACAAATAATCATTTATTTATCTTTATTTATATTTTTATTTATCCTCAAATAATCATTTTTTTATATTGCTTGTATACAGTTTTGTAGGTAAACTTTTAATTAATAGCGTGGTGACCTTTTTAAAGCACTAAACTAACTAGTTTTTAGATTAGAATTTTATTTGTCATAAACGTCCTTGCGGCCATTATGGCCACTAGGTAGGTGGCCAATATGGTCCACCGGGCCATATTGGCCTCACATAACGTAAATCTTAAAAATTCGTTACTATTTTTTTCCTAAAGGCAATGGCTTCACGAAAACCAATTTCACAAAGAAAACGCCAAACTTTGCGCAATGTGTCAATGAAAAAGACAATCGAAGATGTACGAAATAAGAAAATGGGTCATACTAGAAATAAATACAAGTCATACTAGAAATCTGGAATTGATAGACCTCGCGAGACAAAACCATGTCCACTTATTATCAATTCCTCCACATTCCAGCCACAAAATACAACCATTAAATAAGTCATTCATGGAACCACTGAAAAAATATGTTTCTGATGAGATAAGATCATGGGTAAGGAAAAATTCATGCCCACTAACCCAATATGAAATGATGTAAGTTTTTCGACCCGCATATCTACGTTCTCAAAGCCATGAGATATGTCGGTGGTTTTGTACATTGATTATTTAGAAGAAAAAAATATATATTAAGTATTTATATGAATAGTTGGTAAATTCTTGAAAGGCATGTTTATTTATTTTACACTTTTCATAGTTTGGTTATCATTACTGGTTGTATAGAATTCATTTGCATGGGGATTAGGTATAGCCATGTTGTAACATATCTAAAGGAGGTTTCGTAATATTCAAATCAGTGTTTAAAAAAATCAACCGGTAAAAACAATTTTTTAAAGTGAAAATATCTTCAACACCGTTGTGATTTGAAACTCGATGAAACGGAAACGACACTAAAAAGAGACAAACACATCCTTAGGATTTGTAGAATGCGATAGTATAATCGGTCTCCTCTTTGTACGGTGCTTCATAGTCTTTCCATTCTTGACTACTTTAGTTTTATGAAAGTTTCACTTCTACCGCGTGTGAACTGCACACTCTGAATTTTATTACAATACATCTATTTTTATTATGTAGTGAAACAGTTTCGACAATCCATTACGGTCCTAAGTATCTAAATGCGCGAAGTAGTATCACTATCTCTTGGGCTGGCTAATAGCCAATTTAAGAGAAATGCGTGGATGTGCGCATGCGTGTGCATGAGTGCCATAAATATTCAATAGAATTCATAGTCATCAACAACGAGTCTATCTGCCGAGTTTTAGCTCAATTTGATGTCGGGAGGTGGGTTAATTTCTACTTCCAAGATTTGCATTTAATCATTCACGAAGATAAAATCGAAATTTAGTATGAGCTAAAATAATATTACGGGGATTTTAATACATTCTGCTTACCCATGCAGAATACTGCTTTATGGTAAGTTTTTCACCCTTGTTTTCATAGACTTATGCCCGGTGCACACGAGGCTAGTATTTCAATCCAGGATAGCAAGCTAGTAATGGGCGCCCTGTCCTGGCTTACTCCCTGGCTTGGCACAAACTAGAGCGTTTTACACGGTGCTAGGAAATTTTAAGCCAGTATCTTTGCAGTGACTATGGTAACCAGTGACAGTAAGAAATGAACAGTTTATGTAGAAGAAATTAATCATAAAGGTCATTATATTATGCCGATTGTATTTTTTTGTAATGCTGAATTATGAATAGATTTGTTTTTATAAGATGGAATACTAGCGTTCCACAGATATTCTTTATCACGATACAATAATTGTAAGCACAAACAGGGCCTCCTGTGTGGAGTTAATGTAAAAAAAAAAAAAACTCCTTTCATCAAATTGGCACATTTTTCAGACGGTCAAAATATTTCCGCTTTACAATAAAATGCAAATAAATAAAATATTTATTGGAATATTAATACCTGGATTAATATAAATAGAATTGTTTTTGAAAGGTGATGAAATATGCTTTCAAATTTTATAATTCGGAATGAACATATAATTTTTTTGCCTGCAAACATAAAAACTTTTAAAACTGGTTATCCATAGTTTTTCTCACTAAAATTACTGATAACAAAAAAAAATAAAAACACACACATATTTTATTAGACAAATGTGTTATAAAAGTCATCGTTACCTCATTTTTAAGTCCTTGCATTTGAAAATAGTTAATACAAAAATTCCAAAGATAATTTTTTTTTCAAACAGCAAATTCAAAACTTTGGTTTCATAAAGGTTTTACTTTTTTGGTGGTTATTTTTAGATTTTATTACAAAGCGTGATGATTTGCCTATCTAACACCGCTTAATAATAATAATAACAATAACTTAGTGTTTATATAGCGCAGTTTTGTGTTATTCCACTTCAAGTGCTTAGATAATATTTCTCACTACGATAGTAAGGGAGTTCTCTCTCTCTGGTTTCAATCCTGGGATTGGTTTGCAGCAATTTCCTTTAGTTTCCTCTTCCATTCTTACCTGTCTTGTGCGGCTCTTTTGAGGTCTGCATATGATAAGCAGCGCACGTCCACCAGCAGGTCCTCCAGGTACTCTCGGCGTGGGCATCCCCTAGAGTTTGTCCCCTCGGTCATACCCTCCATTATGGAATGCAAGAGGCCTTCTTGTCGTATTACATGGCCGATCCATCTTGCACGCCTTTCGGACAAGGTCCTGAGCAGGTGCCTTCCTCCTTCGATTCTTTGGAGAACCTCCTCATTTGTAATGTGGTCTCTCCAGGAAATTCCTAATAGTCTTCTATAGGACCACATCTCAAAAGCCTCTAGTCTCCGTTTATCTCTTTTGGATAGGCACCATGTTTCGCAGCCGTACATCAAGATACTCCATACATAGGTATTGATGAGGAGTATTCTCAGCTTTAAGTCTATATTATTTGATTCAATTATTTTCTACCTTTTATTGAAAGCAAGCCTAGCCTGGTGTATACGGATGTCGACATCGCTCTTAGACCGACCGTCCCATGTTATTTTGCTCCCGAGATAGACAAACTCCTTGGCGTTCTTTAGTGGAACTCCTGACATCTCTATTCGCATCTGATGTTGCGTTCGGCCTAAAGTCAGCAGCTTTGTTTTGTCTTTATTTATCTTCATGTTATAGTTATTTTGGAGAATGCTTTGCATGGTTTTTAAGGCCTCTTGCAGTTCTTCTTCGCTTTCAGCAACCAATGCAATATCGTCAGCAAACCTTATCATATCCACCTTTTGCCCGTGTATCTTTACACCTTTTCTGTGACTCATTCTCTCTCTCAAGTCGTCAATCGCACTTTGTATATAAGCGTTAAAAAGAACAGGTGACAGAGAGCATCCCTGTCTCACCCCTTGTCTTATACTGGCTTCTTTTGTATCATTGTCACATCTAATTATAGCGGCCTCATTTTTGTATAGCGCCTGGATTATTCGTCTATCTCAATATTTGATATCAATTCTCTTCAGAATCTCGAAGAGTCTTTTCCATTCTACTTTGTCGAAAGCCTTTTCCAGGTCTATGAATGCGATGAATGTGTTTTGGTTTCTTTTTATTCTTTTTTCAAGTAGTATTCGTAGCGACAATATTGCTTCTCTGGTTCCTACACCTCTTCTAAAGCCTTACTGATCTCCGGAAAGGATGTTCTCTACTTTTGGTTCGATTCTTTTTAGAATGATATTAGTTAATATTTTTGAGGCATGAGATATTAGGCTAAGAGTTCTGTGTTGTTCACATTTCGTCGTGCCTGCTTTCTTTGGTAATGTAACAATTAGGCATTTCTCGAAATCCTCTGGTATCTTTCCAGTCTTATACATTGTCTGTATCATTTTAAACAGGGCATCTATAGTTCCTTTTCCTGCTGGTTTAATTAGTTCAGCCGGAACGTCATCGATTCCGGGTGCTTTCCCGTTTTTGAGGTTTTTCAGTGCGAGATCAAACTCTTCTCTAGTGATGGGATCTCCTAAATCATCTGCGTCTACCTCATTTTCTCTTTCTATCAATGTTTCGTTGCAACTATTTCCCTTCCCATTGTACAGCATTTCGAGGTATCTTTTCCATCTCTCTCCTATTTGGTCATTTTCGAAAAGTATTTTGCCGTCTTCTCCTTCTATTGCATTACCCTTTCCAACTCTCATCCCAAAGAAGTCTTTCACCGCAGCGTGAGCTCTTTCTATATTTCCTTTCTTGAGGTCGTCATTTATCTATGACATTTTTAATACAGTAAAAATTATGACATTTATTTTATGACATTTTTAATACAGTAAAAAGTTATTCACTCCTATTTTCAAAGTGTAAACATAATTTTAAACATAAAATTGATGGTATTTCACAATAAACAGTGACTTACTAAGTTGTTCAAGTTAATTTATTCAACTTAAAAAGTGGAAGTGACAGTTCGCAGAAAATCGGTCAAAGTTTTTTTAGTGCACATTGAATCATTTATTTTGCCCATGTCCAAACCAACTAAAATCATGGAAACAAGGTCTAACAAAAATACCAAAGATGACCCAATATTCGAATTCATCAACTCAAAATTCGACGAAATGAAATCAGTTATGTTTAAAAAAATAGAAACCGAGCTTCAAGAAATAAAAACGTTTAACAACTTTATTAACGATAAATATGACGATATCATAAACAAATTGTCACAAATCATGGATTCACCAAAACATATAAACAAACTTAAGGACGAAATGGCAGAAAAAGAGAAAAGGTTGGCTATGGTGGAGGTTCATCTGGCAGATATTGAGCAATCAGCCCTGCTAAACAGTATTGAAATAAGCGGCCTTAAATTACAGGAAAACATACCCCCAGCCCATACTGTAAGCCAGATCGCTGAGCTCGCAGGCGTTACCTTATCACCAGAGGACACCTTTAAAATTACGACTTCCAAACCAAACAACCAAAAAAAAATCACAATTAATTTTGTAGACAATAAAAAAGTCCACATTATGTTAGCTGCTAAGCATAGCGATCCGATTAAAAAATTCAACGGGGAAGGAGCCCAATACGTCTATTTAAATGCGGCATTAACCCAGTACTACAAAAACTTACATTGGAACACCAAACAAAGAGCCCTAGAAAAAGAATATAGATATGTTTGGGTAAAATCAGGAAGAATTCTTGTAAGAAAAACTAAAGAATCCAAGGTTGTCGAAATAAGACATCTCAACGATATACCTATTAAGATGATTTAAAAAATAAAATAAAACCATATACACACTCCATCTACTCTATATCTTTATAATGGCCTCTTTCACAACGGAACCACTTGAAAAACTGATACCTGAACCAATAATCACCACAAATACCTGCATGTTAAACCGTGTACTCCAGGACAAGTTACCGATCCTGAACATAATTCATGAAAACATTCGAAGCATTAACAAAAACTTTGAGGATTTCACTATGCTGATAAATGAATTAAATTTGGTACCTGACTTATTAATCCTTACAGAATGTTGGATAAATTCCTCAACATATGTGCATAAAAACATCAACAACTACAAAGTCTTCAATACTAAACTTCACAAACATCAAAACGACGGAGTAATTGTATATTGTAAAAATAAGATAGAATGCAAAATAGAAGAAATCGAACTACAAGACGCAAACTGTTTGAAAATAATACTCGATCAAGATATATGCATCTTCGCTATCTACAGATCGCCTTCAACTACAAATTTATCACCATTTCTTGGATCACTAGACTCCATACTACTTCAAGAACGAAACATCAGGAACCTGTTCATTATTGGGGACATCAACATTAATATACTGGATACTGGAAGGCAACATCCACAAACACAGGAGTACCAATTACTCCTCCTCTCCCACGGGATGTCTGCCGCCATAAGGGAACCAACAAGAGTGGATCACAAAATGAATAAATCAATCCCCTCGCAAACTTGCATTGACCACATAATGACAAAAACAAATAAAAACTACTCCACAATCATACATCAATCCACCATCACTGATCACTACACTTTAATTCTTAACATTCATGCAAAGAAAAATCGACCATCGACTCAAAATTTAACGTGGAATAGACATGTTATAGACTACATAAAACTAAAAAAATCACTACAAACTGAAACCTGGGAGTCAATATATAATGCTGAAGACCTAGAAGTTGCTTGGAAAATATTTATTGAACACTTGCAATTAAAAATACAAAACCACACTTCAATAAAAACTTACACATATACACACAATAAAATTATCTAAAAAGCTTGGATCACACCTGGCCTACTTAAATGTATAAGAAAAAGAGACAAGATCCATCAGCAAGTAAAAAACAATCCTTATGACCTTTCCCTTAAACTATTTTACAAAAACTATAGAAACATCTGCTCCAATCTCACTAAATCGGCTAAACAAAATTACTACAGATCTAAAATAGATCAATCCAATAATAATCCAAAACTTATCTGGCAAATAATTAAAGAAATCACCTACACAGATCAAAACAAAACAAACCCATTGGAAGAAATCAACACAGATAACGGTTCGCTCAACAAAAACGTACATAAACTAATTAACTACACTAACAACTTTTTTGCAAACATAGGCTCGAATTTAGCCAACAAAATAATCAAACCTCAACACTTTAACCCGAACATAAACAAACATCCAAATCCACAAAGGATTAAATTTGCTCTAAAACAAATCACTAAACAAGAACTAACTCTAATGTTATCTAAATTCAAACCAACATCTTCATCTGGTAGTGATGAAATCACAATGAAAACAATAAAATTCTTACAAGATGAAATTACCGAACCGATACTCTTTCTAATAAATAAATCTATCACGGAAAGCAAATTTCCATCTCAACTCAAAATAGGGACTATTACACCAATCTTTAAATCAGGAAATCGTAAAGATATCAATAACTACAGACCAATCACAATTCTAAACACATTATCTAAAATCTTAGAAATAACAGTTAAAACTCAACTCGTCGACTACCTAGAATCAAATAAACTATTATCACCAAAACAATTTGGTTTCAGAAAAAATCTAGGAACATCTAACGCCATAGCCTTAGTAATTGAATATATTAAAAATTCTCTAGACTCACATAAAAAATGCATTGGCATATTTCTCGACCTTTCTAAAGCCTTCGACACAATAAATCACTCACATCTTTTTGAAAAACTAGAGAACATAGGGATTACTGATAATGAACTGATATTTTTTAAAAGTTACATGGGAAATAGAAAGCAAACTGTGAAACTTAATAACATAATCAGTGAGTGTATTGATGTCAAATTCGGGGTGCCGCAAGGAAGTATTCTGGGTCCGATTCTGTTCCTTATTTACATTAATGATCTATGCCACATAGAATGTGAAGGAGAAATCATCAGTTTTGCGGATGATACTGTTCTCCTAATAAATGGGAATAATTGGACAGAAACATTTAAGAAAGCAGAAGACACACTTAATAGGATTAAAAAATGGCTAGACTACTATTCACTTACACTTAATGCTAATAAAACCAAATTCATCACTTTTAAAATAAAAAATAAGAAAAACTCTGAAGAAAACCTGAACGTGAAAATTCATAGCCCGCATCACTTAAATGAGAATTGTGATTGTCCCTCATTAGAAAACGTTGACCATATAACGTATCTGGGTCTAAAAATTGACCAAAACTTAAAATGGACTGAACACATTACGTATTTAAATAATAAAATTAAAAAACTAAGTTATTTTTTCAAAACTATCAGGAATGTCCTCATTAAAAAAGACTTAATCAAGATTTACATGGCTCTCTGCCAATCACTGTTAGAATACGGTATTATCGGATGGGGCGGTGCAAATAAAAACATACTAAATCCACTAATTAAAACTCAAAAAGCTATAATGAAAATTATACTGAAAGTTCCTCTAAGAACTAGCACTGACGAAATCTTCAACAATCTTAACATCATGTCAATTAAACAACTATATTCTAAAACTATACTCATTTACATTCATAAGTACAAAACCCAAGAAATAACAACTAATACGTACATTAGAAACACTAGATCTCATGGTCAAAAACTTATCCAACAAGTAACTACTAACACAACATTTGGGCAAAAAAGCTTCTTATATTATGGCATTAAACTTTACAATAAAATACCACTCTCACTCAAAAACCTCAACATTATAACATTTAAATTTCAAATAAAAAGCTGGATACTAAATATAGGGAGATCAGAAATAGAAAATATACTGATATCAAATACAGACTAAAACCAAATCTAGTAATCTGATTTATAAAAAAAAACCACTATCTTATTTACTTTATAATTATTTAAAAAAAATACTACATGATATATGTTATGTCTAATTCATATCAATTTCTTATAATTAAATTATAATATGTAAATGAAATCCTCAGCACGGGAGATCCCAGTGAGGATATCATTATCTCTACTGTTACTAAGAAATGAAGACAATAAATCATTATTATTATTATTATTATATCTCATCGCATTTATTCTGGTAGAATGTTTCTTTGGCTCTTCTTGACTCTCTATTTATTCTGTTTCTCACCACTTTATATTTCTCTTGTGATTCAGTTCTTTTATCATTTTTGAGCTCTCTTCTATCTTTTATCATATTTAGGATCTCATCGGTTATCCATTCCTTCCTTGCTTGGGGTTTTTCCTTGCCTATAGTTTCCTCTGCCGTAGTTATGATCTTCTTCTTTATCACTTTCCAGATCGCATTCACGTTCTCCTCTTCCATTAGGTTGCATTCTTGCGTTTTTTCCCTAAAACTGTCGCTGATCTCTTTTATCTTTAATACTTTTGTATCCCATTTGAAATTTTTTCTCTTTTTTATTTTTTTCAGTTTTAGAATACTTTTGGCCATTACCATATTATGGTCACTATCTATATCTGGACTGGAATAGCTTCTACAGTCTTTTATTTGGTTTTTAAATCTATGTCTAACCATTATATAGTCTATTTGCAGTCTTTGTCTGTCTCCAGGGGATTTCCAGGTGTATCGCTGTCTTGGGTGGTGTTTGAAACAAGTGTTTGCTATCACTAATTTGTGTTTTTCGCAGAATTCTGTCAATCTGTTTCCTCTGTCGTTTCTTGCATCCAGCCCAAAGGGCCCAATGCAAGTTCCTTCACGTCCTTCTCCTACAACAGCATTCCAATCTCCTAGGAGAATCAGATTTTCACCTGCTTTTATCTCTAATATAAGTTTATCTAGTGAACTGTATACCTCCTCCACTTTTTCTTCGCTGTGACTAGATGTTGGCATATATACTTGGATAATTACAGTGTCTACAGGCTTAGTTTCTATTTTGACTAGAATAATTCTTCCACTATATTGCACGTATCCCTTAACCCGTCTTCCCCATTCCTTGCACAGCACAACGCCTACTCCTCCTTGGCCAGGTTTATCCTTTATATATGTGTGGATGATTCTGTAGTTGCCACTCCAGAAGTCTCCACAGTTGGGCCATATCATCTCTGCTATACCTAGGGCATTCAAATTTACGTTTTGCATCTCAGCTTTCAGATTATCCAGTTTGCTGTTTTGCAGTAATGTGCGGACATTCCACGTTGCCCATCTCGCTATTTGGTTCTTTGTATTTGACTTTGACTTTGTGTTTCTAGCATCTCGAGCAGTCCCCACCCGGAGATCCGAACGGGGGACTATTTTACCTCCGGAGAATTTTACTTGAGATTGGGTATTCATGTTTTGCTGGTTCTTGGGATGCCACTTGGACCTTTAATGTGGTAGTTTCCCGTTTCTTTCCACATCCTATGCCATTGACCTCGAAGGTTCTTCCGCCTTTGGAGATTATTTACTTCTCCAGGACAAGAGGGTGCCCTAGACAACAGACGCCTGGTAGGGCGAAAGTCGGTGGTCAGCTTATTCCGGCCAACGCTCAGTCCCTGTCTATATTTGCCGACACGAGGTCGTTGCTCACTCCCCACCACGAGAAGGAAATAGATCAGGATTTTCCTTTCCTCAATATATGTGAGTTGAGACAAATTTGGTTTCTTTTGTTTAGACGGGTAATTGTGATTAATTTTGTTCAAATAATAGAAATATATCTTATAAAACTACTCTGTCTTGAGACGCTTACTAGCTTCCTCTCTAGCTCACTGACTTAAAATCTAAACTAGTCATGTCTACACGTAGTTACTAGCTTACTAGATTACTAACAATCGCTAGAAATAATAGCCTCGTGTGCACCGGGCATTAGTGTCCAACATCGTACACCTACTGAAAAACATAAAAATGAACTAAAGTACGTGTATAATATATCATCGAGCCATCGAAACATAAATATTCCCGATAGATGTCACCAATATATCTGCATTTGCAAAATAGTTTCGCGTTATCCCGACAGAGGGCGAGCCGGTAAACTATGACCGCCGCAACACACCTGACATGGAAATAGCGTCGGGACGCCATGTGTTCAGTGTTCATCCATATATATATACGCGACTATAAATTTAATTACATTTAAATATTTAAATTGTACAGTTTTGTAAACTCGTTGTCCAGAGAGAGAAACATGCTTAAGTACTGAAATTTTTAGAGGCCATCATTCGGAATAATTTTTTTCCTGTGACTTTGAATGTGCCTTACAAGGACGAAATATATCAAATCTGACTTCATATATTTTTTATTTTTGAACCGTTTATAGGACGACCAACACCTTATGCTGTAGACAAAGATATTCAAATACAAAAGAGATATGCTATGGTGTCCACACAACTGTCGACGGACTACGCCCTAATTAGAGTAGTTTGCATACAAAAATAATTTGTTCATTTCGGTGATTTTTTGGAGATATGCATTAGTATTGGTTAACAATATTGTTTGAATACGGAAATAATTCGTTCATTTACTTAAACGTTCGTTTGGTTTATTCGTTAATTATTCGTTAATTTAGTTTATTTGTTAATTGGTAAACAATATCGGCGACACATGGAAGCAAGGTCCCTCATAGTAAAAACTGCAGATAGCACATCTACTTATATTTCAATATCTTATATTTCAATATCTTTGGCCGAAGATCACCCCAAGTGGTTCGCTACTTAATAGCATGGGCGCCCTGGTTCATGGGGTGAGGTTTGTCTAGGTCTTAATGCGGATGCGTCTGCCCACCTACTACGTGGCGGCCCGGATCACGAGAGGTTAGTGGAGGGTGATCTTCTGACCTCTCCAGGCGGACTCTTTCATTTTATCGCCTTGCACCGCAATGGGGGGAATGGATTCATACTTCCGTCACTCCTGGACACACTGGATTTCTAGCCACCCTTTATACCGTTTTCCTTCCCAACCCTTCCTCTCCCTCCTTTCCATAAAAAAATATCTACACATCATCGTCAAAGATCACATAGTCCCCAAGGGAAATTATTTTCCTCATGGCCCCCTGAGTGAATTAAAAATAATTATATAATTCTCTGAAACTATTTACATTTTCATAGTATCGCATTGTTTATTTTGTGGCGTCGTTATATTTGTTGACACCACAATGCGGAACAGAGGAACTTTGTAGAACTGGCCCCATCTTCTCGTCTCCAGAACATTTACATATTTTATGGGGACTGTAATACTTGTACTTCAAAAGTTCCACAAAACCGACGCGAAGCCGAAAAATAAATGGCATATAATTTCCTCCGCGCATATTTTACCCGTAATATTCAATTCAGTAAGAAGAACTAAAGATGAAAGTACCTCTGTTATCACTGATCACAGAAGGGAAACTTTCAAACTGTCACGTTATTTCTAAGCAGGGATAGGCAGAGAGAACGAAAGGTCACATAACTTTTTGTATTGGCACGAACTTATCCATCCGTCTAATATAATTTAATTAACAAGTTTTAAATTTGGGATGCGGGTATCATTAATTGGATAATCAACACACCTGCCATAGGTCAACCCAAGCGTTTCGCTATGTTTGGTGACTTTGAAAGGGTGCACAGGTTCATGGGGTGAGGTTTGTCCGGATCTTGGCGGTGGATGCGCCTGCCCACCAGCTGCTTGGCAGGCCTGATCGGCAGTCTGGTTGAGGGAGATCTTTTCAACTCTCCAGCAATAGTTTCTGGTAAACATCGCCTTGCACCACAGTGGGACGAATGGATTCATAAATCTGTCACTCCTGGAGACACTGACCCTCAGATTCCTAACCAACCCTCATGAGGGCCGGCGTAGTCTCTTGACTCACACTCCGAAGGTCGCGGGATAGAATCCCGACCGCGACGTGGCAAATAAATTGTATTTGATTAATTTGTGTTATTTCACAATTTATTAATTTTAAAAAATAAATAGTATATTTGCGGCACGTTCCAGAGTGGAAGATACTCTCAGTATCGCCCTGGTGAAAGACCACCATTCAGAATTGAAAAGTTATTTGAAATGGCTTTAGCCGTGTTTGGTGACCAGATCTGAATAGTTAGGTACTTCCCCACCATCATCTTTCCTATCTCCTTCCCCTCCCCACACCTTCAGCCTCACAACATACCCCAATTGGGGATGCCATAGTCCCACTGGCTCCAGACGGGGTATTCTTGTAAAAAAATAACCATTTCCTTCCCTGAACTTTGTCTCCTTCCTTTTCTCAAACGACTCTCCACACAGCATTCCTAAAGATGACACAGGCCCTGAGGAGAATTATTTTCCTCAAGGTCTAATGTAAAAAAAGCTCTCACTGATGATGTTCCATCGAACATGTTATTTTGGCGGCAGTTCGAAAATGGCACATTTTAAATCGTTACTGAAAATTTCACCCTCAACAAAAAATGAAATAAAAATACGTTCATCATTGTAATTATGTTCTTCAGTTTTTTCTGAAAAAAGCACTGAAAATACCTTGTTATCTCCTTCGTCTGTTCGTCATTTGTCTGACGTATTGAAATTATTGCACATTTTGTTCTTGATACCACAAAAAACTGAATACAAAGAACTGATTCAAAACATTCATCAAGAATCCAAAAGTCTTTTGTTTACTACAAAACAGTGTCTGTGGGTCTGTGGACAAGAAGTCTCTGGAACCTGAAAGGCGTCGCGGATCCTGAAAACCTGAAAGGACCCGCAAACTGCCTTTGCCCCGGAGTGGGGCATTGTGACGTCACAACAAGCCGCTTGTGGGGGAGTCTTTATTGCAATTAGACGCTTTTGTTGTCGGAAAAACTTTGCAATTGAGACAAGGATGAGATTGGGGTTTCGCATTCACAGCAATAATTGGCTTTGTTGCGATGAATTTAATGGATTTGGACATAAAAGAAGATGAATGTCTTATTGTAAGGCCTGTAAAGGGATGACTTGAGAAGGCATTTGAAAAAGGGAAGAATTTACTTAAACATTTAACTTTTTTTAATAAGCTTGTATGTCATCGACAAAAAAAGAGCAGTAAAGAGACAGGCACGTTAAGGCTACGCAACCGCGCACAAAAAGAAGAAGATGGAGCGATATGTAATTAAGTTAGTTATTATTAATTTAGCGATATTAATTAATTTAGCGAATGTTAGAGGAGCGCGCTAATATTTAAAGCGAAACAATCGATGCGAAAATTGTGTAAATGTTTAATAAAACACGACTGATTTAAAATAGAGCAAAAATCTCGCGGGGGTTGTCTTAAACAGCATTTAAAGAAACACTGTGAATTATTTCATACATATAACTTGTAAAATAACTGATACAAATGTGTTTATAATTATTTTTGGAGCATAATTTGCGATTTCTTTCTATCGAGGGAATTTTATATAATTAGCGTTTCGGCGCGACGGATGTCTAGATATTATCTTCAAAAATTACATAAATTTTTTTAAGAGCTTAAAAACTTCAAATGTAAGAAATCGGTAGAAATTCGGGTAGCTACGGCTTAAACAGTGTTGTAAAATCAATATACATAATAACAGCCTTTCCTCACCATAAAGAGACAAGGCTCTTGAAGTATATGTTATCATTTGAGTAAGTAAATAAAAATATTGCTACAAATAACAATAGAGATGTAAGAAAAACTGGAGATACATCAATAAAGCTTAAAAACTTTAAATGTTTAACCCCTCCGAATTTTCGCGAATATTCTCTTATGATGTCTCAAACGAAATGACATTTTACGAAAACTTTGTGTTATTACCGCTTCACAATTAAAGCTACATAAATGAAACATTTCTGAACGTAGCCGAATAATAAAAACTGTTTTAGAAAGGTTACAAAATAAGCTTTCGAATTATTATGTTGCAAAAAAATATTAACATTTGTAAATATTAAAATGTAGAATGCAAAAAAAATGTAAAAATGACTCACAGGATGTTTATGTGAAAACGTACTAAAATCACAGCTTATGTAAATAACAAAACTTATTCTATTGTAGTCCAGTGGGTAAGACTCTTGACTCACAATACGGAGGTCGCGGGTTCGAACCCGGCATGCGAAAATAAATTTTATTTAATTAATTTGTGTTATTTCACAATTAATTCATTTAAAATAATATATAGTATATTTGCGGCATTTCCAGAGTGGAAGATATTATCAGTATCGCCCTGGTGTAAGACCACCATTCAGAATTGAAACGTTGCTTGAAAATGGCTTTAACCGTGTTTGGTCACCAGATGTGAATAGCCAGGTACTTCCCAACCTTCCTCTTCCCCATCTCCTTCCCCTCCCCACTACCTTCAGCCTCACAACATACCCCAATGGGGATGCCATAGTCTCACTGGCTCCAGACGGGAGCAGTTGAGATTCTTGTGCGGTATTCACTGTAAAAAAAAAAATGTATAATAAATTCCAGGAATTGAATCTATGGTTATCTATGTTGTTAACTTGTTTTGACAGCTCCCGCTTTAAACATCAAAAAGTATAGTTTTTACGAACAAAAAACCTTAAGAGTTCTTTGCTTATTCAAGAAAATCGAGTCGCGAAGACAAGAAAAGTGTTTTTGCTAGTGGGTATTAAATATATACCAAGATATTGATCATTCTAACAGTTGGCAATTCGTTACAAAAGTGTTGTTTTTAATCTCACAAACTTTACCATTCGCAGTGTCGATGAAAAGAAGATAAATAATTACAACATAAATATAATCACATTGACAAACAGTTACACAGAGCATGCTGATTTGCGTAAATAATTGCTGAATTGTTTACATTAATCATAGAGTGAAAAATACCTTTTTGAGCACCACAAACAATAATATTTACATTGCGATTAGCAAAATTTGTTGTGGGGCATTATTGAACAATATATAAAATGCCTCAAGAAAACACTCGCTCTAAATCAAAAAATAACGCCATGACGTCACATAGTCCCCAATCAGTTGATAACAATCAGATCCTTTTTGACTATATTGACAGTAAATTTTCTGAATTAAAAAAAGAAATGTTTAAAAAAATTGAATCAGAGACAGCTGAAACGAAAAAAGCTACCGACTTCATTTCCGAAAAATATGATGAAATACTAACTAAATTAAATGAATTGGCGGGTATTAAATCAGAAGTTGAAAAAATTAAAAAAGACTTGTCTAGAATTAATGATATCGATATTCGGCTTGCCGAGCTAGAGCAAAATGCCTTAAATAACCAAATTGAAATCTCTGGAGTGTGTGAAAATTCAAATGACAACCCGATTGAAACTGCAAAGGATATAGCTAATAAGCTAGGCATCGAAATCTTGGATAATGACTTTTCAGATATATATCGTGTTCCCGACCGTCGCCAAGGTTTTCCAAGGAAAATCATCATTAAATTCCACAATTCTAGCATTACAACTCGACAAAACTTTCTTGCAGTAAAAAACCAAACCAAGAAAATAAGCCCATCCGTATACATCGGCGAAGTGTTGTCTCCATATAATAAGGACTTACTATGGAAAACCAAAAAGCGAGCCCAGGAATTAAACTATCAATATACCTGGTTTAAAAATGGAAAAGTTTTTACAAGGAAATCAACGGAATCAAAAATTATCAATATAAAACATGAAAGAGATCTACTAACACTGTAAATGTAATTTTATAGTTGTCAAAGTTTATTAAAATACCTAAAATGGCTACCAATCTGGAAGAACTCACATACCACCTGATTGAAAATGAAACTGTTACTACCAACACAGTAAACATAAAACTATGTCTAAAAAATATTTTGAAAATAATACACCAAAATATAAGAAGCATCAATAAAAACTTCGAAGGATTTCTTATAAACCTAAAACTAATAAACATTGAATTTGATATTATGATCCTAACAGAATGTTGGATTAAAAGTTCTTATACGCCAAAAAATATAGAAGGCTACTATTGCATCAACACTTCATATAATACTAAACAAAATGATGGAATTGTTGTTTACATTAAAAACAATCTGAAAACTATCACTAAAGAAATCAAAATCAATGATTCCAATTGTCTACATATACAAGCTAAGTCAGTAATTGATATACTGGCTATCTATAGATCACCCATCCACACCCAATATTACAAACTTCATTACATCACTTGAAACTGTGTTACATAAACTAAAACACTGTAGTAATCTGTTTTTAATTGGAGACACAAACATTAATATTTTAGAAAATGGTCATCCTCAAAAAGACGATTACCTCAATGTCATAAGCTACTATGGTCTTTTTAGTTACATCAACAAACCTACTAGAGTCACTGAAGAAACTCTTTATTGCATTGACCATGTAATTGGTAAAACGAAAAAACCCATCAACACAATAATATATGAATCCACAGTAACAGACCACTACTCTACAATATTGGAAGTTGGAAATGAAAATAAAACTAAAGATGATTCCGTAAACATACCTATCGTGAAAAATAAAATCGATTGGGATACAATTATGTTCAATATAAAAAACGAAAATTGGGAAAATTTGTATTCGATTACTGATAACGATATGGCATGGAATTATTTCACCAAATTTATTCAGAATCAAATAAATCTATACACCCACCAGAAAGAGGTACCTAACAAAAAATATGCAATCAATAAACCATGGATTACACCTGGATTATTAAAATGCATCCGAAAAAGAGATAACATTCACAAACAAATAAGGAAAGATCCAAATAATTACTTACTTACTACATTTTACAAAAAATATAGAAATATATGTACTAAACTAATCAAACAAGCAAAGAATAAATACTATTCAAGAAAAATTATTGAATGTAATAATGACTCCAGAAAGATTTGGCAAATTCTTAAAGAGATAACACATGCAAGGCAATTCAAAGATCAAATTGAGGAACTTACAATTGATGGTCAGAATGTGAATTTTAACTTGGACCCGAAGACTATTGCCGATCATGCAAATACATTTTTTACAAACGTTGGATCAAACTTGGCCAGTAAAATAAAAGAAAACATCAACTGCAATACTAAAACTCCACCACCAGATGATAATCTCCGAGAAGAATCTTACACAAAATTTACTCTAAAAGATGTGTCGATGATATCATCAAAGAAATCGACTCACTGAAAGAGAAGACTTCACCTGGACAATACAAAATACCAAGTAAACTACTAAAATCACTGAAATCTCATGTAGCCGTTCCCCTCAAATTCCTAATTAATAAGAGCTTCACTCAAGGTTGTTTCCCAAATGTACTAAAACAAGGTATTATCTCTCCAATTTTTAAAGGTGGGAAAAAAACTGAAATTACCAATTACAGACCAATTTGTGTTCTAAGTACACTCTCTAAAATTGTTGAAGGAATACTGAGAAATCAATTGATTACTTACCTTGACTCTAGTAATATATTATCAGCAAATCAGTTTGGTTTTCGCCATAACTTATCAACCTCAGACGCCATCGCTAATGTTACAGACTTCATAACAAGTAATGTTGACAAAGGAAATAAATGTTTAGCAATTTTCCTTGATCTTGCAAAGGCGTTTGATACTGTGAACCACAAAATACTTTTAGGTAAACTTAAGAGGATAGGAATATCAGATACAGTTCTCCAATTATTTCATAGTTATCTAACTGATCGAACGCAATGTGTTAAAATAAACAGTACCTATAGTAGTTCCCAAAAAACAGTTTGTGGCGTTCCACAAGGTAGCATCCTAGGACCCTTATTATTCTTAATATATATTAATGATCTATGTAACCTACAAATTTGTGGACAAATCACTACTTTTGCTGATGATACGGTTTTGTTATTCTTCACCAAATCTTGGGGTGAAGTCTTTAAAACGGCTGAAAATGGCTTTCGCATTGTTAAACTTCTTTAAAAATGTTAGAGATATATTAAATAGAAAACAACTGAAACAAGTTTACTATGCTCTTATACAATCATCACTTGAATATGGTATCATCAGCTGGGGAAGTGCTGCAAATACTTGCCTGGAGCCTTTAGTAAAGATCCAAAAACTAATTTTGAAAGTCATTCTTAAAGTCCCGTTGAGAACTAGCACTGATTTTATTTTTAAGACACTAAATGTTCCTAACCTACAAAAATTGTATTAAAAAAATATCCTGCTTTATCAATTTAAAAATACACACATGTTTGAAGAACGAATAAGCACTAGAGCCTTAAGAGAGTCAAATGTAAAATCCTTTAACATCCCAGTTTGTCAAACCTCTTATGGGCAAAGAAGTTTTAAATATAATGCAACAAAGCTGTTCAATTCTCTACCTCCTGAAATTAGAAACACGCAATCCAAAAATGCATTTAAAAGTAAAATCATTGATCACCTCAAATAAACATTACCATCCCGAGTATTTAATAACATACTTACCTTTATACCTACTGTGTGTATATGTATGTAACCATGTAGCTACTGTAATCTTCTATATATATGTAACATACTTGAATTGTATATTTAAAGAAAAAAAAAGATTTTATATCAACCTGTCACTTTCATAATATTTTTCAAAATATTACTTAAATAAAATCATAGATAACCACTCTGTAAATTGCCATCTCAACACAGGCGTTTCACACCTAGTGAGATGGGCAATACGTCACTATTATAGTCCAAGCGATGACCGTAAAAATCCCATCCCATAGGGCACATGAACCAAATTAGTACTGGGCTTTAGCCCCAAATAAGATGAGTTAAAAAAACGCATTCATCCAGATTTCGGCCCGGGATTCGTAAACAGGGAATTTTTATCTAAATTCTGACATCGATTTCATTCGTGTGCCCTATGAGATATTTTGCCGCATCTGGAGGATACCTATAATGTCATTTTTTAGGTACTTCTCCCCACACAAAAGTTGGCCGAACGGTTTTTTTTTTTCATAACAAATTTGCGATCAACTTTTGCCGTTAGTTTTGGTAATGTGCCACGTCGGATATTTTCATCCCAAAAATGACACCGGAAGTCGTCGCTTTCCAGGACTCCTCCCGGGCCGAAATCTGGATGAATGCGTTTTTTTAACTCATCTTATTTGGGGCTAAAGCCCAGTACTAATTTGGTTCATGTGCCCTATGGGATGGGATTTTTACGGTCATCGCTTGGACTATTATAACCAAATGTAATATGAAAATAATGAAATAAAAAATTAAAAAAAACACTTTTGTCACCTCACTTTTTTATCATCTCATATAAAAATATTTAATAAAAATTAACAATGTGAGAGGTCCTGGGTTCGAGTCCCAGAGATGCCAATCAATATCTTTTCCCGATTTTTCTATTTTCAGGTTGTCGATTGTGTTTCGCTTATATTGTCATCATTAAAAATTATCCTTCACACTGATAAAAAAAGTGCTTCGTAGTCTCTCCACTCTTGTCTACTTTAGTTTTCTGAAGGTTTTTATTTCTACTGCGTGTGAATTGCACACTCTGATTTTTTTATTATTTTTTTTTCTTTTAATGACTTTTCAAAGAATGTATTGAAGTTGCATGATTCTGAGTTGTCCGGTCATCATATCTTTTATACAGTGTTAAAAGACTTATCTGACTTATTAATCAGTAATTCCTTATATTATTTGGAGTAAAGAAATTTTTGCCCCCGATAAAACTTATCGTTAGTTTATGTTATTTTCTGTCAAATTGCTATAGATCACACTTCTTTGGGATTGCCTCTTCGGTGGATCAGAAGTATTTTCCAGGTTTGGTATTTGGCGTTAAAACTTTTCAGATCAGCCGAAAACCACACAGAAATTTCAATAAATTTGCATTTGATAAAGAACTCACCATCTTTCGCCGAAACAACAACAGAAAAGCGGTAAAAAAGCAATTACCCAACTTTGGTGTGAAATAAGCTTTTAAAGAAAAATATTTTGGTAAACAAACAACCGGGAGAAATAATCTAATGCCTTCAGTTATATTGAATTCCGCAGATTGGGGAAACTTTGAACATAATCGAATTATAATATAATCAAAATTATTATTAACGTACACTGGATAAAAAATTTCAAAAAGTTACCATTGTAAAATCGGTAGCCAAATTAGTTAAATAATGTTAATAGTACCGATCACAAGTAGTTCGGATGAAATCTTTAAAAGAATCTGTGTTTTGGTCATTAGGCAACTGTATGCCAAAGACTTACTAGCTTACCTCATCAAACACAGCTTTTAAAAATGTCCAAACTGCTCGAGATACTAGAATCAAAGGTCATAATCTTTTACTCATCCCTTTGTTGGCCAAATAAATTTTAGATAATTTGCAACGAAGCTATAGGAATGCACTTCTATTGGCCTTTATTCAGAACACAACTTATTTTAAATATAAATTAGACACCAAGTCTTGGATTATCAGCCAAGGGGGCGTTCAAGTATTACGTAACGCAATTTTTGAAGAATTTTGACCCCCCTCCCCCCCATATTACGCTCCGTAACGTTTAAATCGTTTAAATACCTTTTTTCTTGTTTTAATCGCGTTTGCGGTAATAAATAAAACAAAAGATTTCGAGAACGAAAAGGATTGCCAACTTGGAAGATTTTAATTCCCTACTTTTTTTATCTAAATAAAGAAAAACATGTTACGTAACACGTTGTTCGAACGACCCCCCCTCGTAACGCACAGTAACGTTTCACAAGACCCCCCCCCAAGTGCGTTATGTAATACTTGAACGGCCCCCAAGACAGATTTAACATCAAAGATTTATTTTAACAAAACCTATTTATAAGTTACATTTCCAATGGTTCGATGCTGATTGTATTTTGTATAACCCACAATATACTCAAACATACACTATACAACAATTTGCACATTTGCCCCGATGATGGACACTGTGATGCTGTCCGAAATATTGGATAAGCACGGTATAAATAACAAAAAAAATAATCACGACTCAAAGAATCTCAAAATTTTCAATTGAAGTCGATTCCTCGTTGCTGAGAATCGTGACCATTATTCCAATTTCCATGGTGGACAAGGCTCATTCACTCCTTGCGGTTTTGCGCTGCGTGGAGACCCAAGAACACCCTGGTACTGGACGCCAGTGATACTCCAGCGCATTGGTGACCTTCCAATGCTTCTTCTGCCTTCCACTTTGCCAGTGACCATGAGTTTTATCAAGTTGGAATCCTCAGTTTGGCGAGCAACGTAACCAAAGTTTCTTATATTTTGTATGGGCTCATTACAAGAAGAAAGTACAATTTTTTATTGACTTAATAAAGAACAAAACCTAATCTTTAATATATAAAACAAAAGTCGGGTTAGTTACACCATTTATAACTCAAGAACGGCTGGACCGATTTTTGTGATCTTTGATTTGTTGGATATGTCTCCGCCCCGAATTACTATTAAAACATCGGAAAAATTCACAAAAAAAAAAGTTATGAAGATGATTCATTTTCTCATACATTTTATATGGAACGAATTCTCACATTAATAGTGAGTATAATATTGAATAGTGAGTGAATTCCAAAAATTCAAAAACACCATCAATGCGCTGATTGTTTTGTTTTTGTTATTAAACATGTATTGCTGCCCCTCTTTGTTACACACTAAATGTCAATAGCCGAAAATGAGACAAACGGTGAACGTATGTCTGCACCCCTCCAAAGGAAAAATACAATAATTATAAATGTTTTCATGCTCTCAGAAATGTTTTTGGACTTCCATGGGACACCCATGTTAGAGACATCTATTCAGTTTCCGGTATTCTTCCAATCGCAGTCATAAACATATAACCTTGTTCCTCTTTTCTTTAATTGTTTTCTATTGTTGTTTGTTCTACTAACCTGTCTTTTATTTTTTCGTGTATATTGTATGTGAAACTTATATTTTTAATATCTAAATTCATATGTAAAATTTTAACTATTTCCTCCCACCCATGATTTTTATGGTCCTCCTGTCGTAAAATGAGTTCTTTAACTCATCGGGATTGCTCTACAAGAAATAAAAATAATTAAAAAAATAATAATAAATCTCCCTCATACGCATAAAGAAAATGAAACGCGATTCCCGTAAGTAAATGAAAAAGTAAGAAAATCACAAAAAATATAAATCCGTACACAACACATCTCTAATTGCTTCAACCGATAATTGCTTCATTGTGTAATTTTTAACTTGATAAAAACTGAATTTAATTAAGCCAATAAGTTAACACAACACATATTAATTCTTGAAGTTATTGATTGAGGCGGTAGGAAGTTCGCCTGGTCAGCTAGTTAATACTAAAAATGTCTGCGACGCTTTAAACAATTTCTTCCATAAGTACCCATTTACACAAAAATTCTTAACAAAATCGAAAAATTTTGTAATTTCGAATTTATGGGAAATGGCGTCATTAAGGTTTTTACGCAACTAAACTCATTTGTCAAAGTTAATGTTGGCACTTAGTTACTCTGCCTTACTTTACCAAACTCACCCCTTACAAAGCGGCTAGCTACACCAACAGTTTGATACAATCGCAATCAAAAGGCGCTAATCTGTTGCAATTTACATAAGGGGTTGGGCGTTCCTCTCTAGTTAGCTTCCCCTGACTCGGCCGGGGTACCCAACCTTACAATCAATTTACTCTTGCCATTTTTCTGGGAGGTTTCGCGAGATTTTGTTTAAGAAAGTCGGCCGTTCTTCCGAAAGAACGCAAAGTTTGAAACAACTTTATAATTAATTTCATAAGTTTGAGTTTAAAAGGGACAGGGTTAAGATAGCCTCTCGAAGACTTGGCGTACAGTGCAGATTTTGGATACACTTTGCTGTTGTGGTGTTTCAATGAAAATGTTCAAAGGATTTAGACACGTTTATTCCAGCGCCACAAGTGCATAATATGGTGAAATTTCTATTTCACTTACGCAATACGCTACGTTTGGTGATTTAGCATCGGTACCCGGTTCATAGAATGAGGTTTGTCCGGACTTGGCCGCGTTTGCATCTTTTTTTCATGTGAATTCCTCACAAGAGTCCCAGCTGTGAACCTGGAGGCAGTGAGACTGTGGCATCCACAATTGGGGTATGTTGTGAGGCTGAAGGTAGTGGGGAGCAGAAGGAGATTGGGAAGAGGAAGGTGGGCAAGTACCTGACTATTCAGATCTGGTCATCAAACACGGTTAAAGCCATTTCAAGCAACTTTTCAAGTCTGAATGGTGGTCTTACACCAGGGCGATACTGAGAATATCTTTCACGATGGAACGTGCCACAAATAATTTATTTATATTATTTTTAAATGAATTCATTGGGAAATAACACATATTTATCACAAAAAATGTATTTGCCCACGCCGCCCGGCCCGGATTCGATTCCGCGACCTTTGGATTGCGAGTCAAGAGCCTTTCCTTCCCAGAACTTCCTTTCCTAAAAACACCCTCAACACAGCATGATCATAGATGGCATAAGCCCTGAGGGGATTATTTTCCTCAGGGTCTCCTGTGTGGAGCTTTATAAAAAAATGTCATACAAAACTTGCCAAAATAGATGGTTTTACCGCAATCATCGTTTGTATCATGCAGTTTTTTTACCTAATTTTCGCAATCGATCCTTTTTTAAATATTTTAAAACCGTATTTCGTAGCTAAATCCTTGGTTTCGATTAACGATACCTTTTTTTTAAAAAGAAAGACAAACATTCACGGGTTACGAATAACCCAACAATGTTTGAAAATCTCTTACTACCACACAGAAATCCGAAAATGTTGCTTGTGTTGTGATGGAGGACTTAGCCAGCCGAGGAATCGAACATGCGACGCCCAGGTGGGACCCAAGTGCTATGCCCACTCAATCACTGACCGGTCGTTTACCTACCGTAAACAATGAGCGCTACATTTGAAAGAGTGAGATAGAACGGTTTAGTCCGAGTTTCCTAGAAAAAAGTAATGTAACATACATTTTCTAAAAGTATTCAACACATGTTTTCTAACTGTATTTAATTTAATTTTAAAAAATTCACCGACTCCAGATATTTTCATATCAGAGGGTTCGGCTCTGTGGAACTCCTAATTGAACCTATAAATCCTACTAATCCCTCAATATAAATATTTAAAAAATCTTTTGTAATCCTAAATGTATTTAAAATGACTGATTTTTTGCATTTTTATATATAAATTCTTTGACAAATCTAATATGCCTAAATTTTGAATGAGAGACCTAGGTATTATGCCAGTAGCCGAAATAACAAATGGTAATATTTATATAGTCTGAGAATGCCAAATTCTTTTAATCTCATTTCCTAAATCTGTGTATTTTCTTATATTTTCAGAAATAGTTTTTTGAATATTATAGGAATTTGGAATAGCTACATCAATGATATAAGTTTTTTTTTTGTCACGTAAAACTATATCAGGTCTATTATGACTAATTGTTCTGTCTGTTAGTATAGTTTTATCATAATATATTTTATAAATTTCATTTTCTAAAAAATACTATGAAATTTTACAATTCCACAAACATAAAATATTTTTTTATAAGCATAATTAGTTTATTTGAGAAATAATCGTATCGTTTTTTTGGAATATTTTGTATTTTGGCATGTTTTTTTTCCATTTCTCTGATCCACTGTTTTCCCTTATTCATTGGTATTTTTAACAGGATGTCCCTTCAACGACGATAGAGGTTTCACTGAACATAGGGTATTAAGGGACATACTTGAATTACTTACGTACACTAAGGATAGGTGGTTTCATAGAATTTGATAATTTCGTCGAGTTTCGTTTAAATTCAAGTTCTGTGGAAGTCCTATGCAAGTTCTAGTATCACAGTACGGGAATTTTAACCCTGAAATTTGATGAATTATTCTAATTCTCTGAAACATCCTGTCCTTTGTGATTCTTGATATTATTTGGAGTAAAAAAGGTAAATGAAATTTTTGTGGCCGGTGATTTTTTAGATGTTTTTTATTTCAAAATGTTGATCTTCAAAATTAAATTAAATAAATTTCTTCTACATGTCGTCACTGATTTCTCATCCGATTAACCAATCAACTCCTCACTACTCAAATTTCTACAGATTTTTTCATGATTTAATTGAAAAAAAAACATCAAAAATGTCAGCGAAGATCAATATTTGATTTATGCTTTTACTCCAAATAATGTTAGATATCACTTGTTATAGTAAGTCAATATACAATATCAATATCCAGGCCGACGGGTTTGCGGCGAGCGTAGAGAAGAGACGAAGTAATTAATTATTACTTTTAATTGATAAACTAATGTTTAAGACAAGATTTGTATGCATAGCACAAATGGTAACAATTATTATACATAAGTAATAATTATTAGCCAGAAACACTCTACATTGAAAAAATTTCCGGAGGAAAAGATACATGCCGCCGACGGGACTCGAACCCGCGTCCTTCTAATTTCCGGTGAACTTCTCTTATCCACGTGACGCCACCTAGTGGGAGATTTAGCACTTACAATGCCTCTGTCATAGAAAATAAAGTTGGTTGTTTGCAGGGGTGGGAAATGTAGTAAGCGGTAATTGTGGAATGAAACAGTACTGTATAATGAATTATTTGGCGGGCAGGAGATAAGCCAACGTAGCAGCTCAGTGGATAAGAGCAGTTGACCAGAAATCAGAAGGACACGGGTTCGAGTCCCGTCGGCGGCATATATCTTTTTTCGGGAGATTTTTTCAATGTCGATGAGTGTTTCAGGCTAAAATTTTTACTTATGACGAAGTAATTATTTAGTGTCTGCTTAGTAATTGTTTGGCGCAGAGAATAATTTTTATTATCGACGAACCCAGGATGTAATTATCCTAATAATTAATAATAGGAAAAAGTGATGCCCCCAAAACGGCTAATCTTTGATTGGAGGACTCGCATACGCTATTAATAGAGTAAAAATGAGTTTATTTCATACACTGTACGTGGCCCATTTGGATTGCTTATTTTATTTCTCTGCTAGTTGGGTGCGGCTCAGTACGATGCGCGAGCTTCGCGTGGACGGAATCTATCACCTAAAGGGAAATTTTCATTTGCTATTTCAGGAGATTTTTTTTAAAAAGGTTATTGAATTAATTTTATTATAGTTAAAATCGTATCGGACAAACGATAAAGTACGTACCAAAATTATTTATTTCTTTAATATTTTTTTATTTATTTTTTAAAAATGTACATCTTTTGTTTATATGTTTGACAAATTATATTTTTAAAGTTTACTTAACCTCTGATTGGTAAATCGTGAGAAAAATATTTTTTTACACATTATTATTTAAACTCTTTTTTTTTCATAAGTTTTTATTCCAGTAAAAAAGAAAATAACATTTTCACTTACTTAACTAGAATATTGAATTATGTACTTTTTACATTGTATTACATAGTTTTTACATTTCATAACCTTAGATTACATTAGATTGCAATACTAACATTTACATGATATTATATTACCATACGATATTATTCACTATCACTACTTTGTTTTTTGTGAATAAACATGAATAATTTTTTTTTGAATTTGCACACACTTTTTTCGTTTTTGATATCATCTGGAAGGCAATTATATAAATTGCCCCCCTCGTAACTAATTGATTGCTTACCGTAGTTAGTATGAATGGTGTTTAAACGTATGTTATCGTGTTGTCGTGTAAAATGTTTGTGTACTTGGGACGTTTTAATGAATTCTGTGTTTGTATGTATCAGTTTATTATTTATTTTGTATATAAGGACACATATATTGTACTCGTATAGTTTTCTTAATGTTAGCAGTTTTGTTTCTAAATATATTTTTTTTGTGGATGTTTTGGATTCGTAGTGAAATAGTTTTTTGATTATCTTATTTTGAATTACCTGTAATTCATTGATGTATGTTTTATACGCATTTCCCCAGATTTCAATCAGGTAATTTAGGTGTGAGTGTACGAGACAAAAATTTAAAAAAATACTTACTTTAAACTAACTAACCATCACGCCGTATCTCCGCAGGGGTAGCCAAAGAGTATGGACTGCAAAACAACTCGATCTTGGCACACACTCATCTTACATCGTCTCATACATGCTCTTCTAGTATGCCGACTCTTGACATGGCCTGACTCAAGTATCTGATTCTCTTGGTCGTGCCATGACTCCCTCGGGGGTCTCCAACTTCTTCTACCATTCTCATTTGCGTCATATATGCTTCATACATATTTTTTTCTTATAAGTTTAAATAAAGCCGTTAATTATGTATATCTATCATTGGACAGCTTTTAGAGAAGATTTATAATATTTTTTGCTATTTTATTTTGTTTGTATTTTATGTTTTTAAAGGTGACCCGACAATTCGTCCTGCGACCATTCATCCGGCGACAGTTCATCCTGCGACAGTTCATCCTGCCGACAGTTCATCCTGCCGACAGTTCATCCTGCCGACAGTTCATCCCGCCGACAATTCATCCGGCGACAATTCATCCTGCCTGATCATTTAGAAGATTTTTATTAAGTAAGTATGCAAAGAGGATATACGGCCGTACAACCAAAATCGATATACTTATATCTGAAGGCATCTTGAGTGGAAATCCGCTGTAAAAATATTTTTACTAACAATAATTTCGACTCTCCGAAGAAGCATGCGTGAATAACAAAATACGACATACTTATACGTGCAGTCGGCTTAGCAAAGAACGGTAAAGATTCCTACTTGCATCTAATATAACTTTTTTTATCTGAAATTAGCACCATCTTTTTAGGGTGAATTGAATGATTTAAAAAAAAAAACACACAAGAGTCCCAACCGTCTCGAGCCAGTGAGTGCCAATGGCATCCCCTATTTTGGTATGGTGTGATGCTGAAAGTAGTGGCGAGGGGAAGGAGATGTGGAAAACGTATCTTCCTGGCTATTCAGATCTAGTCACCAAACACGACTAGGTTAGGTTAGGTTAGGTTAGGTTAGGTTAGGTTAGGTTTGGTTTGGTTAGGTTAGGTTAGGTTAGGTTTAGGTTAGGTTAGGTTAGGTTGTACGGCCGTATATCCTCTTTGCATACTTACTTGAAAAAAAAATCTTCCAAATGATCAGGCAGGATGAATTGTCGCCGGATGAATTGTCGGCGGGATGAACTGTCGGCAGGATGAACTGTCGGCAGGATGAACTGTCGGCCGGATGAACTGTCGCAGGATGAACTGTCGCCGGATGAATTGTCGCAGGATGAACTGTCATGGAACCGTTTTTAAATTGCACTTGTAACATCTATTCTTACAAAACTTACAAATACAATAATAACAGCGCAGACTGTTATTATGCTGTAGTTTTTAAATGCATTTATTCAGTTACTTTTTTTTAATTCCCTAATTTATGCATACTCTAAATATTCACTATAACCATAGAAATAAAAATAAAGGTAAAAAATCAATATTATACCCACGCACAGGCATTGCCTTTGTGGGATTTTTTTATTCATACATTTATTATATTAAGCTTTTTTATACACTTTTCATTATTTCATTTATCTATTATATATATTGTATCAAAAATTTTCAATAAGAAAAAAATAAATTTAAAAAATACACTCCTTTCCTCTATCATTTGCTCTACACGTCCAAAGCATCTGAACGTCCCTTTCTTAATCTTACTCATTACGCTTACATCAGCCTTGTAATCTTTGCGGATCTCCACGTTTCTCACACGATCATATGGTTTTACTACACATACGCCTCAGGGATCTCATTTTAAAAGCATTCAGTTTACTTTCATCCTTCCTCTGCCAGTTCAATGCCTCACTGCCATAGATCAGGGTAGGTAGCAGCATTCCATTATGGACGGCTAGCTTGGCTTCTTTGGACCGTTTTTTGTTGGCGCCAACGGCGTTCAGTCCTCCATTAATGAAGTTACCTGAATTTACCCTTCTTTCAATATCTCGATGACGTTCTTTCCAAATACACAAACTCATCCACCTGCTCCAAGTATTCATCACTCACAACTATGTTGTACATTATTTTCGTACTCTCGCTTTCAAATACTACCACATAAGTGTTTTTTTTTTATATTAACTCCACACAGGAGGCCCTGAGGAAAGTAATTTCCCTCAGGGCCTATGTCATCTGGGATGCTGTGTGGAGGGTCTTTTTGAGGAGAGGAAGGAATGAACAGGAAAAATAGGTCTTGACGAGACCCATGTTGTGCGAAGGAGGAAACACAGAGGCCGGAAAAATCGTTGAATACAAGAACGAGTCGAAGAAACGACCCGTTCTCATGTGACAAATGTCAACCGTGTACAATATTGGGCACTCGTTTGGCGTGTTTCCCGACTATGGACCGGTGCCGAAGGGATCAATGACGCTAGTTCCTCGGAGCATCTTCTATTGTAATACATTACTATCTACCCAAAATTTATTACTACCTAAAATTTAGTTTCTTCTATGATGAGAAACCCAAATTCTTTTGTAGTTTCAAGGTTTGAACGGAGATATACGCCCCTGATCTGAACTGAAGTCAGCCACGTGAATCCGCTTCTGTCTTCTGTCACATGTGAAGTAGAGATGTGGCAGCTGTTCGCTTTACTTGTTGCCATCCTAGAAAACGGGGTAAGATAATTCGTGTGTCGATTCAACCATTTTTTTTTTTTTTTTTTTTTTTTTCTTTACATTAACTCCACACAGGAGGCCCTGAGGAAAATAATTTCCCTCAGGGCCTATGTCATCTGGGATGCTGTGTGGAGAGTCTTTTTGAGGAGAGGAAGGAATGAACATTGGTCTTGAAGAGACCCATGTTGTAGGAAGGAGGAAACACAGAGGCCGGCAAATCATTCCACAGCCGAGCTGTTGAACACAAGAACGAGTCGAAGAAACGACCCGTTCTCATGTGACAAATGTCAACCGTGTACAAATGTTGGGCACGCGTTTGGCGTGTTTCCCGACTATGCACCGGTGCCGAAGGGATCAATGATGCTAGTTCTTCAGAGCATCTTCCATTGTAATACCGGTAGAACAAGGATAGCATTCCCACCCGACGCCTGTGCTCTAAAGATTGCAATCCGTCTGTTAAGATGGGAGAATCTATCAAACGGACCGCCCGTTTCTGCACAGAGTCGAGGGTATTTTTCAGGTATTTTGGAGCTCCAGACCAGAGATGGCTGCCAAATTCAACCGTGGGGCGTACTTGTGATTTGTACAAGGTTAGCAGTTGTGTACTATTAAAGTATCTGCGGGCCCTGTACAGTACGCCCAGTTTTTGGGAGGCTAACTTTACTCTGGCTTCGATGGAGCCCCCATACCTGAGCTGGTCACTTAGGGTTACACCAAGCATATCAATGGAGGGCCTGTTCGGAAGATTGCTTCCGTTGAAAGAGACTAGATTTTCATTTCGATCCCTTTTAGACGTAATCAGACAAGATTGGGTCTTTGAAACATTAAATTCGACGAGATTATTTTTACCCCAAGAGAAAACACTCTCGAGGTAACCGTCCATTCTTTGCTTCAAAGCCCTACGAGCTGTTGGAGTTTGTGAGCCCTTTGGGGGCTTGTCAAACAAAAAGCTATCATGAACTGTACTGTCATCCGCGTAACAGTGAATTGGTGCACATGACAAAAGGTCGTTGATGTGCAACAAAAACAAAGTCGGAGACAGAACCGATCCCTGCGGGACGCCAGCATTTATCGAGTGTGAGGAAGAAGTGAAACCATCGACTACCGTCTGAATCGACCTCTCCCTCAAGAAGTCGGCAATCCACATACACAAGGATGCGGGAAGTCCGTAAGAATGCAGTTTGTTGACAAGTCCTCGGTGCCAAACCCGGTCAAAGGCCTTGGAGATGTCCAGTGCAACCGTTTGGGTCTCACCGAAACGTTCCAGGCATCGCCCCCAAACATGCGTCACATACGCGAGAAGATCACCGCACGAGCGGTTCCGCCGGAATCCGTATTGACGGTCGTTAATAATTTTGTTCTTCTCGAGGTATGTGAGCAGTTTGTCGTTGATCACACGTTCCATCACCTTAGACAGAACTGATGTGATCGCTATGGGGCGGTAGTTGGCCGGGTTGGAGCGGTCACCCTTCTTTGGAATAGGATGGATAACCGCTTTTTTCCAACCAGAGGGCACAGAGCCAGTCTTCAGGGACAATTTAAAAAGCTTCGTCAAAATTGGAGCTATTTCTGCAGCGCACCTCTGCAGTACCAGGGCAGGTATTCCGTCAGGCCCACTAGCTTTATTAACATCAAGCCCTCGTAAAACATGGAGTACTTCCCGATGCCGAATCCTCAGCTTTTTCATACGAAAACCGCAGTGAGGAACCGACGTCGGGACAGCACCTTGGTCATCGAGGGTTGAGTTATCCGCAAACATTTTACCTAATAAGTTTGCCTTTTCGGTGGCGGTGTTTGCTAGTGAGCCGTCAGGTCTGGTGAGAGGTGGCAAACTGGATTTGCAGAAATTGCGACCTATTGAGCTCGCAAGCGACCAGAATTGCCTGCTGCCATGCGGGCATGCAGCCAGCTTTCTGCTGATCTGCAGGTCGTGCTCCAATTTCGACCTATTTATGATTCTCTTGGTTTCCTTTGCCATTTTGTTGTAAGCTGTTCTGTCTTCGGATGTTCTAGATGTGTTGTAGGCTCGGTAAGCCGCGTTTTTTCGTCGCACTGCTTCAGCGCATTGTCGACTGAACCACGGCTTTGAGCCCACACCAGTTTCCTTAACAGTAGAATGGATGAAGCCATCCATCGCGGATGTGATGACTTCACCAATTTCCTGGGCACATCTTGAGGGATCCGAAGTCCGAAAGCAGACAGCTGACCACGGAAAAGCATTAAAATGTGCCCGCAGACCGAACCAATCTGCTGACCTATAGTGCCACAATTTTCTCTTCAGCCTCTCGTTTGGTGGTCTGAAGTTTACAGGGATTGATGTCGTCACCAGGCAGTGGTCGGACGATCCTAAAGACGCTGTGACTTCAATCCTGTAACCGTGTGGCACAGTAGTTAAAAATAGATCTAACAGATTGGAACGGTGAGTCTGGACATCAGGAACCCTTGTAGGCTCCTGAACCATTTGTTCCAATCCGTAGCAAAGGGCAAAGGATTCCGCTTGGCGTCCAGCCGAGTCTGTTGATCCTGAGAACTTCAACCAAGGTTCGTTATGAACATTGAAGTCCCCCAGGACCACAAACTCTGCCGTAGGGTAGCGGGGCAAGAGGTCATCAATAGTATCGCTTAAGTGTTTGAAGAGCTCGGACGTGTCTGATTCGCTAAGGTTCGGTGAGCGGTATAAACACGCGTAGAATCTTACCGTACTGGCAAGATTGACGCGTACCCACATTACGTCGAATCTGGAGTTTTCCAGATTCAACAGTCGCACACAGTTGACGTCAGCTCGACTATAGAGACAGACACCTCCTTTAGGTCTGAACTTGCCTGCGAGGGTGAAGCCCGGGCAGTTCAGATAGGAGGTGTCTACAGGCTCAGCTATCTGGGTTTCAGACAGGAAAAGAAGGTTTGGGCGTTGGGAAAAAAGGTGGTGGTGGACAGAATTTAAATTGGTGTGCAGGCCGCGAATGTTGGTGTAATTCACCAACAGTTTTGGCCCGCACCGGGGACATTACACGGTCACCGAAAATAACACGAATAACATTCGAACCTACCTCAGGATTGGTAGCAGAAGAACATAAGCCTTCGGCTAGGAAGGTGGTTTTAATTGCACATTATATCTTGAACTGACCGTGGAAGAGTTCTGGGAGGTGCTAGACAGCCGAATGAACAATTAAACACTTTAAAGTAAATACAATTACAGTTTTAATTCTGAAGGCACCCGTAATGTATATTACTGTAGAATAAAGATAAAATCAGCTCTGTCGAATATATACAAGTGAAATAAAATTGCCGCACAGTTCTTTAAAGTAAATCTTACCCCCAATGCAAGATTCACCTGTTCGCAAGTTACCTTTATAGGCGATGATTTACAACTGGCTCTAAAACTACGAGTGAACAATGAAAGTAGTTGAGAAAGTATTTTCTATAACTTTATTTGTACAATTTCAGTGGTTTTCAAATAATTTTACTTCAGAATAAAATAAAAATTGGATAAGGGGCCATTCATTTATTGCGTAAGACGAATTTCGCTAGTTTTCGACCCCCTCCCCCCCCCCCTATTATCAGAAAAAATAAGAATAGACCGACCCCCTCCCCCCTGCTTAATATTTATTAAGTAAGTAAAGGAAAAAATGAATAATTCACGTTTGGTTTGTTTTAATGTTTATTTTTCAAAGTAACAATTTTTAGAAATGTTTTTTTGTACCTACAAAGGTACTAATAATTTTAACTTTGCGCATTTTTGTGATCTTACTTAAGAACTATCGAGACTCCCTCCCACCCCCTTGCAAGAAAAAATAAGACATGGTCAACCCCCCCTCCCCCCCCCCCCCTAAATCGTCTTACGTAATGAATGGCCCCTAATTAAACGGGGGTCGCCCTTAACATATTTTATCCGGTGATTCCTGATGTTACTGGAGTAAAAAATGTAAATGAAATTTTGGTCTCCGGTGACTTTTTTATGTTATTTTTTAAAAATTACACAATCAATTTTTTTCCACATGACACTGGTCACTTAGTCGCTTAACATACCAGCCCCTCACCCCTCACCCCCCCTTATTTTTAACATTTCTTACTGTTTAAATGCGAAGGTTAGCGTAACATTTCGAAGCTAGTTTATTAGTGCAGATTTTCTACTTGCAACGGCATAGTTGCACTGTTGTAGTGATAGTTGATAAAACAGATTTCTGAATATCACAGTCTGCATATGTATGTATATCACATAGGTATGTCAATTATTGTTTACTTGTTTTAGTGTGAGTCTTTTTTTGGTTATAAATAACGTGTTCTTTAGAAAAACGTGCTTCTTATCTCTTGAAAACAGCTAGAATCAACTATGTAAGTTATGGTCTGAAGACCATTGTAGTGTTTTGTCGGGTCGGGAAAAAGTATTATTGTAACATGTGATTATCATTTAATAAATAAGTTGGAATTAGCCAGTGAAGAAATATTGCGTCTTTATTGAAGATCTTCTGCCATAAAAAAAAAAACAAATTAAACACTTACCCCAAATGCTATCGGGAATCACAGGTTAAATAAGTCAAGTACGTCCTTTAACACCCTGTTCAAATATGACTTTTTAAGCTCTTTTTTATTACCTACGTACACATAGGTAAGGAATATATTCTAACCTGGCAGGTTACTTCAGATAAACACATATTTATTAGAAAATTTGGGCTTGAAAGACACAATAATAAAAACGCTGCGTATGATTTTACGGTTGCTACGAGTATTTCATCCTCATTTAATACTGAAGTTACAGTTTTTTCTTTTTAATCTTTTTTTTCTTTTCTTTTTTTAAAAGAAAGACAAACATTCCTGGGTTACGAATAACCCAATAATTTTTGAAAATCTCCTACTACCAGAAAGCCGAAAATGTTGCTTGTGTTGTGATGGAGGACTTAGCCAGCTGAGGAATCGAACAGGCGACGCTCGGGTGGGACCCAAGCGCTATGCCCACTCAACCACTGACAGGTAATTAGAAGATTAGTGGCAAAAGCAGAGTTGATATTTGTTTTTATGTATTTTCATATAATGAAAACAAATAACTTAGTATTCACCACTATATTATTAACAAAATTGCCATGTTTGGAAAACAATCTTTTCTTCGTCAGGATAAGTTGTTAATAATTATTATTAATTAACGACTTATCTTGAAGAAGAAAACATTGTTTTTGAAACAAGTTGATTTTGTTAATAATATAGTAGTGAATACTAAGTTATTTGTTTTCATTATATCAATAATGACGAGGTACTCGTATATTTGCGAAGATTGAAGAAGTAATTATATATTTTCATTCAAAATGGCCTTACCAAGCTTAAAATTTTTACTTGGGTTTAAATATGAAATTATCAATCGATTTACATATTTATTTACAACTAGCTAGTACCCGGCATGCGTTTCTATGCCATTTAATAAAAAATTGTTTCTCCCTGCGTGTCCTTTCCTATTCGTCCCGTTCCCCTTCCTCTCCGGCGTCCCCTTCTCCTCACGCGTTCCCACTCTGCCTCCTCCACCTTCTATCTCCCCACTCCACTCCCCTCCTTCTCCCGAATTCCCCTTCCGAGTTCCCCTCCCCCCTCCCAGGTTTCCTTCCCCACCTCCCACGAACCCCCTACCCGAGTTCCCCTCTTTCTTCCCCCTTCCGCATTTCCTACATTCAGTCCTGGTATATTCAATTTTCAAACAGCTCGCGAACCACCTATTGCAATTTTTTATACAAATTTCATAATGCCAGAGTTCACCAGTAGTTTTATACAAACCTTGTCCTGACAATAACGAACACAAAAATAAACGAATTATCCAATTTGGTGCAGTCGTTCGGAAGTTATGCGTACATTTCGGCGATTCATTTTTATTTATATATATAGATATATAGAAGAGAAGAAGAAGGTAGAAGATAGAAGAAGAAAGAAGATAGAAAATGTAATAATTCATATCACTTGTAAGGTTCAATTTCCCGAACAATACCGAAGGAGCTACAAACCCGACGTAATAAAGCCTACTGGGAATAACCAAAATAATTAGATATTCGACAGTCAAAGACGACTTAGTAACAAATGTAAATGTATAATTGATTAAAATTCTTGTAGACTACCCCTCTCCCCCTCCCCTTATTAAAAGTGGAAATAATTTTTATATTTATTTTATTATAATATACTAGCTTTTGCCCCAGTTTCACTCGCGTATTATTAGGGGGATTCCCACAGCGCCTCCTCCACCTTCCCTATCCCCACTCCACTCCCCTCCCCCCCCGCCCCCTCTCCTCCCTTCCCGCTCTCCCCTCCCACCTCCTCTCTCCCCCCTACCCCACCCTGTCCCCCTCTCCCTATCCCCCCACTCACCCTCCCTCCATACCCGTTACATTCATTTTTCAAACAGCTCGCGTGCCACTTATTGCATTTTTTATACAAATTTCATAATGCCAGAGCTTTAAGCTACAGCCTATGTTATTCTGATATATGAGCTACATTATTGTAAAGTTTCATTAAAATCCATTAAGTAGTTTTTGTGTGAAAGAGTAACAAACATTTATACATTCATAAATCCATAAATCCATACATCCATTCAAACTTTCGCCTTTATAATATTAGTAGGATTATGAAAAAGTACCTTAATTCTTGGATATAAAGATGCCTTTGGTAATTTTAACAAAAACCTTGCTGTAGAAATTATTAGCTTATTGTATGAAAAGGTCTTTCATTGAGTTCTTTCCTACAAACCAAGAGGCCATCAGTGTCTGTGTTTGAGAACCAAGGTGAAATTTCAGACGTGCATTAGGGAAATCATCTATCGGTGTTGTTAACCCCTTGTGAACGCTGCAGTAATTTAACCAATGACACTCCACCCCTGTGCTCCGTGCATATGGCCAGGAGCATACCGTGAGTTATCACAGGGGTGTATTTCGAGAAAAAAAATGTTAATAGTTTACGAAATATTATATCTTTAAATATTCAATTTCTCCGTACAACAAACATAAATTTGTTTGTATCCAGATTGGGTAAAATAATTGGAATAGGAATACGTAAGCAGAGGTGGCGAATTTGTATCTACTAGTAATTCTACTAGTAAAAATTGATGTTCCTGATTTTCTCTCATTTTAAATCAAAACCAAAATTTCCTCTGGAATAAGGAACTCTAGTAAAAAATATTATGGCTTTCAAAAATATGTTCATATATAGACCAATAAACGCTGATTCTGAATATATAAGTTTAATTTATTAATATTAAACGCAGAATTTTTAAAAAATTATTAAAAAGTCCATTTTTAATCGGTTCGTAAAAACACGCCGTCAAGTTGGCATCATTGAAATGTTTAGTGTGACGTCACTGTTCCTCGTGTCGTGACGACACCGTAAAGTCTTTGTATAAGAAATTTATCGGAATGTAGGAATGACAAAAGCCATCATATTAATTTATTCATTTATTTAAATACTGTTTATAGAGATTTAAGTGTGTTTATTGAAAAATTTTATCAAGAAATTAATATATTAACAAATATTTTATCTCTATTATTGAAATTCTAAAACTACTGCACATAAGAAATAGTAATGCTACTTCTAGGGAGAATACTTCGAACTGAATTCAAAATGGCGGCAGTTGATCAGCTGATTGCCCGATCCTATAGTAACTTTTTAGGAGTGATGACGTCACACGTTTCACTATACATACGATGGTTTTCGGGGATATTGAAAAATTAATACTTTGACAATTATTTTAACTATTAAAACTATATCAAAAAATTTAAAAAAAATGCAGTTATTTAAGTTAGAAGGTCATTATTCATTATTATTTTTTTTTTAATTGGACTGGAGTTCTCTATTATAACATTTGTGCACTTAATTTTTTTTAATGAAGAGATTACATAGTTTTAACCACGTTTATTGTTAAAAAAACCGACATGTTTCGCAATCAAGGGAAATTATTTTCCTGAGAAAAATAATTTTCCTCAGGGCCTTTGTCATCGGAGATTCTGTGTGAAAATTACTATTACTTGACCAATAAATCCAATCAAGCGCATTGTATCTTGTGAAATCCAAAAATTAAACAAAAAAATTGTAAAATACTTAACCAATTCGACTCTTTTAGTCCTAACACCATCCCTCAATAAGTCGTACAACGTCCATTTATATACATTTGTCAGCTACGAACAGTTCCTCGGCCAATCTCCGAATATATTCAACAGCCTGGAGTGACCGGTGCTATATACCACTATCCTACCCACTTCACACCACCCACTACACCGTTAGATGTCAGATGGAGGGGTTGGGAGGTGGGCGGCTGTAGGCGATGATAGATCTACTGGCCGAGTGAAGGGTGCGCTCACAAACCTACTAGAATGAATGAAGCTCGCCGCGAGGGAAGAAATATATTTATTTCTAAGTAGTTACACTCATTTGTGGCAAAGGGACAAGGGAATGTGTGAAGTGATTTGTGACCGATAGTATAGTCGTTTTGCTTTTTTATAAATGCGCAAATAATTGCTTGGCGCAAGGAGTAATTTTTATTATTAACGCAGCTGTAAGAAAATAATAATAATTTCAGTAGCAGTTAAAAACCCGTTTTTCAGATTTTTGTTGCTAGGTCCTGCGGGCGCCCAGTTTGAATGTTGGTGACCATTTTATAAATCGGATATGAAGGAACTGGTACCAAAAATAGCCGGTTTCCTCGAATCCCCTGGGATCCACTGACAGCTAGTCACCAGGACAAAGTAACCGCGACAGGCAAAGCCGTCATACATAATATATAGACGCGTGGTATTATTATTCACAACTGCCAGTTACAATAATAATCATGTTATTGTCAATCTCTCCATATCCGGAGAGATTCACGAAATAACAAATTCAATAGTAGATACTTACGCCTGCCAGACGATGCTCCTCACGCTAGCTGTTAACGTAAGTGGCACCATCTTTTGGCATTGGTTTAATTTGTTTATATTACAAAAGTAGATTTTTATACAAACTCCTCGTACGAAAACGGTTTTGCGTAAGGCGTGGCGTCAGAGTTGTATTCTTTGTTCGATTTAAATTTCAACCATATAGTCGCTAGGCTATTAATACTATTTTTTTTTTACATGAATACCGCACAAGAGTCCCAACTAATCCCGTCTGGAGCCAGTGAGACTATGGCATCCCTAATTGAGGTACGTTGTGAGGCTGAAGGTAGTGAGGAAGGAAGGAGATAGGGAAGATGAAGGTTGGGAAGTACCTGGCTATTCAGATCTGTTCACCAAACACGGCGAAAGCCACTTCAGGCAAAGTTTCAATTCTGAATGGTGGTCGTACACCAGGGCGATACTGATAGTATCTTCCACTTCAGAACGTGCAGCAAATATACTATATATTATTTTTAATGAATAAATTATGAAATGCACAAATTAATCAAATAAAATTTATTTGTCATGCCGGGATTCGATCCCGCGACCTTCGGAATGCGAGTCAAGCGCCTTACCGCTGCACTACGCCGGCCGGCCATTTGATTATGGGAAACTAAGTGACGCCGTCAAAAGGGCTCATCCTTTGATGGGAATGTTCGTATACACTATAATTGATTCATTATTTTCCTCTTTTGACAGGTAAAATTTAATTGTTTATTTGTAAGTTGGGAGCTGCGCGGGAGTCGCGTCGCGTGTCATGAGGATGTAGCAAATATAATATTTTTAAAGATTTCATGTTAATCACAAAAACATCAAGGAGATAAAGTAGTGTTAAATGATTAAGCAGAAAGAGGAAACGTTACATCAATATTAATTTAGTCTAGACATGACAATTAGCATTGTATAGAACAGACTCTACCAGAGAAAACCTTGTGATTTTCCAATACATTCTCCAAACAAGTGAAACCCCCTAGAATTTGACACGTTATTAACAAGCAGAGTCCAACTTTTTCAATTTCCCGGAAACTTTGTCCAACTAAGTTTGTTCCAGAACTACATTGTAACCGAAACTAGCTATCATAGAAATTCAATTACGATTCGGAATTATTACTGACTGCCAGATAATCCTTAACTACTGTAACTTAAAGCAATTGACATAGACAAAATCAGGTGTACCCTTTGCTACCAAATGAGATTGGTTACTTTACCCATTTAGTTACTGTACTTACTTAGTTTTAAAGTCTTCAGAAATATATCAAAAGTTAATCTTCGATTACCAGAAGCTCTATTTTGCTACAGATTTCCTCCAGGAAAATAAAAGAACGAGATACACAGAGAAATAATTTTGTGCAATTTACACTTTTCTAGTACATAAATGCATAGCTTCAAAGCGATCTTAAGGTTGATGCGGGGAGAGTTTGACAATCCATCGTCTATGGGGAACTTTCCTTACTGAGGGAAAAATATGATATCACTTGTTGTCACTTTGGTTGGATAGGATTATAATTCATTTTACCTTGTTTTGAGACACGAGGTGTCAAAGTTTGTAAAGACAATTATTCATAATCTATTTATCTACTTTTTTTTTTTAATTTTGTGGTTTGATTTTCTGAAAAGTATTTGGGTTTAATTTATTTTAAAGGAAGTCATTTAAATAGGATGTAAGCTGACCATTTTAAAACATACCTAAATGTGCAGATAATAATGCATACGTCACCAGCTAAAATATAATTTTCGAATGCACAAGGTTCTAACTATATTTTCCAGGAAAGAGCCATGTCCTAATTGAATATTTTCCTTTAAAATATGTTAAATTAAAATACTTTACCCAAGATTGAACCTCAAAATCAGAAATTGTTAAACACTTTATAAGAATTCGCCTTTGCAAATTTGAAAACTCAAAACATGGTAAGGCGAATTTAGAACCCTATACAACTAAAGTGACGAGCTATACCTACTGCGCCTAGTAAAAATGATCGACTATCAGGAACAAACAAAATGGTAATTGCAAAAGGTTCAAAGATGATGCTAGAAACTTGTAAAAATGTTGAAATTTTTAATTTGAGAGATGAAATTTGAAATAGTTGAGATGTTAGAACTTCGTCATATAAATATCTAGGTCCTAGATTCTAGGAAATATAACACAGATGGCTCTGAAAATTTTATTTTTTTGTATTAAAGACCTTTTTGATAAAAAAAATGTAAGTTAGAAGCTTGTGGAACTTAGATGACGACGCTATGTAAATAAAGAAAGCGCAGCATTCGTCGGTTGCCATTATGATCTCCCAAACCACATTTAAGATTTAATAATTATTAAAATTGGTTCGATGCCCTTGTAGGAAACTCGTTTGCGCAGCGTGGGTGTAAACTGTGCACCATAAACTTAAAGTTCAGATTTCGTTTGTGTGGAAGCACTATGCTATTGATGGAGGCACTGCTGAAAACCAGCTGCATTCTAGGAGAAATGCTGAATTGTAGCTGAGCAGTGACCTTTTCGTCAATGGAATCAATGACAAAATAACAAAATATGAAAATATTGTAATAAAATCTATTGATGAATAAACGTTTAATTAGTATTATTGCATTATTTATTTATTTTTTATTTATTTCAACGCCATTAAATGGCTATTACAATCCGGTGATACACAGTGGTACACAGGAGGGTAGTTACAATGATAATAATGTACATTAGTCAAAGTACATATGTATGATAACAACTAGTATTTAGTTATAGGATACAAATATGTTTTACAACAAAAAAAAGAATATGAGATCGTACAAAATACACATTTTTATGCAGAGTAAAAATAAGTAAATAAAGGTGAATTCTTAGAAAAATTCTCAACATCAAGAATAAAATACCTACTTTACTTTTATTTGTACATATTTTTGGATTCTAGGAATTGGCTAAAATGGAGTAACTTAGTAATGATAGTAACTTAGTAATGAGTACATTATCATTTGAAATGGGTATTCTTTCGATCATTAGCTATACTGAAATACCTAAAGGTTACTTAGGGGTTGAAGTGCCAATCTATCTTAGATTATTACGATGCTTAAGTCCCGTTAGAACAGTGTCGGCTTGGAACAAATCCCCGGTACTTTATGCAAATTAAGTAAAATTATCGGAACGTTGATAATCTCGGGGGTCGATATGCGATATCGCCTGTTCGCGCTAATCCAGATTTGTAGCACTCCGATATTACAGTTACGCTGGGACTTAGGCCTAACTCACGAATAATAATATTGAAATAGCTTTAAAAAGTTTGGGATTTGAAAAGTGTTATGTCCCCTATATTCTCTCTAGAGAATATCTTCATATTTATGGTAAATATTGGGATCTATTTTCTCTAACACTTATTGTGATGTTATGGCTGTTAATTTTTAAAAAAATATTCGTACCTTTTTCTTAAATGATACCAAATCTGTTATTTTATTAAATTCTTCGGGAAGATTATTAAAATATTGTATCCCTTTGTAAATATAATTATTGGGTATATGTTGTTTAGAAAATATAGAAGTTTTGTTTCTTATGATATTTTTTTATTACATTTTCTTTAAATATTTGTAATATCAAATATTTTTACAGAGGTCTTCAATTTCCTTTACATTTTTGAAATTACACATCCCGCGAACCACCCTCCCGAGTTCCCCTCCCCCCTCCCAGGTCCCCCTCACCGCTCCCGCGTTCCCCTTCCACCTTCCCCGCCTTCCCTCTTCCCTTTCCCGCTCCCTCGTCCCGCCAACCCTCCTCCCGCGTTCCATATATACAATCCCAGTACATTCAGTTTTTAAACAGCCCGCGTGCCACCTTTTACAATTTTAATTTTATTCAAATTTCCATTTTTCATGTATATTAAATTTAGTACCTAACATAGATTCCTATTTAAAATATATCTAAAATTCTTGATTCGATTCAAACTATCAGGGGAGTACCTACTTTAAATAAATTTATCAACTTAAAGATTTTCAAAAATAGAATCCTGATTGAACAATCATTGTTTTGCAAAATGTCATTCTCAAACACGCGAACTGTCAAACGTGCGATGTTTTCTGAAATTATTAAATTCTCTGCGCAATTTTCTTAATTTTTCTCTCCGTAAGAACCATCCTCGTACTTCAAGGAATATTATAAAAAAAAGAATTAGCGAAATCGGTTCAGCTGATCTCGAGTCTTGCGCTTAGCAACATATTTAGCGATTCATTTTTATATATAAGATAATAAAAAAAATAAAATCCTTTTAGACTCTAGGATAATAATAACAACTAGCAGTTAAAAAGTTTTTGCTGCTAGGTCCTGCGGGCGACTCTTGGTTCTGGTTCACCCAGTTAGTGTTGTGACCATTTTATAAATCAGATAGGAACTGGTTCCAAAAATTGCCCGTTCCTCGGATCCACTGTCATCCAGTGATAGCTAGTCACCGGGACAAAGTAACCGGAACAGGCAATGACTTCATATGTACCTAATATATAACCGCTTGATACTTATAAAATGTTATACAACTACGCATTACCGTCAATCTTTCCAAATCCGAAACAATACTCAAATTCACAAATTCAAAGTACTTATACCTAGGTGGGGCACTCCCCCATGCGAGCTGCTGACTGAAGCGGCGACATCTTTTGACGAATTCTTGAATTCGAAACCGAATTACAATGGTAGTTTTGTTTGAAATTTCAAGTACACAGATGTTATTTGTACGCCGTGGCGTCAGACATGCATTCGAAGCCGGGTTCTGAAGTCCAACCACGCAGACGCTACCATATAATAGATACTGTTCGATAATAATATTTTGGATGATTTGTATAGCGCCGTTTTTGTGAAAAATCATCTCCAGGACCCTGTACAAACTTATAATATTTTCGTTATTTGTTTTTTGGGTGTTATGCTGTGTTGCGCTACATCTTTAGCCAACGTTTCGGACAGCGTTGCAGTGTCCATCATCAGGGCAGATCCGGTAGATGTGTGTGTAACACGGCATAACACCCCAATAACAAATAACGAAAATACTTTTGGCCGTGAAAATTTAAAAACGTATCCAAACTTATAATATACTCGTATTTCTACAATTTTACTTCCAACTACAAACTAGACAAACCATTAGCTAAAACAACTTATGCCTAAAAATTGCATCCACCGCGACCGGTTCATTGATCACTGATACGAAACTATATTAATTTACAATGATTTGACTAATGAACGTGATGCTGTGTAAAAATGTACCAATATACATGGTTTTATTTATACTCTACTAGCAGACCCGGCCACGCGTTGCTGTGGCTAATGAAATACAACGCCATTACCCAACCTTTATAAAATCTGATTTTAATATTTGAATTTCTCGGCTTTTCTCTACTATAATAAGCATGTTTTATGCATATTAACCTTCCTCTTGAATTACTCTATCTATTGGTGCAAACCCCATGAAAATCCGTTGCGTAGTTTAAAAGATCTATGCGCACATACATTTTGAGCGACTTCATTTTATACTATGTAATGATGATACAGGCAGAACAGCGTCGGCTGCTGTTCTGAGAGGATACTTGATTGAAAGACTTAGATTTTTAATAACATGGTGATCGTTTATTGTCTTGTTGTAATTATTATAGTAATACTTCTAAGGATAAACGATCTTCCAATCTGAAGGTGAGTTTTGATCTGAAGAGTTCCTTAAAACCTAAAGACTTCATATATCTACCTTCGGCAATGAGACCATGTGACCCGAAGATCCCATAGACTACATCATAAACTATTATGACACATTACAAAAGGGAATTTTATTAAGGGTGATACGGGACATGGTTCTGCTGATGAGGGCTCCGTTGAAACCTCTTTTCAGGTACACGCCTGCGTCGTTTATGAGAAAGAAACTAATCAACTAAATAAGGAATGCCAAGTTAAAATCCCAAATTGAAGTAACAATGCTATCTAGTGGCATTGCTGTGTATTTTTCGTACAGCAAAATTGTTTTAACAACAACCAATTCAGTCAAAAAAATGTGGCGGTTTATTTGGTCATTTATGGCAGTCAAAACCATGGTCGTCCCAGCGCAAATATATAAAAAATACTGACGATTGTGGGAAAAAGCATTAGCAATGAATGTCAGAGACAAAATTAAATTCTGATTTATACAAATTTATCTTCGAGAGTTATTTCTAGATTTACCAGGAGTGGTATTTAAATATGATTCAAACAGTGTTTTTTTACGTTAGCTTCACACAAGAGGCCCTGGAGAAAATAATTCCCCTCAGATACGTCATCTTTGGGGATGTTGTGTGGAAGGACTTTTAATGAAAGGAAGGAGAGGAAGTTATGGGAAGGAAAGAAGAAAAATGTAGTAATCTGGGATCAGTATCCTACAAGAGTATCTGCTAGAGTGATCAAAAGGTTTGTCTCAACCAGCCTCACCCGATCTGGCCTGCCAAGCAGCTGGTGGGTAGATGCATACACAGTAGATGCATACACAGCCAAGACCCGGACAAACTTCACCGAATGAACCCGGGCACCCCTGCTATGTCATCAAACGTAGCGAACCACTTTGGGTGACCTATGGCAGAGGTGTTGGTTATTCAATAAATGGTTCCCGGGGCGGCGTACCCATATCCGCCTTTGCACCGTTACCGAGGGGATCAATGACGCTAGTTCCTCGGAGCATCTTCCATTGTAATACCGGTTGAACAAGGACAGCATTCCCACCTGACATTCCCGCATGTGCTCTAAAAATTGCAATCCGCGTGTTAGTAAGGAAAATCATCAAACGGATCGCCCGTTTCTGCACAGAATCAAGTTTTTTTTTTTTTAGGTATTTTGGAGCTCCAGACCAGAGGTGGCTGCCAAATTCAACCGTGGGGCGCACTTGAGATGTGTATAGGGTTAGCAAATGTGTACTATTAAAGTATCTGCGAGCCCCGTACAGTACGCCCAGTTTCTGAGAGGCAAACAAGAGGGAAAAACCAGACAAAACCGTAAGTATGTCATTTTTAATTAAATTTTTAGCCGTGATGACTCTTTTCTACAAAAAAAGTTTAAATTGATTTCGAAAGATTGTACTTTTATCTGGTAAAGTTATGTTATAAATTATGAGAAAATATGTTTATTTTTGGCATAATAAGGTTGTACCGCAGGTCGTTGGCAGATTTGTTAATTTTCCAAAAAAAATTTGTAATATACAACACACATTTCAAATCATATAATCATGCAGTTAAATAATTCAATAAATGATCTGGGAAAGCTATGTTTCAGAATTGTAATTTTAGTTTAAATAAAATCATTAAAAAAAAGACCCGCGCACGTGTTTTGTGACGAAAATACTTTAGTTTGTCTATTTATTTACCGCCTTACAAACAAACTCTTTTTTACATTATTATTTTGCTTAGACATATTGAATAATTATAAATACTTATGATCAAAAAATTATATTCAAACGTACATAATTATAATCACCCCTCTTTCAGCATTTTTGAATGTAGGTCTAAATTATAGCAAATTTTTAATGAAATAAATCGATATTGAGTTATTAAAAAAAAAAGCTGGTAAGGAGAATAATTAATCGTTCACATTGGAACCGCCTTGTACGATCGTAAAAACATCCTTCGACAAAATTTGAATTCTCGGCCGCTGGCTGGTTAATGGCCCTCAACTCTGGCTTCGATGGAGCTCCTGTACCAGAGCTAGTCACTTAGAGTTACACCAAGCATATCGATGGAGGTCCTGTTCGGAAGGTTGCTACCGTTGAAGGAGACTAGATTTTCATTTCGATCCCTTTTAGACTAACTAACTAACTAACTAACTAACCATCACGCCGTTTCCCCGCAGGGGTAGGCAGAGAGGACGGACCGCCAAACATCCCGGTCTTGGCACACATTCCTTGCCTCGTTTACATTCATACAACGTCTCATACATTCTCTTCTATTATTCTGACTCTTGACATGGCCCGACTCAAGTATCTGATTCACTTGGTCGTGCCATGTCTTTCTTGGGCGTCCTCGACTTCTTCTACCATTCACATTTGCTTCATATATTCTCCTTACACTCCTTTCCTCGTTCATTCGCTCTACATGCCCAAACCATCGGAGCGTTCCTTTCTTGATCTTACTCATCACGCTTACATCAGCCTTGCATTCTTTGCGGATTTCCACATTTCTCACACGATCATACATGGTTTTACCACACATACGCCTCAGGGATCTCATTTCTACAGCGTTCAGTCTACTTTCATCCTTCCTCTGCCAGTTCCATGCCTCACTGCCATACATCAGGGTAGGTACCAGTACTCCATTATGGACGGCTAGTTTCGCGTCTTTGGACAGTTTTTTGTTGCTGCCAACGGCGTTCAGTCCTCCATTAATAGAGTTACCTGCATTCACCCTTCTTTCAATATCTCTATCAGCCTTCCCATCTCTCGTAAACATACTTCCCAAATAAACAAACTCATCCACCTGCTCCAAGTATTCATCATTCACAACTATATTGCATACTGTTTTCGTACTCTCTCTTTCAAACACCATGACTTTAGACTTACTTACATTCATCATTAACTCATTCTTCATGCATACTTCGTTCATTCTTGACACGAGAGACTGTAGATCTTCCATACTGTTAGATATCAGCACCGCATCATCAGCATACAACAGGCAACATACTTCTAGATTACTCAATTTCGCACCCAATCCCATCTCTTTCAATTCTTGCATACAATTATCCATATATAGATTGAATAACCACGGCGACATTACGCAGCCTTGTTTAACACCTTTTGTGATGTCAAACCACCCCGTAAAATCGCCGTTCACCCTAACACATGCAACGCTTCCCTCATACAGAGACGCAATTGCCTGTATGAGATACTTATTCACTCCATACTTGGACAATACCTTCCATAGCTTTTTCCTGTCAACTCGGTCGTATGCTTTTTGTAGATCTACAAAGGCACAGAAGAGTTTCTGTTTTTTTGCAAGAAACTTTTCAGTGAGCATACGCAATGAGAAAATCTGGTCCATGCATCCCCTTCCACTCATAAAAGCACCTTGCACATCCCATATTTTATCTTTTGTTTCCATTCTTACCCTTTCAATCAATATTCTACCATACAACTTGCCCACTGTACTAAGAAGGCTAATAGCCCTATGATTCCCACATTCCATACGTGACCCTTTACCTTTGTACAATGGCATGATTACAGCCCTTCTCCAATCTAATGGCGTGTAACCCTCCTCTAAACATTGGTTAAAAAGTCTGCACAACCATGTGAGAATAATACGGCTATCTCCTTTAAAGTATTCGGCAGCAATATTGTCGAAACCCACAGCCTTACCATTTTTCATACATTTAATAGATTTTTTTATTTCATCCATGCTGATTTTGGTAACATTCACTCCATCATCGTTCATAACCGATTCACCGCTTGGATCACAGTCACTCGGGTTACTTTCGAAGACCTCCTCGAAATATTTCATCCATCTCTCTTTAATTTCATTCTCATTCGTCAACATTTGTCCATCTTTCGATTTTATCACTTTCATGCTTCCGTTCTCTGGTCCACTCCGGGATCTTTTGACCTCCTTCCAAAACAGTTTTATGTTTTCTTGGAAGTGGTTTGTCATTTTGATTCCCTCTTCTTCTTCCAGGCGTTTTTTCCGTTCTTTCACCCCAACACTTACTCTTTTCTTGCATACCTTATACACTTCTTTCGCTCGATCTCTCTCTTCGCTTGAAACACTGCCAGTCGCTATCAGATGTAACCATGCTTTCTTCTTCTCTGAGACCAGTGCTTTGATCTCATCATCCCACCATGCATCACCTTTTTTCCTACCTTGCTTACTTATTCCACACACGTCTCTAGCAGATTCGCATAGACTCACCTTAATGTGGTTCCATGTTTCCTCTATGCTTAGACCGTTCATTTCCTTCTCATTCAATCTCATTTCTGCACACTTCTCATACTCACTTCTGACATACTCGTTTTGTAGTTTTTCTATTTTGATTCTAGTTGGAGCTGATACCGTTTTCACCTTAGAGCGCCAGCCGCGAAAGAGGTTTACTTTTGACACCACCAGAAAGTGGTCAGTTTCAACCTCAGCCCCTCTGAAAACTCTTGTGTCCTCGGTAACGGCTCTCAACCTAGAGTCAATTACTACAAAATCGATTATTGATCTTTCAATTCCTCTTTCCCACGTATACTGATGGATACCTTTATGATCAAAGAAAGTATTTGACACAAAAAGGTTCCACTCTAAACATACCTCAAGTATTCTGTTTCCATTATCATTCGTTCTTTTATCCCCGAATATACCTAAGGCCGAATCAAATCCGTCACGTCTAATACCGACCCACCCATTCAAATCGCCCGCCATAATAATCCTTTCATTCAACTCTTTTAGTCTCATAACATCATTCACACCAGTCCAAAAATCATCTTTCACTTCGTCACTTTCAGAATTAACAGGAGCATAGCAAATAATAAGAAACACCCTTGTTAAACCAATTTTGAATCGGATCCACATTATTCTTGGAGTTACACATTCAAACTGCAACATACATTCAACCATTCTGGGAGACAGTAGCGCTGCAACACCCTGACAAGCCCTCTCCGTGTCTGGTCTCCCAGACCAGATGACGAACTTATCATCATGCTGCAATGTACCGCTCCCCTTTTTCATACTCTCAGTTATACAAAGTACGTCCAAACATTTGCCTTTCATTGTATCACATAATTCATTCATCTTTCTTTCCATCCCTCCTCTTATATTCCATGTGCCAATTCGGCATTGCTCACGTTCCGTCCTCCTCTTTGCGCCACCGAAGGGTTGGCGATGTGATGAACGCCAGAGCTTATTCATAACTCCAGAGCTTACCAATGTATACAGCCCATAGTACTCGCAAATAATGTACCTTTTTAGTAGTGAAAGCATTTTTACCGTTCATTCAGTATGTTTTACGTGAAAGAGTAATAAATATACATCCGTACAAACCTTCGCTTTTATAATATTAAAAGGATAGTAAAGCAAGAGGATCATAAATAGGTCAAAATTCGAGCACGACCTGCAGATCAGCAGGAAGCTGGCTGCATGTCCGCATGGCAGCAGAGCATTCTGGTCGCTTGCGGGCTCAATTGTAGGTTGCAGGTTGCAATTTCTGCAAACCCAGTCTGCCACCTCTTACCATACCTAACGGCTCTACTGCTGCCAAAAAGGCTAACTTATTAGGCACTTGTTGGTGAAAAACTCGACCCTCGATGATCAAGGTGCTATCCCGTCGTCCGTTCCTCATTGCAGTTATCATATGAAAGATATGATTGGGTCTTTGAAACATTAAATTCTAAGAGGTTGTTCTTGCCCCAAGAAAAAACACTCTTGAGGTAACCGGCCATTCTTTGCTTCAAAGCCTTCCGAGACATTGGGGTTTGTGTGCCCTTTGGAGGCTTGTCAAACAAAAATCTGTCATGGACTGTACTGTCATTCGCGTAACAATGAATCGGTGCACATGACAAGAGGTCATTGATGTGCAACAGAAACAAAGTCGGAGAGGAGACATAACCGATCCCTGTGGGACGCCAGCATTTACCGAATGCGAAGAAGAGGTGAAACCGTCAGGACCGCCTGAATCGACCTCTTCCTCAAAATGTCGGCAATCCACGTACACAAGGGTGCGGGAAGTCCGTAAGAAGGCAGTTTGACAAGCCCATGAAGCCAAAGCCTGTCATAGGCCTTGGAAATGTCCAATGCAACCGTTTGGGTCTCACCAAAACGTTCCAGGCACCGCCTCCAAACACACGTCACGTACGTGAGAAGATCACCGCACGAACGGTTCCGTCGGAATCCGAATTGACGGTCGTTAATATTTTTTTTCTTCTGGAGGCATGTGAGCAGTATATCATTGATCACACGTTCCATCACTTTTGACAGATGTGATCGCTATGGGGCAATAGTTGGCCGGGTTGTAGCCGTCACCCTTCTTTGGAAAAGGATGAATGATCGCTTTTTTCTAATCAGAAGTCACAGAGCCAGACTTTAGGGACATTTTGAAAAGCTTCGTCAAAATTGGAGCGATTTCTGCAGCGCACCTCTGCAATACCAGGGCAGGTATTCCGTCAGCCTGCTAGCTTTATCAATCCCTCGTAAGACTTGGAGTACATCCCGATGCCGGATCCTCAGATTTTTCATATGATAACTGCAATGAGGAACGGACGACGGGATAGCACCTTGATCATCGAGGGTCGAGTTTTTCACCAACAAGTGCCTAATAAGTTAGCCTTTTTGGCAGCAGTAGAGCCGTTAGGTATGGTAAGAGGTGGCAGACTGGGTTTGCAGAAATTGCAACCTGCAACCTACAATTGAGCCCGCAAGCGACCAGAATGCTCTGCTGCCATGCGGACATGCAGCCAGCTTCCTGCTGATCTGCAGGTCGTGCTCGAATTTTGACCTATTTATGATCCTCTTGCTTTACTATCCTTTTAATATTATAAAAGCGAAGGTTTGTACGGATGTATATTTATTACTCTTTCACGTAAAACATACTGAATGAACGGTAAAAATGCTTTCACTACTAAAAAGGTACATTATTTGCGAGTACTATGGGCTGTATACATTGGTAAGCTCTGGAGTTATGAATAAGCTCTGGCGTTATGAAATTATTTATTATATGTTTATTGTCCAGATGGAAAGCAAAGAGTTGCTAAGTAATTATTTGACGTGCGCTGTCATTTGTTATTTATTTAGGTTACTGTGGAGATCCCTTTGATAATAAAAATTCAAATTTGTATAAAATACTAATCTACACTAATATTATAAATGTCTATACTAATATTATAAATGCGAAATTGCGCGTGTTTGATTGTTACGTTTTAATAGGTGGCACGCGAGCTGTTTGAAAAATTAATGTAACGGGTATGGAAGGGGGGAGGGGGGATAGGGAAGGTGGAGGAGGGAGGCGGAGTGGGAAACCCCCTAATACTATGCAAGCGAAGCCGGGGGTAAAAGCTAGTTCATTTATATAATTGGTAGGGAAATTAATATTACTCACAAAAAATGACAAAATAGCCTCATCTTTAATTAAATAAAAAATTGTATTTATAAATCCTATATTTAATTATAAAATAACGCAAATACCCGTACTAGATATTTGCTACAGCTTTTGATAATAAAGTAGTTTCTTCAAACACAGCTAACTTATTTTGTGGTATCAGTTCCTTATTAGGGATCAAAGTCTCACTGGCTCCGAAACGTTGGGAGCAAATGGGATTCACACACAAGTAAAAATGGAAAGATCTTCCAAAATGGGCTTTCGATGGAAATAGATTTAGACAAATTATTTCATAATACAATTACACTGCAATTACTTATACACTCTACTTTTACGCACGTTCGGAAAGACTCGGCGCCGCCCGACCATCTCCGAACAAACGCGATCTTTTCGTGTGGCGAAAAGATACCAGCAGACCCAACCACACGTTGCTGTGACTAACGAAACACAACGACATCTAATGATAACGCAATTATCCAACCTTTATAAGCAACGCCATCTGTTAATTTGCACAAATATCAAATCCAGATCGCCCGCTTGCCAGCCCGCTGCCTATCGCCCGCAGCCCGCTGCCCCTGCCACATATATTTTATATTTCAACCAATTTAGACAAAACCTTGACAAATTATATGCCTAGAAACCTTCCTCATGAATCACTCTATCTATTGGTGAAAACCGCATGAAAATCCGTTGCGTAGTTTAAAAGATATAAGCGTACAGACAACGGGAGCGACTTTACTTTATACTATGTAATAATGATGATATAAGATGCGCCAAAATCATAAAAACTATAGCCAATATTCCAAAATCATTAATAGTTTCATAAATTGTAGGCATAAAATGATTCAGAACCACTTTCATACCAAGGGCAACAAAACCATTGTTGACCAGTGTTATTGATCAAAAAATTCCGAGTTGCCAACGATGAAATTAATACGCAAATTGTGATTGAAAATGATTTATTAATTAACTAATTAATCATTTTAGTACAACTCCACTTGGAAGGACCATTATTGCACAATTAAACCAATCTTGATGTAAATCTACAACAAAGAGCTTACGCTCGAATCATCACCATTGTGCGTTTTGCAATACCATTACCTCTATTAGTAAATGCATTGAGAAATTAATTGTGCTAATGGTGTTTGCAATTCTGAGAAAGGCAGTCAATTTCACACAAAACAAATATATTATTGCCTTTCAACTAATTAAATCTATAACTAATCCATTTGTTTGTCTAATTAAAAACTAGCCAATTCATCGCATTATTTGCAAGAAACTCTGCTTCGAATTTACGACATTCGTCACAACCCAACTTCAAAGTGGATAGGTAGGGTGACGGCCTCCGTGATCAAGGGGTAAGGCTTCTGGGCGTGCGCAAATAAATTTTAATTGATTAATTTATGTTATTTCACAGTAAAATCTTTTAAATAATATTTAGTATATTTGCGGAACGTTCCAGAGTGAAAGACACTCTCAGCAAAGCCCTGGTGTAAGACCACCATTCAGAATTGAAACGTTGTCTCTTCTTCTTCTTTCGTATGGTGGGGGTCAGAGGGGGACATCTAGGTCTGCGAGCCAGTCTAGGTCCTCTGGCGCTGCCCTATGGACCTCATCAATCTATCAATATCCTAATGAATGAAGCGGCCATTCGTTGACTCACATGCATCATGTGAGCACAACGGCTATGGGAGCACCTTATCCTATTGATGGCGAACCAGAGTTTGCGAGGCAATGAGAACACAGGCTGTCTCTCATTGGGGTCTTGAAATGGCTTTAGCCGTATTTGGTGACCAGATCTGACTTTCACCAACTTCCTACCTATCTTACTATACTACTACTATCTTCAGCCTCACAATCGGGGATGTGAGGCTGAAGGTAGTGGGGATGGGAAACCCCAATCGGGGATGCCATAGTCTCCAGTGGTTCTAGATGGGAGCAGCTGAGATTCTTGTGTTTTTTAAATTTTCGGTTGAAAAAACATCTAGGTAAGTCCAATTGACTTTGTACTAGATTAAATAGAATAAAGGTTTGATGACTTTTAATATTTCCGTTATTTGTTATTGGGGTTTTATGCCGTGTTGCGCTACCTCCTTCTTTAGCCAACGTTTCGGACAGCGTTGCAGTGTCCATCATCAGGGCAGATCCGGTAGATGTGTGATATGATTACCGAACAAAATAGTTGACTGCCCGGAGCCATTTAAGACTGTGAGGTCATTTAGAGTACCTACAAGTAGGGAGGGGAAGGGGAAGGAGATAGGCAAGAAAAGTACCTGGCCATTTCAAACAACAACGTTTCGATACTGAATATTGATCATTTAATTTGGGTGGCGGGAATGGGTACCGCCACACCGGGAACCTTCATAACCACCTCACCTCTGCCATAGGTCACCCCAAGTGGTTCGCTACGTTTGGTGATTTAGCAGGGTTGCCCGGGTTCATGGGGTGAGGTTTGTGTAGGTCTTGGAGGCGGATGACCTGGACCCACTGGACTCCAGATTCCTACCCACCCCTTAAACCCTTTTTCTTCCCAGAACTCTCCCCGCCTTCCTTTTCTTAAAAATACCCTCCACACAGCATCCTCAAAGATGACACAGGCCCCGAGGGAGATTATTTTCCTCAGGGCCTCCAGTGTGGAGCTCATGTAAAAAAAAAATCACAGTGCACATAAATATTTCACTTCCTCAACTAAACTTCTTCTAATTTGTAAGTAGGTACTTAAATACCTGCCTTTTTAATTAACAAATACGATGATTTCACATTTGAAAAAAAGAAACATTATATAATGAGTCAAGTTTTTGGACCGTTAATTCGTGGTAGAATTCCATTGTATTAGAATTGAAATAAAACACTTTTGCACTTTCTTCCATTTATTTATTTTCACCAGGACCGGTTTCACCGGACTACGTACATTTTCAGACTAGTAGTTAAATTCTTATGCTACGGAATTTATACAAACTTAGGTAGGGGTACACAACATTGTCTCTATATAATCAATGTTTCTATTTTGTTAATTTAAGGTATTATAAGTGAAATTGTTAATTTAAGGAACATAAAGGTAATCATAAAGTTTATTATAAAGTTTATTTCTACCTACATGTACCTTAAATTAACAAAATAGAAACATTCACTATATAGAGAATTGTGTACCCCTGCCTAAGTGTGTATAAATACCGTAGCATAAGAATTTCAACTACCAGTCTGAAAATGTCCGAAGTAGGATGAAACCGGTCCTGGTGAAAATAAATAAGTGGAACGAAGTGCAACAGTATTTTAATTTCAATTCTAATTAAATAATATTTGGACACCGTATCACGTTATAAATATGTTTAACACTTTCTTAGGTTAGGTTAGTTTAAGTTCGTTTAGGTTAGGTTTGGTTGAGTAAGGTTAGAGGTTTTCAATGTGAGAGGCAGATATGCGTACCGCCGCCCCGGGAACCATTTATTGGACAACCAACATCCCTGTCATAGGTGGCCCGAAGTTGTTCGCTGCGTTTGGTGACTTAGCAGGGTTGCCTGGGTTCATAGGGGTGAGGTATGTCCGGGTCTTGGCGGTGGATTCGTCAGCCAAACCTACTGCGTGGCAGGCTGGATCGAAAGAGACTGGTTGAGGGAGACCTTTTGCCCCCTCTCTCGGAACATCGCCTTCAAAGGACGGATTAATACCTTCGTCACTCCTGGACGAACTAATCCCCAAATTCCTACCATTTTTCTTTCTCAGAACTTCCCTCCTTCCTTTCCTAAAAAGGCTCTCGTTACAGCATCCCCAAAGATAACATAGGCCCTGAGGGGAAACATTTTCTTCGGGGCTTCCTGAGTAACTATTTTAAAAAATGGGGTTAATATTATTTCTTACTTTTTCTTTATCTCCTCTTCTTCTTTATGTTATATTACTTACGATATTATTTGTTTTGTACATGAAAAAAAAAATAATAAATAAACACTTCAGATTTTTTGACCGAGTTAAATCTTTCCCACAGAAAAAACTTAACCCTTTCACACACTTTTCCACAAATGATCATCTAGTCAATCCACGCCATGCAATTGCACTATATAAGTACAATAAATACAAAATAATACAAGAACAACATGTCCTAGAGACTAAATGGGAAAATAATTCACCGACTCCAGATATTTTCATATCAGAGGGTTCGGCTCGGTGGAACTCCTAATTGGACCTATAAATCCTACTGATCCCTCAATATAAATATTTAAAAAATCTTTTGTAATCCTTCATGTATTTAAAATGATGGTTTTGCATTTTTATATATAAATTCTTTGACAAATCTAATATGCCTACATTTTGAATGAGAGAGCTAGGTATAATAATGCCAGTAGCCGAAACAACAAATAGTAATACTTTTATAGTCCGACAATGCCAAATTCTTATAATCTCATTTCCTAAATGTGTATATATATTTTTTATTTTTTCAGAAACAGATTTTTTAATATTATAGGAATATTAAAAAATCTGTTTCTGAAAAAATAAGAAATATATATACACATTTAGGAAATGGGAATAGCAACATCAATGACGTAAAAATTATTATTTAAGTTTTATTATTATTATTTTCTATTATAGTTATTATTTTATTTATCGTAGTTATTATTTTCTTTTTTAAATTTATTTTTCTTTTTTATTGTTATTTTTTATTATTTGTTCTAAAAATAAAAAAAGAACAAACTGCGGTTTGTTCGTTTTGTTATTAATTCATCCATATGCCTGAATTAATTACAAATGTTTTTTCATTGTTTTTTCAGTCTTTTTGACACAAGCTTTTATCTCAAAAAAGGTGTAAAACGAATTTAATCAACGTATCTTTTAAAGGAAAACTTTACTTGATGTTATAACATGTAATATAATTAATTGTATCATTATATACCTAATAAAAAAAAATAAAAATTCTGAACAATATTGTTCTAATTTCTAACCATTTAGAACTGACCAAAACCACAACCATTCAAATTAAGGCCATACATTATTATATCGAGCAAAGAGAGACAAACATGGAAAAAATTCGCGAAAATGAAATAAATAAAGCTTGTCGGAAATGTCGGTTTTCCAATTGCGAATTAAAAACAAAACAACGGGCGGATATTTGAAAAACAACAGCGCTTCCTGTCAGACTCACAATGGCCATTGTATCCGCAATAAAAATGGAGCCGATCCGCGTTATTGTATCCTCTACACCCTACACCCTCCATCACACCCATCTGACCCGTCACTCGCATCGCGACATGATGCAGTGAGATGACCCATATCCCACCCATGATCAAACAACACACAGCTGGCTCCATACAGAAAGCTAACCAGCCTGCGACCAGAGGCGTGCAGTGTGCTTTCCCGGTTCCTACCATTTTTTTAAATTTTATTTAATACTAGCTTACCCGGCCAGCGTTGCTTTGGCTAATGAAGAACAACGCCACCTACTGGATGATTATCCAACCTTTTAACTCATACCGCCATCTGTTAATTTGCGTACAAATCAAATCGATCGGTCGCTCCATTTTATAGCGAGTTCGCGGTATGCGATGCTATGCCACTTAATAAAGAAATTGTTTTTCCCTGCGTGTCCTTTCCCATTAGTCCCGTTCCCCTTCCACTCGCGCGAACCCCCCCTCCCGAGTTCCCCTCCCCTTCCGAGTTCCACTCCCCCTTCCCGCATTCCATTCGTTTCGTCCCGGTAGATTCAGGTTTCAAACAGCTCGCGTGCCACCTATTGCAATTTTTTTATACAAATTTTATAATGCCAGAACTCACCAGTATATATTGAAACCTTCGCGGGCATGCACACATCAAATCCCAAAAGTTTGAATGAAATAGGTAAAGTCATTCGGAAGTTATGCGCGTACATACATTTAGACGATTCATAGATAGATATATAGATTTTTTTTATATGTTTAACAGATTTGTTAAATAATAATATCCTTTCGATACATAATAATAGCCTTTCCTCAGCATAAAGAGACAAGGCTTTTGTGTTTGGTGAGGGAATTCATGCTCAAGTACCTATATGCTATCATTTAAGTAAATAATAATATTGCAACTAATAACAATAGATATGTAAGAAAAACTCGAGATATATCATTAAACAGTTTTAAATGAAATATTAATAATTAGTAGAGACACTGATTCATAGCTTTAATTTTTAAGAAATGTAGCATTAATTATTGAAAAAATAGCTTTTGTAGCTTTAATTTTGCGTTTTCATAGCGTTTATAGCTAAATAGGATAACGTCAAGGAATGGGAGTCGGCAAGAGGGGAAAAACAATTAAATTGGCAAAATCACTTGAAACATTTTATTATTGGTTGAAACTCAACATGGCACATGTTTCTACAGTAGAGTGTGTCATGTTCGTTCTACGATCTGTCAATATAAGATTATAGCAACTAAAAAACTTTCTGCGTCAACACTATTCACAGGGGCCCACACAGTCATCAGAGCTGCCTCAGCAAACTCTCTGTGAACAATTTTTACAGCTAAGAGTAGCTGAATTATGTCTACAGTGACTCCATCCCTCACTTGCTCTACAAGCTGTCTTTGAAAATATCTGTTACCTTCCAGGAATTTACTGTCATCAACAGATTTAAACGTTGGGGCAAGCCTACTTTTACTTGCTAAAAGAATAGACATTCTGACCTACAATTGCAGGATTGAACATTTTATTACCTGCGTGCTCAAGAAATTGATTAGTGCTGTTGTCTTGACGGTTCAGCATATGAGATGCCAGTTTCCCAGAACCTGAAATTTGTACCTTTGCTCGCATTACCAAAAAAGTTCGCATTTTGTTGGGTTTTGTTGTAAAAATCGCTGCTATTTCGCGTTTTAAAGTTTTGTCGCTAAAAACACCATTTATCGCTTTAATTCGCGAATATATCGTTAATGCGATGAATCAGTGTCTCTAATAATTAGTAATGTACTCTTACAGTTGTTTCAGGTAATTTTTAAAATTTAATTTGGAATTTATGTTAATTTTCGATAACAAGTTTTTACCAATCTAACTGTTATTTTTAATAATAATAATAATTCAATTTTTATTTTACAACTTCTGAAAGTAATTCCCATCAATTCCCATAATTGAAGAAGAAGATGACACTAATAATCTAAACGAAAATATGAAAGAGAACAGAACACAGGAAAATAAAAGATAACTTTCCCAACTGCGACTCGAACCCAGAACCTCTCGTCTTACCGGAATTAGCACCTTATCCAATTAGACCACTGCCACCTCTTTTCTTTTTCTTTTCCTGTGTTTTGTTCTTTTTCATATTTTCGTTTAAATTATTAGCATTATCTTTGTCTTCAATGATGTATTAAATAAATGGGAATAACATTAAAAAAAATGATTCAGTTAAATTTTTACAAAAAGGTCAATAGGTGTTCCATATATTTACCCGAAACACTACGTAGGTTACAAACCAATTCTGAGAACGATTGTTTCCAATGAAAATGGTAGTTGCAAATAATATGGAATAAAGGTTTATCGGTTGGGAGAGATATTTTTAGTAAGGCTGTTAGTGAAAATCTCCAGAATGTGCCCAACTAAGTACTTGTTTGCTTATTCCAAAGATATTCAAATACAGAATAGATATGCTATGGTGTCCGCGCAACTGTCACCGGACTACGCGCTAATTAGCGTAGTTTTCATACAAAAAGAATTTGTTCATTTCGTTGATTTTTTGAAAATGTGCATTAATATTGGTTAACAATATATTTTGAATAAGGAAAGAATTCGTTCATTTAGTTTAACTTTCGTTTGGTTTATTCATCAATTATTTGTTCTTTTAGTTTATTTGTTAATTGGTAAACAATATCGGCGACACCCGAAAGCGCAGACCCGCATAGTAAAAACAGCAGATAGCACATCTACTTATATTTCAATATCTTTGGCTTATTCACTAACCCATTTAGTAGATATCTATTATAAGTGCTTGTCTGATGTATTTTTTTTCTTTTTTTCCTTTATTTTTTCCCATTATATCTTGATACATTTCAAAAGTAATTTTTTCATATTTTCTAAATATGTATAACACTAGCAGACCCGGCCACACGTTGCTGTGGCAAACGAAACACAACGCCATTACCCAACCTTTATAAAATCCACACCAGCCGCTTGCCAGCTGCCCGCTGCCTGAATTGAATATTTGAATTTTTTGGCTTTGCTCTATCTAATGTTGAAAACCGCATGAAAATCCATTGCGTAGTTTAAAAGATCTATGCGCACATACATTTTGAGCGACTTCATTTTATTCTATGTAATGATAACATAAGATAAAAATAATGTAAAAAGTAAAAAATATATATAAGTCTAAAGTAGATAATGGGAACCCACTAAGGCGCTGCCTGTGCGTGGGTAATATTAACTAAAGTGCTAAATTACACCAATAAGTTTGCGGTACAAGTAAAAAATGTAAATTTCAAAGTGAAAATTTAAAAATACAGGTAATGTATGTTTGAAAATATTGGAGTAACAAAGTGACACATACAAGTTAGTTGATTTTTTGTTACGGTTTCAAGAAGATAAATAAAGTTAGTCTTGCATAGAGTTTATAAAAAAAGTGTTTCAACATCTGCATCATTTAGCCATAATTTTAATTATTTTGTGTATGTGTCATTTGAATGTGTTTTGGTAAAAGATTAAATGTACGAGGACCAATAAAACTGCCATGTGTTTGCATTAATTTGGTTTTGATTTGGGGAACTTGAAACACATTATTAGTCCTTTTGCTAATTCTATTTTCGTTTTTTACGAAACAATTTTTGTTTTTAAATAAATATTTCATTGTTTGCAATCTAAATAATTTGCGGATATTGAATATTTTTGTCTCTTTGAATAATAACTCTGTCGGGAATGATTTACTTCTATTATACATAATTTTAATGATGCGCTTTTGAGCATTTTGTAAAGGCTTAATAAAAGCATCAAGCGCATCACCCAATCCTACAACGCCGTAGATTATTGAAGATTGTACCAGGGAAAAATAGATCATTTTTAAATTTGCCAAGATTGAGTACTTCCTTCCTTTTCCACGCGATCGTAACAACAGTTGATACGGCAAAAGCCATGCCTCACACGCGCCCGTATCAGCCCTTGTTACGCTAACTTCGACTGCCGATATAACAGCGCTACTATGTCACAGTATTTTTTCCCGCTCGCTAGGATATTCGTGTAACTATCACGATGCTGACATATTCAGGCATATTTCGAAAGTAAATTTTTTTTAGTAAAAAACATCTATAATCAAGTGAATGTGTCCTCGTGCCTCGTGGTACTTGAAATATGACATATACATACCGCGTATGGGTATTGAAAAAACGGAGTAGATCAACGCGGGTAAAAAGTTAAGTCTGTAAAAAGTATATGTAAGATATCTTAATTTGGAGATGGTTTTATCAATTTGTGATTACCAGTATGTGTATCAATAGACACACCTAAATATTTAATATTTTGTACTTCGATGAGTTCATTGCAAAGTGAACGTGTTTCTTGATTGCAACTTGTGTTGTGGATTCTAATTTTTAGGTTATCATGAGGTTTTTTTTTTAATGTTTTTTATAAAAAGTTAAATAAAATGTTTTGCTACAGTTTAAAATGAGTTTGTTACATTTTAACCATGTTGAAACAAGTGCAATACATTCTTTTGCCTTAGAAAATGTTTCAATCCAAGAATTTCCGTTTACTATTATTGCCGTGTCATCGGCATAAGAAATAATTTGTCCAGGGATTACAAAATTAGATAAATCGTTTCTATACATCAAAAATAGAATCGGCCGGTAATAGGCCTCTTGCACGGATTTCATAACGACTTGGAAAAAAAATGTGTATAGATCTTTTTACTAAAATTAAGAAAATGTTTTTTAGAAATGTACCGTTTTTTTTATTTTTAAATAAATAAATCCATTATTTGGGCTCGTGACGTCACTACATGAAAATGTCCCGTCTCCGAAAATGTTCCTATTAATTTTGTAAAATTCCATACTGATTTTTTTTTATATGGCATCCCTTTGATTTCAGGCGAATTTTTGAATTCGTTCACTAGATTTATTGTTTGTTCTCTGCGAACTTATATTTGGTTTGACTTTTTGACAGATGTTGTGGAGAGAACCCCGTACATTTTAGATGTCGGTACGTGTTTTAGAGGTATAATGGTTATGGTGCTGATTTTAACAAAATCAAATTTTATAATATTCTTATTATTATTATAATTTACAAGTACAAGTACATTACATTGGATTTAGTAATAAAGATGTTGTACATTATAATGATTTATGATCAATAAGATGGATAAAGGAAAAAATATTTATGAGATGTAATATTTTTGGTATGCCTCGTTATTGGCCTGTGCCATTCGTGTGGAAAACGTTATTTTTTAAAAAATGATTTTCGGCTATGTAATTATCGTTTTATCACACCTATAAAATTATGTCTCGTCTTTCCGGTTTAAAAAAATGGTCTGATTTTTCGGATTGAAATTTTCAAAAAATCCCCAGGGTTTCAATAATACGATTAAAAAAAAATACGGAATGTCTTAGAATATTTGCCTAAACCGAAAAAAAAAATTAAAAAATGTGATGCAAGTGGCCTATTAATATTGGGCCCACCTTTCATTTTCCAAGGGGGTGTCTAAGATTTAAAGAAGTAATACCAATGCGAGAAAATAAAACTGATTTTAACTATTTTAAATTTTTCATTTTATCAATTTTATCTCCGAGGGCCTACCGGGAAGCCGGCTTAGGGGCGCGGACACCGAGTCTCGCTTGCGACTGGACTGATAGCTCCGCTTATCCTCGACGGGACTGCCGGATGACTGTAGCTCAGCTGCTTTGGTTAAGTCAAACAATCTCATCATAATATGTATTTTTTTATTCTATTAACTTTTCTTCCTACATATTAACAAACTTTATTTCAGCTACATCAGGTGGCGGAGATGAGACGCGATACTGCGAAATAAATAACTAACAACGTCTACGCACTCGCATACTGCCTGCTAACAATGTATGCCCGGACATTGGGGGTCTAGAGTCATTTTAAATAAAAAGTAGCTTCTTTATAAATAAAAAATTAGAGTCCTAACGAGTACGGTGAAGGAGGAAACCATCTGTTTCCTTAGAACGCCGTGGGAAAGTGGTGGGCAACCTCCAATGGTTTTAACGAGTTATATACGTGATATTTTATGTAGATATAGGTCGCAAGAATCGATCTTATTTTCTCGCCTTTGAATTGTTTTTGTTTATCTTATGCACGCCCTTGTTCAATCAAAGGTGGGTCCAATACATTGGGACTAACACGTCTGTACACATTGTATAATATATTAATATATGGCTCGCACAGTGGCGAATCGGTCATAAATGCCACCAGCAGCTGAGAGCTACATGCATGGCCTGCGAAATTAATTATTAGTAAAGGACACTTGATGTTGTGATATGGAGCACTGCGATGCTGTTGCTGGGTGGAGGGGAGTAGGAGAGGGATAGATGAAGGGGATTAAATAAAGGGGTTTGTTTAACTGAATAACTCTTTTATGTTCATTAGCGATTGCTAAAAGGACTTTAATTTTTCACACTGTTCCAAATAATTTGTTTTTTCAATTTTTTTATAAGAAAAACTCTCTTTTATAACGTAATTTATCATTGAAGAAGAAGATAACAATAATTATCTAAAAGAAAATATGAAAGAAAACAAGACACAGAAAACAGAAAAAAGACAATGGTCGCAACTGGTTCTCGAACCAAGACCTCTCGTCTAACCGGGACGTGCACGTTAACCGATTTCTCTATTGCTCCCTTCTGTCAAGCCTTCATAATAGTCAATCTCATATTTCAAATTTTAGAATTAACAATATTATTTTCAACTAATTATTTTTCCATATTAAGGGCAACTACCCTTTTATTGGAAACATTCTAAGAATTGGTTTGTGTCCTGGATAGCGTCTCGGATAAAAGTATTCGAATTTATTCATACGGATCTATTGACTCTTTATAAAAGTCTAAATGAATATTCAATTTTTTTACAAGAAAAACTATCTTCTATAAAAATGGTCCCAGTTGCGACCATTGTCTTTTTTCTGGTTTCTGTGTCTTGTTCTCTTTCATATTTTCGTTTAGATTTTAGATTATTATTGTTATATTCTTCTTCAATGGTTTGTTTTTTATTTAATTTTTTTGAATATTCAACTGTAAATGCAATTAATCATTGAAGACAATATGCGATTGTCAAACAAAATAGGTATGTGCAAAAGAAAAAACAGAAAAAAAATCGGTCGCATCTAGGATTTGTACCCAGGACCTAAGGTTGCCCTACCATAGAACAAATTCGATCCTATCCCCTACGCTCATATTTAACTGTATAATACTTCGTTTTAGATCCAAAAACATTATATTTATCGATGTGTGGAGGGTTTTTTAAGGAAAGGAAGAAGAGGAAATTCTGGGAAGGAAATAGATATGAGGAGTGGGTCAATACGTCCAGGAGTGACGGACGTATGAATCCATCCCTCCAACTGCGGTGCAAGGCGATGGGTCAAGAGAGTTCGGCTGGAGATGTCAAAATGTCTTCCTCAACCAGTCTCTATCGATCCGGCCCGCCACGCATCAGGTGGACAGGCGCATCTGTTGAGACACCAAACGTAGCGAACCCCTTAGAGTAACCTATAACAGAGGTGTTGGTTATCCAATAAATGATTACCTGGTCGGCGGTAACCACACCGGCCTCCCAAATTGGTTACATGTTGAAAAAACTGCTGAATAATATTCGTTAGTTCTTATTTTTAAAAGTGTTAACAGATTACTAAAAGAGTTTTTCACACCTTGTTTGCATCACAAAATTAACATTTCTCCGTGCTTTTTCTCCCCGGGGTCGCCAATCTAAGGAAAATGTTGTTGATTTAAATAATCTTCAAGACATTCTATTGCAAACATTCCGCGAAACTCCCTCTAATATACCCCATTTCCTCGGAACTAAACGCAGCCGAGTTAATTTTGAAAATAACCCAAAGCGTTTCTCTTCCTGTTCACGGATATAATATTAAGATTTTGTATTACAAAACCCGGGTGGAAAGCTCTTTCAGTACCTACGTGAAAGCGGTTGCCAACCTATAAAAGCTCGTTGCGGTGGACTGACGCAGGGAAACCAACAAAACAGCAACAAACACTTGTTAATGAAAGCTTCCTAAATGTACACCAATGGTGGCCATTGTTGCCACTATAATAGTTGACAGTGTATAGAAAAATGCGCTGGCAGCTTTGTAATCCCCACTGTGAAATGCGTGACTGATTTCAGAGCAGCACATGCTTTCAGTGGTGACCCTATAGTTGACCGCCCGAAATGATTTTTTTTTATAAACTTATAGTTTTATTTGTTCATATGAAGCAGATACTTTGTGATGTAACATTATAATATAAAATAAAACAATAACTTTGTATACACCACTTTTATTATGAATACTTTACGCCGACCGGGTTTCGCTACAATCGTAGCTTCTTCAGGGAAGTAAAATACTCTACTAACAGTAGAGTATTATACATGTTAGTAGAGTATTATACTGCTCTGAAGAAGCTACGGTTATAATCCACCTATTTTAATCCACCTATTTTTAAAGAAATTAACTTATATGTCCCAGACAAGTATACTCGTGGAAGGTCCCATACCCTTTTTTATGCTCCAAGAGCGAGGACTTCTGCCTATCAGAACGCGCCAGTCAACAGAGCGACTGAACTGCTCAACGAATCTGCAATGACCATTGACATTTTTAACGTAACCTACAGGCAGTTTAACAATTATCTTTTGACGTATGTCACAAAGTAGTGAAACTGACCTTTTTATGTGTTCTGCTATACTTTTTGTCAAATTTGTAATCTTCTCCATAATGTATTGGTGAATAACCGTTTTACGGAGAACATGAAAAATAAATAAATAAATAAAATAAATAAATAGCGAAACCCGGTCGGCGTAAAGTATAAAAAGTGGTGTTTACAAAGTTATTGTTTTATTTTAAATTGTAATTTTACTGTGCATTATTTTCCAATTTCAATTTCAAATGCACAGAAAACTATTATAAAACTAGCTGATCCGGCGAACTTCGTACCGCCTCAGAATCAAAAACTGTTGTCAACTTATTAGCTGAATTGATCTAAATTGTTTCTCCCTGCGTATCCTTTCCCCTCTCGCGTTCCCTCTCCCTCTCCCCACTCCACTTCTCCCCTTCCCCTGTCCCGCTAACCCCCCTTCCTGAGTTCCTTTCCCCCCTCCCCCCTCCCCCGGTTCACAGTTCAATATTATACCCCTTACAATATTGCTGCAGTTCTTTCAAAATAGGAGAATTCGTTCCATACAAAATGTATGGGGAAAATAATTTTCTTCGGAGTGGAACACCCTTTACTTTTAGGGGTATGAAAAATAAATGTTGGTCGATTCTCAGACCTACCAGATAAGCACACAAAATTTCATCACAATTGGTCCAGCCGTTTCGGAGGAGTATGGTAACAAACACCGTGACACGAGAATTTTATATATTAGATGAAACCTCAGGCTACCTCTAATTACAGAATCGTTAATAAAGTTAATCTTTAATATTATGAATGTGCTTGACGTTCGGTAGATACGGCAAAAACAACCCTCACTCATCTATATATTCACGAACATACTTAAATACTAAAACATACTTAAATTACTACAAATTCCTGTAACGCATACTACGTTTGGTTAACGAAACTTTAAACGTCTTGCGACAAGTAATGGCTGTGTACTTACCGAAATTCGAAGTTAAATGGAACCAAACTATAGTTTACATATATTTTAATTCAAGTGTAGGCGTATTTGCAGGTATTCTAAATTAACTAGCATAATGACAGCCTCGACACGACATGCTAGCCTGGTCGCCTAGTGAGTTATGAGAAACCTCAACATTCAACAATTATTCATTTGTTTTCTTTAAATATAACCTTTGGTTAAATGTTTATTATTTTCTGATTTTGAATTTATGTACTTATGTATCTACTTCACAAACCAATGTAGACTATTAAGGTCCGGCCTCCCATATTTCTACCGATTTATTACATATTTTTCATAAATAGCTTAAGTTTTAAAGCTTTAAAAAAAATTAAATTCTTGTGAATAATATTAAGTACATTCCCCATGACGAAAAGGCAATTATATGAAAAAAAAATGCAAATTATAAACACGTTTTTTCAATTATTCTACAAGTTACATGTATGAAAAAAATCACGGTGTTTTTTTAAATGCTATTTTAGACACTATCCACGAGATTTTTGCTCTGCTTTAAACAAGTCGTGTTTTATTAAACATTTTCGCAATTTTCTTAAATATTTTCGTTTTTAATATTAGCGCGCTCCCTCTAACATTTGTATTTACATATCTCTCCATCTTTTTCTTTATGTACCCTTTTTGCCCACCAAAAATGTTATTTTTGTTATGGTTTATTTCTTTCAACTTCAGATTTTATGTCCGGGTTAAATTTTCCCCACAGGAAAAACTAAATCCTTTTACAGACTTTTCCACAAATGATCATCCAGTCAATTAACGCTATACAATTGCACTATATAAGTATAATAAATACAAAATAATACAAGAACAACGTGTCAACCTACCAGAGACCAAATGGGAAAATAATTCACTGACTCCAGATATTTTCATATCAGAGGGTTCGGCTCGGTGGAACTCCTAATTGGACCTATAAATCCTACTGATCCCTCAATATAAATATTTAAAAAATCTTTTTTATATATTTAAAAATCTTTAATCCTACATGTATTTAAAATGACAGATTTTTGCATTTTTATATATAAATTATTTGACAAATCTAATACGCCAAAATTTTGAATGAGAGAGTTAAGTATAATGCCAGTAGCCAGAAATAAAAAAATTGGTAATATTTATAGTCTGAGAATGCCAAATTCTTTTAATCTCATTACCTAAATATGTATGTTTTCTGATTTTTTCAGAAACAGATTTTTTAATATTACAGGAATTTGGAATAGCGACATCAATGATATAAGTTTTTTTTTAATTTTGTCATGTAAAACTGGTTCCATGACAGTTCATCCTGCGACAATTCATCCGGCGACAGTTCATCCTGCGACAGTTCATCCGGCCGACAGTTCATCCTGCCGACAGTTCATCCTGCCGACAGTTCATCCCGCCGACAATTCATCCGGCGACTGATCATTTAGAAGATTTTTTCTTCAAGTAAGTATGCAAAGAGGATAAACGGCCGTACAACCTAACCTAACCTAACCTAACCTATTTAGTAAAAATATTTTTACAGGGGATTTCCACTCAAGATGCCTTCATATATAAGTATATCGATTTTGGTTGTACGGCCGTATATCCTCTTTGCATACTTACTTAATAAAAATCTTCTAAATGATCAGGTAGGATGAATTGTCGCCGGATGAATTGTCGGCGGGATGAACTGTCACAGGATGAACTGTCGGCAGGATGAACTGTCGGCCGGATGAACTGTCACAGTATGAACTGTCGCCAGATGAATTGTCGCAGGACAAATTGTCGGGTCACCGTAAAACTATATCAGGTCTTTTATGACTAATTGTTCTGTCAGTTATTATAGTTTTATTATAATATATTTTATAAAATTCATTTTCGAAAAATGAATTTGGTTCATATTCATAATATGGTACTACATTACGGCAGTCAATCAAGTTATGTTTAATTATTAAACTTTGATGAATTACTTTTAAAACCTGATTGTTCCTACTCGGACGGCGCTAATACAGAAAATCCCGATGTAATACGTTTTAAAGTTTCCGGAAAAGCCAAACATTTTCATATTATATTTCCTGGTCCTTGGAAACTTAATCACTTGACACCTGTATTTAAATCAGGTGATAAAAATTGTGTTTTAAATTATAGACCAATTTGCATACTGTCTACCATCCCGAAAATGTTTGAAAGTATTGTCTTTGATAAGATTGCTGATAAGTTAAGGCTAATAAGATTTGCTGATAAGTTAATATTACTCCAGAACAGCATGGTTTTGTAACCGGTCGGTCAACCACAACCAATCTTCTATTATATGAACACTATATCTGTGAAGCTTTCACGTCTCGTGAACAAGTAGATTCAATATATACTGACTTTTCAAAAGCCTTTGATAAAGTAAATATTAATATCCTTCTCGCGAAACTGCAAGCCCTTGGTATACATGGATCATTCCTAAAATGGTTGAATAGTTACCTCTGTAACCGTGAACTCATGGTAAAATTAAATAATAAATTTTCGTATAAATTTAAAGTAACTTCGGGAGTTCCTCAAGGCTCTCATCTGGGCCCACTTCTCTTCATTTTATTTATAAATGATCTATTTTTATGTTTCGATAATGTCAAATTCATTCTATTCGCAGATGACCTAAAGTTTTTTAAGATTATAAAATGTTTAAATGATGCACTTATCCTTCAGCAAAATTTAGATAGACTTGCTAGCTGGTGTGAAATAAATAAATTATTCCTAAACGTAAAAAAATGTTTCCACATGTGTTTTTACCGTTCACGGATTCCAATATCTACATCGTATTTAATTAACAATAATGAAATTGCATTAGTACCATTTATCAAAGACCTTGGTGTTATTTGATCTTAAACTTACATTTAAACTTACATTTGATCGTCACTGTGAAACAATTTACATTAAGGCCATGCAAATTCTAGGTTTTGTAATACGTAACACAAGGACTTTTCAAAACATTGAGTCAATTAAGCTACTTTACTGCTCTCTTGTAAGATCGCATCTGGAATATGCATCTCCTGTATGGTCTCCGATTTATACCTGTAACTTACACCATTTGGAGAGAGTACAAAGAAAATTTCTTCGATACATTCAATTCAAATTGAGACAACCTGTAATTTAAATCCGCTACAATGCATTAATGTCTGATCTAAACCTACCACTACTTTCTACCAGGCGTACTATTAATGACATTCTTATACTTTTTAAATTACTGAACAATCTCATAGACTGCCCTCAAATGTTAAGTGTTATAAATATTCGTGTTCCCACTCGACTCCACCACCTTTTCCACAGTGACAATCATAGCACCAACTATTCCTATCATTCACCGCTAGCGCGTTTTCACCGAACTGGCAATACGTATACAGACCTCTTCGATATTTTCAATACCTCACAGTCTTGCATCAAAGCAAAAATAATTAGTTATTTATGTAACTGATATGTTTGTAAAATGATAAATATTTGTTGTACTAATATGCATCGTATGTATGTACTGTATGTTATTCTATATATATAATGTTTGTAAATATTCGATACACTTGTATTATGTATGTAATAGCCCTATGTACGGGCATTTAAATAATAAATAAATAAATAAATTATTATTATTATTATTGGTTTCTGAAATTTTCCTGAAATTCTAGGACAATAATATTTCACGAGTATTTAAGTATACTCCTTCACATCATATGAATCCATCAAATTGAATGATCCAAAATATTTTATTATTGTAGGATCAAAAAATAGTAAATTTACTAAGCCCACGGAGACTTGATTTGGGAATATCAGATTATTGAACACAAAAACTCAAAAAATTATGAGCCAAGCCGAATAGTAAATCTGGTAATTATAAATATACACTCACAAAAAGATTCTTTGAAGCTCTCTCTTTAAAGCTCTCAAGAGCTTAGAGTGCTCGCGATCAAAAGGTTACCAAGGTCTTATCTAGGTTGCTTTGAAAGCACAAATCTGAACTTCTTCCCAAGAGAGAACACTCCATTCACCAGCCACTCAAATACTTAGAACAATGTCGTGCATTACATTCGCCCGAGACAAAAGCTCCCGAAAATGAAAACCTCCTTCCCGTTATGTGCTCCGGGCTCCGGGTAACGAACTGTGCATTGCACAGCCTTACGAATAGAATCAAACATACTCATTTCTGTTGTGAGTCTGTATGTCTGTCTGTGTAACTCTGGTTCAATGAACTTGGATTTTCAATGCTTTCAAAATTAGAAATGATTGTGCGAAGAATTCGGATAAGCGATGAAGTATACCTAGCTAAAATATAGCATTTTATTACAAAAAAACACAATTACTAGTCCAGTAAAGGAAGGAGTTGTAGAGTGCGTGAGCAGGAACCTAAGCGATTCTTTCAGGACTTGTTTAGGGTGCTTAGGGTGTGAACATACTAAAAGTCCTGACGTCTAAGTGGTGAGCTAGGGGGGGGAGGGGGGGGGGGAAGGTCCCGATTTTCGGGTTTCCGTTTATATCTCAAAAACGGTGCGTCGCAGAGGAAAACTTTTTTAGAATCAGTAAAAGCTCATAAAATTATCTACATCTTTTATTCTATACGTAATTTTGGAAATCCCAGCCGTTTTTGAGTTATACGCTCAACAAATTTCAATATTTTCGAAAAAAATCATTTTACTTCACATTTTTCATCAAACATTCCTTCATATCGTCTAAAATATTCATTCAAGAAAGAAATTTGTTTGAAAGAAGTTGTAAATAATTTAATTACCTTTTAGAATATATATACATATGTAAGTAAACCTCTAACCAATTTTAAGTAAATATTTACAGCAATTTTAAGTTTTTTCGTAAAATGTCGTCATTTTCAGAAAAAGCTGTTTTTTCTTACCAAATTATTAAGACGGGTTTTTTCTTCATGGGAAATTCCTTATTAATTTTTGCACGCAAGAAAGCAGGTAATGTGTTCTCGAACAGATGATTAGTGGAATTCATTTTATAATCATTATTATTGTAATGGGTGATTAGGTTAGTCGTCGGAGATGTTACAATAACGTGCTACGATGCTGTTCGAGTTGGTGAAAAGGCAATGAATGCGATAGTGGGCTTGACATTCTCAGACATCAAGTTGTCCCGCAAAGATTGGACATTTAAAATATCTTCTGTCAGCTCGTCGATGAAAATTCACGACGAAAAGGTTGCAGTTGACCCAACATTGCTGTTTCAGCGGATGTGTATAAGCAAACGATCAGATGAGGATTTGATGAAATTCTTTGAGTATGAGTTGGCCCCATTTCCCTTGGCACTGTTCTCAATAACATCATGTTACACTCTCAACTTTATGTGGATTTACGTTTTCATATCCTCTTTGGACGTGAAGATCCTGGCAAGCGTTGTTCGTCCATGGCATCGTGATTCTCAGTGGTGGATGTTCTTGCTGAAAGGGCTCTACGTCATCTTCATCGTCGTCCTCGGCAACAGGTACGCTATTGAGGCATCTCCCTTGGCAGTGAAGGCACGCTGCAGAACAGGTCAGCATTGCTTTTCGGCATCCACATTTGCCAATTGCACAATCCTTGGTACAGCGGCAAAATATCATTTTCAGAAGGACCTCCGGTGCTGGAGGATGTTCTGTTGTAATTGGCGCCAGGGTGTCTCCTTCGTGTTTCCACCCCCATTTTTCAGGGGACAGCTCAATCCCGAGCCACTGCTGAACTTGGTAATATGTCCGCCGGGAATGCTGTTTAGCTGCACTCTCTGTTGGAGGGAGGGAGCTGATGTCAGGCTTCATATTTGCCACGTACCTTGTGAACGATTGGGAGCGGTACTGGTTAAGGGAGGTCTGTCTTTTTGGCGCCGCATATCATTTCAGGAAGCATTTATTTCCAGCCTCTTCAACCTCGTTGTGAGTAGAGGAGGGGTTGTAAAAGATCATTGCCGCTTGCTTGATCATTTCTGACTCCAAGTACAATTTTGAAAAGCCCACCTCGCTTCTCCTGAAAGTTGCAGACGTTGTATCGCATCCGGTAAATGAATGTAAAAATATGATGTGTTCAAATCCACGATGCTGCATCTCTTGGGTGGACAGTGCCAATGTTTTGGTTTTCCCTCGTCCGGGTTTCAGCAACAGAATATCTTAGGTGGGAGGAGTGGAAGCCGTCAAAAGGACAGTGAGGCCCACATCCTCACCAAAGACAGCCACAGAGTTGTGAAAGGATAGTTCCACAGCAGTCTTCACGATAAGGACGTCAGCATCATCGGTGACCTGAAGAGTCTGTATCCCATTCTCCCGAAACTTTGTAGTAAGGAGATGAAGTTACTTTTGTTGGTAGGATTGGATAAAAAAACTTCCTGTTTAACGGGTATTGATTTGTTCCATGTCAAATTGATGTCTGCTGACCTTCTCAGTCTGTATCGTCGCATCTGTTCTTGTGATTTCGTACTATTGACTGGATTTGTGTACCCATCAAATACCACAGTGCGAGTCATTCCAGGATAGTGGTGGTTGACATAGGTGATATAACGATCACAACTTGCGGCAACGGAGGTATCTTTTTGTCAAATTACTCTGTATAATATAGATAATATGTATAATATGATAGAAATCCTCCGTCCACAGCTATGTTCATCTGAGACAGTAGAACAGTTTTTTGGTAGGCTCGAATAAGCTATACAGAACAGATTTATTTGTCTTTCGCATCCCACTTTCATTAAACAGTGCCAAGGGAAATGGGGCCAACTCATACTCAAAGAATTTCATCAAATCCTCATCAGAAACAGCAATGTTGGGTCAACTGCAACCTGTTCGTCGTGAATTTTTATCGACGAGCTGACAGAAGACATTGGAAATGCCTGATCTTTGCGGGACAACTTGATGTCTGAGAATGTCAAGCCCACTATCGCATTCATTGCCTTTTCACCAACTCGAACAGCATCGTAGCACGTTATTGTAGCATCTCCGACGACTAACCTAATCACCCATTACAATAATAATGATTATAAAATGAATTCCACTAATCATCTGTTCGAGAACAACTTACCTGCTTTCTTGTGTGCAAAAATTAATAAGGAATTTCCCATGAAGAAAAAACCCGTCTTAATAATTTGGTAAGAAAAAACAGCTTTTTCTGAAAATTATGACATTTTACGAAAAAACTTAAAATTGCTGTAAATATTTACTGGTTAGAGATTTACTTACGTATGTATATATATTCTAAAAGGTAATTAAATTATTTACAACTTCTTTTAAACAAACTTCTTTCTTGGATGAATATTTTAGACGATATGAAGGAATGTTTGATGAAAAATGTGAGGTAAAATGATTTTTTTCGAAAATATTGACATTTGTGGAGCGTATAACTCAAAAACGGCTGGGATTTCCAAAATTACGTATAGAATAAAAGATGTAGATAATTTTATAAGCTTTTACTTATTCTAAAAAAGTTTTCCTCTATGACGCACCGTTTTTGAGATATAAACGGAAACCCGAAAATCGGGACCTTCCCCCCCCCCCTCCCCCCCCTAGCTCACCACTTAGACGTCAGGACTTTTAGTATGTTCACACCCTAAGCATCCTAAACAAGTCCTGAAAGAATCGCTTAGGTTCCTGCTCACGCACTCTACACCTCCGTTTGGACCATTCGTTTACTGGACTATACAGTAAAACTTCTTTACGCACGCTCGACTTGGGGAGGGGGGTAAGCTGGTGAATGCGTTACGAAAAATGGTGATTGTTACGGAGAATTGTCTGTTGTGTTTTCATAATTGCGCGCCTTTTCATGTATCCCACGAAGTCGGCTACAGTCGTATTTAGCTCTTCGCTAATATTATCAGGGATACCAACAAAAACAGTGACGAAATGGCCGCCGGATTATCGCCGTATCGAAATCGTATCGCGAAGTGAAATTTAATTTTACGCAATTGAAAATTAAAATGCATCATTTTCCGCCGCCCTTGATGCAAAAAGTTTCCTTTTATAGTGATTAAGGCGAATCTAAAGTTTTTTTTCTAAAAATTATTCGTAATAACCATGGACACTAATCCCGAAAAAAATAACAAACTAATATATAGTACATTTGCGACACGTTCCAGAGTGGAAAACACTCTCAGTATCGCCCTGGTATAAGACCGTTCAGATTTAATACGTTACTTGAAACGGCCTTTGCCGTGTTTAGAGACAAGATCTGAATAGCCAGTTACTCCCCACCGTCCACTTCCCCATCTCATTGCTCTCCCCACTACCTTCAGTCTCACAACATACCCCAATGGAGAATGCCATAGTCTCACTGGCTCCATACGGGAGCAGCTCAGACTCTTGAGAGGTATTAAAGAGAGGTATAAAAAACGGTTGAGTGAGGTTAGGTTAGATTAGTCTCCTTCAGATTAGTCAGTTACTTCCTAAACTTCCTCTACCCCATCTCCTTCTCCACCCCACTACTTTCAGCCTGACAACATACAGGATACCATAGTCTCACTGGCTCTAGACGGTAGAAGTTTGCAGTAGCGGACTATAGTGCGGAATTCGCGTAAATAAAGAAGAATTTTTACCGTTGAAATATTGGAGTACTGAGTTTTTTCCAAAAGGTTTATTTTTATTCAGAACGTTTTAACGAGCGTTTGTTCGCTATTTCCTGGTATCATGAACTATTTGGTAACATCATGATTATTTTGTCTCTAACAAATTGCTCACAATAATTGGGTTCTGGGAATTATTGGTGGATGAAAAGCGGAATTGATTTAATTTTGTCGATAAGACTTTTCAATAATAACGATATAGCTTGTCGTAAAACTGACTCTAAATGAGTATTTTTTTATAAATAAATAGCAAAGACACCTTTGCGGACGTGCGCACAACAAATCACTTAAGTCTCATCGCAATCGAATGAACTCGATCGTATTACAGCGCATAAAATATGAACAAACAAACAAATATTTATTTTTACATAAAAGATTTTTTTTTGCATTAGCTCCACACAAGAGGCACCGAGGAAAACAATTTCCCTAGGGGCCTATGTCATCTTTGAGGATGCTGTGTGGAGGGTTTTTTAAGGGAAAGGAAGGAGAAGAAGATATGGGAAGGAAAAAGGTATGAGGGGTGGGTAGGAATCTGAAATCTGTGAGTGACGGACGTATGAATCTATTCCTCACACTGCGGTGCAAGGCGAAGGGTCGGGAGAATCCGGCTGGAGAGGTCAAAAGACCTCCTTCAATCAGTCTCTTCCACACCACGCAGTGGTTGGGCAAACGTATTCGCCACCAAGACCTAGATAAACCTCATCCCATGAACCCGGGCACCCCTGCTAAGTGACCGAACGTAGCAAACCACTTCCCGAACCACGTTCCCGGGGCGGCGGTACCCATAACAGCCTCCCAAATTGTAAAAGATGATTCATTAAAGGTTTTTATAATGCTTTCTCGAAAGGGCTAGAAAATGACCAAACATTAATAAAAACACTTTCGGTTAAAAAATCAAATATTTTGACATTTACTTATTACACAATTTGGGAAGCGAGTATGGGTACTGCCGCCCCGGGAACCATTTATTGGATAACCAACACCCTGCGGCAAGGGCGGATCCAGCTTTGGCGCCAGGGGGGGGTCACATAGCGCCAGGGGGGGGTCACATTGTCGTGTTCAAGTCACAAGAAGTTATAATTTAATTTTGATAATAATAGATACAAGTAAAAAGTAGGTCCACCTAGGTCCTGGACCCAGCCCAGGGGGGGGTCATGACCCCCATGACCCCCCCCCTGGATCCGCCCTTGCCCTGCGGTAAGTCACCCCACGAGGTTCGCTTTATTTTGATGATTTAAGAGGGTTGCCCGTATTCATGGAGTGAGTTTTGTCTAGGTGTTGGTGGAGAATGCGTTAGCGTGGCTTGCTGCGTGGCGGGCCAGGTCGGGAGAAACTAGTTGAGTGAGACCTAACCTAGATCTCTCCAACCGGACTCTCTCGATCCCTCGACTTGCACCACAGTGAGAGCCACCCCTCTCCAGTCGTACGTTCTCCAAAAAATATTTATTAGCTCCACTCAGGCAATAAAACATTTTATGTTTCAAAAATTATACATTTACTAGATGACCCGGCAAACGTTGTTCTGCCATATAAATTATTTCTATTTGGTTGTTAAATAAAAAATAACAAATGTATCGTAAGTGTGTGGGGATGGGATCTATGACAGAAACAGGAATGGAGCGCTGTAGACGATGACCGCCGATAAAAACAAAAAACACCAACTAAAGTAGGAAAATGAAATAAACAAAATCAATATAAATTTCGAAGAGCAATTGAGTGCACGAAATATTTTGTTAGTCCGTCTTTAGCAAACACAAATAAGCTCGATGGTTTGCCGATGCGAGAACATGATGCCGAATGAAATATCAAAATGACGCGACGCTTCTCGTGAATATCTTGCGCATGTGTGGATGAAAGTTCGATGAGGCGGACGTAGCGCCACCTGTCATTCAACAACATACATTTTTTCGTTCTTTTTGAAATACGAAAGACGGTTAAATTTATTCATACAAAAATATTAAAATCGCGATTAAAAAATGGGAGGGTGGGTTAAAATTTGGGGTTATAGGTATTTTTAATGCCAAATAATAAAAAAATACAACAAAAAATTGTTAAATTTTTTTTTTCTGGATAGGGATACCCTAATAACTTAGCGGTATCAAATATACTTTAAAACCTATTCTCATATCTAACAAATATACATAAAAATTTTCATAAAGATCGGTCAAGCCATTTCGGAGGAATGTGACCACAAACACCGTGACACGAGATTTTTGCATATAAGATTTCAATAATTTATTTGTAAAATTCGAAAGTGTATTTCTTCACCCTTCAAAAATAATTTTTAGGTTTCGGATACGTTCAGAAATAATCCATTTATTTGGATATTATAGCAAAGCCGAAATATTTTGACCATCCGACAAAATAGACCCCTTTAAGCGTATTTATTTACCTGAAAGAAAGTGACGAAAAGCCACAAAAATCACAAAAACCGCTCACTCAATTCGACTTGACAATTTCATCAAACTGTAAAAAAAGTTATTGGTTTGAGCGAAAGGTGAAATACGTACTTTTATATTTAACGAATTTTGTGGGTCTCACAAAAAATCTAACGGGAAACTCGCTTAGAAAGCTTTAGAGAACTTATCGCTGCGAATTTCGAGGTCTACACAAATATTTGGTATAAAATTGTCGTTTTTATTCGAGCTACAAGCGTTTGAAGCTTCATAATTTAACAATCGTATTTCCCGCAGAAAGTGTGTACACCGATATCGAAAGGTGACCAGAAGTTGGTCCCCGGCAATTGTTCTCTCGATAGACGCTCCCCCGACAGTTGTTCCCCGGAGCATTTGATCAAGTGATCCCCGGGACAATTGATCCATACGCCAGTTAATACTTCTGATTGTTTTTCCCCCGAATTTTTTTTTCTGCTGCACGTCCTCGTGCGTAAAGTAAGTATGCAAAGACGAGATTTTTATTAGCAACAATATTTCAGTAGCGAATTTCCACTCAAGACGCTTGCAGATAAGGCCGTATATCCTCTCTGCATACTTCTTTACCAATGAGGACGTACATCGAAATAATGTATTGGGGATCAAGTGTCCTAGGGGTCAACTGTCCGGGGGGTTAACTATATGGGCATTAAATGTCTGGAAGCCAACTATTGGTGGGGAGGAGGGGGGGGGGGGAAATTGTCGGATAATCATACCGAAAAGTTCCATGACAGTAATTCGTTGGTAAGTCTCTTGACTCGCATTCCGATGATCGCGGGATCAAATCCCGGTGTGGCAAATAATTTTTATTTGATTAATTTGTGTTATTTCACAATTTATTCATTTAAAGTAATATAAAGAATATTTGCGACACGTTATGGAGTGGAAGATACTCTTAGTATCGCCCTGGTTTAGGACCACCATTCAGAATTGAAACATTGCTTGAAATGGCTTTAGTCGTGTTTAGTGACCAGATCTGAATAGCCAGGTACTTTCCCACCTTCCTCTCCCCTATCTCGTTCCCCTTTCCTCTACTTTCAGCCTCACAACATACCCCAATTGAGCCATAGTCTCACTGGCTCCAGACGGGAGCCATTGGGACTCTTGTGCGGTATTCATATAAAAAAACATATATTCCAGATATACAGGAGGCCTTGAGGCCAATTTCCCTCAGAGCCTATTTTTTTTTTTTTTTTTTTTTTTTTTTTTTTTTATTAATTAAATTTCAGAATACATTTTGTACAAAAATTTGAGTAGACCCACAAAGCTGTCATATGGCAGCTTGTCTGCAGGTTCTAACAATTTAAACATTCTTAATATAATATCTAAGAAAATATTTGTAAATACATTTATATTTTTAAGGAAACATTAGAATAGATCACATAGTAATATTAGATAGTTTAACTTGTACCAATTATTTTCTCGTGTAATACTTCTGGAAAGTGTGTAAAACATGTATTTCATGTGTAGGACAAAATTAAGTAAGGTTAAATGGAATTAAAGAGTTATGTAGTAATGCTAAGAACAAATTTTATTGAGGTTATATTCATAATTCCTTATCATCCATTATCTACGAAATTAATCAATTTAGAAGGCAAGAGACTCTACATTTACAATGAATATCAGGGCATGTTCAGATCGATAAACTAAATCTGACTAGTGACGTGTAATAACAATTCTAATATGCTGATCTGTGGGTATGTAAAAGAATCAAAAAGGTTTAAAGTTTCAAATCTCAAATAGTAATCCTGCTTTAGATACTTAGGGCGCCAGTCCTTCCTAATAATTATTTGAAGAACAAATTTATAAATACAGTAAACCATAATGTGAGAATCTATCGTAAGATGATGACAATCGCTCACGTGTCTGATGGCGCAACTCTTGCGAATCCTTTCCGTGATGTACTTCCTGACAGCTGTCCAACCTCTCTGGAACTGATTAGCAATCTCCGATTATGTACTCGGCCGTTGCCGTGTTCGTAACTGCACGGTTGTAAAATTAATATGTCCTTCTCAAGCGCTTGATACCGGGGCGAGTAGTTTTAAATCGTTACATTACTCCCTTCCCTTCAAAAAAAAATTTCCAAGGAAATTTTAGGCCCTCCTGGCGCCTTTATAGATCTCAATACAGGAAGCTTGCTGATCATGCCAATAGATGATTTGCTCTGGAGGAATTGATTCCAGAATGTACCCTTGAAAGCAGGTAATTTATATCCAATATGAAGATCACGTTCAGGGTCCAGGACTTGAAGGCAGAAGTAGTAGAAAGAAGATTATCAGCTTAGAGGTTTGTTTGGTGACTGTATGAAAGCGAAGCTCTTCCTCCAAATCCGGCCATGATGAATTTTGAAACTGCTGGGATGAGCATCCAAAGAGTATACAGATGAAGGCTGAAGATCAAGGTAGGAGAAGAAGGTTGAAGTTCAATTTTGATAGTCTGTAATCTTGATATTGTACAGTGCAGATGACCGGTCCATTTTATGTGAACATGTCCATATGAATTTGAAGTTCTTCCTTCCATGTAGATTGTGATTGTTTTGGCCAAAAGCAGCAATGAATTCCACCGGACGTATATGTTAAGGTCTTGAACTTGTAGTGATGATTGCGATTTAATGTTGATTTTAATTCTTGATGTTGCGAAGACTAAGCTATACTATAAAATGGTTTACTGATGAATTAGAAAAAATTTTAAGTTAGAACTGATTGTTAGTTATACAAAAGAAAAAAAAAAAAAAAAAAACCCTAGCTGAAATAATATGATATAATTTTCAAATAAGATAATATTACAAACTGGACACCCTGCGGATAAATAAATAATTTGAAAACCCTATTGATAGAATGATTAAACAATTTTTATTTTCTAGCCAAGACGCAATTGAAGTTTCAAAACAGCCCACCTAGATGTCACTCCTCTAAAATGAGATTTTAAATGTCTTTATAAATAAATTTTATAATAATTTTACTAACAAGATAATTCAAAAGTTTAAGCTTTTACTGTGAAATAGATATTAAAATTTCTATATGAAAATGAATGTTATTATCCTCCCCATAGATCTGAGTAAAAATAAGTTTTGTCTTCGATATTGAATAAATTATGAATTGTTAATCGAATTTAACCCATGCAATGTTGATAAAATTTAAGGAATAATAATTATCTTGTGAATAAACAAAAAAAAATTATTTATTTTATTATTATTATTTTTTTTTTTTTTTTTTTAATACCCCAATGTAGTATGCTATAAATCAAATTTTAAATTTTCAGTTAAAATGTAATCCGATGATGCAATTTGCAGTAAAATTGAATTATTATCTTTTGTTTATTTTATTTTTGTAAATCTCCCTGAATGAAGAACCAATTAACATTCCATGATTTGATCAAGAACAAGGTATTGATCGAATCATCGAATGCTAGTTCGACTTGTTGAGGTCATTCCGAGCTCAAGAATGACCCCCGCAACCCGAAGAAGGAAAATTTATTATATTTAAAATAAAATTACCCGAATAGTAAACCGACGTTGGCATATGCCACATGCATTTTATTTGTGTTGAGGATTTCAAATCTCTCTCTTTAATTAACTTCATATTTATTTTAATTTGTAAGGACGAAGAACAACAAAAAATGTGAATTAAAAAAAACCCAAATGGATAAAATAAGCACTACCAAAAGAAATTTCATACAAAACCGTTGGCTGGGTTTCGTAACTTCCTAAAGTTACTAAATAGATATTCTAAGCATCTGATTGCTATCATGTGATGAAAATAGTAACCCGATGCCAAAGATTCTGAATGAACCCTTCGGTTTGCCTTCTAGTTCAAAACAATATAATAAATATTACGAACTATTAATCATTAATTCAATTGTAACCATAATCCAGCAGATCCTGCAAGGAATATACATACTCATTTGATAATATAGATTATTGAATGGGATAACCCAAATTAACATTAATAATTTGATAAATATAGGCACGGTTTTGTACCACATGTAATTGAAAAAGCACTATTTTCCCATCTTATAGTATGTAACATCCCCAAAGGGCATAATGAAACAGAACAAGACAAAGAAACAGAACGAGACAACGAAACATAAAACCCAACTGTATTTTACTATAAACTATCTTGAAGATACGCCTACCATTCCGGACTAGCAAGCGCATCTTGAAAACAGTTAATTACATAACCATTTCAAAATGAATATGATAAAAGTATATATGAGAATCATCAAAATGCCAAACGGATGTGCAATGTACTCACACACATCCAAACTTATTCAAAATTTGATGATTTGAATATATAAATTTACAAAATTTAGTACTATGTTTATTCATGTGCACACATTCAATGCGTAAGGGTAAGAATAGGTCACCCCTGCACACTGAACAAGTATAAAATAGCAAAATACATGTGTTAGAAATACCTGGACACGGACAAACAAAATAACTTCATAAACAAATATAAAATTGCATTCAATGTGAGAACATAAGTTTTAGTCATGTTCTCACGTTAAATGGAATCTTTTAATCGCTTCCATTATTGCGCATAATGGAAACAAAAGTATACAAAATAATTAAAATACGCTCCTGATCTACACGACGTTAATCTGAGATTTCATGCTTGATTAAATCCTTGATGTGAAAAGTTCCAACAGGTTTTCCATTTAAATCAGCTAAAATGTAAGCAACCGGAGACAATTTCTTAATGACTTTGCTGCGGATAAACTTGGGAGCTAATTTCGCTGAAAAATACTTACTAGCGTCTGAAAGAACGAACGAACGACGCCAAACGATGTCGCCAATTTCATATTGTATGTCCCTACGACGTAGATTATACTGCGTTTTGTTCTTTTCATACGACTGCCTTAGAGACGTACGAACCTGCGAAAAAATATCGTTTAACTCGTCTAAATCCGATGCCCAAGAATCCCGTGCGGCAAATCTGATATCTTCAGGGTTGAAGTCTGAAGACTTGTAGTCGTTTCCTGAAATAATAATTTCCCTTCCAAAGTTTAAGAAAAAGGGAGTATATCCAGTGACCTCATGTACTGCTGTGTTAATAGCGAGTTCAATTTCATGTAAACAATCTGCCCACCTCCGATGATCACCACCGACGTACGAGCTAATAGCAGACACTAACACTCTGTTAATTCTTTCTACAGGATTATTTTGCGGGTGATACCTGCAGTTGTAAAAGAGGTGTCTTATATGAAACTTGTTAACTAACGCTTTCATGTCTTTTGAAATATATTGGGGACCATTATCCAAAATTATTGTATCAGGTACCCCAAACTTGTAAAATATCTCATTTTCCATGATCTCAGCAATATTCTTTCCAGTAGCTTTTCGTAATGGGAAAAGTTTAGAGTATTTTGTAAAGAAGTCAGAGATTATTAACAAATATGTATATCCTCTTTTGTAAGAGCTGGGGAACGGACCTAATAAATCTGTAGCAATCATTTGCCAAGGACGTTGAACTAATTTAGGATCACCCATTAAACCTGGTGGTAACTGATTCGTACTCTTATGACCCAAGCAAGTGTAACATTTGCTAATGAATGATTTTACGTCGGCCGCCATCTTCGGCCAGTAATATTTCTGACTAATTCTATTCAAAGTCTTCATAATACCAAAATGAGCACACGAAGGAGGTACATGATATTGCATTATTATATCTTTCCTAGACTCTTTAGGTACAACTTCTTTCCAGTCATACACTCTGTGCAGAGCTTCCATACTCTGTATGTGTTTGTACAATACTCCATTATTAACTTTCCAAGCATGAAATTTATCTGGAAAGGTTAGAACATTTCTACACATTTTATCGTACCACGATTCTTTGGTTGGTATAGTTTGTTCTACTACAGCTAATTCTACGGGATCACGTGATAAAGCGTCAGGCACTATATTATCTTTTCCTTTACGGTGTTCTATAATAAAATTGAATTGCTGTAACCTGACAGCCCACCTCGCTAATCTGCCTGTCGGAGACTTAATATTTACTAACCATTTTAGACTGTAATGATCTGTTATTATCTTAACCGGTATGACAGATCCTTCTATATAAGCTCTAAATTTCTCCAGAGCAAAAATCATTGCATTAAGCTCTTTCTCTGTAGTTGAATGATTTCTTTCTTGAGCATTCAGAGACCTACTGATAAATGATATAGGGTGTTCTCTATTCGAATCGTCTACCTGTGTCAGGACCGCTCCTAGACCGGTATCGGATGCGTCGCATGATATGATAAAAGGTTTTTTAAAGTTAGGACAAGCTAAAACAGGTGCGCTCACTAAAATATCTTTAAGTTTTTTAAACGCTAAATCTGCCTGACTGTTCCATTTAAATTTGTTTCCCGTAAATTCCTTTTTTGTTAAATTATGCAACGGAGCTGCTATTATAGAAAAGTTACAAATAAACCTTTTATACCAAGATAGTATGCCTATAAAACGTCTTAAGCTTTTTTGCGAGTTCGGTATAGGAAAATCCACTATGGCTCTAACTTTATCTGGATCGGTTCTTAAACCTTGACTATCGACGACATAACCCAGAAACTTTAAAGAGTCTCTACAAAAAACAGATTTGTCCATATTGATAGTTAGACCCGCATCAGAAAGTTTTTTCCGAACTTTCCTCAAAAGAGACATGTGTTCCTCAAATGAAGTGCTTATAATTATAATATCATCTAAGTAATAAAATACTTTGCCCTCAAATTCAGGTCCAAATATTTTATCCATTAAGCGCATCATTCTAGAGCTCGCCCCATGAAGACCGAATGGCATTCTAGCAAAATGAAATAAACCTCGTTTCGGAACAGTAAAAGCCGTCTTCTCTTTAGAGTTTTCCTCCAGAGGAATTTGCCAGAAAGCTGCTGTTAAGTCAATAGTAGACAGGTATTTAGCACCGCCTAAGGAATCTAGTATGCTTGAAACATAAGGAATAGGAAAACTGTCTTTTTTCGACAGCGAGTTTAAAGTTCTACTGTCCAAACATAACCTAAATGATCCATCCTTCTTGGGAACAAGTAAAATAGGACTATTCCACGCACTATGACTCGGTTCAACGACACCTAACTCTAACATTCTATCTAATTCTTTGTGTACCGCCGGCAGCAAGTGTGGTGAAACTGGGTAATATCTTTGTTTTACCGGTTGAGCATCACCTGTGTCAATGACGTGATACTCCAAATCGGTTTTACCTAACCTGTCTCCCGAGATATCTTTAAATTCGTCTATGACACATTTAAGCTCATGCTTCTGTCTATCTGATAAATTTAAGCTGTTTTCTAATCCTTTTATCTCTGTGACTGATTTCGGCTCAGATTTTGATTCCCGTGGTGATATATATTTGCAAATTTCTGGACAAATATTAAAAAGTTTCCAAAAGTCTATACCTAGAATTACATTTGAAGTGATCTCAGGCATAACTACAAAAGTGAAATATTTGACAATGTTTTTATATAGCACCGGAACTGTTATCTTTTGTGTACATTTTACTGAGTGACCTGTCGCAGAAGTTAGAGAAAATTTTTCTTTTAAAGTCGCCAATCTAAATCCTAATCTCACAAAATGTGTATGAAAGTTCTTTCCCAAAATAGACAGGTGGGAACCTGAATCTAGCAAACCAGAAAATTTAGTATTTAGAACCTGAAATGATATGTGAGGACGGCCATCATTGTTACCCGCTCTCTCCGCCTTTGACGTTCTAAGGTCCTGGTAGAATTTCTCCACGACAGCAAGCCAATTAGTCCACTCCGGGTCACACGGCACAGTAGATGAAGACGTCTCCTCGCCCACTGCACAGGCAACCCGAGCTGCTAGTTTTTTCGGTTCTTGCATCTGCAGTCAGGAGCCTTCACACCCGGTTGACCACAGCGGAAGCATCTCACTGGTTCTCTGAAATTCACGTTTTGAGCGCGTTGATTATTGTTATAAAAATACTTTTGATTTCTTTTGACATTAGGATTATAATTATTATTATTGCGTGGAGCCTCCCTGTAACTACTATTATTAGATGTAGTATTATTGGCAGAATTATTGGCTTTAGAATTGTAAAAGTTTGAATTTGCAGGATGGTTTCTATTATCCGTGCGACTGTCCGCTAATTCTATCATCTTTCCATATTTCTTTAGAGCAGTAACATTAGTCACCTCTGTAAGAGAAAGTTTATGTATGTATCTTGGCAACATATTACACAATAGAATTTCTAAAATTTCCTCTTCCGGCAATTTCTTAGAGAGGCGATTATTCATTAGTAAGACTGTGGTTATAAATGAACCCAAGTTTTCTTTAGGTTTTTGACAAGTAGTTCTTAACTGAGCTACAAGACGTTTGTCATGATCCAAGAGTTCAAACTCCTCCTGCAAACCTGCAACAATCTCTGGCCATGAATTAAAATTGGTACGGTTCACCCTGAACCAGTTCAAAGCATCGCCTGTAAAAAATTCAATCGCGCTAGAAAATAGATTAATGTTACTTACACCACGAGAATCTGCTAATTCTTCTACACGTTCTATGAAGTTGCGTACGCATGTGGATCCGTCAAAAACCAGATTCCATTTGTGTACGGGGAATGACTTGCAGGAAGACGATTGCGTTTCCGCCTGTAGCTCCGGCGAAGCTTCATTTTGTTTCACCATTGTCACAGAATCCTGAATCTTGGCCTGACTCCTCGTTAGAATTTGCGGTTCCGACATCACACGAAGAAACTATGCTATGTAGGTATGAAAGAAATAATTAGCACATGTACCAATATTCACGACAACAATAACCTTGCCTCGTTCATAAAAAATAAAAAATAAATTTGACTACAGCGTACTGTAAGTCAATAAACAGTAAAAAGCGCAGAGCGCTAGAGCTCCAGGGGGGACATTCAAATATATTAAACTGTGTAAAATTATTATTTAACTTAGGAATTTCATCACGAAATGGATCCACCGAGCATCAAAACCGCGAGCGACTGTCATCATATATTCACAAATTAGCAAGATTACCACTTGAAACTTTTAACTACACATAAAACATTGTGCAAAAATTTACATCCTACCCACAAAATAACAGATCACTAGGTTTAATCCACGCTGGGCTGCCAAATGTACCAATTATTTTCTCGTGTAATACTTCTGGAAAGTGTGTAAAACATGTATTTCATGTGTAGGACAAAATTAAGTAAGGTTAAATGGAATTAAAGAGTTATGTAGTAATGCTAAGAACAAATTTTATTGAGGTTATATTCATAATTCCTTATCATCCATTATCTACGAAATTAATCAATTTAGAAGGCAAGAGACTCTACATTTACAATGAATATCAGGGCATGTTCAGATCGATAAACTAAATCTGACTAGTGACGTGTAATAACAATTCTAATATGCTGATCTGTGGGTATGTAAAAGAATCAAAAAGGTTTAAAGTTTCAAATCTCAAATAGTAATCCTGCTTTAGATACTTAGGGCGCCAGTCCTTCCTAATAATTATTTGAAGAACAAATTTATAAATACAGTAAACCATAATGTGAGAATCTATCGTAAGATGATGACAATCGCTCACGTGTCTGATGGCGCAACTCTTGCGAATCCTTTCCGTGATGTACTTCCTGACAGCTGTCCAACCTCTCTGGAACTGATTAGCAATCTCCGATTATGTACTCGGCCGTTGCCGTGTTCGTAACTGCACGGTTGTAAAATTAATATGTCCTTCTCAAGCGCTTGATACCGGGGCGAGTAGTTTTAAATCGTTACAAACTTACAGCTATAAATATATAAGATATTTCAATATACCTGCCTAATAACAAGATATGTAGGCAGCTATATTAAGATATTCAAAGATACATGGAGTTTTCGTTAATTAATCATAGTTTTATCATTTTAGGACATAGTCTCTCATTTTTTTCAAATTTTATGTTTTTATTAATTTTATTGAAAATCACTGGTATTAGATATTCAAGAGTACGGCTTCCATATTTATTTAATATTCGAGGAGTTTTTAGGCCCTTTCCTTCTCTGAATCTTGTGGTATGTTTGTGTACAAGTAGGTGTTTGTAAGGGCTTTCCCCCATATTGTCCATAATAGTAGTGAACCAGTGAAGACCTTTTATTGTAAGTAGGCTCTCTGAGCCATACAGTAATTTTAAGTTATGTCTCTGTTTGTAAATATTTGTTGTGACAATTTTTTTAATTATGGCAGTTTGTAAATTTTCAATATATTTAATGTAAGTAGTGCTTGCATGTCCCCAAGTTCGAATACCATATCTAAGGATAGATTCGACCATAGAAAAATATATGAGTTTAAGAGTACAATGAGGCAAAATAAATTTTAATTTGTAAAAAATACTAGCTAAGGATCTGAGCTGGTTACAAATTTTAGCCACTTGTTTATCCCACTTAAAATTGTTATCAACAATTATTCCCAGATAAGTATATTCATTTGTAAAATCGATTTTTTCACAGTCACAAACATTAACAATTCCTCTATGTATACAGTCAAAGCTATGAGCGGTTATTTTAGGAACATTCCACATTTTCAAACTTGGTGATTTTATGTACATGCATTTGGTTTTTTTAACATTAATAATTAATCCTACATCATGAGCCCATTTGAGAAGCTCGTTAAAATCTCTTTGTAATTCTTGTATAGCTATTTCAGGATTTTCATTTGATACAACAAGAGCAGTATCATCAGCAAAAATGAATCGACGAGCTTTTTTGAAAATCTTACACATAGCAATTACATATATAATATATAATTTTGGACCTAGAATTGACCCTTGCGGTACTCCCGATTTGATGTATCTTGATTTACTAATTATATTTAGAATCTTCACACTCATTTTTCTATTTGACAAATAGTTTTTAAAGAATAAGAGGAGTTTACCTCGGATACCTATAGATTCAAGTACTTTAATTATTTGTATATGGCTAAATGTGTCGAAAGCTTTTGAGAAATCAATAAATAGAACCAATACATGTTGTTTACAGTTTAGTTGTGAATTTATATGATTAGAAAATTTTTCGAGCAATTTATCGCAACTTTTATTTTTTTGAAAGCCATACTGGCATTCATCAATGATACTCAGATTATTTAAGTATTTATCTAAATTTATTGATATATATTTTTCTAAGATTTTTTCTAATGCAGGAAGTAAGGAAATCGGCCTGTAATTGTTTATTAAAGAGTGATTTCCATTTTTAAAGATAGGCCTTACAATGCTATATTTTAGTTCATCGGGAATATGGCCCGTATCAATTATTCTGTTAATTAAGTGTGCGATTATAGGACTAAGTAATTTAACATGTTTTTTCAAATCATACATACGAATTAAATCTATGCCTGGTGTCTTGGAATTTTTCATACCTCCGATAATTAATCCGATTTGCTTTTTATTTGCTCGTGGTAGATACATTGTGTGATTTAAATATTCCGGCGTGTATTCTGACGCTCGGACATCACATACATGTAATAACTTATTTACCCCCTCATCAAAGAAGTCTGCAAAATTTTCTGCCACTGCATCTTTCGATTTGGATTTTAAGAAATATTTTGATATGACTTCATCACAACCGGATTTATCTTTCCTTCCTAAAGTTTTATTAATTTCATTCCAAGTTTTTTTAATGTCTTTAAAACAGTGATTAAATTTATAGTTATAGTATAATTTTTTTGTGTTTATTATTTGTTTATTTAATTTATTTCTGTATTTTTTGAAATCCATTTCATATGTTTTGTTGTTAGGTGAGTTTTTCCATTTCCTCCAAAGAGTATCTCGTGTTTGTATATTTTCAATGAGGCAATCATTCATCCAAGTTTTTTGATAATTGCGATATTTTTTATTAATTTTTGTGATGTTACTTAGTTCATAAATATTTTTAAATTTCGATTTCATTTCTTCGTACAATACATTTGGTTCAGATAATTTTAGCATTTCATTCCAATCAGTGATTGAGATAAATAGATTAACTTTTTTTTCAGAGAGTGCAGTATAGTACTCAGCGTGCGATTTGTTTGAAGTGAGTTTGTCGTAGGTAGAGAAATAAATCGTCGTTGCAATTAGGTAGTGGTCAGCTATTATTGTTTCACATACGCACGAACTGATTTCTATGGTCTCCCTCTCTCTTATATAGATATGGTCTAGACAAGTAGCCGTTATATGGTTTGACAATACTGCTTCTCGTGTCACATCGTTAATAGTTTTGACCAATCCGAAGTTGGCCATTAGGTTTTCGTATTGGATTACAATCGGTTCGAGTTCACTTAAAATGTTAACGTTCGAATCGCCAAGTAATAAAATGGATTCTTTAATGTCAATATTACCCAATATAGTTTCCAGTTCATGGAGAAATAATTTTTTATTTGTGTTTGGAGGTCTATACATTGCCAATAGATGTATACGTTTATGTTTGTAAATAGAAATAGTACCGTAAACGCATTCAAAATTTCTTGTTACTATATTTATTTTTTCGAATGTAAGATGATCCTTCACGTATACAATAATTCCGCCACCCGATCTTTTTGTACGACAAAAATAGTAAGAGTTGAAACCCGATATTTTGTATAGATTTATATTATTTTCATTTATCGACGTTTCACATAGCGTTATTATGTCAATATTTCGCAAGGAACTAGAAATAGTTAGGAGGAAAGTATCAAAATGTTTTGATAAGGATCGAATGTTAAGGTTAATGGCAGTTATATTATTAATTCCTAATACATGTTTATTTGACCAATTTTCAAAATTGTGAGTACGTTCATAATCAATTTCTGATATATCAAAATCTCCGTTTAAATCACCCATACTGAATAATATTTAAATATGCGGGAATAGTATGTAAACATGTGTGAAGATTTATGAAGGCAAATTATAAAAATCAATGTTTTTATAGCAGTAAGCATTAACAATATATTCATAGTTAGATTTTGGTTTTGATCAGAACATATTTGGTTTAATAATTGACAACAATAAATATTTTTTCTGCATGTACAAGTAGACAAAGGATAGACTAACATCAACATACATTTCAATACCAGCGTGTTAACACTGTGGTTACCGGACAATAATTCAGAATATAATATAGTTAGAGAAGAAAAGAATTGCAAGGATATGAGATACTCATATTTCGTAAGTAGAAGACATATATTGTTGAGCTTAACAGTAAAAGAGGTTAAGTATTTAAATAGTATTTTGGTTAAAAGCATTGAATTTTGTTTTTTAGAATAAAAATACATACAAAACATACCTAATCATAATCGATGCGACTTTGCGCGATATACATCATCTTTTTAAAGTAAGTGCAGTTTGTGTCGTTTGCTTTATGATTAGTGTTAAGGGTCATCTTGAAAGTAGTGTTTTGATATATACAGTTGCTACATTTTTCTTCCGAGTTTTTGTTTGGGCATTCCTTCCATTCGTGATCCTTAGCACAATGTAAGCAGGTTGCGCTTTTATCTTTACTCAAACATTTCAGTGCAGTGTGTCCAAATTTCAAGCAATGGTAGCACTGCATCAAGGGGTTGGCGTCTACCACTCGTACTCTGCTGAATCCTATATTTATTTTTTCCTTTTCAATGAGGTAAGACCTCAGTGCTCCGCTGGTTTCCAGTATATAGTTAGTTAGTCCATTTTGTGATTTAGGTTTAAACATTTTTATTAGTTTTATAGTGTTTTTTGTATCATAATCCATAATATCTTTGACACCATCATTTTGGGTTTTTAACGCCTCGATTATATCTTCTTCTGACAGATCTGCCTGTACATTTCTTACGAAAATTTTAGGGTTTTTCTTTTTTAATTCTTCGGCAACCATATTTTTTTTGAGCAGTTTATTTATTTCATCCGTCAATTTTTCTGCGTGGACTTTAGTAGGGCAAGATATTATCAGTTTATTTTGAGCGGCTTTGCGAACTCCATTTACTGCAATACCTAAATTTGCTATTTTTATTTTTTTGACGATTTGATCTTTTATCGCGTCTGATGTCATATTCGTGTTTTCACTTTTAATAATCAATGAATATTTCGATTCCGGTATTTCTTTTAGTCGACTTGCATAGGTTTTTTTTTCCATATAACTCACATTTTCAATTTTTTTTTCTAATTTTTCTATTAGTTTGTTTTGCAGAGAAGCGATCTCGTTTTGAAATGAAATTTTTTCGAGCATCCATTTTTCTTCTAGAAGTTTTATGTTAGTTTCTAGATTAGTTTTGGCCTTGGAGTCTTGTTTGGTCGATATATTTGAGATTTCAATTTTTATATTCTCTATTAGTTGCAGCACGTCCATAATGGGTTGAGTTTTAGTGACCGCGGTCACCTCACTCGCGGCAAATGCTAGTAGCGGTGTAACAATAAAACCTCTAATATTGTAAAGACGAAAAATTTTAGACACGTCCACACACAACCGAAGTGGGCGGGGTAATGACATCTTTGGAGATGCTGTGTGGAGGGTCTTTTTAGGGAAAGGAAGGAGAGGAAGTTCTGGGAAGAAAAATATGGTGGGTTGGTACGAATCTGGGTATTATTGTGTTCAGGAGTGACAGACGTGAATCCATCTCTCCCCTGCGTTACAAGGCGATGCATCGAGATAGTCCGGCTGGAGAGATAAAAAGGTATCCCTCAACCTTTCTCTCTCGATCCATGCAGCTGCTGGGCAGACGCATCCACTGCCAAGCCCGGACAAACCTTTACCCATGAACCCTGGCACCCCTGGCACCAAACATAGCGAACCTATCGAACATATCGCAATTTTGCGAAAAGGGCATCCAAAGTGTCGACATTGTGTCAGATGAAAATAATACAATAAAATGTTAAATCCATTGTGTCGATGAAGGTGGGACATTTTGAGTAAAACACTGGCGGAGCCGGGTACCAGAGCAATAAAGAAAAGCTCCTATAAATTACCCTTTAGTTGGCTAGACGTCTGCCTGAAATGAGGGTACAAAAAATAAGCATTCAAAATTTTACTGGCAGAAGGCTTTGATGCCTTGCCAAGTCACCTACTTCCCTCCCTGAGGGTGCTCGCACTTTAAACTTTCAACTCCTTAATGAAAATTGACTACACTAACTTTTGGCCACAGGTTTAACAAAAATAATCAGAATTCTTTGATACATGACTCGTAAACAAAATTATAAATTTTATCTATTCATTTTTTCTAAACTCCACATTTATTTTTTTATTGTTTTGGAACATTTACGGAGGATTAACGTGAAAAAGTTATAAGGTTACTTGTTAAAATCAATAACCAGCTAATACTGCGCTATTTGTAAAAAATTTATAATAAATATAATTTTGCATAAAATGATTCGGCGCTTGGCTAAACCCCTGTTGTGTGTTCTAATAACTAATCCTCGTACGGTAAAATAGATACCAAATCCAGCCGGTCATGTCTCTTTGACAGCTGTATCTTGTTTATTATTACTGTTACTTTTTCGTTATATATCTTAACTAGGTCTCCTCAACCGGGCGCAGCTCTTATTTTTCTTTATTTACTAACACCTTTATCTGTATATATTTTTCTCTATAGATTTCAGAAGAATCATTCCACGGGCTGCTACTTTTATTTATCTTTTGTATAATGTTAATGTAAGTACTTGCATACTGCTTACTAACCCCGTATGCATGGACATTGGAGGGTCTAGAGTCGTTCAAATAAATGTAGCTTCGTTCAAAAAAAAAATAGAGTCTTGACGTGTGCGGTGAAGGAGGAAACCATATGTTTCCTTATAACGCCGTTGGGAAAGTGGTGGGGTCCCCTCCAATGTATCTTGTTTATTTTGATAATGTTGGTTTTTTTCCTGGCATTTTTATAAATAGGTGAACTTTTTTAATCTTCTGTTTTTTTTACCAGAAGCGACAAGTCAACTAGGAGTATTTTAGATCCCAGGGACCGTGCCATCGTGGATCATATTCCATGTTGAATCAAAGAATAGTGCTAATCATCTCTAAAGAAAAATGTTTAATAATTGTCGAATACTTGTTTGAAACGGAGTGCCTTTCATTTGAATTGTGACCTTAAGAAATCTATATATTAAAATTATAAAGAGCTTAAATATTAATAATCCACTTAAAAATGTTCACAAAATGCGTAGTTTAATATTTCTTTTTCTTTTTTTTTGAGATGTTAACAATAAGTAGAAATAACAAGATATAAACAAAAAATATTTATGAAGAGACATAAGAAAAATAAAACAAAAATTAAAATAGGTATGTTGTAAAAAGAGTAAAATAAAAATAGAAAATAAAAACCATTTACATTCGAGTTACAATATAACAGACGATATATTGTAGTACGAGGCATGTTCAGAAAGTAAGTGTACGATTTTTTAAATTGTATTTGGAAAAAAATTACAGGATATTGTTTATACACTTATTGACCATTTTTTCAAATAGTATCCACCCGTTCAATGCATGTGGTGAGCCGTGGCACAAGTTTCTTTATGCCGTCCTCGAAGAATTCTCCCGCCAGCTCCTTCCCTTACTTCAGAACCACTTTCTGCACCTTCTCGTTGGTTGAAAATTTATTTTCATCCATATATGCCTTCAAGAAGGTGAAAATATGATAATCTGAAGACGCCAAGTCAGGGGTGGTTTAAAACATCGCAAACAAATGAGTTTAAAAGCGTATTGCATTGGTGGCTAAGCCTGTGTGAGCCACTTCTCACACAAACAAGCACACTTCTCTGGTCAGCATTCCCCTCCCTTAATTTTGAATGCTCTTTTTGAGTTTTTTAGGTTATTACAATATTGTTGTGCATTGATGGTCTCAATCTGGGGCAGAAATTTGACCAAAATGATGCATTTTCAATGAGGCCATGATTTTTTTGCCCGACATTGTGGTTTTCAATTTTTTGATAGATGGGGAACTGGTGTGACGCCACTTTGACGACTGTTTTTTTTCCAGGCGTGTAATGAGTCACCCACTATCATCTCCATTCACAATTGAGCACAGAAATCGTTACCTTTTTTTCTTGTAGGTGTTACCTGATTCCGTGAGTAAAAGCGGATCACAGCACTTGGCGGGATTTTTTGCCGACATCTTTCACGCAACTGGACACTATTACGTGAGTTTACAATGTTCCTGCGGTGTTCGAGATCACCCTCTACCACTCAATGTTGCCAACCCTCAAAAAAATAAAAACAACTCCGTTAAGCTGACAGTACACTTACTTTCTGAACATGCTAAGTATTATACAGGCAACTCATCCGAGACAGTGGATTGAAGTAGGGAATATTGTTATTAAATAATTCAAGATGGAATATATTATGACCCCTTACATTACGTCTATCAGAAACTTTAATGTGAATATTACTCAGACAATGAGTGGTTAGAAGCATATCATGAATAATTTTGTGTAAACATGTTAAGTCAGAAAATTGTCTTATTTTTTTCCAGGGTTTTAAAATTAAAGGATTGGAGTCTTATATAGGTGTCGTTGAGTTCGTTATATCTTCCTTACTTAAACATGGTTATAAATATGATCTAAATCTAAACGGTATTAGACAGAGAAAACACGCTTTCAGCGCCCTTGAAGTGATTTATCACAAAATCCGACTCCAGATATTTTGATATCAGAGGGTTCGGCTCGGTAGAATATATTTTTTAATATTTTAATATTTTTATAGTCTGAGAATGCCAAATTCTTAGAATCTCATTTCCTAAATCTGTATATTTTCTTATTTTTTTTAGAAAATGATTTTATTATTATTATTATACACACAAGATTTAAATGTCCGGGTTAAATTTTCCCCAAAAAAAAAAAAAAAAAAAAGGAAAAAAAGAAGGAAAAACTAAACCCTTTCACACACTTCCCCAAATGATCATCTAGTCAACCCACGCTATGCAATTGCACTATATAAGTATTATGAATACAAAACAATACAAGAACAACATGTCAACCTACTAGAGACCAAATGGGAATATAATTCACCGACTCCAGATATTTTCATATCAGAGGGTTCGGCTCTGTGGCATTTCTAATTGAACCTATAAATCCTACTGATCCCTCAATATAAATATTAAAAAAATCTTTTGTAATCTTACATGTATTTATTATTATTATCATTATTTATATTCAAATCTAAATTAACCTCAAAACAATTAAAATAATGAATCCAAAGTGTAAGAGCGCATTTTGAAAAAAAACGTCAAAAATTGATTTTGTCGAAAAGGTTTTGTACTTTATTTTCTTAATTAAACATCTGTGTGTGTTTTTGTTTCTGCTCATTATCACTAATTTTAGTTAGAAAAAACGTAAGGCGAGGCATTTTTAAAACTTTTTTATGTTTGCATTCAAAATTTTTATGTTCACATTTATTATGTTTTTTTCTAATTGTAATTTTATTTAATTAATTTAAACTTAATTGTATTTCATCACCTTATTATATATAAAATAGTTTAGAATTTTCGAATGCGTTCTGAAATATTCCAATTATTTGGATTTTTTTCAAAGCGGAATTTTACGATTTTTGTATGTATATACTCGTAGATATTTTTCCGACAAAATGAGCCCAAGGCTTGAGAGGTTAACCGGCATAAATAAATAAATAACATATCATTAAATATGTGAAAGCCATTACTTGCGCACCCAATAAATAAATATTATCAATATTAACAATTATAGTGGTCATCGGTCAAAAAGTGATTATCATATCTCCTACGGCTACAGAAGCATGTATGTAGCGCGTGTTGTACAGGGTGTCCGGGGGTAAAGTGCATTAACTTCGGGAGGTGATTCCACATGATATTATAAGTAAAAAAGATAATTAACTTTTTTCGAAATTCCAACTTTTAGGGGTAGTTTTTTGATAAAAAGATAAAATTAGACCGGCGTGTGCGGCCAGCATTATTACTTTCCGCTGTTACGATACGGGCCAATCACAACCATGCAATGTTGCCACAATCGTGCCCGGCAGGCTCTCAGCAAGTAAGATCGTATCTCGCAGTAAGGACTTTTAGTAGGTACGTTTTTTTGTATGGTAAAAAAATGTTGGAATTTCGAAAAAAGTTGTTAATCTTTTTTACTCCTACCATCATGTAGAATCACCTCCCAAAGTTAATGCACTTTACCCCCGGACATCCTGTGTAGTACGGAATAGTCAGTCACATAGTCAGTATAGAGGTTGAACAGAAAGGACGTCGGGACGCCCGTATGCGACGCCGGCGCCGTTCATCAATCATTTACGGCGATTTACACAACGCTAGTGAGCTGTAGGCTGTAGATACTACCTATTAGCTACTAGCTGTGCTCTGTCTGCTACACGTGGCTCTAGTACACCTACCTCTCCAGTTTTAGTCGTTGGACGTATCTATGGAAGATATACTGTATAGTTCACGTACAGTACCCTTTACGCGCGATGGTTGATTATAAAATCAAATTAAATATTTAATCAAATTAAATATTTAATTAAATGAAGACAATATTAGCGAAACTCTATCGAAAATCTGAAACAGAAAAATCAGTAAAAAATACGGTCACAAAATTAAAATAAATATTATCCCAGACTTGCAGAAAAACTCAATATATGTCGCATATCAAATAAAAATGGATAAATTTATCTATGACACTCTCTAGATAGCATTTCTTACAATCACACATAAAGATAGCAGCCAATAAAAATATGCGTTATCTTGGTACAGGTAAATACAATCGAATTGGATAGGGACACATTAGCTCGGATGGCAGAGCACTGACCCTGCAAGTCATAGATCCAGGGATGTGATCGTATCTTTTTCTGATTTTTCTGTTAAATTGTCTGTTAAACTGTTCTATTGTCTTAATTAATTAAATATTATATTTTTGAATGTAGCTATAACTTTGTGGTTATCCATTATAGATAAATGAAACAATTCAACTTTTAATATACTTACTTACTTACTTAATGTAGAGTGGTACATAGCCCAATCATGGATTTGTTCCCGTACCCACCCACTCTACATTAATAACTAGCAACGGCTCCACCCCTACCATAGTAAAACATTGTTTCCATCCATATTTCGAAACTGTCAAATTAGTATACGCTTGCCCTGAAGAAGAGACGTTTGTTCTGAAACCGGATCGATTTGTCGGATTTACTCAATGTAAGTGGTTCAAACAAAGTTGAATTGTTTCATTTATCTATAATTAAATATTACTTGAGTTTTACTCACTAAGTTAACGATAAAATTAAAATATTTAAAAAGAGATTATTAACCTTTTGATATTTTGCGGTTGAACTGAAACAAATTTCTAAAAAAAAATGTTTGTTTTTTTTTGTTTTCATTTGTAAATCAACAAAGTTAGCTCTGACGTATCGAAATTTTCACGATTTACCCACATTTTGCACACGCAGTAATATATATTTTTTTTAAATTACAGAGGCACGTAAAACAATGGTTTTAATAGCTTCTTCTAGTGTTTATTGTTACAAATGGATGTTCAATAAATTAACTTAGCAAGATTGAATTTTATCTATAAACAATAAGAAAAAATATATTTTTTTTATATTCTTTGTGGTGTCCGACCGAAACAGGACTTTCCATCGAGACCGAAACCGAATCTTTTGTATCTGTCTCGAAACCGAAACCGAAACTTTTTTAGACATGTTAAAAATCGATAGTTTACTGTTATTTGGCTCATTTTTTACACTTATTCAGACAGTTAACAAGTATTAAAAAAATAATAATTGAAGCACATATGTGAAAAAAAATTATGTTACTCTATAAAACAAACACAATTTATAATAAAAAAATAACGAAGCTTGTTAACAACAACATGTTAATAATAAACACTTAAATAATAAAGGAAGGACCTCATTAATTGAGTATTTTAATTTTTATTGCGTTTACAATCACAAAATTCTTGTTATACGTGTTAACCGTCTGAATAAGTGTAAAAAATAAGCCAAATAACAGTAAACAATCGATTTTTAACATATCTAAAAAAGAAATCTGATGCCGAAACTATATTTTTTTGCCGAAACTTGCCGAAACCGAAACCGAACCTTCGAACGGTCACTAATTAATTGTACTTCTTCCTGAGAGTTTAACTGTCACTTAAAAAAATGTCACATGCTTTTCGTCATCAGTTTAAATAGTTATATCTGCCTAAACATCAAAGTAATATTTTTAATTTGTTTAAAATATAAACAGTTCATTTTGCACACCGCCGTTTGTGACGAAATTACTAATGGCGCTGTACAATTTTGTTAATCCCTCTGGCCTCGGGCCTATTTTGTCGGAACGTCGAAATATTTTCGCTTAGCGATAAAATTCAAATAAATGGAATTTGTCTGCACGTATCCAAACACTAAAAAATGTTTTTTAAATGAGATCAAATTTTTAAAATTTGGAATAAATACTTATCACGTTCAGAAAGTTAATGTACTGTGACCATAACGGGCGGTGGTTTTTAGTTTTTTGAGGGTTGGCAACACTGAGTGGTAGAAGAAGGTCAGTCAACACCTACAGGAAAAAAGATAAATATTTCTGAACTCTATTGTGACTGGAAATGATAATGGGTGACTCATTTCACACCTGGAAAAATAACAGTCGTCAAAGTGGCGTCACACCAATTCCCCATCTGTCGAAAAATTAAAAACCGTCAATTTAGCCCAAAAAAATTATGGCCTTAGTGTTTTGGGACCGAAAAGGCATCACTTTGGTCGAATTTCTGCCTCAGGTTGAGACCATCAATGCACAACAATATTGTGATACCCTAAAAAACTCAAAAGGAGCATTCAAAACAAAGTGAGGGGGAGGCTGACCAGAGAAGTGTGCTTGTTTCACTAAAACGTTACACACAGCCTTAGCCACCAATACGCTCTTGGACTCATTTGGTTGGGATGTTTTGAACCACCCCCCGTAATCCCCTGACTTGGCGTCTAAAGAATATCATCTTTTTACCTTTCTGAATGCATGTATGGATGAAAATAAATTTTCAACCGACGAGCAGGTGCAGAAAGTGGTCCTGAAGTGGGGGAAGGAGCTGGCGGGAGAAGTCTTCGAGGAGGGCATAAAGAAACTTGTGCCACGGCTCACCAAATACATTGAACGGGTCGGCAATTATTTGGAAAAATATTCAACAAGTGTATCAACAATACCCTATTTTTTTTTCTAATACACATTACTTTTAAAAAAAAAATCAGTACACTTACTTTCTGGACATACCTCGTATATATTTTATTAAATACAAAGATTGAATGCAAACACAAAAAGTTTTAAAAATGGCTCATTTTACATTTTTTCTAACTAAAATTACTTATAAAGAAAAAAAATAAAAACACGCATATTTTATTAGGCAAACGCTTTTAGTCGTTTCATATAAAAATAATTCATAAAAAAATTCAAAGTTTTATAATTGTCTTTAAAATTGCGGTCGGAAACTTTAGATTCATAAAAGTGTACATTTTAATTATTTTGTATTTAACTTTTTGATTTGAATATAAAGCGTGTTGTGTTTTCTCTTTCTAACACAATTTTGATCATATTCCTAACCATGATAGTAAGGGAAACAACGATTCCCATGGAACTATGAGTTATTCCGAAAAGCGAACAAATTAGCTTGAGGAGTTAAAGCAGGTAGCCTTTTCTAAAAAGTATATACTTTTTAGATTTATTAATTAATATTTGAATTAGGTCAAGCAACTCAGTGTGTAAAGGGTTGGCTAGTTGCATCCCCTACACCAGTGGTTCCCAAAATGGTCCGTACGGATCATTCTAGGGGTCCATGGAAGATTAAAATTGAGTTGGGGGTCCTTGAACAAGATAAGGAAGTCTGTGCAAGGTTTAAGGCTCTGCAACCGGGTTCGAAAAGAAGAAGATGGAGAGATACGAAATTACGAATGTTAGAGGAGAGCGCTAACATTTACAGCGACAAAATCGATGCGAAAATGTTTAATAAAACACGACTAGTTTAAAATACAGCAAAAATCTCACGGGCATTATCTTAAACAGCATTTAAAGAAACACTGTGAATTTTTTCATATATGTAACTTGTAAATTAACTGAAACAAACGTGTTTATAATAATTTTTGGAGCATACTTTGCGATTATTTTCTTTCTTTATGGAATTTATATAATTTGCGTTTCGGTGCGGGCAAAGTCTAGATATTATCTTCAAGAATAACATATATTTTTTAAGAGCTTTGAAACTTACCGTGTTTAAGGGAAATTTGTAATAAATCGGTAGAAATCCGAGTTGCGGGCCCTTAATATAAAATAATAAAAAATTGTGTATCGATGAACGCTAATATACGTAGATTCGGTATCGATGTATCATTAGATGGCGGAATTATCTAATAATTATACCGTTTTGAATATATTAGGTCCAGGTCTAGTTCCGTGTTATGCGTGATGTGAAGTGCATACAACATTTTTTTCTAGTCTTGGACAAAAATCAGTATATATTAGCTATCAAAAAACATATTTCAAAACCATTAACGCATTTAATCAACATTAGTCTTCAAAGCGGAATATTCCCAACGATATATAAACAAACCATCATCACTCCAATTCATAAATCTGGCAACCCAGAAGAAGTGACAAATTATCGTCCAATATCGCTGATTTCAAACATTGCCAAAATCTTTGAAAAAATTATCAAAATAGATTAACCGAATTTATTAACAAAAATAACCTAATTCACGACAACCAATATGGATTTATGAAAACTAGAAGTACCCAAGATGCGATTGCCAAATTATCGAACATTATTCAGAACACATTAGACAAATCTTTGAAATGCCTAGGAATCTTCATAGATCTTAAAAAAGCTTTCGATAGTATTTCTCATGATAAACTTATTAAAAAATTAAACTGTGTTGGGATAAACGATAAAGCTCTAAAATGGATAAAAAGCTATTTATTTGAACGACACCAAGTAGTCAAGATAAACAACTCCCTAAGTCTACCACTAACAAGTAATTTTGGGATACCTCAAGGCACAGTCCTAGGCCCCCTACTATTTATAATATATGTCAACGATATTTTTAAACTACCACATAACGCAGACATAATATCATATGCCGATGACACAGCTATCATAGTGAATGGGATCGACTGGAATAGAGTAAACGAACAAGCAAATAATATCATGAACATCTTAAAACATTGGTTTGACACAAATCTTCTCTCATTGAACACTAACAAAACATACTACATACACTTCTCAATCAAAAAACTAAAAACACTCCCCAACACTAAAATAATTATTCACAATATCAAATGTAATAAAATCACATGTATCCAAGGCTGTTCAACATTGAAATCAGTACCAGAAATTAAATATCTCGGAGTGATAATAGAACAACATATGAAGTGGAAGAGCCATATCTGTGAATTGGTTAAGCGTATCAGAAAGTTTATATATATATATATATTCATAAGATTAAGAAATATTTTAAAACTCAACAATCTAAAAAGAGTATACTATGCACTAATCCAGTCTTTAATTCAATATGGAATAATTGGATGGGGGGGGGGGTCATACAACAATATTCTAACCCCTGTCAAAGTGATCCAGAAACTAATCATTAAAGTAATCCTAAAGAAACCCTCCACTTATCCAACAGAAACGCTTTTCGCAGATTTCACGGTGCCTCGAGTAGAGAATATCTTCAAGAAAAATGCAATTATCCAAATTTACAAAGATAATATCATCAAGAAATTTGAAACTCACCAATCAAAAAGATATGAAGACAATATCAAAACACCAAAATTTAATACCAAACTAATGCAAAACAATTAAATCTATTTAGGAATAAAGTTTTTCAACAACCTTCCCATTGAAATAAAAAAAACCAAAGACATCAATAAACTGAAACTCAAACTGAAGCTACACTTCATCAGGAATAATTAACTAAATAATTACCTGTTTTTCTCTTTCTTACTATTTATTTTTAATACATATTCATCTCTATTTTATTTAGATTTTTAGAATTTCTCCTAAGTGCACAATATCTTAGTATGTAACCGTATCCTATGTATGTACACCTACACATATAGATGATCCAGAAGTCTCAATTTATCCAATCATATACTTACTTATTATATAATGTTGTTCTATTTCAGTTATAGTTAGTGTAACTCGCTCATCAAGCACAAGAACTAGCTTCTTCTTTGGTGAGATTGCAATGTTTAAATAATTTCTGTACCGCTATGTAATTTCTAAAACTCCACTGTACAATTATAAAACTATATTAAATAAATTTAAAAAAAAAAAATTTAAAATTTTTGTATTATTTTTATTGTGGCATGAATCTTAATATGTAAAACAAAGTCTGGTTAGTTACAACATTTATAGCTCAATTTTTATGATCTTTGATTTGTTGGATTTGTCTCCGCCCCGAATAGCAGAATAGCTATTAAAACATCGTAAAATTCAACGAAAAAATATATGAAGAAAATCTATTCCTCATGCATTTTGTATGGAAAGAATTCTCTACTTTTGAAAGAGCTGCAGAAATATTGTGATAAGTATAATATTGAATAGTGAGTGAATTCCAAAATTTTAATAAGAATTCGCTGATTGTTTTACTTTTCTTGCTGCCCCTCTTTCTTACACACTATATGTCTATAGTCGAAAATGAGACAAACGGCGAACGTATGTCTGCACCCCTCCAAACGAATAATACAATAATTATAATTAATCTCCCTCACACGTGTAAACAAAATCAAACGAAATTTCCATAAGTTAGTGGAAAAGTAAGAAAATTACAAAAATATAAATCTGTACACAACGCCATCTCTGATACTGACAAAAACAAAACACGGACAGTTGTGCATCGATAGTTGCTTCATTGTGTAATTTTTAACTTAAAAATTAACTTATTAACTGAATTTAATTCAGCTAATAAGTTAATACAACAGTTATTGATTCTGAGGCGACATGAAGTTCGCCGGGTCAGCTAGTAATAATATAAATTAAAGTGAAATATCTGCGTTTGTTGTATAAAATTTGCTGTACAAACAAAACTTTGGAAGAGGAGAACGTTCTCAGTTTTCAAATCTTTCAAAATTGCTAAATAGAGTTGAAGATTTGTTTGCTGTAGTCAACACTTAACGGGTGGAGTTTCATTCGGAGGTAGAGGGGAAGGGGTTCGTGAGCCAAAAGAGTTTGAGAACCACTGCCCTACATCATCCCCAGGTATGTAGGGAGTGTTGCCGATAGTACGTCAACCCGTGTTGTAGTTTCAACATGTTGTGACCTATATATTTGAGCCAGTAATTCCGCCCGAATTAGGCCCATATTATATGTGCCAGCAACCAGCGTGCCCAGTGTAAATTATTTCACCGTTTGAGTAGAGATACATGGTCGTGCGCGAGTGTTTCGGAACATTGACAAATTGAAAATGTTGGTGTCATTGCTGTGATTGTGTGTTTCAGGATATATTTACAATGATAATTATTAAAGGAAAGTACGACCCAACGTGTTATTTAATTCAAACTAAAACTTATTTTAGTCAAAGATGTCGGATGTGAGATTTTGTAGTTTGCAGTAGAGTATTTTCGTCAAATAATGTCGGATGTGAGATTTTGTAGTTTTGCAGTAGAGCTGTTGAAAGTTTTTGAGATCGAATGTTAGTGTTGTTTAATATATGGCATTTCATTCAAAATTCCGAAAATACAGACTTTTAAATCGGGAAACGCGGGAGGTAAAGCAGATGTGGGTGGTGAAAGTAGGCGGAAACGGGGCGAATAGGAAAAGACACGCAGGGAGAAATAATTTATTTATTTAAATGGCATCGCAACGCACGCCGGAAACTCGCTAGTAAAATAATAAATGTAAATCTTACATATTATTATTATCTTTTGAATTCAGCCGAAGTTGCAGATCACGATACTATGATCGATGGCAAATAATAACCAAGGGAATGATATAAAAATGAATTATTACGGAAAATAATGATCCTCGCTCCGATAAGATTTAGGTTATGATCTTTTGTCTGAAACTTTTTCTGGTAGTATGCCAAAATAAATCTGTTTGAGATAACTAGGCCGAAGGAGTTTTATCTGCCATCTTTTATCTACGAATCGAACAAGGAAATGCTGAATTTGTTGAAAATGTCTTGTGGATTCTCTCACAAGACGCATTTTGAAAATGCGGAATTCGCGTTAAAATGATTTTTTATGACACTTGGCTTACTTAGCAAGAAGATTCCTTTTTACAATTTTGTCGACAACCAGCTGGACCAGTGGTCCCCAACCCCGGGCCGTGGACCAAATGGTACTGGTCCAAATGGTAATGGTAAATCAAAATTCGTAAAAAAAATCATACTTACACAATAAAAAATTAAATAATTATCCACAAAAAAAATACAGTGGAACCTCTGATGACGGGCACCTCTCATAACGAGTAATTCGCATAACGAGCAAAATAGATTTGAAAAAAAAAACGCTCTCTTAAAGAGCTACCTTTCGCATAACGAGCGACATTTCGCATAAAGCAAGGAGAAGTCTCATCTTCACATCACTCACTTGTGAGCCGGGACTTCTGCGCCAGTTCATCAGTCTCTGGTTAGCACTCATTCCGCTAGCACATTAGTGTCGCTTGTGCTCATAGATCTTTCCAAATTTTTTTTTTTTTTTTTCATTATTTGTAAAATTTCGGAACATGAAAAAGGTTTTTCTCCACAGTGAGTCAGCTTGTGGATTTTTAATTGTGACTTTCGAGAACACGAATAGTCGCAGTCGGAACATGATAATGTTTTTTTCTCCACTGTGAGACGGCTTGTAGACTTTTAAAAGTTCCAGTTCCATGAATAGTTGCAGTCGTAACATGAAAATGGTTTTTCTCTACTTAAGTAAACTTGTGGTCTTACAAAGTCTCCTTTCTAGCACATAAATAATTGCAATCGAGAAAAGCTTTAAATTCGATGTGCACACCAGAGACAAATCATCTGCTTGATCTGTTTGTAACTATTCTTTAAGCTTACGGAGTCTTGATTAGTGAACACACCCGCCCCCCGGGACGCGGTTAAATTATCAAACGTTGACCGGTCCGCGGCTATAAAAAGGTTGAGGACCACAGAGCTGGACGATGTTTTGAGAAGGATTGAGGAAGGGACTGTAAATGCGACTCTTGAAGGAGAAAAGAAGCAATCAAACAGGAAAGACAAATGTCTGTAGCTTATCCCACATGCGTACCGTCGCGTCGCGTCGTATAAAAGAACGTATTTGAGAAATGACTGGTTCTACTGCTGTTCTGATAAATTGTTCAAAAGATGGTTTATAAAAATTTCTCCCTCTTAACCGGTCTTTCCTTTCTAATGACATTGTAGTTTGTTGGGTGAGGTTTTTCTAGGTCTTGACGGCGGATGTATCCGCCCACTTACTGCGTGGCGATTCGTATCAGAATAGACTGATTGAGGGTCAACCATTTGGTCTCTCCAGTAGGACTCTCTCGGCCTTGCACCGCCGTGGGAGGGAAGGTTTCATATGTCAGTCACTCTTGGACCCACTGACCCCCAGTTTCCTTTACCATATCACTCCCTTACCGTATTACCCCTTTTACCCCTCTTTACCATATTACCCCTCATACCTTTTTCCTTCTAAAAACTTCCTCTTCTTCCTTTCTTTTAAAATACCTTCCATACAGCATCTCAGACGATACAGGCCCTGATGGGAATAATTTTCCTCTGGGCCTCCTGTATAGAGTTATTCTATGATATAAAACTTAATTGTCGTACGGCTAAGTTTTATCAGTATCTAATAATATGGTTTATAACAGAATGGTCCGAAGTACTAGGTTCGCACCCAGGCGTCAAGAATAGAGAACTCCAGTCCAATTTTTTTTTTTTAATGAATAATGACCTTCTAATTTAAATAACTGTATTTTTATTTTTATTTTTAGAGTTAGTTGTAATAGTTAAAATAATTGTCCAAGTTTTAATTTTTCAAGATAATCCGAAAACCACAGTACGTATGGTGAATCATGTGACGTCATCACTCCTGAAAATTACTATAGGATCCCTCAATCAGCTGATCAACTGCCGCCATTTAGAATTCCGTTGTTCGAAGAATTCTCCCTAGAAATAGCATTACTATTTTTTTGTGCAGTAGTTTTTGAATATTTTCAATAATAGAGATAAACTAATACCTTAAGAGATACCTTTATTTTTGAAACATTATTTAGGCCTAAATAATGTTTCAATAAACACAACAACTAAATCACTGTAAACAGTATGTAATTAAACGAATAAATAAATAAGATGGCTTGTGTCATGCTTACATTCCCATACAATGACTTCACGGTGACTTCACGACACGACGAACAGTGACGTCACCATTAAACATTTCAATAATGCCAACTTGACGGCGTGTTTTTACGATCCGATCAAAAATGGTCTTTTTAATATTTTTTAAAAAACTCTGGGTTTTGTATTATTAAATAAAACTTATATATTCAGAAGCAGCGTTAATTGGTCTATATTCTATATGAACAAATTTTTTAAAGTCATAATATTTTTCACTGGAGTTCCTTATTCAATCCTTTGCAAAATAAATCCTCTATCATGATTGATGAAGGAGAATTTGAGGAAGTTATTAGAAGGTAAATCAGGAATGTTTGTTCACGCATAGTTGAGAAGGTACCTACTTAGAAAAACATCTTAATTAATTTAATCAGGGAACCCCATCGACCCGATTAAATGATAATATAATCCAGTTAAACTAATTCCAACTCATGTAATGAACATAACAAGTTCGAACCAACGGCAATATATTATACATAAATTACGTAGGTCAAAAGTTTGCGGGGCTAAAAGGATTAAATTTTCTTTAGAACCCGGAATGAAAATCCGTTAACCTACATATTTAACTCAAAGCTTCTTTGTTCACATCCGGGCACCGTTTTCCTGTAAGTTTTCATCTATTTTCAAATTTCATATTTAACTCTTGACAGGCCAAGATGCCAAACAGGACGTCCGTAACCGTGGGGGTCGGCTGATGACCCCATTTTTTTTTTTTTTTTTTTTTTAACTTTTAAACCAAAGAAAACACTTTTTCTTTTTTTGATTTTTTTTTTGTTTTTTATGTCTTTGCAGGAAATATTACCTACCTATATTTGACAAAATATTTTTTCCTGCGATCATCGATTTTTTCACATTTTTTTTTAAATGGCATATTATGTATTAATCCTTTGCGCAGGAATACCTAAAATACTAAAAATATATTTCATGTATTTAAGTAGATATAAGAAGGATAGTTATTTTGGGGTCTATCTTCGGCCCCAGTTGGCTGCGGAAGGGTTTATTAACTCTCTTTGGACTTGGTTACTCTTGGACTTTTTACGCCGCGAAAAAATATCCCCGAAAAAATATTCTCCAACAAAATATCCCTCAACAAATATCTACTAAAACCTAACCTAACATAACCTTTTTTTTACATGAATACCCGACAAGAGTCCCAACTGCTCCCGTCTGGAGCCAGTAGGACTATGGCATCCCCAATTGGGGTATGTTGTGAGGCTGAAGATAGTGGGGAGGGGAAGGAGAAAGGGAAGAGGAAGGTGGGGAAGTACCTGGCTATTCATATCTGGTCACCAAACACGGCTAAAGCCATTTCAAGCAACGTTTCAATTCTGAATGGTGGTCTTACACCAGGACGATACTGAGAGTATACTATATACTATATATTATTTTAAATGAATAAATTGTAAAATAACACAAATTAATCAAATAAAATTAATTTGCCACGCCGGGATTCGATCCCGCGACCTTTGGTGTGCGAGTCAAGAGCCTTACCGCTGGACTACGCCGGCCGTCGAACCTGTCCTAAACTAACCTATCCTAACCTAACCCGACCTAAATTAACCTACCCTAACCTAACATAACCTCATCTGACCTAAACTAACCTACCCTTACCTAACCTAAACTAACAAAAAAATTGGACTAAATAATACAGACATCCTGTAAAGAAAATAAATTATTATTATCTGTATTATTTTCGTCCCATTAATTTTTAACAATAATTTATTGTTACTGTAAAGACAATAAATTATTGTTATCTGTATTATTTTTGTCCCATTCATTGTCTTTACCGTAACAATAAATTATTGTTATCTGTATTATTTTTGTCCTATTCATTTTGAACAATAATTTTTTGTTACTGTTAAGACAATAAATTATTGTTATCTGTATTATTTTTGTCCCATTAATTTTGAACAATAATTTAGTGTTACCGTAAAGACAATAAATTATTGTTATCTGTATTTTTTTGTTCCATTTTACTGTTTTTGAACAACAATTTATTGTCTTTAAAGGACGTCTGTATTATTTTTGTCCCATTTTTTGTTAGGTGAGGTATAGTTTTAGTAGATATTTTGTTAACGGATATATTTGTCCTTAAGATATTTTGTCGGATGATGTTTTTTTCGGAATATTTTGTCGCAGGATAAAAACCCGCATCACCATTTGGATTTAGCCCATTTGAAAGGGTGAACTAGCGAATACGTTACGATGGCAATTAGTTTTGAACTGATAACCAATCTGTTTGGCAGAAAAAACAGAAATAGGCGTCGAGGGTAAATTTTGACACCCTGTATAGATGTGTTTTCATCTGCTTATACATGTTTTTTCGAGTGAAACAGCAATTACGAACATGCAATCGAACATTACCTTTCAATAATATTAGCTTTAGTCCCCGGCTTAGCCCGGGCTTTACGCAGAGTTTTTCGAAATCAGGTGCAGATAGTAATTTACCACTTATTTCGAACGTCATGTGTGCAAAACTTCATCAAAAAGTATTAAAAATTTGCGGTGGGAAAAGTGGGTAGTTTTTCGAAATCTCATGTTGAAGGTTAAGTGCGGAAAATTTCAACAATCTTAAAACAAACCCACACCTGAACATTCATGTTTATATACGAAATCATATTTATATAAAAAATAATAGGAAAACCGAAAAAAAAAATTCGATGAGTGATTTATTCAGCAATAAAGGGTTAAATTTTAGGAGTCGGGTCCTATGCATTGACACACTTTAAAAAAAATTGTACATAATATATATTTATTTATTTTTATATATTAAACAGCTGACATAAACCCGTATCGAATTAATAATTTTTCATCCAAAAAAAATTACAACCTCAAAAATTAAAGCACCAAACAAAAATTTTTTAATAAAAAATCGACTCTGTAAGTAGATTCCTCAGTTCCGCGCTTTAAGCAATTTCCGGACCCCGTCTAAATACGGTAGCTATTTTTTTATGTTATCTCAACATAGGAGGCCCTGAGGACGAAAAATCCCTTAGGGCATTATTTATCTTTGGGGATGCTGTACACTGCTTTGGGGATACCTTTATCCTTCCCAGAACTTCCTCTCCTTCTCTTCCTTAAAAAGACCCTTCACACAGCATCTCCTAAGATAACATAGGCCCTGATGGAAAAAAAATCCTCAAGGCCTCCTGTTTTTTTTTATTTTTATTTATTAATTTTTATTTTATTAATTTGTACATTTAAGTTTACAAAATTTCTAATTAATTATAATATTTCATATTGCAAACTAAATTTTATGTTTTTTTATGTAGCTCCTACAATACATCTTGAACTTTCCAATTGGTGTGGACTTTAATGTTTCTGGTAGCGTGTTATATAACTTCATCCCTTTGTACAGTAAACTGTTCTGCGTATTCGCCTTGTCCTTTTTTGAAGCCTGAATTCCTTGCATGTCCTTGTGTTATGTCTGTGAATGTCCTTGTTGAGTATAATTTTATTTGAGAAGTATTTCGGTTAAATGTTGTTTATTATTTTATGTATAATAATCATCGTATTCAAGGTCAGCATCTATTTCATGGTTAGCCAATTCAGTTCCTTTAACATTGTGTTTACTTTTGAAAATCCATTTCGCCGAAGTATTATATACATTGCCCTGTGTGGAATGAATGTAAATAAAATATGTCTATTCATACATCAATCTATTTTAATTGCTTTGGTAGCTTAAGCCAAACAAAATTATTTTTGTGTAGTGTATCCACAAAACGATTTATGATCTGGTTCATATACATATATGTATTTATTTGAGTTCCGTATTGTAACTCCATTCTCCAGAACAACTCCCAAATAATATTCATTTCAACTGCCGCTTTATAGGTCACCTTCCTTTAATGACCTCGACTCCTTCTGCCATAATATTCTTCCTCGTCCCTCCCCCCCCTCCCCCCTCCCCCAGGTCCGCACTCAGTACTGGTTCAAGTGGAACAAGGAAACAGGGCGCAATAGAAAATAAATCAAACGAAAGAAACGAAAGAAATCTTACCTCAGGAATGGAAATCCCTAGATAATTGTTAGTTTATAGTATTATGGTGATCTTCCAGTATTTATACATAATCGCAATGTTTAACCACGTATATCTGCTTACGATGCTGACGGGTAAGAGATTTTTTTACTAACTTCTGACGAGGGTCTACAGAAAGGTACGCAGTATGATCCTAGCACATTGCGTAAATGTTTGTCCGTTCGCCCCTGTTTCTGCCTTCATTATAAAGACATAAAATAATAATATCCGAGACTCAAACCATAAAACATCTTGCCAATTACCCACCCTCTCAACCCCGCGCACGCTTCGATGCGTTTAGTTCATCGATTTTCAATCAGCGTTCCATTCTGACAATAGTGAGCTAATGCCATCTCTGAATCTTTTTATAATTAATTTTCATATTCTCATTTATTAAATTTAGATCGCCTTAAAAAATCTGATCTTGATAAAAGATGACATTCGAAAATTATTTTAAAAATATATTATTTTCGTGTTTTTTAATGAAAATTTGGAAGTCAGTATTCTGAGAACTGACTTGAAAACACCCATAAACAGTTCTAAGAAAACTTGAGTTAGGCGGATAAATATTCATTTTGAAAACATCATTTTTGTGTATAATTTTTCATAGTAGGTGAAATCTTAGCAATATGGTGTCTGAAGCATCTGAAATACAGGGCCCTTTTGAAAGTCATTAAAAACTCAATTTTTTATAAGAAAAACTATCTTTTTATAACTTTTGAAGGCTATTCCCACCAATGTAATATATCAGTTGCGACCAATATCATTTTTCTATTTTTCTGTGTCTTGTTCTCTTTCATATTTTTGCTTAGATTATTATTGTTATCTTCTTCTTCAATGATATATCATAACATTGATGGGAATAATCTTCAAAAGTTATAAAAAGAGAGTTTTTCTTATAAAAAATTGAATATTCATTTAGACTTTTATAAAAAGTCAATAGTTCCAATCAATTCGGATACATTTATCCAAGACGCTATCCAGGTTACTAACCAATTCTTAGAATGATTGTTTCCAATTAAAAGGGTAGTTGCCCGTAATATGGAAAAATAATGAGTTGAAGGTAATATTGTTAATTCCAAAATTTTAAATATGAGATTGACATATATGACGGTTTGACAGAAGGTGGCAATAGCGAAATTGGTTAACGCGCACGTCCCGGTTAGACGAGAGTTCTGGGTTCGAGTCCCAGTTGCGACCATTGTCCTTTTCTCTTTTTCTGTGTCTTGTTCTCTTTCATATTTTCGTTTAGATTATTATTATTTTATTATTTTTTACATTAACTCCACACAGGAGGTCCTGAGGGAAATTTTTTCCTTAGGGCCTCCTGTGTGGAGTTAATGTAAAAAATATGTCATCTGAGAAGCTGTGTGGAGAAGACCTATGTCATCTGAGAAGCTGTGTGGAGGGTCTTTTTGACGAGAGGAAGGAATGAACATTGGTCTTGAAGAGACCCATGTTGTAGGAAGGAGGAAACCCAAAGCCCGACAAATCGTTCCACAGCCGAGCCATTGAACACAAGAACGAGTCGAAGAAGCGACCTGTTCTCATGTGACAAATGTCAACCGTGTACAAATGTTGGGCACGCGTTTGGCGTGTTTCCCGACTATGCACCGGTGCCGAAGGGATCAATGACGCTAGTTCCTCGGAGGATCTTCCATTGAAATACCGGTAGAACAAGGATAACATTCCCACCCGACGCCCGCGCTCTAAAGATTGCAATCTGTCTGTTAAATTAGGAAAAATCTATCAGACCGACCGCCCGTTTCTGCACAGAGTGGAGGGTTTTTTTCAGATATTTTGGGGCTCCAGATCAGAGGTGGCTGCCAAATTCAACCGTGTTATGTTATCTTATTCTTCAATGATTAAAAACTCGACAGAATTCATAACTAAACTTGTAATCGAGGTAAATTTACTTTGTCGACTTGTCGTGAGACCATTCTTTATTATATGTGTAAAACGGATGAGGCTTCAAGAGATTTGAAGAAGAGATCTTGAACAGCAATATGTAATATGAAGGGTAAAATTCCTTTGGGATATACGAGAAGAAGCCAAAAAAAAATTAGGAAATGTCGTATGAAGCCCAAAACCTCATGATTCAAAGGAATAAAGTGAAACGAGAGAAACAAATAATTACGTGGGTAATTATTCTACTTTGCAGTCAAAGTCGGTACTGCAAAAAGCTTCAATACAAAAAGAAATAAATTATTTAAGCCCGGTCGCGCTGCAATATCAGTGCTAACAAAAGCTGTAGGTTATATACCTATTCCACGGGCATGACGCAGTCGGAGGCTGTGTGTTAATTTTATTCCCCTATCCCGGAAAGCTGCAAGAGTGGAGCCGTTCATATGTAGAATTTTTTTCGTTATATCCAATTCGGCATACGCGTGAATAATGCGTAGCATTTTGGAAAGTAATAATATGGGTTCCAGTGGATTTTTTTTCTTCTTTTATCTTCTCTCTGAGGAAAATAATTCCTCTCAGGGCCTACGTCATCTTTTGGGATGCTGTGTGAAGGGTCTCTTTAGGAAAAAACGGAGAGGAAGTTCTGGGAAGGAAAAAGGTTTTGAGGGGTATCTGGGTGTCAGTGTGTCCAGAAGTGAGGGACGAATGAATCTATCCCTTATGGAATGTGTGGGTTTGGTCTATTCTCCCCACATACCGGAATAAACATTTATTTATTTATTTATTTATTATACCTCACGATGGTGTGTTGATCTGAGAGAGACTTGCTGGAAAGGTCAAAAGATCTCACTCAGCCAGTCTCTCCCGATCCGGCCTGCCACACAGTTGGTGGGCAGACGCATCCAAGACCTTGACAATCCTAGCCCCATGAAGGTACCCCTGCTAAATCATCAAACGTAGCGAACCACTTTGGGTGAGATAGCACATCACTATGGCACAGGTGTTGGTTAACCAATAAATGTAATCCGGCATACCCCCCTCCCAAAATCAATCATTCATCACACATTCGTACATCGTTATGATAAAATTATGAAATTAAATTAATTAAATCAGCGTATTAAGTATTTACTCAAGTACTTTGTGTCTTACAAAATTTTAAAATGGGGATCTCAGCACGGGTACCCCTTGTGGCTCAAATTACCAAAAAGTGATAGGTCTTAATAAAAAGGCAGCATTTTGACTACCAGTTAGAAATGCAAAATAAAGTAAGTGTCAGAAAAATTTTCACAATTGGTTGTGCTAATTAAACGGCCGACGAGGGAATAATTAGAAAGAACCGGAAATATGTCATTTTAAATCAAATTTTAGACATATTGACACTTTTCCAAAAAAAATTATAAATTGATTTCGAAAGATTTTTCTTTCATCTAGTAAAGTTATGTTTAAAATTAAAAAATATATATATTTTTAGTATAATAGGATTATACCATATTAGGTCGTTGGCAGATTTGATAAATTTTCAAATCAAATTTTGTATTATACAACACACATTTCAAATCATATATACATGCAGTAAAATAAATCAATAAATTATCTGGGAAAGCTATGTTTCAGAATTTTAATTTTAGTTAAAATAAAATCATTTAAAAAAAGATCCGCGCACGTGTTTTGTGACGAAAATACTTCAATTTGTCTATTTATTTACTGTCTTACAAAATAGGTAATATATGAAAGTTTTTTTTACATTTTTATTTTCTTAGACAATATTGAAAAATTATAAATACTTGGGAATTACAAAAAGTACAAATTTTTAATAGTTTTATCGTCACGCCTTTCAGCATTTTTGAATGTAGGTATATGAGTTTATTTATTGTACTGTGTTTATTGATTTTTAATGTAGGTATAAATTAAAGCAACTTTTGAATGAAATAAAATCTATATTGAGTTATTATTTTGAAAAGCTGGTACGGAGAATAATTAATCTTTCTAATTGGGACCGCTCTGTATGATCGTAAGAACATCTTTCGACGAAATTTGGATTCTCAGCCACTGACTGAAGGCCCTGTAGCGCACCGCCAACAAGAGGAATAACATTATTGGATCTCAGATTTTCTGTCTAACTTTAATGTTATACGAATTTTTAATCACTGGAGTCAAAAAGTCAAAGTATTTTCGTTATTTGTGTTTGGGGTGTTATTCCGTGTTGCGCTACCTCCTGCTTTAGCCAACGTTTCGGACAGCGTTGCAGTGTCCATCATCAGGGCAGTTCCGGTAGATGTGTAATTTTTAGTGGTGAAATGTGTGCTTATTTACTTGGAAGCCAGCGATACCGTGTCACCAGCTCCACTACAGTCACCGGTAGAAAATAACCGTGTCCACCAGTGGCGTCATAGCCGCGGAGCGGAATAGAAAGTTCACTAAATCGTGGTATTTACGCTGTCCGAAACGTTACCTAAAGAAGGAGGTAGCCCAACACGGCATAACACCCTTAAAATGTTTACGATGAGGAAACACCAGAAGAAAAAATTCCTTCATACACATTTAAAAAAAACATACATTTAACAGACTGCTACATAACAGAAGAATCTTGCAAAAAGAAACTATGTTCCTTAGACATTAACAAATCTGCAGGCCCAGACTCCATCCCGCCAATTTTCCTAAAACATTGCTCCTCTGTATTGTGTAAACCACTAACCATTCTCTTTAACCAGCTACTATCTTCTGGACATTTTCCTGTCCACTGGAAATGGCTACGCGTGGCAAGGTAAAACTCCTGGTATAAATAGGCCAGGTGCGATGCTCGAGGTGGGCTCCTCTCCGGGTGCGGGTGTCCTGATCAACACTTCCTTGATTAGACCCTTACTCCTGGAAGGGCTCTCAAACGATTACCAAACCTGTGTTTCCATTAAATTAGCTAATACGGAAATCATCGTGATCTCCGTTTATTTTAAATACGGTAACCCTGTTGAACCGCATATTTTGAGCCTAACGCGAGCGCTTCACAAATTAAGAGGTCGAAACATAATTATCGGTGGATACTTCAACGCGATCGCCTCTCTGGTTTGACTATAACGGAATCCGAACGGAAAGATCCTTTGCTGTCGAAGACCTTATTGCGGCGCAAGGTCTGTTCATCCTCAATGAACCAGGCACGTTTTCTACTTTTTCAGGAGCCGGAGGCGAAAGCAACATTGATCTCACTCTATGCTCTGGATCTGTTGCGGCCAAAATATCCCAGTGGAAGGTTCACGAGTGCGCGTTAGCTTCTGACCATAGACTTATAACTTTTTCTGTGGGTATTCCAAAGATAGAAGCTCCACGGTCTACGTGGAATTTCAGAACCACAAGGGCGGATTGGGATAAATTCGGGGAAGCGCTACGTCAATCATTAAGGGGCTTTCACGACGTAGCAGCTAGGGAACCGGACAATTTGGGGAATTTTTTTAACGCGGCGGTGGTATCAGCCGCTGAAGCTTCTTTGGGAAGAACAAACCCTAAAAAGGCTATTCGGACGCCGTGGTGGACACAAGAGCTGACTTTGCTGAAGGGAGCCTTTAAAAGCGCTTATAGGAATCTCAGTGTTGTCAAGCAGAGTTTGTGCTCGCCTGAAGAGGCTATTGTCCTCCAAGCCCGCTTTAGGGCCGCACGAGGTGCTTATCGCTCGGGTGTCCTTTTGGCAAAACGAGCTGCCTGGCACAATTGGGTTAATGAAGTGGGTAACGCCAGCCCGTGGGAAATCCACAGCGTCATTAGAAAAACGGGAAAAGGATCTGACAGTTATTTGTCGAGTGTGGTGCTCGGGAACGTTGAGAGTGTTGATGTTACCTCCACTCTTGAGACACTTCTGGGTAAGTTAGTTCCATTAGACTCAGTAATAGGGGAAAGTGTCCACCATAAACAGATTAGAAATCTGTCACGGCTGCCACCTAATGTACCCGCCCAGGGGGAGGGCATGCCACCGTTAAGTCGAGCCGAGGTTGAAGTAATAATTAAGGGTTTGGGACCGAAAAAGGCACCGGGATTTGACAGATTGAATGGTATAATTGCGAAGAATGTCTGGACGTACGCCAAAGAGGAGTTCTACCAAGTTTTGGAGACTTGTTTACGTAGGGGAAAATTCCCTACAGAATGGAAGATGGGCGTGCTCCGGATTATACCAAAGGGAAACGATAAGCCGAAAACGGACATAGGAGCCTATAGGCCTATAACCTTATTGCCAATTCTAGGCAAAGTATTGGAAATCATCATTAAGCACCGTCTACGACTCACCCTGACGCCGTCCAGCGAACTTCAATTCGGCTTCATCCCGGGCAAATCCACGGAGCACGCCATTAAGCATGCGCTTGAATGGGTGAGGGTATGTCCAAAGAGGTACGTCATAGGCATCTTCTTGGATATCTCGGGTGCCTTTGATCACGCGTGGTGGCCGATGATACTTACCAAGCTGAAAAGCAGGAATTGCCCGCGTAAACTGTTTGATATTATTAGTGACTATCTAAATGGTAGGACAGTTATCATAGGGCACGGGGACGTTTTAATCACCCGAACAGTCGACATGGGATGTCCGCAGGGGTCGGTCCTCGGACCCGACCTGTGGAAAATCTTGTTCGACGACTCCTCCAGGTTACCCTTACCTGAAGGTTGTACATCGGTCGACTACGTAGATGACAAATTGTATTTGGTCTCTGGGGACAGTAGAAGGGAAGTGGAATATAAGGCTGAAGAAGGTTTAAAAGTGATCCTTGAATGGGGAAAGAGAAACAGACTCAACTTCGTTCCCCACAAGACCGTGGGTCTCCTCATGAAGGGCATGCTTAGCCGAGGCAGGAACCCCTTCATTAGAATGGGAGACTCATCCATTCGATTTGCAGAAAACACCAGGTATTTAGGCGTCATTATGGATAGATCTTCTTCGTTCCTAGCCCACGTCAAGAACGTCTCCGATAGGGCCCAGGCCTTGTTTCAGAAACTGAGAAGAATCTCAACAGCCGAGTGGGGATTGCGTTCTCCGGCGATTCGCCTGTTGTACGAGGGGGTATATGTGACGCAAGTCTCGTATGCTGCCTCCGTGTGGGAGCATCGCCTGGATAATGTCTTGATAAACTCGGCTCTTAAACGAGGCCAGCGGACTCCCCTGTTGGCGCTCTCGGGCGTTTATAGGACTGTAGCTTCAGATGCATTACCGGTTCTGGCCGGCGTTTTGCCGATTGACCTTGCAATTAGGGAAATATTGACAAAAAAGGAACTTATTAGAGGCAGGGCTGCTGTCCACCTTGGAGTCGAACTGACACCGGGAGGAGACGTGGCCCTCCCCGGCTTGCTCAAAGCGATGCGCGAAAGGACTCTGAGTGTATGGCAAGAACGATGGGATAGGTCGACGAAGGGCAGATGGACTTTCTCCTTCTTCCCTTCAATTAAATTCAGAATGGAAGGGGCACACATTAAACTGAATCACTACATGACAGATGCTCTCCGGACATGGGGAATTCAGGGGTCGGCTACATAGCTTGACCCTTTCTCCCCATCCAAACTGTGCATGTGGTGATACTAACCAGGATGCCAGGCACATTCTGTGGCACTGCGAGTTGATGAAAGAAGCACGAGAGGAAATGTTGGATGGCTTGCGCGGAACAACAAGACCAGCGTGGAACGCTGACCTTGTGTCGAATAAAGAGAATTTCGAGTGCCTGAAAAAGTTTGTCAAGTCCTGGGTGGAGAGATGGTCTGTACTTAGAGTCGCCGATCTAGACTAAATTCATCTTTGTTTCAGGTGCTACACGTATTGCTCCTGTCTCCCTTGGTATATCCTCCATTACTCTTCACTAGTGTATACGCTTCGAACTGTTTATAAAATTACTTTTGTGACCTGTAAATTACTGGTTTCGTTTTGACTTATGTATGTACTGAAACATTTTCTTTTCTTGTTTTAATTATTTTCTTTTAGCTCTAACTTCACACCGTTTACAGGCATCCATGATCTCCTAACGTTTCTGCTAAAACTGATTTATGCTTTACTTCAACAGGCCATGTTCTATCTTGGAGGGCGATGGTGGTGAAGACGCCATCGCCCAATATATTATGACTTCTGTAATCATACAACAATTATGTTTCTAATATATAATTGCTTTTTTCATTTTTTTTACTTTACATTAGCTTTAGTTCCATATTTTGGTGGTGCAGCTGAACTGTACATATTTATGTATCGTCGTCACCCCATAAAAGGGGGTGGGATAGACCCCGTTCGTGCGTACAGCCAGGCGAACCCATACTGGAGCGGTTTTTCTGCGATCCTCCCGCGCCTCCCCCAATGATATGGGTAGGCCTGAGGAACAGCCGCGTGGTCTCGACGTCCTTCCGCCCCCCCTCCGACAATCCGACGCTGATCTTTTCCCCGAGTCTTCAAAAACTTCCTCTTCTTTCCCACATATATTTCTTCGTGGCAAAATCGGTGAGTCGGCTAAAGGGCGCGGACTCCGGGTTTCGTCTGCGGTTGGGCCGATAGCCATACACATTGTCATTGGGACTGCCTGGTGGTTTGTGGAATACCTTCTCTGTATAGATATTTTATTTTTATGCCTTTTCTTCTCTCAGTTATTTTTGCAAATACTTGCATTATATTATTACTGTTACTTTTTCGTTATATATCTTAACTAGGTCTCCTCAACCGGGCGCAGCTCTTATTTTTCTTTATTTACTAACACCTTTATCTGTATATATTTTTCTCTATAGATTTCAGAAGAATCATTCCACGGGCTGCTACTTTTATTTATCTTTTGTATAATGTTAATGTAAGTACTTGCATACTGCTTACTAACCCTGTATGCATGGACATTGGAGGGTCTAGAGTCGTTCAAATAAATGTAGCTTCGTTCAAAAAAAAATAGAGTCTTGACGTGTGCGGTGAAGGAGGAAACCATATGTTTCCTTATAACGCCGTTGGGAAAGTGGTGGGGTCCCCTCCAATGTCCACTGGAAATCCAGCTATATTATCCCAATATTTAAAAAAGGCGATGAGACTGATATTTCAAACTATCGGCCTATATGCATACAATCTGTATTACCCAAAATCTTTGAATCTCTAGTTCTTGATGAAATATATCCCATGCTAACAGAGATAATAAATATAGATCAACTTCAACAAATTTATTACTTTTTCAAAACTATATATTGGAGTCTTTTTCTAAAAACAAACAAGTTGACTGTATATATACTGATTTCTCGAAGGCTTTTGATAAAGTGCCCCACAAAATACTGATCCGAAAACTTCATGCTCTGGGAATCAGAGCAAATATGTTGAGCTGGTTAAGTAGTTACATATCAGGTAGAACTTTATTTGTAAAAATAAAATCTTTTATATCCAAACCATTTTCCGCCACTAGTGGTGTACCGCAAGGTAGTCATCTTGGCCCAATTTTATTTCTTGTTTTTATAAACGACATAATCAACTGCTTTAAAGACGTCAACGTATTGCTTTTCGCTGATGACATTAAATTATATAAAGAAATAACAATCCTTAATCACTGTGAAATTCTTCAATCCAATATAGACATGCTAAAAATTTGGTGTTCACAAAACAATCTATACTTAAATGTAGAAAAATGCAAAACTTTGACCTTTTCCCGAAAAAAAACATCACTGTTTTTCGACTATTCAATAAATAAAATAAATTTAGAAAGAGTATCGGAAATGCGGGATCTTGGCATAATAATGGATGAGAAACTAGACTTCACGGTTCACATTCAACAAACTGCAAATAAGGGTATGAAAACATTAGGATTTGTATTAAGAACAATTAAAAACTTTGAATCGTTACAAATCATTAAACTATTGTACACATCCCTTGTTAGAAGCCTAATGGAATATAACTCCATAGTCTGGTCGCCCTTCTACAAAATTCATATTCATACTATTGAAAGAATTCAAAGAAAATTTCTACGTTTTGTAAATTTTAAACTTAACATCCCTTTAGAGCACATAAATCACTCGTCGCTAATGAATACTTTAAATATTCCAACATTAGAAAACAGACGACAAATAAACGACCTGACCTTTTTATTAAAATTATTAAACTCTAAATTCAACAGTTGTGAACTTCTGCAATTAATAAATCTACATGTACCTACACGAACAACAAGACAAACATTAACATTTTATATACGTACATCTCATTCGAACTATGATTTACATTCTCCAATACAACGTTTACATAGTCTTGGTAACAAATACTCAAACAATATGGATGTATTTGACAATAATTTGAACTTAGCAAACTTCAAACACTATGTGTGCCAACTATTTATTTCTACCTATCCCATAAACCAATGTGAACAACAATTTTAACCTTACCTACTTTATCTCAACTCCTTACATATTTTATGTTACCTGTATTTTGTTAACGCTTATATTTTATATAATCTCTATTTTGTTTTTAACATATATTATGTTACTTATAATCTTTTCACTATAATTAAAAAAAAATGTACTGCATTCTATGTAAAAGCCCTATGGGCGTTTAAATAAATAAATAAAAAAATAAATAAAATAAACAAAAAATGAATAACGAAAATCGCTAATATTGTCTTCAATGATTAAAAACACAGACTAGGTAATAAAACACATTTGAAACTCGAGGGATCTCTTAGAGTAGATGCAAGCAATAATGAAGACGGAATGGTAATTTTCGCCATAAATTAGTGTTTCCAAAGGAGGTCTTTCTTGGCAGCCTAATTAAGAGCTGCAATATTTGTTTAATGCAGTCTTTGTCAACCGTTCAAGCAAGCTCATTCTATGAACTACCCATATCTTTATATATATCTATCTGTGTTCTTCTCTGTTGATCAAAATAATTGACATTTTGTAGAGAAAATTATACATGTTACTCATATTATATTACTTTTTCGATAAGCTTACATCGGCTGTCAATTTGTTTCGGATCCTCTCGTCCGTTTTTGTTAGTACATGGTTTTATCATTAAGTACGTAATACAAGAACAAAAAAACTATTCTACATCCCACAATCAAAAACTAACTACTCACAACATACATTTCTGAAAAGGACGTGCACAAAATATAACAATATCCTTTCAGACGCTGATATTTTCCATTTGTCCTCAGTTCAATTCACAAAATATGTAACGGAGAAGATCAAAACAGATTGTTGATCGTGAATCCTGCTGTGTGCCTTATTTTATTGTTTTTCTCTTATTATGTTGGTTTCATCTGATTTTATTATGTTGGTTTCATCTGATTTTCTGTAATCTAGTTAGGTATTATGTATGTATAACTTCTTATATTAATGAGTTTTTTTGTTTTTTCTTTAAATTCTATATTCTCAAATGTGGAAACTTCACTGGTTCATGCAAATTTGTCAAATGTAATTATTTAATAAAATATATACAACTGTTTGTTTCCCAAATAAAGTAAAATAAAATAAAATAAAAAGCCGCCGCTACCCGAATTTCTACCTATTACTTGCATTTCTCCCTTAAACATTTGAAGTTTTTAAGCTCTTAAAAAAATATATGTCATATTTGAAGATAATATCTACACATTGCCCATGCCGAAACGCAAATTATATGAAATTCCCTCGATAGAAAAAAATCGCAAAGTATGCTCCGAAATTTTTTATTTTCAAGTCCGTTTCTGTTATTTTACAAGTTATATGTACAAAAAAATCACAGTGTTTCTTTAAATGCTGCAACCAGTGGACGAAATGTGGATTTTCGTCCACTGGTTGGTTAAACGCTCTTAACCAATTTACGCAGAATACTTACACTTTTCGATTTCCAAGTATCGGGTTTTAATTTAGCAAAATTAAGTTAAGCAGTAAAGAATGTACGTTTATTGCCTTTAATTGCGTTTATTGTAACCGTAAGCGTACATTATGCTATAAATTTGCAAAGTAGTTTATAATGATGACGGCCAGGACCTATTCAGTTTCTTGTTCGAATTTCATCTACTTCAGAAAACAACCTGAAGATTTTTTACTTAATACAAAATTGTACCTACTTGTTTCCATAATAAATTTAGCATTAAAAGCAAGTCTTTTAGCAGCAGAAGTTCAGCATAGTTTAAAAGCTTTTACAAGTTAGTGTTGAGATAAGCTATCTGAAGAAAAGTCCGGCATATTTTATCCGATATGAAAGACGGTAAAGACGGTTTTTTTAAACAAATTTCAAAATGCCAGAGCTTACCACTGTATATAGAAACCATTTCGGGCGTGCGCACAACAACTCACCAAAGTTTCATCGCAATCCGACGAATGGTTTAGGGACCGCATACGGGACAAACAAAGAAACATTCATTTTATACATATATTAAGATTAACGGACTTCCGTCCAATTTAAAATACAATATAAATAGATACGTTTTAAGATTTTCCCGACCAAAAGCATTTTCGTTATTTGTTTTTGGGGTGTTATGTCGTGTTGCGCTACCTCCTTATTTAGCCAACGTTTCGGCAGATCCGGATCCGCAAAATCCCACATCTACCGGATCTGCCGGATCTGCCCTGATGATGGAACTGCAACGATGTCCGAAACATTGGCTAAAGAAGGAGGTAGCGCAACACGGCATAATACCCCAGAAACAAATAACGAAAAATATAAATCGGTGGTTTAAAAAGTTTAAATTATAAGAGTAAAGGATGGTACATGAAAGTAAAGACAAAATTAAAGGTAATTAGAATTTTCAAGACAAGTCAAGACTTTTTTGTATTTCTTGGGCATTGAATATGTTACAATTTCTAGAAATTTTTGTTTTCTTTATACTGACAATTTATCTTTAAAAATATGCCGCATATTACCAGATCATATTTCTCCAGCTTTCTTTACTAATTTTAAAATAAAATAAATTGATTAATAACAAGGATATTTCTAATAACTTTGAAAAAACGTGATATAAACTTTAGAATGCAACGATAGTGACGCACAGTATGTAGGAATGACTACTAGAAATTTTAAAACTAGAATCAGGGAACATGAACTTTGTTTACCAAATAATAACTACTCCGAGTTTACTAACCATCTCATAGAGGCAGGTCATAGCTTCAAAAAAGAAAAAACTAAGTTTAAACATTGCAATGTAGATTCATATTTTAATTTTTGCGCTTTAGAAACTTTGGAAATTAACAAAAAAATTAAATCGAAAATTAATTTAGTTAATAAAATAATAGCACCATGTAAATCACCTCTACTTACAATGTTTCCTTGAAATGTTGACTCCTCCCACCGTTCTCCCCCTCCACCAAAATCCCCCCTCCCACTACCCCGCCTAATTAATTTTTGTACTTGTATAGAATTTTTAAGTTAGTTTTAAGTTTGCTCGTGAATGACACGGACGTATCGAAACCGGTCGCAAAAAAATTTAAAACTAAAGTAACAAACGTACATTGAAAATTAAAACTCCTAAAAATTAAAAATGTCTTGAAATTGTTACATAGTTAATGCCCAAGAAATACAATTTTTTTTAATAAATCTCTCAAACTACTTGGTGTCATCACTAGAATTATTTATCTAAACGATATTTTGCTTATATTTTTGAATGTAGCTATCACTTTGTGGTTATCCATTATAGAAAAAATGAAACAATACAACTTTATAAGCTTTGTATAAGCTTTCCCTGAAGAAGGAACGTTTGTTCCGAAACCGGTAGGATTTACGCATTATATAAGTGGTTTATACAAAGTTGTATTGTTTCATTTTTTTTTTTGATATTTTGCTTGTGTAATGTGTACGTCTTCAAATAGTTAGCATAACTATATATTAATTCAAAAAATTGTTGGATATCCATTATTTCGGTAATTTGATGACACCACTTTACGGATACTTTTCGTCCTGTTAGTGGCGAGATTTCTTCTTCTTCTTCTTGTGCCCTGTCCGTTCAACAGACATTGGCTATCGTGTTGGCTATGCGGACTTTGTTTACTGCGGCCCGGAACAGCTCCACAGTAGACTGGCCAAAGCACTGTCTCAGGTTTTTCAGCCATGAGGTTCTCCTTCTTCCAGGGCCCCGTCTTCCGGCAATCTTTCCCTGCATTATAAGATGCAAGATCTCATACTTCTCTGGATGTCTCATCACATGTCCAAGATATTGAAGTTTTCGGATTTTTATGCTTTTAATTACTTCCTTTTCTTTATTCATCCGAATCATAACATCTTCATTCGTAACCCTGTCCATCCAGCTTATTTTGAGTAGATCCACACGACGAATGCCTCAAGTCGCCTAATTAGTTCTTCAGTAAGCGTCCATGCTTCCATTCCATAAAATAATATCGAAAACACGTAGCATCTGACCATTCGCATAAGTAATCCAAGGTTGAGATCATGACTGCTGAACATTTTTTTCATGCGGATAAAGGTTGCACGAGCTTGCTCAATGCAGCATTTGATTTCAACTGAAGGATCCCATCTATCATTTACATTGCAGCCCAAGTATATAATACTCTGTATCTTCTCTAATTTTGTTCCAGCAATATAAAGATTTTCATCCAATGCGTTATTTTTTATTTATATTCAGTTCTATCCCAAAATTCTCACAAGTCTTCACTACTGGCAAGATTTGAGGGGCAGAAATCTTGACACAATTAAACTTCTCACATTCTTTCCCCGTTATACTGCTTATAACCATGATTATTTTAAGAAACCCAAGAAAACACGAGAAAGATTATTATGATTTTCGCGTTCTTTCGTGAATCTCGAGCGCTTTACCGATACGGCCTGGTGAATATTAACACAACAAAAAGCTGTGTCCAGAAACCCATTTAAAGCGAGCTTATTCGCCTATATTGAAAGTCGATGTACCCGCAAGTCGGAAGTGCTCAACTTTTCAGCCTTTGTTGTCGAAGTTATTCACTTAACGCCATCTAGCCGTTTGATTAGAAGCTAATGAAATAAGATTTCCATTATTTAAGATCAAATAATGGCTTATAAACATTAAACTAATGAATTCTCGCCATTTGCTCGTCCAAATTATTATAATGCGAGAGGCCAACTTGTGAAATGTTCAACGAGTTTCAAAATTTCATTTCCTCTTGTAGAAGTTAGTTTTGTCTCGGTGGGGAATCAAAAATATTCGCTTCAAAGGGTTGTATTATAATATAATATTATATTAAAATAATTTACATGATTTCATCCTCGTCCCGAGAGAAAAAAGTTAATTCTAACTTATATTTTCAGAGAGAATAATGACGATATTACGAATTATGCATACATTTAAGCATGTTATTAAAAATCTCTTTTCATCCAATAATCTTCATTCTGCTAGGCCCTGCGGGCCGCGGGCGACACGACAGTAGTTTAGTCACCAACTATCGTCCGAATCTCAGACTGGAGAGATTAATGAAAATGCTAATCTAAGAGTACCTACACACGCCTGCCAGCCGACGTTCCTCATGCTAGCTGTTAAGTGGCACCATATAATAGTACACAACTGCTAACCCTGCACAAATCACAAATGCACCCCACGATTAAATTTGGCCGCCACCTCTGGTCTGGAGCCCCAAAATACCTGAAAAAAACCCTCGACCCTGTGCAAAAACGGGCGGTCCGTCTGATAGATTCTCCTAACTTTACTCCTGCTTAATGCTATCCTTTACCTCGGTTCTACCGGTATTTCAATGGAAGATGCTCCGAGGAAGTAGCGTCATATGTTGGGCACGCGTTTGGCGTGTTTCCCGACTAGGCACCGATGCCGAAGGGATCAATGGTGTTAGTTCCTCGGAGCATCTTCCGTTGTAATACCAGTAGAACAAGGATAGCATTCTCACCCGACGCCTGTGCTCTAAATCCGTCTGTTAAGATGGGAGAATCTATCAAACGGACCGCCCGTTTTTGCACAGAGTCGAGGGTATTATATATTAAGGTTGATGATTGATAAATTATTAATAAATTATATTTTTGTTGAAAAAGCTGATATAATTACTGAAATCGTAAAGTTGAGTAGCCAACCAGTTTTCGGTTTCTCCATGTGCGAAAGCGTATTTGAAATGAAGACATTAAAAAAAATCGAAATTGTAACAACAGCAGTCAGCGTACACTACCGCACATCCGGTCTTAGGTTAACCGGAAGTAGAGGAAGTACACCTCGGCTACATAAACAATGTTAACAACATCGTTAGCGATTAGTGCCGCGCTGCGCCGCTAATGGCGCTAGTTTGCCGAAAGCTAGAACCTCCCGGACTTCCGTTTCCGCAGAACTCACACCTCGCAACTACCACTTCGCCTTCCCGCTACTTCCGGCCGTTTCCGGCTCCTGTGCCGTAAGATATTAGGGAGGGAAATTGACTTATCTCGAACCATTGGGTTTGCCAATTAATCGAATATGTTGGAAAAGCGGAAGGTGGAGGGCAGCATGAAGACGAGGAGGCTGATGGAGTGATGTGGATGGATAAATGAATCAGGGATTTCCTGGCACACTTAGGGCCGTCTGTTTTAACAGAAAGCTAAATCGTGTCCTAAAGTTAAATTTTAACTGTCAGTTAAAGTAACGAGGACGTTAAATAGGACCGCGCGCTGTTTCAAGTATATTTTCGCTTAAGTAATAGTTGTCAGTGTGGCCAGTCTAAAAAGCAGAATATTCCTCGGAATTACGTGACAAAATGCATCGAAATATTTTTTGATGCGGCAATCCGTAAACTAAATCAGAACAACTGTTAAAATATCCGGTTATATTTTGATGGTATTTTGTTTCGCGTCGTGGGATCTGACAGCTTTGTTCCGATAAAAGTATTTGTCTGAATATTTACAAATAAATTACGACCTATTATAATGCATACAATATACAATATGAATGTAATTTACTTTCCAGTAGTTTCGATATCTCCTTGAATTTTAACTGTCGCATATTTTACGAGATCTTCAATTCAATTTATTTATGGTATCAAAAATATAATCGAAAAACATACATTATAGCGTTTTTAGAATTCGTTTGTAAGAGTATTACATTAAACGTAAGTAGTATACAAACTATACTAGCGATATTAAAAGAGCTTGTCTTTTAAAGGCAGCTTCACTCGCTAATGTCGTTATACGAAATGAGTCTAACCTACTATTCATGTTGTATTTTTGTAATGTTTTTGATACAATAGGTACCTATATTGATTTGAAGATCTTGTAAAATTTGCGATACATCCATTAATAGAGCATGTCGATATCAAAATTGATTCTGTTCAACAGCAAGATTTTTTCGACATGCGGTGCCGCGCCAAAAATTCGAGATCATACCAGATATAACCATATTATTGACGCGGGGACGAAATGTTTTGGTTTTCGCTGCAAGACATTTTAGATGAGGAATTCATCGTCATTATCATCCTCTTCTATAATATTTATCATGATTACTGATTAGCACATTAGTAATCAATGTTGAAACACTCATTTCCGTACGTTACTTCGACCAGAACTGTCAAATATGCCAATATGGCCGAGTAACTCTAGAGTAACTATCGGTTTTCGGAAAGTAAGAACAAAAGTAACGTAAAAAAATCAGTCAAATTGATTGAAAAACGCATTTTGCTGAAATTTAACTATAGTAACGGCGTTTTGTTTTACTTTTACTTTAGCGAGCGTTGAAACAGACGACACTTAGATCATGCTAATTAGGTCAGCATTATCTCAATATAATTCATTCAAAGAGATTCACGCAAATACCACAAAACTTCAGATTGTAATTATCCACTGATTGTTTGTAATATTGAATTCTAAGGAATAAACTAAGGAATAAGAACTCCTGAGTATAGTCAATATAAAGAGTGCCTACTTGACTTACTAGACATAAGGACCTAATTCAATGTCGTCATTCAAAAACTAATTACGTAGCAAACTCGCAAATTCCACATTTACATTTCATTACATCGCTTAATTTCGATGTTGGGAATTTGCACAAATACAGAATATGTACTTCTAAATATGATTAAGAATGAGTTTTTTTCCTCTCATTGAAACATTCTTTGATTTCTGTAATAGGGTATGGGTCTAGGGTTGCCACCAGTCAGTCAGATTTTTTTGGTCGTGTCCGGCTAAATATTTATATGTCCGGCCTGTACAGCTTTTGTTAGGCTTTTTGTTAGTGTGCAGTGCATGCAGCGCCTTCAGAACGAAGGTAACGCAAGCTACGCAAGGCGCAACGTGTTAAGGAAGAGGCGGGGACGGGGGACAGTGCCTATTCTTGGTTCAAATACAAGACCTATCTCTATCTCTACATATTATAAATTAAAGTCCCCGCGTCGTCTGTCTGTCTATCTGTCTGTTCGCGATAAACTCGAAAACTACTGAACGGATTTTCATGCGGTTTTCACCAATAGATAGAGTGTTCGTGAGGAAGGTTTAGGTATGTAATTTGTTAAGGATTTGTATACATTGGTAGAAACATCACGATAATTGTTAGAAGTGTCGGAAAAAGTCAAGCCGCTTGGTAGCTTTCATCGAAAACGCTGCCTAATCCTTTTGAGATATAATAAAACAATGCATGGTGGGATATTCCTCTTTTATAGATCTACAAAAAAGTCCGCGAAGGCTTTAAAATATCTATCTTTTACGGATAACTTACTATACCCATTCTATCTTGTAAAAAAATGGTCACGTGCATTGCGGTAATTGAAAAGTTATTTAGACGGATACAGTATTAATCCTTATTAACTTTTTAAATACGTTAGTTACCCCAAGCATTTCATGCACATTATTATAATCTTTCACACCATCTCTATCTATCTTTTACGGATAACTTACTATACCCATTGTTGTGTTTTATAATAATAAAGCACTTGCGAAAGATTTTATGAAGATTTATTTATACTTTATAGTATTTATAAAATGATTCCCGACTTTTATTATTACGGACTGGTATAATGTTTCTTTATAGGAATCCAAATGCAGAAAGAGAGTGAATATACGTGGGCCAGTGAATTTATAATAATTTCAAATTAGACTGCTTGGAAGTGGTAAAATAAACAATGCAAATTATACGTTCTTTTTATGAACATTAACTAAACAAACTAAACTAAAAATAGGAACTGACAAAATTATGTAGGTACAGTTTGAAGCCCAACTAAAAATAATTAAATATATTCTTTAACACCCATTCTATCTTGTAAAAAAATGGTCACGTGCATTGCGGTAATTGAAAAGTTATTTAGACGGATACAGTATTAATCCTTATTAACTTAAATACGTTAGTTACCCCAAGCATTTCATGCACATTATTATAATCTTTCACACCATCTCTTCGTATTATAAATTAAAGTCCTCCACGGTAAATGTATGTCTCTTCGCGATAAACTCAAAGACGGCGGTGGTTATAAAGGTTGGATAACCTGTTACACAAAATGATACATCCAGATGCCGGGTCAGCTTTTTAGTCTATAAAAGGCTACTTAAATTCTTGGACAAGCAAATTCAATGTCGAATTGAAGCACTTTTAAGTGGATGACTTTAGCTGAGGTGGGAGCAAGTAGCAGAAACGGTAGACATTCTATCTAAAAAAATTACAGTTAGGTGACGGTAAAGTTTTTTACCAATGGCAGAACTTTATACAAATTTTACCGAAACAGAACGATAACCCTGACTTCAAAAAGCTATTGGCGCATCAAAAGTGGACTGCTTATTTTAAATTTGTTAATGAAGAATTTTATTCTGAACTTCTGAAATTGGCGCAATATTACTTTGCGATTCCAGATCATAACGCCAATGTTGAAAGAGTTTTCTCTTTAGTAAACGCCCAGTGGATCAAGAAACCAAATAAATTGCAAACAGAAACAAATGACACATTGTGTAATTTAAAAATGACATGTCAAGAATTTTATGAAATGATTTCCAAATAAAACGACGTTTTGGATAAAGTAGGTGAAAAAAACAAATATACAAAATTGTAGATTTTTATAATTTTTGAATAATTTGGAGATGTCGACGATTTCGTTTTAATAATTTTTTTTAGTTTTTGTCCACAAAGATAGATACGTTTTATTTTATATTTGTTTAATGAAAATTTTTAGTCAACTGTTTAACCAGAAAAAGAGTTTTTTTTTTATTCACAAAATGATACATAAATTACAATAAATTTTATTCAATTATTAATTACACAATATATGTATTTGATGTACCCCTATAAATAAGCAGGGCTTGTGTGTATGGGGGTGCTATTATATTGGTTTAATTATTATTTTTTATTCAGTTCAAATTTTCGGCATAATATTATGTTTTGTTTGTTTGTTTTATAAGTTTATTAAGTTATGTCAACAGACAGAAGACTCAATATTTTTTTTTATTTTGTCATTGACATATCCTATTAATATTATAAAGGCGGAAGTTTGTATGGATGTATGGATGTTTGTTACTCTTTCACGAAATAAATACTAAATTGCCTTTAAAAATTCTTTCACTAATAGAAAGCTACATTATTTGTATGTAATATAGGCTGTATATATTGGTAAGCACTGGCGTTATGAATAAGCTCTGGCGTTATGAAATTATTTACTATACGTTTATTGTCCGGACGAAAAGCAAAGCGTTGCTAAGTAATTGTTTGACGTGCGCTGTGGAGGTTCCTTTGATAGTAAAAATTCAAATATGTATAAAATAATAAATCTATTCTAATACTAGCTTTTACCCGCGGCTTCGCTCGCATGGTTTTAGGGGGAAATCTATATGTATATATATATATATATATAAATCAAAATATGCTGGCTTCTGGGTTTGTAGTTCCCGGTATGCGTTGTTATGCCACTTTTTAAAGATATTGTTTCTCCCTGCGTGTCCTTTCCCTTCGTCCCATGCTTCTTCCGCATCCCCTTCTCCTCATGCGTTCCCACTCTGCCTTCCCCGCTTTCCTCTCCCCACTCCCCTCTCCCGCTTCCCCGTCCCACGAACCCCCCTCCCGATTTCCCCTCCCACCTCCCGCATTCCACACATTCAGTTTCTGTACATTTAGTTTTCAAACAGGTCGCGTGCCACCTATTGCAATTTTTTATTTCAAATTACATAATGTCAGAGCTCACCAGTATATATAGAAACCTTCGTTGACGTGTTCACAACAACATACACAACAACACTACCTGCCTGACAGTTGCTTTACCTTTGCTCCGCAAATAAATAGAAAAAGTTAAATTAAAATTGAACGATACTTCTTCAAAAGTGGCATAATTGCAGCAGTGATTTCCGGTGCATTTATTGAAATAATTTATTTATGTGTACGAGTGCACCTAACTATAAAAAACATTAAACAAAAATCTAAATCCTAGTTCCAAAATACTTACTGGAACATACAACAATAATAAGTGACAGTGATTACTTTCATTATTTGTTCCACAAAATATATATCGGTGAACGCAAACTTTAGATCTCTTTGTGATGATTTTTATTTACTTAACCAACATCTAAAGTAATTTTCGAGTTATTAGTTGCAGTAGCCAAGCCAAACGTACGCATCCATATATTATAATGACCACATCAAATCGCCAAACAAGATCCAACCCTTCAGCGGGTGATTCGTCCAGCTCCGTTATGGAGCAACTTATGAAGATCAGCGACCAGCTGGCTGCACTTTCCTACCTGCCGGCTGCCGTCAAGGAATTGCGGGACGAGGTCAGTGAAGTGAAACTCTCAATAGACTTCAGTAGCAAAGTAGTTGAGGATATTGACAAAAAAATTTCAACATTGGAGAACAAGCTTAAGATGGTCGACCTACTGAAAAATGAAGTGGATTCCCTAAAGGCCTGCATCGCCAACATTCAGGAAGACATGGAGCAGCGCGACCAGTGGGCACGCCGCTCAAATATTGAATTAGTCGGCATTCCTGAGAAGAAGGATGAAAATTTAATAAACATAATAACCAGCCTTGCCAAAAAAACTGGTTTCGACCTCGATCCAAAAATGGATATTGATTTTGTCACCCGGGTGGCGCCGAAGGAGTCTAAGAAAGGGCAACATAAATCAATAATCATCAAGATGCAAGCGAGGTACCGAAAAGATGATTTCTTGGCCTCAATCCGATCGAAGCGAAACTTAATCAGCAGTGACATCGGTTGCGGCGGTGATTCCCGTGTTTACGCCAATGACCACCTGACGAGCGCATCTAAACGGCTGCTACACCTGACGAAGGAAGCGGCCAAGCTTAACCACTATCGGTTTGTCTGGGTCCGGAATTGTAGAATCCTTATTAGGAAAACAGAAGGCTCGCATATAAGAGCAATCCTCAAAAATGAGGATTTAAACAAAATTGTATAAAACTTCAAAATATTACCACCAAAATATTAAAATATTACCATAAAAAAAAATTCAAAACATAACCATCATAATATTACCATTTTTACTGTTAATTTTTCATTTACGTAGGTATGTGCTTTTAGTATGTTTCATAATCATAGGATCAGGTTTTGGAACTTACAATAACTCTTTATTATTTCTATTGTTTATTTTTACAAGTTACGGGTATTATAATAACAATGTGGTATTAATTTTATTGACAATTTCTTATATTAAGTATGTGCTCTTAATGTTTATATCTATGCTTAACCTATATGTAACAATTTCTTATATTAAGTATGTGCTCTTAATGTTTATATCTATGCTTCACCTATATGTTCCATACAAATGTATATTATCGGTGATTTGAATATTTATTTATCAAAATGTTAGAGGTCTCCGAACTAAATCCCATGTTTTCCTATCCGGTGTTTTGAATGCCAATTATGACGTGATATGCCTGACTGAGACATGGCTCTTGCCAAGCATATTTGACTCTGAATTATTTGATGAACGGTATGTAGTGTATCGTTGTGATCGCGACTATGTTTCGTTAGACCAGGCACTCGGCGGTGGCTCACTTATTGCAGTACGCCGCGAACTGCCTACATGCCCCTCACCCTTCCTCCCGCCCATCAAGCGTTCAGAGACAGCTACAGCTACTCTTGCACTAGACTCTGGAGCAAGTGCTTCTAAACTACGTATATACTGTTCATATTTCGTGCAAGGCGCAGAGCAGATTAAATCATTAGGTGACTTTTTTGAATTTATATCTATGTTGCATACCAATTTCCCCAATAATGAATTCCTTCTATTAGGAGATTTTAACATACGACATGCCCCGTGGCTTCCGCCTTCTACCGCGGACGGTTCCCTGGTACTTAATCGATCCTCAATCGATGCACTGACTTCAACTCTTTCTGATTTTTTAGACTTTACCGGTTTCCGTCAATTCAACAGCCAGCTTAATGTAAACGAGCGTGTTCTGGACCTGGTGATATCGAATTGCGCGTGCACTGTAATCGGGTGTGACATGCCGCTAGTGCCAGAAGATGCACACCACCGCTCGCTGGAGGTGTCGCTGCGTATATCCCGCGAGCTGTCCCTCCGAACGCCGCGCTCGCGCACGGTCCGCTCCTATCACAACGCTCACTATGTGCAGATTAATAGCGCCTTAGCAGCCGTTGACTGGACAACGACTCTAAACAGCAGCAATGTAGACTCAATTACGGCACAATTCTATTTCGAATTAAATAAGGTAATTGTCGCGCATGTACCATCTAGATCAATTAACATAGACTCCAGGTATCCTCCATGGTACAGTCCCGTATTAAAAAAAGTAATTAAAGATAAACTTAAATTTCATAAAAAATACAAAATTTATAACCGTAACTCTGACTATCAAACTTTCTCTCTTCTCCGAGAACGACAAAAGTGTATGGAAAAAGTGTGGTACAATAATTTTATTAATATTGCTGAAATTAATATTAATACCGATCCCAAACACTTTTGGACCTTTGTTAAATCTAAGCAAAAAAACTCTGAAATTCCTAACAATATGTTTCTTCGCTCTCAGCATGTATCGGGTGGGGAAGATATAAGTAACTTATTTAACATGCATTTCCAATCCTCCTTCGAATCTCCCGCCCCGTGCACCTCGTCTACAACTCGAATATATAATCCAAACACCTCAGTTCTCAATCTTAATAATGTTAATATATTCACTGAATTAGTTTGTAAATATCTTAAATCATTAGACCCTACCAAAGGCAGTGGGCCTGATGGTATACACCCTGTATTCTTAAAGAATTGCGCTAGTGTTCTATGTTATCCGCTATGTCTAATATTCAAAGCTTCATTATCATCTGGAATTTTTCCGCAGGAATGGAAAAGTTCATACGTTGTGCCTATATTCAAAAAAGGAGACAAGCATAATATTGAAAATTACAGACCAATCTCTAAGTTAAATGTAATGGGTAAACTTTTTGAAAAAATAGTTTTTGATATCATTTTTCCTTGCATACGACCACACATAATTTCAAATCAACACGGTTTTGTCACCAAAAAATCAACAGAAACTAATCTATGTGAGTTTCTTCACACAGTCCTTGTTGCTATGGATAACGGATATCAAGTCGATGTAGTCTACACAGACTACTCCAAAGCCTTTGATAAAATCCCACACAGCATCTTAATTGAGAAAGTCGAAGCAATGGGTATACATGGAGTATGCTTCTACAGTGTGGAACCCTCATTGTTCTACATATAAAGCAAATATAGACAGGGGCGGCCCTAGGGCGGTGCGAGCGGTGCGACCGCACACGGCGCCGTCGTAAGGGGGGCGCCGAAAACACCTGACCACTGATCGACTATCTATCGATCGTGCGCTTAAATCGTGTGGTCGGTGCGGGGAGCAAGCAGTGTTGCCAACGGAAGCGATTTTTCGCCATTTAGGCTACTCAGGACGAGAATCGGCGACGAAAAAATCTAAAAGGCGACTGGTCGCCTATTAGGCTACTTCAGAGACAAGTTATTTAAATCAGCCGAATCGCAATTAATTAAGAAAAAAATTTAATAATGCTGTCGCTGAAAGAATTTTCAGTAATGGGGACAATCAAAACAATAATGGACTTAGCAAACACATCGCAATTGCTGAAAAACTGCTCGAAATTTGTGAAGCAGTACCGGACTTATTCGTCTGCTCAATTATTTACAGCTAAGGAAATAACTCCCCAGGCTGCGATAGATTCTACGCTTAAGCCAGTCGATCCCGAAGAAAGAAGCGATTATTTGAATATGAAGCTTCAGATTTGACGACCTCCATAGTCCAGTGGGTAAGACTCTTGACTCACAATCCGGAGGTCGCGGGTTCGAACCCGGCATGCGCAAATAAATTTTATTTGATTTTAATTTGTGTTTTCACAAATAATTCATTTAAAAATAATATATAGTATATTTGCGGCATGTTCCAGAGTGGAAGATACTATCAGTATCGCCCTGGTGTAAGACCACCATTCAGAATTAAAACGTTGCTTGAAAATGGCTTTAGCCGTGTTTAGTGACCAGATCTGAATAGCCAGGTACTTCCCAACCTTCCTCTTCCCCACCTCCTTCCCCTCCCCACTACCTTCAGCCTCACAACATACCCCAATTGGGGATGCCATAGTCTCACTGGCTCCAGACGGGAGCAGTTGAGATTCTTGTGCGGTATACACTGTAAAAAAAAAAAAAAAAAGATGAGACACCAACAAATCCCGAAGAACTGTTTAAAATTAACGTCTTTTACCCTATTACACGAGTAGATACAATGAAAATGCATTGGTCACTTGGTTTGGACAATTATCTAAATTCAATGATACATGGTCTTTTTTGTATAACATCAAAATAATTCCTGATAAGTCTTCATTAGAACATAATTTTGAGGATTAAGAAATTTTTGTTTACACATTTGATTCTTAGCTAGTAATGTTTTTATATTTTAGGAAGTCAAAATTTTGCGTTTTGAATTTCTCAAAGTAAACTTTAATGGGGGAGGGGGGGGGGGGGGAGGGAGGTGACACCACGTTTTCCTCCCCGGGTGCCACCCATGCTAGCTACGCTACTGCCTACCGTAATTTCGTTATGGTCAAGTAATGTCTGTCTCATATGAGCAGCACGTTTAGTAGGTCTACCCATATTCAGACAAATTAGTTAAAGTACTTCAGATCCACTAAAAATCAAAAAACAAACAAAAATTTTAACAAAACAAAAAAAACTTTAAAAAATGCAATAAAAAGTTAAATTAATAATTAGTTTTAGTTTCAGTGCCGGCAACCCGGGCGTTTATTTAGTTTCATTGTTTTATTTGAATATTATATAATTTCGTGAGAACTTTTATGAAATGTTATTTATTTAGAATATTTTGAATGTCTGTTCTTTTCTTTTCATTCAACCATATTACAAATCTTTTGAAAAGCCAATTCAAATTATTTGGGGTGACGTAAGTTTTTGTTTGTGTTAGGAAGGTATTGAAAATGTGTGGTGCTAGGTAAGATTCGTGTTTTTTTGCAAAAGTTGATTTGATATGGGGAACTTGAAAGTGCTTATTAATTTTTGCTCTTGTGTTTTGCGAGTGAGGTATGTGGAGATGTGAAGTTTTGATACAGTTTTTGTAAATGATCTTCCTTATGAATAGTTTATTTACGTCTAGTAATTTGTTTTTGATCATTAGCTGTTCCGTCGGATGTTTGTAAGGTTTATAAAACATAATTCTAATTATTGTTTTGTGATTTATTTTAAGAGAATTGAGGTAAGTATCTGCTGCTCCTCCCCAAACTGAAATTCCATATGTTAAAATACTTTGACAGAGTGCGAAATATATATTTTTTAGTTGATTTAATGACATGATGTTTTGTATTGTTTTGAAGATGTATGATAATTTTCGTATTTTTTTTGATAATATATTAATATGGAGATCCCATTTTAGTTTATGGTCAACAGTTAAACCTAGATATTTAATATTGTCTGCATAAACAATTTTGTCACAAGTACAGCATGTGTTATTTGACGAAATATTGGTGCAGGGGTTAAGATGTAGTTGTGGTTGGCTATGTGGTTGACCAGCCTTTGTTTTGCTAAAAGTTAAATATTTTGTTTTTAAAATGTTCAGTGTTAGTAGATTATTTTGTAGCCATTTATTTACTACAGTCATCCCTGTTTCTGTGTTTTTGAATACCTTTTCCCATGATTGTGCCTTGAACAAAATTGCAGTGTCGTCTGCATAACTGATTACTTTGTACTCAATTTTTCCTAGGTTTATCTCAGTTAGACTATTTATATAAATGAGGAATAGTATGGGACCCAAGACGCTGCCTTGCGATACTCCATACCTGATATCTGCTTTGTCACTGCTGTATTTATTTATTTTTACTATTTGTTGTCTCTTTTCAATGTAGCTGACAAACCATTTTAGCGGTTGACCAGTTATACCGATATTTTTGAGTTTTTGTTGTAGTAAGTTATGCGAAATAGTGTCGAAAGCTTTTGCTAGGTCTAAGAATACCCCTATCACCTTTGATCCGCCATCTATGCTTTTCACTATGTAGTTGGTTAATTCTGATAAAGCATCTTCTGTACCCATTTTGGCACGAAATCCAAATTGGCGGCTTGAGAGCAGGTTGTGTTTTTCAAGGTACGCAAGTAATCTTTTTTCATGGCTTTTTCTAGAAGTTTAGATAGTGAGTTTAGCAGAGTGATTGGTCTGTAGTTTAATATCAGAGTTTTGTATCCCGATTTATGTATTGGAGTGATACATCCTATTTTTAAATGATCAGGGAAAATTCCGAGCCTAAAACTTTGGTTGAAAATGTGTTGAAGCGGTATAAGTATGTATTCTCGTAGATCTATCAGTATTTGATTGCAAATGTTATCCGGTCCCATCGCGCAATTTGGTTTGGGAGATTTAATAAGATCCGAGATTTCCTTTGTATTTACTTGATAAGAGGGGGTCGAAGGGTTGGTAGGTCGTGGTGGGACACATCAAGCTGGATGGTGTGCGCCTCAAAAAATGCCACAAAGGACGTTGCTGCATCAGCAGCACTACCAACAAGTCCAACTCTCCGGCGTCCACGAGCGGTCGTCATGGCCCCGCGACCCCTGGGCAATGTGATCGCCGGTGTGGGACGTCCCTTCCATATTCGGGTTCATAGCCGACGGAGGGGGGGCGAATGGCGAAACTCTGGTGCCATAAAACCAGAACCTCCCAGCTAAGGGAAGGAAAACCCCTACAGAAAAACCCTCGCCTCCAGTAAGGGGTTGGGCGAGTGGCTAATAACCACTCCCTATAAAAATAGCATTATTACGAAACCGGAAACTAAGCCTCGGACAGCGAAAATACCCGGCAGACAACATGGCAATCGAAATATGGACTTGAGAATGGCAACATGGAATGTAAGAACGATGTACAGAGGTGGGGCCCTCAGAGAAGTTCTTGGTGAAATGGAAAAGTACAAAGCAGATATATTAGCAGTGCAGGAAACAAGATGGACAGGCACTGATACCTTTGATACTAGAACGCATACAATAGTGCACAGTGGCAACGAAAAATACCATGAGTTCGGAGTAGCCTTCATCGTTAACCAAAGATTAAAAAACCAAGTAATTGGTTTTAGGGCTGTAAACGAAAGAATATGTATACTTCGTATAAAAACTAAATTCTTTAACATTTCCATCGTAAATGTCCACGCTGAGACAGAAGACAAAGATGAAGTAACTAAGGATACTTTCTATCATAAACTGGAACAGATATATGACACCATACCATCCAATGATATAAAAATGGTAATTGGAGACCTTAATGCAAAAATTGGTCAGGATCCGGCACACCAGCAGGTTACAGGAAAAAAACAGTCTTCATACGGAAAGCAATAACAATGGATCAAGAGTGATTGACTTTGCAGAATCAAGGAATATGATAAAAGCATCAACACAGTTCCCACGGAAGAATATATATAAATGGACATGGACATCACCTGGCGGCAGATACCATAACCAGATAGACCATATCCTAATTGAAAGAAGAGGGGCGACCAGTATCACAAATGTAAGAAGCTACAGAGGAGCTAACTGTGATTCGGATCACTATTTGGTAGTAGCATCCTATAGATGCAGAATAGCAAGGGATAAAAGGTCTAATCAGCCAAGTATCCCAAAGCTAAACATCGATGCTCTTAAAACACCAGAAGGATTGGAAAGATATCATGACTCATTGTCAACAAACCTACCAAACCAACTGAGTGATCCGCTCTCCCCAAATGATTTAGAAGAGGATTGGACCAATCTGAGAAATGCACTGCTGACAGCAGCGGAATCAGGCATTGGAAATAGACCAAGACAGGCTAGAAATCCCTGGTTCGATGAGGAGTGCATACAGAGCGTCCGCAAGAAAAATGTTCTAAAAAAATTATGTATAGAAAGAGGAACTAGAGCAAAAAGACAAGCCTACGAACAAGCACGAAGAGATGCTAACCATTTAATTAAAAGAAAGAAGAGATTGTATTTTAACAACATATTGTTGAAAATGGAACATGACTTTGCAAATAACAATCCACGTGAGGCATATAAAGGCGTCAATGTATTTAAAAAGGGCTTCAAACCCAACACATCTCTGTGCAGAGATAGTAATGGAGACATAATAGGAGATAAGGAAAAGATCAAGACTAGGTGGAAAGAATATTTTCAACAGCTCTTAAATCCCAATAACAACCTGACAGTCGAACTAACTCACATTCCGGACGAGCTAAATAGTGATGAAACAACGTGAGCGCCATCAATGGCAGAAATAAGGGCTGCCCTAAAGAAACTGAAAAACAATAAAACTCCGGGAGGAGATAATATCCCTGCAGAGCTCTATAAATATGGAACCGAACAACTGAAGAACCTGCTACACAATCTCATTGTGAAAATATGGACCGCTGAAAGAGTACCAGAAGAATGGAAAACTAGCATAATATGCCCCATACATAAAAAGGGAGACAAATTGAAGTGTGAAAATCACAGAGGAATATCGTTACTTTGTACAGCGTATAAAATTTTCACAATGATTTTGAAAGAAAGACTAGAATATTACTCAGAAAACTTACTAGGAGAATATCAGGCAGGGTTCAGGAGGGGGAGATCCACCACTGATCAACTCTTCACTACTCGACAAATCCTGACAAAATGCTGGGAATTCGATATAGATATATATCAACTATTTGTTGACTTCAAACAGGCGTATGACAGTATAGATAGGGAGAAAATATATGAAATACTCCTCAATTTTGGAATACCGCCCAAAATAGTCAAGCTTGTAAAAGCAACAATGGTCGGATCACGGTGTCGAGTAAGGATAGGAGGTGAAACAACGGAGGATTTTAACGTTTCCCAGGGGCTGAAACAAGGTGATGGCTTAGCACCCATCCTTTTCAATATTGTACTGGAGCACGTCGTGAGGAAGACAATGATCAGTACCGACTCAAACATCTGCTACAGAAGCAATCAAATAGTTGGCTACGCAGATGACCTTAACATTGTTGGAAGATCCCTACAGGCTGTAAGAGAAGTGTTTGACCCTTTGGAGACTGCAGCAAGAGAGGTGGGTTTGCAAATCAATGAAAATAAAACAAAAATCATGATGCAAACCAGAATGCCTCACCGCAGAATAAAAGACAAAGTGAAATTCAAAGACAATTATAATTTCGAAGTGGTCGAAGAGTTTACCTACCTGGGGTCCTAGCATGGTCGATCGATATAACCCTATATCAATACGATATCGGTAAAATCCGTCATTTATGGTCAGTTATCAATATGTGCTAGCACGCTCAACAATTGTTAAGGGATATTCCGACCGACGATTGACAAAAGCCTGCCAAATCGTATGCATTCTTGGTTGATAAAACCCCAATATTAATACGAAATGTAATAAATCCGTCGTCTATGGTCAGTTAGCGATATTTGCGAGCACAGTGAACATACGATTCCGACAGTCGGTTGACAAAAGACGCCGTTTTTACCGTGGCTTCCGGAGTGACAGATAAGCTGTCAATGTACAGATTTTTTTAAATAATGTCGTTTGTTACGCAAAATAACTGGCTAATTAATGAGTAGAGGTGAACTAAAAAAACTCTCAGAATTTAAAGAAATCGTATACGAGACCCATAGACTCAGTTATTTCATGAGGCGATCAATTAATTGCTTTCAAATTCGAGAAACGAAATTTGTTAAAATGTCGTTTAGTCTCAAAAAGTATCTACATGCGAAACGCCAATATTTATTTGAGTTCGAATTTCAATTCGAAATTGTCAATTTATTGGTATTTTTCATTTTTACGCAGCACATTTCAAATTAAGAAACGAAAATTCATTAAAAGATCGCCAGTGTTGCCATCGTGTGAGATCGTATGTCGATTCCTTATTTATTTCCCTTCGACGTCGGTCTGCCTATCGATGGCGCAAGCGTGCTAGGGCAATCGGTTCGTTATCGATACGAGATTGTAAATCACCCTGTCGTTTGTTTGACTGGCGATATACCTACGCAACTTTATTAATAATGACATTCTTTCTGCATAATTACTGGTTTATTAATGAACGGAGGCAGATTATCGAAGATTGCAGGATTGAATTAAATCGGAATTCAGACGTTTTCGTTTGACAGTAGTTTCGTACTTACGAATATATCTCGTATTATGGCTAATGATCTCATTGTCCAATTAACTCCTTTTTATTGTCAAAAAATACATGCGGACTTCCTACGTTCATTAAAGTGTGTGTATTTAATATTATTATGATATCTCAGCAAAAATCTCGGTGTAAATGGATCTTTAAATGTTCAAAAGAAAAGATTATTAGTTAGTTGTCATATTATTACATTAATGGACTAAGATGTTTTTGACAGGTGTTATAGACCGGGAGCCTGGCTACACAAACACACATCATCGAGTACACAGATGAAACTACTTTGTAGTGATAATGTACATTTAGTAAGCCTTAAACAAGCTAGTCTGCCGGTGCACATCTTGGAAGGTTCCACGCAGTCATGGAAATAGTGAGCGATTTTTGAAGTAAAACTTCTTTATGCACGCTCGACATGGGGGGTAGGCTGGAGAATGCGTTACGAAAAAGGATATTATATACATTTTATGCGAACGGTAATCGATGCGAACGGTGGGCGAACGGTTGGGCCTTTGGGGGGATGGGAATGGGAATGGGGATGGGGATTGGGATGGGGATGGGTACCCGGCACGCGTTGCAAGGACACTGTAACCTTGGGATCAACTTAACTGTAATGGTTCCATCCTATATAACATTATATATAACGGGTACCCGGCATAAGTTAGTGAAGTTTTACTTCAGTCGTGTGGTCTAAAACACACTCATTTTTATTCGAAAAAATTACGTCATCGGGTGCACGAACGGGAATGGTTTCATATGATAAAGGTCGATTAGTAGATGAGAAAATTAGCAGGTCTACCAACCGGCAGCCTGGCACGTTCGCAGGCAGCCGGTGTTAAATTGGGATAGAAATTAGTAAATTTTACGTCATCGAGTACACGAATGAAACCAACGAATAACTGTATTCTAGATTCTAAACCATCCCATTGAAGAATTTCTCTAGTTCCATGACTGCGCGGAATCTGCCAAGAGGCGCGGCGCACCAGCTTTTTTAAGGCTTACAGCGCCCTTGAGGTGATTTTTCACAAAAACGGCGCTTTATAAATTATCCAATTATTATTATTATTATTATTATTATTATTACTAAATGTCCATTATCACTTCAAAGTAGTTTCATCCGTGTACTCGTAAGGTTTGTGTACCGGCTCCCGGTCTAAAACTCCGATTCCATAGACATTGTGACAGCTACATAGAAAGTACCTCAAGTGTTGCCAGCGTATAACAATTTCTTTTTGATTACCTTACATTGCTTATGAATATCGGTTCGGTACAAAATCGTCGGTTGTTATGCCATGTCGATTCGATATTGTAAATATAACGATTTCAGTGTGCTAGGACCCCTGGGCTCCATCATAACGCAGGACAATGAAGACCCAGTAGAAGTAAGAAAGCGCATTACAGCCGCTAACAAAACTTACTTCGCGTTGCTGCCAGTGTTCAAATCCCGAAACGTCCATAGGAAAACCAAAATAACCTTATATAAAACAATTATCAGAACGGTCTTGGCCTATGGATGTGAGGCGGGAACACTGACAGCAAAGTCAGCGGAACGGCTGGAAATCTTCGAAAGAAAGGTACTTCGAAGAATCTTAGGAGCGGTGCGAGAGGGAGAGGCATGGAGAATCCGCCACAATAATGAGCTCTATGATATTTACCAAGCTCCCAGACTCTCCACCCATTTAAGACTCCAAAGATTAAGATGGGCCGGACATGTGCACCGAATGCCAAGCACACGAGTACCGAAGAAGGTTCTGACAGGACACCCGGGAGGTAAACGAAAGGCGGGCAGACCTAGACTGAGATGGGATGATGATGTCAGGAAGGATGCAAGAGGATTACTCCAGGTTGCAGATTGGAAGAAGACGGCCGAGGACAGAGGGCGGTGGAGGCTTATTTTGAAGGAGGCCAAGGCTCGAATTTGGCTGTAGCGCCATTGAAGAAGAAGAAGGAATTTACTTGATAAGCATTGAACGAGTGATTTGGTCGTATGGAAGAGCAAAGTTTGTATAAAGAGTCTTCTGATGTACAGTTTTTTTGAAGAATTTTTTCCGCTAGGGTAGAGCCAACTTTTGCGAATTCAGTGTTAATAAAATTAGCTATTTTATTAGGTTCATTGTTTGTTAAGACTTTGTCTCCGTTTATTAATAGTTCTTTGATATGTGAATCTTTCTTCGGAGTGGAATAAGTAATATTTCTTACAATTTCCCAAATTTTTTTAGGATCATTTTTGGCGATTTTTATTTCTTTTTGTAATATTTGTATTTGGCTTGTTTAATTAACTTATTACACAGGTTTCTATACAGTAAGTAATCTTGCTTTAGTTTGTTATCATTTGGGTTTTTGTGGACTCGCATATGCATTGCATCTCTTTTATGAATACTGTTGACTACTTCTTTCGTGATCCATGGGGTTATTTTTTTTCTTTATGTGTGTAGTTCTTTTGTGGATTTTTTGTGGTGTGTTTGGTTATATAGGTTTCAACCGTATTTATAAATGTGTCCAGCGCTGTGTTTGGGTCTATTTCATTTAGTACATTAGTCCAAGGTTCATCGTGAATATCCGATTTTAGGGACTTAAAGTTTATTTTGTCTTTCATGTTGTCATTTTTGTTTTTACTTTGTTCTTTGTTAAGAAGTATGTTTAATGTAGTTGTGAAATGGTCAGTGACAGTTGAGCGAATAATGGATGAAAAAGTTTTTTTTCTGGTTTTAGCAAATATATGATCGATATCAACAAACTTTTTCTACTCATCAATATGTAGGTACGATTTTTATTTTTGGAGTCGGTGTCAGCCAAGGTACCCGGCCCGGCATGTTCACTTGACAGCTCCCCTCCCGACGTGGCCTCGCTCTCGCCTCTCGCTTCGTCTAGTCGCGCTTGCGACACAAGCACATCTCACCTATGACTATGTATGTAGTTACAAATCTACCTTGGCTGACACCGACTTCAAAAACAACAATCGTACCTACATATTGATGAGTAGAAAAAGTAAGTTGGTTATTAAGTTGTAGAAGGATACAATATTATTATTATACTTTCCATTGCATTTTTTTAACTTGTTTTTTGTTTTGTAAATTTTTTTTTTCTGATATTATTTCTCATCTGTCCTACTAGGTACTTCAATTAAAGTTGCATAACTGCATAGAAAAAACTCTATTTTTTGTTAGGAGGTGGGGGGGGGGGGGGCGCCACCAAGAGATTTCGCACCACCTAATAATTTAGCTAGGGCCGCCCCTGAATATAGAAAGAGTTCAGAAAAAGTTTATGAAATATGTCTCTTATCGCGTGCGAAATGATGAAAACTATGTCCCCGTAAACCTTAAATCTCTTGATCAACGCCGAGATATCAGAGACCTATTAATGCTATATAAGATTATTCATAACTTCATTGATAGCCCGTACTTACTACAAAATATTCATTTCCAATGTCCATTAAGAGTTACTCGATCTCCAGACACCTTTTATATCCCTAAGAGCAAGACAAATTATCTTGAAAATGTATTTGCAAGAAGAAGCCGTAGCACATTTAACAGATTATGCCCAAATATCGATGTGTTTAATACAAACCTTGATAAATTCACAGCATGCATAACAAAATAACACTATTGATGCCACATGTTTAACTAATAACTTAATATTTCATTGATTTCTGTATATCTCTTTTTTTATTTTTAGTATCACCACATTTTCTCCTTATTTTTAGTATCACAACTTTTTGCAGTTGGAATTCAAATAAAATCACTTCCTGAAATATACCAATTATTTATATCAATCAAAATTTAAATGTAAACCCTTGAAAAACCTCAGTTATTTACTTTTTGTAGATATAAGTAAGAAGATACACTTAATCAGAATTACTTATATCAGGTATAGGTATTGTGTATTTTTGCATTACGGTTCTAAATTATTTGTCGTTATTTTATTGGTCTATGACATACTTATTTTTATCACTGTCATTTATGAATTTTGTACAGACTGTTTATAACGCTAATAAATAAAATAAAATAAAATAAAAATAAAAAACTCACCAAAGTTTCATCGCAATCGGATGAACGGTTTAACAACGCGTAGTTTCACGATGCCAGAGCTCACTATTGTATACAGAAACCATAGCGGGCATGCACACATCAGATCCCCAAAGTTTCATTGCAAACGGATGAACCGTTTAGCAATGCGTAATTTCAAGATGCCAGAGCTCACTATTGTATACAGAAACCATCGCGGGCATGCAAACGTCAAATCCCCAAAGTTTCATGGCGATGGGATGAATGGTTTAGCAACGCATAGTGGACATACATACAAACATTTTTAGATTTTTATATATATAGATTTCTGCAATCGTACTTCTAACTACGGACTAGACATAGACAAACCACTGTAACAACTTATGGCTAGAAATTGCATCCACTAGTTCATCGATCACTGATATAAAACTATATGTACAAATCATTTGACCAATGAACGCGTTGCTGTGTAAAAATGTACATGCATTGAGCTCTATCTAATTTATTATTTACAAACAGCTACAGAAACCATACTTACTTTAAAACACTTTTTTCAGAAACTTAAATTGGATAATTTTTAAAGCATTTTTTTAAATCAAAAAATCACCTCAAAGGAGCTTTACAACTAATTATGAATTCTTAGGCTTGTCTTTTTTTAATACTTATAAAGAGATACAGAAAACCTAAAACATTTTATAAACATTCACTTTAAAGCACTCTTATTAGAAAGTTTATGCTTGGAGTTGATTCGACTTTGCACGCAGAGGACACTATATTTAAAATACTGGATATTGCATGCTTTTACATTTGCTACCCTCCATTGTTGTTGATTTATGAGAAGATTTGTGGCAAAAGTATAGTTGATACACGTTTTTAAAGGCTGGAGAATATAGAGCTGCAGAATTTTTATGATTTACTTTCATTTCTACACAATTACTTATTTGTATGTACATATTGGCATATTCATAGACGTATGTGTGATAAAACCATGTATGAGTAATGTGGAGATCCGCAAAGAATGGGCTGAAGCGAAATGAGTAAGATTAAGAAAGATGGTTTTGGCATGAAGAGCGAATGAACGAAGAAAGTAGCGTAAGAAGAATATACGACGCAAATTTGAATGGTAGAAGAAGTCATGGCACGATCAAGTGAATCAGATACTCGAGTCGGACCATGTTAAGAGAATAATAGAATGTATGAATGTGAATGAGGCAAAGAGTGTGTGCCTAGAACCTGCCTACCCGTGCGGTGAAACGGCATGATATTTAGTTAATGACATAGTGCAGGATCTTTGACACTACGAAAGATTTCAATAAAGATGTAATAAAAAGTTACGAGTACTGTCACGAGTATTTTAATATGTATCTATGGAATGTATCAGGAGCACCTCCTATCCTTTTCCTACATTCCTTTTCCTCTACCCTTCCTATAACCCAAAATTTATTTTAAGTTGCGATAATAAACAAAAAACGTTCAGGTTCTGCAAGGTGGTCGTTCTTCAGAACGATACGGGGAGATCTATAGCAAAAGATGTGAAATAGTGCCAGACAAACTGAAATTATAAAATCAACAAATAAAAAGATACGTGCAACAGAAAAAAAGGGTAACGAAACTCGAACCCAGATCCCCCAGTCTTACGCGATTAACGTCTCTACCGATTGAGCTATTGGGACCTCATTATATTATCTCTTTCATTTTTCATTAAGAGTCGTTCATATTATCTGCTTCATCATCATCATCACTATTGGCTCTACAACCCCTGGTGGGTCTTGGCCTCCTCAAGAGTCTTCCTCCACTCATCTCGGTTTTGTGCCAGCTCTCTCCAGCTTGGAAGCTCCAAGATAGATATGTCTTGTATCTATGTATATGTCTATTCAATAATTTATTACTAACTAGCAGGTTCCCGGCATGCGTTGCTATGCCATTTAATAAAGAAATTGTATCTCCCTGCGTGTCCTTTCCCATTCGTCCCGTTCCCCTTCCGCCTCCCCTTCCTCTCCCGCGTCCCCTTCCCCTCTCGTGTACCCACTCCGCCTCCTTCACCTTCCCTTTCCTCACTACACTCCCTCCCTTCCCCTATCCCGCGAACCGCCCTCTCCAGTTACCCTACCAGGTTCCCCTCCCCCTCCCGGGTTCCCCTCCCCGCCTCCCACAAATCCCCTACCCGAGTTCGCCCCCCCCTTCCCGCATTCCATATATTCATTTCCGGTACATTCACTTTTCAAACAGCTCGTGTACCACCTACTGCAATTTTTTTCATACAAATTACATTATGCCAGAGCTCACCGCTTCTTTTATACAAACCTTGTCCTGACAATAACGAACACAAAGCCAAAAGAATTATCCAATTTGGTGCAGTCGTTCGAAAGTTATGCGCGTACATACATTTCGGCGATTCATTTTTATTTATAGAGAAGAAGAAGAAGAAGAAGATATAGAGATTATAAATGTCTGTACTAATTTGATTTGATTGTTACGTTATAATTGATGACACGCGAGCTGTTTGAAAAATGATTGGGTTTGGAGGGGGAGGGGGGGTGGGTTGGGTGGTAGGGGAAGGGGGTAGGGGTGAAGGGGATGGGGGGAAGGGGGCAGGGGGGAGTGGGGATAGGGAAGGTGGTGGAGGCGGAATGTGAACCCCACCTAATACTATGCAAGCGAAGCCGGGGGCAAAAGCTAGTACTATATAAATGAAAATGACGACAAGAATAAGACTGATTAATGATTGTTATTATTAAACTGGTTAATGTGTGATTATTACAACTGTAACTTGTAACAGATTTTTTATTATTATGTATAAAAGTTATGTCCAAAATTACGTTTGCACGTCCGGCTTTTAGGGCAAAATGTCCAGCCGTATACAGCGCAGAGTCAGGCTTTTTTGTATTTTAGAAGATGGCAAACCTATATGAGTCACAGTCTATCTACATATACTATCCTTGTAAGATATAAGTTCAAAAATATGGGAGGCACTAGATTTGTTTATGTCAAAGTGTGCGATGGTAGAAATATGTTTCTGTACCTGTGGTGTAGAGTATAACCAGCCCCTTTCTGGGACCCTGTCCCATCGTCCGTTTCAGAATGATTTTGTTAATCAACTTTCAACAAAATTGTTCACAAAAAATTTTTTTTTGTTAGTCAGAGATAGTTCAGACAGTTTTATTTTTTAAACAATTTTTTTTTTATAATTTTTAATTTTACGTTAGTTCCGCAAAGGAGGCTCTAAGGAAAATATTTCCTCTCAGGGCCTATGTAATCTTTGGGGATGCTGTATGGAGGGTGAATCTGGGGGTTAATGTGTCGAGGAGTAAGGGACGTATGAATCCATCCCTTCCACTGCGGTGCAAGAACCTTCCAGTACGGTCTGAGAGGATCAAAGGTGCCGTTCAACCAGTGTTTTCCAAACCTGCCCGCCACGCAGAAGGTGGGCAAATACATCCGCCGCCAAGACATAGACAAACCTCACCCAAAAACCCGGGCTACCGTGCTAGGTCGCCAAACGTAGCGAACCACTTAGGGCGACCTGCGGCAGGGATATTGGAAATCTAATAAATTGTTCACGTGGCGGCGGTACCCATACCCGCCTCCAAACGGCCAAGAAAAGGAATGGCCCAAATTTTTTTTAATTAACTTTTTCAAAAACTGTTCAATCACTATTTTTTTAATATTAGGGCGGCACGTTTTTTTTAAATAATTATTATTTCTTTGATACAAACTTACTGACAATCATTGTTCAATAGTGATGGAGAGAGACATCTATGAACATTTTCTTCGTCCTTGTAATGTTTCCTAGCTAGCAGAGAACTGGGATTGCGTCTTGGCTACCGTAAGCAAAATATTCCAACAATAAATCAATTATTTTGTTGAAGAAATTAAGTTGATGGGAATAATAATTGTACAAGAAAAAAAAATTGCAACTAATGTTCATAAGTTTAAAATTATTTGAACTCGGCTGAAAATATATAATAATATTGATCTTATATAATTTTGTCAATGTTTAGCACCATCTACCGTTAAGCGAATACATTAAAATAGACAGCTTGTATTAAAGATTACCTTTACGTGGAAGGTTGCAAACATTGCCACCTACGTGGTGTTTTCTCAGTTTGTAAACAGGTACTGGGTTTACGCGTTCCGATTCATGTCATACTCAATTCCTTTTTACACCGTGGCTATAAGATTTCATCTGTAAAAATATCTCATTAAAAGATCGTTCTACATCCGTAGTTTCTGTCAGAGTGCTGGAAATGGAAAGAGAAAACATTTAAAAAATAGATTGTTTTAACATTGATAATAGAATTATACCTAATTGAATTAGTTCTCCAGGTATCCATTTTTGTCACGTTTGCTGACCGAGTAAAACGAATATGTATCTTTTTTTACGTACAAGATTACCCAACTTCCTGAGCATCCGGGAAAAGTTTGATGGAAGACTTAAAAGATCTAACGCAATGGCATTAAATAAATAAATAAATAAATCAATAAGTGTTTATTCCAGTATGTGGGGAGGAGAGTGCAATCCCACACCTTCCATAAGGGTATAATATACACATACATGTACAAAGTATTTGAAAGGAAAAAAAAGAAAAAGAAGGTGGATATGAATGTACACGAAACAAAAAAAGATTGAATTATACGTAACTGGAATTAATTCAGTTCAAATACAACCTGTAGGGTGAAGACTGCCCTTGTGATAGCCAACTTCTGATAGGAGAGGACAATAGAAAAATGCATTTTCTACAAAACCGGGCGGTTTTTTCCATTCAAATGTATTCCTTAATTTCCTCTCTGAATATTGACACCATTATAATTTTCTTTTCATCATCATCATCACTATTGGCTCTACAACCCCTGGTGGGTCTTGGCCTCCTCAAGAGTCTTCCTTCACTCATCTCGGTTTTGTGCCAGTTTCTCTCCAGTTTAGATAGATATGTCTTTGAGGACGTTGTCGCTCCATCTTAATCTTGGTCTTCCCAGGCTCCTTCGCCCTATTGGTCTTGAGTTCAGCAGGGACTTTGGTGCTTGATGCTCGGTCATTCTATCCACATGACCCAGCCACCGAAATCTTCTCAGTTTTTTAAATTTTGCGACGTTGAACTACTTAAACAAAGTACAGAGCTCATTGTTGTAACGTCTGCGCCAAAATCCATTTTCTAGAACCGGTCCGAAGATGCGCCTCAAAATTTTCTTTTCATAAACGTCCAGTGCTCGCTCATTCCTCTTAGTTAGTACCCAAGTCTAAGTGTTTTGTACACTAATATCTTTGTGTTTCTGGACAGCAGTCTGGATTTTATTTGATTTTGTAGGCGGAAATAACAGCGATTTGCGTTCACTATGCGCTTCTGGATCTCCTCTGTGGTATTTATTGTTGTCGTTTGTTATCAGGGAGCCTAGGTATGTGAATCTTGGTACCGTTTCGAAATTTTGGTTTCCACATGAGAGAGTTGGTATTTGTTGGGTGTATCCTACATAGAGTTCACTTTGAAAATCCAAATTCGTCTACTGCCGGCCGTATTGTAAAATAACAACGCGAAAATGCATATTTTATTTTATTTTGTGAACTTCGGGCATAAATACAATTTTTTTATGCGATAATTATAAAAAGAACTGAATTTGCCACATTGAACAATAAAACCATATCCGAAAAGCGGTTTATAAATAGGAGAGTTTGGACTTGAAAGTGTTTTTTATAGACCTTATTTATTTTTTCTAGGCGTATTAAAAGACTTGACTTGACTTTAAAAAAACTGACCGATATTTTTAAGGGCAAAGCTATGTTCTACACGCAGTATTTAATTGAAGCATCTATAATACTTTTAAGCCATCAAATTTCCAAAACAAAAACATATGATTTTGTATGATTTTGCATTATTTAGTATAGTTTCATCTTAAAATGTAATTCTCAATAAATTGTTATTTTATATAGGTACCTATTTAATTTCGTCAGCAAAACTATACTTTTCTGTATTTGAATCCATATTTGTCGAAGTAATTTGATGTTATTTATTGAAATGAAAACTTCTTCAGCACTATTGTGATTTGAAACACGATGAAACGAAAAAGAGAAACTAACAGAGGGACAAACACATACATCTACAGGATTTAGCCTGCGAGAGAATGAGGTAGAATAATCGATCTCATATTTGTGCGGTGCTTCGTAGCCACCCCACTCTTCTCTACTTTAGTTTTCTGAAGATTTCATTTCTACCGCGTGTGAACTGCACGCTTGTGTTTATTTGTTAAACGTTCAGAATTATTAATGCATAAAACATTTTGTTAACATTTCAACCACTCCATTCTTCTGTATTAATTCATTTAAGACGAGAAACGCAAGCTTTCACCTGAAAATTCCAACTCACCGTCAGCATTCATTACTCAAGTTGCTCTTGGTAGAGTTTGCTTGATTCCTAAACAAACCGCAAAATACAATAGGTGTACCTGTTAACTGGCACATCCAACTATTAAGGCAATAGTACTATCGGTGGTTGTATATGTATAGGTATAACAGGTATACGTTTGCGTGATGGTGGATAGCGAAACGTTACTCGGCCAGTTGTAGTTTTGAAACCGGTTGCCAGTAATAAACCCGCCTTAGAAAACGTCTCACGTGCTGTGTTTTAAAATATTTACGTTGAAGTTCTTTAAAATATTGTGAAGTTTCACGGAAAAATGTAACAAATGTGCAGTAAATTTACATAGTTACATTAAGGTGATTAAACTGTTAAAGAATACACGTGACTCAAGTGTTTTTTTTTCATTCGATATATTTTCGATCTTTAAAGTTTTCCTTGTAGTTTCCCTGTGTTTTTTTCTATTCACACGACTATTTACGAACAAAATGTACAGTGACTCAAAGTAATTTATTCATATGTAAGAATTGATGTTATTTTGATAAACTAATGACGTTCAAAGTTCATATTAAATTAGTATAAATAGCTGACCCGGCCACGCGTTGCTGTGGCTAACGAAACACAGCGCCACCAACTGGATGGTTACCCAACCTTTATAACCAAGTGTTTTTTCGATAAATTAACTTAAACCGCCATCTGTTAATTTGCATATAAATCAAATCCACACCCTCCGCTTGCCAGCCCGCTCGTACACTACATACAGACATTCTCCTTTATATATTACACTAGCTGATTCCCGGCATGCGTTGCTAAGCCATTTAATAAAGAAATTGTTTCTCCTTGCGTGTCCTTTCCCATTCGTCCAGTTCCCCTTCCGCCTCCCCTTCCTCTCCCGCGTCCCATTTCTCTCTCGCGTGCTCATTCCGCCTCCTCTACCTTCCCTCTCTCCACTCCACTCCCCCCCTTCCCCCATCCCGCGAACCCCCTTCCCGAGTTCCTCTCCCCCCTCCCGGGTTCCCCTCGCCCACCTCCCGCGAACCCCCTACCTGAGATCCCCTCCCCCCTCTCGCATTCCATGCATTTAATTCCGGTACATTCAGTTTTCAAACAGCTCGCGTGCCACCTATTGCGCCAGAAATTTCATAACGGCAGAGCTCGCCAGTAGTTTTATAGAAACCTTGTCCTGACAATAACGAATACAAAAAAAATATATATTTAATTTGATGTAGTCGTTCGAGAGTTATGCGCGTACCGTGCATACGTTTTTGCGATTCATTTTTATTTATGTAGAAGATAGAAGATATGTCAACCAGTTAACACAAAACCTCGACAAATTATATACTTAAACCTTCCTCATAAATCACTCTAGCTATTGATTAAAACCGCATGAAAATCCGTTCAGTAGTTTTTGAGTTTATCGCGAACAGACAGACACGGAGGAAGAGATTAATATTAAATATGTGGAGATGTAGAGATAATAACGATATAGAAAGATTGAGAAAGCCAATTCACTTATCAACTAAAGAGCTAAATATGACTTTATTTTTGGCGGTAGGCAGAGAGGATGTAACGTCACACTCCTTGCTTTATTCACATTCATCCGTCGTCTCATACATACTATTCTGCTATGCTGACTCTTGAACTGACACAATTTTGATTAACACGGTCGTGCAAAGTATTTTTGGAACGTCCCCGACACCTTTTTCAATTCACTTGATCGATAATGGTGACCGGACAAAGTACAACTTCATCACTCCTTTGAAAAGACATTAAAAGTGATGAAAAAAACAACTTCGTTTTAAATAATATATATAGGTATATACAACGTGTCCGGAAACTCGTAGTACTATCGGGAAACTGGTGAATCTACATCACGTAGAGAACCCAAAAAACTTATTTTTTTCGATCTGAGCATTTCGATTATAATTTTTTTTTTCTATTTTACCATTTTTTCGGCAACTAAAGGGTTAAAAAAATTTTTGAGCCCCGTTTACCCTTCGATGCATTTTATTAGACATTACACAGCTGAAATCAACCCCCTAGTGAACAATTTTTTCAAATTTAACCAAAAAAATTCCAACTTCGGACCCGATTCACTCGAAAACGATAGCTCAAATCAAAAAAGTTATATCACAAATCGACTCCGAATGTGATGTAGATTTACCAGTTTCCCGTTTGTACTACGAGTTTCCGGACACCGTGTATATATTTTACATGAGCTTCACACAGGAGGCCCTGAGGAAAATAATTTCTCTCAGGGCCTATGTCATCTTTGGAGATGCTGTGTGGAAGGTTTTTAAAGGAAAGGAAGGAGAGGAGAGTTCTGGGAAGGAAAGGGGTTTAAGGGGAGGGTAGGAATCTGGGGTTCAGTGTGGCCTGGTCATCCGCCTCCAAGACCTAGACCAACTTCACACCATGAACCCGGGCACCCCTGCTAAACCACCAAACGTGGCGAACCACTTGGGGTGACCTATGGCAGAGGTGTTGGTTAACCAACAAAGTTTCCCGGGGCGGCGGTTCCCATGCCCACCTCCCAAATTAATAATATGTTACGTTAGATTAAGTTATGGACAATTTAAAAAAAAGTTCATACTTTAAATGACTTTTAAATGGGTGTTGAAATGCCACTTTGTCGAGTTGTCGCGGAACCCTCGGTAATTTTATCCTCTCTCTCCTATCGATCTAAAATTTTTTATTGTTTTTATAATGCCATGACCGACTATAGATAAGGTAGATACTTTCAGTATCGCTCGGATAAAATACTTGATTGACCCAACGTTGCTTAAAATATCTTTAGTTATGTTTGGTGACCAGATATGAATAGCCATGTACTTCCTACCTTTATCTCCCCCAACTCCTTCCCCTTCCCATTACCTTCTGCATCACAGTATACCCCAATTGGGGATGCCTTGGTCTCACTGGTTCCTTGCGGTTGGAACAGGTGGGAACTCTTTTCGGTACTCACATAAAAAGACAAAATTTTTAAAACATCAAACAAAGTCATGTTAGTTACACCATTTATAAATCGAGAACGGCTGGACTAATTTTTATGATCTTTGATTTGTCGGATTTGTGTCCGCCCCGAATAGCAGAATAGCTATTAAAACATCGGAAAAAATCACAAAAAAAATAATTATGAATAAAAAATTTTTCTTCATACATTTTGTATGGAACGATTTTTTATTTTTTGATGGAGCTGCAGAAAAATGTGATTATGAAATTATTAAATTGAGTAGTGAGTGAATTCCAAAAGTTCAAAAAAGTCAAATGTCAATGCGCTAATTGTTTTGCTTTTGTTCTTAAACATATAATGCTGCCCCTCTTTCTTACACACTAAATGCCAACGGTCAAAAATGGGACAAACGGTGAACGTATGTCTGCACCCCTCCAAAGAAAAAATACAATCTTACTAATATTATAGACGCGAAAGTTTGTATGGATGTATGTGTGTTTGTTACTCTTTCACGCAAAAGCTACTGAATGGATTTTAATGAAACTTTACAATAATATGAATAACATATAGGCTGTATATAATGGTAAGCTCTAGCGTTATGAAATTGATGAGAGAAGAGACGAGGGAGGGAGAAGCGTGGAGAAGGTGGAAGGGAACGGGGACGCACGGGAAAGGAAATGCTGGGAGAATCAATTTATTTCTTTGAATGGCATTGCAACGCATGCCGGGGACCAGCTAGTTACGAAATAAATTAAAGATCAAAAATACACAGAACGTCGTCAAAATGACAAAAATCATTTTATGTTAATGATCAATTTTTAGTTAAATGGAAAACCACCAGCTATCCGTAAACAATTTACAATGGTGTGTAAACACGGATGATGCCAAGGCCATAGTGAACATTTCGTGTAAATATGGATATGTAGATACATAATATTTATATAAGGTTTCCTAGCCTTAACAAAACCACCTAGATCACAAGGCCGCGACACTGAATCACATCAGCCTTCTAACTAAGAGGCAATTTGGAGGCGGTTATAGGTACCGCCGCCCCGGGAACCATTTTATGAATAATCTACACCTCTGCCATAGGTCACCCCTAATGGTTCGCCACGTTAGGTGCAAGGGTTCATGTGGTGTGGACTGTCTGAATTTAGGAGGCGGGTATGCGTACTGCCGCCACTGGAACCATTTATTGGATAACATATAGCCATAGGTCACCTCAAGTAGTTGGCTACGTTTGGTGGTTTAGCAGGGGTGCCCGGGTTAATGGTGTGAAGTTGGTCTAGGTCTTCGAGGCGGATGACCAGGCCATACTGAATCCCAGATTCCTACCCACCCCTTAAACCCCTTTCCTTCCCAGAACTCCCCTCTCCTTCCTTTTCTTTAAAAACCCTCCACACAGCATCTCCAAAGATGACATAGGCCCTGAGAGAAATTATTTTCCTCAGGGCCTCCTGTGTGAAGCTGGTGAAGATTCAGGGGTGAGGATTGTCTAGGTCTTGGCAGCGGATGCGTCTGCCCACCTATTGTGTGGCGGACCGCATTTGGGCAGACTGTTTGAGGGAGAGTTCTTTCACCTCTCCAACAGAGACTCTTTTTCGCGTCGCTTTGCACCGCAGTCTGAGAGATGGATTCATTCTGCCATCACGCCTAGACTGACCACCAGATTCCTATTCGGCCATCGTACCTTTTTCTTACGAGATCTTCTTCTCCATAAAAATACACTCTACACAACATCCCCAAAGATGACATGCCCCGAAGGAAATAATTATCTTAAGGGCAACCCGTGTGGGGTAAATGTAAAAATAATGAAAGCCCTAAAAATATATATTTAAAAAAATATATACATATATATTTAGTTAATTGGAAAAAACGTACAAGACTAAAATGAAGAAAAATATCAGAATAAAATTTTTGTAGGATCTTGTACAAGTTAGGAGGCAGTTTTGATTCAGTGTCCGGCCTTGTGATCTAGGAGGTTTTGGAGTTAATCGAACTTTTGCCTACATCGTTCATAAGATAATCTTTGGTGACAGATTCCGAAGGTAGATATAACTTTTACCTATTCCGAAATTTAAAAATAACTTTTTACCATAATTATTGCAAATTTATTTGATACAACGTAATATCAAACTTTCCTTTACGTTTAAATCTCAAAAATATGCTAAATTCACAGGTGTACCACTTTCGCTAGGTAATATCATGTTGTTATTCGTACGTTTCTAGCAAAGTTTGTTATTTGTAATGCCTCGTTTGTCCTCAAAATTAAATGAGGAATTTGTATGCCGTAACGTGACAGCGATTGTTAGAAAACAATTACATTTAGCTATGCGATTTGCTTTGACAAGACCTTCGTGCTTAGTTGAGTAGCATGACGTAACTGTTTGTAAAAAATATTTAAAAAAATCATTTTAACAATTGCAAGAAAATTGAAACCAGAAAATTAAGGCTGTATTTCTGTTAATGGATTTTGATTTTATTTCATTATCTCCACACAGGAGGCTCAAGGAAAATTATTTTCATATTGGGGATGCTGCGTGGAGGTTCATTAAAGGAAAAGGAAGGAGGGGAAGTTTTGTATCATCACTAATCAAATAATCATCAAAATATCACCTGTGTAGGGCAGAAAATTACAATGCTAGGTTTGAAATCTTAACTCTCCGCCCTTCATTATATTAAATGTAACATTTATTAGTAAAATAAATTAATTAGTAGATGTGTTAACAGTTTTTAGATCTCGCGTTCAAAAAATTATGTTTCTAAGTTTATTTATTTTTTTTATTTAAATCAAATTTTACAGTTTTACTTAGTTCTGCAATTATTTTAGTTTTTTATTATTGTGACAGCTGTGGTTAGAATAAAATAGCATTGCAAGCCGAAAAAGCTGTCACAATAAGAAAAAAACTAAAATACTTACAGAACTTAACAAAAATAGTAATAAATTTGATTTATATATATATATTTTTTTATTAAAGTGAGTTCTACACATTAAGCACAAAAATAATTCATTCTAATTTTTCTTATTTAATTTTTTTTACATGAATACCGCACAAGAGTCCCCACTGCTCCCGTCTGGAGCAGTTGGGATTATGGCATCCCCAATTGGGGTATATTGTGAGGCTGAAGGTAGTGGGGAGGGAAGGAGATAGGGAAGAGGAAGGTGGGGAAGTACCTGGCTATTCAGATCTGGTCACCAAACACGGCGAAAGCCACTTCAGGCAACGTTTCTATTCAGAATGGTGGTCTTACACCAGGGCGATACTGAGAGTATCTTCCACTCTGGAACGTGCCGCAAATATACTTTATATTATTTTAAATTAATGAATTGTGAAATACACAAATTAATCAAATAAAATGTATTTGCCACGCCGGGATTCGGTCCCGCGACCTTCGGAATGCGAGTCAAGCGCCTTACCGCTGCACTACGCCGGCCGTCATAATAAATCGAAACCATAATTTCCTCTGAAATCATAACAATATAATACTTGTGTAACATATTTTTATATTTCCAAATGAGTAATATGCAATTTGTCCAAAGAAACGCCAGTATCTCGATGACAATTCTCATTCAAATTTTCTTGAGGCATGTAGCTTCCAAAAGGTAGCTTCCAACAGTATTAAAAAAATGCGAATAAGAAAGTCCAAATAAATACGACGATTTCACATTTGAAAAAAGAATTCTTACTGAACCATTAAAACGGCCACTGTCTTGAAACAGAAACGGAACGTACTAACAAATTTTCTGACAGATGAAATGCAAAACGGTCGAATTAAAACAGGACTATCTACATAATTGGTACCGTACAATAATTATAATTCTAATAAATATTTCACAATCTTCTGACAGGTGATAGAAAAAAGGCATTGCAATGTCAGTAATTAAACTAACAAGGACTTTAATAAACACTCTTGTGGCAGACAGTGGCCACAGTGGCAAAAGTGGAGTGTTATTAAAACGTAGATGGAAATCCAGTGCTGCTCCTTCAAGTTCTGCGATTTTGGGTCAGGAGTTGGGGGATGAAGACGGACATGATGCTCTATGGAACAGTGCCATCCCTTACGAGAGGGTGCCTGGACCCAATCCAGCACCCCTGTTGGGAAATACCTGGAGATTTATACCGTTTATTGGTAAGTTTATTGAGAGATTTTCTTATTATTTATTAAGAATTTGTAAAAATAAGTTGTTAACGCGTTGCCAGACAGATGGTCCGCGGCGCAAGACGGTAGATCGGTATGACAATGTCGCTTTGCGGTGTACCGCAAGGAAGTCATCTCGGCCCCATTCTATTCTTTATATTCATAAATGACCTCATAAGTTGTTTCGACGATGCAGAAGTTCTGCTTTTTGCCGATTACATCAAATTATATAAAGAAACGTCTTTGTTATTTTGTGATAAATTTGTTTGGTGTAAAATGACGTTGAATTTTTATAGCCAGCTTGTCACCTATTATGAGAAGTATTTTTTACTACATATTCAATTTACTAAAGGGTTAATATCTGGTAATCATGATACCACCACAATGACTACGTTTGAATGTTAGAACCGGGACTACGTCGAGGACTACGTTTGAATGTTAGAACCGGGACTACATCGAGGACTTTTGCAAGTAGAATACTTCACCCGATTTCATTTACTTCCGGCAAGCAACTAACATTGCCAAATGATAAGTTTGACCCCTTTTTGGTTATACTTGGACTGCTGATTCTGCTACGCTCAGGAAACGCTGGTCAAAACCCTAGGTACGTGCCCTGTAAATTTCTGTTGCACCAATGCATTTCTAGGTTACATTGCATTCTTGTAACGAGTACCCATCTTATAACATAACTACTTATGCAACAATTAAATTCTTGAACAATCGAAATCGCACTTTCAATCATCGATTAGTATTCTGAACGTCGAACGCTCTTGAATTAACACAATACACCACATCACACATTTCAATTCGCCCATTAACATAAAGCAAGTCCTTATCTAAAATTAAACTGTTACAAGAACAACTTAATTTTATTATGCTTCTCATGATTTATTTCAATCTTTTTTAGGTTAGGTTTAATATTTTTTTGGATACGGAAACCGTTCAGTTAACTAAATAACTCACTATCGCGTCATTTCGCCACAGAGGTCAGCAGAGGAAATTGTTCGTGTTCGATTATAATGATAACTTTCTCGGTATTTGCTCAACGCACTCTTTCTTGTTTAATTTTCAACAGGTAAAGTGACACAACATTTTTCAAATTAATGACAAATTGCGCTTGGACAATTAACCTCTTTAGTGATGTTGAAATTTATGTTGACAATTTTAATTATAATGTCACTGTAATAGCAACTGAAGTGACCATATTATCGAGGTATTTAGCGAATATAAAATGGAAATAAAAACATGGTAATCGATTCAAAATAGTTTATTGGTAAAACAGCAGAGCTGTACTTTCTATTTTTTGTGTGATTTATATCTTTTTTATTTATTTTTAATGAATCATAATTCTTTAGAAATAATTGGATGTTTTAGTGTTGTTTTTTACTCAAACTGACTTAGCAGGGGTGCCCGGGTTCATGGGGTGAGGTTCGTCCGGGTCTTGGCGGCAGATGTGTTTGTCCACCTGCTGATTGGCGGGCCGGATCGAGAGAGAATAGTTGAGGGAGGCGTTTTGACATTTCCAGCCAGACTCTCTTGACCCCATTGCCTTGCACTGCAGTTGGAAGGATTGATTCATTCGTCCGTCACTTCCGGACACACGGACCCCCAGATTCCTACCTAACCTTCGTACCTTTTTCCTTCTCAGAACTTCCTATCCTCCCCTTCCTTAAAAATACCCTCCCCACAGCATCTCCTAATATGACATAAACCCTGAATGAAATTATTTTTTTCTGGGCCTCCTGTGTGGAGCTAATGTGAAAAAAAGAATTATGAAAAAAACTTACGATAATGAACATATTTTTATATTGGCGAAAAAATTGGCACTAAATAATACGATTTAAAACGTGCCATTTTCGATTTGCCACCAAGACGACACGTCCGTTTTTATTCGTGAACTAGCTGGTTCCCGGCATGCGTTGCTATGCCATTTAATACATAAAAAATTCTCTCTGCGTGTCCTTTCCCATTTTTCCTATTCCCCTTCTGCCTCCGCTTCCTCTCCCGCGTCCCCTTCCCCTCTCGCGTTACCACTCTGCCTCCTCCACTTTCACTCTCCCCACTCCACTACCCCCTACCGAGTTTCCCCCCCCCCCCTCCTGTAAACCCCTACCCGAATTACCCTCCCTCCTTTCTCTGCATTCAGTCCCTGTACATTCAGTTTTCAAAGAGCACGCGGGTTTTCTTTTTTTATACAAATTTCATTAAACCAGAGCTCACCAGTATTTCTATACAAACCTTGTCCTGACAATAACGAACACAACAAAAAAAGAATTAGCCAATTTGGTGCAGTCGTTCGGAAGTTATGCGCGTACATACATTTCAGCGATTCATTTTTATTTATTTAATATATAGATATAGATATAGAATAGATTTAGATTATTTAGATTAGATAGATAGATAGAGATAGATTCGGCGGCGTTGACGTCACGCAACGTTGCAACGTTGGTAACAGCTATCTTACCAGCAAATGGCGTTTTCATGTCATAATGAATGACATTTTAGCCAGTTGGAACTGTTTCAGAACGTGCGGTTTTTTCAAATCAATTATCATGAATGAAAATACCACAGTTTTGATAAATACATGATTGATTTGATCGCCATTTAAAATCTCGGTTAGAAATATAAAACTTATTTATTGTCAAAACTGTCAAATCAGTAGACGCTTGCCCTGAAGAAGGAACGGTCGTTCCGAAACCGGTCGGCTTTACTCAAATATATAAGTGGTTCAAACAAAGTTAAATTGTTTCATTTATTTATTTTTATTTTGAACTTTATGCGTAAAATCTCAAATTGTAATATTTAATTAAATGAGGCAATATTAGCGAAACTCAATCGAAAATCTGGAAACAGAAAAATCAGAAAAAGATATTGGCACATCTGGGACAGATATCCCAGATGGCCCGATAGACAAAGGTCCCGGTTGTGCATATATATTTTTTTTTATCTTTCTGTTTCCAGTTTTTCGATTGAATTTCGCCAATATTGTCTTCATTTAATTAAATGAAAAAACTTATATTAGGTAAATCATTTGGACATCACACACCATGTATGTGTCGGCAGTGAAAAAATATCATCCTAATTACGCGATGAGGTTAGGTTAGGTTGGGTTAGGTTAGGTTAAGTTAGTATTGGCTGATGAATATGGTTCAACTTACTGATATTTTAAAACAATATCTCAAAATTAAGCTGACGCGACGCTTTAAATAGACAGCTTCAATTTTATAAGAAGTGGATTCCATATCAAATGCAGTCAATTTACACTATAATTCAACGTGCTCAATACTTCTATTCAAAAATGTTAAAATAATAATGCGTTTCCAGGAAACTACGAGATCCAGCACATAGACAAGATATGCATGGATCTGTACGGACAATATGGACCAGTTGTGAAGATGGGGGAACTGATCGGCAGGCCTGATATGCTGTTCATCTTCGATCCTGACGACATCGAGAAGGTCTTCCGGAGTGAGGATCTACTTCCACACAGGTCAGATGCTTTAAATTCCCTATTAAGAAAATTTTTATCCCCGCAGGCCAATTTGCTCGTTTTAGTTTCAACTCATAGGTCAACTCAAAGTCCCAAAGAAATCGTCGTGTCTCCCTTACTATCATGGTGATAAATATTATATGTATAAACGGTGTTAGAATTTATATTTAAATTTAAAATTTAACAAAATAAATAAAATGCACATCTTAATAAAACAAAATTTCCGACCGCAATTATAAAAAACAAATGAAATGGAAAATTTTATTTTTTCCGGTGTCTGTAATGTTAATTAGAAAAAACTTAATATGATTTTATTTTCGTTCAGAAATATCGCATTTGTTTGAATTTTATTATAGATGTGAAATATTTTGATCTTCTGACAGAAAATTATGCTTTAGGGGTTTAAGGGAACTTACGGTTCAGATGTAGTAATTATTGACTTCGTCTTCACGACGACGGCGCCCACAAAACGCATTGAGAAGGGACGAAGAATATTTGTTTATAAAGAATCTGCATATATTTGCAGCAAAGGGTCAAAGGAATGTACGAGCTGATTTGTGACCAACAGTATATTTGTTTTGCTTTTTTACAAATGCGCAATATTTGCTTGGCACGGGGAATATTCTTTTAGAAATCAATGCAAATAAAATTTATAAATCTTGTAGGAAACAGTTATGTAGTCAAAAGGGGTTATCCTTTCATAGGAGGGCCAGAATACATTATTATTATAGTCGCAATAATCGATATCATACACTAATTGATAGTTTAATTCATTTATTTATTTGCATTGAGCAGCTGTGAGTACGAAGCTGAAGATAAATAGAGATCATTGAGAATGTTTAGGTTTAGGATTTGTAGTGATTGACTTGGGATTGAGCTTCCTCTTCCTTCAGCCAGCATTTCATACAGCCTTGCAGTGTCCATCATCAGGGCAGATGTATAAATTGTAATGAAACATGAGTTTATTTGTGTAGAAGTGTCACCATGTTGCCTGCTTCAAATTCTTGAGGCAATTAGTTTTGTGATAATCTTATTAAGATTGAATATTTATAAGTGACATGGCAGAGCCGTACACTGTATGTAACCCGGTTCTGGACGCATGGGTTACAGGTTCAGTTCCTAGCGAGTTACCAGTTTTCGTATATTATTAATAATCGATAGTTCTGAATCAAGGTTATTTGCACTTGAAATGGTTAATAAAAAGGAAAATTCTGTTTCAGAAATTTATTTTTATTTTTGTTAATTGAGAAGGAGTGAACGAAGGACAACATCTGAAGTATACCCAATAGTAATTGTGCTAATATGTGTGAATGAATACACATGCATGGTATCCGGAAATTCATTGTATAAATTGGAAACTGGTAAATCAAGTTCAAAATTAAATTTTTAATTAAACTTGAAAAAGTTAATGTCAGCTGTCTAATGTATTTTAAATGCGTCGAAGTGCAGACCCCACTCCAAAAGTTTTTTTTAATCGGTTTTCGTAAAAACGGTAGAAGTTTTTTTTTAAATGCACAGAAAACTATTATAAAAGTAATCCTTAGACTACCTTACACACTCAAACTTAATCTGTAATATTATGAATGTGTATAACGTTCAGCAGCATGGTAGAAGTATAACGCACTTAATTTTCTGACCTTAAATTGTTTGGATAAAGGTTCTGACGAATATGAACAGGGTTTTGTTTATTGTTAGTTTTTGTGATACGTAAATTGTTTGTGTTTGATTTGTATATGTACCGCCCCATCCTGTAATGCCGTATTGTATAATTGATTGACAGAAAGCGAAGTATGTGGTTCCAAGTAATTTTTCGTTTAAAATATCTCTTAAACATCTAAATATATAAATATGTTAGTTTCCTTACTCTGTCGTTCAGAATATTTATATGTGGGGACCTGGTCTATTGTTATGCCGAGGCACATAACATCGGTCTTGCTTCCTATGTTTATACATGATGTATTGCATTTGTGGTTTTCTGTATTTATCACAGAGTGGATTATTATGTTTATTTCTTCAGGTGTTTCTTGTTTTTTTAATGAAAAATGTTAAATAATAAAGTTTTTTTAGAATCTAACAGGATTTTAACAAACCATAATTTTAGTTCGTATGGATATTTTATGTCTATATCATTAAAATTCGTATCAACTATATTGCATGTTTTCACGGTGTTGTCATATTATTTCTGACGTCTGATATTCTGACAGCCATAAAGAAAGGTTTTGTGAAATTAAAATTGAATTGTATTTTTAGACCGTCTATGCCGTCCTTGAATTACTACAAGCACGTTCTGAGGAAAGACTTCTTCGGCGATAACGGAGGAGTTATTGCGGTGTAAGTATTTTTTTACATTAATTCCACACAGTTGGCCCTAAGGAAAATATTTTCCCTCAGGGTCTAGGCGATCTTTGGGAATGATTTGTGGAAAGGAAACTGGGTTTTGTAGTGACCCATGTTGTAGAAGGGAGGAATTACAGAGGCAGCCAAATCTTTCCACAGCCGAGCTGTTAAACTAACAACGACCCGTTCTCATGTGACAAATGTCAAGTGTATACAAATGTGTTTTGACGCGTTTCCCGACTGTGCACCGGTGCCGAAGGATTCAATGACGATAGTTCCTCAAAGCATCTTCCAATGAAATACCGGAAGAAAAAGGACGGCATTCCCACCTGAGGCCTGTGCTCTAAAGATTGCAATCCGTTTGTTTAGATGGGCGAGTTTAAAAATTTATTTATTAAAACGTTTTATTAAACGGACTGCCCGTTTTTCTGCATGAAGTTGAGGATTTTTTCAAGTGTTCAAAAGTGACTGCCAAACTCAACCGTGGGGTACGCTTGCGATTTGTACAGGGTTAGCAGCTGTGGACGATTAATTTATCTGCGGGCCCTGTACACTACGCCAATCTGAGAGGTTAAAATAACTCTGGCTTCGGTGGAGCCTCGGTACCTGTGCTAGTCATTTAGAGTTACACCAAGCATATCAATGGAAGGCCTGTTCGGAAGATTGCTATCGTTGAAGGCGAATAGAATAGATTCCATTTAGACGTAATCAGATGTGATTGGGTCTTCGAAACATTAAATTTGGCAAGGTGTACACAAATGAACTTAGTGAAATAATCATCTTAAAATTCTAATTAATTAGCTTTTACTATTTGTTACCCCCGAATTAGAACTCACGCGGCCATAATATAATACATATTTTCCCTAGGGAGTGACTAATCAGAACACTTTTTTCTGGAAAGGAAACTACCCGGGCACCCTTGCTAAGTCACCAAACCGCTTGAGGTAATCTATGGCAGGGGTGTTGGTTTTTTTGATACAGTATGGTGCTCAAAATACGTGGTGAATTCATTGTAACACAAATTTGCAAACTATTTACAGACACGGAGAGAATTGGAGCACATTTCGTTCGAAGGTACAGCAGGCCATGCTACAGCCAAGAACAGCCAAACTCTACGTGGGAGCTATTGAAGAAGCTGCAATTGCCTTAGTTGAAAGGTAAATTTAATGTTCATATACTCATAAACTTTGACTTATCGTTAATCTACTTCTGAGTTTCTCTTGAATATGCTCGGAATGAACCTGCTACGGGTCAAAGGGGTACACCAAAGATATTGAAATATAATATCTTTGGGGTACACATTGCTATTAATTAATTATTCAGATTGATTCGGGGATGGTTTAAAAACTTGGGTGTCATTGAGAGCATTCGTTCGACGGTTGTCTCCATCACTGACAGCATGGACTGTTTTAACTTTTGACCGGACTAATTTACCAAGTCATATCTCCCGGTTGGAATATTTTGACCCTTTGGTATTGCACTAAACCTTTTCAGATATCGAAATATTTACCATCAGTAAAGCTGCTTTCAAACGGCAAGCCTTTCCGATGCCATTATGGTATATTTCTTTATGTTTATTTTATATTTATGTTTCTGCTTTATATAATTTATATCCATGTTATTTAAAAAAATCTTAAAATGAACATTTTGTAATGTTCTTACATTAATAAAATACGAATGGAATCTCGAATGGGGTGGATTGTTCAATAAATGGATGTTCTCCATAATACTTTTATGTTCCTTAAACTTATATGTTATTAATACTAATCCCGTTCAATGGGGCAGAATTTTATATGTATCCAACTTTTCCTCACTTAGTACAAAAAACTTACTTGCCCACATTAAACCCGCGTTCTATACTGATAACAATTTAGGTAAATTACTCAAAAACACTAAAGATAGAATTCATAAATTAAGCCACTCAGGCATTTACCAACTGTGTTGCAATGATTGTCCTTCGTTCTACATAGGTAAGAAAACTAGAAATGTAAATATTAGAATCACAGAACATTTAAGATGCTTAAATAATAATAATTTTTCAGAGTTTGCTAATCACCTAATTTCCACAGGTCACACTTTTAAAAAGGACACAGGGGTTAAAATTCTTCACCGTAACAATAAAAGCAAAAAATTAGATAACTTAGAAGCACTTGAAATCAGAAAATCCCTAAATTATAATTCCAGTATTTTGAATAACCAAATTAATTTATCTTTTAGTCCCATTTTAAATATTTTTCCAAAAAACCGCTCTGTTCTTCCTGGAAATCCCGCAATTACCTCCACCCCTTTGCTTACCTCCCATCCAAACACCTGAAATTTGTATATCTGTCAATATTCTGTATCATAGATTAGTTATAATATTCTCATGACGAAGGAAGGGTGTTTCTGAAACCGGTAGTGTTTAAAATAAAAGTGGTCTTAAACAAATTTATTGTATTATTTATTTATTTATTGTATTTATTAATTATCAATCAACCATTAAATATGGATAAATCGCAAAAGTAACAACAAACATTTATATTTCAGAGCCCGTAGCATAAAAGACGCAAACCAGGAGATGCCTGAAGACTTCATAAATGAATTAAATAAATGGTCATTAGAATGTAAGTATTCTTTAGGCTTCAGAGTCAAATATGAGATATGTACGTAAAACTCCTCTTTTAATGTGAAAATTGAATTAATTCAACACTAAATGCATGAAGCCTTATACCTTCAATACATTGAATTCATTCCATACTAACGAACTAACTGACCATCATAACGTTTCTCCTCAGGCAAAAAAAAAATGGTAAGTCAAACAACTCTTGGAAAACACTCCTTGCTTCATTCTCTTTCACACATCGTCTCATACACACCCTTCTATTACTCTGAATCTTGGCATGTCTTCCTCGGGCGTCCGCGACTTTTTCTACCATTACATTAGCGTCATATATATTCTCCTTGCACTCCTTTCTTCTCTCATGCCCAAACTATCTACGCATACCTATCCTTAAGCTTTCATCAGCCCTGAGTTCTTGTGCGAATCGAATTCATTTCTCACACTTCTTTTAGATTCTAGGCGGTTTTACAACACGTATGTCTCAGGGATTTAATTTCTACAGTGTTTAGTTTAATGTAATCCTTTCTCTGCCAGTTCCATGCCGTATTGCCCTATATCAAGATACCTGCACTGTGGCTGTTAGCTTCGTGATTGTGGGCTTCTAGCTTCGCTTCTTTGGGCAATTTTTTCGCTCCAACTGGTTCTCATTACATTAATATGATCCCTAGTTTATTACATCGTCATATTAATATATTACACATTTTAAACACAGTTAGTACATACCAACTAAACCTAGTCTCTCTGCTTTCTGGACATTTCTTCACAATGAAGATGTTTTGACAAGATTTTCACAAACGGAAGGTTTAGTGTACCAAAATGTACCAATAAATACGGTGAAAGAATCCTAAACTACCCATATATTTTTACCCAAAATATTTAATAAACTACCAATATGACTTCTTCAATCTTCGCAAATTCACTTTTTGGCGCCACTTTTAATTAAATGAAAACAAAGAACTTTGTACAACATTATCACTATATTTCACATTATCACTATATTTGTATTTAATCAAAATTATCACTATATTTCGAAACCAAAGTTTCTCCGTCAGGATAAGATTAACATTAGTTAACGTTTGGTTTCGAACACATTGATATTTTTTGATAAAATAGTGGTGTTTTACAAAGTTATTTGTTTTCTTTTAATTATCAATATGACCATTAAAAAATCATACAAATTTACAATTTGGGAGGCGGGTACGGGTACCGCCGTCATTTATTGGATAACCAACACCTCATAGGTCACCCTGAGTGGTTCGCTACATTTGGTGACTTAGCAGGGGTGCCCGGGTTCATGGGGTGAGGTCCTCTCTCGGAACATCGCTTTGCACCGCTTTGGGAGCGATGGATTCATACGTCCGTCACTCCTGGACTCACTGACCTCCAGATTCCTACCCCCCCCTTATATCCTTTCCCTTCCCAGAACTTCCTCTCCTTCTTTTCCTAAAAAGACCCCCCACACAGCACCCCTAAAGATGACATAGGACCTAAGGGGAATTATTTTCCTCGGTGGAGCTAATGAAAAAAAAAACATTTTTACTTCCAGTCAAATATTGAAGCCCTTGTATTGCTACGAGTAATTCCCATTAGTACTTATAATTTTATAATACTAGTACCTCATGTATACTTACCTTTAGCTACGTATACTATTGTTGTGAGTGCTCATTTGGACCTGTTTGTCATATAACTCTTATACTGCGATTTGTATATTTATTTAAATTTGTAATATTATATTATTTTAACCAAGTTATTACATTACATGTTGTGTCCATGTACCTGATGACAAACTACAAAAGTAGTTTATCAGTCTTGAATGAAAATAAAGAAAAAAATAAAACAATTATTATAATTATTCTAGCAATAGCAAGTGTCGCCCTGGACACCAGACTGGGATGCCTGGATAAGGACTCTCCAGCGGATACGCAAGAACTGATAGACGCAGTGGTCACCTTCTTCCAGAACGTGGGAGTCCTGGAGCTGAAGGTACCTTTCTGGAAGATATTTAGCACGCCAACCTGGAGGAAATACGTTGCAGCGTTGGACACTATCAAAAGGTAGTTTTTTTAACTTCCAGATTTTGAAATTGTAGAAACTGACATCAAATCGAGGATCTGTTTTTTTGGTTTATCGATGTCTTTTACTCAACTTTACGTTGCAAACACTTACATACACGAAGACTTATGCAATTATGCGAATTTGGCCGAAGTAGGATACGATTTGAGATTTTCTCCGCCAACAGTATTATGGAGATTTATTTTTGGGGTATTATGCCGTGTTGCGCGACCTTCTACTTTAGTGAAAGTTTCGGACAGCATTACAGTGTATTATATACTAACACATCTGGCCTGATGATGGGCACTCTTGGGCACTCTTATGCTGCCAGAAACATTGTCAAAAGAAAGAGGTAGCGCAAAACGGCATAATAACCCAAAAATAAATCACGATAATTATCTCAAGAAATTTAATTTCGGAACAAATACTGGCTGGTAAAATAACAAATCGAATGTTTAAATATTTTGATTATGAAAATGGTCGAGATAATATTAATGATTTTTAAAAACTGCATTTCTTGATTTGAATCACAAAAATATATTTACATGGTGGTCTTATGGGGTTTTTTTTTAATTTTCTCGGGAATTATTGAAACAATAAAATTTTAATGCAAATATTTATCCACCATGGAAATCGTAGATTTAATAAAAACTTTATTGTTTCATAAATTGACTGAGTGTTGAGAGGTTTGAACGGAGCTTTCACTGATGCTAAGTAAGAACAAGGTATTATATTACCTTTATTCGCGGGGGTAAATGAAAATTTTTAAAATAACGTGATTCTATATCTATCCGTTTACATAAAATAAAATGTGTGTGTGGCGGGCGGACATAAGGCCGTCAGCGTAGATTTGATTCGTATACAAATCTAAATGATTGTTTCGAGATTGATAAAGCTTCGCAAAATTCACCACGAAAACAAGAGAAAGGTCACTGTCTTGATTTCCAAAAATTTTGTGAAGCCCGAGCAACGCCGGAGACTTCAGCTAGTTCATAGAAGTTTGCAACTTCAAAGTAAATAAATAAATAAATACTTGATTGGAAGGTTCGTATTTATTTTACTTTATTTTGATTTACACATTGATGGGAAGGGTCATATACTTTATTTTGATTGACATATTGATGGGAAGATTCGTATGTATACTTTATTTTTATTGACACATTGATGGGAAGGTTCATATACTTTATTTTGATTGACATATTGATGGGAAGGTTCGTAGGTATACTTTATTTTGATTGACACATTGATGGGAAGGTTCATATACTTTATTTTGATTGACATATTGATGGGAAGGTTCGTAGGTATACTTTATTTTGATTGACACATTGATGGGAAGGTTCGTATACTTTATTTTGATTGACATATTGATGGGAAGATTCGTAGGTATACTTTATTTTGATTGACACATTGATGGGAAGGTTCGTATACTTTATTTTGATTGACATATTGATGGGAACCTTTGAATGCTTTATTTTGATTGACAAATTGATGGGAACGTTCGAATGCTTTATTTTGATTGACACATTTATGGGAAGGTTCAAATACTTTATTTTGATTGACATACTGATGGGAAGGTTCGTAGGTATACTTTATTTTGATTGACACATTGATGGGAAGGTTGGTATACTTTATTTTGATTGACACATTGATGGGAAGGTTTGTATACTTTATTCTGATTGACATATTGATGGGAAGGTTCATATACTTTATTTTGATTGACATATTGATGGGAAGGTTCGTAGGTATACTTTATTTTGATTGACACATTGATGGGAAGGTTCGTATACTTTATTTTGATTGACATATTGATGGGAAGGTTCGTAGGTATACTTTATTTTGATTGACACATTGATGGGAAGGTTCAAATACTTTATTTTGATTGACACATTGATGGGAACGTTCGAATGCTTTATTTTGATTGACACATTGATGGGAACGTTCGAATGCTTTATTTTGATTGACACATTTATGGGAAGGTTCATATGCTTTATTTTGCCGATTTGCTAGTTGGTGGCGGTTCAGTGCGTTACAAGGGTATGTCACAATTATTGAGATGATTCAGAAGACATTTTCAATTTTTTCTATTTAGGACGGTCTGTTTCACAGAAATTCAAATATAACATCGTCATCAGATCTTCATTCAGCGCAATTTATTTGACGGTTGAAAGTTCCCCTTTAATTATCGATTCTAAGTCCGTTTGATCTTTTGAACAAATTGTAATCAGCAGAAGAGGACAAATATCATGTTGAATCTTGTCAACTTATTACAACTTGAAATAAAGCTGAAACGCAACCATAATCAGCATTTAACAGGGACCTTTCTACCTAAAAAAAATCAAAGTGTGCAATTCACACGCGGTAGAAGTGAAATCTTCAGAAAACCAAAGTAGACAAGAGTAATGAGTCAACGAAGCACCGCGAAAAGAGGAGATCGATAGGCCACGAAGCACCGCATAAAGAGGAGACTAATTATACTATCTCGTCCTCTCTCTGGCCAAATCCTAAAGTTATGTGTTTGTTTCTTTTTAGTGTCGCTATTTTTTATTTCATCGAGTTTCAAATCACAACAATGCAAAAGAAGTTTTCACTTCAAAAACAAAATGGCATTGATGGGCCATTTGATGACTTTGTCACTTGTGATTTTCTGCGAAATAACTGGGCCTAAGGGAAAGCATAAGTTTTGTAAAGCTTACATTTTTTAAAGTTTTATGCTATATTTCAGGGTAACGGTTCACCACATAGAGGCCGCCATGAAGAGGGACGAGGAGTTAGGAAAGGACAGTTCTAGAGAACGCTCGCTGCTGCAGAGATTATTGGCTGCCAATACCAACGACCCGAAGATAGCCATCGTTATGGCGGTGGACATGTTCCTCGTTGGAATCGACACGGTAAAACTATCATCATCCTATCGTGATTAATTTGTAGGTTATTGTGGTGCACTGGTAATTTCTCTGACTAACAATGCAATTCTGGTGATCGGGAGTTTTCAATAATACTTCGGATCATCAGATAACACGAGTCTTGTTTAATCTAAATGTGGGATTAAACCAACAAATGCACCTTATAGTTTGCTATTGCAGATTTTTTGTTCCTTCTTTCATTATTTATTCAGTTTCTCCTTTTTATATTTTCCTTCCTTTAATTTTTTTCAGTTCCTCCTTTTTATATTTTCCTTCCTTTAATTTTTTTCAGTTCCTCCTTTTTATATTGTTCCTCCTTTCATTTCATTATTTATTCAGTTCCTCCTTTTTATATTGTTCTTCCTTTCATTATTTATTCAGTTCCTCGATTTTATATTATTCCTCTTTTCAGCATTTATTCAGTTTCTCCTTTTTATATTATTCCTCTTTTCATTATTTATTCCGTTCCTCCTTTTTATTTTATTCCTCCTTTCATTATTTATTTAGTTCCCCCTTTTTATATTGTTCTTTCTTTCATTATTTATTCAGTTCCTCCCTTTTACATTGTTCTTCTTTTCATTATTTATTCAGTTCCTCTTTTTTATATTGTTCTTCTTTTAATTATTTATTCAGTTCCTCCTTTTTATATAATTCCTCCTTTCATTATTTAATCAGTTCCTCATTTTTATATTGTTATTCCTTTCATTATTTATTCAGTTCCTCCTTTTTAGATTGTTCTTCCTTTCATTGTTTATTCAGTTTCTCCGTTTTACATTGTTCCTCTTTTCATTATTTATTCAGTTCCTCCTTTTTTAACAGATTACGAAATATGTTTTGTAATTGCTAGATATAAGATTTATGACACATATATTAAATTTTCCGTTAAAGGTCAAACTTTTATTTGCTTCATTACAGACGTCAACAGCTGTGGCATCAATTCTGTACCAGTTGTCCCAACACCCAGAAGCCCAAGAGAAACTCTACAGAGAGGTGCTGTCGGTGTTACCAAGCAAAGACACGCCCCTTTCATCCGCTAAGCTGGAGAGCATGCATTACCTCAAGGCTTGCATCAAGGAAACTTTAAGGTATAATAGAGCAACATCATGTTGCATGATTCTTATTAGCCTAGCTTTACACTCGTAATTAAAATTTACGGATTACGTAAGATTTTGACAGGTTACTCACAGGAGCGCTTACATATGCATCCGACTTGTGGTAATTAAAGATCACGAAAGTTGTTCGGAAGTTCAACCTGTGTAATTGTTCATGCGACCGTGTACAGCTGTAAATTTATTTGCGGTAAGATGGCTTCCTTTCCACAACGACCTGCTATTGTCAAAATTACGCGATTTTGTCAATAAAGACGAAAAGGCCCAAATAAAGTGTTGAAATGGATTTTGGCTTTAATTAAACAATTCTCCACGCGCTTTTGTGCCGTCAAAGGCGGGAATTAACTTCATTTTATCCGAATGACAGTTGCTAACAGCAACCATAAATTCAAATACGTAATGTTAAAAACAGAAACATTGAAATTAGAAAGAATTGGACCGATAATTGAATAGAAGGATGCTCGTTTTCAGGAAACCTAAATAAGTGGAAATAAATATTAGCTTTAAAGGAAACAAATTCGATGAAAACAATTGTCTTTTAATTTTTGACATTTCGTAACAGTGTATTTTGGTACTATTTCTTACGTCAAATCTCTCAGCTTATCAACCTGATTTTATAAGCTGTGAGAAGGCTGAAAATTTGCGCGGGTGCGAATAGACCTGTCAAAAAACTTCCGAGAGAACAAGTTCTATAACTTGCTATAAATTACGTTAAGTGACTTTTGGTGTCGTTTACATGGGTAATTTGGATATAAATCGCTTACATGAGCGATTCACAGGAAAAAACTTACGAGTGTAAACCCATCCCTAGAACAACTCTCTTTTTATAACTTTTGAATGTTATTCTCATCAATATGCTCATTATTGTAGAAGAAGATAACACTAAAAATATAAACGAAAAATATGTAACAGAACAAGCCACAGAAAAATAAATATTTAACGGTCGCATCTGGGACTCGAACCCATAACTTCTCGTCTTACCGGGACAAACGATAAAAAGGTTATAAAAAGACAGTTGTTCTAATAAAAGTTGAATATTTATTTCGACTTTTACGAAAAGGGTCAATAGTATTCCATATAAATAAAATCGAATATATTTATCCTAGACACTGTCCAAGTTCCAAACCAGTTCTTCAAACATTTTTTGAATTGAAAAAGGTACTTTTATTTATTATTTAAACGCCCGTACATAGGGCTATTACATACATAATACAGGTGTATCGAACATTTACAAACATTATATATATATAGAATAACATACAGTACATACATACGATGCATATTAGTACAACAAATATTTATCATTTTACAAACATATCAGTTACATAAATAACTAGTTATTTTTGCTTTGATGCAAGACGGTGAGGTTTTGAAAATATCGAAAAGGTCTGTATACGTATTGGCAGTTCGGTGAAAACGCACTAGCGGTGAATGATAGGAAAAGTTAGTGCTATGATTGTCACTGTGGAAAAGGTGGTGGAGTCGAGTTGGTTTAACAGGGACACGAATATTTTTAACACTTAACATTTGAGGGCAGTCTATGAGATTGTTCAGTAATTTAAAAAGTATAAGAATGTCATTAATAGTACTTGCCAATAATATTAAAAAATATATATATTTTGTCGAAGATAAAACAAAAACTAACTAACTAACCATCACGCCGTTTCCCGCAGGAGTAGGCAGAGAGGACGAACCGCCAAACAATTCGATCTTGGCACACCTTTCTTGCCTCGTTCACATTCATACATCGTCTCATAGATGCTCTTCTATTATTCCGACTCTTCACATGGCCCGACTCAAGCATCTGATTCACTTGGTCGTGCCATGACTTCCTCGGGCGTCCCCGACTTCTTCTACCATTCACATTTGCGTCATATATATTTCCTCGCTCATTCGCTCTACATGCCCAAACCATCTGAGCGTCCCTTTCTAAATCTTACTCATTACGCTTATATCAGCCTTGCATTCTTCGCGGATCTCCACATTACTCGCACGATCGTACATTGTTTTACCACACATACGCCTCAGGGATCTCATTCTATAGCATTCAGTCTACTTTCATCCCTCCTCTGCCAATTCCATGCCTCACTGCCATACATCAGGGTATGTACCAGCACTCCATTATGGACGGCTAACTTAGCTTCTTTGAACAGTTTTTTTGTTGGCGCCAACGGCGTTCAGTCCTCCATTAATAGAGTTGCCCTTCTTTCGATATAATATTGTCGAAGATAATATTGTTATTTCTGAAATTTGAAATATGACGTTTAAATAAGAGGTGACAGTATTTGAATTGTTAAGGCGTTTGTCCCGATAAGTCGAGAGGTTCTGGGGTCAAGTCCCAGTTGCGACCTTTTTTTATTTTTGTGTGTCTTGTGCTTTTGTACATTTTTGTTTAGATTATTAGTGTTATCTTCTTCTTCAACAATGATTTTCCATTTAAATAACTGATAATGTTAAATAACTGAGATAATGAATAGATTTGGAGAACAGGATGGCATAAAACAATGTTGGTACTTACATCCAGCTTTCAGCGAGCTTGCAATTGAACATAACACCTCACAACACTTTTTTTTTAGTTGTCCAACACACTGTGTTATCGAAACTGATGATTACTCGTAATTAAACCATTGAAGTTATTTAAATAAGAAGAATGATACAACCGGATTGCCACTCATTTAAAGTTTGTTATTGCACTGAGATTTTGTGACACTTGTGGATGTTAAATTGTAATTTTTTGTAACAACAACTTTCGTGTGTATGTCTTATGCTAAATGTATTGGGTAGGTGCAGAAAGGGAGAGATAATAATCAATCATTAACGGATAAATACAGACAAAAAACATTAATTATTGAGGAAAATAATGTCGCTGCAAACATTTTATCAAATATAATATACATATCGACTATTAGCGTTTCGGTACGTTTTGCTTTTTTTTTTAACCCCGACGCAAAAAGAGTTGTGTGTCTGTCTGTGGCATCGTAGCTCCTAAACGAATGGACCGATTATGATGCGGTTTTTTTGTTGTTTGAAAGCTGACACGATCGAGATGGTTCTTAGCTACAATTAATGAAGAAATTGCCTAGTTTGAACGTCATCAACAGACGTTGTGTATACTAAGACAGTATACAGTAACTAGATAAAGCATTCCAAAAAAGCAAAACCTAGAGACATAAGAGCATTTTCTTCTAATACAGTTAGTAAAAAACATCATAAAAATCGGTCCAGTTTTGGACAAGAAAAATGGGGTATACAAAACCTTGATTTTGTTGATTTTATTTAGGTATTCTCAGCCAAGGAGCAGTTTTCCTTTTCGCTCAATATTCGGGGGAGAAAGAGCGACAATGACAGCAACAGTTTGGTAAAATCGTTATTATTGTTCAAATTTCTTGGCGACTGGGTTTCCTCAAGGGCCGCAACTGGGACTTGAACCCAGATATTTTAGGCTTACCGGACTGGGTCTCTACCAATAGAGCTATAGACACTTTTCGTCATTTTCATCATACTCCAGCTTTTGAATTCCTCACATTATCTTCAATAAATATTATTTCTCATATTTTTGGTTGAATGTTTCAAATTTTCAATGACAGTAGTTGTTCGTAGAATTTTCTTCAATCTTTGCATATTATGAGGGATTTAAATAACTAACTAACCATCACACCGTTTCCCCGCAGGGGTAGGCAGAGAGGACGGACCGCCAAACAACTCGATCTTGGCACACACTCCTTGCCTCGTTCACATTCATACATCGTCTCATACATGCTCTTCTATTATTCCGACTCTTCACATGGCCCGACTCAAGTATCTAATTCACTTGGTCGTGCCATGTCTTCCTCGGGCGTCCCCAACTTCTTCTTCCATTCACATTTGCGTCATATATTCTCTTACACACCTTTCCTCGTTCATTCGCTCTACATGCCCAAACCATCTTCGCGGATCTCCATATTTCTCACACGATCGTACATGGTTTTACCACACATACGCCTCAGGGATCTTATTTCTACAGCATTCAATCTACTTTCATCCTTCTTCTGCCAGTTCCATGCCTCAAAGCCATACAGGTATAGGTACCAGCACTCTATTATGGACGGCTAACTTCTCTTGTTTGGACAGTTTTTTATTGGCGCCAACGGCGTTCAGTCCTCCATTAATAGAGTTGCCTGCATTTACCCTTCTTTCAATATCTCTGTCAGCCCTCCCATCTCTCGTAAACATAGTTCCCAAGTACACAAACTCATCTACCTGCTCCAAATGCTCATCATTCACAACTATGTTGCACGTTGTTTTTGTGTGTCTTGTTCTCTTTCATATTTTCTTTTAGATTAGTGTTATCATTATTTATGCATTAAACCGCTTACTCGTTAATACGGAAAACCTTTTATCCGAACAGTTAGATTTAGCTTTATTATTACGAAAAGTGAGTATTTATGTCAAGGGAGACCAAAAAACATGCAAAAAATATGCATTTAACATTTTAATTTTGTTAAAATTAATTCACTCGCGCGGTAACGCCATGTTTATTCATCGTTTTTATTTTAACATTTCATCAATGCTGCCAATCATAGAAAAAATATTTTTGCGTAAACAAAGTGAATGCATCATTGACAAGTTTATACCTGTATTTATAACAGTAGAACATGGAAAGATATGTATTAAAATAATTACACAAACCCTCTACACAAACCCTGCGTAGCCAAACAAACCATTCAAAACCTGGGATGTTTTTTAAAAGTATGATGAAAAGCGAGTTTATTTTAGAGAATGTATTTTACAAGATTGGTAGGTAAATATGCAGTTAGTCCACCTCACGGATAATACGGAACGTTCGTGTTGTCGAAGTTTGATGCACAGATCCGTACCGTTTGACGACCTCCGTAGTCCAGTGGCTAAGACTCTTGACTCACATTCCGGAGGTCGCGGGTTCGAACCCGGCATGCGCAAATAAATTTTATTTGATTAATTTGTGTTATTTCACAATTAATTCATTTAAAATAATATATAGTATATTTGCGGCATGTTCCAGAGTGGAAGATACTATTAGTATCGCCCTGGTGTAAGACCACCATTCAGAATTGAAACGTTGCTTGAAAATGGCTTTAGCCGTGTTTAGTGACCAGATCTGAATAGCCAGGTACTTCCCAACCTTCCTCTTCCCCACCTCCTTCCCCTCCCCACTATCTTCAGCCTCACAACATACCCCAATTGGGGATGCCATAGTCTCACTGGCTCCAGACGGGAGCAGTTGAGATTCTTGTGCGGTATTCACTGTAAAAAAAAAAAAAAAAAAAGATAATACGGAATATTCCTTTTTTAACAAATAGATAATAGACAATCAAATGTGACATTAAATTTGCCGAAAGTACCAACATCATAAAATAAATTCTTGTATATTCTTGATTCAACTAGTTATATTTTCCTAGCCAGGAATTAATGACGTACAGTACCTACCTACTCACTGGTTGAGCTAAAATACGGTAAATTTTTGAGATCGCTGGCAATGGTTAATATGCACTTTTTTTGAAAAAATCTTACATTAAATCTTATTATATTACATTACACCTTACATTAAAAGACAACTATTTGCATTGGGGGAAGTGGAAAATATTTCATTCTAAATTTCGATTAATTAAAATTAAAATTAGCTTTCATTCTGTGAAACGAGACCGTCCATTTTCAAACATTATTTTCAAATGTCATTTTGTTATGTTGGTATAAGTTTGTGTGATATGGTTTATGATACAAAAGAAAGTGCCCCCTTTATATCGCCTGCTCGCGTCAAGGCAAGAAAAACATCCCAGTTTTCAAGTAGTTTAGCGGCTACGCTAGGTTTGTGTAACATGGTTTGTGATACAAAAGAAAGTGCCCCTTTATAACGCCTACTCGCGTCAAGGCAAGAAAAACATCCCAGTTTTCAAGTAGTTTAGCGGCTACGCTAGGTTTGTGTAACATGGTTTGTGATACAAAAGAAAGTGCCCCTTTATAACGCCTACTCGCGTCAAGGCATAAAAACTCCATAATACTAGTTGGTGTACCTTCCTAAAATATTTGAGAATCAATTTTTCCGCTATGGCAATCTTTTTTAATATTCTAGCTATTGGTACCTTGGAAAATGTGAAGGATTGATTGTCTATGAACATATAAGTTGTTGATATAAATAAAATATGGCGAAGAATTTGTAATCGCGTAAGTGAATTAATTTAAACATAATTAAAATGTCGAATGCATATTTTTGCATGTTTTTTGGTCTCCCCCGACTTAAATACTCATTTTTCGTGATAATAAAGCCAAATACAACAGTTTGAATAAAAAATATTCCGTATTAACGAGTAAGCGGTTTAATGCATAAATAATGATTGGTACTTCCGACAATTGTCATGTTTGATTGTCTATTAGTTAAAAAAAGGAACATTCCGTATTATCCGTGCGTCAAACTTCGACAACACGAACGTTCCTTATTATCCGTGAGGTTGACTAACTGCATATTTACCGTGTCATCTTCTTCTTCAACAATTATTTTCCATTTAAATGGCTGAAAATGTTAAAGATAATGGCTGGATTTGGAGAACAGGTTGGCATAAAATAATGTCGGTACTCACATTCAGCTTCAGCTAGCTTCCAATTAATAGAACATAACACCTCACAACAGCCTTTTTAGTTGTACAACACCTGAGTTATCGAAACTACACAGTGATTTCTCGTAGTTAAACCATTGAAGTTATTCAAATAAGAAGAATGATATAACCGGGTTGCCACTCGTTTGAAGTTTGTTATTGCACTGAGGTTCTGTGACACTTGTGCGTGTGAAATTGTAGTTTTTTGTAACAATACCTTTCTAGGGTCGTCTTATGCCAAAGGATTGCTGGAAGGGGGAGATAATCCCCAACAGATAAATATAGACAAAACACATTAATCAAAATGATATCAACAACTCTCAATGAAAACATGTAAGAGAAGGTACAGAAAATAAAAGTTAAGAAGAAACCGGGCTGCGTTTTATTCATAAAAACGTGTACCCCAATTCCTCTCTAGATTTTGACACTACTGCAAACATATTTTTAATGCAGTATAGATATATACCACTATCGTGTCTGTACGTTTTGCTTTTTTGATAAGTTACTTCTCATTGGAGTCGACAAAAATCGTTTAATTTGATTGGTTTGAACGCCATCAACAGACGTTAAGTGTACAAACTAGACAATGTATATAAAAAAAAATCAAAACATACTGAGCATTTTCTTATAATATAAAATCGGTCCTGTTTAGAACGAGAAAAAGAGGTATACAAAACCTTTATTTTGATGATTTTATTTAGGTACTAGCTTTTTCCCGCGGCTACGCTCGCATGGCGTAAGGGGCGTTCCCACTCCACCTCCTCTACCTCCCTCCTCCCCCCCCATCAAACCCTCCCTCACGCTTTCCATACAATCAGTTTTCAAACCTCGCGTGCAACCAATAGCAATTTTTTTTATACAAATTTCATAATGCCAGAGCTCACCGGAAGTTTTATAAAAACCTTGTCCTGACAATAACGAACACACAAAAAAATAATTATCCAATTTGGTGCAGTCGTTCGAAACTTATGCGCTTAGCAACACATTCAGCGATTCATTTTTATATTATAGATTATCAGCCTAAGGAGCAGTTGTCCCTTTCGCTCAATATTCTGAGGAGAAATAGCGACAATGACAGCAAAAATTGGTAAAATTGTTATTATTGTTCAAATTTCTTGGCGACCGGGTTTCCTGAAGGGCCGCAACTGGGACTTGAACCCAGTTATTTTAGACTTACCGGACTGGGTCTCTACCAATAAAGCTATAGCCACTTTTCGTCATTTTCATCATACTCCAGCTTTTGAATTCCTCACATTATCTTCAATAAATATTATTACTCATATTTTTGGTTGTATGTTTCAAATTTTCAATGACAGTAGTAGTTCGTAGAATTTTCTTCAATCTTTGCATATTACAAGGGATTTATAAACTGCAATAAATTAATAAAAACATGGATGAAATTTTGACGATTTTTTTGTGTTTCCAAATTTTGTAGAAAATATCCCGTGGTCATAGGCAATGGAAGATGTCTAACAAAGGATACTGTTGTTCATGGCTACCAAATTCCTAAAGGAGTAAGTATGACATATTTGCTATTTACATTTAATGCGGGTACGGGTATCGCCGCCCCGGGAACCATTTATTGGATAGTCAACACCCCTGCCACCCCATGTGATTAGCTACGTTTGGTGACTGGTTTCATGTGGTGAGGTTTTCTCAAGGTTGCGTTTGCCAACCACGGATCGGGTGAGACTGGTTGAGGGAGACCTTTTGAACTCTCCAGCTGGACTCTCTGAACGGATTCATACGTCCGTCACTCTTGGACACACTGACTCCAAGTTTCCGACCCATCCTTCATTCCTCTTACTTTCCCAGAACTTCCTGTCCTTCTTTTCCATAAAAAGACCCTCCACACAACATCTCCAAAGATGATATAGGCCCTGAGAGATTTTTTCGTAAGGGCCTGCTGTGTGGAGCTAAAGTTAAAAGATAAAAATTAAAATCAGCAGAGAAATTTGTCTTTCCAATGGAAGAAAATTATCATTCTCTGTGGCCATCGTAACTTTAATTATTATTTTTATTATTTATTTTTGGGGTGTCATGCCGTGTTCCTCCTTCTTTAGCCAACGTTTCTTACAACGTTTCAGTGTCCGTTATCAGACGTGTGATGGACACTATAACTCCGAAATATTGGCTAAAGAAGAAGGTAGCGCAACACGTCATAACACCCCATCATTAAATAATGAAAATACTTTACAAATTATATCGATATATTTTTTCCAGACCCAGGTCATCTTCCAGCATTACGTGGCCAGCAATCTGGACAAATACTTCCAGAACAGTTCTGAATTTCTTCCAGAAAGATGGTTAAAGGCCGCAAATTGTCCAAATAGTAAAAATTCAACACCAGGAGCGCAGGAAGACGAAGAGACCAAAAGCAAGGATTTCAATCAACATCATGCATTTGCCTCCCTACCCTTTGGATATGGGAAACGCATGTGTTTAGGAAAAAGATTTGCAGATTTAGAAATACAAACAGTGATTTGCAAGGTAAATAAAAAGAAATCAACTACTAGGGGAGCTGGGGGGAATAATTGGAGCCTACTAAGGAAAAAGTTCAATAAAAAGCTAATTTTCTGTTCCTTACTTATTTGACTATCATTTAATCACAGCGTCAACGTTACATTATTAGGCATTTGGCCACAGATAAACTTTTTTCAAAAAAACAGAAACGCTCCCATTACCCGACTTTGCGGGAAATGAGAGCCTATAAATTCCCATTTGTGTAATGGGAGCTACTTAATACTAGCCTAGTAAGCTCTGATTACCCGATTACCACCATCTTGAAATTGAATAAAATGATATACTCAATCTAGCTTGTAATGAAGTTGTATGCACAGATACTCAAAATTGATAACATTAGCTATAAAATGAAACAGGTTTGATTGTAATAAACTTAATAATAAATAAAATTATAACTTCATACTTGCCTGACCGTTGAAATTTCGTATTTTTTATAAGCGCAGGGTAAAAAATTGACAAGCATCCGTGGTCACATACTGCCTGGCACTGGAGAGCCTAGCGCGGCAGGGAAACACGGCCGCAGTGTGACGAAGGCGCCCGAGTGGCAACTGAGTGAATACGAGCTATAGTTTTGTCTCTAGTCGCACCGCTCCTATTACCCGCTGGCTCCCATTACCCACTGCTTCCTTGATTCAACAACTTCATTTCACGGTCTCTGTGGAATTAGTATAAAACAAAATAGTCTTCTCTGGCAAATATCATTTTTCCACCGATAGAATGTGGTGCATTTTACTGCTTTTATAAATATTTGGGGCATGTCGTCTGATGACCTAAAACCTAAATGATAAACATGATAAAGAAGAATACTGAGCGAGCAATATAACCATGCATACATGGCGGTGTTCGGCCTCCCTTGGCGATGCAGCGCCTCGCAAGTGTCCGCAAGGGTACATGGGTTCGCTGCATTTTTTGTGTAACTTTGAGACTATCGTCAAATCGGTGACCGGACAACTCAGAATGAACTCAACTCAACAAGTCCTTTGAAAAGTTATTAAAAGTGGTGAAAAAAATGGTTAAAGAGGTTAGGTGATGAGCTATTTTTTTTTAGCTAAATAGCTTTTAATGACTTTTCAAAGAGGTGTTAATTTGAGTAGATTCTGAGTTGGCGTGGAACCGTCAAATCGTATCTGATGTATGTGTCTATGTTTAAAACAATAGAGTACGTATACGTAATATAGTATTTTCAATGCATTTAATATATGTAAAAAATTAACTGAACTAGAATATCGTACTTAAAATCCCCCCAAAAAATTATTTAATTAATTAAGGAAAAAATTCGGTTTATGGGGGATGGTCCAAAAAAAAAATTTTTTTTTTGTACTAATTATGGGCCGGAAAATCCGAATCTGAAAGAATTAGGCGGCGGCAAGCAATATTAACTGAATTACACGACTTTAAAGTTTTCTATACACACACACATGAAAATAGTCATTTCAACAACATTTTGACACACGAAGTACGAAAATCATAGAAAAACAAGAAATGTACAAAAACATGTGCCGGCAGTGTTACCAGCTCTCAAAAATATTTATCCCTATATTATGAATTACGACTATCTCAACGGCCGTATTCTTAAACCAAATGTATGAAAATTCGTAGTCTTAAAAATGCGTAACCTAACCTAACCTAACGCTAGGTTTGTGTAACATGGTTTGTGCCCCTTTATACCGCCTGCTCGCGTCACGGCAAAAAAAATCCCTGTTTTCAAGTAGTTTAGCGGCTACGCTAGGTTTGTGTAACATGGTTTGTGCCCCTTTATATCGCCTGCTCGCGTCACGGCAAAAAAACATCCCAACACTACGTTTTCAAGTAGTTTAGCGGCTACGCTAGGTTTGTGTAACATGGTTTGTGCCCCTTTATACCGCCTGCTCGCGTCACGGCAAAAAAAATCCCTGTTTTCAAGTAGTTTAGCGGCTACGCTAGGTTTGTGTAACATGGTTTGTGCCCCTTTATACCGCCTGCTCGCGTCACGGCAAAAAAACATCCCTGTTTTCAAGTAGTTTAACGGCTACGCTAGGTTTGTGTAACATGGTTTGTGCCCCTTTATACCGCCTGCCCGCGTCACGGCAAAAAAACATCCCTGTTTTCAAGTAGTTTAGCAGCTACGCTGGGTTTATGTAACATGGTTTGTGATACAAAAGTGAGTAAAATTTATAAAAAATAAGTACTTAAAATATAAACATGTTATTTTACGTTATTGATATTACTGCTTAATGGCAACACTTAATTTTGTGTGGTAAAAACATCTATGTTATCTTGTTTTTCTATGATCTTTGTACTACGTGTGTCAAAATGCTTTCGAAATGAATATTTTCATGTGTGTGTGTATAGAAAATTTTAAAGTCGTGTAATTCAGTTAATATTGCTTGCCGCCGCCTAATTCTTTCAGATTCGGATTCCCCGGCCCATAGTTAGTATAAAAATAACTAGTTTGATTTTCTAGGAATCAAAATGCTTCCAAAATGGCTATTTTCCCGAATGTGTATAAAAATGTTTAAAGTCGTGTAATTCAGTTAATATTGCTTGCCGCCGCCTAATTCTTTCAGATTCGGATTCCCCGACCCAAAATTAGTATAAAAATAACTAGTTTTATTTTTTAGGAATTTCCCCCATAAACCGAACTTTAGCCTTAATTAATTCACTTTTAAAGTTGTATGAAAATTCAAATACCAAAAACGAGTCATGATTGACTGGCTACATTGTGACTTCCCACCGAGTCCCACGTGAAAGTGTTTTTGTTCCAGTTGCTGGTTTGAATAAGTTTGATAGTCATAATCGTTTAGTTACGCATGTTAAACCCATTCATTTGTATGAAACATATAATTGTAAATACATATTATCATGACAGACAGTGGTTTTCTACAAGGACAATCTGATAATTTGCCAAAAATCGGCGCGATTATGATGGCAGTTTTTTAATGCACCTTTTCACCGCGTGACACCGCTTTTAACACATAATAACATCGTTTGGGACGTTTATAAATAGTTTGTTTAGTGTTTGAGATGTTTTATTTGGACACTTTGGTACAATACAGTATTTATAAACGGGATTTACGGACATTTTCTTCGAAAAACAAATGATCAACTGAAGTCTGATTACTGCATTTATGCTGCATTACGACAAATGTCAGCCGTCAAGAAGTGCCCAGTGGCGTCACAAGACAAAACCGCGCGAAGAAGGCGTTTTAGCCCAAATTTGAAATGTGAATATTCAAAACGTTGTTGAAGCAGTTCCTATCGTAAAAAATATTTTTTTTTATATTCCAGTTTGTAATTTTTTACTCAAATTTTTGGTAAAAAAACAAAAAAAAGTGATTGTACCCTATTATTAATTTCTTGATGGCCCAGTCTTAAATTCGTAATGAAACCGGTTCCTTTCAAATATATTTATAACAGTTGCTTTAATTACAGTTATTATATTTATAACAGTTGCTTTAATTAGTTAGTTATATTTTTTTATTATTAAGAGGGCATTACCAGAGAAAGCCGGAAATACGTCATTTTCAAAAAAGTTTTTAGACGTATTGACTCTTTTCCACAAAAAAATATAAATGGATTTCGAAAGATTGTTCTTTTATCTAGTGAAGTTATGTAATAATTTTTAGATTTTTTTTTTAATTTTTAGTATAATAAGGTTATTCCATAGGTCGTTGGCAGATTTGTTAAATTTTCAAAAAAGTTTTTGTATTATACCACACCCATTTCAAATAATGTAATCATGCAGTAAAATAAATCAATACATTATCTAGCAGAGTTATGTATTAGAATTTTAATTTTAGTTTCAATAAAATCATTAAAAAATATGTTCGTACATGTGTTTCTTGACGAAAATTGGTCCATTTGTGTATTTATTTGCGCACTTACAAACTAATATATTTCAGATTTTTTTAACATTGTTATTAAATTTAGACATTATTGAAAAATGATAAATACTTATAATCAAAAAATAACTACAAAAAGTACACTATTTTAATAGTTTTATCATCACGCCTTTCAGCATTTTTGGATGAAGGTATAAATTAAAGCTAATTTGGATTGAAATAAATTCGATATTGAGTTATAATTTAAAAAAGCTGGTACGGGGAATAATTAATCTTTCTCATTGTAACCGCCCTGCACGATCGGAAGAACAACTTTCGACGAAATGTGGATTTTCGTCCGCTGGCTGGTTAAACGCTCTTAATATTTTTTGCAATAACTGCAATATAATTCTTTTTTTTTCAGATGATCCAGGCATATAAAATAGAATATCACTACGGGAAGCTTGACTATTACATACATCCAATGTACACTCCCAACGGTCCACTGAAATTCAAACTTATAGACCGAGAATAATAGAAATACCAAAGTTTGAGTGTTTTTTATAAATCAAGCGTCTCTTATACACTTCTGACCAATATCTACATGATATACAAAAATACTACATGATATATGTTATGTCTAATTCATATCAATTTCTTATAATTAAATTATAATATGTAAATGAAATCCTCAGCACGGGAGATCCCAGTGAGGATATCATTATCTCTACTGTTACTAAGAAATGAAGACAATAAATCATTATTATTATTATTATTATCTATTTTTCCAATTAGCGATTTTATTAAAACTATAATAATAAGTAAATTGAATTTGGTTTATATTTTTAAATTGAAATATGTAAATACGAATAATAAACAATGCCGATAAACAAAATTTGTGAGCTCGTAATAAATTTTTGGACATATGAAATATATAATATATTTTGGTAAATCGTTTATAATTTCATTCCTCGCCTTGTCATTGGAAGACAATATATTTCATTGGAGATAATAGGTATAATACCAATTTCTCAAAAAAATCCGCAGGCCGCACGCTGCAGGGCACATAGCAAAAATTGGAAAAAGGCAGAAGAGAACCTGTAGGACCAAAGAGGATGAGGAGGCATATACTTAAGAGATTCAACGAGTGGAAGATACATATTCTTAAGCATAATGAACTAGAGGGAAACAACAGGAGTCTAGCAGTGGTGGATGCATTTCTGACAGATGACTTAATCAGTTTATGTTACATCTTCAAATTAAACCCAGTTAAATCACAAAATGGTAGTATGGCGATCTTTATGTGCTTTCAGGAATACTAATTTTTATAGTGTTCGTGAACTGTGTAAAGATGACAACTGGGCCATAGATGTCTCTGAAGTGTCCTTTTGGAGACTAAATTTAATTAATTGAAAATGTTTTGTAACATGTAAAAAACACAATCTGCCTAATTATTGTGATCTGTACCTGAATTTTACTGTCACTTAAACTAAATGGTGTCCGTATAATAAATATTATTGAATTGATGAAAATTTGTACACTTAACCTTTAAAGCAAGAGAAGGGTCTAAAAATGAAGATAAAAATACTAAAATAAAAGTCTTAAATCTATTAAATTCACTGCGTACACGAAATTTCTACAAACTATCTTCATCCCCTTTTCCAAACTCTTTTCCCATCCCTTCAACCAGAATTTGGATACTTCTTGATACAATCTATCTTCTGTTCTTCTTTTTGTGCTCTGTCCGTTCAACGGACGTTGGGTATCATGTGTGCTATGCGGACTTTGTTTACTGCGGCCCGGAACAGCTCCACGGTAGACTGGCCCAACCACTGTCTCAGGTTTTTCAGCCATGAGGTTCTCCTTCTTCCAGGGCCCCATCTTCCGGCAATCTTTCCCTGCATTATGAGATGCAGGATCTCATACTTCTCTGGATGTCTCATCACATGTCCAAGATATTGAAGTTTTCGGATTTTTATAGTTTTATCTTACAATCTTTCAACGGATTAAAAAAAAATTCCGTGGGTGGGTGGCTTTGTTTTTTAAAAGAATATACAGTTTAATTCAAAGATTAATGAAATTTTGCGCACTTAACTTTCAAAGCAACAGAAAGGTTACTGCGTATATGAGATTTCTAAAAACTACCTCCATCTCCTTTTCTCATCCCTTGAACCAGAATTTTGATTCTTTTTGATAAAATTTTGCACACATGATGAAAAAAATAAGTGGAAAATAACTGCCTGCGTCTGATTTCGAAAAACTATGCAATGTCATCCAAGTCTAATCAAATACCTATTAAACTGCATTATTTTCCATTTACGAAAACTGGAACACTCACCAAGGGCGGATCCAGGATTTTTTTCTGAGGGGGGGGGGGGGGGGGGGGGGGGGGGCACAAGGGGCGGACGCACAAAAAATCAACAATTACTGTTAGGATTTTTTTCTGGGCGGACACAAGGGGCAGACGTGCAAAACAATCAACAATTACTGAAAAAAACTTGAAGTATCATACCTCAAGTTTATTTCTACAAGTTCAAGTATATGTATATAGGAAGGTTTATGAAAGTGTCAAAACAATAGAAAAATTAAATGTTTAATAAAGACAGTTTTAGCTTCTAAGTATGTACTGTGATGGAATCTCCACAGTACACAAAAATACCGTGCCCCCGTGCCCCCCCCCCCCCCCCCTAAATCCGCCCATGACACTCACTTCTCTCATTATTATCTAAACTATGTATTTGCATTCGGGGGAATGGACAAATATACGTGAAATGAAAATTTTCTTTTGTGTGAGAGTATTGCCGTGTTGATGAATTACTGTAATTTCTGTTCATGCTGTGTTTTATTCTATGTATATAGTATTATAGTTAAAATTCCTTTGTACATTGGGAAGGGATAAAGTTCAAAAATGATCATACATCAGCAGCATCTGAAATTACTGGCGCTATCTTTGGCATAAATGAATTAACTTGTTGATAATAATGATCACTATTTATAACCATAATTGGTTTGAAACTTAACTAGAAAACTAAACAGTGTGTTTTCAATGTTCTAAAGCTAAAGGTTCCATGCCAACTCAGAATGAAACCAACTCAAAAACACCTCAGAAAGGTCATTAAAAGCTATGAAAAAAATATTTTGAAATAAACCGGTAAACCGTTAATAACCTAACCTAACACAGTTATTTAACTGTTTTATTATAAATAATAATTTAATTATTATAAAGAGTCCCAATTGCTGCCAACCATCTGAAGTCAGTGTGGTATCCCCAATTGGATCAGTGTGAGGCTGAATGCAGTGGGGAGGGGAAGAAATTGGGAAAAGGAAATGGGAATGTACTTGGCTATTCAGATATGGTCACTAAACACCTAAAGCCATGACAAGCAACATTTTAATTCTGAATGGTGGCCTTACTGAGAGTATCTTTACACTCTGAAACGTGCCGCAAACATAGACTTTATTATTTTAAATTAATAAATTGTCGAATAACACAACTTTATCAAATTAAATTTATTTGATTTCCCGCGGCCTTCGGATTGCTAGTCGAGAGCCTTACGCCTCCAAAACGGAGGCCATCTTGTTTTTAAGCCGCGGCCCTCCGTATTTCACCCGTTTTATAACGTAGGTACTTCTCTTCAACAGTTTAAAAAAAATGTTATTTTTACATACGTTTGCCTCACCGAAATGGTAATTATATGAAATTACTCGATAGAAAAAAAACTAATTATGCTCCGAAAATTATTATATTTTATTTTACAAGTTATATGTATGAAAAAGTTACAGTATTTCAGTAAATGTTATTTAAGACATTTCCCAAGAGAATTTGCTGTATTTTAAACGAGTCTTGTTTTATTAAACATTTTCATAATTTTCGCTTAAATATTATCGTTTTTAATATCAGCGCGCTCCCTCTAACATTCGTAATTACATAATCGTTCTTCTTCTTCTTAAATGTGCATATTAACGCGAAGAGGAATAGGTATAATATTAGTACAAAACAGCATCAGGGCACTCTGGCGGACAAAACGGTCTCTATCGTTCATTTTGAGATTATTTTGTTTTCAAAAAGTTTCGTTAAAATCGGAAAGATGCCACTAGAAAAATAAATATTATGTGTATTTATTTCAACATGTCGCATCTGGTCGCTGGTCGGAATTCGGCCGGCTAGGGGTGCCATGCACGCACGTGTCCACTAGGCAATGTTTTCAGAAAAAACTACACGAAGCTCAATGCCTGAAGTCATTATAATAGTTGTATATTTTGGTATGTTGTGTGTTTGGTATTTGGGGTATGTTGTGAGGCTAAAGGTAGCGGGGAAGAGAAGGAGATGGGAAAAAGGAAGGTGGGGAAGTACCTAGTTATTTAGTTCTGTTAACCGAACACGGCTAAAGCTATTTCAAGTAACGTTTCAATAATTGTGTTTGGTGGTCTTACACCAGGACGATAATGAGAGAACTACCTACTACGTCCCGTTCATCACTATTTTTATTATACCAATGCAAATAAAATTAGGAGAAAATGTAAATAAATTTAACTCTAATTTACCAACATATGTGATTGATTCAAATTAAAAAAAAAAATTAAACATAATGTAGGTACATACAAATAAGGATTGTATAAGGACAATGGGTACCTAACTATGGACCTATTTGTGTTTCTGTAGGTTTACCTAAATTTAAACTGCTATATAAATTTGTAAACACAACAGTTATTTCCATAATTTACGCTAAACTTAACGTTGTCGGTGAGGTCAATAACACGTACGAGTAGTAATAACAGTAATAATTATTAGAATAATTTATAATATATCTATATAATTAAAGCAAAATGTAAATTATCAGTGTTTTATAACGGTATGACCTTCTACCATTTTTACCCAGGTAAACTTGTTCCAGCGAGGGCTCGTACGGACGACGTCAACGTTTGTCCTCTTCCTTCTCACGTGTCTTGTTTGAAAACGAAAAAGTCAGAAGATACTAAAACGATGACATCACGTAAAATCTCTAATTAAGACATGTATAAATTGTATAATCTGATACGTTTTTAGATTTTCGCGGCCAAAAGTATTTTCGTTATTTTTTGGGGTGTTTTGCCGTGTTGCGCTATCTCCTTCTTTAGCCAACGTTTCGGACAGCGTTACAATGTCCGAAACGTCGCGTCGGTTGAATAAGGAGGTAGTGCAACACGGCATAACACCCCAAAAACATAAAACGACAAGTATAACCTATTAAAATTCCCAGAAGTTCAGTGTCGAGTGTTTTCCAGAAAATTATGAATTTCGGGTTAATATTGAAAATGGTAAAATTCGTATTTCGGATAAAAATAACGAATTAGTCATAAATTATATTTATTGAATATTTTGGTTGTTAAATAAAAATAACGAACGAATTAGATGAGGCGGACGTAGCGCCATCTGTCAATCAACAACATAAATAATTTCGTTGTTTGAAATACGAATGACGCGACGGTTAAATTTGTTCATACAAAAATACTAAAATCGCGATTAAAAATTGAGAGGGTGGCGGTAGGTGGGTGAAAATTTGGGGTTATAGGTATTTTTTGATGTTAAATATAAAAAAATACAACAACAAAATTGTCAAAAAGTAGAGAAAAATTCTGGATAGGGACATCCTGATCACCTGGCGATATGAAATATACTTTACGACCTATTCTCATACGTACCAAATATACATAAAAAATATCATAAAAATTGGTCGAGCCGCTTCGGAGCAGTTCGATCTTAAATACCGTGACACGAGATTTTTTTGTGTGTGTAGATAATAAAGCTTAAATAACGGGTTTTCAAAAAACTCGCAATTTTCAGGTCTGCTTATTTATAACCGGTAAAACATAAATCATTGTCATCACCTTTGGAGGAATAACTGGTTCTTATTTTTAAACGACCTCTTCACTTTGCTGACACCGACTCCAAAAATAACAATCGTACCTACATATTGATGATTAGAAAACGTAAGTTGATTATGAAGTTGTAGAAGTATACGAAATTATTTTTTACTTTTTAGTGCACTTTTTGAAGTCGTTTTTTTGTTTTGTTAAAATTTTTGTTTATGTATGTAGGCAGAAATTAAACATGAACCATTTAGAAAAGATTATTTATTTACTAATTTTGTAATCTAAACAACATTTTTTTTTATTATCATTAATAATAATTTGGTCCCGTTATACTATGAACAAAATACATACATGGTAAAAAATAATTTTATATCCACTGAAATATAAATAAGTGTCTACATTTCGACATATAACTAAATGTGGAAACGGATAGGCAATATTTTTTACACAACTTACCAATAAGATAATGACTAAATATATTTTACAAAGCTAAAAATACACATAAAGATTATTTACATAAATTGATTCTATAGTTTCTTTGAAAAGTACATTACAAAAGACGCAATAAGTACAACGCGAAAGATACGAAATGACAGAGGTATATAGAAACCCAAGATGAGACTCGGCTTTGAATTTCCCATTTTGACGTATAAAACATGGACACTTGGAGCCAGTGAAAGAAAACAGATAGACGCCCTCGAAATGTGCTGTAGAAAAATGCTCATTCCATGGATATGGATATGCATTCTAGAAAAGCTAGGCATCCACAATAGGCTTTCGACTATCTGTCTACAATGTATTTAAGATACTTTGGACACGTTGCTCGCCAAACTGAAGACTTTAACTTGGAGAAACTCTTAGTCACTGGCAAAAGAAAGGCAGAGGAAGCAGGGGAAGGTTATCAATGCAGTGGAGTGACCAAGAATCACTGGTGATGGGTGTCCTTGGCTCTTCATGCAGCGCAGAACTGCGAAGAGTGGAAGAGCCTTGTCCACCATGGAAATTGGAGTAGGGGTTACGATCCTCAGCAATAAAGAACCGACCTAAGAAGAAATTTCTTTGATCCTAAACTTGGGCATAACGCTGTATTTTTTAAAGCCACAGTTTGAAAATGGTTTCTATTGGCCATTGTACACCATCTCTTTTTTCAGCCCCATTCGAATTAGAGACCAAAGTCAACATATTTCCCTTTATGCGATCGCTATTTTCATATCTACGATTTCAGTTGGCATCACAGCAAACATCATGGTTCATGTGTTGTTTGCAGTGATGACAATTGAAATCGTAGATATGAAAATAGCGATCGCGTAAAGCGAAAAACGTTGACTTTGGTCTCTAATTGGAATCGGGCTGGACTGAGATGGTGTAAAACAGCCATAACTCCAAAACAGTTGTCACGATATAGCATATAAAAATTTAAGTTTATTTGTAATTATCATTTTTCATTATGCTTTATGGATTTCTTTATGCCGCTAAAAAAAATTAATACAATTCACAATCATTAATGCATTAGTCATTTTCAACAAATATAATTGGAGAAAAGCATATTATTCACGTACGGTCATGTTCGGCCGAGCATGACGACACGGTAGAATTTCTGTACGTGTGGACTATCTGGCTGACAGACGTGCATACAGAAATGCTTGTCGCTCGGCGTGACGATGTACTCGGCCGGACATATCCGTCCATGAATACTAGGCTATAGAGTGGAGTTTAATAATAATTTGATTGGCAACAACGTAAAATTAAGTTATTTATTTCACAACTTACATCAATAATTTCTAAACCGGTTGGTGACATATTTTGTGCATCGTGCGATTAAAGAAACAAGGGTGTTATTTTGATATCTAGAGTCTAAAGCAGAGATTCCCAAAGTGGTACAGGTGGACCTCCAGGGATCCACGAGGGACTCGACGGGGTTCTACGTTGGCGTAATAAAAAAATGGGGGTCCACAAGTTGTTAAGTGGGGGTCCGCGAAAATTTATCTGGTTTCGATAATAAAGAACAAAAATGTTGGCTTGACTTTACCTATCAATGTAGGCAGATAATAGACTACTCAAAAAATGAAGGGAGCCAAAAATCATCGATTTTTTTTTTAAGAGCGGAGACGGTTTACATGTATATGGTTCCCGTGAGCACTTAGGCCATAGACCCATTGTCCTATTTTACCTCATTTCTTTGATAGTAACCCAGTCCCTTTCATGAAGTTCACCAGGATTGTCATTGGAAATGAAGCTATGTCTTCTGGTTCGACAATGTGTCTTCAAAGGTCTCATTTCCCTCTTCACTCCTCCTTGGTTCCCTAAAGGCCACACGAGGGAATAGGGCTTCATCTCTCCTCCCCACTCCTTAGTTCCCCGAAGGCTCCATGATGGAGAGTTCACCTCCCCTTGGTTCCTTAAAGGCCCCACAAGGAACAAGTCCACCCCACCTTGATTCCCCGAGGGACCCAGGAGGGAAGAGGACTTCATCTCTTCTCTTCACCCCTCCTTGGTTCCCCTAAAGGCCCCACAGGGGAAGAGTTCAAAGAGATAGCCTCATTTCTCCTCTTCACTCCTACATGGTTCCCTGAAGGCTCCACATGGGAAGAGGACATTATCTCTCCACTTCACTCCTCCTTGGTTCCACAAAGTCCCCGTGCTGGAAGAGTGAAGAGTTCACGAAGGTGGCCTTAGCTCACCTTTCCACGGTTTCTCCTCTCGGTTCCTCCTACTGGCCCCAGGAAGGAAGTCCACAGCAGTGGCCTCAGCATTTCTAGGTTCCCAAAAGGCCCGTAGTTTTCGAATGGTCCAATTTTTTTGTCCAATGAGTTACCAGTAATAGAAGGTCCACTCCAACAGAGCCCCAAATGCTGGAGTAAGGTCTGATGAGGTCTTAGATGGCCTCATTTCTCCTCTTTACTCCTACGTGGTTCCTTGAAGGCCCCAGATGGACATCATCTCACCACTTCACTCCTCCTTGGTTCCACACAGGCCCAGCGCTGAAAGAGTGCCCTTCCCCTTGGTTCCCTGAAGGCCCCACAAGGGAAGAGTTCCTGAAGGTGGCCTCAGCTCACTCCACGGTTTCCCCTCTTGGTTCCTCCTTCTGGCCCTAGGAAGGAAGTCCACGGAGGTGGCCTCAGCACTCCTAGGTTCCCAAAAGGCCCCTAGTTTTCGAATGGTCCAATTTTTTGTCCCACGAGTTACCAGGGTAATAGAAGGTCCACTACAGCAGAGCCCTGATTGCTGGAGTAAGGTCTAAATAATCCGAGATGCGACCTTGTTCTCAGAGGCACCTTGGCTTGGGATGGCTATTGCAGGTTTGTGTTTCCACTCCCTGAACGATGGGTTCGCCATACTCCCTACGCTGGATATTGAGACTTTAAAAAAAGCATTTTGAAGCTTTAAGATTCTAATTTTCAGTGTTTTGGCAATTTTTTTTAGGAGCTACGGTTTTCATCTAATCCCTCGATGATGTCTGTAACTCCTGGGCACACTGACCCCCCAGATTCCTACCCACCCCTCATACCTGTTTTCCTTCCCATGACTTCTTTTTTTTCTTCTTAAAAGACCCTCCGCACAGCATCCCCAAAGATGACATAGGCCCTGAGGAAAATTATTTTCCTCAGGGCCTCCTGTGTGGAGTTAATGTTAAAAAATCATTTTTTTTAATAAATTTGAATACAAGAAATATAATATTTTTCTTTTTATTTATACCACTCCGAATTTAAAGTTGGAACTAAACCGCGACGCGAATTTCCAATATTAGATCTAATCTACACATTTTTTGACGAGTTTTGGGAATATGGTAGAAATGTAGCAGCAGGGGGTCCACTGAAACCAGGAAAATTTTGAAAGAGGTCTACGAGAAAAAAAAGTTTGGGAACCGCTGTTCTAAAGAATATTTAAGAAACTTTAATTTGATCGTTTTTCCATTTTGAACTTGAGTTCTCCGTCCGGGGCGTACATGAAGGTTACTGCGTAGTCTAAGGGTTTGTGGTTGTATTCCAGTCTGTATGAGCGGACCAACTGAAAACAAAAAGAAAAAAAACTCAATATAAAACAAAGAAAAACATTCAACAGATCAGTTTATCTTAGAATGGTGATAAAGGAAAATAAGGCTACATATTATAAATTACAGTCGTCCACCGCGTCTGTCAGTCGCGATAAACTCAAAAACTACTGAACAGATTTTCATACGGTTTTCACCAATGGATAGAGTGATTCATGAGGAAGGTTTAGGAATATAAGTTGTCAAATTTTTGTGTAAATTGGTTTTTTTATTTTTTTTATTAATAAAATTCCTTTATTATTTATTTACATTTTTTTTACATTTTTAAATTAAGTCCCGTTAAACTGATTGTTCAGGATCTCAACTTCCGCTCTCCTGACAAAGCAATCCGGCGTGGTAACACCAGATTCCAAGGGAAGTGTGGCTGGAGTAACTCTTCAATAATAACTCCAGCTCTTGAATAATTGGTCTTTATTGAAACAATAAAAGACCCGTAGGGTAGCTCATGTACGGTGAGCCCAATGATGCTATCTCTCTCCGCGGTTTTATAAGCCACATGAAGTGAAAACCTGGCAGCAGACGTTTTGCCCAAAAACGACCCGCCCAAGACGGATGGTAACAAGAGAAGAAGGAATTAAAAAATCCGTGGCAATACGAAATCGCCCTGGCAATTGCCAACACAAAAAATGTTGCCACAACCATTAGGGTGACAATCACAAATATTAATATTTCAGTACCTGAAATCTTAACATATTCCCGCCCAAAACGAGTATTAAGGAATAGTCGTTTTTCATAAAATAATATATTAGAAGAGATTGCAACATTGGTACTCGGAATTTACCCAACGAGTTCACATACAAAAATAAACAATATTCAATATATGGATATCAAAATAATAACAAAAAACTTATAACTAAGTATATAACCCTATGTCAGACTTGACATTAAAAAATGAAAGTTTAATAACGTAGAACCTTCTGGTGCGCTGCACCCACTTATGTGAAAATGGTTTAACACTTGGCACTGATGAGCCTGACGGCACTTTGATTTACACATCACATCACTTTTAGCGTTGTAATTGGTTCTTAATCCAGGTTGGAGGAAGGATCCTCCATGGGAAGTAGACAGAGCTGTGTCACGGCTCTTTTGGTGACACCTCTGGCCGTCCTCAAGGAGACGACGCGGACGCGTCCGTCTTGGCCAGGGTGGATCTCCGTCACTCGCGCCATCCTCCAGTACTGCGGAGGTAGTTGGTTGTCCTTGATGATGACCATGTCACCAGGCTGTAAACTGCGTTGACGTCCTTCTTGCCATTTGACTCGGTTCTGCAATTCTGCTAGGTATTCCCGGCTCCATCTGTGCCAAAAAGATTGAACAACGGTAGACATCTTTTGGTAAATATTAAGCCTGTTTGTAGGCAGATGATGGATATCAAGCTCAGGCAATGCTAACAGGTTGTCGCCAATAAGGAAGTGTGACGGAGTGAGGGCGTTTAAGTCATTTGGATCTGATGTTAATGGAGTCAGAGGACGGGAATTTAAACAAGCCTCAATCTGTATTAGTATGGTATTCATTCCTTCGTATGTCAAAACAGTTGACCGCATTGCTTTTTTTAAATGCAACTTGGTCATTTTAACTGCACTTTCCCAAAGTCCCCCGTGATGCGGTGAGCGGGGAGGCAAGAAGCTCCAGCTAATATTCTGCTGGGCCAAAAAATTATGGATTTCTTTATCAGATGCCTTCAAAAAATCAAATAGTTCAGTAAGTTCCCTATAACTACCTGTAAAGTTATCAGTAAAGAGTCGTGAGGGTTTACCCCTCCTAGCTATAAATCTTTTCAATGCATTCATAAATGCCATTGAAGTTAAATTAGTCACTAATTCTAGGTGAATTGCCTTCGTTGAAAAACAAATAAATAAACATATGTAAGATTTTACACTCTTAGCATTTCTGGTTAAACCAGACTTAATTAAAATTGAACCTGCAAAATCTATGCTGGTTACATAAAATGGTCTATGGATTCGGAATCGGTCAGCAGGAAGGTCACCCATGAGCTGGCGACACTTGCGCGGACGGACTCGGAAACATACAATACATTTATGCAGTGCTCGCTTCACTGCGTTTTTACCAAATATTGGCCAAAAACGTAAACGCAGTAATGCGAGCAGAGCATTACATCCTAAATGTAAATTCTCATAATGCAGATGGATTATTATTAAGTCAGTCAACTTATGATTTTGTGGTAACAAAATTGGATGTTTTTGAGAGGCTGAGGTAATATCGGATTGTGATAGTCGACCTCCAACACACAACAACCCATCCTGCATAAAAGGATTTAGTGCCTTTACTTTGCTCTGCCTAGATACAAATCTTCCATTACTCACAGACGCTATTTCATCATAAAATGCGAATCGCTGAGCGTTCAAAATCAATACATGCATGGCATGTTCCAGTTCGATTAAAGAAAGCTCGTCGACCCGCATCGGTCTTCGTTTAGAACAGTTATGTATGAAACGTAACATATAAGCAACTACGCGCCTCAGTCGTCTTAATGAAGAATAATTATTAAATATTTCCCTATTTCTAAAAGATTTATTAAAGCAGAAAATTTTCCTCGGTACCCGAATATGATTTGCTTTACTGAGACTCAGCGTGTAAATCTGAAAGGCCAATAAAAGGTCATTGGGTAGCTTGTCATCCCAGGATGTTTTTAGCTTCCACAATCTTTGCATAATTATCTTACCGACAATGATTACTGGGCCTACCAGTCCTAAAGGGTCAAACACTTTTGAAATTAATGATAAAACTTGACGTTTTGTTACTTCTAACTTTGAGTCTATGCTTTCTACCTGATAGATAAACTCATCAAGTTTGGTGTCCCATATTAATCCGAGAATCTTAGCTTCATTGGATTCATTTGGCAATAATTCTAAATTATCTTTAGAATCATTAATCGAGGGCGCATTAGACCTCCATTTTCTAATCTCCATGCCTGCTGTAGCAAGCGCATTAATGATTTGTGATTTAAGCAAGTGACAAGTATCAATGGAGTCACTACCAGAAAGAAAATCATCTACATAAAAATTTTCCTTAAGGGATTTACTAGCTAATGGATGAGTAAATGAAACGTCATTACCTAGCTGATGCAGACAACGTATTGCTAAATAAGGCGAAGGAGCCAAACCATATGTCACCGTGTTTAGCGTATAGTGTTTCGAACAATCCTCCGCATCCTTTCTCCATAATATACGTTGGTAATTTCTGTGTTCCGGGTTGATATTAATTTGGCGGTACATTTTTGCAATATCTGCAGTGACTGCATATTGATGTTTTCTGAAAAATACCAAGTGGCAAAATATATCATTTTGAATGGTGGGCCCAATCATTAGAGCGCGATTTAAAGAAATCCCTCGAGCGGGTTTAGCCGACCCGTCAAAAACAACACGAATTTTAGTAGTTGTGCTTGATTCTTTAAATACAGCGTGATGTGGTAAATAATAAGTAGTTTCATCACGTATTGGCGGTTCACATTCAGTCATGTGACCTAACGCAAGATACTCATCAATAAATTCCGAGTATTGTTCCTTTAAACTAGGTTGTCTTAAGAATTTCCTTTCCATTGACACTAATCTACTTTTAGCAATACTAAATGAATCTCCTAATTGAGATAGGTTAGATTTAAATGGTAAGTTCACTACAAATCTACCATTTGCATCGCGTTTATGCGTGCCTTTGAAAATCTTTTCACATTCACTATCTTCCAGAGAGTGATGCTTACTATTTTCAATTTCTTCAACCTTCCAAAACCTTTCTATTTGATTCTGCAAAGAATTTAATGAAATATGACAAACTTTAACTGGCCTCGTATTTTGACGCCTCTGTACAGCTCCTGATATTATCCAGCCTAGCTCCGTTCGATGCAATGTAGGTTTATCCTTTCCTAACTGTATCTGATCCGTACGAACCACCTGCCAGAATATCTCTGCTCCGATCAGCATATCAATAGCAGCTGGCTGGTAAAACTGCGGATCAGCTAACTGGATGCCGTCTGGAATGTTCAACATTTTTGGATTAATCAAGGTCTGTGGAAGATTGCAAGAAATCTCATCTAATACCAAACAAGATATTTCATCCCGGTATTGAGAACATAATGATTTAAATTTAATGTCAACTGTTTCCTTTACATGAATTAAATTATTATGCAAACCTGAAACAGGTATATTCAACTTTGTACAATGCAAATTTAATCTTTTACAAGTATCCTTTGTAATAAAATTAGACATTGAACCCGAATCCAAAAGTGCGCGTATTTTGTGTGTTCCACCATACGCGTCTTCTATTTTTACTATTATGGTAGATAGTAAAATTTCCCGCCCGTTCATGTCACTATGACATGCTAAATTTACTGGTGCCTCCGACTGACCCTTGCCAGTTGAAGTACCCGCTTGTACATTATCAGTATTGATATGTAACAGAGTGTGATGTTTTCGATCACAAACACTGCATTTTTCCTTCCACCTGCACAACTTTGAAAGGTGCCCCGGTTTTAGGCAGTTATAACATAAATTGTTCTCTGAAACGAGCTTTCTTCGTGCCGCTGGTTCTTTGTTAACAAATATTTTGCAAGAATAAATGAAATGACTCTCATTACACAGCATACAATTAACGTTGCTCGACGCTAACGTAACCTTGTTTGTAGACTTCTTTTCCTTAAAATTAAAAAACTTTGCTTTTGTTGCAACTGGTTCCGATTTCTGTTGAATTCCACCAATATCACCTTGGATAGTTTCCAGGATCTGAGACCTTTGTGAAATAAAATTGCTAAACTGCACGAACGTAGGATAAACTTCGTCGCATTCTAATGATTCCCAAAGGCTACGTGTGTGATTATCTAACTTTGAGGTTAGAATATGAATAATTAAAGTATCCCAATGTTCGGTTGGTAGCTTAAGGTTGTGTAAAGCTCTCAAATGAATGTTTGCTTGATCAATTAAATTCCGTAATTCATGATGATTCTGTCGTTTTAACGGTGTAAAACTAAATAAGAAATTCAAATGTCTATTTGCTATAAGTCGGACATTTTCGTATCTCGAAATAAGCATTGTCCAAGCTGCACTATAATTATCCCCGGTTATTTCTAGAGAACTAATCAAATCAAGTGCCTCTCCGGACACATAACTAATAAGGTAATGAAATTTCTGAACATTATTTAATTTACTGTTATCATGAATTAAGGCAATGAACGAATTTTTAAAAGTCAACCATTTATGGTTGTCACCTGAAAACACTGGTATAGAGATTGGTGGTAAATTTACTGATATATTTGGGACATTTTCAATCTTCTTAAATTTTGATAACATTTCCTGTCCTAATGCAATTACATTAAAATATGTACCTTCAAAATTATCCCTCGCGTCATTATCTTCTGATTTGTTCAATAAATCAATCTCCAGCTGAATTTTGGAGAATTCTATCAGAGAAGGTTTAATGGCGTCCAACCTGGCTGACAACACGCCAGGTGTAATATCATTTTCGTTGCTTAAATAGGTTTCGAATCTCGTTAATGAACCTTTCAAAACCCCGCGCCGTTTAATCAACTTGTCGAGTTCCATTTTTTACAAACGAAATAACACTAACTTGATTTCAAAACTGAATACACAATACACAACGCGACAGTTTGACGTAAACAACAATGAATAATACCATAAATAATATACTTTGGATCATAGAGAAACCACTCACAATACTATAGCATACAAAGACGAAACTTGCAACCGCGTGGCTAGAAATGTAAGTAGGCAAAAGCAAAGTTATTCTGCAGACTGAATACAACAATAAAAATTATTATCACCAACAAATTTATGCTATGTAATATTGAAAGCATCTGATTATGAACACCCGAATGTAATTCGATATAATCAATACGAAATAATGTGGCATCTACACAGATCTTTAGCTTTTTAAATGGAATTTGAAAGGACAATGAAAGGAAGGCTACAACCTGATTTGCTGTGCATGCGAGCGTCGTGATGAGGCTCGCTTGATCAATCCAATGATGGTGATGAGGACGCCGACTGGACCACTCCCGATGATGATGAGGCCTGACTGGGCCACTCCAAATAATGATCTTCCGTCTCAAATGGATCAATCCAAATAATGATCACCCAGCTTGAATGGGTCAATCCAATAATGATCATCCGGCTCGAATGATCAATGTGCAATGATCAATGCAAATAATCCGGCTCGAAGGACCAATGTTCAGGATCTCAACTTCCGCTCTCCTGACAAAGCAATCCGGCGTGGTAACACCAGATTCCAAGGGAAGTGTGGCTGGAGTAACTCTTCAATAATAACTCCAGCTCTTGAATAATTGGTCTTTATTGAAACAATAAAAGACCCGTAGGGTAGCTCATGTACGGTGAGCCCAATGATGCTATCTCTCTCCGCGGTTTTATAATCCACATGAAGTGAAAACCTGGCAGCAGACGTTTTGCCCAAAAACGACCCGCCCAAGACGGATGGTAACAAGAGAAGAAGGAATTAAAAAATCCGTGGCAATACGAAATCGCCCTGGCAATTGCCAACACAAAAAATGTTGCCACAACCATTAGGGTGACAATCACAAATATTAATATTTCAGTACCTGAAATCTTAACACTGATTGATATCAGTTTGTCAACGGGTTCTTTTGACAATTACTTTTTTAAATTGAGACAGGTACATAAAATAAACAGGTACATGAAAAAAATAAATTGTTAATAAAATTTATAAGAAATACAGAACAGAGAAAATGAAAGAAAATAAAAAGAGAAGACAAGAGAAAATAATAATGGAAAAAACATTAAAACGAAAAGCGGAAATAACAGAAATTAGTACAAAAAAGCTCTTTCACTTAACCATTTTTTTAGCGTACATTTCCTTCTGAAACTCAATTCACAGCTTTTTATTCCGTTGGGTAACATGTTGTAAATTATTGGAACAAGGTATTCTAGAGTTCTTTGACCGTATTTATTTAGGTATCTGGGAATTATAAGTCCATCATTTGCAACATGAACTATGAACATGAACTTATGAACATGAACTACTAGTTTATTATATTCAGATTGAGATGTATGCTGACTCGGACGATGTCCGAGTCAGCATATTGGACAGTCGATGGTGGACGAGCGGACTGGTTTGGTGTGATTTGTATGCTTGGATTTGATTTGTATGCAAATTAACGGATAGCGGTGTGAGTTAATAACACTTGGTTATAAAGGTTAGGTAACCATCCGGTAGATGGCGTTGTGTTTCGTTAGCCACAGCAACGCATAGCCGGGTCAGCTAGTTCAAAATATTTTTCTTCTTTAGGTCAAATAACATTCAGATGGTAAACTTTTGATATCGCTGGACACACTCAATATGAATATTCTTTAGGAAAACCGTTGGATTCAAATACCATAAAACCGTTGGATTCAAATAATAATACAAAACCGTTGGATTCAGATACTACGAAACACAACTATTTGCATTCAAACTTAAAATTACGCAAAATGAACATTTGCTTTCGTCGTATGGGATGACAGCCATTTACAATCAATTCTGTCCATATTCATATTGGTATACTGGTATGGACATTATAACATAATGAAAGGCTTGAAATTTTATTAGGTTTAGGTTAGTAAAGATCTTTCTAAAAATATTCAAATTAAGCGTGTCCAGCGATCCCGAAAGTTCACCCAATTGGTATAAACCACACTTCTAGGAGATATCTGTACGTTAAGAAGATAGGTAACGTTGGGCGTCATCTTGGGTACGAAAAAGTTAATCTCACCTTAGCCAGTAGAATCTGTATCTCCAGATCCGCGAACCTCCTTCCCAGGCACATCCTGGCTCCGTGTCCGTAAGGAAGGGAGGCGTAAGGATGGATGCTACCCTCGGCTCCTCGCAGCCAGCGCTCTGGTTTGAAGGTCTGGCTGTCAGTCACCCAGTCCTCCATGTTGCCAGTTATTAAAGTAGGGAATACCACTTGAGTCTGTAAAGGATGCAATGATTTTCTGGTTAGAATGATTATACAAGCGTGACATAATTGCAATTAAAATCTACACACACGAGGTATACGACCGCCTTTTAATGAAATCAACTATTTCTTTGGATTTGTTGCTAAAATACTGGAAAGACTCAAAACACATCCAGCGCGCGAATTAAGGGCCCGCAACCCGAATTTCTACCAATTTCTTACATATCTCCCTTAAACACGTTAAGTTTTAAAGCTCTTAAAAAATATATATGTTATTCTTGAAGATAATGTCCGCGTTATATATCGTTATTATATAATATATATTATGTTATTATATAATATATATTATATTATGTTATTCTTGAAGACATTGCCCGCGCCGAAACGCAAATTATATAAAATTCCCTCGGTAAAAAAAAAATCGCAAAGTATGCTCCAAAAATTATTATTAACACGTTTGTTTCAGTTATTTTACAAGTTACACGTATGAAAAAAATCACAGTGTTTCTTTAAATGCTGTTTAAGACTTTTGCTCTATTTTAAATGATTCGTGTTTTATTAAACATTTTCGCAATTTTCGCATCGATTTTGTCGCTGTAAATGTTAGCGCTCTCCTCTAACATTCGTAATTTATCTCTCCATCTTCTTCTTTTCGAGCCCGGTTGCGGATCCTCAACGGAGGAAATATAAATCCACAAAACCCTTCGACCAAGTATATACTAGGTCGATGACAAAACCCCATAAATAATATTAATTTAGGAACGACGGGTTTAAGCATGTTAGTTCTGGTTATCTAATTAAGAGAATTAACGCTTGAAACACGGTATCATATTCTACGTACATAAACACACACTTCACCATAATTTATACACCTTCTCAGATGATGGACGCTGTAGCTACGTCCGAAACGTTGGCTAACGAAGGAGGAAGCGCCACATGGCATGAAAACCCAAAAAATAATCACGATAATACTTTTGTCCGTGAAAGTCTTAAACCATATCTCGCAAATGATACGTTTTTCAAGGGACTGATGAGGTACTCTGGAATTTGTTGTTGGGGAGACTTCTAGGGAGAAAATGTCCCGTATATCGATTTTGACAATCTAAGGAAATTCAGCAATTACATAAGAAAATAGAGTTAATTTTTTCGAAGGCACCACCACCGAAGGCACAAGAGTTAATAGGCACCGTGGGAATCTCTGGCGTCAGCAAAGAGATGCAATGCGAGTCCGCCATAAACAAAGATAGCTACAGTCGGCTTTACTTACTCCCTTTGGTATGTGATATCCGCAGATGATCATGTCTTCTTGGAGCGTCCTTCCATTTCCTATAACCGTTGAATAAACCCTGAAAAAAGATAAAAACCACTTAGATAAAAAAAAACGAAACTTTTCACATTCATTTCAGAAGAACTACCGTGAACTTCTTCCAAGCTCTTATTGAAATATGTCGACTATGCAACTGACGTCCATTATAGTGGCTAGATTTCAGACACCTTTAGAGATATCCCCCAGAACTTAACTACACTTTTCGAATCTCTTCTTTACACTTGACTCACTTGACCCAAACTTTGTCGTCTCTTGTTTTTGTTGTTTTTTTTTTTATTATTTACTTAGTATTGTATTCTAAGATACTGTTGTACGCCAGTTTTGGACGGTTGGTGTTGCTATTTATTCTTTATAATTTTTAGTTTACCCTTTCTCTCTTTATTTAGAGAGGACTGTCGGACGTCAGAAACTGGGATAGCAGTAGCTTGGTGAGATTGGAAGCGTTTCTTGAAGATATCAAGAACTCTCTATGGATTTTGTTACAAATTACGTAAATGTTTGAATAATGCTAAGTTTAACGTTGGCAGCAAGATAGAGCAATCCATAATTGAAAAAAGCCTCACCTGAACACCTCCTTGACGAAAGCCTTGAGGTAGTTGAGTTGGTCCAGGTGTGCGGGGGTGATGGGTGTGTTGGGATCAGGAAGGACCGTCAGAAGTTCCTTGTAAATCTTCTCCTGTTCTTCGGATCTTGTAGCTAGTTGGTAGAGGATGGAGCATACTGCCATTGAAATCTAGATTCAAAAGAAATAAGTTTTCAAGATTTAAAAAAAAATGCTCGTATTGCCATTAAAATACGCTATTGAGAGCCTAAGTCATCATTAAGAAATCGGGCAGGAAGAATTATTATGTAAGTTTATCAATTATTTTAATATTTAAGCCCTCCTGATTCTGTATATTTTGTGTTATCTTTTACGGTAAGATGCGTTACGAGACAATTAAGACAAATCGACAAAATCCGTCGGATATCGGAAGAATTTCTGTGATTTTCTATGGCTTATCCATGCCTGTTTTTTGTTAAATGGATTAATTACCTACTTAAAAACAATTAGTATGTATTGGTAACAATTTACATATAAGCCTAATAGGCGTTCATTAGTGCCTATCTGTTTATCGTTTTATTTCTGTTTGTACGACATTACATTCAAATTTAAAATTTTCCCGCGACCGATATCTCTCCATGAAGATTACGCAGCAAAACGCGCCTTCATTTCTGATTTTTGGGTAACTACTGGTAACTACCGTTTTAACACAAGACTAATTAACGCGATACGGAACGCATTTGAGGTGAGACCTAACCACGTTTATCGGGGGTTTGCCCGAGGCTCACATTTTAATTAATTTCGGCGAATTCGTAATTGAATTATCATTTTAATTTCCATGCCTCACAAGGGATACGAGTTATTTATATTTTAGATTAATGAAAACAGTACGTTGCCGTCTTTTTTAAACGTACAACGCCTTTAAAAAATTGTAATACGTCGTACAACTAAAGTTAGCGGTGAGCACCAGATTTTGTTGTCTAGACGATGAATTAATAACTTCGGGAGGCATCATTCATTTAGAAACATCTTAAATAATAGTAACACGTTCTTCAGAATGAATTAAAATGAACCCGGCGGAAAGGTCCAATCTCTAGGCCTGCTAGGGTGAATTCGACCGTACGTCCGTCCAATACGCCGTGCCGCGGGTACATACTTATTTGTTTGCACGCTTTTTTCACATACATCGTTAAGATTCCCACATTATTTTTTTTTCTTTTCTTTGATTGGGCAAATTCGACAGTAGGTCCGTCCAATACACGGGTCGTGAGTCGTAATTTGTATATCCGGCTTCTTTATTTACGTCGTCAGATTCTGAATATATTTTAAGGTATAGTGTCGACTTAAGAAAACTGTCAAAATGTATCGTATACGGCTGATTTAACACCAGTTAATTGTAGTGATTGTTATTTAATATCAATTTGGGAGGCGGGTATGGGTACCGCCGCCCCGGGATCCACTTATTGGATAACCAACACCCCTGCCATAGGTCACCCCAAGTGGTTCGCTACGTTTGGTGACTTAGCAGGGGTGCCCGGGTTCATGGGGTGAAGTTTGTTCGGATATTGGTGGTGGATGAGTCTGCCCACCAGCTGCATGGCAGGGTCGGATCGGGAGAGAGGGTTGAGGAAGTCCTTTTGACTTCTCCAGCCGTACTCTCTGGGAACATCGCATTGCAGTAGGACACACTGACCCCTAGATTCCTACCCACCCCCAATGCCCTTTTCCTTCCCAGAACCACCTCGCCTTTCTTTCCTAAAAAGACCCTCCACACAGCATCCCCAAAGATGACACAGGCCCTGAGGGGAATTATTTTCCTCATGGCCTCCTGTGTGGAGCTAATGTAAAAAAAATGTGTTTAAAAAGGTTAGTATCAATATTTTGTGGAGACCTCACTAAGAGAACCTGTGCAAAGGTGTTCGCATATTTTAGATTAGTTTTTGTTCTGTCGACATAAGTAAAAATACAGTATCCTCCTTGATATTGTTAAGAAGGGCAATATGGGTCGATCCATGGCGGCAGTATCGTACACATAAATCTAAGATTGGTAGCAGTTAAAGTTAGGTAAATAATTATCTTGTAAAGCAGGTAAGTTTATTTTTCTATGGACCACACGCCACTGGTAATAATAATGTAAATATAATAAGTTCATGCGCCGTTGAAATGCGTATAATAATAGGTTGAGCAGGCTATAGACCTAGCCTAACCTAACCTATTTATCGGTCTAAATGTGGTCCTGGTGTTTTGGTAATGTGAACAAATAGTTCACCTTTTAGATCTTGGAGACCTTATTTCCTGAAAAATGTTTTACCGTATCGATGCCAACTAAGATGAGATCCAACGCCATGATTGTTGCCACCTTTGGATCCTTTTCACTCTTCAAAACCCTCTCCAAGAGCGACAGGTCCAAATCTGAAGAAGACTCTTTGTGTTTCAGATTCTCCAAGGCCATGTTGATGTATTTGGAGCAAACTCTGAAAAATAAATAACAAACATTTTAACAAGTTAATAAACTCTAAGTTAATTCTAAGAAATGTCGGGGAATTTGTCTAGTTGTTCTACATTTATCAATTTATTGCTTGATTAGAAAAAAAATCTTGTCTCGAAATCAGCTATTAAAATTGTGTTGAAATCAGCTAGTCAGAGACTAACTAAAGTAAATGCTGAAATAATAAACCTACCAAAAGATTCATTCAAAGGTACCCATACCCGCCGCCCCGGAACCATTTATTGGATAACCAACAACTCTGCCATAGGTCACCTCAAGCGGTTCACTACGTTTGGTGACTTAGCAGGTGTGCCCGAGTTCTTGGGGTGAGGTTTATCCAGGTTTTGGCGGCGGATGCATCTGCCCACCAGCTGCGTGGCGGGCCGGATCGTGAGAGACTGATTGAGGGATGCCTTCAGGGATGGATTCATACGTCCGCGACCCCCAAATTCCTACCCACCCCTCACGCCTTTTTCCTTCCCAGAACTTCTTATCCCTACCTTCCTTAAAAAGACTCTCCACACAGCATCCCCTAAGATGACATAAGCCCTGAGGGAAATTATATAAATGTGGAACAAATGTAAATAAAAAAGGGCGACACTGCCAAATAATTACGAGTACTTGGGAATGTTTAAAAACTAAAACAAAAAACATCAACGAAAGTACACACAATGAACCTTTATAGGATAACCATAACCTATGCCATAGGTCACCCCAATAGGCCCCGAGGGAAATTATTTTCCTCAGGGCCTCCTGCGTGGAGATCATGTAAAAAAAAATAATAATAATAAAAAATTAAAAAATTAACCTAACTTTTGAAAAACATTTGTTTTAAACTTAAAAATCTGATAAAATTTTCGAATACTGCCTTTCATATGTTTTTATTTGGAAAATTTGGGCATGGTGTTGAAACTTGGTGTTGGTAAAAAACATGTAGTAATGAGGAAATATGTGTATAAAATATTTGGCGACCTCCGTGGTCGAGGGATAAGGCTCTCGACTAGTAATCCAAAGATTTAATTTGATTAATTTGTGTTATTTTACAATTTAATCATCTAAAGTAATATATGGTATGTTTGGCACGTTCCAGAGTGGAAGATACAGTCGAAAGCAGTTGGGACACTTGTGCGGTATTCACATACGAAATGTATATGGTGTATTATTATTTCTATAATTAACATGAATCGAATGAGTTTTTGAAAACCCTGACATCTTTTATTTACCCGGGTTAATGCCGGGTATTAACCCCGGTTAGTAAAAAAATTCAAAAACCCGATTCATGCCAATTAAAGATACATATTCAAACTGTCGACGTTTCGAGCTGATAGTGACCGGTTTTCCCTATACCTACGAATGACAGGGTTGCAAAAAACTCACTCAATTAAGAAATTCCTGTTTTGTTGCTGGTATCTCCGATTATGTGAATAATTTAAAAAGACGGGATTGTAAAAAACTCACATGATAAAAGATGCATCTCCAGTAATGTAAATGTTTTAATTGCCAGGGTTGCCAAAACTTACTCAATAAAGAAGTTCATGTTGTTGACGTATCGGGTCCACAGCGGCGTGGTGACGTACCGCCAGAAGGGCGCTTTCAACTCGAGCGTGGCCACGTTGCGCAGGGCGTACTTGGCCGCGTCGATGATCTTCTGCGGCTCCGAGTCCGCGGGCAACTCCGGGTCCAGGCAGCCGAGCCTCACATCCAGGGCGACGCGGCCGATACCTGCAAGCAACGAAAAATAATTTTTACATTAAATATTACAGCTAGATCTCGGATAAAAGTACGTACAGCCCGTCTCTTGCCATGCGCAGAAAGGCCGTGTTTAATTAGTAGTTCGCTAGCATTCATTAGTGGCCTTTCGCAGACATCCTGTTATTGGTCTGTAACGTTCGCCTCCAACTCCTCCTGTCCTCAGCGGTTGACTTCCAGTTTGATACCTGGAGAAGCTGTGCTGCATCCCCTCTTACCTCGTTTTCCCACTTCAGTCTGGGTCTTCCCACTTTTCTCTTTCCTCCTGGGTGCAGTGGCGGATACAGGAAAAACTCAAGGGGGGCGCTAAAGATATTAGAAAACTAAAAAGTAGACAACAGTGGGGAGAATACGAATGTGTCTGTCAAATCGCAACGGTGCTAAAGAAGTTTCCACTTCAATAAATAAATAAAAGATTGGCGGACCGCACATTTAAAATTTGGCTGGCCACAGGGAGTAGTAGGGCTGCAATACACGATCAAGGGAATCAAATTCTTGAGTCGGGCCATGTAAAGATACTGAATAATGAATATGAATGAAGCAAAAGTTTCAATTTAGGAGGCGAGTGTGGGTACCGCCGCCACGGGAATTATTTATTGGATAAACAACACCTCTGCTATAAGTCATCCCAAGTGGATCGCTAAGTTTGGCAACTTAGCAGGGATGCCTGAGTTCACGGGACATGATTTTTCAAGGTAGCGGCGGATGCATTTGTCCAGTACTGCGTGGCGAGCTGGAAAGGACTAGTTGAGGGACACCATTTAACCTCTACAGCAGGAATCTCTCGACCCACTTCCTCGCTTCGCAATGGGAGTGAAAGGTTCATCCGTCCATCTCTCCTGGACACACTAACCCAGAGAGTACTAACTACCTATCCTAACTTTTTCCTTCCACTATTTCCTTTTTCTAAAATGACCCTCCACATAGCATCTCCAAAGACAATTTGTAATAGTTACCCAAAAACGATTATGTGGCAAAAAGCGCCTTCTCATTTATCTCTGATTTTAGGTTAGTTTAGGTTAGGTACAGAGATTTTGAAATATAAGGAGATGGGCTATATACACAATGTCCGGAAACTCATAGTACAAACGGTAAACTGGTAAATCTACATCACATTCGGAGTCGATTTGTGGTATAACTTTTTTATTTGAGCTTTCGTTTTCGAGTGAATCGGGTCCGAATTTGGAATTTTTTTGATTAAATTTGAAAAAATTTTTCACTAGAGGGTTGATTTCAGCTGTTTAATGTCTAATAAAATGCATCGAAGGGTAAACCGGACTCAAAAATTTTTTTAACCCTTTAGTTGCCGAAAAAATGGAAAAATAGCAAAAAAAAATTTTAAAATTGAAATGCTCAGATCGAAAAAAAAAAGTTTTTTGGGTTCTCTACGTGATGTAGATTCACCAGTTTCCCGCTTGTACTACGAGTTTCCAGACACGTTGTATATGAGCAGTTTTTACTGGGCGGGACTGTGCTTCCTGGTGTGGCTGATATATATTTTTAACCATACTACTACACACCTTTAAAAACAATATATATAAACAAATGAACAAATTCTTTCCGTATTCAAAGTATATTCGAAAAATCAACAAACTCCTGTATCTCTTTATATTTCAATATATTTGGTTAAGTACCATTTATTAAGATGTGCTGTCTTAACTTAAACGCCGTATTTAGCTCGTTAGCGTGATACGGAATTTAAGAAAACTGTCAAAACTGTCGTAAATGATAAAGAATCAGTATTCAGTTGGCACACCGGACACAACTGAAAATCTGGAGCCGGGATAAGAAATTCTCAACCAATTTTTAAAATTTCTACCCTCATACGTACAATTTGCAAGTTTGTAGGTGATTAGTGCAATACAAAAAATGTTCCTAATATAGTAGAGTGTAATATAATCAGCAACTCCACGTAAATGGTAAAAATTAGGTAGTCATGTTTTGTGAACAACTCACTAGGAGAACCTGAGCTGAGGTGTTCGCATATTTTGAAAAGGTGTTATTCTGCCGTAATAAGCAAAATCTCAAGGAGAACAATGTGGTTCCATGTGGTAAACCCATGGCGGCAGGATCGTACTTATATTAGGTTAGTAGCTATGTTAGACATACTAACTCCCAGATTCCTAACCACCCCTAATAACCTTCTCCTTCCCAGAACTTCCTTTCCTAAAAATATACTTCACACAGCACCCCCAAAGATGACGTAGATAAAAAACCCTAATATTATATATTCTCCGTCCAACCTAAGTACGCCCCGTGAGCGCACATGTCATCACCCCTCCGCTGCTTGAATGTGCTTTAACACTTTTAATTCTCCTGTTTAAATAATTAAATTTTCTACCTAACTGCAATCAAAAGTTTTAATAATTTATTCACTTAAATAATTAATGTATATATGGTTCAACAATAAACACATTGCATTTTATGTGATATTAGATTTATCAAATCGTCTATCGATATAATCAATTTAAAAAAAAAATGCTCTATCAAATCACCGATTTTTGTATGATGTATTTGTGCGAGATATCAGGTTCTACAAATAAAAGACATTAATTATCATTGTGACTTGAGGTTTGTGTACCGCCAATGGAAAAATAAAACTGATTAACAACAAACTCAGTAATTTTTTAAGTACAGTACGTACACCATTGTTTTATAAATATGAATTGTTCATTTTGTTGCAATTCGAATAGCTTTTTAAATAAGGACATAATTATTAATGTCCAACTTTCCTCTTTTGTTCTTTGCAATTAGTGACAGTGATAATAATGAATTAGGGCTCGGCTGAAATATTGATATGAGAATAATCGACCACCATAACATGGGCATGTGCTTAGCATAGTGGTCAAAAAATCCACAAAGTGTGTTTCCATAAAATATAAAATCAATAAAGAAAAAATAATAATATAAAAATCCATTTTATCACGGGTCTGAATGGGTTAAAATTTCAAGACGCGTGCATACAACACGACAACCCAAGACCTCACAAGACCTACTGAGCTGTGTGTGACCGAAGAAGGTGGTGGGGTATTCGCAATACGAACCTTATTTTGTACTCTCGCAGGTTGATCCAAATGTGGTGGGAGAACAGACACATTGTAGTGAAAAGAAAAGAAATATATTGTACAAAAAAGAACAATGCAGAAAAAGATTTTAACACCATAATATTATGTAGACAATATAGAAAGAAACATGCCGAAAAGAGAATAAGAAGAGCCGAAAAGAGAATAAACTATAAATAAATACATTTTAACGACTTATTCTAAGACAAAACATGAGGCCATAATAACAACCACGTAATATAGAGGACATAGCCCTCGTATAATATATAACCCGTTTTATAAGTGATTATTTTGTTTAAAAATATAATTTGCCAGTACGATTAAAGTAAACAGGATAAGAAGCAATGTTCACACGCATTCAAGGATTTCCGTGTTAATCTTTTGACAGGTAAATGTTATAAATTATGCAAAAACCATTTAATTTAACGATTATTGTTATTATTTTATAATAAATGGCATTGTTGTGTAGGCATCGTGATGCCGATGTTTTGTTTTTATTGGATGATGACGTGAGACTGGTCGAATAAATCGTAAATTAGCGACAACGGTGTTCTTTTAAATAATCGTACAGACGGCTGCGCGGTTTTTTCAAACAAAACTTAATTTTGGATTTGAGGCCAAAATATCTAACCAAATTGAATGATAATTTTTTTATCATTGAAGAAGAAGATAACAATAATAATCTAAACTAAAATATGAAAGAGAACGAGACACAAAAAACAGAAAAAAGACAATGGTCGCAACTGGGACTCGAACCCAGACTTCTCATCTAACTGGGACGTACGCGTTAACCAATTTCGCTACTGCTACCTTCTGTCAAGCCGTCATAATAGTCAATCTCATATTTAAAATTTTAGAATTGACAATATTATCTTCAACTAATTATTTTTCCATATTATGGGCAACTACCCTTTTTTATTGGAAACAATCATTCTAAGAATTGGTTTGTATCCTGGATAGCGTCTCGGATAAAAGTATCCGAAATTATTCATAAGGAACTATTGACTTTTTATTAAAATCTAAATGAATATTCAATTTTTTATAAGAAAAACTCTCTTTTTATAACTTTTGAAGGTTATTCCCATCAATGTAATATATCATTGAAGAAGAAGATAACAATAATAATCTAAACGAAAATATGAAAGAGAACAAGACACAGAAAACAGAAAAAAGACAATGGTCGCAACTGGGACTCGAACCCTGACCTCTCGTCTAACCGGGAGATGCGCGTTAACCAATTTCGCTATTGCTCCCTTCTGTCAAGCCGTCATAATAGTCAATCTCATATTTAAAATTTTAGAATTGACAATATTATCTTCAACTAATTATTTTTTCATATTATAAAATGCATCGAAGGGTAAACCGGGCTAAAAATTTTTTTAACCCTTTAGTTGCCGAAAAATGGAAAAATAGCAAAAAAATATATTAAAATCGAAATGCTCAGATCGAAAAAAAAAGTTTTTTGGGTTCTCTACGTGATGTAGATTCACCAGTTTCCCGCTTGTACTACGAGTTTCCGGACACGTTGTTTTGGAAGACACAAATTTTGGAATTAAGGTTAGACGAGAGGTCTGGGATCGAGTCCCAGTTACGACCATTGTCTTTTTTCTGTTTTCTGTGTCTTGTTCTCTTTCATATTTTCGTTTAGATTATTATTGTTATCTTCTTCTTCAGTGATATATAAAGTTGATGGAAATAAAAAGTTATAAAAGGAGAGATTCTCTTATAAAAAATTGAATAATTTTTTTAATCAAAATAGAAACTCTTAAAGAACATATTTGACTTAAATTAACCAGTGATTCCTGACATTATTTTGAGTAAAAAATGTAAATGAAATTTTGGTCTCCAGTGATATTTTTGATGTTTTTTTTTAACTGAAAACATTTAAAAATCAGTAGGTATTGGACAGGTAGGGGCTCGGATGAGAGGTTGGGCGGTTAATCGGCTGATTGACGGGTAATTAAAAAATATTTTTGTTTGTTAACCACTCAGGTATTTTGTGATTATGCAAGTTTTTTGTCTTAAACGAACGTCAGATTTACAAAAAAATTTGAATCTTGCGAGAGCCTTGAAGGAGTAACCATCTGTTACTTATACCAGGGCGGGTAAGAGGTGGATAACCTCCACTGTCAGATTTATAAAAACTTTGTATTATTTCCGCTTCACAATAAAACTCTATAAATGAAACATTTCTGAACGTATCCGAATTCTAAAAACTGTTTTTGAAAATGAAATCAGGTTTCAAATTGATATATTACAAATAAATATTAACATTTATAAATATTAAAATTTAGAAAGCAAACATAAAAAAATTGTAAAAATGACTCACTTAATGTTTTTTTATGTGAAAACGGTACTAAAATCACGGATTATGTAAAAATAACACTTATTCTATTGTATAAATGTATGTTGTCACCTACCTTTTACCATTTGATACAAGAATATTTAAAAACTTAACAATGTTTAACGGCACGTAGGCGATTTGGCGGGTGAATACTGTTTCTACAAAATAAGATTTTTTTAATGTACTTCTATAGACAACTTTGAAAAGAAATATGAAGCTTAATTCAATAAAAATGTTATAAATATTTTGTAGAAGTTACAGAGACAAAATTACTGCCAAATCCTAAACAATTTTGGCAATTTGTTGCGCAAAAGCGTACTGATAATGATCTTCCTTCAAGTATGTATTATTATGAAACTCATGCTACTAACGGCCATGACATCGCCAACCTTTTTGCCAAACACTTCTCCTCTGTATATTCTGATGCATCATGCAACATCCCTCCACTTAACTATGACTATGATATCGACTTAAATGATTGCCAAATTACACTTAAAGAGGTTTACCAATCCTTAAATAATCTCTCTAACAAAAAAACTACCGGACCTGATGGCATTCCAGAAATCTTGCTAAAAGAATGTAAATATACACTATCTAACCCAATTTGTATGTTGTACAACTTATCACTTTCATCTTGAACATTTGCTGACTCATGGAAAATTTCATATATTCGACCCATTTTTAAGTCCGGAAACAAGTCGAATAGTGGAAATTACAGACCGATATCAATTTTATCTAATATTCCAAAAACATTTGAGTCGATAATTACAAAGAAAATTACTCCTGTTTTCAAAAGTGTTCTAATTGAGGAACAGCATGGATTTAGATCGGCGAAATCTACAACAACAAATTTACTTTCCTTTATAAATACCATTCTTAAAGCCTTAGAAGACAACACTCAGGTTGATGTCCTCTACACTGACTTCTCCAAAGCCTTCGACAAAGTTAATCACCGTATCCTCATGGCCAAACTTTATGCTATAGGCATTAGAAACCCTTTGTTATCATTCTTTCACTCTTACTTGACAGATAGAAAACAAAGGGTTAAAATAAATAACTTTGAATCCTTTAACATTGATGTAACTTCCGGCGTTCCCCAAGGGGCACATTTGGCCCCGCTTCTTTTTAACCTTTTTATTAATGATATCACTAAAGTTTTTTTCTCAAACACGTTTCTGGCTATTTGCTGATGATAATAAGATTCTAAAGATTATTAAATCCCACCTTGACTGTTTACTATTTCAACTTGATATTGATTCATTAACGATTGGTGCAAAATTAACTGCATGGATCTTAATGTTGATAAATGCAAAATTTTGTCATTTTATGGAACCAAAAAACCTATTCAGTTTGATTATAAAATAAATAGTGTTTGTCTATCTACTGTCACATCTATCAAGGACCTTGGGGTCACTCTAGACTGCAAACTTTCTTTCCGTGATCACATTAATAATATCGTAAATAAATCACTTAAACTACTCGGCTTCATTCATAGAATTACCTCTGACTTCAAACATATAAGAACACTTAAAACTCTTTACTATTCGCTGGTTTGCCCTCACCTTGAAATGCTAGTGTCATTTGGTCTCCTTTCTATGCTGTCCACATTTGTCATATCGAATCCGTACAACATCGTTTCCTAAGAGGAATTGCTTGGAGGTTGGGTCTTAAAAGAGGCAAGTACTCATATGATGAAATTGAACACATTTTAAACATGTCTTCTTCAGAATAACGTAGAGAGGACTCTGATCTAATTTGCATATTGAAAATTATCAACAGTATTACTGATACACCTGCGTTGTTACAACTCATCCAGTTTAACATCCCTTCCCGTAGACTTCGAAATAATGAATTGCTGTTCCTCAATCAACATTCTACTAATTATGGATACCATTCTCCCTTATCCAGAATGTCGAGACTTGTCAACGCAAGTCAAAGCATTGATTTTTTTGGTGTAAAACTAAATGACTTTCGCCAGTCGATACGCAATATTTAAATGCTTCTTCATGCTTTGACTTGTAGTGTCTCTATATTAGTGTGGATCGATTTTTTGTTTTTTTGTTTTTCTTAGGAGCGGGGTGTGGAATGGATGCTCTATAAGGATACTATTAAAAGTCATTATGACAGCATTAAGATATTTTGAGTACAAGTACTGCCCCAAGTCAATTCAAATTTTAATAAAACAGTGAGATACTAGAAAAATAAGGATTTAATCTTTGCTCAATAAAAGTAGTTAAAATATTAAAAAAAATAACATTTCATTTCAGTAAATTATTAGTATAATATTATCTACTAATCAAGAGACAATAAAACTACCATTGCTTGACAAAAAAAATTATAAACAATGTTAAAAAATAAAATCTAAAATCATAAAAGTTATTGTGTTTTATAGTCCTTCTTCGAATTGAATACTGGCGTTATACGACAAGATTCTAGCTTGTTTTGTATCCACCCTTCACGTATTTCAGGGCCGCAAACAGCAGAGCATGATGCCGTTAAAACTTTGCATCTTTCCGTGGCTTGCGTGCAGCCCCGGATCTTCGTTTTTTTTTAGGCGGGGCAAAAACTGAAAAATGCCGCCCCCGCCCACTTAGGTATCTATATTTATTTTAACCTTGCTGGGGGGGGGGGGGGGGGGGGTGGGCCATATTCGAATCAAAGAACTGGTTTTACTGTAACTAATTAAGAAATTTAATTATAGCTACACCCAGAACATGCAAATGGTTTTCCTTAAATTCTGGCTGCATATAGTCTGCAACCAGAATTTTAAAACTGCACTTTGAACACGAGAATGGTTTCCATCAAAATGCTTCAGCAGATGAAATCACAACTGAAATTTATCTTGCTGGCTGCTTATTCGTTTTAAACTGCTACATTGCATTGTATTTAAATAAAAGCTGAAATAAAAAGGCTGTTTTACTTCTCAGTCATATGATGGCTGCCATCGTGTAATCAAATCATGACACGCATAACGACGTAAAAATTTTAAGTAAGTTTGAATAATGACGAATTGACGACGTAAGTGATTGCACGTATTAAATTGAGTTTAAAAAATAAATATAGTAACTTAAAAAGCATAAGATAGTTATATAAAATACTTACCCAGAAAAGCGATCGATGAACTGTGATAGATTTATTGATGCGACACTAATGACATCAGTATTGTACCTTCGGTTGATCAACAAGTACTAAAGAGTAAAAATAAACAACACACTTTTGACACATTTTTAAAACAAAACACTGTCGTGGAGAGAGATCGACGAGGGAGTTTTCGAATATAGCTTCATCTCTTTCGCACGCACGGTAACCAGAGCAGACGCGTGCTGCCGCATCTGTGGTTCCTGCGAGCGAGCGGGTCGGGTGCGTATTTTGAACTATGCCTACGCGCCTCGCGAATAATAAATGTTCGTGCAGCACGTCTCACTCAGGGCTCTGGGTATCAGTCGAGTTAATATGGCCGTGAAATTTCTCTACTTGTACTATTATTTATTCCGTGGTCAAAGTTGAGTTTGGCCGCCCTCTGAACTTGCCGCCCGGGGCATGGGCCCCGGCTTGCCCCCCATTAGATCCGGGGCTGCTTGCGTGTGACAGGGCATCAATCGGAACTTACACAAAATGTTGAATTCGATAATTTCGTGGTCTGCAATGGCATCAATTATTGTCTCGCTAGATATCAGTTTTGTAAGAGGTGGTTCTGATGGTTTTTCCCAGTAGGTCAAGTCAATATAGTCTACTGCGTTGAAATTAAAATAGGTAGCTTAAATATTCCTATTGGAGAGAACCCTGACGTACGTTCTCGGATACTTAGAATCCGTCTCAGAGCCAACTCTCTAATTTGTCTTTGTTCGTCATTTAGCATACTAATAAGTAAGTATATTTTCGCTGTGGCCAAAATACCCCTTTTGTTGAATTACGGAATCTACCCAGTGGCGTAGCGTGGGGGGGGGGCGGGGGGGGGGGCGGCCCGCCCCGGGCGGCACTTTTAAGGGGGGCGGCAAATTTTCACAATAAATAATAAAATTATCTTGGAAAAATTTACACCATTTCAAATCATTATTTGAACATGTTCTACGATCCTTTCGTTTACGAATCCAACTCTTTTTTTAATTCATTAAAAATATCAATAACTATATTTTTTTAAGCTGCAAATTTCGCAATTCGTAGGAAAAACGTAATCATATTATGAGAGTAATACTAATTAAAGCTGATAGACTCGCAAACAGATTCACTCTTAATTAAAATCTGAATTGTGTTCAGAATGTATATTAATGACTGAATTTCAGTTGTGTATTCATCTGCTGATACATTTCGAAAGAGACCATTATGTTATTCGAAGTGCAGTTATAAAATTCTAGTTGTAGATTATGTATGTGCTGCCAGAATCAAAGAGAAACCATTCTCATTTTCTGAGTGTAGTTTTAATTCGGCAAATACAAATTTAATTTGACCCGTCTAATCACAGGAGACGCAAATTAACCCACACATTTAATTTGAAAATAAAATTATGAAATTATGTCCCACACATTTAATTTTAAATAAATTTGTTATTGCGATAAAAAGTTAAGATACAGTTTTATAACATTTAAAAAAAAAAAAAATCTGTGTTTAAAATTTTAAGTTTATTCTATTTTAGGTACTTTAATTCGAATATTCGCAGGCGTGAATTTTTGAGCCAATTTACATTTCCAATATGAAAATTTTAATGTTTAGAAACAATAATGTTCTAATAAGCACGTCGAAAAAATTACTTTATCTAGATTTTAGAACAGTTTTGTTTTGATAAAAAGGAACATTGCATGGGAAGAACCGGAAATTTTGTGCGGAAACATTGACAGGCAAAAGTTTATAGATAGTTTTTTCTTATTATTCGAAGGGTTAAACCAGTTTTTATGATGTAAACTTCCATTTGAGAATTCATCTGCTGACACAATTCAAAGAAAAACATTATCTTATTCGAAGTTCAGTTATTAAATTCTAGTTGCAGACTCTGTATGTGCTGCCAGAATCAAAGAAAAAACATTTTCTGTTTTCTGTTCTGAGTGTAGTTTTAATTCACCGCATTCAAACTGGTTTTGTGTTCAGAATACAACGATAAATTAAATAACGAGTTGCAGATTCATCCTGCATCGAGTGAAGCTTTAAATTTGAATTACATAATGCTGTAAAATTCTGAAAAATTGATTGTTGCGTGTGTAACTATTGTTTGGGGACTCTAAGGCAGTATCAATCAATCAACTTTGGAGTAGAATTTAAATACATGATTTTCATTGAAAGAATACTCGTCAAATGTGATTATTAAAAAAATCTGGCTTGTGTATAAATAGGTGGTAATAAAAAAAAATAGGATTTCCATATACAACCCCCCCCCCCCCTCCCCACCGCTTGAAGTACCCAAATAAGGGGGCGGCGAAATTTTCCTCCACCCCGATGTTCTGAGTGTATATAGGTTTAATTCACCACAAACAGATTTAATTAAAACCAGTTTTGTGTTCAGAATATAAATGCCGGCAGAATCAAAGAAAAACCCGTTTCATGTTTTGATTATAGTTTTAATTCACCGCGTACAGATTTAATTAAAACCAGTTTTATGTTCAGAATGTAATTGCCGGCAGAATTAAAGAAAAACCAATTTCATGTTCTGAGTGTAGCTTTAATTCACCACATACAGATGTAATTAAACCCAGTTTTGTGTTCAGAATATAAGTGCGGCTAGAATCAAAGAAAAACCATTTTTATTTTCTGAGTGTAGTTTTGATAAACCGCATATTTATTTTAATTTAAACCAGTTTTGTGTTATCAATATATCAATAAGTTGCCAATTCATCGTGTACCGAGTGAAGCTTTGCATTTGAGTTGCATTCCATACGTATGCATGATGAAGATGCGAAATTCTATTACAGGCATACCATTCTCGATTTCTGAGAGCAGTTATATATAAATTTGTAGTAGAATTTATAAGCATGATTTTATTGGAAGAGTACTCGGCACATAGGATTATAAAAATCGGCATAAAAAAATAGGATATCTACTCCCCCCCCCGCCGGTCAGCGCTTGAAAATCTGCGGAAAAAGTACCTGTAGAAGTTAGGGGGGGGGGGCGGCAAAATTTTCCTCCGCCCCGGGCGGCCGATACCCACGCTACGCCACTGAATCTACCACCTTTTTCAAATGCTCTGGAAGGTAACGAGACAATTTTATGGTTTCGTGGAGGTGTCTTGCCCCGTAAACACATGAAGGTTGTGTTTTTATTTTAAACCACATCGGAGCATACACTCTTAGCACAAATTCAGTCAATATCACCTGATTTTCTTTCGGATTCTTGGTTGAAATGTAAAGTCGGAGAATAGTATTGACTATTGTTAACCAACGTGAATGACAGATTTTACCCGGGTTTCTTTTCGCTAAGTTTTCGTTACAATGTCCTTCGGCGATTGCTCGGCATATTTCTAATAAATAAAGCTGATCGGTGCTAAGGTCGCCACGGGATTTTGTAATGTCCGGTAAGTTGCATTCTATTGCTTGAAATTCTATCACAGGAAGATGTTCGCAGTTCTTGAGTAACTTTCGGACCTGTTGTCGTTCCATCAAGGTATTCGAAAAGGTGTCTCAAACTTAACTCGTTAGCATGTAACTGACAGACCAACCACTGAAGTGAATGATGGAGCTTCCCTTCAAGAAGTCGAATAATGCCAGATTTAGTTCCAGTATTAACTGCTGTTCCATCACATCCGATAGCCACGATGCACGCTAAATCAATTGCCACAAAATATGCAAACAATTTGTGAGCTATTGTTTTAGCATCACCGAACTTAAAGCCTATGTGGCCAATGTATTGTGAGGTTCTTTCAAAAGACTCGCTTTTGCTTGATCTTGCGCACAAAAACAATTTTCGAACGAAGTACATTTGCAAGCAGCGTTATCAAATAACGTCTGGCTGCGTCTTTTGAAGTCATCCAGTTTTTTAAGACAACTCTCACTATACTTTCTACTTTTGTATGGTTTAAGAATGACACGATATTTTTCATGGTAGTATTTTATTCGCGCCAAAATTGTGCGATGTTTCACGATCGGTAGAGACCCTCGTTTCCAAATATTTTCTATTTTAGTAGCAACAATTTCACTAGTATCTCTTACCAAATCCTGGAATCGCTTTTCTGTGCTTTGATAAAATATTTCATCATGTCTTCGTAACTTGGTAACACAATAGCTGGTAATTCCGCACAACAACCAAACAAAGGACAGTTTTTCTCACCGCCTGCGTAAACTCATTGTTATTTTGTTTAACTTGAACTCCAAATAATAATTGTAAACTGTAATCACTCAAATGGATGTGCTCGCGATGCTAATTACAATTGTTTACTGATGATTGCAATAACGCATGCAACACCCCCGCGGCCCCGCATCCCTGCGCGCGGGAATGCGCGGTGCGCGAGCGAGGCGCAAAAGTGGACTCAGAAATTTGTCAAATTTTCGCAGGAAAATAAATATTATCACATTTTTTAAATTCTATTATTCAAGGCGCGGCTATTTTTATTCATTTTGAAATGTAAAAATAAAAATTAAAGTATTAATATTGACACAAAACTGTTTTATAAAGAGACAATTTTTTACCAGATTTTAAATAATTTAACTGCTTTGGGGCAGTACTTGTTGTAAAAATTTTAAATTGATATTTTGAATGCTTAATTGTATGTACCTAGAGCATCTATTCCGCAACCCGCAAAAACTGATTTATAAAAAATAAAAAATTCCATACAATGGCGATCCACCCTACTCTATATGTACTTTTTATATTTATATTGTTATTGCTATTAATTTATATGTGCTCTCCCTCTATTATTATGTTTTTAATGGACTGTTGTCCGTAAATTAATAAATAAATATAGATCTTCTACTTTTTGTTTTAGGGTTGTCACTAGAGCAATAACAGAGTGATAACGACTTCTGCGGGAAAACGCGCATTTTAACGTCGTGTAAACACGGTTAGGGGTTAGAGTAGTTAAAGAAAAATAAAAAAGAAAAAACCCTCAAAAAAAGTCACCAGGGACTTAAATTTTATTTACATTTTTAACTCCAAATAATTTCAGGAGTCACTGGTTAGACCAAGTTACACTTCACAAGTATTTGATTTTTAGTTGTACCTTTCAATATTTTGACTTTTCGTCAGAAATTAATGCACTAAGTACTCAGTGGAGTAGGTACCTACAAAATAATGAACGTAAGCACGATATAATTTACAATGACTTCATGCACGTCCGTAGGTAATAGTATTTGGAAAATCTATTAAATTTTATTGACTTGCTAATACATTTGTAATGACAATATCCTTGGACCTTGGAATCTTAGTGCCAATTATGAAGGAACATGTGGAAAATAGCAATGTAACAGGAAATCAGACAATGGAAATAGTGGATAGGTTACACGGGGCACTGTTAACTCCTCTATCGTGTAAACATCGCCAAGATGAACTAGGCATGCGTAGGTGCAATAATGAATTACCTTTACATGACGAGATGGCAGGGAAATGGTCCGATTCGCGTATGCTCTTCAAGAAAATATCTTGTAATTTATTTTGGAAGGTCTTTGAAGTAAAACTTTTTCACGCACGCTTGACTTGGGGAGCAAGTTGGTGAATGCGTGACGAGAGCGTTGCGAAAAGTGTGATCGGGCGAGTCGAACGGATGTTGAGAGGGAGATATAAGTTATTGAAGTTTTACTTCAGTCGTGTGGTCTAAAGCACACTCGTTTTTGAATTAAAACTTCTTTACGCACGCTTGACTTGGGGAGTAAGTTGGTGAATGCGTGACGAGAGCGTTACGAAAAGCGAGGCGGACATAGTTGAGAGGGAAATATAAGTTAGTGAAGATAGAAAGAGAGAGAGTTACGTTCCGTATATTGCTGTAGGGGTAAGATACACATTTCCTTTCTCTCTTTCTCTCATAGCCAGTTAAGTTTCGTATATCTAAGACACAGTACAGGCCTATTGTCTGTATCACACTGTAGGAGCAAGATAGAGTAGTGCGCGCGCACATTTTCTTTCTCTCTTCCTAGAGTCCAAAAGCAAACCAGGAATGCTGTGTGGACGGTCTTTCTTTTTAAAGGAAGGAGCGAAATTCTGGGAATAAAAAAGGCATGGTTAGGAATCTGGAGGTCAGTTTATCCAGGAGTGATGGACGTACAAATCCATCCCTCCCACTGCGGTTCAAGGCAATGTTCTGAGAGTCCTGCTGGAGAGGTCAAAACGTCTCCCTCAACCAGTCTCTACTGATCTGGTCTGCCATGCAATTGGTGGGCTGACGCATCCGCTGCCAAAACTCTGATATAATTCACCCCTATGATCCCGGGCACCCCTGCAAAGTCACCATACGTAGCGAACCACTTAGGTTGGCCTACGGCAGTATCCACTACCGCCTCCCAAATTGAGTACATTGGATTTTTTTCTTGTTAACCCAATATGAACCATTGAATCTTTTATCGTTTTTAACCGAATTCATTGTAAAAAGTACTTTGTTTTTAGATCGCACTCCTTTCACATTGACTAATAAAGATTAAATTTATAAGGTCAGGTTTTAATATCGCTTTCAAGACAATACGAAATCAGTCCTCTCTACACAAGAAGATACCCCCATGGTTGTACAAAAATTACCGTAATAACGTGTGATCAGCGGCTGGGTGATTTAAAACGACGGTTTGTACCCAGACAAGTTCAACTATCTGCAAGTCAAGACATCCATCATTGTCCAAGCAATAATTTAAGAATTTCGCCTATAAACATATTTTATAAGGTTTTTTAACATTAGCTTCACGCAGAAGGCTCTTAGGAAAACAAATTCCCCCGGTGCCTATACTGCCTATGTCATCTTTGTGGATGCCAGTTGAAGGGACAGAAAGGAGAGGAAGTTCTGGAAATAAAAAGATTGTGGAGGAATAAGGGGTGGTAGAAATCTGGAGGTCATTGGAGGTTATCCACCACTTACCCGCCCTGGTATAAGTAACAGATGGTTACTCCTTCAAGGCTCTCGCAAGGACTCTAATTTTTTTGAATGAACGAATCTACATTTAATTTTGAACGAATCTAGACTAGCAGTATGCAAGTGCTTAGTACAATCTGGGGTTCAGTGTGTCCAGGAGTAACGGACGTATGAATCCATTCCTCCCACTGCGGTGCAGGGCGATGGGTCTGGCTTGAGAGGTCAAAAGGCTCGCCAAGCATTAGATGAGCAAACGCATCCGCCGCCAAATAACCATTTTCATTCTAGACAAACCTCGGAAACCCGTGAACCTGGGCACCCTTAATAAATCACCTAACGTTGCGAACCACTTGGGGCAACCTACGGCAGGGGAGTTGGTTATCCGATAAATGGTTTCCTACCCGCCTCTCAAATAGCAAAGTGTAGTGTTGAAATATGTTACTGATTTAATGCTTACACTCCAAAGACCACTTGTGAATCTCATTGTCGAAATCTGCTGGCATCTCATTATTATCGTCCTTCATCTCCAGCATCCTCTGAATGAAGTCCTGGGTGACCTGCTCTATGGGCTCGATGTACTTCCTCACCGTCTGGATCTGCAGGCAAGGCTTCTGCACCTTGGTCCGGAATGCTCTCCATGGCTCTCCGTGACTGAAAACAATATAAAATTGTTGTTATTAGTTTACGGTAATCACTTTTCAATTGCGTGATACTCAAGCAATCTAAACTAGAAAACTTCGATTGATACGCTCGGTTTAATTGCGACGAATGGTAGAACAACATAAAGAATGTAACAACGTGTAATGTAAAAAGTATTAAGTAAAAAGTGTTAAGTCCAAATATTAAGTAAAAAGGTAAGAAATAAATTAGTTGAAGGTGAAATGTATAAACTACAAAATATCTAAACATGGTAAAAAAAGTACAAAATGTATTGAATTAAGTAATGCCCTTAGTAGGAGACAAAAATTATATACTTATACAATTTTATAAATTCTACCGTTGGTTGTGATAAATTTTACATTGTGCAAGAACTGGTACCTATAGGTTATACTATGGAAGGCACACAAATTTCAATTTATACACCTTTTATATGCACCGGCATTATCGATAATCAGCGGTATGTATTTTTGATTTTTTTTCTGCATTAGTACCAGTATTATTGCAATAATACAAATATAGTTACATTTTTTAAATTTTAATTTACTCTTTTTTTATTTTATCTACCTATTACAAACATGCGTTTTTACATTTTTCTGGAAATACGCTTAATCTAGATACATTTTTAATTTCACCGGGAACTAAGCTGTGCATTTGGATTCCCTTTTAAATTTTATTTGGATAAAACAATTCTGTGTTTGTGTTTTATTCCTTTTTCAGTCTAATGTTTTATTTCTGTCTTGTATTGTATGTGTGTGGAAGTCTTTATTGTTATGTAGTTTATCTGTATAATAAGTTAGTAGAAAATTATTGAAAACTTTGTGGATAAGAATTAAAACATTACCAAAATTTCTTTGGTTTAACAATCATTATTTCTAATTACTTGAAGATTTTCTGTATTGATTTGAATTATTTATTATAATATTATACTTCAAAGTTTGCAACGGAAGCAATCCTCCCGACATGCATTCCATTGGTACACCTGTCTATTGGCATATTATGTTTCTCACCCACATCAATCTACGCCCTACGCCCCTTTGGCACTCCACTCCTCTATTCTTGGCTATTTTCTTCTTTTTGCTTCGTAGCACGTGTTCAAAGAAAGCGGTTCATCTTCTCTTTATATTATAATTTCAGCAGTCTTCTCATAGTTAGTCACTTTAGCACCTGCTCGTTCGTGACCCACACAGTCTATGGTAATCTTATGTAAAATACAATCATATAAATTATTATTTTATGAGATAGAAAGGCGATTACGAATGAATACATAATTCGCACGTGTTCAGGGAAACCAATACGAATAGCAGCCAAGAACATTATTTTGTTAAACCAGTGAATCATATTTTGATTGATTTTAATCAAATACGTTAAATTCAAGTCGAATTACTCTGTATGCACTAATTACTTTATTAGACACAAAATCTACGTGCTTCGAAAAAAATGTTCTCTTCATGAGGATCATCATCAGTAAAGTTATATATAGATATAGATGAACATTTGAGGATGGCTTAGAGGGCGGGGGAGAGGGGAAAATGGCAGATGAATTGATTAAGCAACGAAAGGGTTAGGATTGGGGGGAAAATATTAATGAATTTAATATTATCTTTGGGCAAAAACACCGCAATTACCATACACCTCTATTTATATATGTATTTTTCAGACTTAGAAATACTATCTCAATAAAAATATTAAAAGAAATTTACTTTGCACTTGCGCACTCTGTAATACAATATGGAATCATAGCTTGGGGGGGTGCATATAAGTCATCCCTTCTCCCACTCGAAACAATTAAAAAAATGCTTATAAAAATTATCCTAAAAATACCGTATTACTAAATCATCATCATCATCATCATCATCATCTGTGGCTCTACAACCCAGGTCGGGTCTTGGCCTCCAGCAGAGCCTGCCTCCATGACTGTCGGTGTTGTGCTGCGTTGCGTCAGTTTCGGATGCCGATGGTGCTTGCATCCTTCACCACTCCATCCAGCCATCGAAGCTTTGGTCTTCCAACTCTTCTCCGACCCCCAGGTGCACCATCCATAATTCGCATTGGAATATCTCCTTCGCTCATTCTCTGGATATGTCCAGCCCACCTGAGTCTTCCAGTTTTGATTTCCTTGGAGATATTAGGGTCCTCGTAAAGATCGTATAGCTCCTGGTTGTATCTGATACGCCATTCTCCATTATCACAGACTGGGCCGTAAATCCTTCGCAGCACCTTCCTTTCAAAACTTTCTAGGGCTCCTTCATCACCCTTACTGATTGTCCAGCATACCGAACCATACATAAGAACAGGTCGTATAAGGGTCTTGTAAAGCAGGACTTTAGTTCTTCTGGTAAGGTGGCGAGATTTCATATGCTTCTGTAGCCCAAAGTATTATCGATTTGCAGCTACTATTCTTCTTTTGATTTCGCTGGATACATTGTTGTCATTTGTCACCATAGTACCGAGATATACAAACTCGTTGACAGTTTCAAATGTATAATTATCTATCTGTATACTTGGTGGTTTCTGGCGTCCATGTACGGGCATATATTTTGTCTTCCCCTCGTTGATGACCAATCCCATGTTCCTTGCCGACGTAGCTAAGCTTTTAAACGCCGATTTTAGTTCATATTCTGAGCGTGCGATGATATCTATATCGTCAGCATAAGCAAGGAGCTGAACAGACTGTAGCGGCTACTTAACCCGCTCTGCAAAATTTACCGCAGCGCCACTGACCTCCACAGAATGAGCTGGAAGATAAGGCATACCTACCTTAGCGTGGTAGTAACTGGCGCATCGTAAATAAACACCGCCACCTAGGCGAAAGACCTAGAACGTCTGGCTGTACCGTTCAAGTGCCCGCAGAAAGTTCGAGCGATTTCTCACCTTTACGTGAATTCGCCGCATTACCTACCGCGAGAATTAATTACTTGCCACGGGTATATAAGCCGCGCTCGCCGGCTCGGAGTCAGTCAGCACCTCAGTATTCATTCATCGGCCGGGCAAGCAACACAGAACGAGCAGTGTCGCGACTAAGTACCTGCCCGCGCGGGGCACGGGCCTCGCGCTGTCAACCGTGAACATCAATTTATCCAGCGTGACACAGGAACATTCCAGCACCTTCGAGGAACCTCTCCGACTACCATCTCGACATGAGATGTCAACCAGCACCCTGCAACGAGCAGCTACCACAACCAACAACAGGCAACGCGCCATCATCCAACATCCTGCAACGAGCAGCAACAACAACTGGCAACGCGCCAGCATCCTCATCCTGCAACGAGCAGCAACCTCATCGCCTCTCAAGGTTCCTTCCTGCGTCACGTGTGTGCTCCGACTCACTGGACACCCAGCCGCCATACCTCGTCAACGCGACGACGGTCAACCGCCTGGACCAAGGTCACGTCTACACCGCCATGGTGTAGGGCAACACGCCGGCTTCCTGAAGACCTGTGATCTTCACCGCCGTAATGTCCTGACCTTCATCTTCACTCACCACGCAGCAGCATCACTCCACTCCGCTCCCGCTCCGCATCGACCTCCGCTACGTAGCCACAATAAAGACTGACTCACACATCGACATGACGCCTTTCATTTCTCTCTACCGATCCGGCCCGCTCCCTCAACAGTTGAGGGAGCGGGCCGGATCGGTAGAGACGGGAGATAAATGAAAGGCGTCAGTCGAAGTATGAGTCAGTCTTTATTGTGGCTACGTAGCGGAGGTCGATGCGGAGCGGGAGCGGAGTGGAGTGATGCTGCTGCGTGGTGAGTGAAGATGAAGGTCAGGACATTACGGCGGTGAAGATCACAGGTCTTCAGGAAGCCGGCGTGTTGCCCTACACCATGGCGGTGTAGACGTGACCTTGGTCCAGGCGGTTGACCGTCGTCGCGTTGACGAGGTATGGCGGCTGGGTGTCCAGTGAGTCGGAGCACACACGTGACGCAGGAAGGAACCTTGAGAGGCGATGAGGTTGCTGCTCGTTGCAGGATGAGGATGCTGGCGCGTTGCCAGTTGTTGTTGCTGCTCGTTGCAGGATGTTGGATGATGGCGCGTTGCCTGTTGTTGGTTGTGGTAGCTGCTCGTTGCAGGGTGCTGGTTGACATCTCATGTCGAGATGGTAGTCGGAGAGGTTCCTCGAAGGTGCTGGAATGTTCCTGTGTCACGCTGGATAAATTGATGTTCACTGTTAACAGCGCGAGGCCCGTGCCCCGCGCGGGCAGGTACTTAGTCGCGACACTGCTCGTTCTGTGTTCCTTTATCGATGAATGAATACTGAGGTACTGACTGACTCCGAGCCGGCGAGCGCGGCTTATATACCCGTGGCAAGTAATTAATTCTCGCGGTAGGTAATGCGGCGAATTCACGTAAAGGTGAGAAATCGCTCGAACTTTCTGCGGGCACTTGAACGGTACAGCCAGACGTTCTAGGTCTTTCGCCTAGGTGGCGGTGTTTATTTACGATGCGCCAGTTACTACCACGCTAAGGTAGGTATGCCTTATCTTCCAGCTCATTCTGTGGAGGTCAGTGGCGCTGCGGTAAATTTTGCAGAGCGGGTTAAGTAGCCGCTACAAGACTATTAGTATTACGTATTACTAAATAAATAAACGTATTCCAAGAATTCCCTGTTCCCCCACTTACAAAAATTGACGAAATAATAACACTACCTCAGCTACACAAAGATATCTTTAATAAAAATATTATCCCCAATGCTAAATATTAGCACAAGGAATACTTCTATTGGTAAACTAGCTGTACCACCCGCACGAACCACAACAGCACAGAATCACTATGTATATAAAGTAATAAAATGATTTAATTAATTACCCCCTGATATGCGAGTAGAAAAAACTTACGACAAATATAAAAAAAATTAGATCTTATTTTAGTAATTCCTCCATATAATTTTTACTTTCTCTAGATATATTTTTGACTGTTTGTTATTCCTGATGTTTTATGTAGATCCTATATTTTCTTGTTTAATTACCCTTATAATCTTTAAAAAATACGTTAAGTCTAAATCTCTTCATAAGTTAAATTTTGAAGTTTGTGACAAGGATTTTTTTTAATAATTCTTAAGTTATTAACAAGTTGTTCTCTCCTAAACATAAGCATTTGCTTTATTAGGAGAGTGTATAAAATATGTAAGCTATGTTGTGTTATCTTGTGTAAATGTAAAAAAAAATTAAAAATTAAACAAAAAAATCTCACATCTCACACCTCTCTCACACCTCTCACCTCACTTCTTGTAAGGTAGGATACACGAACTCCTCATTTCACTATTTGTGTACCTCGTACAAAATAATTGTCATGTCCCACCCTATACCATAAAAACAATGACTAAACAAAATACGTAAGAGTTATTTTATTTAGTCATCGCAAATTCCTTTCCTCCTTTATATAAGACACCTAAATAAATAAAATTAGAAGGTTTAAATCAGTAACTCCTTAAATACACACACGGAAACCAGATTTGTGACCTTTACATCAACAACCTTCTCTTCACCTCTCGAATTGGAGGTCACCTTGCATCATCCTTGTGCACAAAAAACAAACGAATAAGATACAATGTACGCATCAGGTAAAATTCCAATAAAGTCATAATAACATTTTAATGCAAATTAAACAACACTCAATGACAAAGAAGTCACAAGGTGGGCCCATCTGCTTTTATTAACATGATTTTATTATATACTAGCGAGTTCCCGTTGCAATGCAACTTAAATAAAAAAATGTTTCTCTCTGCGTGTCCTTTCCCATACGTCCCCGTTCCCCTTCCACCTTTCCCGTCTTTCCCTCCCGGATTCCCCTCTCCCTCCCTCCTTCCTTCCCTGCCGCTAAACTATATGAAATACACTCATTTTTTTGACAAATTTCATAACGTCGGAGCTCACCAGTATGTATAGAAACATTCGCGGGCGTTCGACCAACATTTCACCAAAGTTTCATCGCAATTGGGTGAATAGAATAGAAAATAAATTTATAACACCAGAGCTCATATTATATGTATAAAACATCACGGGCATGCGCACATCAAATCACTAAAGTTTCATTGCAAACGAATGAATTGTTTAGGAATGCATAACGGACAAACAAAAAACTTTCATTTTTATAGGTATATTAAGGTTGAATAATATGAAGACCTGAACTCCTCATTGCTGGAAGGAATTTAATTAATCACAGGAGACCATATTTGTCCCAACGCACATAGGTCTCATATAAAACACTGTAACTTCCTTACTATCATAGTTAGAAATATGTTCTAATCGGTGTTAGAACGGAAAAAAATTGCCACCAAAAAAGTAAAATGTACAATTTTATGGACTCCAGATACTAATATCTACAGCCTGTATGTTTGACGAATATCTACAGCTCATATGTTGAACTAATATCTACGAACTTCAGAGTGTTGATTAATATCTACAGAGCGTAGGTTGAACTAATATCTACAGAGCGTAGGTTGGACTAATCAGCTAAATGTGTCCAATAGTCCGATATTAGGGATTTTTACATACATACTTACATAAATTAAGTTTTTTAAACTGCATACGCAATATTACGTTATTCCAATATGCTATACATAATTGCAAATCCAACCTCTGACAGTACTGTAGATATTCGTCAACACTTTGGTTCTCATAGATATTAATCAACAGTTTGAGCTGTAGATATTCGTCAACACTTTGATTCCCATAGATATTAGTTCGATTTTTTCAGTTTTTGGAATTCCTGTAGATATTAGTAGACGCCTCCATTTTATGTACACAAAGTTTTGAAGTTTTGAATTTGAATTTAAAAAAAAATATTTTTACATAGAGCGACAAAAAAGTGAGGTTACAATATGTGTTTGTTGTACATTTGTCTAATAAAATATGTATGTGTTTTTATTTTTTTATTATCAGTAACTTTAGTTAGAAAAAACGTAAGGTGAGTCATTTTGAAAATATTTTTATGTTTGTATGCAAAAATCTATCTATCTATATATACCTATCTTCTATCTATCTATCTATCTATATAAATTTATTTATCTAAATAAAAATGAATCGCCGAAATGTATGTACGCGCATAACTTTCAAACGACTGCACCAAATTGGATGATTCTTTTTTTGTGTGTTCGTTATTGTCAGGACAAGGTTTGTATAAAACTTCTGGTGAGCTCTGGCATTATGAAATTTGTATAAAAAATTGCTATTGGTGGCACGCGAGCTGTTCGAAAACTGAATGTATGTAATGTGGGAGGGGGGAAGGGGGAGGGGAACTCGGGTAGGGGGTTCGCGAGAGGGGGGGAGGGGAACCAGGGAGGAGGAAGGGAAACCTAAGAGAGGGGAGGGGGACCTGGGAGGGGGGAAGGGAAGTCGGGAGGGGGGTGCGCGGGACGGGGGGAAGGGGGGAGTGGAGTGGGGAGAGGGAAGGTGGAGGAGACGGAGTGGGAACGCGAGAGGGGAAGAGGACGCAGGAGAAGAAGGGGAGGCGGAAGGAGAATGGGACGAATGGGAAAGGACACGCAGGGAGAAACAATTTCTTTGTTAAATGGCATAGCAACGCATGCCGGGTACCAGCTAGTTTTATAATAAAAAAACAATATGTTTATTTCGTATTCCATAATTTGAAAGCGTATATCATCACCTTCTAAAACAGTTTTTGGTTTTTGAATGTGCTCAGAAATATTCCAAATATTTGCATTTTATTATAAATTTATTAAATTTTATTATAAAGTTAAATATTTTGACCATCTGAAAAAGGGTTCCATGCCAACTCAGAATGAAACCAACTCAGAAACACCTCAGAAAGGTCATTAAAAGCTTAAAAAAATAATTTTGAAACGGGTTTTTGTTTGTTTTGCCCGACCGAGCCCTGAGCCGTCCGATTTTCTTTGTGATTGTGGGTGTACAAATATTAAAACTTATTATTTGCGAGTACCTACTTACTTAGTTTTAAAGTGTTGTTTAAATAAATTGTTATAGTCTTGGTAAAAGGTAAAATGCGTCCTAAGTCTAGTTTAATTTGGACATTTTTTGATGAAATTAATTTAGATTCTGCAAAATGTAAACAGTGTGCGGTAAAAACTTTTCAGGCAAAGGAGGTGGCACTACTTCTATGAAATATATATATCTCAAATATATCGACCAAACAAGACTCCAAGGCCAAAACTAATCTAGAAACTAACATAAAACTTCTAGAAGAAAAATGGATGCTCGAAAAAATTTCATTTCAAAACGAGATCGCTTCTCTGCAAAACAAACTAATAGAAAAATTAGAAAAAAAAATTGAAAATGTGAGTTATATGGAAAAAAAAACCTATGCAAGTCGACTAAAAGAAATACCGGAATCGAAATATTCATTGATTATTAAAAGTGAAAACACGAATATGACATCAGACGCGATAAAAGATCAAATCGTCAAAAAAATAAAAATAGCAAATTTAGGTATTGCAGTAAATGGAGTTCGCAAAGCCGCTCAAAATAAACTGATAATATCTTGCCCTGCTAAAGTCCACGCAGAAAAATTGACGGATGAAATAAATAAACTGCTCAAAAAAAATATGGTTGCCGAAGAATTAAAAAAGAAAAACCCTAAAATTTTCGTAAGAAATGTACAGGCAGATCTGTCAGAAGAAGATATAATCGAGGCGTTAAAAACCCAAAATGATGGTGTCAAAGATATTATGGATTATGATACAAAAAACACTATAAAACTAATAAAAATGTTTAAACCTAAATCACAAAATGGACTAACTAACTATATACTGGAAACCAGCGGAGCACTGAGGTCTTACCTCATTGAAAAGGAAAAAATAAATATAGGATTCAGCAGAGTACGAGTGGTAGACGCCAACCCTTTGATGCAGTGCTACCATTGCTTGAAATTTGGACACACTGCACTGAAATGTTTGAGTAAAGATAAAAGCGCAACCTGCTTACATTGTGCTAAGGATCACGAATGGAAGGAATGCCCAAACAAAAACTCGGAAGAAAAATGTAGCAACTGTATATATCAAAACACTACTTTCAAGATGACCCTTAACACTAATCATAAAGCAAACGACACAAACTGCACTTACTTTAAAAAGATGATGTATATCGCGCAAAGTCGCATCGATTATGATTAGGTATGTTTTGTATGTATTTTTATTCTAAAAAACAAAATTCAATGCTTTTAACCAAAACACTATTTAAATACTTAACCTCTTTTACTGTTAAGCTCAACAATAAATGTCTTCTACTTACGAAATATGAGTATCTCATATCCTTGCAATTCTTTTCTTCTCTAACTATATTATATTCTGAATTATTGTCCGGTAACCACAGTGTTAACACGCTGGTATTGAAATGTATGTTGATGTTAGTCTATCCTTTGTATACTTGTACATGCAGAAAAAATATTTATTGTTGTCAATTATTAAACCAAAAATGTTCTGATCAAAACCAAAATCTAACTATGAATATATTGTTAATGCTTACTGCTATAAAAACATTGATTTTTATAATTTGCCTTCATAAATCTTCACACATGTTGACATACTATTCCCGCATATTTAAATATTATTCAGTATGGGTGATTTAAACGGAGATTTTGATATATCAGAAATTGATTATGAACGTACTTACAATTTTGAAAATTGGTCAAATAAACATGTATTAGGAATTAATAATATAACTGCCATTAACCTTAACATTCGATCCTTATCAAAACATTTTGATACTTTCCTCCTAACTATTTCTAGTTCCTTGCGAAATATTGACATAATAACGCTATGTGAAACGTCGATAAATGAAAATAATATAAATCTATACAAAATATCGGGTTTCAACTCTTACTATTTTTGTCGCACAAAAAGATCGGGTGGCGGAATTATTGTATACGTGAAGGATCATCTTACATTCGAAAAAATAAATATAGTAACAAGAAATTTTGAATGCGTTTACGGTACTATTTCTATTTACAAACATAAACGTATACATCTATTGGCAATGTATAGACCTCCAAACACAAATAAAAAATTATTTCTCCATGAACTGGAAACTATATTGGGTAATATTGACATTAAAGAATCCATTTTATTACTTGGCGATTCGAACGTTAACATTTTAAGTGAACTCGAACCGATTGTAATCCAATACGAAAACCTAATGGCCAACTTCGGATTGGTCAAAACTATTAACGATGTGACACGAGAAGCAGTATTGTCAAACCATATAACGGCTACTTGTCTAGACCATATCTATATAAGAGAGAGGGAGACCATAGAAATCAGTTCGTGCGTATGTGAAACAATAATAGCTGACCACTACCTAATTGCAACGACGATTTATTTCTCTACCTACGACAAACTCACTTCAAACAAATCGCACGCTGAGTACTATACTGCACTCTCTGAAAAAAAAGTTAATCTATTTATCTCAATCACTGATTGGAATGAAATGCTAAAATTATCTGAACCAAATGTATTGTACGAAGAAATGAAATCGAAATTTAAAAATATTTATGAACTAAGTAACATCACAAAAATTAATAAAAAATATCGCAATTATCAAAAAACTTGGATGAATGATCGCCTCATTGAAAATATACAAACACGAGATACTCTTTGGAGGAAATGGAAAAACTCACCTAACAACAAAACATATGAAATGGATTTCAAAAAATACAGAAATAAATTAAATAAACAAATAATAAACACAAAAAAATTATACTATAACTATAAATTTAATCACTGTTTTAAAGATATTAAAAAAACTTGGAATGAAATTAATAAAACTTTAGGAAGGAAAGATAAATCCGGTTGTGATGAAGTCATATCAAAATATTTCTTAAAATCCAAATCGAAAGATGCAGTGGCAGAAAATTTTGCAGACTTCTTTGATGAGGGGGTAAATAAGTTATTACATGTATGTGATGTCCGAGCGTCAGAATACACGCCGGAATATTTAAATCACACAATGTATCTACCACGAGCAAATAAAAAGCAAATCGAATTAATTATCGGAGGTATGAAAAATTCCAAGACACCAGGCATAGATTTAATTCGTATGTATGATTTGAAAAAACATGTTAAATTACTTAGTCCTATAATCGCACACTTAATTAACAGAATAATTGATACGGGCCATATTCCCGATGAACTAAAATATAGCATTGTAAGGCCTATCTTTAAAAATGGAAATCACTCTTTAATAAACAATTACAGGCCGATTTCCTTACTTCCTGCATTAGAAAAAATCTTAGAAAAATATATATCAATAAATTTAGATAAATACTTAAATAATCTGAGTATCATTGATGAATGCCAGTATGGCTTTCAAAAAAATAAAAGTTGCGATAAATTGCTCGAAAAATTTTCTAATCATATAAATTCACAACTAAACTGTAAACAACATGTATTGGTTCTATTTATTGATTTCTCAAAAGCTTTCGACACACTTAGCCATATACAAATAATTAAAGTACTTGAATCTATAGGTATCCGAGGTAAACTCCTCTTATTCTTTAAAAACTATTTGTCAAATAGAAAAATGAGTGTGAAGATTCTAAATATAATTAGTAAATCAAGATACATCAAATCGGGAGTACCGCAAGGGTCAATTCTAGGTCCAAAATTATATATTATATATGTAATTGCTATGTGTAAGATTTTCAAAAAAGCTCGTCGATTCATTTTTGCTGATGATACTGCTCTTGTTGTATCAAATGAAAATCCTGAAATAGCTATACAAGAATTACAAAGAGATTTTAACGAGCTTCTCAAATGGGCTCATGATGTAGGATTAATTATTAATGTTAAAAAAACCAAATGCATGTACATAAAATCACCAAGTTTGAAAATGTGGAATGTTCCTAAAATAACCGCTCATAGCTTTGACTGTATACATAGAGGAATTGTTAATGTTTGTGACTGTGAAAAAATCGATTTTACAAATGAATATACTTATCTGGGAATAATTGTTGATAACAATTTTAAGTGGGATAAACAAGTGGCTAAAATTTGTAACCAGCTCAGATCCTTAGCTAGTATTTTTTACAAATTAAAATTTATTTTGCCTCATTGTACTCTTAAACTCATATATTTTTCTATGGTCGAATCTATCCTTAGATATGGTATTCGAACTTGGGGACATGCAAGCACTACTTACATTAAATATATTGAAAATTTACAAACTGCCATAATTAAAAAAATTGTCACAACAAATATTTACAAACAGAGACATAACTTAAAATTACTGTATGGCTCAGAGAGCCTACTTACAATAAAAGGTCTTCACTGGTTCACTACTATTATGGACAATATGGGGGAAAGCCCTTACAAACACCTACTTGTACACAAACATACCACAAGATTCAGAGAAGGAAAGGGCCTAAAAACTCCTCGAATATTAAATAAATATGGAAGCCGTACTCTTGAATATCTAATACCAGTGATTTTCAATAAAATTAATAAAAACATAAAATTTGAAAAAAATGAGAGACTATGTCCTAAAATGATAAAACTATGGTTAATGAACGAAAACTCCATGTATCTTTGAATATCTTAATATAGCTGCCTACATATCTTGTTATTAGGCAGGTATATTGAAATATCTTATATATTTATAGCTGTAAGTTAAACTATCTAATATTACTATGTGATCTATTCTAATGTTTCCTTAAAAATATAAATGAATTTACAAATATTTTCTTAGATATTATATTAAGAATGTTTAAATTGTTAGAACCTGCAGACAAGCTGCCAGATGACAGCTTTGTGGGTCTACTCAAATTTTTGTACAAAATGTATTCTGAAATTTAATAAATAAAAAAAAAAAAAAAAAAAAAAAAAAACTTCATCTTAAATCAAAACACATTGTTAAATATGAAGAACTGTTGTTACTGGAAAAGGATACTCAGCAAAAACAACAATAACCACCTCAACAGCTAACGTCTTTACAAGAGTGTAAAAAACAGTTGTCAATAACAGACTCTTAAGAAAAATAGAGGTTCCTGGGATGATAGTAAAATATGTATTGTATATAAAAATGCAGAATTTTAAATACATGTGCAGTAATTTTAAATACATGTAGGATTACAAAAGATTTTTTAAATATTTACATTGAGGGATCAGTAGGATTTATAGGTTCAATTAGAAATGCCACAGAGCCGAACCCTCTGATATGAAAATATCTGGAATCGGTGAATTATATTACTATTTGGTCTCTGGTAGGTTGACATGTTGTTCTTGTATTGTTTGTATTTATAATACTTATATAGTGCAATTGCATAGCGTGGGTTGACTAGATGATCATTTGGGGAAGTGTGTGAAAGGGTTTAGTTTTTCCTTCTTTTTTTCCTTTTTTTTTTTTTTTTGGGGAAAATTTAACCCGGACATTTAAATCTGGTGCGTAAAAGTAACCCACATAGCACTTAAAAGTGGCTATAATAATAGTTATTTATTTGACTGATTGTAAAAAACAAATGATAATATAGACTAGAAATAAAAGTCAAATCTTGCTATTTGTATTTTGCTTTTATAATTTTAAAATTCTAATATCCGTAACCGAAATTATCTGTAACCATATCCGAAACCGGTATAATATTATTCCTATATCCGTATCCATATTCAGATCCGAAATTTTATATCCATAACATCCCTAATGAAAACCAACCTTTGTATTCTATCTCATTGACAAACAATGGTTTCTTTTTAGATAATTCATGGCAAATTTATGCAACAGGAAAATATATTTTTGTTTTCGGTTTCAATTGTGAAAACCCGTGGGGTTCAGGCGTCATAGTGTCCTTTTTCTTTTGTTAAATAGATAGCTTAATGCACTTATTGCTCATCAATCTACAAATCTACCAAATTTGTGTGCTTATCCTTATATTAATAACTAGCTGACCCGACGAACTTCGTACCATCTCAGAATCAATAACTGTTGTGTTAACTTATCGCTGAATTAAATTCAGTTTTTTGTATTAAGTTAAAAATTACGCAATGAAGCGATCGATGCGCAACTGTCCGTGTTTTGTTTTTGTCAGTTTCGGAGATGGCGTTGTGTACGGATTTATATTTTTTGTGATTTTCTTACTTTTTCGCTTACTTACGGGAAAAGCGTTTCATTTTCTTTATACGTGTGAGGGAGATTTCACTGTTTGATTTCACCAAAATTTCAAAATAATTTCCCTCATAATTTTTTTTTCGTGAATTTTTCCGCTATTTTAATTCTGCTATTCGGGGCGGAGACAAATCCAACAAATCAAAGATCATAAAAATCGATCCAGCCATTCTTGAGTTATAAATGGTGTAACTAAACCGATTTTTAAGATAATTCATTGCTAGACAAAAGATATGACACAGTTTTTAAAATAAAATTACAAGTGTCAGGAAATAATGATGAGAAAAGTGGAAGATTGCGGCGACTGCTCTAACCACTGAGGTGTCAAAATACATATATATATTATATATATATATATATTTATGTCATACCACATTTTGTGGCTCATCTTAGAAGAAGCCACTTAAGTTGCTCATTCTTTCGCATGTAATATATACTTACGTAGATGAAGTACCAACATGCTGTCTTTTAAATTTTGTTTAAAATATGGTCAGCTATAATATGTAATCAAAAATTATGTTTATTTATTAAAAAAAAATATCTTAAAATAACGTGCATTCCTTGATCTATTTTAAGAACACACTTACCGCATCACGCTACGTTGCCAAGTTTAATGCTACATATACATACCAATATAGTTCATATGAAGGTAGGTTGACAGAACAGGTCGGATGTTGCTTATTCACACATTTATTATTTCAAGCGGCCGTTTTTGATTATTGGCGCGTTTTTTTAAAATTGGAGTATGATTTGCTAATTAATATTGTTATTTATTTGGTGTTTACGGTTGTTTTGTGTTAAGGTTTATTTTAATATTATCACAAATAAAATTAGGTATTTAAATACATATTGGTGTAGTTTCTTTTATTTGCTACATAATTATTTTATCTTAGTTTTATTAGTGTTTTCGAAAAATTATGAATAAACTTATTAGAAATATATTACAAAATTTACTTTGTTCATTGATTCGTATGCTTCTTTAAGTTGTAGGTTGGTTTGCAAATTATAATTTTTAATATGTTTATTAATTTCATGTTTACATACAGTTTTATTAAAATGTGTGTAAAATGTAATTTTTATATAATGTTTTATATTATCATGTTATACCTACTTATCTTATCTTATCTTACCCTATAATTATTTTTACACGTGTAAGCATTGTCTCCAGTTGTATGACACATAGGTAGGTACCTACCTTCCACCAATTTTATACACGTATTCTAATTTTATTATTTTCTATAGTATACATTGTACAACCAACGTCTCTACAATAGGCCGCCCCAAATGGTTTGACTAGGTGTCGCATCTGGGAGAGGGTGGTTGAGGGAGACCTTTTAACCTCTTCAGCCTGGCTCTCTCGACTCATCACCTTGCACCGCAGTAGAAGGGATAGACCCATATGCCCGTTACCGACACACTAATCCCAAGATTAGTGTCGGTGTGTGTGTGTATTAGAGCACAGGCGTCTGGTTTGAAAGCTGTCATTGTTCTACTGGTATTTCAATGGAAGATGCTCCGAGGAACTAGCGTCATTGATCCCTTTGGCACCGGTCCCTTTAGTCGGGTAACACGTCAAACGTGTGCCCAACATTTGTCACATGAGAACGGGTCATTTCTACGACTCATTTTTGCCTGCCTCTGTGTGTCCTCCCTCCTACAATACGGGTCTCAAACGTAACTTTCAACATTTCAAGGGTGATAAAATAAAAACGATCATTTTGAAAAAAAACTATTTAATTTGAATTTTTAAAAACAAAAAATATTACTATACATACTAAAAAAAGTGTGTAATCATTTGAAAAATAACATAACACAATAAAAAAATAATTATAGCCTAATAACTTTATATTCACAATCATTATAAAAACAGCATAATATAATAAAAAATTAAATCATAATTAAAACCAAATAACTTTTTATTATACATCGTTCACGAAACATTTAGCGTTGTACATTACAGAAGAATCCTTCGTTTTTTTTTTATTTAACAAGGGATATCAAATTATACCTTGCACATAAATTTAACAAAAACTAAAATAAATTATAACCCTCCACAACCAATATCATGATGAAAGATAAAGGGGCCTTATTCGCCCGGTACTCTGTATGCCAGTATTACAAAAGATAAAATATATGGAACTGCTATAACGACTGCCAATGATCAAACTATGGAACAAGCCAACAGCTACTTTACGATTGCTTCACGCTTTATATCAGCTGTAGTGGAATCGGAGTCGATACCTTTGGATCGTTCAATCGTTGAAGCCGGTATAGCGGTCTCTTAATCAATACAATTCATTTGAATTCAAGTTAAGCATCCTGGAGGTAGAATTCTCTTTTTCTCTGCAAATCCTTAGGTAAGGGCAATTTCTTGACACGGTGATTATTAATAAATGTATTAATTTGCTTCCATGACCTCATTGACAATATTCCTGTTTGTTTTTTTATTTCGTTTATTTTCGTAGCGCCAGGATCAATCCCTTCGATGAAATAATTTGCAAAGTTTTTATAAAGTTCATCTTTTTCTTGATTAAGCCACCTCCTTCTAACTATAATTTTTTTTGCCATATTCCCATCAAGTAAATTACTTGGTAAAGACTCTTGGTCATTTTCTAAGCTATTATCCAACGTAACATGATCCACATTTTCTTTATGTGATTCTTCAGGTTGAGGGACGGAATCTATTTCATTTTGTAAAGTTGTTGTAATGTTCGTTCCATTATCAGACTGTGATCGGCAAGATATTTTTCCCTCAGCTAATTGCAGTAAATTCAAGCCAACTTTACCTTTCTCAAGAGCTAGTTGTGGTATCATGTAATTCCCTTTATGTGTACCTGGTGTATGCCCTAAGAAATGAGACAAAGCGTTTACATAAGCATTATTCTTTCCAGCTACTTGGCTCATGGTTGCAACATGGTGTCGCAGCCCAGTTGAAGTTATATGATCTGAATTCACAAAGGAAAACTTGTGTCTTAGTTCCCTTAAAATTTGCGTGCCACAAAAATAAGGTTCACCTCCTAGTTTTGGGAATAAAAATTTGTTTTCATTTGGAATTCCAACTAAATTTCTGTACGCAAATATAGTGTCAACATTTTTTTTCATCTGATTTCGAAGAAGTATTGGAACTGTTCTCCCCCTTTTTCCTGGGATATGGAAGCAATATAATGTATGTATAGCATTTTGCTCCTCAGAACTCATGATTTCCAATATTTCTTCAGGAATGTCTTGTTTTTCACTTTGGCTGGCTATATAATTTTCTAATGGAGCTCTTGCAACTTCTCCTGCCCTCCTCCTATTAAAAATTATAATATGAGCAATTGTTATTTTACATAGCTCCTCATAGGCGATATAAGACTTTTCACATTCAAATCGTTGAGCTATATTCACTTCTAGTTTCATAACTTCCGTGCATATTTTTTTTATATCAGTAGTTAAAGGCATGACATCAGTTTTCAGCATTTTTTGAGTTTTCCTTGATTTTTCAGCGTTAGTAGAAATTTCAAATTTCCAAGCGTGACCAAAGATTATTTTAAATTCAGACAACTTGTTTTTTATAACATCTTTGGATGAAGTGGTCAGCACAGGATTCTGTATTGTTTTACGCATCAAAATATCAGCACAATCTTTTATAGCTGTACAAAGTCGTTGAGGGATGCTAGGAATTTTTACAGAACCTGTACTTTCATCGTAACCACTATTTATTTTGACAGCGTCCATAAAAACATTAAAATGTATAGGGTCAAATGCAAGGTCAAATGAGGATATTGCAGGATTTTTTTCTTTGATGACCATGAACAGTCTAGCGAGATCTCTCATCTTGGATGTAATGTGTGTTTTCAAATGATGTTCTTTATGATTGCTTAATAGTAGGGAACCATATGCACAAATTAATGGCTCAGACTTTGCAATTTTTGCAATAGGATCATTTTTGAACACAGGAAATATCTGAGATCTTAAAGATTCAGTGATCTCAGAATTGTCTGGGGATAATAAAATAGCGGATGATTTTAACACTCTGCAGCGTTTTAGTGGATTTCCTTCATGTGATTGTTTTCTATTTGAACATTTTTTCAGGTGTCTATAGAGTAAACTTCTTTTGAATGTGCCACAGCATTCTATACAAACCGCATAATCTTTAGCTGTCGCAGTCGTTCTTGGGCGGCGATTCGGTAGTATTATTCCATTAACTCTATTTATCGCGTCCTGCTTATATAGATAATTGCCTCTATTTCTTATTTTCTTCGAAATTAATTCACACTTTTTTTTTCGTTCGCGCAGATCGGGATCTAAAATTTTATTATATTCAATCACTTCTGCCTCTAAGGGATGTTGGATTGTGATGTGGCGTACAAAGTTGGTTATCAGCTTGAAGCAGTATGGACAGAAGTTTTTACGGTCATAAACTCTTGGTTTTTTACTAGCTAAATCAGATGTACATTGTTTTGAAGTTGATGACACATAGCAGTCCGTTTTCTCCTGCTTCCCTGGATGATCGCTGGTATATGAATCTAAAATTTAAAAATGCAATAACATTTTATAACATATTTAATAAATTAAATTTGTGTGGAAAATTATACAGAGTGAATTATACAAAGTTACCACACAAACTTAAACCAGCGATTCCTGAGCATATGTGGTGTGTCAGTCATTTTATTATGGGATGACTTCTTTGTTCGATAAACTTAAACTGTATTCACGCAAGCTGTCCCGCTACAGCAGGGTTTCCCGACCCCGTGAACGGTTCGTATGTTCCCACCACTATTCGACAGAGACAGAATTCTTTCATAAACATTAATTAAAAATGTGAATTATTTTTATTTATTTGTTAGAGTTTTAAGTTTTTAAGTGCGTAGGTTTATTAAATACGTTTGTATGTTTGCGATATTGTTTGTATGAGTGGTTCCTTTGCTGACAGTACTTCGCAACTTGTCTAGCGGCCGCGGCGTGCCAGACTGTACTCTTCACGCTAGCCTGGAACGGGAAGTGCTATTCACTATTGCACATCACGCATTGTACTGCAGATTTTGTTCAAGGTAAGATAGAAGAACTAGAGTTAGAAATTTTGGACCTTAAGAATGATATTTAGCTAAAATCCTTAATATCAGAGGACTTTTGGAATACAGTGGACAGAGAAAAGTTCCCATTTTTGAAAAAAGCCGCATAAAAAATTGAATCATTTTTCAGTTCGACATATTTATGCGAATCCTTGTTTTCAAACATGAACTTAATAAAATCAAGATATAGATCTCGACTCACCGATGAGCATCCTTATGATTGTTTGCTAACAGGATTATCGTCATACCCTCCTAATTATGAGGCAGTGGCCAATGATATGCATTGCCTCAGATCACATTGACATATTGATATTATATTTTTTTTATAATTGAAACGTTGCTTGAAAATGGCTTTATCCGTGTTTGGTGACTAGATCTGAATCGCCGGGTATGCTTGAAAATGGCTTTATCCGTGTTTGGTGACCAGATCTGAATCGCCAGGTACTTCCCAACCTTCCTATTCGCCACCTCCTTCCCCTCCCCACTACCTTCAGCCTCACAACATACCCCGATTGGGGATTCCATGGTGTCACTGGCTCCAGACGGGAGCAGTTGAGATTTTTGTGCGGTATACCCGGTAAAAAAAAACTCCACACAGGAGGCCCTTAAGAAAACGATTTCCCTCAAGGCCTATGTCATCTAAGATGCTGTGTGGAGGGTCTTTTTGAGGAGAAGAGGGAGTTAACATTGGTCTTGAAGAGACCCATGTTGTAGGAAGGGGAAACAGAGGTCGGCAAATCGTTCCATAGCCGAGCTGTTGAGCACAAGAACGAGTCGAAGAAGCGACCAGTTCTCATGTGACAAATGTCAACCGTGTACATATGTTGGGCACGGGTTTGGCGTGTTTCCCGACTATGCACCGGTGCCGAAGGGATCAATGATGCTAGTTTCTTGGAGCATCTTCCATTGAAATACCGGTAGAACAAGGATAGCATTCCTACCTGACGCCTGTGCCCTAAAGATTGCAATCCATCTGTTAAAATGGGAGAATTTATCAATCAATCGGATCGCCCGCTTCTGCACAGAATCGAGGTTATTTTTCAGATATTTTGGAGCTCCAGACCAGAGGTGGCTGCCAAATTCAACTGTGGGGCGGACTTGCGATTTGTACAAGGCTAGCAGTTGTGTACTATTAAAGTATCTGCGGGCCTTGTACAGTACGCCCAGTTTTTGAGAGGCTAGCTTTACTCTGGCTTCGATAGAGCCCCCAAATCTGAGCTGGTCACTTAGAGTTACATCGAGCATATCAATGGAGGGCCTGTTCGGAAGGTTGCTTCCGTTGAAGGAGACGAGATTTTCATTGCGATTGCGAGACGTAATAATACATTAAATACATTTCTCTGTGTGTATGCAATTTGAATAATAATTTTATTATTTTGAAACATTTTTGTTTATTATTTATTAATAAATTATGGGAAAATGAGAAGTTATGGGAGGAGTTTGTCGATTAAAAATATGTGGTGCCCGCCACCCTACCGATATTTTAGAATGTGCTCTAGAGTACAAAAAGGTTGGGAACCCCTGCGCTACAGCATAGCGTTTACATTACCAAGTTGGAAATTTGAAACGAGCGCTTACCATGCGCTTATCACATATATGATCAGGAATCATTGGTTAACGTTTGTCAGATAAAGGGGTTTGTTTTACCTACCAGAATCAGACGAAATTCTCGAGGGTAACTTGAATAAGTCATCACTGCCGGACGTCACACTTGCTTCTAAAATAAAGCATAATAATGTAATATTCGAAATAAAACAATTCATATTACGTAACGTAATATTCCGCATCACTATCGTTAATTGCTAAAACATTTCACAATAATAAGTAACGTAATGTTGGTATGTAATGAAAAATACCTAAGATTATTGTATATTATCAGTAATTATTATGTACATAGCTACCTGAATCTGAAGAGTTTGCAAATAGATCATCCAGTTTTTCCTCCATTTCATTAATTACGGCTCTTTTATCCTCTGAAATTGGCGAACTTTCACTTGTACTACATATATTTTTATCTATAAAATAACAAAACACATTAAAAATCATAAACATAATAAAACAATAAGCATAATTATCATACTTATGTGAAAATCAACAAGAATTATTATTAAAATATCAGTGAAAAGCGTTTTTATAGAAATCATAACCTAAAATGTAATTTTACCTAAAAAAACATTTGGTAAATATCGGTTCGGACTGGCCACGATTATTACGAATAATTTTTAGAAAAACACTTTAGATTCGCCTTAATTACTTAAAAAGGAAACTTTTTATTATATAATAAAAATTATTCGTAATAAGCGTGGCCAGTCCGAACCGATAATCACCAAACATTTTTGGTATGTCATTGATTGTAATAATTCATTATGCAACACAATATTTAAGGTTATATGATAAAATCTTACCGTTAATTGAAGAATCCATTGATATTGCAATAATGGTACCTTCGCCAGCGCGACATTTTATAAAATGCGAAAGGAAAGGATTCATATGATCCACATTGATCCACATCCACACACGAATCGGCGGCGCCATAAATATACCAAATACCAATCTAGCGCAAATATCAACTAAATCACCGAGACAGTGTTGCCAACTTTATTTTGACCAATTCACTACCGTAACCCATCAGAAAACAACTAAATTTGGCTATCCCTCAAACCACCGTATTATGCCAGTAAGTTAATACCTAAATATTATTTTTTTACAGTGACTACCGCACAAGAGTCCCAACTGTTCCCGTCTGGAGCCAGTGAGACTATGGCATTCCCGGTATGTTATGAGGCTGAAGGTAATGGATAGGGGAAGGAGGTGGGGAAGATGAAGGTTGGGAAGTACCTGGCTATTCGGATCTGGTCACTAAACACGGCCAAAGCCATTTTCAAGCAACGTTTCAATTCTGAATGGTGGTCTTACACCAGGGTAATACTGAGAGTATCTTCCACTCTGGAACGTGCCGCAAATATACTATATATTATTTTAAATGAATTAATTGTGAAATAACACAAATTAATCAAATAAAATTTGAGACCTGCGGATTGTGAGTCAATGGTCTTACTCCTGGACTATGTAGGCCGTATATTGTAATTTATTTTTAAATTATTGTTTATTTTTGTTCATAATATTTTTTATAAAATACACCCAAACAACAATAAAACACCTTTTTATTATCTACTACAATACAACTAGAGACAATGCCTTTGAAAAATAGTCACGCGTAAAGTAATTACCTAGGTACAGATCATTTTTTTAAATGAAAAACTCTAAACAAATTAATATAACTGTATGAAAAAACATATTAAATGAGTACCTAATATATTTCTGAAATTTTTAGAAAACCCTGTATAGATATCATCACATTACAACTGACTATGCTTTCGGAACGCAAAAGACAAATACATAATTACGAAGCAAATATTTTATTTATTAAAGAAAAACTACATAAATGTGTATTAAAATACGAAATAATATAAAACTTGTAATAAAAACAAAAACCATTAACACAAAATTAATAACGATATTATAAAAGCAATTCGTAAATCAATCTTCAATTTTAAAAAAGGGCGCGAATAGCCGGTAAATATTATAATATAATGTCTGTTCTTCTAACAGTCCACCGCGAGCGCTCGACAGTCTGGCTACCTATGTAGGAATACAACATATTATAACATTCCGGCAAACATATAACATATCGCAAAAAGATTCAATCTGACTTAGCAATGTCATGCGATAATAGATTTTGAGGAATTTAACCATTGAGTTTGCGTTTTTTATCAGTAAATATTCATCCATACTTAGAACATCAATTGGGTACACTTTTTATCGCATCTATAACATCACGGCATGCGACGTTGCCGGATGTTCTCGTCATACAATATCATTCAAACTCCAAGTCGTTTATCAATGCTTTGCGATATTGAACTCAATGGTTAAATTCCTCAAAATCTATTATCGCATGACATTGCTATGTCAGATTGAATCTTTTGCGATATGTTATATGTTTGCCGGTATGTTATGTTGTATTCTATCTACATAGGTAGCTACTGTCAAGCGCTCGCTGTGGACTGTTAGTTGTTTTAGAAGAACAGACATTATATTATACGAGTAATATTTAGCGGCTATTCGCGCGCTTTTTTAAAATTGAAGATTGATTTACGAATTGCTTTTATAATATCGTTATTAATTTTGTGTTAATTGTTTTTGTGTTTATTACAAGGTTGATATTATTACGTATTTTAATACACATTTATGTAGTTTTTTCTTTAATAAATAAAATATTTGCTACGTCATTCTGTATTTGTCTTTTGCGTTCTGAAAGCATAGTCAGTTGTAATGTAATGATATCTATACAGGGTTTTCTAAAAATTTCAGAAATATATTAGGTACTCATGTAATATGTTTTTTCATACAGTTATATTATTTTTTTAAAATGTTTTTTTAGTAGAACGTAATTTTTATAATGGATTATATTATCATATTTAAGAAATCTAACAAGTTTTTCATTTTAAAAAATGTTCTGTACCTAGGTAATTACTTTACGCGTGACAATTTTTCAAAAGCATTGTCTCTAGTTGTATTGAAGTAATTAAAATATGTTTTATTGTTGTTTTGGTGTATTTTATAAAAAAAAGTTATGAACAAAAATAAACAATAATTTAAAAATAAATTACAATATACGGCCTACATAGTCCAGGAGTGAGACCCTTGACTCGCAAACCGCAGGTCTCAAATTTTATTTGATTAATTTGTGTTATTTCACAATTAATTCATTTAAAATAATAAATAGTATATTTGCGGCACGTTCCAGAGTGGAAGATACTATCAATATCGCCCTGGTGTAAGTAAGACCACCATTCAAAATTGAAACGTTGCTTGAAAATGGCTTTGGCCGTGTTTGGTGTCCAGATCTGAATCGCCAGGTACTTCCCAACCTTCCTCTTCCCCACCCCCTTCCCCTCCCCACTACCTTCAGCCTCACAACATACCCCAATTGGGGATTCCATGGTGTCACTGGCTCCAGACGGGAGCAGTTGAGATTCTTGTGCGGTATTCACTGTAAAAAAAACTCCACACAGGAGGCCCTTAAGAAAACGATTTCCCTCAAGGCCTATGTCATCTAATATGCTGTGTGGAGGGTCTTTTTGAGGAGAAGAGGGAGTCAACATTGGTCTTGAAGAGACCCATGTTGTAGAAAGGGGAAAACCCAGAGGCCGGCAAATCGTTCCATAGCCGAGCTGTTGAGCACAAAAACGAATCGAAGAAGCGACCAGTTCTCATGATTTTGAATTTGATTTTGAATTTGATTTTAGATTTGATTTTGGATTTAGGGTAGGGTTCAAAAATCTTGATTATTTTGTTTTTACATGAATATCGCACAACGTAGTGGATAGGGGAAGGAGATAGGGAAGAGGAAGGTTGGGAAGTTCCTGACTATTCAGATCTGGTCACCAAACACGGCTAAAGCCATATCACGCAACATTTCAATTCTGAATGGTGGTCTTACACCAGGGCGATACTGAGAGTATCTTCCACTCTGGAAAGTGCTGCAAATATAAAATATATGTATTATTTTTACTAAATAAATTGTCAAATAACACAAATTATAATCCCGCGACCTTCGGAGTGCGAGTCAAGAGCCTTACCGCTGGACTACGCCGATAAATATACAATAGACTAATCATACCTAAGATGACTTGAATAAGGACTAATTGTAAACGAGGTATTCCAATTTGGGAAGCGGGTATGGGTACCGCCGCCCCGGGAACCATTTCTGTATAACCAACACCTCTGCAAGCAGTTTGCTACGTTTGGTGACTAAGCAGGGGTGCCCGGGTTCATGGTATCAGGTTTGTCCAGGACGTGGCGGCGGATAGGTCTGCCCTGCTGCGTGGCGGGCCGGATAAGAGAGTTTGGTTGAGGGAGGCCTTTTGTCCTTTCCAGCCGGACTCTCTCGACCCATCGCCTTGCACCGCATTTGGAGGGATGGAATTTTAGGTTCGTCACTCCTAGACACATTGACCCCAGATTCCTATCCACCCCACATACCTTTTTCCTTCCCAGAACTTCCTATCCTTCCCTTCCTTAAAAAGACCCTCCACACAGCATCCCCTTAGATGACATAGGCCCTGAGGGAAATTATTTTTCTCAGGGCCTCCTATGTGGAGCTACTGTAAAAAAAATGAGATTGCGAACTTCGACTACGAATCCGGAGGTCGCGGGTGAGAGATATATGAATCCATCTCTCCCACTGCATTGCAAGGCGATGGGTTGAAAGAGATTACACATCTGCCCTGATGATGGACACTGCAACGCTGTCCGAAACTTTGGCTAAAGAAGGAGGTATACACGGCATAATACCCCAAAAACTAATAACAAAAATACTTATGGCCGTGAAAATCTAAAATCACCTCTGCGATAGGTCACCCCAAGTCGTTCGCTACGTTTGGTGACTTAGCAGGGGTGCCCGGGTTCATGGGGTGAGGATTATCCGGGTCTTGGCGGCGGATGCATCTCTGCCCACCAGCTGCATGGCAGGATGGATTGGGAGAGAGTGTTGAGGGAGTCCCTTTGATTTCTCCAGCCGTACTCTCTCGGAACATAGCCTTTCACCGCAGTGGGAGGGATAGATTCCTGGACACACTGACTCCCAGATTCCTACCTACCCTTCATCCCTTTTCCTTTTCAGAACTTGCTCTCCTTCCTTTCCTAAAAAGACCCTTCACACAGCATCCCCAAAGATGACATAGGCCCTGTGGGAAATTATTTTCCTCAGGGCCTCCTGTGTTGACCTAATGTAAAAAAAACAGTCTATCCCGATCCGTCCTGCCATGCAGCTGGTGGGTAGACGCATCCGCCAACAAGACCCGGACAAACCTCATCCCATGAACCCGGACACCCCTGCTAAGTCACCAAACATAGCTTACCACTTGGAGTGACCTATGGCCAGGGCTGGGCAGTATTTGAAAAACTTGTAATTGAAATACGTATTTGAAATACAATAATATACAAATACAATGTATTTGGTAATTGGTATTTCAATTACCTGCTGCTGAGGTATTTTGTAATTTGTATTTCAAATACTTAAGGCTTCAAAATACATTTTCAAATACATTTAGTGATTTTAATAATGATAATTAAAAATAACCACACATAGATAATACATAGACTAAAAACGCTAGAATCCTGTACCTACTATTGTCCTTTGCTATAGGACTCTTTATTAATGATTATTTGTAGTTCTCTTAGGGGGCATACATTAATTATGTGAGCTCAAAAAAGGAGGGGGGGGGGGTCCAGCAAAATCTCACGGTACTTGAAAAGAATAAACGAAGTGGTCCAAATTATCTCACCAAGGGGCGGGGGGAGTCTAGTTTGGAAGAAAAACTGCTCACCTAATTAATGTATGCCCCCTTATAATTGCTTTATAATGTACTGTACTATATTTTTTTTTACTTCATGCTAGTTATTATTATTGTCCTGTGCTATAATAGCACTGTTATTGTACATTTTGTATCATACTTGTCATTGCTTTGTATGGTACACTCTTGTATCATAGTATTAGATTTTTTTTTCATTAACTCCACACAGGAGGCCCTGAGGAAAATAATTTCCCTCAGGGCCTATGTCATCTGGGATGCTGTGTGGAGGGTCTTTTTGAGGAGAGAAAGGAATGAACATTGGTCTTGAAGAGACCCATGTTGTAGGAAGGAGGAAACACAGAGGCCGGCAATCATTCCACAGCCGAGCTGTTGAACACAAGAACGAGTCGAAGAAATGACCCGTTCTCATGTGACAAATGTCAACCGTGTACAATGTGTTTCCCGACTATGCACCGGTGCCGAAAGGATCAATGATGCTAGTTCCTCGGAGCATCTTCCATTGTAATACCGGTAGAACCAGGATAGCATTCCAACTCGACGCCTGTGCTCTAAAGATTGCAATCCGTCTTTTAAGATGGGAGAATCTATTAAACGGACCGCCCGTTTCTGCATAGAGTCGAGGGTATTTTTCAGGTATTTTGGAGCTCCAGACCAGAGGTGGCTGCCAAATTCAACCGTGGGGCGCACTTGTGATTTGTACAGGGTTAGCAGTTGTGTACTATTAAAGTATCTGCGGGCCTTGTACAGTACGCCCAGTTTTTGATCGAGCACTATTGGAATAATTAAATAATGGACTGAATACTAGAAATAAAATATTGGACTGAATACTAGAATGTTTTTAAGTTAACTACTGTAGAGCGCACTTGAAGTGAAATAACACAAAACTTCGCTACACAAATGTCATCCATTTATATATAAAAATGAATCCTTGTTTCCCTTGGTCACGCCATAACTTCAAAATGACTTTACCTATTTCATTCATTTTTTTAAAGTTTTCTTATACTTTTAGAAGGTTCTTACGGAAAGAAAAATTAAGAAAATTACGCAGAAAATGGGATAATTTCAGAAAACTTAACGACTATTTTAACTACGCACGTTTGACAGTTCGCGCGTTAGATGAAAATAAATTTAGCAGGCAGCTGTTTTTTTGTAACCAAAGAATTTTCATTGGATTTTTAAAATTATAGATATTTTAAATAGGTACCTATGTTAGGTACCAGATTTTATTGATTGTTTTTATAATATAGAAAAATGTTCTGGGACTAAATATATGGAACGCGGGAGGGGTTGGCGGGATGGGGGAGCGGAAGAGGGGAGAGGGTAGGCAGGGAAGGTGTACGGGGAATGCAAGAGGGTAAAGGGAAGCGGTAGGGGAACGGGGACGCACGGGAAAGGACATGCAGGGAGAAACAATTTATTTCTTTGAATATTGCAGTGCAACGCATACCGGGAACCAGCTAGTGTTATTATAATAATAATTATTATAATCTAACACCTAAGTCCTATACCACAAATCTTTACAAGTGGAGCGGAGACGAGATGTGTGTCCTTAGCAATATGATTAGTCAATTTTAGCACGTCTCTGTTTCACTATGCTCTGCTTTGCTTCAATGGAAACGCACTCTTAGATATGGGCACTTACGACAATTTATTGCAACCAAAGGTTCTACCTAAACCAAATGTATTTTGTAATTTGTATTTTGTATTTTGTATTTGAAATTTAAAAATGGTTAAAATACTGTATTTTGTATTTCAAATACACGACTTGAAAGTATTTTGTATTTCGTATTTTAAATACATGCGAAAAAGTATTTTGTAATTTGTATTTTAATTACAGTAATGCATGTATTTTGCCCAGCCCTGCCTCTATGGCAAAGGTGTTGGTTATCCAATAATGGTTCTCGGGGCGGCGGTACACATATCCGCCTCCCAGATGAATATTACCACCTAATCTAAACAAGTTAGCAATTAAAACCGAAAACCCAATTTAAGACTATTTATACAATGTAGACTTAAACCACCTGTACAATGTTGGAGTTCATTTTTACAAATTCCTTCAACCAATTAAACAATAATGATTGTCTCTTTCTGATATATTTTTATTTCACACGACAAACAGAGACGGGTATAATTGGAGTGATGTTTCTAAAAATGGTAAATTCAATATTTTACCGGAAATGTCCCAGACGGAATCATCTAGTACCGGCACGCAAATATTTAAGCATTGTAAAAAGATCATATGAAATGCAAAGTGTAAGCGAACGGGATGTAGTCCTTTCCATTAATAACTTAGAAATTGCTTATTATTGCTTGAATTGTCAAGTTACGCCAACGCCCATTTTCAACTTAAGTAAAGTAAAAAAGTAAAAGCGATATTAAGGAAGCTAGCGTGATTCAATTATTATGACACTTCCCTTTTTATTAAAATGCAACTATTACCGATCCGCTACCAGTCCGTGGAATCTTCAGTTTGTAGGCACGGGGTAACGCTATGCGATGCGTGGCGGAGAGGGGGAGGGCTACAGATACTTTGCCGGAATTTGATAGAAATTATTTTATATTAAAAAAACTAGCAATGCAATATACAGTTTTAAAAACAGATCGATAAGCAAATAGTTTTTCTATGATTACCAAAATTATTGAGTATATGGTGTAAAAGACAACTGAGATACAGAGTAAAACTGTTCTTAGTGTAATTATATTACCCCGGTCTAAAAAACTATCGAAAGAAGCGAAGCTAGCCGTCCATAATGGAGTGCTGGTACCTACCCTAATGCTTCGCTGTGAGGCTCGGAACTGGTAGAGAAATGATGAAAGTAGACCGAAATGAATAATAATGATCCGCACATAATGTAAGCCTGATGTAAGCGTAACGAGTAAGATTAAGAAAGAGACGCTTAGATTGGTTGGGCATGTAAAGCAAATGAACGAGAAAAATAGTGTAAGGAGAATATATGATGACGCAAATGTGAATGCTAGAAGAAGTCGGGGACGCCCGAGGAAGACATGGCACGACCAAGTGAATCAGATACTTGAGTCGAGCCATTTCAAGAGTCAGAATAATAAAAGAGCATGTATGAGACGAAGTATGCATGTGAACGAGGCAAGGAGTGTGTGCCAAGATCGAGTTGTTTGGCGGTCCGTCTCTATTTGTAAATTGTAAAATATGATAGCAACTAAGTATAATAATAATTTAATAATGAGCAAAATTAAGAAAGGGACCCTCAGATGGTTTGGGCACGTAGAGCGAATGAGCGAAGAAAGTAGTGTAAAAAGAATATATGATGCAAATGTGAATGGTAGAAGAAGTCGGGGACGCCCGAGGAAGACATGGCACGATCAAGTGAATCAGATACTTGAGACGGGCCATGTCAAAAGTCAGAATAATAGAAGAGTATGTATGAGACGACCATCACGCCGTTTCCCCGCAGGGGTAGGCAGAGAGGACGGACCGCCAAACAACTCGGTCTTGGCACACACTCTTTGCCTCACTCACATTCATACATCGTCTCAAACATTCTCTTCTATTATTCTGACTTTTGACATGACCCGACTCAAGTATCTGATTCACTTGATCGTGCCATGTCTTCCTCGGGCGTCCCCGACTTCTTCTAAGAGTATTATAATTGCTCTTGAAAAGAGAAACTTCTTCGCGGCCTATTTCATACAAAATTTAGTTCTGGATTTACGGTTAAGATACCAAATTATTTCATTACAGAACTTCCTCTTCTTCCTTTCCCTAAAAAAAACCCTCCACACAGCATCCCCAAAGATGACAAAGACACTGAGGGATTTTTTATCAGGTGTGGTGCTAATGCGAGAAAAAATACAATTTAACCAATTAATATTATTTGGCGGTCCGTCTCTATTTGTAAATTGTAAAATATGATAGCAACTAAGTATAATAATAATAATTTAATAATGAGCAAAATTAAGAAAGGGACCCTCAGATGGTTTGGGCACGTAGAGCGAATGAGCGAAGAAAGTAGTGTAAAAAGAATATATGATGCAAATGTGAATGGTAGAAGAAGTCGGGGACGCCCGAGGAAGACATGGCACGATCAAGTGAATCAGATACTTGAGTCGGGCCGTGTCAAAAGTCAGAATAATAGAAGAGAATGTATGATACGATGTATGAATGTGAGTGAGGCAAAGAGTGTGTGCCAAGACCGAGTTGTTTGGCGGTCCGTCCTCTCTGCCTACCCCTGCGGGAAACGGCGTGATGGTTAGTTAGTTAGTTTCTTTTAGATCGATTTTATCCATATAGATCGGAGGTGACAACTTAAAGAAACGTACGAATCAATGAATAAAGTAAATTATGTAATATATTTCTAATAAGTTTATTCATAATTTTTCGAAAACACTAGTAAAACTAAGATAAAATAATTATGTAGCACATAAAAGAAACTACACCAATATGTATTTAAATACCTAATTTTATTTATGATAATAATAAAATAAACCTTAACACAAAAAAAAAACAACCGTAAACACCAAATAAATAACAATATTAATTAGCAAATCATACTACAATTTAAAAAAAACGCGCCAATAATCAAAAACGGCCGCTAGAAATGATAAATATGTGTGAATAATCAACAAGCAACATCCAAACTGTTCTGTCAACCTACCTACATATGTGACTATATTGGTAACATTAAACTTGGCAACGTAGCTTGATGCGGTAAGTGTGTTCTTAAAATAGATCAAGGAATGCACGTTATTTTAAGATATATTTTTTTAATAAATAAACATAATTTTTGATTACATATTATAGCTGACCATATTTTAAACAAAATTTAAAAGACAGCATGTTGGTACTTCATCTACGTAAGTATATATTACATGCGAAAGAATGAGCAACTTAAGTGGCTTCTTCTAAGATGAGCCACAAAATGTGGTATGACATAAATATATATATATATATATATATATATATATATATTGCATTTAAAATCCAGTAAAAATATCAGTGACACCTCGTCAATACCGATAAAATAAGTTTAGCGTATTTTAGTTCTATTTGTTTCAATACAAAATAATTTATAACATTTTTAATTATAAATCATTTTATGAATCCATCCCTCCCACTGCGGTGTAAGGCGATGTTCCGAGAGAGTTCTGCTGGAGAGGTCAAAACTTAACCAGTCTCTCCCGATCCAGCCTGCCACGCACTAGGTAGGCAAGCGCACTAGGTAGGCAAGCCCTCCGCACAGCATCTCAGATGACATGGCCCTGAGGGAAATTATTTTCCTCAGGGCCTCCTGTATGGATTTAATGTAAAAAAAAGCCCAACTGGACCAACCTAACCCCTTGAACCCGGGCGCCCCTGCAAGTATTTTAGTTTTTTCCTCATTACAATGACAGCTGTTTCAAAGTCGAGTTTGAAAATGGTCTTGAACGCTGAAAACAGCTCTCACAATAAAAAAATAAAAAAGTAAAATACTTTCAGAACTTAATAATAGCATTATTAACATTAAATTAAAAAAAAATTTAAATGTAGATCTACGAGTTAAACATAAAACAATTAACAATCGAATAAATGGTTCCCGGGGTGACAGTATCCATATCCGCCTCCTAAATTGAAATTTAATCAAATTGGGGAGGCGGGAAGTACCGCACCAGAATCATTTATTGGATAACAAACACTTCTGCCATAAGTCACCCCAAGTGGTTCGCTACGTTTGGTGATTTAGTAGGGGTGCCCGGATTCATGGGGAGAGGTTTGTCTAAGTCTTGGCGGCGGTTGACCTGGATACACTGAACCCCAGTTTCCTACCCACCCCTCAAACCTTTATCGTTTCCAGAACTCACCTCTCCTTCCTTTCCTTAAAAAAATCCTCCACACAGCATTCCCAAAGATGACAAGTGAAATAATTTTCCTTAAGGCCTCCTGAGTGGAGTTCATGTAAAATAAAGTTCAATGGTTAATTAATCAATCGCCCATCATTGTACTAGGGCATTGTACTTGCTGAGAATGAATTTTCACAAGGGGTTTTTTCACACAAAAACTAATTATAGTGCGTAATTCAGTCTGGCGGATGCGGCGAGATAATAAATTATTGCAATAAATAAACAAACAAACAAGCTCCATCGCGAACAATGCCACGCCGAGACTAAGCGTCACAGAGGGTGCATCGTGGTGGGGATTTGGCAAGGGGAAACCAGGCTACACGCCAGTGTTAAAAGATTGCGCGTAAAGTCGTTTTCGCGACTGCAGCACATTGGAGACCTTATTTTACGGACAGCCCTTGTACAAGTAACATTTTTTACTTAAAATGACGGATGAAGTAGATATTCGAATATTATCAGGTTGTTCGTTTGAGAAAAAGAAACGTATTTTCAAAATATTGACATTAGATTTGTAATTATTCATTTTGCAAAGTTTGTACTTAAAAAAAAACTCCATTCTATTACAATTAAATGCGTTCTTCGCTCCAATTTGGCTACGTCTTCACAATTTATCGAGATCATTATCCAAAACAACATTCACGAAATGCCCACAAGCAACTTTTACCTATAAACGGACATTGGCCATCGCTAACAGACTAGCTCACCAACTCGAATAACTGCACGAAAAAAACAACAGGTATATCTGTTTTTATAATTCAGGTCACTTTCCCGCCGGTGTACGAATGTTACCACTTTATAAAACACATTCATTGCCAATCGTTGTTTCGTTAAATCAAAATCGAAAATAAATGTTATTTTCATTATCGCGAAGACTCACGGAAACGGTGCCGTGATGGCAAAAAAACATACGTTCCTTATCGATATAATGCTGCAGCTCCTTTTTACTTATTAAATAATGGTGAGATAATAGATGACATACACAAAATACGTACGTCTGTTTCTTTTCCTTAATTTATACGAATACCTCACAAGCGTTTTAGCTGCTTCAGAGGTCTTACACCAGGGCGATACTGAGAGTATTTTCCACTCTGGAACGTGCCGCAAATATACTATATATTATTTTTAATTTAATTAATTGTGAAATAACACAAAAAATCAAATAAAATTTATTTGCTCACTCCGAGATTTGATCCCACGACCTTCGGATTGCGAGTCAAGAACCTTACCCCTCGACCACGCCGGCCGTCACTCCTTGGAGGATGCAGATATATCTTATTACGACTCGGCCTAGGTGACGGGAATTGCGTTTCATTTTCTTTATACGTGTGAGGGAAATGTACGATAATGATTTTTTATTTTTTTTTTTTTATTTGTAATAATAAAGACAAGGTAAATACAATATGACAGGAAAAATAAAAATATTTTTACAGAAAAAGAAAAGTCCCAATAAACTACTTTTTAGTAGTTTGTCAATGGGTGCTTTTACTTTGAGGATTTAAATAAACTTATTTTACTTTATTTTGCAGTTACAATTTTTGTGCTACTGTCTAATACAAATTTTTTCTTTCGGCGAGCCAATTCTTCAACATAATATTTGTTTTACCATTTGTACATTTTTTTTATTTCAGCAGGTAACATATTCAATAAATTTGGTATCATGTAGTCCAGCGTTCTTTGTCCATATTTGTTCAAGTGCTTAGGTACAATTAGTCCTTCATTTAGCGTAAAACGGGTATTGTAAATGTGATCCAATTTATGTATGTATATAGGGCTATTCATATGCTGAGATATAATTTTATACCACAGAATTGCTCTTACTGAGAGAATTTTGAGATTCTGGTAAAAGTACGGAACATTATGTCTTTGTTCGTATAAACTTTTATGCGCTAATAATTTAACTAATGATTTTTGAACCGATTGAACATGATTTACATTTGTGTTACAGGAAAGTCCCCAGGCTGTAATTCCATACCTTATAATAGATTCAGCTAATGATAAATAAATTATTCGAAGTGTGCATATTGGAACATAGAATTTTAATTTATATAATCTGCTAACAATAGATCTGAGTCGTTCACAGACTTTATTTATTTGTGAATCCCATTTGAAAAAACAGTCAATAATAACTCCTAAATAAACATATTCTTTAACCAGTTCAATATTTTCACATGTGCACAATGTAGAGATACCGACATGTAAGCAATCTGAAGTGTGTGTTTTAATTTCAGGTGTAATAATATTTGCCTTAGCATTGGGTGATCTAATGTGTATCAATTTAGTTTTTTTTGCATTTATAATTAAACCAGAGTCATGAGACCATTTCAAAAGTTCAATGTAATCTTCTTGTAAGAGTTTAATACATAATTGCAGATCACTGCATGAAATTACCAATGCAGTATCATCCGCGTACACAAAGTGTTTTACATGTTTAAAAATGTACTTAATAAAAGATACATAAATGATATATAAAATTGGACCTAATATGGAACCTTGAGGAACGCCTGCTAAAATTCTTCTTTTTTTACTTAAGGTGTTCAATAGCTTTATTTTCATGCATCGGTTGTTCAAGTAATTTTCAAAGAGTTTTAGAAGTCTTCCTCTTATTCCTATGATTTCTAGTATTTGCAATAATTTTCTATGATTAATAGTGTCAAATGCCTTGGAATAATCTATGAATAAAACTAATACATGATTTTTACTATTCAATTCATTATTTATTAAACTGGCAAATTTTTGAAGTAGCATTTCAGTGCCTTTTTTTTTTGGAAGCCATATTGATTGGTATCAATAATCGAAAAATCTTCTAAATATTTGATTAATTTCAGCTGAATGTATTTTTCTAAAATTTTTTCAAGTGATGGCAAAATACTAATCGGCCTATAATTACTCAGTAGAGTGTGATCACCTCCTTTATAAATAGGTCTGATAATACTGCATTTTAAGTCATCTGGAATTTTGGCTTCAAGTAAGATTCTATTTACAAAATGAGCTATAATTGGAGCTAATATTATTATGTGTTTTTTAATATCGCACATTCTGATATTATCAATTCCAGGAGAAGAGTTTTTAAGTTGCCTCACAATGCTTTCTATATCAACAGTTTTGGCCCTTGGTAGGTACATGCTTTGAGGCATCTCCTCTGGTTCAAAAACAGTTGTCTTGTAATCACATTTGTGTAACATATTGCAGACGCTGTCGGAGAAATAATTAACAAAATCATTGGTTACATTTTCTTTGGTCCGATCTTTCATCAGATATTTGGAGGCAATTTGGTCACAATCATTTTTACATTTCTTTCCTAAAATTTGATTACACTCATCCCAAGTCTTTTTTGAGTCTTGAAATAGATTTTTGAATTTATCATTATAGTATGAGGTTTTTAATTTTATTAACAATTTATTTAAAACATTTCTAAAACTTTTATATTCTTTTTCATAGTATTTGTTTGTTGGAGTATTTTTCCAACTTTTATATAAATAATCTCGTTTTTTAATTTTATATAGTGTATCATTAGATATCCAATCATTTATAGCATAAGGCCGGGTTTTACATTTTTTGCTTATCTTAATTGTGCTGTTTTTATACAAGTCATCAAAATAACTTTTAATTTTTAAATAAATAACAGAACAATCGGTTTCCTGTAGAAGCGATTTTCAATCATAATTACAAATATGTTTATCGATCATTTTTTGTGAAAGAATTTGAATGTTATAAGTATCTTTAGAGTCGAAATTATCTACCGTGTTATAGTGTATACTAATAGCTGTTGTGTGGTGGTCGGCAATGTTATAATCACACACGCATGCTGAGATTGTACTGCTTACTCCATTGGGTAACTTTCCGCTTAATCGGACAAAAAAGTGATCTATACATGAGCTGATAATTTTCTCTTGAACTATTACCTCCCTTGTAACACTATTTATACATTTTTTTAAATAGTTATTTGTGAGGATATTTTCATAATTTATAATGATAGCATCATTTTTATCTAATAAATTTAAATTTACATCGCCGAAAAATATTACACTTTCATTTGATTTAATATTGTTTTCAAACACCATGGATATTTCTGACAAAAATGCTTGCTTATTTAGATTTGGGGGTCGGTATATTGCTAAGACATTTAAAGTGTTGTTATTTGGAAGTGTCAATATTCCAAAAACATTCTCAAAATATTTAGTGTCCAGAAATATTTGCGAAAAGGAAAGGTTATTTTTTACAAATAACAAAATGCCTCCACCAGTTTTATGGTTTCTGCAATAGTGATACGAATTGAATCCGGGGATATCATAAAGATTCACAAGTTCACTACGAATTGCAGTTTCGCAAAGCATGAGTACGTCAATGTGATTTAAACAGTCTTTAAAATAAACATGGAATAGGTCCCAGTACTTACAAATTGATCTTAAGTTTAGTTCCACAAAATTAAGTTTATTATTTTCACATTTCATTGTATTTTGTTTTCTGAACCATTCACACAGGTCATTAACCTTACAAAAATTTATATCACTGTCATCATCAATATAACTAAAAGACATAATGTTTGTGAATAAAGTACTTAATAATTAAAATATTCGTATACATTTTTTTCCCTGGCATTGGCATCTCATGTTGATACATGCATTTATTACAACTATTTGTTAAATTTGAATTTGATTTTAAATGAAATGATAAATAAGTTCGCAGCAATAATAATAATGAACAATCATGATTCACTTCCAATAATGTTTCATAAATAATAATATCAAGGTTGACTTGAAATGGTTTTGGTAACAATATTGAAGAATAACCTGGCAATATATTTCTAGTGATAATGTTATAAATAAGATACATAGTATGTAGTGTTATAATGTTGTTTTGAGTATATAATATTCCACAATCGTTAACACTTTGAGAGTAGGCTAAAATTTCAGTGCTTTGTTTTTGTTTTAAAATTTTACATTAAAATATAATTAAATAGTTTTTCAATATTTCTGATGAATCTTTAACACTTTGATGGTAGGTTAATAATATTTTTATGATTTTTTTTTGGTTTAAAGTTTTACAGAAAATTATAACTAAAATTGTAGAGAGTTTCAGAAAACAAGCGTTTTTTATACAAACATATAAATATTGATTTTGAGTTTTTAATATTTGAGCAACCATGAGGGCTAACATTGTTAAGAAAATAAAAGTAGGTGCATACCTATTCATAATTTATACGCCCTTGTGCAATAGTCATCATTTTTTTTAAATACGGACAGTTTTTGCTGTTTGCTTTATGATTTGTACTGTTTGTAGACTTGAATGTGTTGTTTTGGAGATCACAATTTTTGCATTTTTCTTCTTTGTTTTTATTAGGGCAGTCTTTCCAAGGATGATCCATGGCGCAGTGTAGGCACGTGGCATTCTTGTCCTTATTTAGGCAGTTGACAGCTGAGTGACCAAATTTCAAGCAATGATAGCATTGCATAATTGGATTTGCGTCCTCCACCCGCACTCTGTAGTATCCAATATTTATTTTCTCTTTAGATATAAGATATTTCCTTAATTTACCACTGGTTTCTATTATGTAGTTCGTAAGATTATTTTGTGCTTTTGGTTTAAGCATTTTTACTAATTTAACGGTATTTTTATTTGGATTTTCATCCATTATGATTTTTATTCCATCGTTTTGGGTTTTAAATGATTCCATTATGTCTTCTTCTGATAAGTTGACTGGTAGGTTTCTTATGAATAATTTCGGATTCTTTTTTTCTAATTCTTTTGCGGTTAGGTTGTTTTTGAAAACCGTATTTATTTCGTCTGTAAGTTTTTTTTGAATGATCTTTATTAGGGCAAGAGATAATTAGTTTATTGTTTGATGCTTTTTGCACCCCATTAACTGCAATACCCAATTGCGATGTTTTAATTTTTTTAACTATCATATCTCGAATATCATCAGATGTTGAATTAGTATTTTCACTTGCAATTATTAGTGAGTACTTGGCCTCTGGTAAAGGTATTGAAAAGGTTGACTTATTATATGTTGTATTAATTGATTCTTTTTTTTCTTTTAAATAATTTTCAATTTTTTCTGAATGTTTTTCTTCATTTAATATCAGTTTATTTTGTAGCTCAATTATTTTCTCCTGTAATTGAAGTTTTTCCTTGCACCATATTTCTTCTAACTGGCATATATCTTGCTCTATGATAATTCTCTGCTTCGCCTCTTTGATACTTGAGCATTTTTTAATTTCGTTTTTAATAGAGTCAATTAGTCCTTGTACGTTCCGGTCCATAATGTGTTATTACTTTTATGCGGGCTGTCTGGCGAATAAAAACGTCAGTCAGCCTGCTAAATTTACAACAACAATATATTTAACTGTTTAGCACTGTATTTATCGGTTACTGTGTTTATCGTAATTTCTGGGCGTGCGATCTGCACGGCGACAGAAACTGAACTGGTTGGGGGTATGCAGACATACGTTCACCGTTTGTCTCATAGTCGACTGTTGTTATTTAGTGTGTAAGAAAGAGTTGCAGCATTATATGCTTAAGAACAAAAGCAAAACCATCAGCGCATTGACATTTGACATTTTTGAATTTTTGGAGTTCACTCACACTTCAATGTTATCATTTTAACTATATTCCATACTTTTAAAATTTTCGTCACGGCAAGTAGTATTGTAGTCTCTACGGAGACGTCACGGAGAGGTGTGTGAGAGAGATGCAAGAAAATTATGAATTTCTTGGAGGAAAAAGACCTACGTACATTGTGCATCTCATCTTTTGAAAGAGCGGCAGCATTATTGTGTTAAAGAACGTATGTTTGTTGCCTTTTTTATGCCGTTACGATACCGTTACCGTAAATCGTCACGGTGATTATAAAAGCGTCTGATGGTTGAAAGGAGCCTATTCTTTTTTTGGTAAGGTAATATTTTCTTTTCTAAGAGGAATGAGCGAGCACTGGACGTTATTGAAAGAAAAATTTTGAGGCGCATCTTCGGAACGTTTCTAGAAAATGGATTTTGGCGCAGACGCTATAACAATGAGCTCTATACTTTGTTTAAGGAGCTAAACGACGCAAAATTTATAAAATTGGGAAGACTTCGGTGGCTGGGTCATGTGGAGAGAATGACCGAGCATCAAGCACCAAAGTCCCTGCTGAACTCAAGACCAATAGGGCGAAGGAGCCTAGGAAGGCCAAGACTAAGATGGAGCGACAACGTCCTCAAAGACATATCTATCTTAGAGCTTCCAAACTGGAGAGAGCTGGCACAAAACCGAGATGAGTGGAGGAAGACTCTTGAGGAGGCCAAGACCCACCAGGGGTTGTAGAGCCAATAGTGATAATGATGATGATGAATATTTTCTTGTTAATTACATTCTTATTGGAAAAGTATAAACACAAAGGTAAAAAAAATCTAACATGGAAAATATGTTTTTGCTCTTGATGACTCAGAAATCATGTACATTTAGCACGATCTGCCTATACTGTCAGTCTTATTGTCTTCAGGAAAAATTAATTACGTTATTACGCCATTTTTTAATTTTTATTTTGTCAACTAATGTACAAGTTTGGTGGGTTTTTATAGGTTAGGCTAAGGTCACTAAATGCATTGGCATAGAACCAATATATTAAAATTAATCATCGACGTATCCTGTATCACTGAGATTTAGAGTAAATAATGAAGAGGCTCTTAAGCGAGTAGATAAACGAAAAATACCTTGGACAGATAGGGTAACTATCGAAAAGGTTCTTCAACGGATGGATTCATAAAACAGAACGCCCTCACTTGAAAAAAGCTGAGAAAGCAGCTGGTTATGACGGAGTTCTGCCAGACTTTCTGAAACATGCCACGGACAAAACTATAGATCGCAAAACTATTTACTGAAATTTTTAAAACTGACGAAATATCAAATATCTGGAAAAAGACTCAAATTTTTGCGATCTTTAAACCCAATAAGCTACCATCTGAACAACTACCGGCCCATCTCGCTTTTACCCCAAGGCATCAGGCTAATTTTGTCAGAAGATCAAAATATTTCCCCTTTGTAATAAAATCGACGATGAGACGATGAATGAATGTGAACGAGGCAAGGAGTGTGTGCCAAGATCGAGTTGTTTGGAGATCCGTCCTCTCTGCCTACCCCTGCGGGGAAACGGCGTGTTGGTTAGTTAGTTGTAATAAAATCTACATAAATGTAATATTTCTGAACGCATCCGAAAATTAAAAACTGTTTTCGAAAGTTGATGAAATACTCTTTAAAATTTTGTAATTCGAAAAAATCATATAATTTTTAAAATGCAAAAATTTTGATTGCAAACATAATAACATTTTAAGAATGGATCGCCTTATGTTTTTTTAACTAAAATTAGTAATGATGAAAAAAAATAAAAAAACGCACATAATTTATTAGACAACTTCGTCACATCTCTTTTTCGTCGTTTCGTGCAGAAATAATTAATAAAAAATTCCCAAAGTTTCATAATTTTTTTCATTCGCGGTCGGTATCTTTTGTTTCATAAAGATGATTTTTTTTTTAGAATATAAGGCTTAATGTTTTCTCCTTCTAACACCGTTTAGTTAGATCATATTTTTAACTGTAATAGTAACAGAGATACAACAATTTCTATGAGACCTATATGTTTTGTACCAAAAAGGGAACAAATTAGCCTGGGGTTTAAATACCGTGTACAAAACTCCTAAAGCGAGTTGTGCCCCGCAGACTTACTCCAATTCTAGAGAAAGTGATTCCACAAGAACAGGTTGGCTTAAATGCTGCGACCAGGTGTTAGCACCGACAACACACTTTGAATCAGGTTTCCAAAAATGGCTTAAGACTGCGCAGTGCGCAGCGTTCGTTGATCTCTCTGCGACCTACGACACGGTGTGGCACAAAGGTCTTCTTATCAAACTCTACGACACCATAGAGCAGCGGTCGTCACACTTTTCTAGCCAAGGGCCACATAAGACAATGTAAGGTATCTCCGCGGGCCGCACACTTATGAATTCGGGGGGAGGGGGGGTTGATGTTGTACCTTTTTGTTTAGCAAGTTAAAAAGGCAATTCTAAATTTAAGTATCGGGTTGCTACCTCCTTCCTTCTTGTATTCATGATATCGTCTTGTCAATTCTTAATAATAATAATAATGCACGTAAGATGATATTATTATATTTAATGTAATGGAATCTTTCAGTTCAATTTTTATCCACCTTCCCGAACTACTGAAATGTGAATTTTCGCATAAGTGATAAAAATGTTTGCAATACATACAATATTAAAAATTCAACCAATATTAAAGTTTACTTTGCTTTATTAGTACGTGATTAGCGTGTTTTTATGGTCTTTTTAGACCACTTTTTTTTTACCTGCCCACGCCCTCACTGTGCCATCTCAACGCACTCTAATTTTTTCTGGGTCTTCTACTGCCCCCCTGAAAGTCTCAAATGCCCGCAGGGGGGCGTTATGCGTTATTAAGGCGAGAACCTATGTCGTACACTATGCACGCGTTCAAAATCGACTTGGATGTAATGATGATTTTAGATTTTCATGGCCAAAATTGTTTTTGGTATTTATTGTTGGGGTATTATGCCGTGTTGCGCTACCTCCTCCTTTAGCCAACGTTTCGGACAGCGTTAGAGTGTCCATCATCAGGGCAGATGTGCCCAGATGATGCCCGGACACATCTGCCCTAATGATGGTCACTGTAACGCTGTCCGAAACGTTGGCTAAAGGAAGAGGTAGCGCAACATGGCAAACACCCCAAAAATAAATAACAAAAAAACTTAGAATGTGTTCAAAAACCAGCTGGGCGTTTTAACATCAAATGTCAATCAATTAAAATCAACGTTTTAAAATCACAAGGGAATACGTACATAAAATGTTTTTAAAAAATCAGGTTAGTATAATTGTAAATGAAAAAATATGTGTTTAAAAAAGAAAACGGCAGATATTTGTGTGGGCCGCAAAAACATCTGCCGCGGGCCGCAGTTTGACGACCACGGCGATAGAGTATGAAAACATACTCTTCTGACAGACAGCAAGTGCTAACTGGCCATGCCTTTACAGTTTTTCTAGGACAAATAGGCAGAAAAATACCCCTCAATAATGGCCTTGCCCAAGGCTCAGTTTTGCACCATCACTTTTTAAAACCTTTACCCGAGACCTTTCTCACATTGAATGCAGAAAATTGGTTTATGCAGGTGACATCGCCGTCACACACCTTTAAAGTAGCAGAATAGATCCTTTATTCTGATCCAAAGGCTGTGGAAAAATATTTCCTAAAATGGAAACTAATAATATTCCCTAAATTTTCAAAGCAATTGCGACTGCTTCCCATCTTAGCAATTCACAGGCAAACGTATTCAGTTTGATGGAAAAATATTTACCATGACCACGCTATCTTGGAGATACTTTAGAAAGGAGCTTGAACTACTGGCAACAAATGGAAACAGTGGGCAAAAAAACCAGGACAAGGCGAAACTTAGTCAATAAGTTAGTTGAGGGTGCACGCAAACACGCTCAGAACGGTATCCATTGCCCTGGTTCTATCAACAGCTGAATACTGTGCTCTAATAACGTGTAAGTGCATCAATTGGTTAATGTTCCTTCATAGCCGCTGTGCTTTTATGATGCGTAAATGGGGGCTTAAAGAGTCAGCGATGTGTGAATGCAGTGTGGTGCATACCACCGAACATGTCGTCAACGATTGCCTACTCCATTCATTCCCTGGCAGGATTGATGAGGCCCACAGAGCGCCGCCTGAGGCCCTAGACTGGCTCGCTAACCTAGATGTTCCCCTCTGACCCCCCCCCCCTCACCTTACGAAAGAAGAATAATAAAAATGGACATGGAAAGATAGTTTTAATGTGTTCTAAATTTTTAATTCATTCTGATATATTATAATGGTGTATTGCTGTTTAACCTCGTTTCTGACCTCGAAAAATAAATTAATTGTGTAAGTAAGGAAAAGGTTCATCGAATAGATTTAAAAAAAATACCATGAACCGATATGGTTACTAACGAAGAGTTCTTTAAGGAATAGATTAATAAAAATACCATAGATAGATATGGTAGGTAACAAACGAGCAGGTTCTTCAACGAATAGATAAAAAATTGTAAGTTACTTATATAAAAAAAGGTTATTGCAAGTTTAGTGAAAGATATATTTAGTGACTGGTATGAGTTGCAGAAGACATGGAGGTTGACTTGATGATCTCGAACCTCCGATAGAAGAGGCACCGGAAGAAGAAAAACAATGCAATAGTTCGTGTCTCTACTTTTTTATGACAATATCAGTAAAAAAATCGTCGACCCATAGAAAGACGTAAATACGAGTAAGTAAAAAAGAATGTTTTTGTTTGACCTTAAGAGTTCCTAAATCATTCATCCGATTCCGATGAAACTTTGGTGATTTGTTAAGTGCATGCCCGCAAAGGTTTCTATACATAATGGTGAGCTCTAGCGTTATGAAATAGGCCACTTGCATGTATTTCATAACGACTTGGAAAAAATCGAGTGGATAGATTTTTTTACTAAGATTACCAAAATGTTAGTAAAAATTTTTAGAAATGTACAGGTTTTTTTTTTTAAATAAATTAATCCATTATTTGGGTTCGTGACGTCACTACATTAAAATGTCCTGCCTCCAAAAATGTTCCTATTAATTTTGTAAAATTCCACACTGATTTATTTTTTTTATACGGCAACACTTTCAGGCGACTTTTTGAATTTGACATTTAACGTTCACTAGATTTATTGTTTGTTCTCTGCGAACTTATCATTTGGTTTGACTTTTTGACAGATGTTATGAAGAGAACCCCGTACATTTTAGTGTTTCAGAGGTATAATGGTAATAATATAATGGAAAACGTTATTTTTTTAAATGATTTTCGGCTATGTATCGTTTATTATCGTTTTTTCGCACCCGTAAAATTATGTCCCGTCTTTCCGGTTAATAAAAAAACATGGTCTGATTATTCGGATTTAAATTTTCAAAAAATCGCCATGGTTTCAAAATTACGATTAAAAAAAAATACAGAATGTCTTAGAATATTTGCCTAAACCGGATTTTTTTTTAAATGTAATGCAAGTGGCCTATTGTTTCCTGTAACAGTCATCCGATTGCGATGAATCTTTGATGAGTTGTTGTGTACAGGCTGGTGAAGATTTCTATATATATATATATTAGTGAGCTCTGCATTATGAAATTCGTATAAAAATATTACAAATGTGTGTATTTCATATAGTTTAGAGGCAGGGAGAGAAGGCGGGAGGGGGAGGGGAACGCCGGAAATGTTCTGAATTATTCGTGTACGCACCCAAAACACTTCAATAAAAAGAAATTTAAAAAAAAAATCGCGTGCGTTTCACACGCGGTAGAAGCGAAACTTTACGAAAAACAATCTGAACCATAATTTTAGTGTGGTCATAATAAAGCGGCCAATGAGCGCAGACCTTTTCGGCGTCATTTCCGTTTCATATCTCAACCAATATAATCAAAGCGGTCAATGAGCGAAGTTGGATGCTTCGCAGGTGCTGTGATGCGTCATTTCCGTTTCATCCTAATTCCAAATCACAACGAGGATCAAGAAGTTTTACTTCAAAAACTTTTTTTTGAGTGGCATTGCAACACACGCCTGTTATATTAATGTTGATTCTACTGGGAAATTGCCAATTGGAAGAGTGATGCAGGTTGTTATTATTTACCGCTAGTGATAAGGAAAGAGACATGGATTAACATTATTTCCTAACACTTTCACTGACGCTATTGGGCCACAAGACTACCATACCAGTTGTTAACTACCAGATTTACCAAGTGTCTGCAGTCTGCATAACCAGCCAGCAGCCGGTGTATAAAATGTTACGGTGGGATTCATTAGCTGGTTAAAGTTTAAAATAACCGGCTTGATGAACGAGTTCGGTGCTTTTTCATTACTAAGCTTTAAATTGAGGGTTCTAGAAAAAGGTAATAAGTAATAACAGGAAAGTATTTTAAGACGATGTATTTTGATATATTGGAGATATATACTTACGTTTAATTCTCGAAAAATAAAGAAATTGGGATATTTAAGGTATTTTTTATTTCATTTTTCCTTTGACGAATAATTTTTTTATTTCATTAATTTTTTTGCCGCGAAAACGACATTTTTTAATTTTTTTATATGAAAACCGCACAAGAGTCGCAACTGCTCCCGTCTGTAGTCAGTGGGACTATGGCATCCCCAATTGGGGTATGTTGTGAGGATGAAGGTAGTGAGGAGGGGAAGGAGACAGGGAAGATGAAGGTGGGGATGTACCTGGCTACTCAGATCTGGTCACCAAATACGACTAAAGCCATTTCAAGCAACGTTTCAATTCTGAATGGTGGTTTTACACCAGGGCGATTCTGAGAGTATCTTCCACTCTGGAACGTGCCGCAAATATAATATATAATATTTTAAATGAATAAATTGTGAAATAACACAAATTAATCAAATAAAATGTATTTGCCACGCCGGGATTCAATCCCGCGACCTTCGGAGTGCGAGTCAAGAGCCTTACCGCTAGACTACGCCGGCCGTCAAACATGTTCGTTTTTATTTGTGAATTCGGCGGCGATGACGCCACACCGGGCAACGTTGCAGACAACAGTCTTTTCAACCAGTAGCGGTTTCCACGTCATAATGACGTTGTAGCCAGTTGGAACCGTTTCGGAATGCGCGATTTTTCAAATCAATAACTACTAACCACTCGAGCGACAGCACGATTTTAAACTTATTCCTCCGATTGCTGGTGATTTTTTGGTGACTATTTTGAATATTTTCTGCCGACATTAAAAAAATCATACCTCCAAATTTTAATATGGAAAAAATCAAAAAAAAAATTTATGCATCTAGGGAAAATTTGACTAAAACTGGCAGCAAAGCAATCCGAGATATTTTAAATGGTGTCACATTGTGGCAAAAAGCCCTCCATTGGTTAATGAATGTATCAAAATTACAATTTTTATGCAGTGATCAGAATCAGAAAAATAAACTTTAAATCATCCACAAAATTTTAACGGCTCTTTTTTGTGTCCCTTTTCCGTTTCACCGAGTTTCAAATCACAACGGTTCTAACGAAGTTTTCAATTCAGAAAAATCATTATGTTCTGAATGGAAGTATTCTGAAAAAATCTATTTTTCTTTATTCTCGATTACAGACCTCCATAGTATACAAACTCTATCGAAGCGGATGTTCTAGTACTTGTAGCATTGTACGAATATATTATTTTTCCGACGTGATTCACCGTCGAATACCGAAGCCTTAATAAATGGCCATCAATTTTAGTTCCTGACCTACAAAGTAATTTTATTATCACATGATTACAACCGGTCGAGAGAAGATAGTGAAATCCGAGGTGTGCAAAATTTTTAACCAATTTTATGACATTTTTAAAATTTACATAATATCTAATCATATAATAGGTAAATACTGTATACAGAATTTCTTAACAGCTGAAGACATCCGTGGTAGTGGTCGTTACAACCAGAAAATCACTGGTTCAAATCCCGACGTGTGCAAATACTTTTATTTGAATAATTTGTGTTATTTCACAGTTAATTAATAAAAATTATTTTTAATATACTTGCGGCGGTCACCAGACAACTCACAATGAAATCAACGCAGAACCTCCTTTGGAAAGTCATCACAACACAAGTGATAAAAAAAATATATTAAAACATGTTAAATTGGTTACACTAGGTTAGGGTTTTGGGCTATTTCAAAAATATTTTTTTCATTGCTTTTAATGACTTTTCAAAGGTGTTGAGTTGACTTCCGTTGATTCTGGGTTGTCATGTTCTAGTCCTAGTGCAATCGACACTTTTCCAAAGTGTAGGATACTCTCAATCGAAGCTCGAAGAGTTAGCCTCTCAAAAACTGGGCGTACTGTACAGGGCCCACAGATACTTTAATACTACACAACTGCTAACGGGCGGTCCGTTTGACAGATTCTCCCATCTTATCAGACGGATTGCAATCCTTAGAGCATAGGCGTCGGGTGAGAATGCTATCCTTGTTCTACCGGTATTACAATGGAAAATGCTCCGAGGAATTAGCGTTATTGATAACATTTGTACACGGTTGACATTTGTCACATGAGAACCGGTCGTTTCTTTGACTCGTTCTTGTGTTCAACAGCTCGGCTGTGTGGAAGGTATTTTTAAGCAAATCAAGGAGAGGAGAGTTCTGGGAAGGAAAAGGGTTTAAGGGATGGGTAGGAATCTGGGGTTCAGTGTGTCCTGGTCATCCGCCTCCAAGACCTAGACAAACCTTACCCCATGAACCCGGGCACTCCTGTTAAATCATCAAACGTAGCGAACCTCTTGGGATGACCTATGACAGAGGTGTTGGTTATCCAATAAAGGTTCCCGGGGCGGCGGTATTTATTTCCGCCTCCCAAATTGATCTGGTGGTCAGTATCCAGGTGTGATGGAAGTATTTTTTTTTACATTAGCTCCACACAGGAGGCCTTGAGAAAAATAAATTCTCCCAGAGCCTATGTCATCTTCGGGGGTGCTGCGTGGAGGGTCTTTTTAAGGAAAGGAAAAATGGGTGGGAAGGAAAATGGTATGAGGAGTGGGTAGGAATCTGGGGGTTAGTGTGTCCAGGAGAGGCGGATGTGTGAATCCATCCCTGCATGTGTGAATCGACTGCATTGTAAGGCAATGATTCGATAAAGTCCGGCTGGAGAGATCAAAAGATCTCCCTCAACCAGTCTTGCATCCGCCACCAAGTCCTAGACAAACCTCATCCCCATGAATGTATGAATCATCCCTCCCACTGCAGTGCAATGCGATGGGTCGGGAGAGTCCGGCTGGAGTTGGGGGGCAGACGCATCTGCCGCCAAGATCTAGACAAACCTCACCTAATGAAACCGGGCACCCCTGCAAAGTCACCAAATGAAGCGAACTACTTGGGGTGACCTATGGCAGAGATGATTAGTGTGGCGGCGGTAACTATTACTCGTCTCCCAAATTGTAAGTTTTTGACTTGAATTTTTAATGAAATCCAAACTACGAACCTAAGAATATATCTTGTAAAGTAAGTACTTAAAGTAGGTTATTTTGTAAAGTAGGTTTAATAAAAATAAATTTAAAATTGAATACCGCACAAGAATCTCAACTGCTCCCGTCTGGAGCCAGTGAGACTATGGCATCCCCAATTGGGATATGTTGTGAGGCTGAAGGTAGTGGGGAGGGAAAGGAGGTGGGGAAGAGGAAGGTTGGGAAGTACCTGGCTATTCAGATCTGGTCACTAAACACGGCTAAAGCCATTTTCAAGCAACGTTTCAATTCTGAATGGTGGTCTTACACCAGGGCGATTCTGATAGTATCTTCCACTCTGGAACATGCCGCAAATATACTTATATATTATGTGTTAAATGAATTAATTGTGAAAACACAAATTAATCAAATAAAATTTATTTGCGCATGCCGGGTTCGAACCCGCGACCTCCGGATTGTGAGTCAAGAGTCTTACCCACTGGACTACGGAGGTCGTCAAATATATATATATATACTCATATACTCGTAAGATAGTTTTTTTGGTCATTTTTTTATAATGCACATTTCGTCGAAAGTTGTTCTTCCGATCGTGCAGGGCGGTTACAATGAGAAAGATTAATTATTCTCCGTACCAGCTTTTTTAAATTATAACTCAATATCGAATTTATTTCAATCCAAATTAGCTTTAATTTATACCTTCATCCAAAAATGCTGAAAGGCGTGATGATAAAACTATTAAAATAGTGTACTTTTTGTAGTTATTTTTTGATTATAAGTATTTATCATTTTTCAATAATGTCTAAATTTAATAAGAATGTTAAAAAAATTAGTTTGTAAGTGCGCAAATAAATACACAAATGGACCAATTTTCGTCAAGAAACACATGTACGTACATATTTTTTAATGATTTTATTGAAACTAAAATTAAAATTCTAATACATAACTCTGCTAGATAATGTATTGATTTATTTTACTGCATGATTATATTATTTGAAATAGGTGTGGTATAATACAAAAACTTTTTTGAAAATTTAACAAATCTGCCAACGACCTATGGAATAACCTTATTATACTAAAAATTAAAAAAAAATCAAAAAATTTATTACATACGAATGCTAGATAAAAGAACAATCTTTCGAAATCCATTTATAATTTTTTGTGGAAAAGAGTCAATAAGTCTAAAAACTTTTTTGAAAATGACGTATTTCCGGCTTTCTCTGGTAATGCCCTCTTAAGTGAATGAAGTGCTTTTTTTATTCATTATTTTTAATTCTACAATGCTGTCAAAAAAGATTAATATTTATTGAAGATTCCTTAAAAAAAGGACGGATTGCAATTTTTTTTTTAAAATTGACTGATTATCAATAATTTCGGCAAAAGATCATTCGTTTCCGTAAAACTTTCTCAAATAATAAATTGATTAGCAAGTTAGAAGTTGGTCAAGCATGAATTATTTACAAGTGTAAAACACACAACTACTATATTTGTTGAAAATTCAAAGATCACTTAGCACCTCTTGAATTTTTGTGTAAAATTTACACAATTATTTTACAACATATCAAATTAATATTCTCCTTTCTATATAAGTAAACACACCTTAAATTAGTAGTAATGTCTTGGGTAAGCACTTGACTATCAAATTTACAAATATTTTTCTTTGCTTATACTCCGTGGTAAATAGATGGAATTTCGCTCTTAAGGCGCGGTGTACCAAAACCTGGAGGTTTTGGGTGTACCCGCTTGAAAAGATGGAGAGATATGTAAATAAGAATGTTGGAGAGAGCGTGCTAATATTAAAAACGAAAATATTTAAGCGAAATTGTAAAAATGTTTAATAAAACACGACACGTTTAAAATAGAGCAAAAATCTCACGGGTAATATCTAAAATAGCATTTAAAGAAGCACTGTGAATTTTTTAATACCGATAACTTGTAAAATAATTGAAACAAACGTGTTTATTATAATTTTCGGAGCATACTTTGCGATTATTTTCTACCCAGAGAATTTTTATATAATTTCCGTTTTGGCGGGGGAAATGTATAGATATTATTTTTTTAAGAGCTTTAAAACTAGAAAAATGTGTAATTGTGTAAATGTGAATACGAATCTTATGCAGGCAATTGCGTCTCTGTATGAAGGAAATGTTGCTTGCATGTCACCGTGGTTATTCAATCTGTACATAGATAATCGTAGGCATGAATTGAAAGAGATGGGATTGGGCGCGAAATTGAGTAATCTGAAAGTATGTTGCCTATTGTACGCTGATGATGCGGTGCTGATTTCTAACAGAATGGAAGATCTACAGTTTCCCGTGTCTAGGATGAACGAAATATGTATGAAGATTGAGTTAATGATGAATGTAAGTAAGTCTAAAGTCATGGTATTTGAAAATAAGAGAGTACGAAAACAATGTGCAAAACAGTTGTGAATAATGAATACTTAGAGCAGGTGGATGAGTTTGTGTATTTGGGAAGTATGTTTACGAGAGATGGGAAGGCTGACAGGGATATTGAAAGAAGGGTGAATGCAGGTAATGGAGGACCGAACGCCGTTGGTACCAACGAAAAACAGTCCAAAGAAGCGAAGCTAGCCGTCCATGATGGAGTAGTGTTTTTAATTGTTTGTCCTAGCTTGTAGTTTTCTAGATCTTAGAAATTTATTATAAGTTTGTACAGCGCCCTTGAGGTGATTTTTCTCAAAAACGGCGCTTTATAAATCATCCAATATTTTTTTTTATTATTATTATTATGGCGATGCACCACGTGGTGTAAAATTGGGGTCTGACCGCTAATAAAAACACTCTTTATGTAGGTGGCGATAAGGTTTACATTCCAGTTTATTACCTAGCGCCTGTTTTGATTTATTAAAAAAAAAATCGTCAAAAAACGTGTTTTATTTTATTTGGGAAGTTTAGGGGCATATATTTAAATAATTTCCGGTAATTTTCTAAATAATTAAATATTCCATAATATTGTATAATAAAACCATAACCGAAAAGGAATTTGCAAGTGGAAGATTTTGAACTTGAAAGCAGTTTTTATAGGCCTGATTTTATGCTAATACATTTTTTTCTGGCCTTACAAAAATAAAAATAAAAAAATACTCGATTATTCAAAGGCGGATAGGTGTTACACTTGCATAAATTGAAGCACAAAATTTCTGAGCAATCTAATTTTTAAACAAAAAACGCGTGATTTTTCTTTACTTTTAATGGTGCATCCATCGACGTAATCGCCTTAAATCAAACAACAAGAAAAACAAATCAAAACAAATCAAAAAAAACTCGGTGGTCAGCTGTTTATTGCCGGGAACTCGTATGCAAGATGGCGGAATTCGAAGGAGAATTTTATCGCGGTATTACTGTAACTGGCGTCACTTTTATTTTGATGTTTTCTAAGAGAGGGCTCGTCTAGGGTATACTTGGTCGAAGAGTGCATCGCCTTAAATCGAACAAAACTAAGAACTAAAAAAACATTAAATTCGAATATTTTAGTGAACGGAAGAAATTTCTTGTTGGTGATAGAATTTTGAGTGTTCAAATAACTCTCTATTTTTCGTGTGTTATTATTCAAATACTTAAGTTATAATAATAATAATACAAAGTACGTAAGTTTTATTGTTTGTAAAATTTTCTTTAGAAATGCCTTTTGAGTGGTAACACGTGTTAAAGTATGTAGGTAAGTATTCAATTTATATGACGCCATCACAAATATACAGGGTGTTAAGGGACGTACTTGACTTACTTTAACTAGTGATTCCTGACATTATTTGGAGTAAAAAATGTAAATGAAATTTTGGTCTCCGGTGACTTTTTTTTACAATATATATATTTTTTTTCAAATTTTTTTTCTTTAAAATCAAACAAAAAAAAATTTCTTCCGCATGTTATCTCTGGTCACTCAGCCGGGTGTCCGACGAACCCCTTACCCCGCCTCCAATCAAAAATGTCACCGGAGACCAAAATTTCATTTACATTTTTTACTCCAAATTAATGTCAGGAATCACTGGTTAAAGTAAGTCAAGTACGTCCTCTGTATCCTGTATAAGTAGCTTACCCTGTATAAGTAGCTTAATGTACCTGTACCCTGTATAAGTAGCTTAAAAATGATTATAAAAATACTAGCTTTTTCCCGCGACTTCGCTCGCATGGTATAATGGGGGTTCCCCCTCCCCCCATCCCCTGCCTTCCCACCCCTTCCAACCCCCCTTCACCCCCCCCCCTTTGCCCCCCTCCCCAATCATGCTTTCCATACATTAATTCCCGGTACATTCAGTTTTCAAACTGCTCGCGTGTCACCTTTTGCAATTTTTTTATACAAATTTCGTAATGCCAGAGCTTACCAATAGTTTTATACAAAAAAAAATAATTATCCAATTTGGTGCATAGTTCGGAAGTTATGCGCGTACATGATTCATTTTTAGAGATAGATATTGATTCATTTTTAGAGATAGATATTAACTACGACGCCAACATCGTTTCCACGGCAACCGTTTGTTTTGCTTTTCTTCTAAAGTTTGCGAAAACTCGATTTTGTTAGGGACAGAAAACGTATGATAAATAATTTCATAACCCCAGAGCTTATTCATTACGCCACAGCTTATCAATATATAAAGCTTATATTACTCGCAAATAATGTAGCTTTCTATTGTTGAAAGAATTTTTAAAGCCCATTCAGTATTTTGCGTGAAAGAGTAACAAACCTACATACATCTATACATCCATACAAACTTTCACCTTTATAATATTAACAGGATAGGAATAAAGTTAGAATTTGATTACTCTCAACAAAAATGATAAAAAACCATTACAAAGGAAAATATCCGCCAATCTAACGATTTTAATTATTGGAGGACGGAGGAGTGAGAGCCATTGGCGCTAACAAAAAACTGTCCAAAGAAGACAAGCTAGCAGTCCACAATGGAGTGCTGGTACCTACCCTGATGTATGGCAGTGAGGCATGGAACTGGCAGAGGAAGGATGAAAGTAGACTGAATGCTGTGGAAATGAGATCTCTGAGGCGTTTACTGGTGGTTCCATGCCAACTCAGAATAAAATCAACAACACCTCTTTGAAAAGTCATTAAAAGCTATGAAAAAAATAATTTTAAAATAGTCCATAACTCTAACCTAATGTAACCTATTTAACCATTTTTTTCATCACTTTTCAAAAGGGGTTCTGAGTTGATTTCCGGTCACCATTTCTGGTAACGCCATGTACGTAGGTGGGAGAAATGTGGAGATCCGCGAATAATGCAAGGCTGATGTAAGCGTAATGAGAAAGATTAAGAAAGAGACACTCATATGGTTTGGGCACGTAGAGTGAATGAACGAAGAAAATAAATGCAGACATAATTTGTCTCGACGCCACCTAGCGAGGGATTTAACACTAACAATGTCTCTCTCACAAAAATTAAGTTGGTTGTTTTCAGGTGGAAAAAATATTATAAGCAGTAATTGTTGAATGAAACACTAGTATATATTGAATTATTTGGCGGGTATTTGATAAGCCGCCATAGCTCAGTGGTCAGAGCATCCGACCGGCAATCAGAAGGACTAGCGTTCAAGTCCCGTTGGCGGCAAGTATCTTTTCTCGGAAGATTTTTCAATGTAAATGAGTGTTTCAGGCTGACAATTATTGCTTATAATAAACGAAGAAAATAATGTGACGGTGTAATGAAAATATATGACCCCTATGTGAATGGTAGAATAAGTTGGGGACTCCCGAGGAAGATATGACACGATCAAGTGAATGAGATACTTGAGTCGGACCATGTTAAGAGTTAGAATAATAGAAGAGTATGTATGAGTGTGAATAAGGCAAGGAGTGTGTCCAACACTGAGTTGTGGTGGTCCGTCCTCTCTACCTACCCCTGCGTGAAACGAAGCAATGATTAGTTAATTAGTAAAATTTATACAATTTCATCCAATTTCCGCCATTTAAATGTCTTTAGATGAAGAAACCACATAGGTATCTGAATGCTTACATTTTATAAAACTAGTCGAAATAGTGCCTTAATAAAAATAATGATACGAAACATACACTTGGTCGTAGGTCGTAATTAATTACCCACCGAAACTAAAAAGGCCATGTTAGTTTTTTGGCAGAAAATTTCCCAATAATGTTTTTTATGTGACAATAAATCTGCAGGTCTATAGGTCGGTTGCGTTTGACAACATAAAAATAAGACCATTCGTTTTTTTGTATAATAAATGTTTTTCGCATTTGTGTCAAGTTATTTTTATTTTGAAAGATAAGAGATTTAAATAACAAGGCCTTCTTAGCATATAATCAAAGATTTCGACTTTGAAACCTGAGGATTTTTTTTAAATAATAATACGAATGCAGAGGTGTTTACATACATACTTGCAGATATTATAAATGTAAGGCTTGTCTATTGATTACTTCCTCACGCTGCTACAAGATACATTTTTAAGCCTCCGACTTTTTGAAATAATGGCATACAGAGCTCCGGGCCAAAAAGGCCCCTTCTCTTTCACCACGAGATTACGGTTGTGGAAGAAATTGTTTATTTTGTTGTTGTTTGTTAAAAATTATTTGGAAGTGAAAATGGCTGCATTATGGGGAGGTTAATCTTAACGGAGGATTTGTTTAGCAGTTTATGGACGCGTTTTCGTGGATGATAATTCCAGAAAAAAATGTTTCCGCGAGACTTAAGATGTGTGTTTTTTTTTAATAATGGGATTTCAGAATCTATGTGGAGTTGGGGTTATGTTACACTTATCCATTTGGGGGCACCCGGCTGGGGCTTGCATTAGTTAGTTGTCAAGCCTCCGTTCTGCAGGACCAACTACCATTGATCATGTCATAACTCATAACATCAAGTATAGCGGTTTTCCTTCTAAAAAATTCTCTTTGAAAGTTGACAAAAACCGTGAAAATTAGGAAGAGTTCAAAACTAAAAGCTTATCATTATTACTTTCGAGTAGTGGTTCCCAACTTTGTTTTGACCAGGGACCACTATTACACTTATTTGTTTTCACAGGGACCACAACGTACAATAATATAAGCTTTTTTTTTACATTAACTCCACACAGAGTAAAATAATTTCCCTCAGGGCCTATTTCATCTGGGATGCTGTGTGGAGGCTCTTTTTGAGGAGAGGAAGGAATGAACATTGGTCTCGAAGAGACCCATGTTGTAGGAAGGAGGAAACACAGAGGCCGGCAAATCATTCCACAGCCGAACTGTTGAACACAAGAACGTGTCGAAGAAACGACCCGTTCTCATGTGACAAATGTCAACCAATGTTGGGCACGCCTTTGGCGTGTTTTCCGACTATGCACCGGTGCCGAAGGGATCAATGATGCTAGTTCCTCGGAGCACCTTCCATTGTAATACCAGTAGAACAAGGACAGCATTCCCACCCGACGCCTGTGCTCTAAAGATTGCAATCCATCTGTTAAGATGGGAGAATCTATTAAACGGACCGCCCGTTCCTGCACAGAGTCGAGGGTATTTTTCAGGTATTTTGGAGCTCAAGACCAGAGGTGGCTGCCAAATTCAACCGTGGGGTGCACTTGTGATTTGTACAGGGTTAGCAGTTGTGTACTATTAAAGTATCTGCGGGCCCTGTACAGTACGCCCAGTTTTTAGGAGGCTAACTTTACTGTGGCTTCGATGCAGCTCCCATATCTGAGCTGGTCACTTAGAGTTAAACCAAGCATATCAATGGAGGGCCCGTTCGGAAGATTGCTTCGCGTAATTAAACGCCTTCTTGCAATTACCATCATTTTGCAATTAAATGTGCTCTTCTTGGACTTCTTCAGCTACCTCTCCATTATTAATACCAGAAGGGTTACGAATCAGCTTTTCTATACCTCTCGATTCGGTTTTTGTAGTAAATGAATAAATGTTTCGTGGACCCCATTTTAGATCTCGCGGAATACCTGTGGTCCACAGACCACCGATTGGGAACCACTGCTTTAGAGGAATTATAATTTAGCAGGCGAGTATGGGTACAGCCGCCTTGGAAATCGTTTATTGCATTACCAACACCTCTGCCAAAGGTCGCCACGAGTGGTTCACTATGTTAGGTGACTTAGCAGGGGTGGCCAGATTCATGGGGTGAGGTTTGTCAATGTAATTATACGAGAATATGTGTGAGCAGAGACACACATATTCTCGTATAATTACATTTTTCAAACGATTACACCGTAAGAAATTTGAATCATATATGTTTAATGAAAAAAATGAAAAGATGAACTGAATATAAAGATAAAAATAAAAAATTAAACTTTCTTTAAAAAGTACAAAATTGATTTTAGTTTTATTAACTCCACGCAAAAGACCCGAGAGAAATAATTTCCTTAATGATCTATGTCAGCTTTAGGTGTGCCGTGGAGGGTTAACCTGGGTCTCAAATATACTCATGTTGCAGGCATGGCTAGGCAAAATACATGCTTTGCTGTAATTAAAATACAAATTACAAAATACTTTTTCGCATGTATTTAAAATACGAATTACAAAATACTTTGAAATCGTGTATTTGAAATACAAAATACAGTTTTTTAACCATTTTTTATTTCAAATACAAAATACAAATTACAAAATACATTTGGATTTGGTAGAACCTTTGGTTGCAATAAATTGTCGTAAGTGCTCTTATCGAAGGGTGTGTTTCCATAGAAGCAAAGCTGAGCAGAGTGAAACAGAGACACGCAAAAATTGACCAATCATATTCCTCAGAAGACACAACTGATCTCCGCTCCACTTGTAAAATTTTGTGGTATAGGACCCAGGTGTTAGATAATAATAATAACACGACATTTGTATAGCGCAGTTTTGTGTTATTTCACTTCAAATACCCTCTACTATAATTAACTTAAAATTAATCTAGTATTCAGTCAAATTATTCCTGTGCTTGATCTAATACTACAAAAATGTAGGTACAATGCAAAGCAATAACACGTATAATATAATATGATACAAATATGATAGAAAATGTACAATAACAGTGCTATTATAGAACAGGACAACGTACACGTTTGACGTAGTGTTGCCAACTCTAAAAATTAACATATATTGCTCTGGATTCTAGCGTTTTTAGTCTTTGTATTATCTATGTCAGCTTATTTTTCATTATCATTATTAAGATCGCTAAATGTATTTTGAAACCATAAGTATTTGAAATACAAATTACAAAATACCTCAGCATCAGGTAATTGAAATACTAATTACAAAATACATTTTTATGAAGTAATTAAAATGCAAATACAAAATACGTTTTTGTATTTCAAATACGTATTTCAATTACAAGTAATTCAAATACTGCCCAGCCCTGGTTGTAGGAGGGAGGAAGCAAATCGAAAGTTGGACGTTAGTGCAAAAATAAAGTTACAATGTTTATATTGAGTCATAAATGAACGTTGCCCGTCTGAGCAAAAATGACTTAACAGATGTGACAAGAATCATTAACACATCATTAAATAAGTATCACCTACGCGTTAATATCTCAAATTGACATCCAATTAAGAATCAGTGACCTCCACAGCTAAAGACTAATGCAATGAAACTTTTAGGTTATCACTAATTCCTCATTGTATGAACATAACGTAATTTGGTATGATGTCATTCTTCGAGAATCTAAAAATGCCGACATTATATTCGTAGAATAAAGAACAACGATTTTTGTTATTCTTTGTCGACATTGAAACGGAAAATCGATAGCGCTAAACAATTTCATAATATAATATACGTGTAACAAAAGCGATGCCATATGAATAGAAAGGTCAACAACTGAATCCCGCGAAGGTCGCTGATTCGATCCCAGCAATAAATCTACCTTATTTTTTGTATAATTTTTAGGCAAATGATTCTTTGTTCTATTCCCATACGTTTAATTTAGGATGGATGAAATAAAAAATTACAAGTACAAACAGCAGACCGATTATTCTCATCATTCATATTCTATCATCTCATTCTCTCACAGGCTAAATCCTATAGATGTATGTGTTTGCCTCTTTTTAGTGTCGCTTTTTAGTTTCATCGAGTTTCAAATCACAACGGTGCTAAAGAAGTTTTCACTTCAAAAATTACAAGTGTGCAGTTCACACGTGGTAGAATTGAAACCTTCAGAAAACTAAACTAATGTAGACAAGAGTGGGGATGCTAAATCCTACAGTATGTGTTTGTCTCTTTATAATGTCGCTTTTTCATTTCATCGACTTTCAAATCACATCGGTACTAAAGAAGTTTTAACTTTAAAATATTTCTGATAGAAAAAAGAGTGTTCAATTCACACGCCGTAGAAGTGAAGAACCTTCAGAAAATTAAAGTTGACAAGCACCGAACAAAGTGGAGACAATCTTCAATAATCTACGGCATTATAGGATGGGGTGGTGTGCTTGATGAATTTATTAAGCCTTTACAAAATGCTCAAAAGCGCATCGTTAAAATTATGTATAATAGATATAAAACATTCCCGACAGAGTTATTATTCAAAGAAACAAAAATATTCAATATCTGTTAATTATTTATATTGCAAACTATGAAATATTATTTAAAAACCAAAATTGTTTCGTAAAAAACGAAAATAGAATTAGCAAAAGGACTAATAATGTGCTTCAAGTTCCCCAAATCAATGCAAACGCATAGCAGTTTTATTGGTCCTTGTACATTATCTTCTACCAAAACACATTCAAATGACGGATAAAATATTACTTTCATCATCATCATCACTATTGGCTCTACAACCCCTGGTGGGTCTTGGCCTCCTCAAGAGTCTTCCTCCACTCATCTCGGTTTTGTGCCAGCTCTCTCCAGTTTGGAAGCTCCAAGATAGATATGTCTTTGAGGACGTTGTCGCTCCATCTTAGTCTTGGTCTTCCCAGGCTCCTTCGCCCTATTGGTCTTGAGTTCAGCAGGGACTTTGGTGCTTGATGCTCGGTCATTCTCTCCACGTGACCCAGCCACCGAAGTCTTCCCAATTTTATAAATTTTGCGACGTTTAGCTCCTTAAACAAAGTATAGAGCTCATTAATATTATTTTACATAAAAGAATTAAAATTTTGGCTAAATGATGCAGATTTTGAAACACTTTTGTTATAATCTATAGGCGTAAACCTTCATGCTTCACTTTTTAATACAATTACTGTAACTTTTTTTTATTTTTATTTTTTATTTTTTTTTATTAGTAATAGAAGGTACATAAATTACAAATAAATTTTATACAGTAATTAATTACATAGTAGAATATTTGATGTACCCCCATAATTAAGCAAGGCTTGTGTGTATGGGGGGGTGTTATTGTATTGCTTTTTTAATATCATTCAGTTTAAGTTTTCAGTATAATTTTTTAGGTGAGTTTTAAAACTTTTTATATTGGTATTCATGTTTCTAATTTTTTCTGGTAATGAATTAAAAAATTTTGCTCCGAGATATTTATGACTCAATTGTCCAATTTTTTTTTTACATTTTGGAGTGGGAAGTATTGATGTTTGTCTAAGACTTCTGTTATTTTTAAAGAGTGCAACTTGATTTTTAATATTATCTTTATAAATTTGTAATGTTGCATGATAAAAGTATAATGCACTTAATTTTCTGACCTTAAATTGTTTGAATAAAAGTTCTGACGAATATGAGTAGGGTTTTTTTTAAATTGTTTTTATTATTAGTTTTTGTGATATGTGAATTGTTTGTGTTTGATTTTTATATGTACCGCCCCATCCTATAATGCCGTATTGTATAATTGATTGACAGAAAGCGAAGTATGTGGTTCTAAGTAATTTTTCGTTTAAAATATCTCTTAAACATCTAAATATATATGTTAGTTTCCTTATTCTGTTGTTCAGAATATTTATGTGTGGAGACCATTTTAAACGCTGGTCTATTGTTATGCCCAGGTACTTAATATCAGTTTTGCTTTCTATTTTTGAACATGATATATTACATTTGTGGTTTTCGGTATTTGTCACAGAGTGGATTATTAAGTTTATTTCTTTAGGTGTTTCTTGTTTTTTAATGAAAAATGGTAAATAATAGGTTTTTTTAGAATTTAAAGTCAACAGGTTTTTATCAAACCACAATTTTAGTGCATTGATATCTGTATTTGCCATTTTGTTTAATTCAGACCAGGTGTTTGCTTTTAGTAATAGGACTGTGTCGTCAGCGTAGGAGACAATGTCTCCATATTTAGAAATATTGAATATATCATTGACATATATAATAAATAACAATGGTCCCAAAACTGTACCTTGGGGTATTGAAAAATCGCTATATTTTGAATCGCTGACTTGATTTAGTAATTTTACTTGTTGTGGTCTTTCATGTAAATAACTAGCTATCCATGCTAAGACTTTCCCATTAATTCCTATAGATTTTAATGTATTTATTAATTTTTTATGTGATATGCTGTCGAAAGCTTTTTTCAAGTCTATAAATATTCCGATACATTTTTTATCGGAATCTAGGGCCGTATATAAATAGTTGGTTATTTTTTCTATCGCGTCGTGAGTACTTGTATTTTTTTTGAAGCCGAATTGATTATCATTAATTATTTTATTTTCATCTAAGAATGTCCAAATTTGTTTTTTTACAATTTTCTCATATATTTTTGATAGAAGGGAAATCGGGCGGTAATTTTGTGGATCTTTAGGACAGTCTGTTTTATAAATGGGAGTTATAATTGCTCTTTTGTAATTATTGGGAAACTCGCCATTTGCTAGACTTAGGTTTATTATATGTGTTATTGGGAGAATTAAGTATGTTTTCATCGCTTTTATTGTCTTAGCATTTATGTTAATCAAAGCCGGGGGCAGAACCTCCTTTTAGTTCCGAAATAGTTCTGTCAATGTCGGCTTCTGTGACTGGCTCAAATTTATTTATTTGACATTGTGTTCTGTGTTGTGGATTTGATATATTGGTCGAATTTATGGATTTTGCTAGGTTTTTTCCAACGTTATTAAAATGGTTATTTAAAATATTACAACTTTTTTTGTGTTATTTTGTACATTATATATTAATTTCCCATCTGATATTTCGGATATGTGCTTATATGTTTTATTTTTATTTATTATTTCATTTATTGTTGACCATATTTTTTTATTATTGTCTTTAGCTTCTGTTATAATTTTTGAGTAACAGTCGTTTTTCGTTTTTCTAATTAGAGTAGTTAATATATTTTTATACTTTTTATAATATATTATAATTTTATTGTTAACTAGTGGTCTTTGTGTTATTTTATAAAGTTTTTTTTTTCTAATGGCTTTTATTAATCCTAGAGTAATCCATGGTTTAATTTTCTTTGTTTTTGAATTGGGGACGATCTGTGTTGTTTTTGTTGCTTCTAAAACGTGTTTAGTTAAAGTTTTTTCAAACAGTAAGGCACTTTGGTTGGTGCATTTATTTTTTAAAACTTCTTCCCATTTTTCATTTATTAATGATTTTTTTAATAATTCATAGTCTATTTGGGAATATGGAAGATTTAATTTAGGTATTGTGTTTAGTTTTTTATTTGTCTCATGTAATATAAGACACGCGTAATGGTCAGTTATATTAGTTTTCCAAACAGTAGATTTAATATTTTTTATTTCATTCAAATGTATATTACACCAGATATGGTCTATACATGATGGAGTTTGGTTTTTAATTTCTCGAGTGTTACTATTAATACAAGATTTAAAGTTGAGGTGTGTCATTATGTTAATGAAATTATTTTTTTCTATTGAGTTATGGTTAGCAGAGATGTTTATATTGAAATCACCACATACAAAAGTAAGAATTTTCGATAGTTTGCTTAGATATTCATATAGTTCATTTATGAAGTTAGTTATGTTTGATTTGTGTGTTCTGTATACTGTTATAATTCTGTATAATTTGTTTTTTAATTTTATATCTATTTTTAGACAATTTACATGTTGTATATCAATTTCTTCAATGTTAATAATTTCACACTCGTCATGAACAAATATAATTATACCACTATTTTTATTAATTGGTGTTGTTGTTGCGATGCCTTTGTAGTTGGGTAGTGCATTAATGTGTTGATCGTTATTACAGTGCGTTTCTGTTAACACTATGCAGGCGGGCGATAAAAACAGATCATTTATATTTATCAAAAATTCATCAAGGTTTTTTGCGATGCTTCGAATGTTCATGTGTAGTAATAAAAAGGGGGAACTGTTTGTAACGCACCACTTATTAACTTCTTTGATATTTTGACATATTTCTTGGTTTATTTTGTATTTTTCGTCAATTTGTTTTACTATGTATTCGGTCATTTTGAATTATAATTAATTTTTTCTTGAGCAAAGTTAAGCATTTTCAATCTGTGTTTGCATTTTTCACTATTTGATTTGTGGTCTGTTGGAGTCGTAGTATTAAATTTTAAATTAAGTTCTGTGCAATTAATGCATTTTGGTATTTCGTTCTTATTGTTGCAGTTTTTTAGGTTATGTTCACCCGCACAATGAAGGCATATTGGTTTGTTCGGTGGTTGGAGGCAACGCATTGCTGTGTGACCATATTTTTGGCAATGGTAACACTGCATTAGGGGGTTGCAATCCTCTACTTTAATTTGGTAAAATCCTAGGTTTACGCTTTTTTTCGAAATTAGAAGATTTCTGAGATTTCCACTGGTTTCGAGAATTATATTTTTTTGTTTAAATTTTTTAATTTGTATGGTTCCTTTGTATTTTATCTGGTTTGGGTCCATTTCGTAAATAATTTTTATGTCTTCATTTTGCAGAATCAAATCTGATATAAATTCTTCTTGTGTATATTTTTCGTCTATTCCTTTAAAGATCATGCACGGTCTTTTTTTATCAATGCTTTCAACGTGTATTCCTTCAAGTTTTAACTTTGTAATTTCATTTTTGATGTTGGCCATATCATCCGCTTTTTGTAAATTTATTATTAATTCATTTTTTGATGTCTTCCTGAAGCTACTTACTCCGATTCCTAGTTTAGATATTTTGATGTTCTTCGTGATGGTTTCTTTTATGTCTTCGTTATCATTTTTAGTTTTAATTATAATGGGGTATACTGGAATATTGGGTGTTGTGTTTTTTCCACTGGTGATGCTAGCGTAACTTCTCGTAGTAGCATTGTTTTCCAGATTTTGATATTTTTCTAAGTTACTGATATATTTTCTATCACTACTGATAATGTTTTCTTGTAATTCAATTATTTTTTCTTGTAATGACAGACTCTCTTTGTTAATAGCATCTTCCAATTTTGTTATTATGAGTTCAATCGTATTTTTTGTTTTCTGGTCCTTGACAGTCTGAATTTTCGAAACCTCACTCTTTAACTCACTTAGATAGCTCGCTACCGTCATTTTTGGTTCTTCAATTTGGGTTCAAAAATGCCCCCACTCTATTTAAAATTTAAAATATTGTCTCTTGTTACAGTAACAGCCATAACAATATTCTGTTAACTTTTTGTCTATGGCTTCAAATGTCACTTATCTTCAAACTTCAAATTCAAATTCAAATTCAAATGGTTTGAAATTCAAATATCACTTGTCATGTGTTCAACTTCAAGACTAACTTTATTTATCTTCTTGAAACCGTAACAAAAAATCAACTAACTTGTGTGTGTCACTTTGTTACTACAATATTTTCAAAGATACATACCTATATTTTTAAACTTCCACTTTGAAATTTACATTTTTTTGTTGTACCAGTTTATAAACCAGAAATATTATAATATTTAAACTTATTGGTGTAATTTAGCACTTTAGTTTATATTACCCCCGCACAGGCAGCGCCTTAGTGGGTTCCCATTATCTACTTTTGTCTTATATATATTTTTTACTTTTTTACATTATTTGTATCTTGTTATGTTATATATATTTAGAAAAGATGTAAAAATTTTACTTTTGAAATGTATCAAGATATAATGGAAAAATTAAAGGGAAAAAAATATATTCTTTCTCATTCTCTCGCAGGCTAAATCATTGTCTCTGATTAGTGTCGCTTTTTCGTTTCATCAAATTCGCTTTCACTTCAAATTGTTTCTACAGCCTCGATTACATTGAGCGAGTTTACAAGCTACTAACCGTCGAATTCACTATCTGCTAGTAAACTTGTTCAGTGTATAATCTGCTAGTTAGCTAGTAAATATGATTACACAGCGCGATTTTACTCGCAGATAGTGAATTCGCCGGCTAGAAGGTAACTTGTAAACTCGCTTAACATAATCGAGGCGTAATAGAAAAAAATGTCGTCAGACAGCTAAATGACATCTTTTTTAATACTCCAAATATGCTCACAAATCGCTGGTTAAAATCATTGGGGTGCGTGCTGTTACACAATGTATATTATTTTACATTAATTAAATACATTAAAGAACCCGCAATCTCTGCATTCGTTGGCAAGGATCTCAACCGTTCTACTCATTCTCAACCAAGGTCGTCAAAGACTACACAGTATATAGATTATTTATGTATACAATGGTGTTAAACTTCAGAGTTCAGGTTTAAATAAGAGTATTACAAGAAGCAACGATCGTAAAATGTTATATAGCTGTCATTGAAATTTCATTAAAATCATTGCATCGTAAACTATTAATATCACCTACACAAATCCATAAGCCGTTGGTAGAATGTCTATCACCGCTGACAGTAAAGTAGAACGTCACACAGCTGTAACTACACGTATATGCCACTAGCAAATAAGATGTTATGGGAATAACAATGACCCATTGTTATAAAACGCAGACGATGGCTGTGCAAAGCAGAACCGGAACGTTTTTTGGACAGAACTACATTCCGTATCATTAAGGTCGCCGAGAAATTTGAACAATAGGTATTTTACCAAACTGTTGATGTCACTGTCGGTCTTACTCCTCCGAATACTGGGCGAAAGGGACAACTGTAATATTCTGGACTTCCAATCTGTGATGGATCCAGTTTTCTTTGATGGTGATCTCAGAATAGGGTGGTGAGACAATAATAAGTCGTGGGTAGACTCAGTTACGCTTATCAGGAGATCTGTAGTGTTGTTCTTCCAGGAAGCCTATTTGCAAAGAGGACGAATGGACAAGAATCATACGTTATATACGTTACTCATGCTGCCTCACTCATACACGCATGTCTCTTTCATACCTTAAGACATACGTTCACCACAACAACTACACCTGAGGCTGATAATACCTAAATAAAATCATCAAAATCGAAGTTCTTTATTCCTCATTTTTCTACTCAAAACTTGCCCATTTTTTTTAATTTTGTTTACGAACAGTGTTGGAAGAAAATAATCAGTGTCTGTACGTTTTGCTATTTCAAAAAATACAATGAATAGTTTGTGTACTGAACGTCTGTTGATGGCGTTCAAACCAAACATTTTAAGACGACAATATACCCTAAAATATATTCAGAATCTTAACGACGTAAGTAAAGAAGGCTGTATACAAACTGCGACTCACGACCCGTGTATTGGACGGACCTATTGTCGAATTTGCCGTACCAAAGAAAAGAAGAAGAAGAAAAGTAATGTGGGAATCTTAAAGACGTAGGTGAAGAAAGCATGTAAACAAATATACGCTTTGGCACGGCGTATTGTACGAACGTACGGTTGAATTCACCCTTGCAGGCCTGGAGATTCGACCTTTCTGCTGCGTTCATTTTAATTAATTCTGAAGAACGTGTTACAAATATTTAAAATGTAACTCCATGTTGCCCTCCCGAAGTTATTAATTCATCGTCTAGAAAAATAATATCTGGTGCTAACCGCTAACTTTATAGTTGAAAAACGGGTTATAAAGTTTTAAAATCATTGTGTGAAAAATATATTAATGGTAAGGTACTGTTTTTATTAATGTAAAATATAAATGACTCGCATACCTTGTGCGACATGGAAATAAAAAAGTTATTGTAGTTACGAATTCGCCGGAAATTATTAAAATGTGAGTTTTGAGCAAACAAAAATTATTAGAGTTGTGTACCACCTTGATTTTTGGAAGGTTAACTGCTATAAGAAGTAATTTTTGAAAAAAGCAAAACGAACCGACACGCTAGTGGTCGATATAGCAGTAGTTTTAAAATCCAGAGAGGAATTTGGGGAATACGTTTGTATGGACAAAACGCCGTCCGGTTTCCTTTTAATATCATCACAGGTTCCCGACCGGACGATGGCGTTGCTAAATTTGATAGAACCCAAAAGTTACTCTCGTAAAATTTTTAATTTATTAGCAATTTCTATATTTTAAATGATGAAAATGATATCCTTGTGCTAGAATAAATTGGTTATGCTACTGTGCATAAAATATCAATTCAATTATCAAGTAATTTGTCGGTATTTGTGGTCACGTAGTACAAATACCGTGACTCTTTTGTCATTTGCATTTATGTGACTTTGACAATGTCACTGAGGACGAGTTATTTCACAGAATTTGAACAATCCATCAAATTTCAAAGACAAAATTCTAATTTTATAAAAGTTCTATTCTGGGCCGGTTGCTGTCGGTCCAGTGCTTTAAAAATGTCCTGCGCGTTTTCATCCGGCGACAAAATATCCCATGAACAAAACATCTCCCAGCAATAATATATTAAATAATATATTAAATTCACATCAATATGGTTTTAGAGAAAATTTGAGCACTCAAGATGCTATCGTAGACCTAACATCTGAAATATATAAATCTTTAGATAACAAAAAAAAATGTATTGGAATATTTGTCGACTTACGAAAAGCTTTTGACAGTATATCACATTCGAATCTTATCTCTAAACTAAAGAAAATTGGTATAACCAATAATGCCCTAACGTGGATCGAAAATTACCTATTTCATAGAGAGCAATTTGTCAAATTAAATGGTTTTCTCAGCGATTCTCAAATCAGTAAATTTGGAATCCCGCAGGGAACAGTATTGGGACCAATTCTCTTTATCATTTATGTTAATGATATTTTTAAACTCACCATTAAATCCAAAATAATATCTTACGCTGATGACACAGCAATTTTAGCTGAGGGATCAACGTGGAATGAAACTCAGAGAACGGCGGAATCAGATATAAATTTAATTAAAAAATGGTTTGATCAAAATTTACTATCTCTGAATACAGATAAAACTTTTGTAATTCCTTTCACTCTGACTAAAAAGGCTACCCCTGAAAATCTAAATATATGTATACACTCATATAATTGTAATTCAAATTCATATATATGTAAACCTGATTGCTCTGTACTCACTATTAAAACCAATGTTAAATACCTTGGGGTAACTATAGACAGTAACATAAAGTGGAAGATGCTAATCAGCACAACAGTTAAGAGACTAAGAAAATTAGTGTACATTTTCATTAGAATTCGAAACATTTTAAATATTAGTATGTTAAGAACTATTTACTTTTCCTTAATCCAATCAGTGCTACAGTATGGAATTGTTGGTTGGGGCGGTGCATTCAAAACTTCTCTTTTACCATTGGAAATCATTCAAAAATTAATTATAAAAATAATTTTAAAAAAGCCATATGATTACCCCACTATCAAATTATTTCAAGATTTTAAAGTACCTTCACTTCATGTTATTTATAAAAAAATTACAATTCTACAAATACACAAAGATTGCTTCAATAATGAGAGCTTCACTCCTTTTTCAAGCAGCATTAGAACAAATATCCTGGGCTCTATGACTGTCCCGCGTTGTAACACCACCACAGCTCAACAATACTATAAATATATTGGAGTTAAATGGTTTAACCAATTACCAGTTAATTTAAGATTGGAAACAAATTATAAAAAATTCAAAAAATCAATTAAAGCTCTTTATATATAACTTATCACAATCACTACATCTTATAATATTTTATTTATAAACACAATTGTAACATCTGATATCCTTTTTCTTTCTTTAATTTTTACCTTTCTTTTTTATATCCTCTTCTTTCTGCTTATGTTTTATATATTATATAAAACTATAGATGCATATTATTATATATACGATTTTTTTTTCTTTGTATACTGTTAATTATCCATCAATTGATCTATATGTATATAAAAAAAAAATTATATATTATTTAAACTTACATAAAAATTAATATCTACATTCGTTGTCTCCGCCTTTTTAACACGAGCTTTGCTCTAAAAAAAGGTGTAAGACGTATTAAATAATGTATATTTTTTTTTCAAAAAATATTATTTATACACAAAAACATGAAATTTTTGTAAAATTTATTAAATAAAAAAAAAAAATAAAAAATATATATTTTAACCTAACCTAACCTAACCTTACGATAAAATGGGGCAAAATAATACAGACATCCTGTGAAGACAATAAATTATTTCACAAAAATTGTAAAATGGGACAAAAATAACACAGATATTAATAATTTATTATCTTTACAGGGTGTCCGTATTATTTTTGTCCCATTTTTTTGTTACGTTAGGTTTTAGCAGATATTTTGTTGGAGGATGATATTTCCGTAGAATATTCTGTCGGAGGATATTTTGTCGCGGAATGAAAATTCGCGGAACCCTCCGATTGAGAATTTGTTTTTTTAAACAAACGGGTACTTTGTGTTTACCACAGAATGTTTGTAAATATGACCCGGAAAGTCCTTCCTTTGTTTTTTCAAATGAACTTATCAGAGTAATAATTATTGTTAAAAAATACATAAATTAAATACTAAAAAATAACAAAGTAACTGGTTCCTACGATACGCATTTTGATAAAGTTGACAACTTAAATTTTTGTTTTACAATTGCTCCACACAGGAGGCCCTGAGGAAAACCAATTTCCCTCAAGGCCTCTGTCATCTTTAAGGATGCTGTGTGGAGGGTCTTTTTAAGAAAGGAAGGAGAGGAAGTTCTGGGAAGGAAAAAGTTATGAGGGGTGGGTTGGAATCTGGAGGTAAATTTGTTCAGGAATGACGGACGTATGAATTCATTCCTTCCACTGCGGTGCATGGTGATGCGCGATGGGTCGATAGAGTCCGGCTGGAGAAATCAAAAGGTCCCGTATTGGGCAAACGCATGCGCTGCAAAAACCTAGACAAACCTCACCACGTGAAACCGGATACCCCTGCTAAGTCAACACACGTAGCGAGTGACCTATGGCACCTAAGGGTGATGGTTATCCAATAAATGGTTCCCGATCCACGATGTCCGTACCCACCTCTAAAATTGTAAATTATGTACATCACCCCAAGTAATCTAAACTGGCTGTTCGAAAGTTTTGTAATATGGTTGACTGAAAAGGAAAGAACAGACATTCGAAATATCCCAAAGAACTAACAGAAAAACATTTTATAGACAATCACTTTTCATATATAATGCTCTGAGTACTGACATAAAGTCAAGTAATTCTAATTCTCTTTTTATAACACGTGTACAACATTGGATTTTTGAAAGGGGACGAACGCACTTTAAAGAATTCATGAGTTCTAACACTACATTTTAATTATTAATTTTTGCATTTCAAAATTTTAATTTCCATTTGTATTTCTATTTTACTTTAAAATGTTGTTATTTTTTTCTCTTAGTTTTTCACTAAATTTATATATGTTTTTAATTTTGATTTATATAATTATATGTTTTAATTTATACAGAACACTTGAGTTCTTAACATTTAATTTTCATTATTATTTTTTGTATTTCAAAATTTGAATTTGAATTTTCATTTCTACTTTTCTTTAAAATATGGTCTTTTTTTTTTCTCTTTAGTTTTAAGTATTTCTTAATATTTTTTGAAATGTTAAAATATTAAATGTACGACTACCACAACACGGGCTTAGCCTAGTGTGGTAGCCAAAAAAACCCAAATATCTGTTACTAATAAAAAATATATGAAATAAAAAAAAAAAAAAAATAAAAAAAAAAAAAAAAAAATATATATATATAATTACTCACAAAATTATATAATATTCAAATATAAAATTAAAATTAATATTAAAATATGCAGGGTACTGCTTGCTAGCAACATTCATTTTATAATAATGTACCCACTGTATTTACATTTTTTATCTCCATGTGAAATCTTATATTACGTATGCAATCGTCTTATGGAAATTAATCAAATAGTAAAAACAACATGTAAATATTTAATATAACAACAATACGTATGTGCGTGTATGTGTACATATATGCATATATCTTTATCTTATTATATACATACATATCTTTGTTGATACATGTATTTTTAATAAATATAATATGTTATTTACCCGCCTCGGAACAGACTGTCTAGTGAGGTGGGTAAAAGAAAACATTGTACATAAATGAAAATAAAATAAACGCCCGGGTTGCCGGCACTGAAATTGAAATGTGTACGAAAAAAAATTCATACCCCTTAATAAATGTTTCATACTTTGTTAAAAGAGAACTTTCCATTTTTGGACCTTCCTTAACCGATGTGACGTGTCGATAATACTATTAGACAAATATTTCCACTCATCGGACATAATGTTACTGACCTCTTTTGAACACCTTGAGAAAGTTATTTTAATAAATCAAATACCTACTAGTAGCATGTTTGCGTTCAGAATTGATTATCAAGATCGCGGTTAGAAGTAAGAGTGTTTGTAAGTACTGGAGACCTGTATCGAGTGGTTAGAGGCTCTTGATTCGAAAGACAAGACCTTCCTCAAACCACAAGCATTATTTGTGCAGTCAAGATTGAAATCAAGTAGGAGAACTTGTTTTTATAATAAGTAAACCTTCAATACCCACCTTACTCAGTACATTTCAACATCAGAGTCGAGAATTCTGAAAGTGGTATTAGGTAGTCAGTAATCACATCAGTGATGAAACGAGATAATTGAGCTTTTGCGTTTTAATGTAAGTGCCTAATGTGTTACTAGAAGATTTATGGAAATAAGCTGCTGTATGGAAACCCTTTTAGTCAGTGTTGGTTTGTGCTATAAGGCGGGGGAGGATGTGCCTCCCCAAAAATAAATCAGAAAAGAAAAGAGGGATGCAAGAATCCACACATACGTAATACAGTAAAACTTCAATTTAAATGTTACCAATTTATTAATTATATTAGTCTAAAGTCGCTCTAGAGTCCAAGCTGCCGAAATGAGGTACTTGAGAGAAGTGGCAGGGGTTATGAAATGGGATAATATAAGAAACTTGACGATCCGAGATGATCTAAACATTGAACCACTGCTACTCTTCATAGAAAAATCGCAACTGAGGTGGCTTGGACATGTACTAAGAATGTCTGATGACCGAATTCCGAGGAAGATACTGAGTGCTATTCCAGGGGGTAGACGTCCAGTGGGCCGCCACAGACAAAGGCGAGGCAACTCAAAAACTGTATCAGGAGAGGATGAGTCTACCATGGACGGAGGCCGAACAACCAGCACAAGACAGGGATGTATGGAGGAGCCTTGTCGATGCAATGGGTCAAGGGGAAGAAGATGATGATGATGATATAAGCCTTAAAGTCAATTCAATTTAAAAATTACCCACAAATATTTTCGTATTTCACAGGTATGTGTATACTAATAATAATATTTAATAATATTTGGCTAATTTATATAGCGCCGTTTTCGCGAAAAATCACCTCAAGGGCGCTGTAGGTAATGTAGAAACGCAAGGGTAATGTAGAAACACAAGTAAGATGCACATCAGGGACATCACCAAAAATTTCCAATTAAAGTGGGGGTACACCAAGGATCTGCCCTCAGCCCAATGCTATTCATAATGATCATGAATTTCGATGGAGTTTCGGTAATATTGTATTCATTTAATTAAAATATTACATTAATTTTAAGGCAATGTACCTTAAATACATTAACCAATAAACTAATACCGCAGCAGTGAACTAATGGCTTAAAACTAATGAAGATTTATATACGAGAGTATTTGCAACATAAAATTCAATCACGCATTGTTTTAAATTCATGCGAGATATTATTACCTCCTGTTAGCCCCGGTGTTTCAACTAAAGAACATTATTTGTTTCAGCTGAAGAACATAAGAAATAAATTTGTAAATTGATCTGTAATTACATGACTCACGTACAATCTACGGATTTGACCTTTAATTCAAAGGTGGGAACTTGGATCGTGAATCAAAAAAAGTGGGTCAGGGTAAGAACAAATAAACTGAATTCTTATTGAAGTGGTTTGAATCTCACAGAATCACAGAAAAACCCCAACGTAAATTTCATGACGCCAGACCTCATAGTTTTTTTTTTACATAAACTCCACACGGGAAGCCTACGCATCTTTGAAGATGCTGTATGGAGGGTGTTTTTATGAAAGGAAGGAGTGAAGATAGGTCTTGAAGAGACATATGTTCTAAGAAAGAGGAAACACAGAGACCTACCTGCAAATCATTCCACAGCCCAACGTTGAACTCGAGAGTCTTAGAAGTGACCCGTTTTCATGTGACAAATGTCAATCGTGTACATATTTTCAGCGCGCGTTTGGCGTGTTTTCCGAGTAACGACGCCAGTCGCTCGAAGCATCTTCTATTGAAATAGGGGAAGAACAAGCCTGTGCTCTAAAGATTGCAATCAGTATATTAAGAAGGAAGAATCAATCAATTGGACGCTTGTTTCTGCACAAAGTCGAGGGTTTTTTCAGGTATTTTGGGGCTGTAGACCAGAGTCTGTCAAATTAGCAGTTAGCAGTTGTGTACTGTGTACTATTAACGTCTGCGAGCCGTATACGGTATGCACAGTTTTAGAGAAGCTAACTTAATTCTGAGCCCCCGTACCTGAACTGGTAACTTAGAGTTACACCCAGCATGTCAATGGAGGGCCTGAACGGAAGATTGCTCTCGTTGAAGGAGACTAGGTTCCCATTGCAATCCCTTTTAGACGTAATCAGACATGATGGTCTTTGGAACACTAAGCCATTTTGCTGCAAGAATACAGATTCAGTGTTACCGCATAACCCGATGGAGCAACAAACTTGTTTACATTGGCATCCTTTATCGTGCATCCTATCTCCATTAATAATTTTCAGAAATTTACTACATTGACCCAAAAATAAGTATATAAAATTAAAATGCACAAATTAACGAAACTGAGAGAAAAAGTTATGTCGTTTAAAGCGGTGAAAATAAGCATAAAATGCAAAAATTTCATCATAATGTTAATTTTTCTATTCACACATAATATTGAGTAGGTATCTGTTTAAAAAGTTTTTCTTTTGCCAAACAGCTATGAAACTTGTGTATTATATGAATAATTAAAATAAAATTATTTATTGTACCTAATACATTAAGTCATTACCCCGTAAGCAGTGGTTCTAAAAAACGAATTAAATTTTTTATTTATTGTTTTTAATACATAGTTACGTCAATTAATGACAATATTAAAGAGGGAATCTTTTACTTTTACTGTACTTAATTCTTCTTCCTCTTTTTCGTTGCACTGTCCCAACTCATTGCCTAGGTAGGCTGTTGGGGTCGGTTCTTCTAGTTCTCAGGCTATAACTTCTTCGGTTCTGGGTAACGCTTTCATCTAGGGCATCTCTGTGATATTTTGGAGCATTGAGTCATCCAGGAGTTCTTAGGTGGATGACTGTCGATGAAACTCCATATAAATTGCCTGCTTCACTGTGTGGTCTGGTGGTCTCTGTCGTTCCTCCAGCTTACTGTTTATGTTCGTTACTGTGTGGTCTGGTGGTCTCTGTCGTTCCTCCAGCTTACTGTTTATGTCCGTGTCTTTGAGGTCTGGTGGTCTCTGTCGTTCCTCCAGCTTACTGATTATGTTCGTGACTGTGTGGTCTGATGGTCTCTGTCGTTCCCCCAGGTTACTGTTTATGTCCGTCTTTGGTGTCTGGTGGTCTCTGTCGTTCCTCAACTGTTTATGTCCCCAGGCTACCACGAATGCGTGAACTTTTAATCCTATTTTTTGGTACTTAATTATTTTTTTTTTAAATCAAAGAATTTTTAAAAAAAGAGGGTGGTAACACCTCTTTTCGAGAAATCATTTAGGTGAACTTTTTTACATTAGGGGTCTTCCATTAATCACGTGAGGCTCGAAAGGGGGGGGGTTCGGAAAAATCACGAAATATCACGACGGGGGGGGGTAAAATGAAAAATCACGTGTATTTATTTTAGTGATAATATTCTTAAAATTTCAAAATACTTTGTACAAAAAAAAATACACGTGATTTTGGGGGGGGGGTTAGTCTAAAACCTCACCACATATCACAAGGGGGGGGTTAAAAAGTTGCTAAAAAAACATCACGTGATTAATGGACGACCCCTTAGCTCCACACAGGAGGCCTTGAGGAAAAAACATTTGGTAAGATGTTTGACTTTGAACCTGGAAATTTTTTCTTATTTTTTGGGGGCATGAAGATTTTTGAAGCGATGAAGGATGGCGCATGGCACCAAAAAAGGTTAAAAAATACTGCCCTACACAGTTATTTACTACAGTTAAGTTTACTTTACACAGTTGTTCATTAATAACTAAAATAAAATGAGACTAATGTACGAATTTATAACAAAAGAAAATATTATATGGTTAAAGAAAAGTTTTAACTTGTTATGTACTTTTTTTTATATATTTTCGCCTTGAACACTTTTACATGTAAGTACATAATATTATTATAGGTAAGTTGTAATAATAAGTATGTAGTGTATAACGTAATAATCTGAGTATAAAATATATGAGTGAGTACAATCTGTACAATACATGTGTGTAACTAAACTAACTAACCATCACGCCGTTTCCCGAAGGGGTAGGCAGAGAGGACGGACCGCCAAACAACTCGGTATTGGCACACACTCCTTGCCTTGTTCACATTCCTACATCGTCTCATACATGCTCTTCTATTATTCTGACTTCACATGGCCCGACTCAAGAATCTGATTAACTTAGTCGTGCCATGTTTTCCTCTACTATTCACATTTGCGTCATATATTCTCCTTACACTCCTTTCCTCATTCATTCGCTCTACATGCCCAAACCATCTGAGCGTCCCTTTCTTAATCTTACTCATTACGCTTACATCGGCCCTGCATTCTTCGCGGATCTCCACATTTCTCACACGATCGTACATGGTTTTACACACATACGTCTCAGGGATCTAATTTCTACAGCAGTCTATTTTCATCCTTCCTATGCCAGTTCTATACCTCAATGCCATAGTACATCAGGGTAGGTACCAATACTCCATTATGGACGGATAGCTTCGCTTCTTTGGACAGTTTTTTATTGGCGCCACCGGCGTTCAGTCCTCCATTAATAGAGTTGCCTGCATTTACCCTTCTTTCGATATCTCTATCAGTCTTCCCATCTCTCGTAAACATACTTCCCAAATAAACATAAACTATATAAACATGAACTCATTCACCTGCTCCAAATACTCATGATTCACAACTATGTTGCACATTGTTTTCATACTCTCTCTTTCAAGTATATAGTTTCGTTTTCATGGAAAGTCTAACAAAGGAGGAGATCAATAAATAATAATATATAATAACAAAAATAAGAGTACGAAAGAAGTAACTAGGTACTGTACGAGTCAAACTTAAATGCCGACCTGAACTTGATACAATCCATTATCGTGAAACTACAGTCACTTTACTGAATTTATCATAACCTTAAGCGAAAGAGAAAGATGCATAAAATACGTGCAACAGAGAAAGGCGTGGGCGGACCTTAAACTTAAGCTTTCCGGACCTTAAACTCGCCTATTGCGACCGAATAAACTATTTCTGGTCGGTGTCAAAGTTTGTCGTGTACTAACTATAGAGTTCAAAAGCAATGTGAAGCAAGTTTGTTGTTATTATTTAAAAATAAATATGAACAGTTTGTTGAAAAACTTGTTGACGATATATTAGCAAACCTTTATTACGCCCGATTGGCTGTTTTACAGAACAAAGCTATATTAATATAATGATGAAAGGAGCAAATGAAAAAAAAAATCGATCTGTTAAAAACTTCCTAGTGAACTGACTTGTACATTTGTTACATTTGTTACTTGGTTATCCAAGAATGTAACCCTGACGAGGTATCCCATTACGCCCCCACCGTTTGCTGTTTTCGTATTCACAAGTTAGGGGGCGCTAAAAATAAAAATATTCTCAAAGTGAGCGGTGGGCAAAAACAGGTTGAGAATTTATGGTCTAGGGCTTGATCGGGGGAGACTGGTTGAGGAAGTTTTGATCTCTCCAGCTGGAATCTCTCGACACATCGCCTTGCACCGAAATCGATGGAATGGATTCATACGTCCATCACTCCTGGACGCACTGACCCCCAGATTGCTACCCATTCCGCATATCTTTTTTTTTCCTGAACTTCCCTTCCTTTCTTTCCCTAAAAAGACCCTCCACACAGCATCACACATAAGTATTTTATGATTATATCAGATGTAAACAAACACACAAAAAATCAGAAAACCACTAAATAAAAATTCAAGTTCATTGGATGACATTAATTTGACCTTCTTCCGAGACTCATACAAACAAACAATAACGCCAAAAGTGTTCAACATCATAAAAATACAATAGCCCCACTAGTTACCTAATAAAAACATTATGAATAGACTAATTCAACTCAATATTAGCATAACACACAAATATATACTCTGAAAATAGCAAATGATTTTATATCTAAATAAATATGTTAATGTAAAATTTCAAAGCAATGTCGTGTTTTATTTTGGAGACCGTTGTTATTTCGTCGTGGAATTCCCTTTTTAATGTATATTTAATGGTTAAAAACACATTAAATTTTGTTCTGATTAAAATACTGTTATTTAGGACCGGAAATATTTTCACATTACATTTGATTCCTGATAAATTCGCTTTTTTTAAGTATTTCAAGATAGTTATAAGGGTAACCGACGAGTTCATCGAAAATCAATTCATCGAAACCAAATTCATCGAAAACGAGTTCATCGAAAATCAATTCATCGAAAGCAAATTTATCGAAAACGAGTTCATCGAAAATAATTCATCGAATGATCAATTCATCGAATCGCCAATTCATCGAAAAACATTTTTTTTTTGTAAATATTAGAGCTGTCAAAATAAAATACCCAAAAAGGTCTGTTTAACTGAGTTAAATGTGTTTAGCAACTGTCAGTTTCGTAGTGACAATGTAAAATTTATAGGTTATCTCTTCAATTTCCGATTGTCTGATACTGAAAAAAGGGAATCTAAGGAACGGTGACCAGACAACTCATAATGAAACCAACTCATAAACAACTCAGAAAGGTCATAAAGAGTGATCATAAAAAAATATTTAAAAATTGGTTAAATAGGTTAAGTTAGGTTAGGTTAGGTTAGGTTAGGTTAGGTTAGGTTAGGTAAGGTTAGGTTAGGTTAGGTTAGTCTAGGTTGACCAATGCTTTTTTAACTTCTCGGTCCGCTCGGCATTTCTCTCAAATATCAACAAAATATATTTTTTCGATGAATTGGCGATTCGCTGAATTGATCATTCGATGAATTGTTTTTCGATGAATTGGTTTTCGATGAATTGTTTTTCGATGAATTGGTTTTCGATGAACTCGTTTTCGATGAATTTGCTTTCGATGAATTGATTTTCGATGAATTCGTTTTCGATGAACTCGTCGTGAACGAAACAACATTTCTTTGGTAGAACCACTTACTTACATATTTTATTTACGCCGCCCAGTTTCGGAACGACCGTTCCTTCTTCAGGCAAACATAAATAATAGCATGACTTTACAAAACAGTGGATGAGCATAAATATTCTGGTAGCGGTAGCTAGTAACTTGGGATTAGTGAAGAGTGGGGGGAGGAGATAGATCGGACAGTGAAAGGGAACATGTCTAAGTGTACGAACAAAAACAAAGCAGGTTTCGGTTTTCAGATTAACGGCGCTCAGTGCCCGGTTCCACCGGCGGCGGTAGTTAACGCCGAGATGTGGACAAATAGAACGCAGATAAAACCTGCGCGGTAGCCTGACAGCAGCTGTCAGTTTTTACGAAATGTCGAGTTCGTCAGACGATGATTTTTAACTCTTGGCGAATCCTTTCGTGAAATATATTGGTATTTGGTAATTGGTATCTTTAAATATGAAAAAAACCTCAAGAGAATATGATAATAATATGTTATGTACATTGTCAACAACATTTCTGTTGCTATGTAATGCATTTCTTTTAACCCAGATTAGCGATTTGTTGAAAACAGCAGCAATTAATAGATCGCTCATTTTGATATCAGATTTCTTCCAAACATGCTTCACTAGTATTGCCATGTCCCAAAAATGAAAATTTTTCAAGGATAAAATAAGTCAAAATTCTGATTTCAGGATTTCCCCGTGTGAACCATGTTAAAAATCGTGTCCCACACAAAAGTACATACTTTTGTTAATTAATGACACATTCGACATGCTTTTTTGAAATAGCCATAGAGGACACCAAATCATGATGCTTTTTTGAAATAGCCAAAATCCATGTAAACATGGCAAAAACCAAGCACATGGCAACATTGAGTTTCGCTGACCGGCGTCAACGGCGAGCAGGAATTAAGAATTCATTCCGATAAAGCTTATCGGCGCCGCCTCGCGCGGACACTAAGACAGGACTAAGATAATGTTTTTTGTTTATTGACAATAATGGATTCATTATTATAATATTATTATTATTATCTTATAATAATAATGATTTATGTGTCTTCATTTCTTAGTAATAAATAGAGATAATGATGTCCTCACTGAGTTCTCCCGTGCTGAGGATTTCATTTACATATTATAATTTAATTATAAGAAATTAATATGAATTAGACATAACAAATATCATTTAATATATTTTTTAAATAATTATCAAGTAAATAAGATAGTGTTTTTTTATAATTCAGTTCACTAGATTCGGTTTTAGTCTGTATTTGATATCAGTGTGTGGATACGCGCCATAAATATATTTGTATCCATTTTCTTAATCAATTAATGATTTATGCTATGAGACCATGAGGGCGCCATCTATGGTTTTTGTATTGTATTGAATTTACCTATGTGGCTTGAGATTCGGTATATTCATGCATTTCCTTACCTCTGTGAATCAGGCAATTGCTTCCGACGGGAGTGTGAGTCAAAACCAACAGATGTCACTCCTGGTCAGTCATTATTAAATGGTTCACCCAGTGAGTGAATTATTGTTGTGCCTAGGATTTGGCACATATTATTGATGGGCAGATTTATTTTTTCATTGTTGAAACTTCCTTGCTGTGCGAAACATCTGTTAAGATTATGCAATACCGCCTTGATATTTTGAGTGAAAAGAAGTGTCTTTTGTGCTGGACATCGTACAAGAGCTGCATTCTCTGAGTGAGTATTGTTTTGTTTCACTTTGGTTGGAATTGCTGGGTCAACTGTTTTTGTGTCACATAGGGAAGAATTCAATTTTCGTTAATTTACATAGGGTAGTAACTCCCTCGTGTCAGGGGCTATTTACACGCCCCTACATATTTAATGGTCCTTCGTAGCCTGGATTATTCATTCAATTCGAGATTATAGCTGATATTACATGGATGTTCGAATTTACGTTTTTTTTTTGGTAAATTTGAAGTACCTCTCATTTTTTGAGAACTATAGCTGGTCTTGTTTTTTGCTTTTGGATGACATATTTGGATGTTCGCAGAATTATCGTAATTTTGGATAATTATTCGCAACATTATTATTATTAATTAATTGTTAACATTGTTCGCAGAATTGTCGTAATTTTGGATAATTATTCGCAACATTATTATTAATTAATTATTAACATTGTAACATTATTGTAAAATTTTGTGGTAATCTTTTCGCATATATAAAAAATGCCAAGAATTACGGAAGAAATTTCAAATGATCAATATGATCGAATGCTTATTTCGTTAACAGCGAAAAAGGAAAAACTTTTTTCACGTATTATTGATCTATTTAACTTGACAAAAAATGTCTCTGATTTCGATTTTAGGAATAATGAAACTTTCATAGATCAGACCGGATTAATAGATGAAATGTACATTCAGTTTGAAAACATTATTGACGATATTAATTATTGTCAGTTGACTTTAAATCCAGGGTTTCAACCGGAATTTGAATCATTGAATGCCTTTGTGGATCTGTTTTTACCGGTCAAACGAACTCGTAACCTGATACTAGCCTCGGCACGTACATTCTCGACTCAAAATATGCCCTTGGAATCTTGTATGTGTTGTAAAAAAACTGATCATTTAGTCAACGTTTGCTCAAAGTTTAAATGTATGAGTTCCCCACAGGCTCGATTTGAATTTATAAAATCGAAAAATGCCTGTGTAAATTGCCTTAGTGGTTCACATACAATCAAGTCATGCAAATCGGGGTTAGTTTGTGATTTGTGCAATAAACGTCATCATACATTCTTACATTTTGGCACTGTGAATAATATGAAAACCAATACTCATGTACATATGTCGCAAGTACCTACTAGTGAAGAACCGTCAGTCCCCCCTCCAGTGTCATCCAGCATCAATGGAACTGGCATTGGTGATAAGCAAGTGGAGGGGACTGCGAATGTCAATTCTTCGTGTTCGCTTTCTGCCAAAGTAACACCGAACTCTTCTATTTTACTTTCGACCGCACAAGTATACGCGAAGCTTAAAAACGGAAATAAAGTTATTGGTCGGTGCCTAATTGATAATGGCTCTCAAAATAATTTGATTACGATAAATTGTTGTAAGTCACTGAATTTACCAATAATTCCTTTGAGCAATTCTTTTGTCAAAGAAATTGGTTCAGCTTCACGACCAATCTTCAGTGACGTCTATTTAGACATTGAGTCGCGCGTGTATTCAAATAATAAATGTCATATACACGCACTTGTCGTTGATAGTATCACAAATAAACTGCCTAATCACTGTATAATCAAAGGTGATATGAGGTTCTTAGTATTCTGTAGTAGGTCTGAAATTGCAGATGATGGATATTACATCCATCATGCCGCCATTCGTCCTGATAATCCTATGCCTAGGATTGTGCTGGACGCTAGCGCTAAGACACATACAGGGCTGTCACTAAATGACATCTTGCATACTGGTCTCAATTTGCAAACTGATTGGTTTATGTTTTTATTTGACTTTCGTCAGTTAGCCAAAGATATGAGACCACATTTCCCGTATACTGCCAATGTGGCAGAGTTCAAGTTGTATGTGGACAACCTGGTCTATTCTATTGCAGATGAGTCCAGCGCCGTACGTCTTTCTCGAGAATTAATCTCGTTATTCAAGTCCGGTGCCTTTGATTTGGGCAAATGGACTACTAGTTCTCAAGTTGTACTTGAAAACCTTCCAGATTTTCACCGCAGTGCGGTGGACTTCACTGTTGGTTCTAACAATACCTCTAAGGTGTTGGGCCTTTCGTGGGAACCAGCTGATGACAGCTTCTTCTTTACGACATCTTATGTTCAGGAGAAGTGCACAAAGCGGAGCATACTCTCCATAGTCCCCCGCTTATTTGATGTCCTCGGCTTGGTCGCCCCTGTCATTCTGTACGCTAAATTACTTATCAAAGAACTATGGCTGTGCAACATTGGTTGGGATGATACACCCCCTGATAGTGTTATTCATCGGTTTTCGGCGCTTACACAGGAATTTCCTCTAATTTCAATGATGAAAATCCCTCGCCATGTTGGTGTCCTGAAAGACAGTACGGTGCTCGTTGTTGCTTTCTGCGATGCAAGCATGAATGGTTACGGCAGTCTGATTTATTTGCATACCACTGATCTGTTTGGGAAAATTACAGTGAGATTATTGTGCGCAAAATCAAAGGTTTCTCCCACCAAAGTGACGACCCTCGCTCGTTTGGAGCTCTGTTCCGCAGTATTGATGTCCAAATTAATACGGACGGTTCAAGATAATTATTCTGAACGTCTTCCTATTGCAGGAACATACGCGTTTTCAGATTCTAGCATTGCGCTTTCATGGATACATTCGTCGCCACATCGATGGTCGATGTTTGTTAGTAATCACGTGGCTCAATGTCAGGAGAATTTGCCTCCTGAGAAGTTTTATCATGTCGCCGTTAGAGAAAACCCGAGCGACTGCCTTTCTCGTGGCTTGCTTCCTTCCCAACTCGTTTTTTTTTTTTTTTACAGTGAATAACCGCACAAGAATCTCAACTGCTCCCGTCTGGAGCCAGTGAGACTATGGCATCCCCAATTGGGGTATGTTGTGAGGCTGAAGGTAATGGGGAGGGGAAGGAGGTGGGGAAGAGGAAGGTTGGGAAGTACCTGGCTATTCAGATCTGGTCACTAAACACGGCTAAAGCCATTTTCAAGCAACGTTTCAACTCTGAATGGTGGTCTTACACCAGGGCGATACTGATAGTATCTTCCACTCTGGAACATGCCGCAAATATACTACATATTATTTTTAATGAATTAATTGTGAAATAACACAAATTAATCAAATAAAATTTATTTGCGCATGCCGGGTTCGAACCCGCGACCTCCGGAATGTGAGTCAAGAGTCTTAGCCACTGGACTACGGAGGTCGTTCATTTCACATGATTTATGGTGGAACGGCCCATCATGGATTCGCAGTCCACCTTTGGAATGGCCATTAAAACCGTTTCACCCTACCAATACTGCTGAAATGCCTGAACACAAAGCTAATGTGCTCATTGCAACATTTCAGGGTGAAAAATCGGTCCTGAGTGAACTGGCTCAGCGTATATCCACTTGGGATAAACCTTTAAGGATAGTAGTTTATGTCCTTCGATTCGTAAAAAAGGTATCACCTTCCTGTAAAAAAGTTATGATTCGTTCTGTGCAGAGTTTTCATTTTATAGAAGATATTGCTGAACTCCAGAAAGGCAAATTGTCCATATACAATTCAAAAAAGCTTCGGAATATATTAGTTTTTCTCGATAAGAATTTGTTACGTATTGGGGGGCGGCCTTCTAAATCGGATTTACCATTTGAGGTTAAACTTCCGGGTTTACTTCCTAAACATGACTGTGTTGTGGATCTTATCGTTGATCATTTCCATGTCATGTACTTTTATATAGGCCCTGGACTTCTTATGTCCATCTTACGGCAGCGCTATTGGATATTAGATGCCAGGACTGTTATTAGGGCAAAAGTGCGGAAATGCAATTGCTGCTTCCGCTTAAATCTATCGCATCCTACACTGAAAATGGCAGCTTTACCTTCATGTCGTGTTGTAGAAGCAAGGGCTTTCGTTCACACCAGTGTAGATTACGCAGGTCCCCTCTGTATCACGCTTGCTCGTCTGAGAGGACAACTTTCACAAAAGGCATATATATATATTTTTTTGTGTGCCTTGTAACCAAGGCCATTCATTTGAAGTTAGGTCTTTGACCTAACTTCAAATGCTTTCAGCCGTTTTATTTCTCGGCGTGGCCATGTGTGTCATTCTTGTATTCAGATAATGGTTAATTCTGGTATGGATAAAATTGTTCGCGTTGCGACGGTAAAGACACGATTTGGTTCTTTTAAACGTCCGGTTGTCAAATTATATCCCATTCCAACGCAATAATTTTATATTTTATCTATTTTTATTTATTTTTTTTTTGTTTTTTAGTAATTGTTTCAATGATCTCTGACCCAGACATGGCATTACTTAATATCCGTTATCTTGGTCAATTGAACTTTATTACATTGTATTTTTTAGTTATTTTTCTTTATTTTGTGAGATTCTGCGAATTTCCAATGCGTGTCATTCCTGAATATTACCGGTGAATACAGTCACTTTATTTCTATTTCATTTCTTGTTTCATTTGTATTTTTATACTCTTTCTTTTGTAAGCTCTACGAACTTCCAAGGCGGGGAATATGGATACGCGCCATAAATATATTTGTATCCATTTTCTTAATCAATTAATGATTTATGCTATGAGACCATGAGGGCGCCATCTATGGTTTTTGTATTGTATTGAATTTACCTATGTGGCTTGAGATTCGGTATATTCATGCATTTCCTTACCTCTGTGAATCAGGCAATTGCTTCCGACGGGAGTGTGAGTCAAAACCAACAGATGTCACTCCTGGTCAGTCATTATTAAATGGTTCACCCAGTGAGTGAATTATTGTTGTGCCTAGGATTTGGCACATATTATTGATGGGCAGATTTATTTTTTCATTGTTGAAACTTCCTTGCTGTGCGAAACATCTGTTAAGATTATGCAATACCGCCTTGATATTTTGAGTGAAAAGAAGTGTCTTTTGTGCTGGACATCGTACAAGAGCTGCATTCTCTGAGTGAGTATTGTTTTGTTTCACTTTGGTTGGAATTGCTGGGTCAACTGTTTTTGTGTCACATAGGGAAGAATTCAATTTTCGTTAATTTACATAGGGTAGTAACTCCCTCGTGTCAGGGGCTATTTACACGCCCCTACAGTATGTTTTCTATTTCTGATCTCCCTATATTTAGTATCCAGCTTTTTATTTGAAATTTAAATGTTATAATGTTGAGGTTTTTGAGTGAGCGTGGTATTTTATTGTAGAGTTTAATGCCATAATATAAGAAGCTTTTTTGCCCAAATGTTGTGTTAGTAGTTACTCGTTGGATATGTTTTTGACCACGAGATCTAGTGTTTCTAATGTACGTGTTAGTTGTTATTTCTTGGGTTTTGTACTTATGAATGTAAATGAGTGTAGTTTTAGAATATATTTGTTTAATTGACAAGATATTAAGATTGTTGAAGATTTCGTCAGTGCTAGTTCTTACAGGAACTTTCAGTATTATTTTCATTGTGGCTTTTTGAGTTTTAATTAGTGGATTTAGTATGTTTTTATTTGCACTGCCCCATCCGATAATACCGTATTCTAACAGTGATTGGAAGAGAGCCATGTAAATCTTGATTAAGTCTTTTTTAATGAGGACATTTCTGATAGTTTTGAAAAAATAACTTAGTTTTTTAATTTTATTATTTAAATAGGTAATGTGTTCGGTCCATTTTAAGTTTCGGTCAATTTTTAGATCCAGATACGTTTCATGGTCAACGTTTTTTAATGAGGGACAATTACAATTCTCATTTACGTGATGCGGGCTATGAATTTTCAAGTTCCGGTTTTCTTCAAAGTTTTTCTTATTTTTTATTTTGAAAGTGATGAATTTGGTTTTATTAGCATTAAGTGTAAGTGAATAGTAGTCTAGCGATTTTTTAATACTATTAAGTGTGTCTTCTGCTTTCTTAAATGTTTCTGTCCAATTATTCCCATTTATTAGGAGAACAGTATCATCCGCAAAACTGATGATTTCTCCTTCACATTCTATGTGGCTTTATAGTCCTATCTTAAACATAGAACTATAAGATATTAGATATGCTCCCTTTCAGTCAGCGTCAGACTGGGAGAAATGTCTCCCAAAAATTCTATTCTGGGAGAAATATCTCCCAAAATTTGTCCTGACTTTAAACACTTTCATTGAAGATACGTTTTTAGATTTTCACGGCCAAAAGTATTTTCTTTATTTGTTTTTGGGGTGTTATGCCGTGTTACGCTACCTCCTTCTTTAGCCAACGTTTCGGACAGCGTTGCAGTGTCCATCATCAGCGCAGATCAGGCAGATGTGCCCAGATCACACATCTGCCGGATCTGCCCTGATGATGGACACTGCAACGCTGTCCGAAACGTTGGCTAAAGACGGAGGTAGCGCAACACGGCATAACACCATAAAAACAAATAACGAAAAAAAACCTTCATTGAAATTCTCTGGGAACTAGATCAAGGAGATCAAGTACTTTGCCGCTCGAACTCGGCACAAATTTAGGAGCTTAAATTTTCAGATATTCTGTGACTCAAACGGCCGTTATTCCCAACATTTCGACCGATCAATCTAAGTCTCCGATCAGCTAAGTGATTGGTTTAGTAAGGCTGTTGGTCGGAGAATTCGTGTTGCATTTCGTGAGTGGAGCATTTGAGCCAAAAATTCAGCAATAACAATTGATCAGTAGAATTGGGAATAACGGCCGAAAGTGTTGGAATCTCGAGATAACATTGAAAAATTTTGGACTTATTTCATAATCGCCTCAGAAACTTCCTTCCACCAATATTTAATAGCACCTACTATTTGCTATACCAAAATTTTAAAGAGTCAATACAAGTTTTTTTTTTTGGGTTATTATGCCGTGTTGTGCTTCCTCCTTCTTTATCCAACGTCTCGGACGACGTGTAAATCATGAGGTTAGTTGTGTAGATTGCAACGAAGTGTGAGTTTATATATTTAGAAGTGCATACATTTAAAAAATGTTAGAAAATATTTAAAAGCAATTAAAAAAACTAACCTTTAAACCTAACCTAACCTAACCTATTTAACCTAGTTTTTATCATCGCTTTTCATGATGACTTTTTAATTAACTTTTTAATTACACTTTAAGTTAAATTATTGTGGCTTTCGGCGTTTCGTTTTTCTGTAGCCATTATGTGCCAGACGCCAAGAACTATTAAGCTTGGCCATGTTGTCTGTATTATTAATGGGTATTTTGGTTATTTGGCATGCTCGATGCGTTGTCGGTCTTCTCAGGACTTCTGGAATAAATCCAAAGTAAAGGCCGGCCCGATTTACCAGGATGGCCAAGTTTGTACCTGTGGCCCGTTGTGTAAGTAGATATATCGATCGTCCAGTTAATAAGTCAGGCATAGCAAGTTTCGAGATAATGAGGAATGCAATATTCGAATGCTCACTATGATTCAGATATTATTTACACATGTCTGTGTTTTAAATATTTAATATGCTATAAAATTATACCGGGAGGCATAACGGTCCGGTACATTAGTTTGACATTTTGAAATATCCTACTAGTGACCCTTTTCTGCATTATAATTGACTAGCTGTTCCCCGGTATGCGTTGCAAAGCCATTCAGAAATAAATTGATTCTTCCTGCATGTCCCTCCACATAGACCCTCCACACAGCATCCCAGATGACATAGGCCCTGAGGGAAATTATTTTCCTCAGGGCCTCCTGTGTGGAGTTAATGTAAAAAAAAAAAAAAAAATGTCCTTTCCCGTGCGTCTCCGTTCCCTTCCACCTTCCCCGCCTTCCCCTCCCTCGTCTCTTCACTCTCCGCGAACCCCACCTACCCCATCCCCTTCCCCCTGCCTTTCCTTCCTGCCTCTAAATTATATGAAATACACACATTTTCTTTTATACGATTTTCATAACGCAAGAGCTTACCTAGCTTACCTTATATATTATTCTGATGTATGAGCTATATTATTGTAAAGTTTGATTAAAATCATAGACATCCAAATTTAATAGACGAGAACATACAGATAAGGGGAAAAATCAACTATGGCGGTATGAAGAGGGGGAAGATGACTGTGATTCGTTAAAAAGTCAATCTGACAGTATATAGGCATCTCGCATTATAATATCACCATTTAGTTCTTAAAAGTAAAATCTGCTTTTGAATGAGTAGACCTTTTTATGTGGGAGCGCGAATTGCTCGGCACGTTATTAACATATTTGCGAACTCCAAATACGGCAAAGTAAAGTTCGCATCTTTTCACATAAGAATATTTTGTTGCTGTATTTAGTTAAGACACTTTTACAAATGTTTCATAATTTACTTACCCCTGTAACCAGCGACGAGCTCACTGGAGAACCGCCCACATTCGTTATGATCGACATATTTTAGGGTATAATGTATAGCAAAAGCTAGCATTTTTGTCGTGTTATTTCGTAAAATGTACGATGCGAGCTCGACGCTGGTCTGGACAAGAATGATAACGTCACATTTTTTAGATTCAGGCGAGGCTCTCGCAAGCCCAGCCGGTTCCAAGGAATTGGTATGGGGAGGGGGAAATAATACGCTTTTATCACTTAGGGCAGGTCTATATATATTCATATGTCTATGATTAAAATGCATTTAATATTTTTTGCGTGAGAGAGTAGAAAACACACGTACATCCATACAAACTTTCGCGTTTAAAATATTAGTAAGATTTGGTGTTGTTTACGAGTAATCTGAGTATTCGGCCAGAGATACAGTCTTACATATAACTGCGTACTCAACTCAAATTTCGATTTTTCGGAGATATTTGCGTAATCAACTGGACGATGGATATATTGCCAGACAGGATAATATGTAATGATAATATGTACAAACTACGCTTCTTAAAATGAATGCGCCAATTACTCACGCAATCACAGCATACACGTATACCAATAAAATTACATAAATTGCGAATTTTCCTTGACCTCTTAAACATGACAGTAAATTATACCGTATGTACTTTACACATAATGCACATATTTGAAATTTTTATTATTTATTTTTTAATTTAATCAAATATAGTTTTAGCAAGCACCTCCCAATTTGGCAGGCGGGTTCGGATACCGCCGCCCCGTGAACCTTTATTGGAGAACTAAAACCACTGCCACAGGTCACCCCAAGTGGTTAGATAAGTTTGGTGAAAGGTGCCCGTATTCATGGATGAGGTTCGTCTAGGTCTTCACGACGGATGCGTCTGCCCACCTATTGCGTGGTGGATTGTATCGAGAGAGAAAGGTTGAGGGAGGGCATATGAATCTTTCGACTCATCGCCTCACACCGTAGGAGGGATAGATTTATACGTCCTTCACTCCTAGACACACCGATCCTCAGATTCCTACCCACTCCTGATACCTTTTCCTAGAACTTCCTGTCCTTCCTTTCCATAATAAATATTTCCATACAGCATTCTCTAAGATGTCAAAGGCCCCGAGAAAAATGATATATGTCGGTAAACAAATTTAAAAACGATAATAGACAGTAAACAAATTGAATGAATACTAATAATCATGTAATGTAGTTGACGGCCTCCGTGGTCGAGAGGTAAGGCACTTGACTCACAATCCGAAGGTCGCGAGATCGAATCCCTGCATGCACAAATAAATTTCTTTTGATTAATTTATGTTATTTCATAATTAATTAATTTAAAACCATATATGGTATATTTGCGGCACGTTTCAGAGTGGAAGATACTCTCAGTATCGCCCTGGTGTAAGACCACTATTCAGAATTGAAACTTGCTTGAAATAGTTTTAGCCGTGTTTGGTGACCCGATCTGTATAGCCAGGTCCTTCCTAACCTTCCTCCCCCATCTACTTCCCCTCCCCACTACCTTCAGCCTCACTACATACCTCAATTGGGAATGCAACAGTATCACTGGCTCCAGACGGGAGCATCTGGGACCCTTGTGAGATATTCACTTACAAATTAACTTAATTCAAATAGGTAACTAGTTCTGCACCATCTTTCTAGTCGAATTGGATCGATTTTTTTTAATTAATGAATTTTTATTTTAGTAATTTGTACGTATAAGTTTACAAAATTTCTAATTAATATAATATTTCATATTGCAAACTAAATTTTATGTAGTTTTATGTAGCTCCTACAATACATCTTGAAATTTCCAATTGGTGTGGACCACGGACATATGAATATATCTGGACCTGCCCTAAGTGATAAAAACGTATTATTTCCCCCTCCCCATGGAACCGGCTGGAGCTCCTCCTTGGCGCCAGTTCGCCCCATGGGGAAGGGATAGAGCCTCGCTTGAATCTAAAATGTGTGACGTCATCATTCTTGCCGTGGGCAGCGCGAAGCTAACATCTATACATTTAACGAAATAACACGCTAAAACGCCAAGCTTGTGCTATACAACATACCTACATATCAATGTGCACATAGCGAATGTGGGCGGTTCCTTAGTGTGCTCGTCGCTGGTTACAGGGGTAAGTAAATTATGAAACATTTGTAAAAGTGTCTTAACTAAACACGGCAACAAAATATTGCTATGTGAAAACGGGCGAATCTTTTTGGGGTGTACATTTGGCCTACGCAAATATTTTATTAACGTGGCATGCAATTCGCGCTCCCATGTAAAAAGGTCTATTCATTCAAAGCAGATTTTGCTTTTAAGAACTAAATGGTAATATTATAATGCGAGATGCCTATATGCTGTCAGATTGATTTTTCAACCAATCACAGTCATCTTCCCCTCTTCGCCCCCCCATAGTTTGGTTTTACCCCTCACCTGTATCTTCTCGTCTATCCATTTGGATGTCTATGGTGTGGACTTTAATATTTCTGGTAGCGTGTTATATAACTTAATCCCTTTGTATAGTAAACTGTTCTGCGTATTCACCTTGTCCTTTTTTTGAAGCCTGATTTCCTTGCACGTCCTTGTGTTATGTCTGTGAATGTCCTTGTTGAATATAATTTTATTTGAGAAGTATTTTGGTAAATGGTGTTTATTATTTTATGTATAAATATCATCGTATGCAAGGTCAGCATCTGCTTCACGTGTAGCCAGTTCAGTTCCTTTAACATGTTGTTGTTACATGAAAAAATTTGCCGTATTTATATTTATGATCAACATACGTAAAATAATTGGTTTTAATTTATATGTTAACGATTTGTAATGACTCTTTACTTTCGAAAAGATAATGTATTCATTCGACCCAGAAACGCGATAACTTCACCATAATTACATATAATAATATTTTTAATACAGTACGCTCGTTTACGATTTACCATGCTGTGGGTACTGAATAAAAAACTAATGGGTTTGGAGATACGTAAATATTTTTTTCGAGGTTTTTAATGTGGAATCTAGGCGTACCACTATTAGAAATGATACTCTGTTTTGATGATGAATTGAAATCTCTCTGCATGGAACGCGGATGTGGGTACCGCCGCCCCGGGAATTATTTGCCATTGGTAGCTACGTTTGATGACTTAGCAGGGGTGTCCGGGTTCATGAGGTTAGTTTTGTCCGGGTCACCTTGTACCGCAGTGGGAGGGGTGGATTCAGTAAAAAAACTTTCTAATCGAACGTTATTAACAGCCTGGCGTCTGCGTGGTTGAATTTAAGAATCCGGCATCCAACGCATGTCTGCCGCTACGCTTTACCCGTCACACCGTGTACACATCCGTGTACGTGGATTTTCAGACAAAGTTACCGTTGTAATTCGGTTTCTTATTCAAGAATTCGTCACAAGATTGCCACTTTCGGCGGCAAGACGCAAAGGGACGTGCACTTCCTAGGTATAAGTATTTGTGAACCTGGAGCATCTCCCGAATTTTGAAAGATTGACGGTAATACTCAGTTGTATCATGCGGCTGTATATTACAATTGACGTCATCGCCGGTCGCGGTTACTTTTTCGCGGTGACTTGCCATCAATGGTTGACACCTTGACAGTGGATACGAGGAACGGGTTAATTTTTGAACCAGTTCCTATAGGATCTATAAAATGATCATCAACACTAACTGGGTGAAGCCGACCCAAAAGCCGCCCGCAGGGCCTAGCAGTTAAAACCTGCGGAGCGGTCTTTTAACTGCTAGTATATCAATAATGCCTGAAAAATACCATCGACTTCGTTTGATAGATTCTCCCATCTTAAGAGAGGGATTGCAATCTTTAGAGCACAGGCGTCGGGTGGGAATGCTATCCTTGTTCTACCGGTATTACAATGGAAGATGCTCCGAGGAACTAGCATCATTGATCCCTTCGGCACCGGTGCATATTAGGGAAACACGCCAAACGCGTGCCCAACATATGTACACAGTTGACATTTTTCACATGAGAACGGGTCACTTTTTCGACTCGTTCTTATGTTCAACAGCTCGGCTGTGGAACGATTTGCCGGCCTCTGTTTCCTTCTTCCTATAACATGGGTTTCTTCAAGACCAATGTTCATTCCTTCCTCTCCTCAAAAAGACCCTCCACACAGCATCTCAGATGACATAGGCCCTGAGGGAAATTATTTTCCTCAGGGCCTCCTGGGTGGAGTTAATGAAAAAAAATTGTTTTCAGTTTTCATATTTTTACGTATATTTATTTTTTTATTTATGTATTTATTTATTTCTATGCTTTTACATACAGTTAATAAATACAATGATATACAGTTAATAAGTGCAATGACAATGACATTAGGTGGAAGTAAAACAAAAATATTCTTAATATGAAACATAGTAGGTAGTAGAGTGAAATGTGATCGGCAACTGTATGTAATTAGTTAAAACGAATGTGGTTATGGATTGTGAACACCTCATTGAGACTCTCAAGGAGGACTCCGTGGTACCACCCATGGTGGCAGTATTGTACATATAGTAGGTGTAGGTAGCTGTGTTGAGATAGTCATCATAATATTATGCAGACACAATGTAGTAAGTTGAGGTAAGTTGAGCATCATAATATACTAAAGTCGCAATGGATAATACATTATAGTAAAAAGAAAAAAATAAAGAATATTCAAGAAGAACTTGAGAGCAGTTGTGACGAAAAGAGAATAAAAGAAATAAACAAAAGTAGATGATATTAGTGCCAATATTAAAAAAATAGTTATGCAATATTAATCTATTTTGTAGATCTAGATCTAGTGGTATAATTTAAATACCAAGTTAATTTTTATGTTTGGTTTGGAGTAAATAGGTTTTGGAAAAATAGTGTTCCTTTAGTTTTTATCCAGTCTGTGATTTGTTTTTTTAGTTTATATGTTGGTGAATAATCAGCAAGTTGTTTCAAAGAAGGTGGCATGCTGTTATATAGTTTGATGGAATAGTAGTTAAAGGATCTTTGTCCGTGGGTCGTGTGCTTTAGCGGGATGTTAAGTGTTAGATTTATTGAAGACCGGCTTGTTATTGAGGACTGTGAAAGTAAAGGGATATGCAGTTTGAATTTGAAGAGGTGAAGAATAGACGATTTAGCGTAGAGTTGTCTGATTGACAAAACGTCGAGCATCTTGTAAATTTTTTTTTAGAGTTTGTATCATACGCTACTTGAAGAATTAGTTTGATTGTTGCCTTTTGTGCTTTTTCTAGTGGATCTAGAGAAATATTACTTGCACTTCCCCAAGACAGAAGACCATACATGATTATAGATTGGGAAAGAGCAAAGTAAATAGATCTTAGTATAGTGCGTGGGAAGATGTTTTTTATATTATTTAAGAGATACATGATTTTTTTAAGCTTGGATGTAATTAAGTTGATGTGGTCATTCCAGCGTAGGTTTTCGTCAATTATGACGCCTAGATATTTTATTTGTTTGACATTTTCTATGATTTCGCATCGCAGCGACAGGAGGGTTGGGAGCAGTCGTGTATTTTCAGAGCGAAGGTTGGAGGAGGTTGACCTCTTTGAGTTATACTGTGTGTTATGAATTTAGTTTTTTTTGTATTTAGAGTAAGTTTGTTTTCATTGAGCCATTGTTTGATGACAGCAAGACTTTTCTCAGCTTTAAGGAATGCCTTGATCCATGAGTCAGCTTGACAAAGTATTACGGTGTCATCAGCGAATGTCACAATGTTGCCTTCTGTAATTAGTTCACAGATATCATTGATGTAGATAAGAAACATTAAGGGACCTAGAACACTACCCTGGGGCACTCCGTAACTGATCGGAAGGGGTTCACTTTTCACTTTGTTAATAATGACTTGTTGAGTTCTCTCTGACATAAAACTTTTCAGTAAGTTAAGTTCATTTCCAGTTATGCCAAGTTTAATAAGTTTCTTAAAAAGTATATTGTGAGATATTGTATCGAAAGCTTTACATAAGTCTAGGTATATTGAGATTACTTTTTTCTTTGAGTCAAGGTTAGAGTTAATAAAGTCTGTTACTGAGGTTAAAGCGTGTTGTGTATTACTGTTCTTTCTAAAGCCATGCTGGTTCTTCGAGAGTAGATGGTTTGTTTCTAGGTAGTGGTAGAGCTGTTCTTTGATGGCTTTTTCCAGAATTTTGGACATAGTATTTAGAAGAGTGATGGGTCTGTAGTTGTTGATGTCATTTTTAGGTCCTGACTTATAGATAGGAATTACCAGTCCATTTTTTAAGCAGCTAGGGAAAATACCTTCTTTTAGGCTACGATTTATCAGGTATGTAAGTGGATTGAGGAGTTGGTCACTTAGAGTTTTAATGGTTTTAGCGTCTATGTAGTCAGTACCTACAGCTGAGCTATTCTTTAAGGATTGTATTATTTTAGATGTATTTTCAGATGAGATGGTTTGGAGTTTAAATTGTATATCATTATTGGAGTTAGGAGTATCTTGTTGGATAGATGAATGTAGATTCTCTGCCACAGTACTTGTAATGTTTTCTGCCAGAATGCCTCCAATATTTGTGTAATGATTGTTAATGTAATTTAAAACTAATGTGGGATTGTCGTGGAAGAGGATTTCTTCATTGTTAATGACAATATTTTTGATATTATCATCATCGAATTTATGAGTGCAAGTACTTTCCTTTAGTATTGACCATACACTTTTGGGATCGTAATTGGATTCTATCAGTTTATTTTTGAAGTGTAGCTCTTTAGCTTTTCGTATAATTAGGGTGCATAGATTTCTATATCTTTTGTAGAATGAGTAGAGAGTAGTATCAGAAGGGTTGAGTTTGACTTGTTTGTGTAACTTATCTCTTTTTTTAATACAGTTTAAGATGCTTTGAGTTATCCAAGTTTTTAGTTTTTTTTGGCGGTGGGGAATAATTTTTGTTGATGTTTTAGTATTTTGCGTGATGATGGTTTGTAGGTATGTAATAAAGTAGTGCCAAGCCTTATCTGTTGACGTTATACTCCTTAAATGCTCCCATGATTGTTCATCTAAACATGATTTTATGTTGTCATAGGCAATATTCTTAATTGTGAAATGGCGTTGAGTAAGCAAATTTGGAGTTGGTGTAGTCAGGCCTAGTAAAGTTGTGTAGTGGTCCGTAATGGAGGATTCGTAGACTATGCTTTTGATATAATGTTTTGATTTTACCATAATGTGGTCTATACAAGACTCAGTGTTATTGGTTACTCTAGTGGGGGTATTAATAGTACTGAAGATACCATGTTGCATCAGCATCAAAAGGTAATCGTGGTTTTGTGGGTGACCATTAGGCAGTAGATTAATATTAAGGTCACCGGCTATTATGATATTTTTAAAGGAATTTAATTTATTAAGATGACTATTAAGGGAAGATATGAATGGTGCGATATCATAGGTGGATGGTGATCTGTATAGTGCAAGTATACAAGTTTCTTGGTTGACGATTATTTGTAAACAGTTTGAGTTATCAATGAAAATTTCAGAAACTAAACTACTAAGGTTGTTATGAAGATAGACCACAACACCGTCGTTTTGTTTTTTTATTATTTAATGTGTGGTACTGGGTGTAATTTTGTTTGTGTTTCTGGGTGAAGGCGTTTGTAATCCAACATTCTGTAAGAATAATGATATTAAAATCTGTAGTAAAGGTGTTGGTTAGGATGTCGAGTTCATCGTAATTTTTGTTGAGAGAACGTATGTTTTGATTTAGTATAGTTAGTGAAGGTGGGCTAGTGAGGATTGTATCACATAATTTTTGATCCGCAGTAGTGTAATGGTGGTGCAAGTTATTAATATTCATTTTCAGTAGGTCAGCCATGTTAATATTCAGTAAATTAGAAAATGTAAATTTGATGGGTTAGTGATTTATGGATGAGTCCCCATTTTTTTAAGATCATTTTCGTGTCTAATCTGGATGGTTTTTTCCCCGGGTCCTTTACGTACAAGCAGTCTACTCGCTTTGAACCACACGAATTGGAAAAGAGTTTCTTTGGCAGTTTGTTTGGTTTTCCACAATAGTTCCTTAAAGTAAGGTGAAAGCACTTCACTGATGTAAATCGGCGAACTCAAGTTAAGTGTTTTGGCCGCACTTTTTACTGAGAGAATCGAATCCCTAGTTTTAGGGTTGCGAAAAGCGATATGCAGTTTGTCCGGGGTGTTACGTCTGCGGTCTTGGGTCCTGGTCACCATACGAATGTCCTGTTGTAGCAGGGGCAAGCCCAGCAAGCTGGCTACCCGTAGTACAGCTTCCGTAGGTTGTTCGCCCGGCTGCAGCTCCACTCCCGCCATCTCCACACTGTCAGATAACTTCTCTTGCTCGAGTTCTGCAAGTCTACACTCAAGGCTAGAAATTCTAATGTTATTCTTATCGTTCACCTCACGTAAAAACTTGGTTTCTTTATGCAGATCCTGCATTTGTTTGAAGCTCGACACAAGGTCTTCATACTGGTTACAGATGAATTCGCTGCTTTTCTTTAAGTCTCTTATTTCTTCTTCAAACATTTTTTTCATTTCAGTAATTTTGTTGTCAAAATGTTTGGTGATTCGTTCGAATAAGACATCAGTTTCTGAACCGGACTTCGAGGATGGTGAGCTCGATCGGCTTTTGCATTTCGGACAGTTCCAAGTTAATTTATTTTTAACCGCCATTCTTTTGAAATTTGTATCGGTGATGTTGACACAGGTATTATGAAACGCGGTATTGCAGATGGCACAGGTGAGTGCAAAGTCATTATTCGAGATCAAGTTGAGGCAACCTTCGCAGTTCATTTTTAGAGTATAATTTAGAAAATTTATATGTGAAGTCACAACACTGTTTCAGGTATTTAAACTTTTGATGTGTTAAATCACTGGTATAAAGTAGAACACAATGTTCAGTGTTAGTTTGCGCACTTTTCTAATGTTTTCAGTAACTTTTAATACTTAGAATTCATTAGTTTAGTCAGAGCACTGTTTTTTTGTTTCAGGTATTAAAACTTTAGATGTGTTAGATCACTGGTATAAATTAGAGTACTATGTAGAAGCACAATAATCTGTGTTAGTTTGTGCACTTTTTTAATGTTTTCCGTTACTTTTAATACTTAAAATTCAAAAATTTTGTCAGAGCAATTATTTGAGGTTGTTTACAAGATGACGTATTATTGTTGTGATGACGATGACGTATTATATATTTTAAACATTTCAGAATAAAAAAACACGAGATACTTGACTTACTTTAACTAGAGATTCCTGACATTATTTGGAGTAAAAATGTAAATGAAATTTTGGTCTCCGGTGGCTTTTTCGACGACAGTTTTTTTCAATTTATTTTCTTCAAAATCAAACAAAAAAATTCTTCCGCATGTCGTCACTGATCACTTAGCCGAGTAACCGCATAACCTCTTACCACCCCCATAACTGGCCAACAAGCCAACACCTACTAATTATTAAAAAAAAAAAAAACACCAAAATTTCATTAACATTTTGTATTCCAAGTAATGTCAGAATTCACTGGTAAAGTAAGTCAAGTACGTCCCTTAACACCCTGTATCTAAATGGGTATGATTTTAGATTTTCACGGCCAAACGTATTTTCGTTATTTATTTTTAGGGTGTTATGCCGTGGTGCACTACCTTTTTCTTTAGCCAACGTTTCAGACTGCGTTACAGTGTCCACCATGATGTGTTAGAAAGTCTATTGTCATTCTGTTGAGCTAAATCTATACGTTCACATTCAAACGTAATTCGTCACACAATTAAATACTTTGGGTAAACGAATTTCGTATTCAAAGTCATAGCACACGCTGTTTTCGTCTCCGATGGCGGACAAATAACGTCATTACTTTTAATAATGTGCCATTAGCGATGGCTGCTTCCTCTGTTGGATTATCTACAACGACTGACACAATTGTAAAGTTGTTAGTAATTAGAATTTAATTAAAGTAAAAAACGAAACGGTTTTGCGAAATTGGTTTTACAAAAAGCGTGAGTGGTATAAATTAAAAAATAGTTTCGAAAACCAGTGTTGCAACTTTGGTGAAGTCGGCAAGCAAACATTCTGATTTCAGTTGTGTGTTCGTTGTTGTCTGTCCCGTGAAATATTGCTGCATGGATTTTACTAAAATTTGATTTGTTTTTGTCAAGTTTATGGATCGCGTATCTATCTATATCGCGTACTTCTTTTTGAAGTGAAACTTCCTTAGCCCCGGTAGAGTGATTTGAAACTCAGATGAAATGGAAGCGACGCACTACGGCACCTGCAAAGCGTCAAACTGCGCTAATGGCTCCTATTGGTTGAGATATAAAACGGAAACGACGATAGGTCTGCGCTCATTGGCCGCTTTGTTTTTTTACGGGTCATCGGAATATAATGCGTAAATTCGCGCCTCGCCGAGCGCGTCCCATAGCGCAGCGGTATAGTGCGTCGCGAATCTCAGCGGCCAGAGAAATCCAGCGGACGGAGGTTTGAATCCTACGAAATTAAAAAAAAAACATTTTTGCTATCGTAAACCACTTTAAAAGAAAGCGACATCTAGCGACTTTCTAGTTTCATTTCTATCGCGTGTAAATTACACACTCTATTTTTTTATTTCTTAGAGCTTCTTCATGTTCATATGTTCATTAAATAAGCCAGTAATTTTGCATAACGAACGGCATAATTCAGAATTCGAAATGGGTTCATGGGGTGAGGTTTGTCCAGGTCTTGGCGGCAAATGCACATGCTCGCCTGCTGCGTGGCAGGCCGGATCGAGAGGCACTGGGTGAGGGAGGCCTTTTGACCTTACCAGCCAAACTCTCTCGACGTTCGAGTGGAAGGGATAGATTCATACGTCCGTCACTCTTGGACACACTGACCTCCAGATTCCTACCTACCCTCATACCCATTTCCTTCCCAGAACTTTCACATCTTTTTTTTACATGAGCTCCACACAGGAGGCCCTGAGGAAAAAAAATCCCTCATGGCCCATGTCATCTTTGGGGATGCTGTGTGGAGGGTTTTTTAAGGAAAGGAAGGAGAGGAGAGTTCTGGGAAGGAAAAGAGTTTCAGGGGTGGGTAGGAATCTGGGGTTCAGTGTGTCCTATGATAAAAAAAACACCTCCAGTTGACATAAATATGACCTTTTGACTCCTAGGCTCCAGAAAAACAAATTAAATTATGTACCTAAATTTGACAAGTTTCACCAAAAATAAAGTAAAATTGGGCCTACTTTAGTCACACTGACACATCCGTAATATATTTCTATCAGTTTATATCTCTTAGTAATTTATAGTTTTACAGAGAGGACGTAAACCTCGTCTATTTTACAAAAACTTTAACCTCCTATCGAAAATATTTGAAGATTAACATCATCTTCAACAATGATATGGTAATTTAAGCATTTTAAAAGAAGTACGAATAAATCTCGTTGTTCGTGCACCATTAATAGTGTCATGGTAATCTCATAAATCTCTAAACTTGATTTTTCGGAATGGCGAAATGTTAAAACATGGGCGTATGATAATTAGTTTTTTATATATGTTTTTTTTACATTTTTCATCATTTAATCCTTGTTCCAAAGACCGGTACACATAATTTATAAGAGAAAAAGTGGTCAGCCATTAAAAATATTTGAAAGTTGGTGTTAATTTAGTTTTTTATCAAATGTACGTTTCGAAAGTCTTTAAGGCTGAATTTAGTCTCACGCTCACCGTCAGCGCTCATAGATCAGCGCGTTTTTCGTCAGCGCTGAGGCTCAGCGTGGCTCGTTTCAGTATCGTACTGACCACCTTACTGTACAGACGAAGACCAAAATGCGGAGTGTATTAGTTATAGCTGCTTTGTACTTCCTATCCCAATAAAAAAAAAACGATTCGCCGTACACGCTGATGACATCCGCTCCGCTCGACACTAGAACGCTCACCGAAAGCAGAGGCGCTCGTGCAATCGTCAGCGCCGACAGCTACGCGGCGCCGACGTGCGACGCGTACAGCCGCGTAGCCATCAGCGCTGACCACCTTGCGCGCTGATAGCTACGCATAATTCAAAAACGCTTCCTAGAAGTTCATATATCTTGACCATCAGCGCAGACGGTGCGCGTGCGGTCAGCGTGAGACTAAATTCAGCCTAAGACGAGAAAACTTGTGATTTAAACGAAGCGATACAAGGTTTATTGCTTGTCTTTTCGACGATGTTTTTGTTTCAATAAAATAATTTTGCGGGAATAATTTTAACACCCGATCTTTTTACATTATCTCTTCACAGGAGGCCTTGAGGAAAATAATTCCCCTCAGAGCCTATGTCATCTTTAGAGATGGTGTGTGGAGGGTATTTTTAAGTAACGAAGGAGAGTAACTTCAGAATGTATGAGGGGTGGATAGGAATCTGACGGTCAGCATGTTCAGGAGTGACGGACTTATGAATCTATCTCTTCCAATGCGGTGCAAGGCGATGCTCTGAAAGAGTAATCAGTAACAGTCCAGACTGCCTCCGGGGTCGAGGGATAAGGTACTTGATTCACAATCCAAAGTTTATAAGATCGAATCTCGGCGTGCGCAAATAAATTTTATTTGATTAATTTATGTTATTTCACAACTAATTCATTTAAAATAATACATAGTATATTTGGGGCATGTTACAGAGTGAAGATACTCTCAGTATCGCCCTGGTCTAAGACAACTATTCAGAATTGAAACACCATTTGAAATGGCTTTAGCCGTGTTTGGTGACCAGATCTGAATAGCCAGGCATTTCTTAACCCTCATATCTTTTCCATTCCCACTACCTTCAGCATCACAACATACCTCAATTGGGGATGCCATAGTCTCACTGGCTCCAGACGGGAGCAACCGGAATTCTTGTGTGGTATTCACATTAAAAAGTGGGCAAAACCTTATACCATGAACCCTGATACCTCTACTGACCTATGGTAGAGGTGTTATATACCCATACCAATTTGGGAGACGGTTATGGGTACCGCCGCCCGGGGAACCATTTATTGGATAACCAACACCTCTGCCATAGGTCACCCTAAGTGGTTCGCTACGTTTGGTGACTTGACAGGGGTGCCCGGGTTGCGTATTTACAATCCCTACCGCGTTTCAGTCGCTTTAAATTTTCAATATAAAAATTTTAATATTTAGAAATAAAATTATTAATTTCTAATATACACATTGGAAAGATTATTTTGTCTAGATTTTAGAACAATTTTTGATTTTGCAAAGTGATAAAAAATTATCAATATAGAGGTGTATTTACAATATATGGGAATAATATTAAAATTTAAATATTTAGAAATAAAATTATTAATTTCTAATATACACATCAGAAAGATTATTTTATCTAGATTTTAGAACAATTTTTTTTGCAATGTGATAAAAAATAACCAATATAGACGTATATTTAAAATGTAAATTGTCGTTACCGCGACTGAATCCGTATAGGTTTTGTAAATACGCGCCCGGGTTCATGAGGTGAGGTGTGTCCGGACCGGATCGCGTATTTACAATCCCTAACGCGTTTGAGTCGCTTTAAATTTTCAATATCAAAATTTAAATATTTAGAAATAAAATTATGAATTTCTACTATGCACATTGGAAAGATTATTTTATCTAGATTTTAGAACATTTTTTTGTTTATGCAAAGTGATAAAAATTATCAAAATAGAGGTGTATTTACAATATATGGGAATAATATTCAAATTTAAATATTTAGAAATAAAATTATTAATTTATAATATACACATCAGAAAGATTATTTTATCTAGATTTTAGAACATTTTTTGTTTTTGCAATGTGATAAAAAATAACCAATATAGAGGTATATTTAAAATGCAAATTGTCGTTACCGCGACTGAATCGGTATAGGTTTTGTAAATACGCATCCGGATCTTGGCGGCGGATGCGTCTGCCACCAGCGGCAGGCCGCATCGGGAGAGAATGGTTGAGGGAGTCCTTTTGACTTCTCCAACTGTACCCTCTCGACATATCGCTTTGCACCGCAGTGGGAGGGATGGATTAATGCTTCATTCACTTCTGGACATACTGACCCAGATTCCTACCTACCCCTAATACCCTTTTCCTTCTCAGAATTTCTTCTCCTTCCTTTCCTAAAAAGACCCTCCACACAGCATCCCCAAAGATGATATAGGCCCTGAGGGGAATTATTTGCCTCCGAAACTGTACAATATATCGAAACTGTAAAAAAAACATACAATAAACCATGGGTTTAGGAGAATATTTAGATATAAGCTAGTGTTAATGATAGTAAAGAAATGAAATGCTTAGTTTAATTCCGGCAGTCTCCTCTTTACTCCCATTAAGATAGTGCCAATTAACACTAGTTGGCTCTAAATATTTTTGGTTTTGTGAAAAATACCCATTATTTGTTGTATATTTTTCGATGTTCCAAAGTCGCGAAAATTACTTTGTGAACATATACTTCCGACGACCTAGAAATTTCAGAAAAGTATACAAATCGGTGAAAAACTTCATGATACTATTATATTAGGTATTGAATATCGAAAATTATAATTATTTTTTTTTTCCTTAATTGTTTTTTTTCTTTGCGTCACTTAGTTTACAAAATGGAAAACTTGAAATATCGCGTTATTTACGAGTACGAGTTCCACCGTGGCACCAGTGCTGCAGAAACGGCTCGAAGGATTAATGATGTGTATGGCGACGGTGCCGCAAAAGAAAACACAGTGCGTTTTTGGTTCCAACGTTTTCGTTCTGGAAATTTCGACCTGCAGAACAAGCCCCGTGGACGGCCGGAGACCAAAGTTGATAATGAAGAATTGAAGGCTATTGTGGAAGCGGATCCATCGCGAACCATGTCCGAGTTAGCTGCAGGCTGCGGTGTTAGTGATGAAACTGTTTTAATCCACTTGAAGCAAATTGGGAAGGTAAAAAGCTTAAAAAGGTGGGTACCTCACGAATTGAGTAAAGCAAATCAACAAACACGCGTTAGAACGCTAGACCACACACTGCACAACAGACGGCTACCAAATTAGAGGAGCTTCAATTGGAATGTCTAAGACATCCACCGTACTCTCCGGACCTTGCCCCAACAGATTACCATTTTTTTCGAAATTTGGATAACTTCTTGCAAGGGAAAAAATTTAACTCCGATGGGGCAGTCCAAACCGCCTTCCAAGATTTTATTGATTCCCGTCCGAATGGTTTTTTTTAGTAAAGGGATCGATGAACTACCTAAGAGATGGCAAAAGTGCATAGATAGCAATGGTACATACTTTGATTAAATAAATATATTATGCCTCATCCGCACGCTTGCCACTTGCCGCAAACTTCAAATCTCTACAAACGTTTGGCTTGATTTTGGAATTCAAACGTGGCCATCCACACGTTTGCGAGTGCATTAGTTTGTTCTGAAGAGGCAAGCGTGACGGACGTCGAGGTTGTTGCATCGGCCATAACATTTGGCTTAAGATGAAGCCATTGTAAATAATGCATAATCATACAAAATCGTATGTTTATGTTTTGAAAATTGGATGGCTTAGAAGTATTATAGAAGCTTCTATTAATACTGCGTGTAGAACATATCTTGACCTTTAAAAATATCGGTCATTTTTTATAAGTCTTTTATAAGCCTATAAAAAAATAAAATTTAAAGTCTGTAAAAAACATTTATAAGCCCAAATTCTCCTATTTATAAACCCCTATTATTATTATTATTCTACAATACGGCCGGCAGTAGACGAATTTGGATTTTCAAAGTGAACTCTATGCCGTCCACCGAAGGGTTACATAACTAGTCACGCCCGTTTTTTTAGCAGTTTATTTATTTTTCCCCGAACGGAGCGGGAAACGTCGCTTTGTTCCGTGAAATCAATTTTAAAATTCTGTTTTATTACAATAAACAATGCGTAAAAAATTTGTTAATGTTTTTTACAGGCCTTTACGAAATCAGCCTGTAAAAAAAATCTCACATACCTTTTCCAACCTTTCCAAAAGCTTTTTCTCAAGTATTTTTAAACTCCTCCCGTAAAAGGGCATAAATTCTTCGATTTTTGCCTGGAATATTGGATCGCCTTAAGTTATTTTTATTATAATTACAAGAAAACAAGTGAAAGAAACGAATACATTCTTCTTTCTATTTTAGATGTTTTCTGAAAGTGACCATAAGAATTTTCTTCTTGGTTTTCAGCTCCTTTACTGGTTTCTTCAAAAAGTTATTAAAGCGACTCCATGCATCGGTAACCTTCTTTTTATCCTTATGCTCTCTATGGCTTGGGTCCCAAATGCATTGCTCTCGCTGAATTCCAGGAATCGCAAAACGTCCTCATTTGACCAGTCACTCATTTTGAAGTACCGCAACCGCAACTCACGTCTGACGTCTGTTAGCCACCACTGCACAGACGAGACTGAGTGCTCACAAACGTGTGGATGCGTCGCAAACGCTTGCGGCAAATTCCCTTTGATTTGTGACAAAATACCGACACTCTATCGGATCGGCTACAAGCGCTTGCAAACTTACGCAAACCAAGCCAAACACTCTATCCGCACGTTTGCGTTTGTGAAGGCTTGTTGAGGTTTGCCAAGCGTGCGGATGAGGCATCATATGTAAGGACCTAATATAATAAACTCACCGTTTGAGAGATTTCATCGCGTTATTTGCACAGATATTGCGCTGATTGCCATCTTATTAGACAGTATAAATAATTATTAGTAGATACATTGACACATAACGATAACACTATTTAAACAAGGAACATAAAATACCTGCCCATAAAATTACAACAACTTTTCTGCACATAATTAATATCAGGTAATCACCCAATAGAAACTAATTGATTTATTTTAATACATTAATTCGTTGCATTCTTTAATTTCACAATCTGAGTGTTCGTTGCACCCAGACTGCAGTGCTAGTTTCACTCAATGCTCTCGACATGTTTCAACTCGTGGCCTCAATCTGTTGCATCAAAATTTTATCGTTTATACCAATAATATTTTATTATTCAACGTCCCATTAAAAGTGTTGCTTAAAATCGTACACAAAATTCTGACCTTAATAAGCAATTGTTTACTAATGTTTTTTTTATCGAAATTAATAAATTTTAATTTAGAGACAAAACGTGTGAAGAATGCAAATCGAAAAAGCTGTATTTGCTCACGGTATTGTTGTGAGATTGAGTGTCGAAACTAAATAAAATAAACTATTTGTAAAGCTTAATTAATTAAGAAAAAGATAGGGTCGCGTCTTGGTCACGAACCCAAGACCCACGCCTTGCCGAGGCGGAGCTGTACCAACTGAGCTAATGTGTCTCTATCCGATTCGGTCATATTTAACTTTGTCTTCAAAATAATTCGAGTAAGAACTACCAACATTATCTCCATTTTCTTAGCGCGCATTTTTATTGACTGCTATCTTTATGTTTTTTTTTCATAAACTCCGCACAGGAGGCCCTGAGTAAAATAATTTCCCTCAGGGCCTATGTCATCTGGGATGCTGTAAGGAGGGTCTTTTTGAGGAGACGAAGGAATGAACATTGGCCTTGAAGAGATTCATGTTATAGGAAGGAGGTAACACAGAGGCCGGCAAATCGTTTCACAGCCGAGCTGTTGAACAAAAGAACGAGTCTGAGAAGCGACCCGTTCTCTTGTGACAAATTTCAACCGTGTACAAATGTTGGGCATGCGTTTGACGTGTTTCCCGACCGCTGCCGAAGGGATCAATGATGCTAGTTCCTCGGAGCATCTTCCATTGTAATACCGGTAGATCAAGGATAGCATTCCCACCCGACGCCTGTGCTCTAAAGATTGCAATCTGTCTGTTAAGATGGGAGAATCTATCAAACGGACCGCCCGTTTCTGCTCAGAGTCGAGAGTATTTTTCAGGTATTTTAGAGCTCCAGACCAGAGGTGGCTGCCAAATTCAACCGTGGGGCGCACTTGTGATTTGTAGAGGGTTAGCAGTTGTGTACTATTAAAGTATCTGCGGGCCCTGTACAGTTATGTATGTTAGCAAGATTAAACCAGAACTAAATATTATCCAGATAGTGTCTTGGATAAATTTTATTCATTTTTTATTTAATAAGCGACATCTGTTGACTAGATAATTAAGTTATAAATCAAAATAAATATTGTTTAATCGTTGAAGACATTATTAGCGACTCTCAATCGAAAATTTGAAATAGAAAAATCAGAAAAAGATAAGGTCACATCTAGGAATTTAACCTTAGTCTTTCCGGAGCTTGGCTCTACCACTGAGCTAATTGACCCTATCCCCTACGGTTATATTAAGAACTACCGATATTATCTTAATTTTATTTATTACTAGCTTTTGCCCCCGGCTTCGCTCGCATAGTATTAGGGGGGTTCCCACTCCGCCTCCTCCACCTCCCTATCCCATCTCTACTCCCCCACCCCATCTTACGCCCTCCCCACCCCCCTCCCCCTCTCCACCACTCATCACCCCTTCCGTTATTTCATGTTTCAAACAGCTCGCGTGCCACCTTTTAAAGCGTAACAATTTATACTATTATAATATTAGTATACATTAGTATAATTTTAGCTATCAAAGGAATTTCCATAGTAACCTAAACATATAACAAAATGACAGCGCACGTCAAATTTATAGTTACAAAGCAACGCTTTGCTTTTCGTCTGGACAATAAACGCATAATAAATAGTCTCATAACGGCAGAGCTCATTCATAACGCCAAAGCTTACCAATATATAAAGCCTATATTACTCACAAATAATGTAGCTTTCCATTAGTGAATGATTTTTTAAAGTCCATTCAGTATTTTTTGCGTGAAAGAGTAACAAAAATACATCCATACAGCCATACAAACTTTCGCCTTTATAATATTAGTAGGATTTGTAGTTTGTATTTGCTTCAATGTGGTGGGCGTGCAGTTATACAGTTTGATGAAGAATCCTTTGGTTTAAACTGCGGTGTAAAGGACTGATATCGTACTTGGTCAACCGCGTACAAACTGAAAAAGTGGGGAAAAACCAATCAAAATATGCAAGCCTTTCATCTGGAGTTCCCCAGGGATCTGTTCTGGGCCCCTTTCTCTTTATCCTCTTCACAAATGATGTCGCAAAAATTATCGAATCATTTGGTCTTCTATTTCACTGCTACGCTGATGACCAACAAGTTTACTTCTACTGCTTACCAGAGGAAATAGACAGTCTTAATTGCCTAAAAATTCATAATGAATTGTAGAGGGTCTTTGAGGTAATTTTTCACAAAAACGTTGCTCTACAAATTATCCAATTATTATTATTATTATTTGATTGAGTAGTACTTAAAGTTTCTCTCTCTCTCTCTCTGTGTAAGGTATGTGTTATCGGTATATTTTATATTTCATATTAACCATGTGAAATCGAGCAATTTTTCAAGATCAGACAGGAAAATGTCAATATAAAAAATTAACACTCTGATTTTTGGAGCTGGTAAACATCAATTTAGTCGGCGCCCTAGTGTAATAAATCGAAGTAAACCAAATACTGTAGTATTTTCATATTGATTTGCCAATATAACGTTTTCTTTTGTTATCAAAACATTCGTGGCCGTGGAAAATTTAGCGTGACCGAATTTGTAAAAATTCGCACGTACTTGAGAAGGTGCCTATCTAATCATGATTTTAAAACTGATGCGGGATGCAGCGTGATGATGGAAGGAAATAACACAAACCAGCGGCGGCTCGTAATTTTTAAGTCAGCTAGATTGCAAAAATAGGACTTTATTGATGTTATTGTTTCGTGACAATGCACGTGGGTTAGAATAACCCTGCGGCCACTCTTTGCTATTTAAAACGCTTATGGATTTCGATACGAGCTACGCCCGACCATCAAACAATATACGGTAATTCACAATTAAGTGGTACTCACTGCTATTGTGTCTTCTGGCTTAGTTTCCATTCGGGGGCGTAGACACTTGTTACAATCACAGATGTATCCATAAGCGCGCGACAATATTTTGGGTTTTTTTACGAGTCGATTCACATAAGAAGTTTACACAAAGCATACGATACAATACGATAGGGTTTATACTTTATGTTACGATAAGATAAATAACACATAAACGCAGAGCGAAATGTCAACGCACGGTGGTTGTTAGCGACGGACTGGCGATAATGCGGTACTTGACTCCTATCTCTCGTGTGGGTAGGTACCCTTAATGTGCGGAATTTCAAAATCTGGATTCCTCCGATCCTATAGGCCGATCGGAACACAAACCCAAATGAAACCCATCGGCGTTATGAAACAGTTATCGTAACTGAATTTCTTTTTCGTATGGAAATTTTCAAGATTCTTGAGTTAGATGGAGAGGTCACCGCCTAATTAAAATACTGACCTATTAAAAAAAGTTCATTCAGAGTACTGAAATTTAAAAATTAAAAAAAAAAATACCTTTCATAGCAACAACAATCTGCTAGGAAAAAGCACTAGCAAGGCAAAGCACTATGAAGTAATGCGTTTTTGTTTAGAAAATTTGATCGTTTGTTTTAGATACTTTAATGAACTACAAACACGTGGCCTTTGAAATAATCATTAATATACAAGGTGTCCGGAAACTCGTAGTACAAGCGGGAAACTGGAGACTCCACATCACATTTGGAGTCGATTTTGTGGTATAACTTTTTTCGATTTGAGCTTTCGTTTTCGAGTAAATCGGGTCCGAAGTTGGAATTTTTTTGGTTAAATTTGAAAAAATTGTTTACTAGGGGGTTGATTTCAGCTATGTAATGTCTTATAAAATGCATCGAAGGGTAAACCGAGCTCAAAAGTTTTTTTAACCCTTTAGTTGCCGAAAAAATGGAAAAATAGAAAAAAAATAATATTAAAATCGAAATGCTGAGATCGAAAAAAATAAGTTTTTTGCGTTCTCTACGTGATGTAGATTCACCAGTTTCCCGCTTGTACTACGAGTTTCCGGACACGTTGTATATTGATAATTAAAATTTAAATAATATTACTGAAATAATATTTTGTTGGTCTATTAAAAAGTCTTTTTATGGGCCCAGAGAAATAAAGCATCAAAATGTGCAACGTACGAACTCCTTTTCCGTATGATTTTATTGAATAATACGGAAAATTAAAAATGAAACGCAATTCCCGTAAGTAAGTGGAAAAGTAAGAAAATCACAAAAAATATAAATCCGTACACAACTTTATCTCTGATACTGACAAAAACAAAACACGGAGAATGCGCATCGATAATTGGTTCATTGTGTAATTTTTAACTTAATAAAAAATCTGAATTTAATTCAGCTAAAAAGTTAAACAGTTATTGAGTCTGGGGTGGTATCTCCAGGTCAGCTAGTTATTTATAAATACTTTGTTTTTATTATTTTTTTTAAAGAAAGTCAAACACTCCTGAGTTACGAATAATCTAACAACATTTAAAAATTTCTTACTGCCACGTAAGCGGAAAATATTGTTTGTGTCGTGATGGAGGACAATTGGAAAAATCGAATACGCCTGGGTGGGACCCAAACGCGATGACAACTCAACTATTGACCGGCCAAGTCTTAACAGGCTCAATGATGTTTTTTCACCACTGACCGTACCTCCGTGTGCATTAAGTTCTTGGCACCGATATATTCCAGAGCATAAAAATTCAACACGCGTACCACCGACTCGCAAGACTGCTCAGAGATTCTATGAAAGGTATGCGAGGTACTAACTTAGTGGTAAGAAATATGATAATAGAATGCTAATAAATCGGTTGTCAATTACCACAAAGTTAGCAGAGATCAGTATGGAGGTCGCCCAATGCTAGATGTATCAATTACTTACGCTTAGGTATTTGAGATACTTTGATTTTTAGGACACGTTGCTCGTCAAACTGAGGACACCAATTTATAGAAACTAATGATCACTGGCAAAGTGTTCGGCAGAAGAAGCAGAGGAAGGTCACCGATGCGCTGGAGTGACCAAGTATCACTGGCGTCGTTGTCCGATGCTCTCCACGCAGCGCAGAACCGCGAGGAGTGGAAGAGACTTGTCCACCATGGTAATTGGAGTAGGTGTCACTATCCTCAGCATGGAGGAACCGGCTTGAGAAGAAGACATATATTGGGACTTTTTGAATTATTATGTAAACTGTAAACTCCACTTATCGCTGGGAATGTCATGTGGAGAGTCTTTCTGCGCAAATGGAGTATTGTACTTGGTCCTTAGAAGATATCAGGTCCTTAGAAGAGAGCATACAGAGGCCGACTAATCATTTCTCAGCAGAACTGTTGAAAGCAAGAATTAGGTAGTAGTAGGAAAGTTCTCGTGTGATTATGGTAAAACTTTCTCATGACCTAGACCTCTCCAGCCCGACTCTCTCGGCCCATCGCCTTGCACCGTAATGGGAGGGACAAATGATGCTCAGTTACCCTACCGCATCTCTCATCCTTTTACTTTCCCGGAATTTCCTCTCCTTTCTTTCCCTAAAAACACCCTCCACAATGCATCTCCAAAAATGACATAGGTCTTTCCTCCGTGGTCCTGAGGGATTTTTTTCCGTCGAGGCCTCCTCTGGAGTTAATGTAAAAAAATCATACCCATTTGATAGTATGACAGCCGAATTGTTGAAGAACCAAATTACGTAGTCGCAGACCAATGACAAAATAAAATACCCCAAGAGAGGACTTGGCATACTGTCCAAACGGTCATACAAAAATGGCAGCCAACATGGAATCAATGTTTATAACTAATCGTATAAACTGAATAATGTCTATGAAAACCCTTTTAATATAGCGCCATTTTTGTATAACGGTTTGGACATAATTCCGTGTATATTTGGATCGGTATGCCAAGCTCCTCTCTTAAATTTAATATTTATTTTGTTTAGTTATTATTGAAGACACGTTTTCATGTGGTTAATGTGGTAAAATGTCCTCTCAATTTGATGGGTACGGTCGATGACAAAAAGTATACGATGAGGTCAATGAAATAAATTATTTCGTTAGTTGTTTTTGGGGTGTTATGCCGTGTTGCGCTACCTCCGTCTTTAGCCAACGTTTCGGACAGCGTTACTGTCACATTGTCCGAAACGTTGGCTAAAGAAGGAGGTAACGCTTCACATCATAACACCCCAAAAACAACTAACGAAAATCCGTTTGGCAGTGAAAATCTAAAATCACATCAAAATAAATTATTGATTTTGAAAATTTTAAAAAATTGCAAAAGTTAAATTTAAGTATTTTATCATTTGTTGGAAATTTGTTTGCTTTAGTTAAGACTTTAAAAACTGTCTTTTTCCAATCTGTCGAATTTCATTGAAGTTCACTTTTCTGAAGTCGAGTAAGGGGTTTTATGCAAGCAATGCATCTGTGGGAATACTGTATTCAATTCAACATTCCTTTAACGGTTACGTCATTTTAATGCTTTCATGACAGTTGATCCGACGACAATTGACACCCCGAAATGAAATTTACTATAAAATTATAATTTATTGTGCATTATTTACCGTAAAATCGACTTCAAAAATATCCTCAATAATAAGTTAGTATGAATATCAAATGAATTTACGCACAGTGTAGATTTTTTGTACTTATACGCTGGTGTGCACAATATATAGAGAAGCAGATTTTACCTTGAAACATTTGAATGAAAATATGTTTTATACTTTTGTTATTCGGCGGTACATCCTCTCTGCATATCCCTTCGGGTCACTTAGTTATATTTTGTGTAATTAGGTATACCGTTTTTTCCTAAACCGACTGCACATTGTATATAAGTACACTGGGGGGAGGCAATTTTCGGAGAATCAACTGTCATAGAACCCATTTTAACACACACTTCCCTGTGACCGGTATAAACCCTTATTATATAAAATTCATATACTCACACTCCAACAACTCCAGCCAACTCTCCAAAGAAATCTTTCCGGACTATGCTTTTGTATTCGACCAAACACGGCATGGAAGGTCTGAAAGGGGTAGGACCCTCCCTCCTGTAAATCTTCTCAATCTCATCGGCATCATACAAAAATAGCAAGTCTGGCCTTCCAACCAAACCCCCCATCTTTACAATCTCTCCGTACTCATCGTACAGAATCTGAGAGACTTTTCCCAAGTCTGAGATCTGGTACTGTCCAATGTAAGGAATTAATCTCCAAGTATTGCCGAGGATGGGTAAAGGTTTTGGGCCAGGTACTTCAGAATATGGTTTCGAAGTCTGAAATTCCTCAGCCGTATAAGGGCAAGAAGAAGGACTTTCTACTTCATCTATGGTTGTCGTCGAACGTTTTCTCACTTGCACATTATCACTTTTCACTGCACTCACTTTGTCTATGGAATACGCGCGCTTTTGCAAAAGAAAATTAGAACTAATCAAATTGTTTCCCGCGCGCTTTTCTTTTGTTTGTAAAATTCGTTGACAGTTATTTTTTAATTGGCAGTCGATTGGGGTTATTTTTTGTTCGTTTTTAACTGTTTTTTGTTGGTGTTTTGTATGAATGTGTTTTATTGTGGATATTGTGGCGACATTGTTATGTTTGAATGCGTCTGTTTGGACGGCTTTGAGGGCGGATCGCAGTGCAGACATGTTTGCCGCTAGCTATATAGAAACAGACTGACTACGGCGGAAAAAGAAGGTGCTCACTGCACGATTAATATCACTGATTAAAAGCAGGGGCGTATTTAATAAAAAATGTGAGCCCTTTACTGATGACCAATTTATTTATTAGAGTATGTTAAGCCGCCGCTACCCGAATTTCTACCGATTTCTTACATATTTCCCTTAAACATTTGAAGTTTTTAAGCTCTTAAACAAATATATGTTTTTTTGAAGAAAAAAATCGTAAATTATGCTCCGAAAATTAATTATACACGTTCATTTCATTTATTTTATAAGTTATATTTGTGAAAAATTCACAATGTTTCTTTAAATGATACTTAAGACGCCTTCAACGAGATTTTGGTTCTATTTTAAACGAGTTGTGTTTTATTAAACATTTTCACAATTTCCCCTTCGATTTTATCATTTAAAATATTAGCGCACTCTGTCCAACATTCGTAAATACATATCTCTCCATCTTCTTCTTTTTGAGCGGGGATGCGGCGCATTTTGTAAAATACGCTGTCAATTTGGATAATAATATTATCTTCGATATCACTCCTACATTTCTGTAATATTGGAGTTATGTGTACATTTCGAGAATTATTTACAATGACATTGCAATCATTAAAACATTTATTATTGATATATATATATATATATATATTAAATAATTTAAAACGTATTAAGTAAATGCAATAACAATTATTATTAATTTTTCGAAGAAAGCTTCTTCAGAAAGGTTTTCGCTTTGTGATGGCATTATTTATTTTTATTTTTTTATTTTTTTTCTTTTTTTTCTTTTTTCTTTTTTTTCTTTATTGGGAACATTTACGGGTTTATAACATTACATGCATTAGAAAACCACAAATTACAATAATTAGGTTATAATTTATAAACCCAATAACTAATGTTCACATCATGCACCAATAATAATGAAAAAATCTATAATTATCAAGTTTTTTTTTATTTAATATTATATAGTAAGGAGCTAGATAAGCTGTCTAGGGATAACCTAGCTATACTGTCTAATAAATAACGATACAGACAAGATAAGATAAGATAATAAAAAAAACAGAGAAACGTTGAAAAAATAACTAAATATATATATATATATATATATATATATATATTTATATATTCAGTGATTCCTTCAACCCTTCTATGTTTTCCATGTTTTTCTATATTATCTATAATAATAATGAAAATTGAAAAACACCAGATGTGATGTCGAAAACGTTACATGTATTATATAAAAAAAAAACAAGGAAAAGCAAAATTAAAGTGAAATGAAAGTAAAATAAAAGTAAATTAGTAAAATAAAGTGTGCCAGTTTTATGTTAGATAAAATAAGTATTTTTAAATAAGATAATAACAAAATAAAAATAAAAAAACTGAAAAAAATCAGACGTGTTTAAAAGCGTAAAGTCTAAAAACAATAGACACTTACTTGTATACATTATTTTTAAAATTTCAATACAAATAAATACATAAGAAATTTATCAGTTTTGTTACAGTGAATTAAGTTATTTGTTAATTGATGGATAATTATAAGACTCCATTAAGTATTTGTCTAAAAGTGCTTAAAGTACACGAAAAAATATCAGCATCGATACATTTTTTGTTATAAAGATTGCAAGTTCTTAATAAGAAAGAATTTTGCCTGAGACTGGTTGAAGCACTTTCGATATGAAACAATGACTTGTCTCTAGTTTTCTTACTCGGGATTCTAATATTAATTGATGCCAAAAGAGCTGGACAGTCAATATGACCACTCAAGACTTTGTATAAGTAAGTTGTATCCGCGATGTCTCTCCTACTTTTTAGAGTTTTAAGTCCATAGTGTTTTATAGAGCTGTCCATGTCATAATAACGCACATGTCTCTTAAAGTTCAAATGGTGTACAAATTTTCTTTGGACAGCTTCTATGCGCTTTGTGTGTATATTATATGGCGGATTCCATACAGGAGAAGCATATTCAAGATGACTATGAACATAGGAGTAATACAATATTTTGAGGGTATGGATATTGGTGAACTCTTTTCCAATACGGAATAAAAATCCTAACACGCTCATGGATTTCTTAACAATAATATCCACATGTGCCTTCAACGAAAGTTTATTGTCAATGAGAACACCGACGTCTCGAATTTGATTGAGTTTTTTAAGTGCTTGACTGTTTGTAATATGATAATCATGTTCGATTGTTTTTGGTTTTTTGTAAAGGTAATAACGTAACATTTGTCGGTATTCAAGTGGAGATAGTTGACAGTACAATAATTATCAAGTCTATTAAGATCTTCTTGAAGTTTATAGCAGTCAGAAATAGAGTTGATAGAAAGAAATATTTTCATGTCATCAGCAAAGAGCAAAACTTTAGATTGCTTAAAGCATTTTACAATGTCATTGATAAATATAGTGAAAAGCAATGGTCCCAGATGAGACCCTTGTGGGACACCTGAAGGTACATTGACAATTTCAGAATTAAAACCATTCACTGCTATTATCTGGGAACGTTTGTCAAGATAGGAGACTAGCCATCGGTACAAATCACCATGTATTCCTAAAGCTAACAGTTTTGACAAGAGTAGACTATGGTCGATTCTGTCAAATGCCTTAATGGAAAGACAAATAACTTACATCACTTTTACATCACAACGATTCTATGAGACCTATATTAGCTGGAATAAATATGGTCTCCTGTGATTAAACAGGTTATGCCTTACTTTACCACATTTTACCCATTTTTCCTAATTTTATTACTAAGTTAACCGTTTTTTTGCCTATTTTACCATCTTATCATATTTTAATATGGTTTACCACACGTTTGTCATTTTTACCATATTATTATTTTAATTTTTTTTACCACGATACCATCCATTTTTAATATTTGCAAAAATATACGATCCGGTTCTGGTATTGTAAAATAATTGTGATTCGTGTATTGTAACCCCATTCGCGCAGATTGAGACCGTAAGGTGTACGCACGCCGTAACTGCTTGCACATTCCACCACACAGGTAGTCGAGAAATCTGCAGGTTAATTTGTGAAACTCGTCAACAAATTTTACACTTATATCATGTGGCGTTTTCAGCTAAACCATCGTGAAATTCCCTTTTACTGTGTGAGTCAATCACGATTATTTTTTCAATCGAAATAATCCAACACGGCTCATACAATTACCAGAGAATAGTTTAAAATCGTTGATTAAGACGACAATATACCCTAAAATATATTCAGAATCTTTACGAGGTAAGCAATGGTGTATACAAATTGCGACTCGCGACCCGTGAAAAGAAGAAGAATACAAATAATATGGGAATCTTAAGAGCGCTGCCGGTCGCTGCGAACATTTATGAATAGGTATTTTAAAAAATCTCTTTTATTTCACTCTCTGACAGTAGTCAGAATCGCGCTCTAGATGTGTGAGTGAATGCAGGCCTTGTGTGAGTGAGCCACGCGCGTCATCCGTAGCCGCAGCCGAATTATTATTTCTGCCGACCACGCATGTACCAATCTGCAAATGTGTAGACACCAAACATTCAATTTCTCTCACCGCTCACAGGAGCGTTCCATTGTTAGCGTCCATGAATATGCTATTATAGCTACTTATCGTTGTTGCGCGCACAAAATATCCTAAGGGTATTTTAGAATATTAGGATATTTAATAAAAAAAACTTTAAAAAAAAATTAGGGACCCATATTTTTATTTATTTTTATTAATTGTAGAGTTATTTTTGATACCATGTTTCGGTGAAAACAAGTGGGCTTAATATACATTTTTTTTATTAAAACCGACATTTTTTTCTTAAATTTTGCATTCAGGATTTTTGTGCGCACTTTTTATGCACATATGATATTTTGTGTAGCAAACGTAGGAAAGGCAACTTGGCCTTTCTCATATGACCCATATCCCTCAGGCCTCGGGCATATTTTTTCATAAGGTCGAAATATTTCCGCTTTGCAATAAAATCCAAATAAATGGAATATTTCTTATAGTATCCGAAAACTAAAAACTGTTTTTGAAAGGCGATGAAATACGCTTTTAAATTTTGAAATCCGAAATAAACCTTTGCTTTTCAAATATAAAAATTTTGAACGCACAATTTTTTTTAAAATGACACTCATCTTACGTTTTTTCTAACTAAAATTACTGATAACGAAAAAATAAAAACACGTACATATTTATTACAAAAATGTATTGTTTGTTTTTTATCGTTTCATGTAAAAATAATTAATAGATACAAAATTCCATAAGTTTCGTAAACTTTGGTTATTTGTTAATTGATGGATAATTATAAGACTCCATTAAGTATTTGTCTAAAAGTGCTTAAAGTACACGAAAAAATATCAGCATCGATACATTATACTTTTATTTCACTCTCTGACAGTAGTCAGAATCGCGCTCTAGATGTGTGAGTGAATGCAGGCCTTGTGTGAGTGAGCCACGCGCGTCATCCGTAGCCGCAGCCGAATTATTATTTCTGCCGACCACGCATGTACCAATCTGCAAATGTGTAGACACCAAACATTCAATTTCTCTCACCGCTCACAGGAGCGTTCCATTGTTAGCGTCCATGAATATGCTATTATAGCTACTTATCGTTGTTGCGCGCACAAAATATCCTAAGGGTATTTTAGAATATTAGGATATTTAATAAAAAAAACTTTAAAAAAAAATTAGGGACCCATATTTTTATTTATTTTTATTAATTGTAGAGTTATTTTTGATATCATGTTTCGGTGAAAACAAGTGGGCTTAATATACATTTTTTTTATTAAAACCGACATTTTTTTCTTAAATTTTGCATTCAGGATTTTTGTGCGCACTTTTTATGCACATATGATATTTTGTGTAGCAAACGTAGGAAAGGCAACTTGGCCTTTCTCATATGACCCATATCCCTCAGGCCTCGGGCATATTTTTTCATAAGGTCGAAATATTTCCGCTTTGCAATAAAATCCAAATAAATGGAATATTTCTTATAGTATCCGAAAACTAAAAACTGTTTTTGAAAGGCGATGAAATACGCTTTTAAATTTTGAAATCCGAAATAAACCTTTGCTTTTCAAATATAAAAATTTTGAACGCACAATTTTTTTTAAAATGACACTCATCTTACGTTTTTTCTAACTAAAATTACTGATAACGAAAAAATAAAAACACGTACATATTTATTACAAAAATGTATTGTTTGTTTTTTATCGTTTCATGTAAAAATAATTAATAGATACAAAATTCCATAAGTTTCGTAAACTTTGGTTTTACAAAAGTTCCCAAAGCTAACAAATAGCCGGGGGGGGGGGGGGGGGGTTTAAATTTGGATTTGTGACCAAAACACCCAAATAAACTGAAAATGTATTTTTTTATCAAAAGGTAGAGAAAATATCTTGTGCGGATAAATATTTTTTATTTTATTTATTTTTGTTTCAAATTACGAAATATTGGTCTTAAAAGAATTAATTTCGTATGATTTTTGATGCAACTTAATTTTTTGCTAATTTTTTGAGAGTTAAATATTAATATTAAAAAAATATTTTTGCTTTACCTACTGAGTTTATATTGAAAATATATACATATATATATATACAAATATATGTAAAACAATTTTCTCGGTTTACCCGCGTAACGTAGTCCTGAGAAGGACTTTTTAACTTCGGACAGATCACACTGTCCATCTTCAGAGGCCTTATGTCTTACCTTATGTCTTATGACTGCCGGCCCCACCTCGTACCCCCAGCACCATAAATCACATTCAACCCGGGTACTCCGTTCTAGCCATAAGAATTGATTTGCACTCACTTAAGTCTTGGACTCTGGACCAAACAGACATGCGAAAGCTATCAGTTTGAGACAAAAACTAAAGACATAAGGCCTCTGAAGATGGATAGTGTGATCTGTCCGAAACGTCAGGAGTTAAAAAGTCCTTCTCAGGACTACGTTACGCGGGTAAACCGAGAAAATTGTTTTACATCTTACACCCGTGAAAACCTTAACCATAACATACAAATATATGTATATATATATATATACAAGGTGTTAAGGGACGTACTTGACTTACTTTAACCAGTGATTCCTGACATTATTTGGAGTGAAAAATGTAAATAAAATTTTGGTCTCCGGTGACTTTTTGGGAGTTTTTTTTATTTATTTTTTCTACAAAAACATAAAAATGGTAGGTATTGGACAGTTAGAGGCGGGGTTAGGGGTTGGTCAGTTACTCGGCTGAGTGATCAGTGACGACATGCAGAAGAAATTTTTTTTTGTTTGATTTTGAAGAAAAAAATTTTGAAAAAATTAAAAAAAAGTCATCCAAGAAGTCACCGGAGACCAAAATTTCATATACATTTTTTACTCCAAATAATGTCAGGAATCACTGGTTAAAGTAAGTCAAGTACGTCCCTTAACACCCTGTATATATATATACATATATATATTTTTTTTTAATATTTAATATAGGTAGATATATAATTGTACAGTGGAGTTATATAAATTACATATGGTGTACATACATAGGATACGGTTACATACTAAAATATTGTGCACTTGGGAGAAATTCGAAAAAACTAAATAAAATAGAGATATATAGATTAATAATAAATAGAAAGAATGAGAAAAACAGGTAGTTATTTAGTTAATTATTCCTGATGAAGTGTAGCTTCAGTTTGAGTTTCAGTTTATCATCAGACATCAGTCTTTGGTTTTTTCAAACCAAGACATCAGTCTTTGGTTTTTTTTTTTATTTCAATGGGAAGGTTGTTGAAAAACTTTATCCCTAAATAGATATAATAAATTGTTTTGCATTAGTTTGGTATTAAATTTTGGTATTTTGATGTTATCTTCATATCTTTTTGATTGGTGAGTTTCAAATTTTTTGATGATATTTATATTATCTTTGTAAATTAGGATAATTGCATTTTTCTTGAAGATATTCTCTCCTCGAGGCACCGTGAAATCTGCGAAAAGCGTTTCTGTTAGATAGGTGGAGGGTTTCTTAAGGAATACTTTAATGATTAGTTTCTGGATTACTTTGATCAAGGTTAGAATATTGTTGTATGACCCCCCCCCCCCATCCAATAATTCCATATTGAATTAATGACTGGATTAGTGCATAATATACTCTTTTTAGATTGTTGAGATTATTGTATATTATAAAAAAAAATTCTTTGGGTAATTTTAATTTATGTGCGACAAATTTGAGTTAAAAAAATAATACGATTTCTGTCACACAAAAAACTTTTTTTTCTCATTTTAATTTTATAATTTTATATTTTTTTATATTTCTGTAGTATATAGGGATTTAATTTTATATTTTTTTTATATTTCTGTAGTATATGTAGTATATATTTTTTAAATAATTACCATTAATTACAAGTAATGGTCAGAGTTGCCTCTAAAATGATTAAAAAGATGAGTTTGAAAAATGGGATATATTTATGTCAGATTATTTAGGAAACCGTTGTGAATCAAATGGTGTAAACAAAAAAAAATGTTCGAAAACCTTACATGGGATATTTTGTGAATGCAAGGACGATATGTTCTCAAGAGTTTTGAGAATAAATATATATAGGATATTTTTTACGTTATTAATTTATCAAAAAAAAAAATTCTTGCATCTATTTTATTGTACCTATACTTGATGTGGAAAATAACATATCGTCGCTGTGCATGCAAAATCCGCTATGTTAAAAAACGTAACTTTTCAGGAGAAGGAAAAAACTGATTTATTTAACAATGGCTCGCATTTTTTACAATCCAAATAAACAGAAAATTAGATCTTTACGTCGGATTTTGTATAAATGATATTTTACAATTAAATATTTAATACTTTAGTAGTAATATTTGTTTTTGTGAATAAATGACACATAGCTGATTTTGTATGGGTCTTTAAATCCGCTTTGTGTTAGAGGCAGCATATAGCGGATTTTTATGTACGTATATTTTAGACATAATGGATTTTGCATTTAGTTAGAAATGATATTAATTCTTTAATTGCGTATAATTTAAATGTACTAACGTATGCGTAAAGCATTTTTAACAAACCAATAGCCTATTTCTAACGAATCTTTATCTTTCCCAGCTGAAAGTTTACTTTTAAATTAGTAATTATCGAGTGTAGGTGAACTAAAAATATTTTGAGTAAGATGGAAAAACAAGTTTATTACACGTTAAATTTTATTTATTGAAAGAATAAAATCAAGTAGATAGTAGTATTATACCTATTACAAACTAAACATTATTGAGCAATAATACAATCATTTTAAATTAATCTCAACATTTTAACAAAACAAATTAACATTTTAGTTGCATAAATAAACAATGATAACGCTTGCTAGCAAATTAAATATTTGTCTAATAACTATTGAGATCGTTAAAATTTAATAAAAATAAAAAGTACCTAAGTTATTAACAAAATCGGTATTTGAGATTATTATATTTTATTTATCAAAGGAAGATAAACAAGTAGAGAGTCATTAGTTGTAGTGTCTGTGGTACCCTTTACCCGGGGTCGAACGTAGCCGAAGGCTTCCGATCCCGCCCGAATACAAGGTAGTGGAGGGGAGCTAGCCAGGAGGAAGCATTGTACTATTCCATAATTGACTTATAATAAATAATCAACTTTCGTATAACGAGACCTTTTTAAATAAATACAGATTGTAATTGTCGCGGACATTACATTAGTCATTAGTATTATACCTAGAGTGGAAGATACAATTAGTATCGCCCTGGTGTAAGACCACCATTCAGAATTGAAACGTTGCTTGAAAATGGCTTTAGCCGTGTTTAGTGACCAGATCTGAATAGCCAGGTACTTCCCAACCTTCCTCTTCCCCACCTCCTTCCCCTTCCCACCACCTTCAGCCTCACAACATACCCCAATTGGGGATGCCATAGTCTCACTGGCTCCAGACGGGAGCAGTTGAGATTCTTGTGCGGTATTCACTGTAAAAAAAAAAAAAAAAATACCTACTTATTACAAACCATGCAATATTCAGCAATAATACAATCATAATAAATACAACTTTAAACAAAATAAATAACATCTCAGTTATATAAATAAACGATGATAACGCCTGTTGGTCTAATAACTATTGAAATCTTTAAAATTTTATAAAAAGCAGAAACTACGTATGTAATCTACCAAAGCACTATTCGAGATTATTACATTTTATTTATTGAAAGAATAAAATCAAGTAGATTGTAGTAACTAGAATTATATCTATTACAAACCAAACGTTATTAAACATAAATACAATCATAATAATTACAACATTTTAACAAAACAAATAACATATCAGTTATGTAAATAAACAATGATAACTCCTGCTGGTCTAATAACTAATAACTATTGAGATCTGTAAAATTTTATAAAAATATAAGGTACATAATGTAATCTATCAAACCACTGTTCGGGATTATTACATTTTATTTATTGGAAGAATAAAATCAAGTAGATAGTAACTAGTATTATACTTATTACAAACCAAACATTATTGAACAATAATACAATCACAATAATTACAACTTTTAAACAAAACAAATAACTTCTCAGTTATGTAAATAAACAATGATAACGCCTGCTAGTAAACTGAACAATCTGAACATTAGTCTAATAACTGTTGAGATCTTTAAAATATTATAAAAGTGAAGGTATGATAGTAATCAACAAAATCAGTGTTTAAGATTATCGTAAAATGAATGATAATCTCGATGCATATATAACTTTAAGGATTGTAATTGCTCAAACTTAGACATATCATTTTTTTCTGTTCTATGTACAATGGTTTTGGTGTTGTGTATAAATCTTGCTTCCTCCTTTGAGGCAGAAGTGTCCAGTTATCAATGTGTCGGAGTTTGTACATAACCTCACCCAGTTTGTACAGCAGCCCCCTGATCTGGTTAACTGTAGGATCTCCAACCTTTTTGCCTGGACGAATAGTGCAGTAATAACTGGGGAGTGTATCGTAAGCCTTAAAAAACTTTCATCAAGATATGATACTTAATAACGTAAGGTTTGGAAGATCTAGCTTTCTTCATTCGGTCCACATAATCCGTTGGGGAGTATAATGGAGGAGTACAAAGCTTTTCCAATGTCGAGTGGACGCTATCCACCTTCATCATTGTGTGTCCTTTTTCTAATATGAGTTGCTATATTTCTATATTCATATTCTTCGATATATCTGCCAGAGCACTGCTGAGGAATTTATTTTTGTTTGTGGTGAGCGCAGCCGTCCGATATCAAAGTAATTTTTTTGAATCCCTTTCTAATTTCTCCTTCTATAAAATCGATAATACAAGAAACCTCCTCCATCGCCTTCATACCAAAAGTACAGAAAAACATCTTTCGTGTTGTTTTTATGAATGGTAAAGTCGTGTAACTGAATTTTTGGCTTATAATATTGAGAGGATACTAAAAGTTTCGGACAAAGCTGTGTGCTCTGAAGGTCCATTGTTACTACTAAATGTTGATCAGAGCAGGATGCATTAGCCAGCTTCTTTGCATCTCTTGCCTCATTTTTCTTATTAATGTGAATTTGGTATTCTTCTTCACTTAGATTTCCCTGTTTGTGGGACACGCATGTATCGCATTGATCCTTGCATGGTTTAAATATAGATATTTTGTTACTTTCTAAAAGATCACAGAATTTCTTTCTTTGGACGCAAGTTATGCCGTTTTCTGAACACCACGACTTGTAAATTTTATGCATTTCTGTTTTAGATTTAAAAGAATCCTCCACGTATGTTCTTAAACTAGTCGAGCGGCAATAATGACTCAAAACTTTAGGCAATAGGTCCAACCGTTTTTTATCGGAATCTGACCTCAAAGACTGAGGAACTCTGATCTTTTGTTTCCCAGCTGTTTGAGTCTCATCTTCGTTATCAATCTGTGTTGATGATATCCATTGAACAAACGTATCTTTCGTAATACATAATGTGGCGTTGAAAAACTCTCTGCAAACTCTAACTTTTTCACCAATAAGCTTGGGTAAGGAGCAGTCGACCCCAATTTTGCGCTTCCAAGCACTTCTACCTTTTAATTGCTGTCGCCGTTGTCGCCTCTTGAGTACTCTTCGGATATTTACAAGTCCGAAAATATAGGCTTTCTCAGCTTCCCATGTTGACAAGCTCCAGAAATAGTTAAACACGTCTAGACGAGCTTGTTCATTAACCAATCCGCATAGAAAAGATCTATTGGATAAATTCAAGCCATGATGATTGCATGGTGTTTCTTTTATTTTTCTTTGAGCCCTTTTAACGTAAGTTGTACGTCCACTTACTCGTTTAATACCGCTATATTTTTTCCCCAGGATTCGAAAATTTTTATTCAATTTTCGTTTGTCCTTTATGTTCGGTACATTAGTCAACAGATCGTCTTCAGAATTAGAGTTAGCATCAGAGCGTTCGAATTGTCCCGTTTCGTGATTCAAAATAAACCTATGATTATTTGTGCCCAGTTGATCCTCATCACATTTTTCGTTAGAATTTGAAAGTGCAACTCGTTCAAACAGTCCCGTTTCAGGGTTGAGTATGCTGTCAGCATCATTATTCATGGTCAAGATTACAACTGGGGATACATTCCCCACGTGTTTCTCCAAAACTGTTTCAGAAATAATGTCCAAATGTATAAATTATTGTGCGCTGAGTGCACGTGCACTGTAATGTAATTTCACACTGTTTTAAAAGCTTAAATATTATTTTTTGATGAATGTAAATAATCCGCTGGCACGTGCACCAAGACTGAATATCATAACAAGACTGCCCAACTGTCCACTGTCCAGTCACGTGACTTGTAATATGTGCGTTCTGAACCAAGATGTGCAAAATCCAGTGCAAAATCCGCCATGTGTCATTAACTGGCGCAATATTAAGTGTTTTACTTTAGTTCAAAATGCGATATGTGAAAGAATCTTCATAGAGTATTTTGAAAGCCATTTTTTAAGCGAAAATACATAGCTGAATTTGCAGTTTTCTAAACTAGCTATAATATTAGAAAACGTGTTTTACAGGCCTATCCGCCATGTCTCGTTCTATCACAAAGCGTAAAAAACCGATTTTGCAAAAAAAACGTTTGTCGGATTTTGCAGGCGCAACGACGATATTTACTATAAGCCAAATAATGTACATGCAGATATACAATTGGATATATGCATAATGATAATTATACTAAAAAGGTTTTATTTCTGGGAGTGCAAAAGTCACACAGCTTCATATGTACTAGAGCTACAAAACTACACTACTTGGATGTTTCTGACCACAAATGTTTAATAAACTGGCGTAAAAGTACTACCTAATGATGTGTAAGCCCATAGAAGGATTCTCGAGAAACATAGAAATGCATTGATTGAAATTGCACAAACGAATTGGTTATCGCTACCCAGCTTGAAATGCTGCAAATGGGTCCAATCTTTGTGGCGTCATTCTTAATTAAATGAGAACAAATAACTTTGTAGAAACAGCTTTATGTAATCAATATTATCAACATGTTTCGAAAACAGAGTGTTCTTCGTCAGGATAAGATTAATATTAAAAGACAAACAACTATAGGCATATGAGAATTATAGACAAAATATTCAAGGGAGAGGTGATTAATTACTTAAAAATATCACAAAATGCAATTATATAAAATGAAATATAAAAATTATTTTTAAGTTAAATACTCTTATAGTATAGCAAAGTCATTAGAGAAGCTGTGTGGAGGTAATTTTTAATGAAAGGAAGGAGAGGAATTTCTGGGTAGGTAAAAGTATGAAATGATGGTGGAGAGAGTCCGGCTGTAGAGATCAAAAGATCTCCCTCTTCCAGTTTCTCCCAATCCGGCCCGCCACGCAGTAAGTGAACAAAATCATCCGCCACCAAAACCCATGCAGACCTCACCCGTGAACCCGGGAACCCATGCTCAGTCACCAAACATAGCGGACCACTTGGGGTGACCAAGTGGTGGGGGTGTTGGTTATCCAATAAATGGTTTCCGGGGCGATGGTACCTAAAACGCCTCCCAAATTGAAAATTTATTATAGTACTTGACATAAACAATTTTAATTTTGCACAATTTTAGTATGAAAGCTCGGTCAGTATTGGTATACCGCGATGACTCACTAAACAGAAAAAAAAACGAATAAAAAATATCGATTACTCGGGCAAGGACAACACTAGTCTACCGATAAAATTCGTTACATCACTACTTCGCTTTATATGTATGTATTTGTCAAAACCCTTGTTCCCCGGCCCCCTCAGGAGAAATGAGCGAAAGGGATACCTGCACGTCGGGCCGAAAATACCTAAATAAAATCTTCGAAATCGATGTTTTGTATTCCCCATTTTTCTTCTCCAAAACTGGACGGATTTAAAAAATTTTTTTCACTAACTGTATTAAAAGAAAATATTCTATGTCGGTACGTTTTGCTTTTTTTCAAAATACATTGTTTAGTTTGTATACTGAACGTTTTTTGACGGCGTTTAAATTAGGCAATTTTATTCATTTTTGGAAGGTCCTAACTTCTATAAGAAGTAAATTATCAAAAAAAGCAAAACGTACCGACACGCTAGTGGTCGATATCTATATTATGTAAAAAAAAATTTTGCTCTAGGGTCAAAATCCAGAGAGATAAACGGGGAATACGTTTGTATGGAAAAACGCCGCTAGTATTTCCTCTTAACGACGTAGGTGAAGAAAGCGTGTAAACAAATATACGCCCGCGGCACGGTGTATTGGACGAACGTACGGTCGAATTCACCTTAGCAGGCCTGGAGATTCGACCTTTCCGCCGCGTTCATTTTAATTAATTCTTACTAAGATTTAAAATGTGTCTCCGTGTCTCGCTCCTTTAGTTTTTTTTTAAAGAAAGACAAACATTCCCGGGTTACGAATAACCCAAAAATGTTTTAAAATCTCTTACTACCACCACATAAAGCCGAAAATATTGTTTGTGTTGTGATGGAGGACTTAGCCAGCCGAGGAATCGAACACGGGACGCCCGGGTGGGACCCGTTATTAATTTATCGTCTAGAAAAATAAGATCTGGTGCTAACCGCTAACTTTATGGTTGAAAAACGGGTTATAAAGTTTTTAAATCGTTCTACGTAAAATAAATTAATGGTAAGGTATTGTTTTTATTAATCTTAATTACAAAGAACTTATATCCCCAGTGTTCTGTTGGAATAAAAAAGTTATTATACTCGTAGTTACGAATTCGCGGTAAATGATTAAAATGTGAGTTTTGAGCAAACAAAAATTATTAGGGTCGTGTACCGCCTTAAATGAAAGTTTTCAATTTGTAAGTAACCATCACGGCGTTTCTCCGCAGGGGTAAGCAGAGAGAAACAACTCGTTTTGGCACACACTCTTTACCTCATTCAGATTCGTACATTGTCTCGTACACATACCTACATACTCTTCTATTGTTCTGATTCTTGACATGGCCCGATTCACTTGATCGTGCCATGTCTTTCTCGAGCGTCCTCGACTCCTTCTGCCATCCACATTTGCATCGTATATTCTTCTTACACTTCTTTCTTCGTACATATGCTCTACATACCCAAACCATTCCAAGTCCCTTACTTAATTTTACTCAATTATATCAGCCTGGCATTCTTTGTGAATCTCCACATTTCTCACATTATCGTTCATGGTTTTACCACACATACGCCCCAGTGATCTCATTTCGACAGCATTCAGTCTATTATCCTTCTACCAGTTCAATGCCTCACTGCCATATGTCAGAGAGGTACCAGCACTCCATTGTGGAATGATAGCTTCGCTTCTTCTAATATTAACTCTACGACAACGATTACTTGCAACGGGGCTTAAAACATTTTAATTACGTATATGTAATATAGATATTATTTTATTATTATATTGTATTACTTAACTTATACAATACTAGCTGACCCGACAAACGTTGTTCTGCCATATAAATTATTTCTAGTGGATATTTTTTGTCAGTCCGTCTTTAGCCAACACAAATAAGCTCGATGGTTTGCCCGCGCGCCAACATGATGCCGAATGAAATATCAAAATGACGCGACGCTTCTCGTGAATGTCTTGCGCATGTGTGGCTGAAAGTTTGATGAGGCGGACGTAGCGCCATTTGTCATTCAACAACATTAATAATTTCGTTCTGTTTGAAATACGAAAGACGGTTAAATTAGTTAATATAAAAATACTAAAATCGCGATTGAAAAATGGGAGGGTGGAGGTAGGAGGGTTAAAATTTGAGGTTATAGGCATTTTTTTATATCAAATAAAAAAAAAACTAAAAAAAATTGTCAAAAAAAAAGTTTTTTTCTGGATACTGACACCCTAATCACCTAGCGGTATGAAATATACTTTAAAACCTATTCTCATACCTACCAAATACCTACACATAAAATTTTTTATAAAAATCGGTCAGGCCGTTTCGGAGGAGTGCGATAGCAAACACCGTGACACGAGATTTTTATATATAAGATTATTTTGGTGGGTGAGTTTGTGGGTTTGTGTGGACGGAAAGACTTATAACAAAGTTTGTTAACAAACCCCATTGGGTTGTGTTGTGAGGCTTAAAGGAGTGGGTAGGGGAAGAGATGGTGAAGTTGATGATTGGAGAGGGCCTGGCTCTTCAGATCTCTTCACTAAACACAGCTAATATCATCAAGAAACATTTTGATTATTTCGCCAGGACGAAATTTCTTTTCTTCATTTAACTCTGAAGAAAAGAATTTTTTAAAAAAAGAGAGAAGTTAATGCATCTATATATTACAGTATATGTATAATTAGTACACTTATCATAAATTTTCATAATTTTAATGGTGTGTATAACTTTTACACAGAAAATTGTAAATTCTGTCAGATGGTAGGTATCTACCCTTGAGGGAGGTTAAAGGGAAGTAACTTCGAAACACCGCCTAAAAAGAAAAAAGGACACCCTTCAAAAGAGTTTCCTTTTTTTATGTTTGTGACACCGGAATTTTTTTGTTATAGTACGAACCTGTGTGTCAGTAGTCCCGTATACTGTCGATTAAATCTCTAATTTGTTAACCACATAATGGAAATCTCAAATAAGAGCTTACAAATGTTGGGATTTATAACTTGTCTAACAAGAAATTTCAACAATAGTGTATTAAACCGTTATATTTTGTCTTTGTTAGAAGTCAACTGGAATACAATTCTCTCATCTGGAACCCAAATTATAATATATGTACAATTGTACAATGTACATGTATAAGCTTTTAAAAGTGTACAAAATAAATTCTTACGTTTTATAAAATTTAATATGGGTATTCCATCAATTATGTCGAACTACAACACTCTTTTAAATGATATGAATATGCTTAAATTGTCAGACAGAAGAATTTTCACTGGTATTTTTATATAAAATATTATGTGATGTAGTTGATAGTCCAGAATTGCTTACATTGATTAGCTTTCGTATTCCACTATGTAATACCAGAAGTCGGGATTTATTTCAGTTTAGATATTCTGGGACTAACTGCCAAATGTATTCCTCTTTGCCCAGAAGGCTAATGGAGGGAAATAAATATGCCAATTAAATTCAGTGGATCAATTTGTCAAATACAAAATGTTGTTATTGAAGCAGTTCAGTTATTTTTGTTATTTATTTTTATGGTTTTATGCCGTGTTGGGCTACCTCCTCCTTTAGCCAACGTTTCGGGAAGCGTAACAGTGTCCATCATCAGGATAGATGTGTAATTGTTAATATTGAAATGTGTGCTTAAGTACTCAGAAGCGATACCGTGTTGCCAGCTCCTCTCCACTACGAGCTGGTATTACAGTATACTTCAAAATGGTTTTCTTCGTTTAGTTTTGATGTAGCCGTCAATTACCGGATACGAAGAACTATTGAGCTTACCTCCGTCGTCTCTTTTAATGTTAATAGAATTTTTATGAATTTCAATTGCATCTGTAATTAGGCATGCTCTATAAGTTTTGGGTCTTTCCAGGACTTCAGGAACAAATCCAATGTAATAGCCGGTTTCTGGTAGCTCGGCGATTGCCGATTTGTCAGGATGGCCAATTTTAAACGCTCGAAAGTGTTCTGATATTCTTTTGGAGACCGTCCGCTCTCTCTGTCCTACATAAACCTTGTCACATCCGTAACAGCTGAGTTTATACACTCCATCTGTTTCCAGAGGAAACGTGGTCTTTACAGACCTCTGTAGTTCTTGTATTTTAGTTGTGGTTCCGAAGACAATTTTGATCCTGCCTTTCCTCAACAGTCTGGCAATTCTGTCTGTCACATTGTGAACATAAGGTAGACAGCACACATTTAACTACTAACAATCATACATCTGCCCTGATGATGGACACTGTAATGCTGTCCGAAACGTTGGCTAAACGAGGAAGTAACGCAACACGGCATAACACCCCGAAAATAAATAACAAAAATATTTTTGGCCGTGTAAATCTAAAATCATATCCATTTCAGTTATATTCAATATTTACTGTATAATTTTTAGTATCCATGTGTAAAAGCCCATAAAAAGGGCGTTAATATATAAAAAAATAAAACTAACCACTGCTTGTCACGAGTATTTTGTACTGGTGAAAGTTAGTGCTGCTGGCGACACGGTATCGCTTCGAAGTAAATAAGCACACACTTCACGACTAAAAATTACACATCTACCGGATCTGCCGGATCTGCCCTGATGATGGACACTGCAACGATGTCCGAAACGTTGGCTAAAGAAGGAGGTAGCGCAACACGGCACAACACCCCAAAAACATATAACGAAAAAGCTAGTAAAAGCTTTGATTTATCCGTAGCATATTTTTTGATGTTCATACTATAAGCCAATTCGTCGTAAAGATTAATAAAAACAGTATCTAAATAGGATTTCACGTATATATTCATCTTAACTAGAATAAATGTTATTTGAATACCAAATAACTTACTTTCATTATTATTACTTACTAGATTTTCCCCCGGCTTCGCTCGCATAGTATTAGGAGGGTTCCCACTCCTTCTTAAAATAATAAAGAAAATTCGAGTACAATATTATGAAGATGTAACAACAAAAGCCTAAAATAAAATGCATTGTGAAAAATTTGAACAGAGACTGAGAATTTTCTCATAAATAGATATTCAATATAACAAAAGCAGTAGAAAGTATGTAGGTACGTCCATTTGTGTCTAGATTTCTAGATAAATAAAAGTGTTGTAAGAAACAACTCGTATATTGATTATTTTTAAGAAGAAATATATATAGTCTATTCTGGGGAAATGTGTTATGATATGTACATAAGATATATTATCTGGTAAAGAGAAAACAACTGAAAAATAATTAAAAAATCGTTGATTTTAGTCCGACTTTAGAGCAAAACTCGAAGTAATTTTAACGCGGCTCCGCATTTCGTTCGGCCCACGAGTGTGTACCAGATTTTTTAATCCGGCTCTCCATAGGTTAAATAAATAAAATGGTGAATGACACATTATTGCAGGAAAATTTCCATTATAATATTGCTCCTACAGCTACGTAATAAATTATCTCAGTGAAGCCCGAGCGATTTATTCGAAATGTCATTCAATCATTGTAATTTATTTCGGAATAGGGTAGGTACTCCGATAATCAAAATGTTTCCGTCGTGCGCATCACTAGTAGCGCCTTTTGTCTGTGTCTATGATTTCACATTTTTAATCTATGGACTTGCGCCCGTTGTTTTGACGTTTCTATTTTAATTTTCAATCTTATTCGCCCGGCTTTTTCCGCCATCTGCTCTCAGTTATTTCCCTTTTTATTATCAACTATATTGCCAAGATGGTCAAAATAGCTCTACAAGTCAAGGCCGACTTGGAGTTTGTTGAGAAGTTTTACACGTGTCATCCGGACTTCCAATGGTTTTTGAAGATAAAATGTAGCAATTGCGGAGAAGTATCTGAGAAGTGGCAGGTTTTGACGGAATCTGAAAAGGTGGCAGCTAAGAATAACAGATCAGAAACCAATTTTCAAGTCAAATGTAAGCTGTGCTCTAGAGAAAATACTATGGATATTATCGAAGGATCCAATGGTATGTATTGTACACAATAACTTTTAAAGTAAACATGGATATATGTTTACTTATTATCCGAAATCATTTTGAAAACACTTCACACCAAAAAACTGGCATTCTGTCAAAGAAGCTGTGATCGCCAAAAAAATCGACCGGTGAAATGCAGATCCCGCCAATGTCTGGGAATTTAATAAAAAGGCTCTTTTTAGATGAGAAAAGGGAATAATTTCGGTTTAGGGGCGAAATTCCTAGAAAATCAAACTAATTATTTTTATACTAATTTGGGGTCGGGGAATCCGAATCTGGAAGAATTAGGCGGGGGCAAGCAATATTAACTGAATTAAACGACTTTAAAATTTTTTATACACTCATAGGAAAAATAGCCATTTTGGAAGCATTTTGTTTCCTAGAAAATCAAACTAGTTATTTTTATACTAACTATGGGCCGGGGAATCCGAATCTGAAAGAATTAGGCGGCGGCAAGCAATATTTACTGAATTAAACGACTTTAAAATTTTCTATACACACACACCACACACATGAAAATAGACAACATTCTGACACACGAGGTACGAAAACCATAGAAAAAACAGCATAGATATTTTTACCACACAAAATTAAGTGTTGCCATTAAACAATAATATCATCGAACATACCTTATAAATCGAACAAGTTTATTTCGTCCGTTGTATCCCTGTCAAACTCGTCTAATGTCTCCAAAGGTTCCTGGCGAATACGCGGGTCATATAAGAGCCCATAGGTTTGTGTAACATGGTTTGTGCCCCTTTGTACCGCCTGCTCGCGTCAATTAAAAAAAACAGCCTACGTTTTCAAGTAGTTTAGCGGCTACGCTAGGTTTGTGTAACATGGTTTGTGCCCCTTTATACCGCCTGCTCGCGTCAATTTAAAAAAACAGCCTACGTTTTCAAGTAGTTTAGCGGCTACGCTAGGTTTGTGTAACATGGTTTGTGCCCCTTTATACCGCCTGCTCGCGTCAATTTAAAAAAACAGCCTACGTTTTCAAGTAGTTTAGCGGCTACGCTAGGTTTGTGTAACATGGTTTGTGCCCCTTTATACCGCCTGCTCGCGTCAATTTAAAAAAACAGCCTACGTTTTCAAGTAGTTTAGCGGCTACGCTAGGTTTGTGTAACATGGTTTGTGCCCCTTTATACCGCCTGCTCGCGTCAATTTAAAAAAACAGCCTACGTTTTCAAGTAGTTTAGCGGCTACGCTAGGTTTGTGTAACATGGTTTGTGCCCCTTTATACCGCCTGCTCGCGTCAATTTAAAAAAACAGCCTACGTTTTCAAGTAGTTTAGCGGCTACGCTAGGTTTGTGTAACATGGTTTGTGCCCCTTTATACCGCCTGCTCGCGTCAATTTAAAAAAACAGCCTACGTTTTCAAGTAGTTTAGCGGCTACGCTAGGTTTGTGTAACATGGTTTGTGCCCCTTTATACCGCCTGCTCGCGTCAATTTAAAAAAACAGCCTACGTTTTCAAATAGTTTAGCGGCTACGCTAGGTTTGTGTAACATGGTTTGTGCCCCTTTATACCGCCTGCTCGCGTCAATTTTAAAAAACATCCCTGTTTTCAAATAGTTTAGCGGCTACGCTAGGTTTGTGTAACATGGTTTGTGATACAAAAGTGAGTAAAATTTATAAAAAATAAGTACTTAAAATATAAACATGTTATTTTACGTTATTGATATTAATGGCAACACTTAATTTTGTGTGGTAAAAACATCTATGTTATCTTGTTTTCTATGATTTTGTACTGCGTGTGTCAGAACCAGCTTCCGAAATGAATATTGTGTGTATAGAAAATTTTAAAGTCGTTTAATTCAGTAAATATTGCTTGCCGCCGCCTAATTCTTTCAGATTCGGATTCCCCGGCCCATAGTTAGTATAAAAATAACTAGTTTGATTTTCTAGGAAACAAAATGCTTCCAAAATGGCTATTTTTCCTATGAGTGTATAAAAAATTTTTAAAGTCGTTTAATTCAGTTAATATTGCTTGCCCCCGCCTAATTCTTTCAGATTCGGATTCCCCGACCCCAAATTAGTATAAAAATAATTAGTTTGATTTTCTAGGAATTTCGCCCCTAAACCGAAATTTAGCCGAGAAAAGTGTGGAGAAGATGAATAAAAAATGAACTAAGGCGCGCTCGGCAAAATTGAGGGAGATACAACCGTTCAAAGTATTTAAAATTTCACTTCGCGAACTGATATTGACAGTTCGTTCGCCATTTTTTCACTGCTTATGTTGGATCCCAGACCTAATACAGAATTAATAGTACGCCAGAATCACAAACCATGTTACTCAAACCTAGCGTAGCCGCTAAACCACTTGAAAACTGGGATGTTTTTCTTGCCTTGACGCGAGTAGGCGTTAAGGGGCACTTTTTTTGTATCACAAACCATGTTTAGTGTATTAGGTTATAACAAAATGGCGGGCAGACTGTCAATATCAGTTCGCGAAGTGAAATTTTAAATACTTTGAACGGTTGTATCTCCCTCAATTTTGCCGAGCGCGCCTTAATTTTTGTTTTATTCAGCTTTCCACACTTTTCTCATCTAGAAAGTGCCTTTTTATTTAATTTCCAGACATTGGCTGGATCTGCATTCCTCCCAAATCGATAATGCGGCTCACCTAACAAATACTTTTTCTGTCGTTTTACACATTTTTTCTAATTTGTTCTTTGCTACAAAATATTAGTTATAATCTATGCATTCACAGCTGGCGCCAATTTAATTATTTTAGTTTATTTTTAGGTATTAGTTGTTTGCACCCGTACGTATTCAAAATGATTACGAATAAATAATTTTGTCCATAAACAAACCCAAATCTTCACTGACACAATATTGGATTTTGTTAACCTTTCTTGAAAGATTTGGGTTTGTTTATAGACATCATTTATTCATAATTATATTGAATGTGTACGAGCGCAAACAACTAATACCTAATGATAACAGTAATAATATAAGAGCTTTTTTATTGTAAAAACTATTTATTCCTATTTATATTGCTTATGTACGGGTGCATACAATTAATTAGTCTTAATATTTTAAAGTGTAACTTGTAGAAAGCGTTTTTCCATAAAATAACTATATGCGCGCCATCTACGAAAGAAAAGAACATGAATTCTTTTGACAATTACCTTAATATAAAATTAATACTTTGTTTATAATTATTACATCTGTATCTACACCCACAGAACTTACTTTGTAGAACATTCAAAAAATTTTATATTGATATTGATCAAAATATAAATTACGAGTGCAAAACACCGCCACACAGTACTATATAAATTCAATTATTTGCTGCCATTGGTCTGGAAGGAATGTCATCTTGCTAAACTAGCGCCTTTAGTGTAAATACTGCTGATAGGATATCATAAATATCGTATAGGATATTCACATATTATTATTATTGTAGGGTATTTGTCAGCTCGGATAACACTGTAAAAGGGTTGCATTTTATTATTTTTTAAGAGTGATGTACTGCCATCTGTTGATAATTTGCGCAAACTCTTCACTGTGCACTGCCATCTATTGATCAAAAGTGTAAACTTTGTTTTGAACTTTTTAATAAAGATTGCTTTTGACTTTTAGCTGCCTATGAAGAAAGAGATGTGCAGAATTTCCAAACAATCGTTGTATTTGAATGTCGAGGAGTAGAACCAACGGAATTCTCACCAAGATCAGGTTGGATTGTTCAGGCCAGAGATAATGGTGAGTTTTACTAATTATTAATTATGATTATTATGTATTTTGGAATAATATAATTGAATCATTGAGTTCCAAAACCCTATAGTCGACTGATGAGTTTTCATGATTCCAGTTATTTTATTTTTTTACACGTTAGAACGGGCTTGTAATAAACTAGATTCAATTGTTATTTTCTATTTAAATGTTTAATATACAGGGTGTCTGGGATAAAGTGTATTAACTTCAGGAGGTGATTCTGCACAATGTTATAAGTAAAAATATATAACTTTATTCGAAATTCCAACTTTTAGGGGTAATTTTGTGGTAAAAAGATAAAATTAGACCGGCATGTGCGGCCAGCTTTATTATTTTCCACTGTTACGATACGGGCCAAGGGGGCATACAAATTACATGATCTCAAAATGGGGGGTGCCCAGTAAAATCTCACCAAATCTTGAACAGTTTTTCAGCGTAGGGGCCTAATGGCATAGCATTGGCAATATAGCAATCATGAATGTTGTGTTGCACAATTGCCACAATCGTGCCCAATAGGCTCTCAGCAATGTACTCTCTCGTACCTCTCTAAGGATTTTTAGTAGGTACGTCTTTTAGTATGGGAAAAAAATGTTGGAATTTCGGAAAAAGTTGTTAATCTTTTTTACTCCTACCATCATGTAGAATCACCTCCCGAGTTTATGCACTTCACTCCCAGACACCCTGTATATTTAAAAAACATGTTTTAGTTATTATAGGCTCATATTTAAACTCGATTTATAAATAAACTAGAAGACTTTTGGCAATAATAACTATGGTAACGCATTCCTTGTGAGAAACCACATCAGATGGCATTCACATCTAATTTTTGACCAAAATTCATTACGGAGGATATTGGAACTCAACGATTTAGTTGTATGCTGTGTTTTGGCTTGGAGTTCTGATTTTCTTAACATATACATGCATGGATCTGGCAGAAGTGACCGAAAATAGACTGAATACAATACAAATTAGATTCCTAAGGCAGGCGTGTGGTAACATTATGTACATTTTTTTACATGAGTACCGCACAAGAGTCTTAACTGCTCCCAACCGTCTGGAGCCAATAAGGCTATGGAATCCTCAATATTGGGGTATGTTGTGAGGCTGAAGATTGTGGGGAGAGGAAGGAAATGAGGACAGTGGGGAAGTATCTGGCACCACAAAATTCAGATCTGGTCACCAAACATGGCTAAAACCATTTCAAGCAATGTTTCAATTCTGAATGGTGGTCTTTCACAAGGGCAATACTGAAATTATCTACCACTGTGGAATGTCTTGCAAACTCATTATGTATTAGTTTTGGATGATTTATGAAACAACACAAATCAATTAAATAAAATTTATCTGCGCACAATGGGATTTGAACCCATGACCTCTGGATTCGTAGCTGAGGATCATATCTATCAACCTCGGAGGCCATAAAATGTATCAACCGAATTAAAAATACGGATACCCGGAATGAAAGCGAGAGTGAGGTAAATGTAATGGATGAGATTGAGAAAGGGACGCTTAGATGGCTTTGAAATATATTGATGATAGAAAGGGGTATGTGTACGTAATAGGGTAGTATTGTATATCGTAAAATTAGTGCTGTATAAAATACACTGTGTATTTAATATTTTTGTTATTAAAGAGTGCATTTCCTAAAATTGGTTTAATTGTTAATTATTTTGATTTCAGGCATGAAATTTGAAAATGTCGACTTGACTGAAAATGAGTGGGCAGACTATGATGAGAAAAATGACGTTTCTGTCGGAATTTATGAATTTCAATCGCAATTTATTAAATTGAAATGAGACCATGATTTTCCAGCCACTCTCTTTGATATACATATAAGTTCACAGTTATACATTGTTTCAATGTACACACACAATATGAAAGTTTTTCACTATAATACAGAAGCATTTAAATATTTATAAACCTTGTTTTATACCTGTTGTTTTCGGTGGATAAAATATTATAATATTATTGCCGCCATTTTTGGTTTGCATCACACTTTATTTTTGATTCACTTTAGTTTGTGTTGTTTCTATTTGATTTTTATTTTCATCGTACTTTTTCTGTTGTTTCTATTTGATTTTTATATTCATCTCACTTTTTCTGTTGTTTCTATTCAATTTTTATACCTGTTGTTTTCGGTGGATAAAATATTGCCGCCATTTTTGATTTGCTTCACAAATTGAAGATTCTCTTTATTTTCTGTTGTTTCTATTTGATTTTTATATTCATCTTACTTTTTTGTTATTATTTTATATTATGTTAATAAAGTCTCAAACATATAATCTTTTCGTGTTATTATTTTACTAACAGGAATAAACACACTTAATGCTGAGACCCCTGTCTGAAGTTTTGTGCAGGTCCATTTTACAATGTGTCAAAAAAAGGAACTCTTAACAAAATGTAAGGTTTTCAAGAGACGAGAAATCGTCACTACTAATTAAAGCAAAATCATGAGATTTTGCTTTGAAAATTAGATTACTTAGAAATATTTTAGATGATTTAATTAAATACGTTTTTCATTTTTTCATCACTGCCATGGACGAGGACACAGGACAAGGACGTATGGTATGTAGGAGCCTTGTCGATGCAGTGGGTCCTTGACTCGAATAGGATAAGGGGAAGAAAATGATGATGATAATTAAATACGCCCAAAAAAATTAAGTGTCAAGCCTACCAAAACTGCTTTAAACGTTAAATTCCCTTAATTATGTACCCCTTTTCGGTTATGGTTTCATTGTTGAATGTGGAAAATGAAATTCTTTAGATTACACGTGTAAAACATTTAAATATTCATGCCTGAGCTTCGCAAAATAGATTAAAACACGAACTTATCCCGAATTGTAAATGACGAGGTGCATCGCATTGAGGCCTATTTACATCAGACGATCATCGCTGTCGCCGTGTCGGGTAACGAAAACTGAATGGGTATTCGGTATTCTTACTGTTCTAACCTGGGGGCCGTTCAAGTATTACATAACGCACTTGGGGGGGGGGGGGGGGGGGGTCTTGTGAAACGTTACTGTGCGTTACGAGGGGGGGTTCGAACAACGCGTCATGTAACATGTTTTTCTTTATTTAGATAAAAAAACTAGGGAATTAAAATCTTCCAAGTTTGCAATCCTTTTCGTTCTCGAAAGCTCTTGTTTAATTTATTACCGCAAACGCGATTAACCCATCATTTGCCGCTCGTGCACCGGTGTGTCATGAGTTTTACACGCAATTTTGACCCTTATGTATAAAGAAAGTGTATGAAGAACACGGTCAGAATCACTTGCTCTATTATCGCCCTTTACCATAGCGAAACCTGCAATGCGCCAGGTCACTCCAAATAATTTATATTAATAATTTACCGGAGCGCGGGAATGTGCGCAGTTCTTGCGCATGCGCGGGAAAAATTCCTTTATCTACGATTTTGACCCTTCTATGTACAAAATTTTTGTAAAGGACAGTGTCAGGAATCGCTGGACACGAAATGTCATTTCTGCCGCCGGGTGCCGCGTCATAATTGGTGGTGCTTTTTGCTGGCCTACCCTGGCAAACAAGAGGTTTTAAGACAAGAAAAAAGGAAAAAATATTCAAAAATTGCGTTACGTAATACTTGAATGCCCCCCTGGGCGGATTTCGCTTCTGCTTTGAGTGGTGTAATGTGATTTTCGCCTGTCTAGTCAGTCACGTTCGTGACGTCATGTGACGTGACGACTAGACAGGCGAACATGTGACTTGACGATTAACCTAATGGTTAAACGTCACATACGTTATAATTTACGCATTCACAAATGGCGCCGATCAAATAATTTTAGGTTTTTAATAGTTTTTGCACGTTACGCTTTAAAATATGATGGTAAATTAATTGTTTGCGCCCGTACATATTTATTATGAATATAAATAAATGGTTTTGTTCATAAACAAACCCAAATCTTTCAAGAAAGGCTGAAAAATACAATATTGGATTGAGTCACCGGTACAAAATTGAATTTTTCAGCCTTGAAAGATTTAGGTTTATTTATGAACAAAGCTATTTATTAATATTCATAATAAATATGTACGGGTGCAAACAATTAATTTACCATCATATTTTAAAGCGTAACGTGCAAAAACTATTAAAAACCTAAAACTAAAATTAAACCTAATTGGCGCCATCTGTGAATGCGTAGATTATAACGTATGTGACGTTTAACCTTTAGGTTAATCGTCACATCACAACGGATTGCAATCTTTAGATCACAGGCATCGGGTGGGAATGCTCTCCTTATTCTACCGATATTACGATGGAAGATACTCCGAGGAACTAGCGTCATTGATCGCTTCGGCACCGGTGCATAGTCGGTAAACACGCCAAACGCGTGCCCAACATTTGTACACGGTTGATATTTGTCACATGAGAACAGGTCGTTTCTTCGACTCGTTCTTGTGTTCAACAGCTCGGCTGTGGAATGATTTGCCGGCCTCTGTGTTTCCTCCTTCCTACAACATGGGTCTCTTCAAGACCAATGTTCATTCCTTCCTCTCCTCAAAAAGACCCTCCACACAGCATCCCAGATGACATAGGCCCTGAGGGAAATTATTTTCTTCATGGCCTCCTGTGTGGAGTTAATGTAAAAAAATATATATATATATTTATATCGGACAACACTTAATGGCACATCTTAGAGTAAGCCACCTTTCTTGATCATCCTTTCACATGTAATATATATAACGCTGTGGCAACATGTTTTTTTTTTAATTAAATTAAAAATATGTTCAGCAGTTTTGTGATATTTCACTTCAAGTGCACCCTTGCCCAACAAAAACAAATCAATCAGTGAAGAATATTAACAAATCTCAATGAAATAGAAAATAAAAAAGGCAACGGTCGCAACTGAACCCAGAATCTCTGTCTTACAAGTTTCGTACTTCAATGAGATTTATTTTTAAATATAAGATAATATATTTATATATATATATTTTTTAATATTTATATATTTTTTTTTTACAGTTTTTAGAGAAAATGTGTCCTTACTGGGGTACCCCGTTCTAAGGACACATTGTACAAGTTTTATTATTTGAATTATAAGTAAATACCTCGTCGGCCTACTAGCAAAGTCCACTAAGTCACTAAAACACAATCCTGAGATAATCGCATTTCAATATTTAGCAATTTTGGAAAGGCTGTAAGTGGATGAATATCTTCAAAATGATTTTTTTAAATACCCTTTAATTTAGAATGAACCCTTAAGAACCTTATCAATGCACAATATTAGTTGTTGGTTATAACAGCAACCTCTAATCAAAGGTTTACAAAAAAATGAGCCGGACTTAGTGGTTTTTACCGGTCAATTATGACTTAAGTGTGCTTTGCTTGTTAAGATTATTGTCAAATTGTTGACTGTAATGCTGCAAAATAGCTTTAAGATTATTATAATTATAATATTTAATTATTAAATACCAATTATCATTTCTTATAATGATTTCTAGATAAGACAAAAGTTTATTTTAGGTAGTTTTTTTATTAAAATAATAATAATTACAAATTATTGTTGGTACCTACTGAAATACAGATATTCAAAGCTACAAAAGAAATATTTATGATTATAATAATCACATAAATTATATTATGACAAATATCTGTAAAAATAAACAATGTGTGTGTTTAGATGAAATAAAAAAGATTATAAAAATATTAATCAACGTAAAAATTAGCAATGTTTATAACGATACGTTTTTAGATTTTCACGGCCAAAAGTATTTTTGTTATTTGTTTTTGGGGTGTTATGCGGTGTTGCGCTACCTCCTCCTTTAGCCTCCCCTTTAGGCTAAAGGAGGAGGTAGCGCAACACGGCATAACACCCCAAAAACAAATAACAAAAATGTTTATAATATCTAGTTGAAATAAACAAATATGAAAACCAAGAAAGCAATAAAAAATGTAATATTTTTATTTGTAATAAAAAATGTAATATTTTTTATTACAAATAAAAATAATAATAATTACCAATCATTATTGGTGTTTACTGAAAGACACATTCATAATATTATATAATAATAAAAAAACGGCTTTTAAGGGATGCGTATAAGTGTTGACGTGTAGGTACGGTACAGTCTACTCAACTTCAGCATCCGAATCAGAAAAGCTGGGCTTGGGAGCTACATTTTTGATGCTACTTAAACATGGTATATTTTCATACCAGTTAAGGCTGGTGGAATAATATGGATCTTACATAGTTTTAACAGGTCATTTTTTTGTGACTGATATTGGAATGGGCTTTGTATAAAACGTCCACTACACTACTCGCTTCGACGCTTCGACGAAGTCCTCGGCGAAGTTAGCCGAAGTTCGAAAGCGCGTGTCTACACTACTACGACTCGGGCCAAATACCGACAATTATCGGAAGTCAGGCGAAGCGAAGCGAAGTTGCACGAAGCGAAGTGAAGTTCATGTCTACACTATCATATTCGATTAACTTCGATCGACTTCGCGAGTAGTGTAGTAGAGCTTTTTAGCTTTGGTATTATAACATTTGCTCTTCGATCTGTGCAAGTGTTATTTTATTTCTAATTGGTCGTGAAAGGGAGGCAACGGAAATCCTCTTGTAGTCACTGGAATAGTCATACCGATATTTTATAACGTTTGGTAATTTTTTCTGATATCGAAAGGATTTAACTTTCAGCCATTTGACAATGTTGGAATCCTCATCAACCTTCTTATTTTTTATTGTCATTTCAACCAACTTTTTCAGATCAAAAAAATCTGTAAATAAAACTTCTTTAGTTTCATATGGAGGCCTTTTATTTTTTGGTTTGTAAGATCGAGCCATTTTAAAAACGTTGATCCATTCGTGCACACTAAAGATATCCAAATGTTTTGTTTGTTTTCAATTGCACTATGCATTGAGTCTACTTCCATAAATGAATGACCGCTTTCAAGAAATTTTTGTTCAATAACACACATGAAAGTGTTTTGGACGAAATGCAGGAACAGCGCGGAAATTTGTATATATCTATTTTGTCCACCACAAGTATCTGAAAATATGGATACTTCAGTGTTTTGCGGTGGCAGTTGTTTAAAATGCATGTTTCAATTTCACAACTACCCTTTTTCCCGTTATTTTTTGTCCAAAGGTAACAGAGACCCTTGTTTGGAGGTGCCACTTCATAGATTGTAAAATTATACAAATTTAACTTAGGCAAATAATAAAGTAAGCTCACTTGGGAGCAAGGTAATTGCAAAACACTTTGCAAGTCACGTGTTATAGACATGAAAGTAGAATCTTCAATAGCTCTTTTCTTATCTTCGTCCTTGGCTTTCATGGATGCAGATTTTCGGTTTTGGTGTTGTTGATAGTTATCTTCAAGGGTTTCCTTTTTTATGGGGCACCTGCCTTGTTGTATAGGTACTGTACAGGTGACGCATCGATCTTTCCTACTTAGTGGATTTTGCTTGTGTTTTAGCGATCTAAATCGATGTATTATTGACATGTAGAGTATAATGTCTGACTTAATGTGTTTTGCTTGGCAATAATATCGGATTTATGACTTAGTGTGAATTTAAAAACACGTTTAAATCGAAAACGATTAAATATACGATTTAATGGAGTATGCCAGTCGAAAGAGCACGATTTTTTACATAAGACCTCATACTTAAGTCATTTCATGAAAAAACGTGACTTAGTGGACTTTGCCGCTAGGCCGACGACCTAATCTATGTTAGAATATTGCCAAGGAAAATTATTAAGTTAGATCTAAAAGAAAGTACGAAACAAGCATTATTCTTTGTTGGGTTGCAAAATTGAATCTATTTTCTTCCTTCCCATTTCCATAATCCATATTTTTATGCTTCTTTTGAAGGCGGTTATATTTTTATGGTTTTCATTGCAAGAGGGAGTAAAGAAATTATAGAAAAAAAAGAGTGAAAGAAATTAACTTATATGTCCCAGACAAGTATACTCGTGGAAGGTCCCATACCCTTTTTTATGCTCCAAAAGCGAGGACTTCTGCCTATCAGAACGCGCCAGTCAACAGAGCGACTGAACTGCTCAACGAGTCTGCATTGAACATTGACATTTTTAACGTAACCTACAGGCAGTTTAACAATTATCTTTTGACGTATGTCACAAAGTAGTGAAACTGACCTTTTTATGTGTTTCGCTATACTTTTTGTCTAATTTGTAATCTTCTCCATAATGTATTGGTGAATAACCGTTTTACGGAGAACATGAAAAATAAATAAATAAATGAAATAATTTTACAGAGAAGTATTCCATATTTCTTTGTACAAAAGTCGTTTTAGTTGTAGGTTGGTAGAATGTATGTTGTAATGTAGATCTTGTGAATCGGCCCGAGTTTGTGTGTGTATAGTTATCCTGATTTTTGAATGCATACACTAGAATATCTTTTGTATATAATTGTTTCAGTGACATTAAATTCAGCGCTTTAAAAACAGTCTGTAGGGGTTCTGATGGGTACTATAAGTATAATTTTCAGAATTGCCCTTTGTGCTATGAGGACTGGTTTTATAGTGGAATCGCATGAGCTTCCCCATCCAATAAGACCATATTGTAGTTGAGATTGGGCTAAGGCATAATAGATTTTAATTAGCTGTTCTTTATCTAAAATGTTTCTTATTGTTTTGAAAAAATAGGTATGTTTTTTTAATTTGTTGACCTTCGATGATTAAGCATTTTTTGTTTTATTATTTTAATGACAATATAAGATAAAGTAAAATTATAAAAAGTAAAAATACAAAGTAAAGTGGTTTGTTTACAGTCCTCCTCTTCCGAGGCGGGCTGTGTGTTGCTGAATGGGTGTTGATTTTTATTTCCTCATCTTCTAGTTTCTTGATTTTCACAAAATAAACAGTAAATAAAATAAAAGTATTTATGTTTGTTGTCTGCAGGTTGTATTGGGGTTGATTACAATGAGGTTATACATTACATTGTACGTACATATTAAATTAAACATTGAAAACACATCTTCAAAACTTACATTTAATTTTTTTAAAGTTGAGATTAAAGACAGAAAACATAAAAATGGCTACCGCCTAAATGGGTAGCCAAAATCCAATTAAAAAATAGAGCCCAAAGCCAGTTGCACAAGCAATTGGTAAACATAAACAGCCATTTTTTATTCACTCTAGTGAGGAAAAACTACTAAAATCTACGAGTATGTATTTACGAAAGGTCTGAAACTTAAATATGGGAACTTTATAAGTAGATATATTTCACTATATCATCATCATTATCATTACATCATTATCATCATCATTACATAGTATAAAATGAAGTCGCTCAAAATGTATGTGCGCGTTAATCTTTTAAACTACGCAACGGATTTTCATACGGTTTTCACCAATAGATAGAGTGATTGAAGAGGAATGTTTATATGTATAACACATGTAAATTATATTAGAGAAAAGCCGAGAAATTCAAAGAAAACATATTTTTATGCGATTTAAAACGGCTGGCGGGTCATACTATAGTCACTTTTGAAATTCGTTCTATGGAAGAAATTGGAAAATAGATGTCCTAGACAAGGGCGGCTGGTTGAACAATGTGTTTGTGTGCAGCACTGGTAAATTATATCGTCTAAAATTACTTTATAATATCTTACCGAAAAATACAAAATCTATGAATTTCATTAAAAATATCACCTACCACTATAATGCATAATATAATATGAATCAGGGAGAGCAAATTCTCAAAGTTCCGCGCGAATTTACCCTGTCCGGTGTGCAGGCCGTTTGCAAGCGGAACGAATTATGTTTTTGTATCGAATATCCCAAACATCGCCAGCGCGCAATGCCGGCCATATGTATGAAAAATTAAGCTGTATCAGTGTGCCACCCAGCGGCCTTTATCATACAAACTTAAATTTGGATTTAAGGCCAAAATACTTAACCAAACTGAATAATTCTTTTTTTAATCAAAAGGTACAGCAAATACCTAAATTTTACATATATTTGCTTTTATATTGATTGGTGTTTTAAATTATAAAACGCAGATCATTAAGGAATACAATTTTTTCATAGGTAACTTTGACAATTTTGCCCTCGTGCTGTTTATACATTGTTTATAAATACTGTTTGTATCCTGTTTAAAATGAAATATAAAACTAACTAACCAACCATCACGCCGTTTCCCCACAGGGGTAGGCAGAGAGGACGGACCGCCAAATAACTCGGTCTTGGCACACACTCTTTGCCTCACTCACATTCATACATCGTCTCATACATTCTCTTCTATTATTCCGACTTTCGGCATGGCCCGACTCAAGTATCAGATTCACTTGATCGTGCCATGTCTTCCTCGGGCGTCCCCGACTTCTTCTACCATTCACATTTGCGTCGTACATTCTTCTTACACTACTTTCAAATTTATTTTATTTTATGAAATATAAAATGAAATGAAAATGAAATATAAAATGAAATGAAAATGAAATATAAAAGAAAATAAATTAAACATTGTAAAAAAAAGAGTTTTTTGGGTTGAAATTTAAGATTTACTTACGAAAAAATAGTATTGTGTTTTTATTTTCTTAGTACTGAAAAATAAAAATTTTAATTAAAAAGCGATATGTAGAAGTTTTCGCACTTCGACAACAGCTTAAAATAGATCTTCTCTCCAAATAAGATAAGTGGGATCATTTTTACCTAATGTTGCTTAGTAATCGTTATCTCATAGTTACGGATTATCAGTGAACCACCACGCTTTCAGGGCAGCGGCCGCCACTGGTCCTAGAGTAAATAGGTATTTGATTTTTCCTTTTCAAATATCTAGTGTTGCATTGCAAGCATTGTATAATTAGTGGCGAGTTAATTAGTTTATATGTACAATACATGCTTATTATAGTAGAGAAAAGCCGATAAATTCAAATATTAAATTCAGGCAGCGGGCAGCTGGCAAGCGGGTGGTGTGGATTTTATAAAGATTGGATAATGGCGTTGTTTTTCGTTAGCCACAGCAACGTGTGGCCGGGTCTGCTAGTTTTTAGTTTTTAATAAATCTTTGAAACTAGGTACCAAATTACACATGATTTCTAAATGTTGTGTTCCAGCTTGTATTATAAATAAGTTGATTAAAATTAATATAACTATAAAAATTATCCCTAGTAAATAAATTCAATGCATGTTTTCTAGCATAAAAAAAAAATCAATTATGGGCCTTAAGCAGGGCCGAATTAACTATTTCGGGGCCCCTAGGCAATGCACGTCTCGGGGCCCCTTTACCAATGGCGGGCTAACGGGGGGGGGTTGAAGGGTCCTCCAAACGCCTCCTTGTTTCCTTGATCAAATTCTTAGCAAGGCTTTAAGGGGGGGGGGGGGGGGGGGGCCAGGTTATAAATTTTTTTTTAAATTTTTTGAATGTAAAGCATGTCAGTATATTGAGTATTGTGTCAAAATTTCAAGTAAATCGGAGCAAAACTAACGAAGGTACAGCGTTTCAAGCCACCGGCCCTCATGCTCGATTCAAGTATATTTCGAGTATAAAAAATTTTAAATCGGTTTTCTCGCAAACAACATTTTTGAAGTTCGTGAACATTATAACTCAAAATCTTGACTTGACTTGACCGATGCTTTTGAAATTTTGTACACTATTTCTACACACAAATCAACAGGTAGTCAGAGGGAGTTTTTTTACCATTTTATAAATTCAACGAAATTTTTTAGCAAAAATCGCGTTTTTCGCTTCAAAATGCTGCCAAAAATAAAAAAAAATCCAATAAAACTCCCTTTAGTCAGAGGGAGTTTTATTGGATTTTTACCTAGGAAAACATATTACCTTTTAAACGCATTTCGATTTTTTTTGTTTCAAATGACCCGGTGACAAGTTATGGAGTTCACCGCATAACAACTTTTTTCGAGGCGCCTCCGGAGATTTGCTCTCACGGACATAATTATTGATATTTTTAATTGAAAATTTTTTCAAAGATAACTCAGATGTTATACTATAAAGTGTGAATGAAATAAATAAAACCAAAATTATTCATATCTCAAAAAAAAAATCATGACAATATGCCTTAATTTTGCCTTTAAAACTTAACCCCCCCCCCCTTAAGGCACCAGGACACTAAAAAATACTTTTGTAATTTTTTTATTTATTTTATTTTCTGACACGCTCTCACCAATTTTTTTAAAAGAAATTCGAAAAATTGACGGAGATACAGCAGTTTATATGAAACCATTTGAAACAGTTTGTATGTTGAATTATTCTTCAGCAAATCTGTGAATGCGTTTTTCTCGAAACTTTTTAAACACGTTTTTCAACCTGGTTGACAACTGGGGGCCTAGTCCCTATCTTTTACGTTTACTAACAGCCTGTTTGCTTAACATTAATTACGTCACAAACACGTATTTTGACCTTAACGCATAGCGTTAAGGTGTTTGTGACGTGTTTGTGACGTAATTAATGTTAAGCAAACAGGCTGTTAGTAAACGTAAAAGATAGGGACTAGGCCCCCAGATACGTTTTAAGATTTTCACGGCCAAAAGCATTTTCGTTATTTGTTTTTGGGGTGTTATGCCGTGTTGTGCTACCTCCTTCTTTAGCCAACGTTTCGGACATCGTTGCAGTGACCGAAACGTTGGCTAAAGAAGGAGGTAGCGCAACACGGCATAACACCCCAAAAACAAATAACGAAAATGGTTGACAACATATTAAAAAAATATTAAACATTCGATTTGCATGCACCAAGTCTTAATCTGTTCGAAAATCTACTGTATATGGCATAGGGGAATTTTGATATCTAAAAAAAAATAAAAAATTGCGGACCACCAATTTTATTTTCTATGAAAAATTTATTTTATGAAAAATTTTCATTGTTTATAAAAAAATAGACCTTCATAAAAAAATCCCGAAGTGGTGCCATAGTGACTGGATTTTCTAACTGTTTAAGACAGTGCGTGCAAATCGGATATATAGTTTTTATAATATGTTGTCAACCAGGTTATCTCCATCAATTTTGCCAAATTCCTCAAATGGTGGGAGCATTATTAACAAATGCATCTTTCAGAAAATGAATTACAAATAACATTTTTTTGCAGTGTCCTTAAATCCTTGTTTAGGATTTGATCAAGGGAACATGGAGGCGTTTGGAGGCCCCCCAGAGTCAGAGGCCCGTGTGAACTGGATAAAAAACTTGTAAAATTACATCAACTAAGGGGTGGGGGGGGGGGGGGGGGTCATTCAACTTTGCCGCCCCGGGTTTCTGACGGGCTTAGTCCGCCATTGTACTTTACCCTTTTCTAACTTCCAAAAAAAAATTTTTTTCTACCAAAACGTACTTAATTTTATTCATAATAATTAATCTGTTCTTTTACTACATTACGAAAGGTATGCCATCACCCCATTCAATAAAAAAACGAATACAAAACAATAAAAAGTTATTTATTGGGTTATAACCTAATTATTGTAATTTGTTGTTTTCTTTAATACGTGTACCTAATGTTATTAACCTGTAAATGTTCCTAATAAAAAAATTAAAACATCTTGAAAGCTGACTTTTCCGAAACTTCGCTGCTCACTAATTGAAGCAAGTAATTTTTTCTCGGGACGCGGGGCCCCAAGCCGATGCAGGGCCCCTAGGCAGTTGCCTACTCTGCCTTAGGGATAATCCGGTACTGGTCTTAATAGCGTTTAACCAGCCAGCGGACGAAAATCCACATTTCGTCGAAAGTTGTTCTTCCGATCGTGCAGGGCGGTTACAATGAGAAAGATTGATTATTCTCCGTACCAGCTTTTTTAAATAATAACTCAATATCGAATTTATTTCAATCCAAATTAGCTTTAATTTATACCTTCATCCAAAAATGCTGAAAGGCGTGATGATAAAACTATTAAAATAGTGTACTTTTTGTAGTTATTTTTTGATTATAAGTATTTATCATTTTTCAATAATGTCTAAATTTAATGAGAATGTTAAAAAAATCTGAAATACATTAGTTTGTAAGTGCGCAAATAAATACACAAATGGACCAATTTTCGTCAAGAAACACATGTACGTACATATTTTTTAATGATTTTATTGAAACTAAAATTAAAATTCGAATACATAACTTTGCTAGATAATGTATTGATTTATTTTACTGCATGATTACATTATTTGAAATGGGTGTGGTATAATACAAAAACTTTTTTGAAAATTTAACAAATCTGCCAACGACCTATGGTATAACCTTATTATACTAAAAATTAAAAAAAAATCTAAACATTTATTACATAACTATGCTAGATAAAAGAACAATCTTTCGAAATCCATTTATAAATTTTTGTGGAAAAGAGTCAATACGTCTAAAAACTTTTTTGAAAATGACGTATTTCCGGCTTTCTCTGGTAATGCCCTCTTAAGGGTAATATAGTTTACATACAAAATCTACAGCTCAAACATAAATTTAAGAGTATCTGAGGGGTATAAAAGCAAAGCAGCCACTATTCATTAAAACGATTTACGTTTTCCTAAACTTTTTTGGTGATTTTTTTTTATTGCAAGCTTTTGCATATTTTTTTAGATTCGCATTTTCAAATCAATCATTTTAGATTTGTTTCTGCTTTAAAAACAATTGTATTTTGAATAGTGGAGATTTCGCAGTTCAATTCAGCTTAGTGGCATTTTTGAACCTTTGTAGTAACGATTTTGCACTAGAACCAGCACGGTAGCCATATTGGAATTTCGAAGTATTTAAATGTTGTTCTGGCTCGTGATTGGTGCATTTCGAAAGTGGCGCTTTTGAACCGACTCCAGATACTAATATCTACAGCCTGTATGTCGGACGAATATCTACAGCTCATATGTTGAACTAATATCTACGAACTTCAGAGTGTTGACTAATATCTACAGAGCGTAGGTTGAACTAATATCTACAGAGCGTAGGTTGGATTAATCAGCTAAATGTGTCCAATAGTCCGATATTAGGAATTTTTACATACATACTTACATAAATTAAGTTTTTTAAACTGCATACGCAATATTGCGTTATCCCAATATGCTATACATAATTGCAAATCCAACCTCTGCCAGTGCTGTAGATATTCGTCAACACTTTGGTTCTCATAGATATTCGTCAACAGTTTGAGCTGTAGATATTCGTCAACACTTTCCTTCTCATAGATATTAGTTCGATTTTTTCAGTTTTTGGAATTCCTGTAGATATTAGTAGACGCCTCCTTTTGAACCTCGCCAAAAATGGAAGAGAGGTGCGTATGGATTTGACTTTCGATTTGAATGACTTAAAGGCATTTTTGCTTTGGTTTGAAGATTGTGTGGTGTAGAGAGTGAGATACATTTTACTAATCAATTATTAGGTCAACATGTGGATAGTGGCGGTTTTGCTTTTATCCCTCATGTCGTAGTTCTTATCATTTCAAGTTAATAGAGGACATAATATTTACATTAAAATAATAGGTATAACTTAATAGCTTCACGGGTGGTTTTAAGAGGTGCTGAAATAAAAATGATTTCACCAAAAATCTTATAATAATTTATTGAAGTCAAATACTTTGGATTGACAAATCTAATATATAAAATTCTCGTGTCACGGTGTTTGTTACCATACTCCTCCGAAACGGCTGGTCCAATTTTGATGAAATTTTGTGTGCTTATCTGTTAGGTCTGAAAATCGACCAACATCTATTTTTCATACCCCTAAAAGTAAAGGGTGTTCCACTCCGAAGAAAATTATTTTCCCCATACATTTTGTATGGAACGAATTCTCCTATTTTGAAAGAACTACAGCAATATTGTAAGGGGTATAATATTGAACTGTGAACCGGGGCGGTGGGGGGGGGGGGGGGAGGGGGGAGGGGGAGGGGGGAGGGGGAAGTGGGGAGGGGGGAGGGGGGAGGGGGGGAGGGGGAGGGGGAGGGGGGAGGGGGATGGTGGAGGGGGGAGGGGGAGGGGGAGGGGGGAGGGGGAGGGGGGAGGGGGAGGGTGGAGGGGGGAGGGGGAGGGGTAGGGGGGGAGGGGGGAGGGGGGAGGGGGGAGGGGGGAGGGAGGAGGGGGGAGAGGGGAGGGGGGAGGGAAAAAACACATTTTTATTATCATTTTTATGAAAGCACTTATTTGATCTGCAACGTTGCCGGTTATTCTGTCTTTCTAACGAGCTGTTTGAACGGACTTGAACAGATTGGTAGTTGGATATTCGAAAATATGTAATTCAATGGAAAGTTTGGCGCGAATTTTTAAAATTGCAGGTTGATTTAAACGTAAAGTTATATATTCAAAACTTATTATTAAGTTTACAGTTGAATAATTAATTATTTTAAAATTCGTTTTGTAGAACATGCTTTTTTAAGATATTACATCTTTATAATAACATTAATATATCATTTTAAAAAGTAGATTGATTTACAATAAGGTGAAAAATATTATGGCTTTAAAAAAATATTTTCATATAGACCAATAAACGCTGATTCTGAATATATAAGTTTTATTTCATAATATTAAACGCAGAGTTTTTAAAAAATTATTAAAAAGTGCATTTTTAAACCTCTCCTCAAAACACAGCGTTAAGTTGGCATTACTGACATGGTGAGTGGTGACGTCACTGCTAACCTGTCACCTGGTGATAGTGTGTATTGTATTGTATTGACATTTGAAATGACTTGAAGTGCACACGTATGCAATTCAACATTTCGTGTTTTTGGTTTATTTTCATACTGTTTATAGAGATTTAGATAAATAATAGTTATTGTGTTTATTGAAACATAATTTAGGCCCTCAACAATTTACGAAAAGGGCTATATTTGCGGATAATCTGCAATAAATTTTGCCTATTTGAGGTTAAAGTCGTGTCATATTTGACATTTGGTTTATGTATTTTCAAATTGTTTTTAGTATTAGGGGCTTTTTGTACAAGTTTTTACACAATCGTCATGATCAGTGTCTTATAAATACCAGTGTTTCTGTATGTGTTATACATAAAACATATATTATACAGTCACGCCTGAATACAAAATTCGAGGCGTACGATGTCACTTGTATTTGCAATGAAAAAGATGATTTATTGTTTTTATATTGCACTTTGTTAAAATACAATAACAGTAGCGGTGAAATGTGGACATTTTACCAATGTTTTTCTATATTAAAAGCAGTTAATCTTGAATAAAAAAACACCTCAATTTTTCACACAAAAGTCATCGAGCCATCCTATATTTTATTCCGCCATTTTCTTACATTCAAAATCAGGGATGCTCTGCCCAAACAAATTATTTCCCTAGATTTCGAAGTGAAATTTCCCTAGAATTTCACATTTACGCAATTACCTACGTAGCCACCTGATTGTGTAACACTAATCCTGTTATATGTTAATTAATATGATTAATTAATTGGAAAGATTTCGGAACTTGGTAAATTTACTTATAATACCGTGCTTTTCCTAATAAAAACACTTTTTGCTACGTGAAGTAATAATTTAAAAGTACGAATACACTCACCACTGAATTAGAAACTGAATTCCAAATTAAAAAAAAAAAAAACACTTTGCGAAATAAAAATCAACCGCAATCACCGAAAAAACAGAACTTATAAAATAAATAAAAAAAAAATTTCAGAGGTCCCATTTATCTTTGTAGATACATATAATATCATTTTGAGTTGTCAGTGTTAAAAATAACATTGCATGGTAAGTACATGAGCAATAATTAAGATTCATGGGAATTCAAAAAAATATATACCAGTAATATTGTCATATGTAATAAAAAATTTGCCAGAGTTCGAAATTTCCCTAGATTTTGTCCTGATTTCCCTTATCCCTAAAAAATATTTTTCTCCCCTAGATCTAGGGAAATTTCCCTCGACATAACATCACTGATTCAAAGTGACAACCTGAAAGTAAATAAACTATCGGTGGGTGAAGACGTAACACAATCCACCATAGATATGGTGCTTTTCTGAGGGTCTAGAAAAATTAAAACTTTGACAATTATTTTAACTATTAAAACAAACTATAAAAATAAAAATGCAGTTATTTAAGTTTGAAGGTCTTTATTCATAAAAAAAATAAAAAAATTGGACTGGAGTTCTCTATTGTTAAAATAACACAGCTCAATAATATTTGTGTTTACGGTATTATTGCTTTGATATATAAGCTTTGATATTGATTTGATAAGTTTTTGAAATATGTTTCGTTTCGCATGCGAAATGATGTAAATTATGTCTCTATGAACCTCAAAACCCTTGATCAACGCAAAGATATCAGAGACCTAGTAATGCTTTATAAGATAATCCACAATTTTATTGATAGCCCTTACCTATTACAAAATATTAATTTCAGATGTCCAATAAGAGTCACTCGATCTCCAGACGTATTTTATATTCCTAAGAGCAATGCTAATTATCTTCAAAATGTGTTTATAAGAAGAAGCTGTAGCACTTTCAATAGATTATGCACAGACATTGATATGTTTAACACGGACCTTGCTAACTTCATAAAATTCGCAAAAAGTAATATTCAACGGAAAACTTAATGTTTCATTAATTCCTTATCTTTCTTTTTCATTTTTCATTTTCATTTTTTTTCATTTTCATTACATTTTCTTTTTTGATTTCAGCAGTTTGCATTAAATAACCTCTTCAAAAATGTTACAGTATATATTACCCTTGAAAATACATTTTTTGTAGATTTAAGTGAGTAGATGTACTTTTTCAGAACTGTTTATATTACATACATATATTGTTTTGTTATTTTTTCTTTTTATTATGGTCTCAAATTTTTATGTGGTTATTTTATTGGTCAATGATATGACTATCTCTAACATTGTTATATATGAACTTGTAATGACTGTTTATAACGCTAACAAATAAAATAAAATAAAATATTTCTTCTAACACAGCAAACTTATTTTGTGGCACCATTTTGATTTAAATTAATAAATTACTTCGTTTTTACCACTTTTATTATTTACAAAACCAACATGTTTCGTGAGCAATGCTCACTTCTTGCTCACGAAACATGTTGGTTTTGTAAATAATAAAAGTGGTAAAAACGAAGTAATTTATTAATTTTAAATAAAATATATTTTATTAAATCTGATTTATTTAAGTTGTTTACATTAAGTCCACACAGAAGGCTCTGAGGAAAATATTATATAAGGCTATTGTTTTCCATTTGATAAAGTTCATCCATATCACCCAGAACCCAGAAGATCAATCAACCTTTCAGTGTTGAATTTTTTTTGTTCTTTATTATTTTGCTGGTTTTCGTCTTACTTCTTTTAAGGTTAAGTGAAATATTGATAAGGTTGCAATCGGTTATTTTTTGCTCTTATTTAACTTTTACATTCAAATCTAATTTGTAAAAGCCAATCAGAGATTGCAGCCAAATTCAACGGTAGACGCAATGTCGATTAGCAAATGTTTACTATCTGTAGTACCAGCGGGTTCTGTACATTACGTCCTTCTGAGAGGCTAACTTAACTCTGGCTTAAATGAAAATGTACAAAAACCTACCAATTCATTCATTAAATGTTTGTGTATTATTTATTTATTTATTGTAATATTGTCATTGAGCACCAGACCAAGAACCATGAGACAAATATAATTTAATATAACAACTTGCCAACACCCTTATAAATTCTCTGAAGCTGAAAATAATTGCGATTTTTTTAAAACTGATACACTTTAGATACGATTTGAGTTTTTCACGGCCAAAAGTAATATCATGATTGATTTTTGGGATGTTATGCCATGTTACGCTACATTCTTATTTAGCCAACGTTTCACACAGCATGGCAGTGTCCATCATCAAAGCAGATGGGTGATAGAGTATTGTGGTGAATTGTGTTGAAAAGTCGAGTCTCAAACCTTTTGTCCTGTATTGATAAGATATCAAATTTTCATAAAATTTCAGCACTATGTGTATACTTTATGTTATGATATTTTAAAAATCTTTAAAATAATAAAAATGAGTATTTTCTTCTGGGCCATTAAACAAAAGCACGATATTATATTCGATTTGCATACTTATATACCAATTCAACAGAAAAATTATTTTCCCAATTTTATGGTTATTTCCTTTTGGGGTATTATGCTAATTAGTAAAACAAACATTAGTAAAACAAACAAAGGAAACTTCCACAACACTGATTGTTTTACCAAATAAAAGTAGAAGCTAGGATTGCAAGGCTTTTCCCAAATAACATTTGCTCAAAACAACATAAGTGGACATTTGACCTGTCGCCTCTAGTGCAAGTACTGGGTCCCTAGCACGGACATTCAACGTCAACACCATAAAGGCTCTTTTGACAATATCTGTAATAGAGAATACATCAATAAAAGGTTTCAGTCTGAATCAAAACAAATGATACACTTTTTTTCAAAATTTATTAACATCAATCATAGAACAAAGCAAATTACATATTTTATTCAGATGATGTACAATATTACAATCAAATTCTTATAAAAAATTTTATTAAAAATAATTTATTTTTAAATGTAGAAAAATGCAAAACCTTGACTTTCTTCATAAATAAAAATCCTGTCTTATTTGAATATTCCATCAATGACAATGGAATTATTTTGGATGAAAAACTAAGTTTCGCCAATCATATCCACCAAATTATGAACAAAGGTGTGAAAACACTAGGCTTCGTATTAAGAACAACTAAAAACTTAAATTCCATAGAAGCCATCAAACTGTTATATTTATCTCTAGTTAGAAGCCAAATTGAATATATCTCAGTAGTTCACCAAGCTGATGACTACGAATGTATTCTTTCAAGCTACGGTCTCCAATCTGCTATCAACTTACCTACTAGAGTCACGCCTACGTCACAGTCGTGTATAGATCACATTTTTGTGAGGACAAAATTTAATGTCTCTGCAATTATTATAAATACAACAGTAACTGACCACTTTCCTACAATGATCACCCTTTCCAAAACAAATAACCACAAAAAAGACAATCAACAAAACACGCGTCGCAACTGAAATACACAGACTATGACTCTATTAGATCATCTCTTGATTCAATGTCCTGGACAAATATTTTGACTGAAACAGATGTTAATGCTGCAATGATGAAGTTCACTGAGCAAATAAATACTAGTGTTCTAAAATACACAACCTTTCGAAATATAGTTCACAAAAATAGAAAAATTAAACCTTGTATCAATGTGAACTTGGTAAAATGTTTACATAAGCGTGATAAACTACATAAACAGTTATCAAACTGTTTATGTAGTTTAAAATTATTACAAAAAATAAAGAAACATCTGCCGATCAATAGTGAAACAGACCAAAGAAGAATACTATAGACGGAAAATTGAAGAAAACATAGAAGACCCGAAGGTATTATGGAACGCAGTAAAGGAAATTAACAATGTAAATAAGAAACCAGCAGCAAATTTCAAACAAATAGAAATTAATGATACAATAATAACTGACCAGACTGATATGGCTAACACGTTAAATAATTATTTCGCAGACATTGGTCAAACATTAGCCCAAAAACTTTTAAATAAAATGAATACGGACGAATATACACTTGCTGAGGATTATACCACTAATGCCCAGAATAACAATAAATTTAGAGTGGAAACTTTCCAAATCAAAGACATAATACATCAAATAAATAGGCTGAGAAATGACTGTGCGACTGGACTCGACAAACTTGACACTAAACTAATAAAAGAAATAAAATATCAAATAGCTCTTCCCTTCACCTATATCTGTAATCTCAGTATTACTAGCGGCATATTCCCCAGCCACTTAAAAAAAGCAAACATAGTACCTATTTACAAATCCGGAGAAAAAAATAATCTCTCAAACTATAGGCCTCTCTCACTTTTAAATGTGCTCACAAAAGTACTCGAAAATCTAGGGAAACATCTAGTGAACTTGTAGACTACTTAGACAAACACAAAATCTTATCCGAAAATCAGTGTGTTTTTCGAAAGAATATGGGTGTACAAGATGCAATATTAAGAGTAACAGAAACCATTTTAAAAAATGTTGACAAAAAAAAATTTGCATTGTAGTTTTTTTCGATCTAAGCAAAGCCTTTGACGTCGGTGTCTCATAAAATCCTCCTTAAAAAACTAAAAAAACATAGGTATTAAAAATTCTGTGTATGACTGGTTCAAATCATACATAACTGACCGCAGCCATTCACTAAAAGTAGGCAACGCAACAAGCCAAAACAGATACAACACTTATGGAGTTCCCCAAGGAAGTACATTAGGACCCATCCTATTTTTACTATATATAAATACCTTGTGCCAGCTAGACATTGGCGGAGATGTTATTTGCTTTGCGGATGACACTGTTCTTATTTTTACTTAGAAAACTAATATATATTTTTTAAAACATACGAAACATAATGCCAATGAAGACTCTAAAAACGATATACTACGCACTAGCCCAATCAATTATCACTCACGGTATGATTGATTGGGGTAGTGCTGCTAAAACTAATATGGACCCTCTCGACAAAGCACAAAAAGCCTTAATAAAAGTTATTACAAAAAAACCCTATAGATTCCCGACAATACAGTTATTTAAGGACTTTGCTGTATTGAACATACAACAACTGTACATCAAAATTATAATTATACATTACCAAAAGGACAAGCTAAACCAACACACTGCACAACACAATTACGACTCAAGACACAGACACCAACACATGACTCCAAAGACAAATACCACCTATGGACAAAGACATTACCGTAATTTGGCTCCAAAATTTTTTAATTTAATTGAAAAAGATAATAAAGATATTCATGTGACTAAAAATGCTAATCTAAAACACAAAATTCATACGTGGATATTCAACAAAGGCGTTGTATACTGCGGGCAAATAATTTATACCATATAACAACACACTAAACTGTATCTTTCTCTTTTCCTCTCAAATATTTGTTATTATTTCTAACTTTCTTAGTATTCTGTATAATTTTTAATATTTATATTTCTTATTAATTGTATGAATATTTTTTATGTTTCTAAACTTTTTTCATTTTCTTACCTTTCATTCTATTTATCTTTTCATACATAAATTTAAAAATTTATCTTATTCTTTCCTTACAAGATTAAGTAATCAAAATTTGACTAAATTCCTGCCACCTCGGAACAGGCTCAGCCTAGTGAGATGGTGAATACCAAAAAACAGAAACAAAAAATATATTTGTGCTTATCTTGGTGAATACCAAAAAAACAGTTTGTCTCCATCTTACAAAATTCACGTTAACAATATTGAGCGACAACAAAAAAAATCTGCGTTTTATAAATTTTAAATTAAATATCCCACTAGAAGACTTAAAATATAATCTTTACAAAATATTCTAAAAATACACACACTAGAAGACAGACGTAAAATAAACGACTTGACATTTTTGTTCAAAATACTTAACTCTAAATTCGACTGTGGCGAACTCCTGCAACTCACGAATAATAAACTTACGAGTACCGACAGTAACCATACGACAAAATACACTATTCTACTGCAGCATTCATAAGCGGAACTAGATTGCCCACTCTCCGCTACAAAGATTTCACAGTATGGGAAATTAAAAATACTTAGGTGATGTTGACATGTTTAACATCAACTTGGCGAATTTTGTAGATCTTGTAAAAAACTTATTCCAAAACTGTTCCTAAACATATCTGTATTTTTGTAAAATTATCAAATCGCTGTATTTTTTTTTTTGAATTTTTGTGACTTGTGTGCATTTTTTATTTAATTTTTTTATTTTTTATTATTTATCTGTTTAGAAATCATCTGTCATGAATTAATTGTACTACCAAACATGTAAAAGCCCTCTGGGCGTTGAATAAATAAAATTATAGAAAAATGAAACAATACAACTTTTTATAAACCGCTTATATAATGCGTAAATCCTACCGGTTTCTTTTTTTTTTAATAATAAATAGATAAAATTATACTAATTAAGCCGATGAGCTCCTCAGCATAGTAGGTTCATCTAATGAGGTGTTCACGGAACACTATATAAACATTCCTAAAGCATTTACACACACAGTACCTAGCCATCATTCCATACTCAATGCGGTATTGTTGTCTAGAAAGAAAAGGTTTTAGAATTGACTATAGACTTTCCTAAATACACCTGTCCGAAGAGAATAGTGATATATGGATAAAAAGGTAGTGTTATGGAATTAGTAAGAAGCATGGGCGGGAAAGGCAGGTCCGCGCTCCTACTGAAAAGTACTGAGAAGGAAACTAGTACTGAAGGACAGAATGCCTTTCTGACTATAATCATTTTACAAGAGAGAGGAACAAGTTGTTCTTGGCCCTGGGTTGGCTGATTAACCGCTAGTTATCAATTACCTCTTAAACCTCATCCAATGGTACATTCATTTTACAAGCACTTTTACAAACCGGTAACTACTATTTCACGGTAACCAATTGCATGATTGATTTTAGATTTGTTATATAACTTCAGTTACCTGTTTTTTTTTACATTTGATAGCAGAATTAGGCCATTTACATTTTTTGTAACTCGTATAAGATCCCGCTATTTTGTGAAAAAAAAATAAAGATTGAGAATAGTACATTTTTTTGTAATAGTTGCCATTGAGGATTTTTTTCTGCTTGCCGTTGTTGTATTTAAGTTTTGTACACGAAACAACATCATGAAAATATTTCTTTCCTTCTTTAAAACGTGTTGTAAAATCTTTTCAATTTCAAAAAAAGAAAGTTTTGAATGGTCTTGATATTAATAAATTATAAATAAAATCCGTGTGTGCACCTACATAATAATGTCATTTTGAACTGTCTTTAACTAATGCCAAATATGGCTACTCATGGGCTGGGCCTTGCCTATATGGGATTTATTTGGTTTACACACTTGCCTATGTGGGATTTATTGGCGTACAGGTTATCCGGAAACTCGTTGTGCTATCGGAAACAGGTGAATCTATTGCTTTCGTTTTTGGGTAAATTGAGTCTGAAGTTGGATTTTTTTTTTAAATTGGTTGCTCCTGTCAATTGTTTATTTTATTTTACATTGTGTCGAAGCGTGGGCCCGGCTCCAGTAGTTTTTTTTTTAGATATTTAGTTTAAAATTAAAAAATCGAAATGAAATGCTTGTATAAAAAAAAAGGTTTCGTGCTTCGTGATGTAGTATCGCAAGTTTCAGGCTTACACTACAAGTTTCCGGACACCATGTACATACTTTATACTAAAAAAATATTTCTCATTGGTATTTATTTTTTCTCTCTGTTGTGAAATTTTTCTACGAATATCAATACGTTTGTAACAAAAACTATAGGTATATTATAAAAATAATCACAAAATACTTCCTAGCCAACAACACCACTTTCAGGCCACACAATACCCTCTATCCAGGGGATGAAGTAAGATATGCGGATGTTGGTGACTAAGCAGGGTGAAGAGGTATAGGTAACCAACCCCACCAGCAGGTGGGTACAGGCCACCCTGGGGTTCTTCTGTAGAGTCAACGGGGACCCGGAAATGGTGGTCTGAGAACAAATAAAGTAATAAGGTGAACACACTTCAAATGGCGGATTACAAATTAGTTTTATTTTTAATCGGTTTTTGAACACGCTTCCTACAGGAGGGGTAGTTCTTGCTTTTACGCCCGGTCCTACTTGAATGACGGGAAAAGCACTGCCATCCGATCACTTTATATAAAACAAGTGATACAAGTCCTCCCCATCTTTTAATCTTCTTGTATTTTGTGTGGAAGAATATTTAATAAAAATGAAAGTATATTAAACCCGCAGAACCAATAATAAATCTTTATAGAACTGGAGATGCACTAATTGTTGTTTTTTAATAATTATTTGTGAAAAAGTAAAAACAAATTTATTTGTAAAGTATTAAAATACATCCATTTGTTTCAACGTAAAACACCACTAAATGACCCAACACTGACTTTTCTTTAAGGACAATAAAAAAAACATAAATTTATTTAAGACCACTTTTATTTTAAATACTCTACCGTTTCAGAAACACCCTTCCTTCGTCAGGAGAATATTTTATTATTATAGTCATAATATTCTCCTGACGAAGGAAGTTATAATATTCTCCTGACGAAGGAAGGGTGCTTCTGAAACGGTAGAGTGTTTAAAATAAAAGTGGTCTTAAAAAAATTTGTATTTTTTAATGTAAATTATGCCGAGCCACAAAGTTAATGCTTTTTACAAATATGTTACTGGAGTTTAACTTCAGTTTCAGGAGTCGTTTTACAAAGTAGCCTTTAATTTCAGACAGTACTTTGAAAAAAAATCAGAACATCAGATTTGATTTTAGATTTTCACCACCAAAATAGTTTTATTATCGTTATTCAAATAATAATTTTCAAATTTTCGTTATTTATTTTTGGGGTTTTTTGCCGTGTTGCGCTACCTCCTTCTTTAGCCAACGCTTCGGATAGCGTTACAGAGTTCATCATCAGGAGAGATGCGTGATGTTGGACACTGTAACACTGTCGGAAACGTTGGCTAAGAAGAAGGTAGCGTAATACGGCGAAACACCCCCAAAATAAATAACGATGAAACATAAGACAAATAGCGGTTTAAAACCATTTAGTGGAAATTCACCTTTGTTTTCGCCCATAATACGAGTTAGTCAATACTTACATTCATGGTCAATGGTTTTAATTGCGGTTCGGTGCGGTCAATCTAACCTAATACTAGTAGTTGTGTCAACCGTTCAAAACATAAATATATTTCCATTTTTCTCTTAACCAAAATTTCCTCGGAAATCGTAAGATTTGTAAGTAGGTATTTTTAAAACCTTCCAACTTAATTTTGATCCAACTTTTCGATTTGAATGATAATCTTAAAACAGGGTGATAATGAGAGTATATTCAACTCTAGAATTTAACGGAATTTTATGTTCAAAAACAAAAAAAAATATATAATTTGAAACTTATTTGCGAACACACTAGAAATTAATTCCATGCAAATTTAAATAAAAACCAATGTCGCCATTGATTTAGCATATTTTGGTTCTAGCCCATTTAGTACGCGGTCTGTCTCACATTGAATTTCGCTATCTCATTTGTATTTCATTATTGTGCAGGACATGTATTAAAATATTTTAAACAAATAATAGTCTAACTTTTGAACCACGCCCACAGGGCGCGGGGCGTTTCTTGTGTTCTTCTTTATTCTCTGGCGCACGCTAATAATGAATGTCACATGTTGGCGTCGGCTGCTTTGCATGACTACTTTTTTGGTTTTGTTTTAGTCTGTCAATTACGAATAGAAAATATTTAAAATGGAACTACAAAATTTGTAAGCTGCCAAACAATTTAACTAATCAAAAATTCTTTTAAAACGCAATGACACTGAATGTGTAGAACACTGTAAATCACATTTTTTAGATCAGAAAAAAAAATTTAATCGAAGAAGCACTGTTGTTAAGGTACCTCAAAGATGTTGAAATATAAGTAGGTGTGCTATCTGCTGTTTTCAATATGTGGGTCTGCGCTTCCGGGTGTCGCCGATATTGTTTACCAATTAACAAATAAACTAAAAGAACAAATAATTAACGAATAAACCTAACGAACGTTAAACTAAATGAACTAATTCTTTCCTTATTCAAAATATATTGTTAACCAATATTAATGCACATTTTCAAAAAATCAACGAAATGAACAAATTCTTTTTGTATGAAAACTACGCTAATTAGCGCGTAGTCCGGCGACAGTTGCGCGGACACCATAGCATATCTCTTCTGTATTTGAATATCTTTGAGGTACCTACTTAATGACATTTTATAAATTTGATTAAATGGTGTTTTACAAAGTGATTTGCTTTCATTTAATTAAACATAAATTTTAATTTAAAAGCAGGTAGAAGGGAAGAATCACTGATGGTGAGTTTGAATACACTACTTTTAGATCTGAATGAGTTAAATATATATCTAAAATCATAGACATGATCTAAAGCCCGGGCAACGCTAGGTACTAAAGTTAATATTAAAAAAAATGTGAGCAATTTCTGAACTGGACTGTATACGTATAAATACTTTTTTACAATTGAGTAATTCTTCATTATGTTAACACAAAATTATGTAATTCTAATTTTTAATCCTAATTTTGGAATCAGTGGGTATCTATCTATATTGCAATGAAAAAATATTTTTTTCCCTTTTTTGCCTATTTAATTTTTTTTAAATGTAGGTTACAAAGCTTTTCATTACCACCATGAGTTATATTTTTAGTATTGCCATTTGAACAACAGTGGCGTCCTCCTTTATTTTCTCCTCTTATTTGACAACCTGTACATTTCTTGTTATATTAATTTTTATTGAAAAAAAATCAATATTATAATAAGCATGGTTAACAATGAGTTACATACCAGACAACTAGTTGTGTTGACTTGGCGGCTGCATATCTCCTCGTCATGTTGAACGCCGTAAGGGTGATGCCAGCTGTCAGTGGGATATGCTACGGAGCACTCCTCCTGAGACACTCTCTGCATTGTCGTCTGAAATGTTGAAAAACAAACCAACTGATTGTTTAATCCACTGAGAACAAACGTGCCATTACTTTTGCAACAAATACACCAAGCGTAAATTAATGTGAATATACATTTTTAATTTGAGCTCCACACAGGAGGCCTTGGGAAAAATCCTTCAAGACCTATGTCATCTTTGGAGATGCTGTGTGGATGATCTTTTTGGGGAAAGGAAGTAAAGGAAGTTCGGGGAAGAGAAAATGTATGAGAGCTGGGTAGGAATCTGTAAGTCCAGGAGCGACGGACTCCCATTGGAAGGGATGGTGGAAGGCGATGGGTCGAGAGAGTCTGGCTGGAGTGTTCAAAAGTTTTCCCTCAACCAGTCTCCCGCGAACCGGCCCGGCCAAAACGCGGCCGCGATTCAGCCGAGTTGCCCGAGCATCTCTTTCACGCAAGGAATTAATCATTTTCCTAATCAATAGTCCGGAGAAGTCCCCGCCGTCCCAGGTCCGTGTTCAATGTCCGCGTCCCAGGTATCTAGTCTGTCGTAATCGAGATTGTCCGGAGCGCTTTATTCAGGAATTAAAACAAAAGTCTTTTTCACTTATGACGTCATCGTCTTTTGTAAATCTCAGACCCAGAAATGACGTCAGACGTCACCGTCACGTCAATCTCAGATCTGTCCCAAACGCATCCCAGTCCTAGGTCCGCAACTCGCGAGTAAACCAAGTCACTGCGAGGTAAGACACAAAACACTAGTCAAAAGTTACTAATTCATTCCTTAATGCCAGCCCTTAATCCGTCCGTGCGGTTCATTCATTCCCCCCCACGCCAAGCCGTCAATTTCATTACATAGTTAGTTGAAAACTCTCGACTTTGAATCCGAACATCAGCTAGAAAAGTGAAAAGCTAAAATGATGCTTATCGGTTTTTTGGTACGTACGAAAGATATCGGAATACAAATACTGACCTACTTTTAGACGTAGATCTTGAGTTGATATAATATATAAATTTGCAGATATTATAAGGCCAATAAGCTGTGGTTAGCTGTCATAAAATACTCATCTTAATGTTAAAATGTATGTTTATATTAGATGACGTGAAGTGGAACAAAATTATAAGTTTAATAAATAAAATAAAATTAATCAAATTTTAGGGGTGAAACGAAAACCTGTATAATTTTAAGATATAATTGCTAGCAATAAATACATTTTACATACGAAAAATTACGACACTAAAAAAAGACAAACACATACATCTATAGGAATTAGCCTGGGAGATAATGAGATAGAATAATCGGTCTCCTCTTTGTGCGGTGCTTAGTAGCCTATCAGTCTCCTCTTTTGCGGTACTCCGTGGCCTCCCGGTCTCCTGTGCGGTGTTAGCCTCACCATTCATTTAATTTTTTTTTTTGTGAGAAAGATGGATTCATATATCCGTCACCCCTGAACACATTGATCCCCAGATTCCTACCCATCCCTCACTACTTTTCCTTGCCAAAACTTCCTCTCCAACCTTTCCTTAAAAAGACCCTCCACACAGCATCCGCAAAGATGATTTAAGCCCTGGGGGAATTTTTTTCCTCAGGGCCTCCTGTGTGGAGCTACTGTAAAAAAAAATTGGCAAAAGTTTTAGAAAGGGACGCACAGATGGTTTTGACATGTTGAGTGGATGTGCAGAGAAGGGAGTACCAGGAGAATATAATTAATAGTTGAGTTGGGTTATCTCAAGATTCATAATAACAGAAGAAGGCTTATGTATAAGACGATGTGCGAACGTGAATGAAGCAAGGAGTGTTTGTCTAAACAGAGTTGTGAGACAGTCCATCCTACCTGCTTACACCTGTGGCGAAATGACGTGATTGTTAGACATTTTTTTTTAAATGCACATTAATACCGGTGACAGCTGTCAATCTTGTTGTTATCACATCATTGGTCATTGTTCATCATGAAGGCAGAGAAAAGTGTTCTAACCTTCACACCAGGATAGTCAGTTCGTATGAATCCACTGTCGGGGAGAAGGGTGCCCGGATCGAGACATGCTGGGAGAATTCTGGCTGTAAAGGTCACCCTGAAATCAAACAAATGATAAATATAGTTTTATTCTATTGAAAACAAAATATCATTTTAGAAAAAACTTTGAGGTATTACGATGCAATAATATCCCTTAACCCTTTAGGCGCGGTATGCCGATATTCCGGCATGACGCATGACACTCCTGAACATTCCACAACTGTCCCTGTCACCTGTTCATTAGACATTGGAAATGAAATAATAAATTTGGTTACTTTGCTTTTTCACGAATTATTGACTAATAAACATTTAAATAACAATTAGAAAGAGGAACAAATTTCAGTTGTGACAAACACCAAATACACATTCCAAACACCAAAAGTGTTTTGAAGAATTTTTACAATTGGTAAATCTATATTATATTTTTACTGAATTTTTAAATTTATTTTTTCAGACTTAGAAATTTAATGTTTATTTTAATTGAGAATTCGCGATTTTTCACAGGGCACTAGGTAAGGAAGAGTGTCTGTGACCATAGAATCTACAGTTTCATTCCGATATTGATGAACTTTTGCCCACTTGACCTCCAAAACGAACGTGAGGTTAGACATTAGAATTGGAAATACTCTGCGTAAAGCTCGGGTAAGGCCGGGGACTGCTCCCAACCGTCTGGAAACAGTGAAACTATGGTATCTGCATTTGGGATATGTTGTGAGGCTGAAGGCAGTGGGGAGACGAAGGATATGGGGAGAAGGAAGGTGGGGAAGTTCCTGGCTATTCCGATCTTCTCATCAAACACGTCTAAATCCATTTCTGAATGTAGGTCTTACACCAGGGCGATACTGAGAGAATCTTCCTCAATAGAACGTGCCGTAAACGTGCCCAACTACTTATATATTATTTAAAATGATTGAATTGTGAAATAACACAAAATTAATTAAAAATCAAATAAAATTTACTTACACACTCCAAGATTTGATTTTTTTAAATTAGCTACACACAGGAGGCCCTGAGGAAATTAATTCCCTTCCAGACCTGTACCATTTTTGGGGATGCTGTGAGATATTTTTAAGAGAGGAAGGAGAGGGACGAAGGTGGTTCTGGGAAGGAAAAGGTGTGAGGGGTGGCTAGGAATCTGGGGATCAGTGTGTCCAGGAGTGACACAAGATGATATAATAATATACCCGCCATGGTACAAGATGATGTTCCGAGAGTACGGCTGTAAAAGTCAAAGGGACGCCCCCAACCATTCTCTCTCGATCCGGTCTGCTATGCAGCTAGTGGACAGACGCATCCGAGACAAGACACGTCACCCATGAACCCGAGCACCCCTGCTAAGTCAACAAACGTATCGAACCACTTAGGGTGACCTATGGCAGAGGTGTTGGTTATCCAATAAATGTTTCCCGAGGCGGCGGTACCCATACCCGCCTCCAAAATTATTCGGATTGCTAGTCAAGAGTCCTACCCCTCGATCATATTGACCGTCAGATTTGTAATATAGATACGAGATAGATCAGTTGCTATAGTAAACGCCCGAATAGCATATGGTCTTTTTTTTAATGCCGGCAACCCGGGCGTTTATTTTAATAATAATATCTATACAAACAAGTTAGTAGCCCGCCTCACTAGACTAAGTCTGTTCCGAGGCGGGTACATATAAATATATATATATATATATATGTACATAGACTTAACACATATACATTTACATATTATGTACATACATAAACACATTTATGTTCATGCACACATACACGCATATGCGCACATATATACACACAGGTTTTCGCATACGTGAACATAATCGAACACATAGATGCATATTAAAACATAAATACATATAATCAAATAAGAATTATTGGGAGTTGAAATACAGTTATCAAGGAATTAACAAATTTCCATAAAACCAAAAATTCATCAGATACACATAGTAATGCTAGCATCTAAATCTAGAACTATTAAATCAACAAAATGAATACACATAGTAATACTAGCGTCTAAATCTAGAACTATAAGATTTCAACAAAATAATATACATATGAGGTAATAATAATATAAGCATTCGTAAAACAAAAGCAGTATTACTAATCAAGATAAAATTTCTATAAGTAACCAATACATTTATGAAAATAAAGAAGACTAAGATGAGATTACTAATAACTTGGTGATGCTTGCCCTTTTTTGTGTAGTAACCATGTATTGAAATGTTTGTATAACCAGTTTAGGTTGTTTTTTGTGGTACAATAGGTGGTTTCTTTTAGGAAGGTGTTGAAAATGTGAGGTGCGAGGTAAGATTCGTGCTTTTGGGCAAAATTTGATTTAGTTTTAGGCACTAGAAGTAGATTACACGATTTAACTCTTGTGTTTTTTGGGTGAGTTATGTGGCATGGTGAGGATTTTATGCAGTTTATTTGTATGATCTTTTTAATGAACAGCTTCCTGATATCTAGTATATTATTAGTAATAAGTATGTTTTCCGTTGGGTGAAGATAAGGTTTTTTGAACATGATCCTAATTAATGTTTTATGAGTTGTGTTAAGCGGTTTAATGTACTTGTCGGCAGCTCCCCCCCAAGCAGAAATTCCATAAGTTAAAAGGCTTTGACATAGAGCGTAGTAAACATTTTTTTGTTGTTTTAGTGACATAATGTTTCTAATAGTTTTGAAGATAAATGATAGTTTACGGATTTTATTAATTAGTAAGTTAATATGGTTTGACATGGTCGGTGGTTGAGTGGGCATAGCGCTTGGGTCTCACCCGAGCGTCGCGTGTTCGATTCCTCGGCTGGCTAAGTCCTCCATCACAACACAAGCAACATTTTCGGCTTTCTGTGATGGTAGTAGGAGATTTTCAAACATTGTTGGGTTATTCGTAACCCGGGAATATTTTTCTTTCTTTTAAAAAAAAAAATAAAAATAAAAATAAAATATGAAGTTCCCAGTTTAATTTATAGTCCACTGTTAAGCCTAGATACTTGATATTATCAGTATGTTCTATTTTTTCGCAGTTGTGGTTTGAGGGATTTGAGGTAATATCAGGGTGTAGGTATAAAGGCGGAAAGATTTTTGATTGCCCGGTAGTGGTTTTGCTGAATGTTAAGTATTTTGTTTTGGTGATGTTTAAGGTAAGTAGATTTTTGTCCAGCCAATTTTTTATTTCTAACATACAAGTTGCCGCACTTTTGAAGGCCTTTTCCCAACTCGGAGCTTTGAATAGAATTACCGTGTCATCTGCGTAACTGATTACCTTGTAGTCGATAGATGCCAATTTAATATCGGTAAGTTCATTTATGTAAATGATAAATAGAAGGGGACCAAGTACACTACCTTGAGGGACGCCATACTTGATTTCTTCCGGATCACTGTAGCATTTATTAAGTTCTACTATTTGTTTTCTATTTTTAGTATAGCTAATAAACCATTCGAGCGGCGGTCGGTTGATACCATTATTTTTAAGTTTTTCGTACAGAATATCATGAGAGATAGTATCAAAAGCCTTAGCCAGATCTAGAAAAACTCCGATGACTTTGGATCCTTCATCTGTATTTTTGACAATGTAATTAGTTAATTCGGATATAGCCTGTTCTGTGCTCATTTTAGCTCGAAAACCGAATTGACAATCTGAGAATAAATTGTGTTTATCGAGGTAGGATATTAGCCTTTTTTTCATTGCTTTTTCCAAAACTTTCGATAATGAATTTAATAGTGAGATAGGTCTGTAGTTAGAAATTAGAGTTTTGTCCCCTGACTTGTGAATTGGAGTTATAATGGCAATTTTTAGTTTATCCGGGGGAAAATCCCTTGGCTAAAGCTTTGATTGAATATGTGTAGAAGAGGTATAACAATAAATTCTCGCAAATCAATCAGAATTTGGTTTGGGATTTTGTCCGGGCCCGGAGCGCAATGTGGTTTGAGAGATAAAATAAGGTCGGAAATTTCTGTTTTATTGAGTTTATATATATTAAATGAGTGTAATGGTCGCTTGGTAGGGCTGTGTTTAGATGAAAGTTTTTTAGCAGTGTGGTGATTGTTGAGGATTTTGCTTGCTAGATTTAGGCCTACGTTGGAAAAATGAGAATTAATATAATTAGCTAGTACGAATGGTTCGTTCTTAGTTTCAAGGATTTCTCCATTAATTGACAGTTTCTTGATATTATTACTCTTCTTGGGTTTTAAATAAGCTGCTTCATTAATGACTTTCCAAGTTTTTTTTGGATCCGTTCTGGCATTTTCAATTGCGTTCCTATAAAATTTGAATTTAGCCTGCTTAATTAATTTGTTACATAGATTTCTATATAATAAGTAGTCATGATGAAGTTTAGCGTCATATAGGTTTTTATTTACTCTCATGTGCATTGTGTTTCGTTTGTGAATACTCTTTACTAGCCCTGCTGTGATCCATGGTTTAATTTGCAATATTTTGTGAGCTTTGTTTTTGTGTGTTTTTATTGTAGTGTGCTTGTTAGTATACTTTTCCATAGTTATTAGGAAAGCATTTAGAGCTTTGTTCGGGTCTTTTTCTTTAAGTGTTGAAGTCCAGGATTCATGACTTATTTCTGCCCTCAGTGATTTGAAGTCTATAACGTGTTGTGTGGTGTTTGTAGGCGTTTTCGTTTTATTTTCGAAGTTCGATCTAATGCCGAGTGAAGTAGTGAAGTAGTATAGTGATCGGTGACCGTTGTGTGAATAATGGATGAGATGGTTATTTTCTTGGTTTTAGCAAAAATGTGATCAATGCAAGAATAAGACTCAAGGCTTGTTCTTGTGGTAGAATTAATGGTTGATTTAAGGCCATAATGACTTAAAAGACTTAGATATTCGTTAGTTTTAGGATTGCAATTCAGAATGTTTATGTTCAGATCTCCCGCTAAGATGAGTTGTTGGGTATTTGTGTTATCATTCAGAAGTTTTTGTAGAGAATTTAGGAAATGTGTAAGATTTTTAAAGCATGGAGGTCTATAAATAGCAAATACAGATAAATCAGATCCAAGTGATATTTTTATGCAATTTGCTTCCGTTAAATTTATTTCAGAGATAAGGGGATTCAGCGACTCTGTTACGAAGATAACTATGCCATCATTTTGGTTGAGTTTAGTAGTTGTGTGGAATGTCGAATATCCAGGTAAGTAGATGTCGGTGTAAGAGTCATCTGTCCAGCATTCACTTAAAATTATTATATCAAAGTGGGAGTCGAGGTCTTGTAAAAGAATTGTAAAATTGTCAAAGTTCTTGCGAATGCTTCTAATATTTTGGGATATTATATTTAAAGAGTTATATGTTCTTCGTGATAGGGTGGTTCAAAATCAATGTTTAGTAGTGAATCCATTTGTAATAGATGGAGTTACCTATACAGTAGACAGTTAAAAAGAATGTTACCAATTAGATTATGAGCTGTAAGTCGTTGACATGTTTGACGTTTATTATTTTTGAAGTATGATCAGAGTTTTTTTTTGTGAAGATTTTATTATTTTTGAACCAAGTATACATATAGTTATTATCTTTAGCTTTTTGTTTAGTCTTCCACAGCAGCTCTTTAAAGTAAGGGGTTAATAATTCGCCTACAAATATGTTCTTCTCTCTAGCGTTCTTGCGGGAGTTCAAGACTCTCTACTGGGCTTCCTCATCTTGAAGTTGTACTTTGTATCTGTAAGTTCCGCCCTCCATTTTCTGTGAACGATCTTGATAACGGATTATTCTTTTTATCTTCTGTGATTCGACATTAACTTGTATTTCCTTAAATAATCTGTTTATGGTGTCCGGCGGTTCTTCATTAGGGAGGGTAACTACACCCGCAAACTCCGCCCAGTTGTGGCTCATACTGACCTGTTCAATTTCAGCCAGTCGAGTTTCTAAGTTATTGATTCTGATTTCTTTTTTGTTGTTTGCTTCTTCTAGAATATCTATTTTTTTGGGTATTTGAAGGATTGTGTCAACCTTAGTTGAGATATCATCATATTGCTGGCATTACAATTACGGTAGCACTGTTTGTTCCAGAATGCGAGTTTATCCATTTAGCCTTAAGTAAAATAAGTATTCGTATCATTCTTGTTAATTTTTAGTCATTTAAGTTACTTTAAAATGGCAAACAATATTATCCCACGGTTTCTTCAAGTTACGAGTAGGTCCCAACTTTGAGAAATAATATGTTTTCTGGCTGGTATTATATAGATGCATTACATTACCGATTTGGAAGAAAAGATTTATTTCTTAAATTGTTTATTTTTAAGTAGGTTTTAATTATCTGTACCTACAGTTGAAATAGGACCCTCAAATAGAACCCATAAATATTTATGCAGCCGCTAAAATGTAAAGTGTTTGCTGTCGGCCTTTTATGACCCAAACTAAGAGGAACTTTTATAATAATAGTAAAATTTGCAATATTTGCTGTCCTTAAGTGTATAAGGCAGCATACAACATACATACAGCATACATCCTGTCCTTAAGCACTTGCATACTGCTTACTAACAACGTATGCATGGACACTGGAGGTCTAGATTCGTTCAAAATAAATAAATGTAGCTTCGTTTAATCAAAAAAATTAGAATCTTGCGAGAGCCTTGAAGGAGTAACCATCAGTTACTTATACCAGGGCGGGTAAGAGGTGGATTACCTCCACTGTCCTTAAGTGTTAAGTGATAAAATCGCATTCTGGAACGAACAAGCACCAATGGGCGACATGAGCGTATTAATTTAGTTTTTTTTCGTTGATGTGTGATTTTTACTTTTCACTTTGTCAATATCTATAATATAAAAATGAATCGCTGAATGTGTTGCTAAGCGCATAACTGCACCAAATTGGATAATTCTTTTTTTTGTGTGTTTGTTATTATTAGGACAAGGTTTTTATAAAATTTTCGGTGAGCTCTGGCATTATGAAATTTGAATAAAAAAATTGCTATTGGTGGCACGCGAGGAAGCGGCTATTGCTATGGAAAGCGGGAGGGAGGGAGGGGGAAGGGGAACTTGGGAGGGGGGAGGGGGACCTGGAAGGGGGGAGGGGAACTCGGGAGGGGGGTTCGCGGGATGGGGGAAGGGGGGGGAAGTGGAGTGGGGAGAGGGAAGGTGGAGATGACGGAGTGGGAACGCGAGAGGGGAAGAGGAAGCAGGAGAAGAAGGGGAGGTGGAAGGGGAACGGGACGAATGGGAAAGGACACTCAGGGAGAAACGATTTCTTTATTAAACGGCATAGCAACGCATGCCGGGACCAGCTAGTTTTATATAATTATGGAATACTTACCGCGTGTCAAGCTGAAGGAGGGCGATACTGTTGTACGCTGGAGAGTCACGACCGTCGTATAGCGGGTGGACGTGTTTGGTTGTAATGCCATATATCTCATCTGGATTGTACCGGGGTGCAAAGGCCCCCCCACCCAATCCGACAAACTCAAGATCACTATAGCTGAAACAAAACAAGTGCAGGTTAAATTAAGTGAATAAATTTCTTATAATTTTGTTCTAACTGTCTAATATAATCACTACATCATCTGAGATTTTTGAGCATAACTATGGGTTTATATTTTAAAGTACATAAAACAGCTAAAACAATTTAATTCAATTTTTAATTCTTTTAAAACATTACAAAATTTTTTATCTTAGCGTTTTATAAATAATTGCATTCATATAAGTAGGTACATATATAATACTAGCTGACCCGGTCACGCATTGCTGTGGCTGATAAAACACAACCCCATCAACTGGATCGTTACCCATCCAACAAGTGTTGTGTCGATAAATTAACTCACCACGATCTTTTAGAAACCTTCATATAATTTACAAAGCGTTGTCCTATAACAAAAAAATAATGAACATTTAATTCGCTTTGAGGTCGATAATTGTGATAAAAACTATTCTTTCTTTTAACCCGTCTGCTTGTTTAGGAATAAAAACATCCCAAAACACGTAATCGCGTTATACTTTCATAAGACCAAAAACGTCCCGAGCGACCTTACATTTTAAAATCTATATATCTCTCTTCCTCTCATGAAAACATGTATATTTTTTATTTTAACCAGAAAGAGAACGAAATAATGCTTCTTATTTTCTTTGAAACATGAAAGCTATCTTGCACAGATATTTTACAATCTCGATCCAAAGTGACGGTTTCGGAATTTTCGGGCGAAACTGAGACTTCCTGATTTAGAAGTGCGAATATATTGAACCAAGCAGACGGGGTTGGACCAAATTTCACACGATTAACAAAATTTCATTAAAATCGGTTGAGTAGTTTTGCAGTTTTAAAATAAAGCAGAGTTTAGATAATTAGTACAGTTTATGAATTTCTTAAACATGCGAGCATAAAAATATATTTATATAAATTAGATACCATAATAGCGGCAATAAAGATTGTTTAAAAGCTGGTTCTTTAAAGCTAAATATGTCGATATCCAATTTGATTCTGTTCAACCCCCGATAGTCCAGTCAGTAGAGATAAAAAGGCATTTTCCTTGCAAAAGATGGTCCAGAATTCTAGAAGTTATTTTGATTTTATTTGGTAAAGGTTGGTACTAAAAATAATTGAATGTTTTCGACCTCGGGTGATCTCTGCTGAGGTTGCCGTTTAATATGAAATGTGAAAAAATGTTATTTTCAAAATAATTCCCTAACGGTTGATCTTGACAAAGTTGTCAAAGACAAACTAGAAAATTTATAACATGAAAATGAACGATATTTTAACAGAATAATATATGTTAATAAAATTTATGGGTCCGGTGATTTTTTTTTCAATTGTTTTGTCGTAAAACCAAACAAACAAAAAATTCTTCCACATGTCATCACTGATCACTCAGCCGAGTAACCACCCAACCCCTCACCCAGACCCGAACTGTCGAATTCATATTGATTTTTTTTATGATTTAAGTTGAAAAAAAAGTCACTGGAGAACAAAATCTCATTTAAGTACATTTTTTATTGCAAATATTGTCTGGAATCACTGGAGGGAAGTAAGTGAAGTAAGTCCCTTAATACCCTGTATAATAGAGTGGGCCGAAAAGACTTTTTTTGAATTTCGAAGTTGTAATAGCGCGGAAAAGATGCGAATTATATAGATAAGAAATAATAAAAAAAATAAAAAATATCGGATGACATCTTCCGTTCGCGCATAGGCCCTAAAGTTTGACAAAATATGAAAAAACCTCATTTTTGCGATTATTTTTTAAATTTTTTTTATTAAATTTTTTCGTAATGTAATAGTTTGTAACGTCTTCAAATAGAGTCTATAAACATTTTATTTTAATTTGGTTTGTATCAATTGACATCTTCCGGTCGCGCATAAGCCCCAAAATTTGCCAAAATATTGAAAATTTCAAATTTTTACTCATTTTTTGGTATTTGATAAGCAAGCCAGACAACGTCACTCGCCTACTTGGGACGAACGACCTCCCCTCCACTCTACCCCCTCCGCATTCCTAGGATTATGCCACCTATCTCCGTTCATTGTTTTGTCAGTTGTGCAGTGCGTTTGTGTTTAGTTCGACCCGTTGTTTTCGTTCTGCAACTCTTGGCGTTTTGTGTGATCATATTGCTGTGTGTTGACTGTGTGATATAACGAAACGGTGGCATCATGGCTGTGCCAAAGAAAGTAATAACAAGACAGGTATTCGACTGCCCCATTTTTGGTACTCCAAAAGATCTGCCAACAAACAGTTGCCTACGGGCGAGGAAATCATTCGGAGTTTTTCTCAAGAAAGATATAAATTGGCACTTAAAATTAATAATAAGGGCGTTAATTTTAAACAAGTTGCCAGTACAGTGACCAACCAAGTAATCAGCTTATATGAAAAAGCATCTATCGTTACAGTTACAGATAAGAGAATTGCGCATCTCATAACTGCGTTGCATGATAAGTATTACAACCTGCGGAAATCATATACACGAGACAATAACAAAGCTTCTTTTAAAAAACATGTTGAATTCAAACAAAAGTGCTCACTTCTTTTTGACGTAGCAGCTTGCAAATGCCTTATGGTTGTTGAATGCACTTGCAAGAAAACCCCAGATTTGTGCCGGTGCGAAGTAACTGTTGATTGTAGCTGCGAAAAATTAAAAAAAATACCCCCAATTGAGTTAAGATTTGTTTACTTGATTCCAAAATACGGAATAGGAAAAAATGGAGCGGTAGATATTAGTGAAACAAAAAAGCGTAACAAAGCATTGGAAAGGAAGTTACGTGACAGACATTTAAATGTAGAAGATGTTTCAAAACTCTCATGCTCACATTCTGTTTTAAATTTAGTAGAAATTGAAGATGAAGGACGTTGTCTTCCTAGTACGGACAGTGATATCGACCAAGATTAAAAAGTTCTAACAAAAAAATCTTCTAAACCTATTTGGCACATGAAAGTTCAGTTAAAATCTACTGCAATATTAAGCAACCATTATCGTGTTTCAGACGGCCCGAAACTTGTTTACCAAGCAATACAATCTACCTATTTGCCAAAACCTTTGCTTGATGTTATTGACCCTGTAATCGAACGGAATGTTTTTTTCGCCCACCCAGAACACTTACTGTTAGTCATGACTCAAGATGACAAGAAACACATAAGAGAGCTCGGACTTCGAAGAATTCTGAAGGCAAGGCGGATAGATGCAAGAAGAAAAACAGTAAGAACATTCAAGCTACAAAAAATTAACTTCAATGCGTAAGAATACTCAGAAATGATTAACTGGATGGACTGTGAATTATCTTCTCCCCCATTGTTGGCAGAAATCAGTGACGACGAGATCAAATCACACATCGTCAGTGAGTCAATCCTTGACTGGAACATTATTTTCAAGCTATTCTCTGTTCACACGCAGGCTGTTGAACGCTGTGTAAAACTCGTCACGGAAGCCTCAGGAAAAGTTTGTGGAGCTGAATCCCGAGACGGATTTATAAGAACCATTCTGCTGTCCAGATCATCTATGCCTAACTTCACCAGTAAATCAGTCTTCAAAGTACCTTCGGCTATAAAATAGAGGACAGGTTTAACTAACACGAACTATTTATTCAGAACTCTGTTTAATTTTTTATAGAAGTAAGTTTATTGTTGAAAACTAAACTGTAACTAAAACATTTACGCTTTTTAAATATATTTAAATGAAAAGTACCATGCCCGTTGTTACTGTTATCACCCATCATTTCATAGGCCTAACGAGTGACGTTGTCTGGCTTGCTTATCAAATACCAAAAATGTGTAAAAATTTGAAATTTTCAATATTTCTATTTTTGAGACTGATATTTCATGGTGGAATTCCATTATAATATATTATAATAAAACAAATATGAAACTTTATTCCACTTAATTTTATTCGACCGTAACCGGTTTCAGCTCGTCAAAGCCATCTTCAGACTGGTAACCGGTTACGGTCGAATAAAATTAAGTGGAATAAAGTTTCATATTTGTTTTATTATAATATATTGAAATTTTCAATATTTTGGCAAAATTTTGGGGCTTATGCGCGACCAGAAGATATCAATTAATCTAAATCAAATTAAAAGACAATGTTTATAGGCTCTATTTAAAGACGATACAAACTATTACATTACGAAAACTAATAATAATTATTTTTTTTAAATAATCGCAAAAATGAGGTTTTTTTCATATTTTGTCAAACTTTAGGGCCTATGCGCGAACGGAAGATGTCATCCGATATTTTTTATTTTTTTTATCATTTCTCATCTATATAATTCGCAACTTTTCCGCGCTATTACAACTTCGAAATTAAAAAAAAAGTCTTTTCGGCCCACTCTACTGTATAATGAATTATTTTATTAAAATCGTTAAATTCCCCAATTTCTAACAATTTTTTATAAAATTATTTTACTTAAATTACTCTCAGTTTTGCACTCTCGTGGGTACCTAGGTATATTGTAAATCTTTTTTCAAAGCTATTTTATGGTTTGGAAGATTTCAGACATTATTTAATCTTTAATTCAAAGTTGAGCAAATCCAAATCACAAAATAATTGACTGATTGCATTTCGTCTGTCTGTTCATTTATTTACATATATGTTCCATTTCCGGAAAATCATTTTCCTCAGGGCCTATGTCATCTTGGGGATGCTGTGCGGAGGGTTTTTTAAGGAAAGGAAGGAGAGGAGAGTTCTGGAAAGGAAAGGGGTTTAAGGGGTGGGTAGGAATCTGGGGTTCAGTATGTCCTGGTCATCCGCCTCCAAGACCTAGACAAACCTCACCCCATGAACCCGGGCACCTCTGCTAAATCACCAAACGTAGCGAATCACTTGGGGTGACCGATGGCAGAGGTGTTTGTTATCCAATAAAGGTTCCCGGGGCGGCGGTACCCATTCCCGCCTCCCAAATTGAATTGATCTACTTTATTATGAACCGTACACTTTATGTAACATTCTTAAATTTCAAATAAAGAATAATATTACATTTTGTTTAAGGAAACGTAACTATCTCAACGATAATTCTTTTTTCGAACTTTCTTTAAGCAGGTAGTTACAATAATATTGAACAAAAGCGAACATAAAATGCGAATAATCAGGAAGATTTCAAATTTGAAAATTTTATCTTTTAATTACCATTAATACAGCCACCATCTTGAATCAGAAACAGACGAAATACAAAACTGTGAAGTTAACACAGGACTCCGCTACGCTCAGTCAAAAAGTATGGGAGCTACCCGCTTACGAGTTTCTAGACACCGTGTTTAGCGCCAGTTTTGTGAAATAACACCTCAAAGGCGTTTAAATCTTTTTAAGGCTTGATTGTTTAAATATATAAGCAATACGTTTGTCTATGTTCATCGTTGCGGTCATTATTTCGCCGACGAGTTGAATTTTATAACAAAGAAACAATAAACTCACCCATAGAATAAATCGATGACTGATGCAGAAGACAACACCCACTGATCACTCACTAGAGTTACACTCTTCTCCCGCCAGGTAATGGCTCCTCTCTGACCTACTCCAATATATCCCTGGGAACACAAGACACACAAATATTATTTTCTAAGCAAGTGTTGTTTTAATTATTGCTCTAAAAATGTTTGTTGATTTTGTTATTTTATCTTCTTCGTAACGACGGCCAACGTGGCCGAGGAGTAAGGCTCTTGACTGGCAATCCGTAGGTCGCGGGATCGAATTGCGGCTTGGGAAAATAAAATTTTATTTTATTGAAGAACATGATTACAATAATAATCTAAACGAAAATATGAAAGAGAACAAGACACAGAAAAAATAGAAAAAGACAATGGTCGCAACTAAATAATATACTAAAGTGCACCCACCATTTAGAGCATGTGAGACTATGGCATCCCAAATTGGGGTAGGTACTTTGTGTGACTGAAGGTAATGGGGATGGGACGGAGATGTGGAAGAGGAAGGTGGGGAAGTACATGGCTATTTAGCCATTTTAAGCAATGTTTCAATTCTGAGTGTTTGTCTTACACCAGGGCAATACTGAGAGTATGCTTCAATTTTGTCGAATATTATTGTAAAAGAATGAATTGTGAAATAACATAAAAATAAATAAAGTTCACACTAGGATTTGATTCCGCGACCTCCGTATAACTAGTCGAGAGCTTTTCCCCTCGACCACTGAACCAGTAGGGAGGTATCACTTGAAGTGAAACATCTCAGCCTTCTCGTCTTGGTGGAAGACCACCGTTCAGAATGGAAACTTTGCTTGAAGTGGATTTAGCCGTGTTTGGTGACCAGGAGGATGGCGGTGAGAGGGGGAGAGGGGGGAGGTGGAGGAGGCGGAGTGGGAACCCCCCTTACACCATGCGAGCGAAGGCGCGGGAAAAAGCTAGTCTAAAATATAAATAACTCGCATTCCTTGTGCGGCATGGAAATAAAAAAAGTTATTATAGTTAAGTATTCGCCGGAAATGATAAAAATGTGAGTTTTGAGCAAACAAAAATTACTAGGATTGTGTACCGCCTCAACAAGTGGGAATGTCTGCCTATACAGATCTGATAACACGGCTCTTGCAATTTTTAATTTTTCTCTGGAACATGATGCACGTAAAGCATTAATAGTTTGATATCAATATTACATATAACATCTGTAAAGAATAATACATTGAATGGAATATAAGATGTTTCAACACATAGTATTAGTATTCGATCTCGTAACCTCTGAATCCAGAGCCAAGGATTTAACAACGCTGTCAACGTTTTCAGACAAACATTCACTTCTAAACCCTACATATTATTTATCTTTACTGCAATGTTACTTTCAAATTTCAATTTAAATTAACATAAACAAAAATTTTAACAAAACAAAAAAACGACTTCAAAAAATGCACTAAAAAGTAAAAAAATAATTTCGTATTCTTCTACAACTTTATAATCAACTTACCTTTTCTACTCATCAATATGTAGGTACGATTGTTATTTTTGGAGTCGGTGTCGGCGGGAGAGGAGCTGTCAAGTGAACACGCCGCCGGGCCGCGGGTACCTTGGTTGACACCGACTCCAAAAATAACAATCGTACCTACATATTGATGAGTAGAAAAGGTAAGTTGATTATAAAGTTGTAGAAGAATACGAAATTATTTTTTTACTGTTTAGTGCTTTTTTTGAAGTCGTTTTTTTGTTTTGTTAAAATTTTTGTTTATTTTTTGATTTTTAGTGAATCTGAAGTACACTAACTAATTCGATTAAGATTCGGCCGAGTATCGTAAATTTGTTCTTCAGATTTGGAGAGTTCCGTTACTTTGTCATGGATCCCATAATCAGAACCCAACCAAACTTTCATCAAACTACCCTTGAAGTACATTCTCTGCAATAAAAAAAGAATCATCGAAATCGGTTGGCGTGATATTGAGTTATTCGTCCATTTGTTGCGCACATACTTGATGCAAATTTAAGACTTATATGATTTTCTCATGGATGCCATTGTCAGAACTGGACCAAATTAAAATGGGACCACACGGAAAGCACCAGCTCTCAAATAAAAAAAAGAATCATCAATATCGGTATTATCATCAGTCGAAAGTTCTGTGGTAACAAACATAAAAAAAAAAAAAAATAAATAAAAAAAAATACAGTCGAATTGAGAACCTCCTCCTTTTCGAAGTCGTTTAAAAATAGAATTTAATTAAAATCAAATTTCTTTGTTTTAACTACTTTTTAATTTAAAAAAACCGACATGTTTCGAGAGCAGTGCTACCTTCCTCAGGGTTTATTTAAAAAGTTAAAAAGAAACATGTCGGTTTTTTTTACATTAAAAGTGATTAAAACAAAGAAATCTTATAATTTTAATTAAAAAATGGTGCCACAAAATAAATTTGCTTTATTTGAAGAAAGTATAATTAAATTTTTCTCCAAATAAGACTAATAATGTAATAAGCATTTCACGAATAATCTTTTTTTAAACACCGAGTTCTAAACATTAAACATGAAATCCTTTTCATAAATACATATTTTTTTAAATATTGGTGTGAGCACTGTTAACAAACGTGTGTAACAAATTAATAACAACTTCTTTGCCAAACAAGTTTCCAGATGACCAAGCTAAAAAAAAATGAAACTTTGAAATATAATAACAGCATCAGAATAAATAAATGTATTCCAATGAATAAGTACGTAGTTTGGAAGTAAGAGTATGTGTCGGTTTGAATGGTGCTTATTTTAAGAAGGACTGTCTCTCGTGTCTATGTAGGATAAATAAAGTATGTGTGAAGATTGACGGTCTCTCGTGTCTAGTAAGAATGAAGTATGCATGAAGAATGACGGTCTCTCGTGTTTAGGATGAATGAAGTATGTATGAAGAATGACGGTCTCTCGTGTCTAGGATGAATGATGTACGTAAGTATGAAGAATGACGGTCTCTCGTATCTAGTAAGAATGAAGTATGTATGAAGAAGGACTGTCTCTCGTATATATGTAGGATAAATAAAGTATGTGTGAAGATTGACGGTCTCTCGTGTCTAGTAAGAATGAAGTATGCATGAAGAATGACGGTCTCTCGTGTATAGTAAGAATGAAGTATGCATGAAAAATTACGGTCTCTCGTGTTTAGGATGAATGAAGTATGTATGAAGAACGACGGTCTCTCGTGTCTAGGATGAATGATGTACGTAAGTATGAAGAATGACGGTCTCTCGTATCTAGTAAGAATGAAGTATGTATGAAGAAGGACTGTCTCTCGTATATATGTAGGATAAATAAAGTATGTGTGAAGATTGACGGTCTCTCGTGTCTAGTAAGAATGAAGTATGCATGAAGAATGACGGTCTCTCGTGTTTAGGATGAATGAAGTATGTATGAAGAATGACGGTCTCTCGTGTCTAGGATGAATGATGTACGTAAGTATGAAGAATGACGGTCTCTCGTATCTAGTAAGAATGAAGTATGTATGAAGAATGACGGTCTCTCGTGTTTAGGATGAATGAAGTATGTATAAAGAATGACGGTCTCTGAAGAATGAGTTAATGATGAGTGGCTGGTCACGTACTAGGTAGCCAACATCATCTTCAATTTATTCAATATATTCAGCAGCAAATATCGCCGAAACTTGCGAGTTGCGCTACCAAATATGACTAGGGTTAAAATATGTGGATGCCTCAATCAGTCCTCAGTCCTCACGCACTTGTCATGGCAGGCAGTCCAACTGGTGACATTGGCTGCTACAAGCTACAACTGGCCCAATAATTGGCTGCTCCCACAGATATTGAAATATAAGTAGATGTGCTATCTGCTGTTTTTACTATGTGGGTCTGCGCTTCCGGTATTGTTTACCAATTAACAAATAAACTAAAAGAACAAATAATTAACGAATAAACCAAACTAACGTTAAACTAAATGAACGAATTAGTCCCTTATTCAAAATATATTGTTAACCAATATTAATGCGCATTTTCAAAAAATCAAAGAAATGAACAAATTCTTTTTGTATGAAAACTACGCTAATTAGCGCGTAGTCCGGCGACAGTTGCGCGGACACCATAGCATATCTCTTCTGTATTTGAATATCTTTGGCTGCTCCTTTATAGCCCGGCCTGGTGCGCAGCCAGCACAACTCTAAGGACGTGGTGTTTGAAAGAGAGTGTTCGAAAACAGAATTCAATGTGAATGATGAATACTTGAAGCAGGTGGATGAGTTTGTTTATTGGGAAGTATGTTAACGAGAGATTTAAAGGCTTGGAACTGAATGCGATTGGCACTAATATTGTCCAAAAAAGCGAAGCTAGCAGTCCCCAATGGAGTGCCGATACCAACCCTGATTTATTGTAGTGAGGAAACTGGCAAAGTAAGAGTAAATTTCAACTAGATAGAAATGAGATTGATTTTTTTTTACATGAGCTCCACACAGGAGGCCCTGAGGAAAATAATTTCCCTCAGGGCCTATGTCATCTTTGGGGATGCTGTGTGGAGGGTCTCTTTGGGGAAAGGAAGGAAAGGAGAGTTCTGGGAAGGAAAAGGGTTTAAGGGGTGGGTAGGAATCTGGTGTGTCCTGGTCATCCGCCTCCAATACCTAGACAAACCTCACCCCATGAACCCGGGCACCCCTGCTAAATCACCAAACGTAGCGAACCACTTGGGGTGACCTATGGCAGAGGTGTTGGTTATCCAATACAATTTGGGAGGCGGTACTCATACTACTCAATCCCGCCTCCCAAATTGTCAAATCCTGAGGCGTATGTGTGTTAAAATCACATATGACCGTCTTGAAAATGAGGAGACCTGGAAAGAATGCGAGGCTGATGTCAGCGGAATGGTCAAGGCTTCGTTATTAGGTTAAAAGAAGAAGAAGAATCTAGTCTCTTTCAACGGAAGCAATCTTCCGAACAGGCCCTCCATCGAAATGCTTGGTGTAACCCTAAGTGACCAGCTCAGGTATGGGGGCTCCATCGAAGCCAGAGTAAAGTTAGCCTCACAGAAACTGGGCGTACTGTATAGGGCCCGCAGATACTTTAATAGTACACAACTGCTAACCCTGTACAAATCACAAGTGCGCCCCACGGTTGAATTTGGCAGCCACCTCTGGTCTGGAGCTCCAAAATACCTGAAAAATACCCTCGACTCTGTGCAGAAACGGGCGGTCCGTTTGATAGATTCTCCCATCTTAACAGACGGTTTGCAATCTTTAGAGCTCAGGCGTCGGGTGGGAATGCTATCCTTGTTCTACCGGTATTACAATGGAAGATGCTCCGAGGAACTAGCATCATTGATCCCTTCGGCACCAGTGCATAGTCGGGAAACACGCCAAACGCGTGCCCAACATTTGTACACGGTTGACATTTGCCACATGAGAACGGGTCGTTTCTTCGACTCGTTCTTGTGTTCAACATCTCGGCTGTGGAATGATTTGCCGGCCTCTGTGTTTCCTCCTTCCTACAACATGGGTCTCTTCAAGACCAATGTTCATTCCTTCGTCTCCTCAAAAAGACCCTCCACACAGCATCCCAGATGACATAGGCCCTGAGGGAAATTATTTTCCTCAGGGCCTCCTGCGTGGAGTTAACGTAAAAAAAAAAGAAGAATACGGATTGAAGATGGATTGAAAGGGAGATATGTAAATAAGAATGATAGAGGGAGCGGACTAAATTAAAAAAAAAACTATTACAAATTGGCGTTCATGACCGTTATCAAAATATTGAATCAAACGCGACTTAGGTATTTAAATACAGTAAAAAATTCTCTGAACATCAGAGTTTTCGACCGGTTTCGGTGAACTCAACCTTCTTCAGGACAATAAACAAAAACCTGTGCTTGTACTCGCGTGCTTGCGTGACTCCACCTCCTACCCTTCCACCAACCAGTATCTGATTTTTTCTCCCTCTCGTATACGCTCTCTCTCTCTTTCTTTTGTGTTAACCTTAGAATCTTAACTCTGTACTGTAATTTAGTTTATATGTTTATTGTCCTGAAGATGGTTGAGTTCAACCGAAACCGGTCGACAAATATAAATAAAAATAAAGTGGTTTTTAAACAAAGTACTTGTTTCATTCTATATATATAATGTCAAGCCACAAAGTGTTTGCTTTCTACGATTATCAGAGTTTTCTTTTAGTTACGAATTTGACTTTAGGGTGATTTTGCAATAACTTTATATAAATAGACTCGCCATAGTCTCACATACTCGCAAAATAATGTGGCAAGTAAGCAATACTCTTTTGTTTTCAGCGGTTTTCAGTAATTTTTTAATTCAAAAGTTATTCATGTATTAAAAAGATTTGCTACATCCACACCGAAGCCAAACTTCCAACTCGAACTTCCAACGCAAGAACTACTCGTACTCAATCGTCCTAAAGTGTGCAATTGGAAGTTGGCCTCAGTGTGGCCGTACCATAAGACAATCAACGAATGTGTGTTTTTTCTCTAATGACGCGCAAAATTGTCGTACGGGGAACATGAAAATTAAATGTATTGCTTATAATAATCGATAATAATACGTAATTTGTGTGTAGGTACGTATAAATGAAATGTTATTTCTTCACTTTTACTAGTGTTTGCCGTGTAATGGAAACATTTTATCATCACACAGGACGGCATTTTGGCGCTTTTTAAATGCAATTTACCTACTGGTAAGACACGACCTTACTTGACGAGTGACAGTTTAGTATTAAAGTAGGTACTAGAAATCGAGACCAATGCAATTGCCTTGCTTTTGGCTTCCCACTTTGAGATTTCTACCCCGCGTCTACAGTAAACATATAACGTCTTTGTGATTTTGACCATAAAAAATTCAGAATTTATTTTTAAACTAGCTGACCCGGCCACGCGTTGCTGTGGCTAATAATTCACAACGTCATCTACTGGATGGTTATCCAACCTTTATAACCACCACCGTCTTTGAGTTTATCGCGAACAGACAGTCAGATGCCGCGGAGGACTTTCGTAGAGATGGTGTGAAAGATTATAATAATTTGCATGAAATGCTTTTAGTAACCAACGCACAGTGGACGAAATGAAGAAAAAACGCGAATTAAGTGGTTTTTGCAAACGTTATTGTTTTAAATGTTTATATTTTTTTTAGTGTAGCACGATAGTTTCTGCACTTTATGTGATTATTTAAGTATGTAAATAGCGCTTGACGGAAGTTTGGCAAGGCCGCAAAGTGTGTCGTAAATTGGATGTTCGACATCGCGTTTTTCCGTTCTCTCCTACGCGTGAGCACATACGGTGGTGTATTAAGTTACGTTTAGATATATATATATATAAACAAAAGTTCATTTTGTCTGACATTCTTCAAGGTATTCTCTATTTAATTTACTAAATTATATATTGATATATACCAGGTGGAGGAGGACCTGCTGGTGGACGTGCGCTGCTTATCATATGCAGACTTCAAAAAAGCCGCACAAGACAGGGAAGAGTGGAAGAAACGAATAGATGAAATTGCTGCAAACCAATCCCAGGATTGAAACCAGCGAGAGAGATATCAATATCACATGTGTGTGAGATTTGAACTAACATCTAATTTTCCACTATTTTTATATTTTTTTACTGTTAAAATGTTTATTTCAATTAGCATTTAGAAACAAAATATCATTTGTACCCATTTATGAATATATACAAATTGTAGACTGAAGTTTCACCTTTAATTTCATATATAAATTGTGATCATCTTTTGTCCTCCGTTGAACAATTTTGTTATTTTCAGGACGGCCTATATGCATTTCCCGGAGAGAATTATTCGAGGTAATGCACGGGGTATATTAAATGCCACTTCTGTGAAATGAAAGTATTTAATTAATTACCCAACACAAAAATATCACATGGTGGCAGGTTCGAACATTTTAAGCCCTACATTTTACAAAACTATACAGTATTTTTCACTAAAATAGATGAAGAAATAGAGTAAAAGCCATTGTTATTATTGTGAGGTTTGAAAAACACAATTTAGAGTGGTCGCAAGAAATAATAGTTGTCTCCAAATCTTTGGGTAAACTAATAAAACTATTTCAAGAAAGTGGTTCTAGATCAAGGAAGAAAAAAGTGCATGATCTGTTAGAGTCACGCACTCTTGATGAACTCCAGTTAGCAGCAGATGTGAGTTTGCACAAATATAAAATGGGGCTGCGGTGGTTAGGTAGTTAGGTAGTCACAGTCACTACAAGCAAAGGTATAGTGTTGGAGAATATCATGATGACTCTAATCTCCCTACAACGTCGTAGGTGCCACTACAGCTCTACAGCGAAGGAAAATCAAGAAGCAAGACTATTATATGGCAAAACCCACGGTCTTTATTCACAAGGTACTGCAGACCAATCAGATTACAATTTAAAAAGAAACTCCCGAGATAATAAGAAATAAATTTGCATATTGCGACCACTTCCTAAAAAAAGGTTCTGTTTACCTTCTGAAGTTTTAAGCCTACTAAAAATTCGTCCAACGGTTCTGGAAATTTTTGTGATGTTTTAGACTCCAACGACAACGGAGACACCTTTACCACTTAGATTTTCTACCATTTTTCGATTAAAATATGTGCGTACCTAATTATTGCCCGTCTTTTTGTGTTCGTAGATGTGAAATATAATATTTAAAATTAATATTTTTTTTTGAAGAAGATAATAATAATAATCTAAACGAAAATATGAAATATAACAAGACACAGAAAAACAAAAAAATATAATGGTCGCAACTGGGACTCGAACCCAAAACCTCTCGTCTATTTTTCTGTGTCTTGTTCTCTTATATATTTTCGTTTAGATTTTTATTATTATCTTCTTCAATGATATATTACACGTTATAAAAAGAGAGTTTTTCTTGAAAAATTTTATATGTTTTATTTTGTTGTTGTAAATTTCTACGGAAGAGTAAATTAATAATTTTTACTTCAAAATAGTTATAATTCATTAATAAAATAAAAAAATAAAAAATTGCATTAATATTTAGTCAGCGAGGAATTAATTCGTGTTTTTTCTTCATTCCGTCCACTGTGCAACGTATTTAAGTTAATAAGGATTTATACTGTATCCGTCTAAATAACTTTTCAATTACCGCAATATACGTGATCATTTTTAGAAGATAGAATGGGTATAGTAAGCTATCTGTAAAAGATAGATATATGCCTTCGTGGACTTTTTAGATTTTAGATCTATAAAAGAGGAATATCCCACCATGCATTGTTTTCTTATATCCCAAAAGGATTAGGCAGCGTTTTCGATGAAAGCTAACAGGCGGTTTCACTTTTTCCGACACTTCTAACAATTATCGTTATGTTTCAACCAATTTACACAAATCCTTGACAAATTATATACCTAAACCTTCCTCACGAAACACTCTATCTATTGGTGTAAACCGCATGAAAATCCGTTCAGTAGTTTTCGAGTTTATCGCGAACAGACAGACAGACAGACGACGCGGGGGAATTTAATTTATAATATGTAGAGATAGAGATAGAGACGTAGAGATTAGTAATTTGTTTCTAAATTTAAGTTAAATGAAAAAAAAGCACTGAATTTTTTCATACTAGAGCATGTTATAACAGTACTAGATTTGTTGTTCTATGATTTTAGGATTTTATCTTGCGATTTTTTCTGTCCAGGGAACTTCATATACTTATTACTTTATCAACTTCATTTGTCATCTGAATACATATTTTCTTCAAAAGTAACAATTATTTTTAAAGAGCTTAAAAACTGTTCAAGGGAAGAATGCTATATCTTTTAAGATTGAGGTTAAACGTCATGTACGTTATAATCTACGCATTCACAGATGGCGCCAGTTGAATTATTTTAGGTTTTTAATACTTTTTGCACGTTTTGCTTTAAAATATTGAGGTGAATTAATTGTTTGCGCCCGTACACATCTAATATGAATACAAATAAATAGTTATGTCCATAAACACACCCAAATCTTTCAAGAAAGGCTCAAAAATACAATATTGGATTGAGTCACCGATACGAAATTGAATTTTTCAGCCTCCCTCGAAAGATTTGGGTTTGTTTGTGGACAAACCTATTTATTTATATTCATATTAAATATGTAAGGGCGCAAACAATTAATTCCCTTCAATATTTTAAAGCAAAACGTGCGAAAAGTATTATAAATCTAAAATAACTGAATTGGCGCCATCTGTGAATGCGTAGATTATAACGTACGTGACGTTTAACCTTAAGAGGAATATAAACGCTAGAAATATTTCGAATTTCATGCCTGCAAAATTTTAAAATCGAGCGCCTTTTTGCACGAGGCAAGTTAGCGAAAAAGTGGTTTTTATTTATTTTGTGCATCATTTTACATATAAGAACGAAAAAAGTTAGAACATGGAAAACCTCAAAAATAGTCTTAGCCATAAAGGGGTATTTTTTAAAAATTGTTTCTTGTATTACTTCATAGTTAAGTCATGAAAAAACATTTTTTTGGTGGTTTACGCTTATATTTTTTGTTACGTAAATAATAATTTTATTGTAATTCCAATACATAGGAAAGCTAGTAAAAGCTTCCATTTATCCATAGCATATTTTTTGATGTTCATACTGTAAGCCGATTCGTCGTAAAGATTAATCAAAATAGTATCTAAATAGGATTTCACGTGTATACTCATCTTAAGAAAGACTACTTAGATGGTTTGGGCATGTAGAGCGGATGAACTAGGAAAGTTGTGTAAGGAGAATAAACGACGCGGAAGTTAATGTAAGTTACTTAAGTCGGGTCGAGTCAAGAGTCAGAATAACACAAGAAGACTGTATATTATAGTTTTTTCTTACATTAACTCCACACGAAAATAATTTCCCCAGGGCCTATGTCATCTTTGAAGATGCTGTGTGCTGTGTTGGAGGTCGTTTTGAGGAGAGGAAGGAGTGAGCATGGGTCTTGAAGAGACCCATGTTGTAGGAAGGAGGAAACACAGAGGCCGACAAATCGTTCCACAGCCGAGCTGTTGAACTCAAGAACGAGTCGTAAAAACGACCTGTTCTCATGAGACTAATGTACAATAGTTGGGCGCGTGTTTGGCGTGTTTCCCGACTATGCACCCGGTGCCAAGGAGATAAATGACGCTTGTTCCTCGTAGCATCTTCCATTGTAATACCGGTAGAACAAGAACAGCATTCCTACCTGATGCCTGTGCTGTAAAGATTGCAATCCGTTTAGATAAAATAGATAAAATATGTATGTGCGTGAAGCAAGCTGCGTGTGCCGAGACAGAGTTTTGTAGTGGCCTATCCTCTCTGCGTACCCCTACCGAGAAACTGCATAAATCACCTTACAAACACTACCGCGTTTTAGTCGCGCTACCGACTGAATCGCGGTAGGGATTGTAATGCATAAATCACCTTACAAACACTACCGCGTTTTAGTCGCGCTACCGACTGAATCGCGGTAGGGATTGTAATGCATAAATCACCTTACAAACACTACCGCGTTTTAGTCGCGCTACCGACTGAATCGCGGTAGGGATTGTAATGCATAAATCACCTTACAAACACTACCGCGTTTTAGTCGCGCTACCGACTGAATCGCGGTAGGGATTGTAATGCATAAATCACCTTACAAACACTACCTCGTTTCAGTCGCCTTACGCGCTTCGTTGCTCTATCTGTTTCTGTGAGGGTGACGGCCGTAGTTATAGAGGGGTTAGTAGAGAGGATGGATCGCTTTTTTTTAACTTACAATTTTTTTTTAACATTGAAAATTTTTTTCTTAAGTAAAAAAAAAAACCTTTTTTTTTTTAAACTGAGTGTGACGACCGTAATTATAGAAGGGTAAGCAGAGAGGATGGACCGCGTTTATTTTTTACTTAAAAAAATTTTTTTTACGTTGAAAATTCATTTTTTAAACGCGCTTTTTTTTTTACTAAAAACGCGGTCCATCTTCTCTGCTAACCCTGCTATAATTACGGTCGTCACTCTCACAGAAACACATAGAGCAACGAAGCGCATAAGGCGACTGAAACGAAGTAGGATTTGTAAGGTGATTTATGCTTTACAATCCCTACCGCGTTTCAGTCGGTAGCGCGACTGAAACGCGGTAGGGATTGTAAATACGCCCCCGGGAACCCTTTATTGGATTACCAATACCTAGGTCATCCCGAGTGGATCGCTACGTTTATTGACTTAGCAGGGTTGCCGGGGTTCATCGGCTGAGGTGTGTTCAGGTCGTGGCAGCGGATTTTCTTGCTCACTACTGTGTGGCGGGCTGGATCAAGAATGACTAGTTTGAAGAGATCCCTAGACCTCTGCAACGTCTCTCTCGACCAATCGTCTTGCACTGCAGCCATAAAAATGTCACTTCTAGACACACTGATCCCTGGTTTCCTACCCACCTCTCATACCTTTTTCCTACAAAAGACCTCCTCTCATTCTTTCCCTTAAAAAAACCCTTCACACAGCATACCCAAATGTTTGTGGTGGGTTTCAATAAATGAATATAAAAGGTTTTAAATAAAGCTACCTAATGTCTGTTACTTACATAGTACGGGGCCTCTGCTGCGGTCATCATAGGAGTCTGGTAATATTCTGTATTGGAGTCTGTGAGTAGAGGACACATATCCCCCCGAGTCCAACCTGAGAGTGTTTCTTGGCACGGGTGAATCTTCTCTGCCAGCTCTAGGCAGTCTGTAGAGGAAACAAAGCATTAAAAAATAAACGTTTCAAGTGCCTACAAGCAGTGGCGTAGCGTGGGGGAGGGGGCGGGATTTTCACAATAAATAATAATATTATCTTGGAAAAATTTAAACCATTTCAAATCATTATTTGAAAATGTTCTATGATTCTTTCGTTTACGAATCCAACTTTTTTTATTATTTATTAAAAATATGTATAATTTTATTTTTTTAAGCTGTAAATTTCGCAATTCTTAGGAAAACCGCACGCGTATGAGAGTAATTCTAATTAAAGCTGATAACTCGCAAACAGATTCACTCTTAATTAAAACCAGAATTGTGTTCAGAATGTATTAACGAATGAATTTCAGTTATGTATTCATCTGCTGATACATTTCGAAAGAGACCATTATTTTATTCGAAGTGCAGTTATAAAATTCTAGTTGCAGACTGTTTATGTGCTGCCAAAATCAAAGAGAAACTATTTTCATATTCTGAGTGTAGTTTTAATTCGCCAAATACAAATTTAATTTAACCCGTCTAATCACAGAAGACGCAAATTGTCCCACATATTTAATTTTAAAATAAAACTGTGAAATTATTCTCCACACAATTAATTTAAAAATAAATTTGATTGCGATGAAAAGTTAAGATACAGTTTTATAACAATTTTTTAATAAAACTAATCTGTATTTAAAATTTTAAGTTAAAATTTTAGGTACTTTTTTGGAGCCAATTCACATTTCCAATATCAAAATTTTAATATTTAGAAACAATAATGTTCTAATAAGCACGTCGGAAAAATGACTTGAAGCCTTACTAAAAAAAAAAAACTTTTCACGGCCGATAAGGGAACGTACCCATACTACGTGACCAACTTTTTGACACGATACTTTACTAATAAGCTTTCTTACGTGTTCACGCTGTTAAAATGCATTGAAGATCTGACAACGTTGTATATGGTTTTAATTTACCAGGCAAATATTGTTTTAATTCTTCTCCGCAAGGGGCATTATTGGCGCGCCTGTGCATTAGTCCTCAACAGCCGGCGATGAAAAAACAGCTCGGTGTGTTTATGGCGGGATGTCGAAAATTTTGTTAGTACCTAAATATTGTGGTTTTACTTAATCATTTATATTGTAGTGACGAATTAACTCTTCTATTCACATAATTAATACATATATTTACCATGTTATTTGTGTAGTTTACATCAGTTTAATCAAGTTATTGCACAAACGCCGTACTTTCAAAGTTGAACTGTCAGAATATTGTTTTATAGGTTACTTAAAAGATAAAATTAACATTTTAAGATCTTTATTTTAAGAGAATTTCTTAAAAGCGATATTTTTTATAATATCAATATCTAATACACGTGTTCGTAAACGTATCAAAGAAATTAACGTCTTCAGAGATGCAAGTTTTAAATCTCGGTATATTTTTATGTAATTTTTTTGGCAATAAAAAAAAATTGAATTTCTTTATTATTTTTTTATTGTATGCACGAGGAAAAAGTGAGGTGACAGTTTCCTTCCAAATCTATTACATAAAAGGACTGTGTTTTTAAATTTTGATGTTTTTGAATTTCTCTACATTTTTGTTTAAAATATTTTGGTAAGAAAATTTTTTCCATTTTTTCCGCGTTTGAATCTTAAAATATGGCAGTTTTTTAAAACTAAAGTGTATTTCAAATACACAAATCTAAAAGGTATTTTTATCTAGTTTTCATAAATGGTATTTGTTTTTACGACACCTTCAAAAATAAGAAATGTATAGAATATTCAAAATACTTTGGAAAAATTCCAAATTTCGTTCAGACATCATTAATAAAACAGAGATAAACTACCCTCTCAGGCTGTGTAAACAATGTGTATTTCTTTCTATGAACAATTTTTTAATTAGTAATGTTTTCACATCCGCGGCCGTTTGTCAATTGAATAACATTTTCACGGGGTTTTTTAGTAAGACTGTTTATCTTGATTTTAGAAATTTTTTTTTTGCAAGAGGGAAAAAAAACATTAAATGAATCATTTAAAATGCATGGGAAGAACCGGAAATTTTGTGCGCAAACATTGACAGGCATTTATGACGGGCATGACTTTATAGACATTTTTTTCTTATTATTCGAAGGGTTAATCCAGTTTTCAGAATGTAACATTCCATTTGAAGATTCATCTGCTGACACAATCCAAAGGAAAACATTATCTTATTCGAAGTTCAGTTATAAAATTCTAGTTGCAGACTCTGTGCTGCCAGAATGCAGATTAGTTAATGCAGACTTATATAATGATTTAATAAAAATTATTTAATGCCAGAATCAAAGAAAAACCATTTTTATGTTCTGAGTGTAGTTTTAATTCACCGCATACAAACTGGTTTTGTTTTTTCGTTATTTGTTTTTGGGGTGTTATGCCGTGTTGCGCTACCTCCTTCTTTAGCCAACGTTTCGGACATCGTTGCAGTGTCCATCATCAGGGCAGATCCGGCAGATCTGGTAGATGTGTTGCCGGATCTGCCCTGATCACACTGCAACGATGTCCGAAACGTTGGCTAAAGAAGGAGGTAGCGCAACACGGCGTAACACCCCAAAAACAAATAACGAAAATGCTTTTGGCCGTGAAAATCTTAAAACTTATCAAACTGGTTTTGTGTTCAGAATACAACGATAAATTAAATAACGAGATGCAGATTCATCGTGCATCGAGTAAAGCTTTACATTTGAGTTACATAATGCCGTAAAATTCTGAGAAATTGATTGTGGCGTGTGTAAACATTATTTGGGGACTCTAACGCAGAAAAAATCAATCCAGCTCGTATATAAATAGGCCGTAATAAAAAAAATAGGATTTCCATATAAACCCCTCCCCTCCCCCACGCTGACTATCGAACCCAAATAAGGGGGAGGCGAAATTCTCCACCGCCCCGGTGTTCGGAGTGTAGTTTTAATTCACCACATACAGATTTAATTAAAACCAGTTTTGTGTTGAGAATGTAAGTGCCGGCAGAATTAAAGAAAAACAATTGTCGTGTTCTGAGTGTAGTTTTGATACACCGCATAATTAGTTTAATTTAAACCAGTTTTGTGTTATCAATATAACAATAAGTTGCCGATTCATTGAATACCGAGCGAAGCTTTGCATTTGAGTTGCTTTCCATATGTATGTGTGATGACGATGAGAAATTCTGTCTCAGGCACAGCATTCTCGATTTCTGAGAGCAGTTACATATAAATTTGTAGTAGAATTTATAAGCATGCTTTTATTGGAAGAATACTCGACATATGGGATTATAAAAATCGACATAAAAAATTTGATATCTACCCCCCTCCCCCCCCCCCCCCCGTCAGCACTTGAAAATCTGGGGAAGAAGTACCTGTAGAAGTAAGGGGGGGGGGCAGCAAAATTTTCCTCCGCCCCAGGCGGCCGAAACCCACGCTACACCGCTGCCTACAAGTATTCATAGGACTAAGTAACTCATAGAGTGGAAGATATTTCTAGTATTTGTAGCAGATGTGGATATCCAGGTAGTTCCTCTCCGCTTCGTTATATGACAGCCTCACAACTGTATTTTTAATGATGTGTGGTTTAGTCTGAGATTTCAAGAGAATAAATCAATTCGCCCTTTGTACAGTACTCTATCTGAATATCTGTTAGTTTACAGGAGAGAACTTGAAAAATAAAATCTCAGAGTTTTGTCGTAAATCATCCTGTTAGGATCGTGACTGAAAAAAACCTGAGACAAAGAAGGTCCCTAGTTTGAAATTTGGAAAAAGATGATACTTATTAAATTTCAAACATTGTATTAGTTTTATTTGTGACTTTTTTTTTTCAATGTTTTCTCCTGTAAACTAACAGATTTTCTGATATATCGCTTTACGTAGAGCAAGCCAAAATGCCACATAACATTATTAGAAAATTTCAGCTCAGGTTTTGTGAAACTCACAGTCCGCGGCCTTGGAGCCAAACCCCAGTTGAGTGCCAAGTCCCTTCGCCAGCGGCGGACAGGCAGCCTTCGTGCAGCACACCAACTCTGACTCGTTATCAGTTAAGTCACACCTCTGTAAGCAAAGGTAGGTCCTGTTAGTGGCTCGGAAGTATAACATTTTGTTATTGTCAGAGACATAAGGAGATGTTCAGTACCTGAGGTAAAATGCCCTTACAGGCGCCCTCCTGCGCTGTCTGGCAGTTGGCGAAAGGTCTGCACACTCCAGCTATTCCTGTGTGCTTCAGTGTGCAGTTACTCCCTGCAAACAAACAGACATACAAGGGTTACACAACAACACAACATGACCAGATTGAGATCGGAATCATGGAGATTCTACCAGCAATCTAGAAGTAATGTACATTAGTGGAATATTTGAAAATTTACGGTAAGAGGTATCTTCAAGAATAGCTAACGATAAAGTTGCAAATACTCAGTTGTTGGTACTCGTTGGTATTCCACCTCAATGACTCGCTGCCTTTAGCAATGACGGTATTGTAGTGATGAGGGAGCCTAAGAAATCAACGAACCATCGCATCGCCTTCTGGATTTGTAGTGAATGATGATTAAGTTCTGGGTACCGTACCTTTTATAATTGTCTCCGGAGGGCAGCAGACATTCTGCACGGTGCCCTCTACATCGCATGTCTGAAAACAAAAAGGGGTTTTGGTATTATTTTAAATGACCATAAGAGTATTGACCCTATCCCACGCGACGGCATCATTCTTTGCCAGGAAATTCAAAACTTTATTTTGATTCCCGCTTGGTGTTTTTTCGTCGAAAGGAGATCTTAAAAGTCTCAAGTTTTTCTTTACAAATCCTCACAAATCTTAACAAATTATCAGTTTGATGTGGAACACTCTCTTTTCCACAATGCAATACGAATGAACGCAACATCTGATTATCAAAAGATTTTGACGGATGCAATTTTGATAAACAATTAAGTTAAAATTTTCAACGAAAAGAACTGTTATCAAAGGTAACCATTTTTTTCACATATTAATGAGGACTCTTCTATTTAATATAAGGTGTTTTTTCGTTAAAAAATATTTATTACATTTACACATTAGGTTCGAAACATGCGGCATCACTTGATGCCATCATTCATCTGAGGAAGGTCTGTGACCACTCTCGTGGGACCAAAGATATTCAAATACAGAATAGATATGCCATGGTGTCCGCGCAACTGTCGCCGGACTACGCGCTAATTAGCGTAGTTTTAATACAAAAAGAATTTGTTCATTTCGTTGATTTTTTGAAAATGTGCATTAATATTGGTTAACAACATATTTTGAATAAGGAAAGAATTCGTTCATTTAGTTTAACGTTCGTTTGGTTTATTCGTGAATTATTTGTTCTTTTAGTTTATTTGTTAATTGGTAAACAATATCGGCGACACCCGGAAGCGCAGACTTACACATAGTAAAAACAGCAGATAGCACATCTACTTATATTTCAATATCTTTGCGTGGGACTGATTGATCGAAAAATTTTGCTGATTAGTGATTACAAATTTTGTCCATTTGATGTTCAAAATAAGAGGATCAATACTGCCTCGATCGGAATTTAAAAAAAACTCTGCGATAATCCCGAGCAACGCCGGGGCCAAAAGCAGAAAAATCAACACAGCTCAAAGCTCAAAGCTCAAACTCGAAACTCAAAGCTTGAAGCCCTAAACTAAAAGCTTAAAGATCAAAACAAAACGTCAACCAACTTCATGGTAGTGGTTCAGTTCATCAATCAACCACCACAGCGGCAACCACCCTGAGGGATGATCCTTTAATTTATTTCTATACTTTATATTACTATTTATATATATTCCTTTTTATTTGAATTATTTCTTCAAATGTAATGGCAAGGATTGGCTGATTGATTAGCTAATTTATTTATTTATTAATTTACGGACAATAGTCCAAATCAGAGATGACAGTGAAGGGAGAGTACATATAAATTAATAGCAATGATAATATAAAATGTAAAAAGCACATATAGAAGACACTATAAGTCAAAGCATGAAGAAGCATTTAAATATTGCGTATCGACTGCCGAAAGTCATTTAGTTTTACACAGAAAAAATCAATGCTTTGACTTTTGTTGACAAGTCTCGACATTCTGGATAAGGAGAATGGTATCCATAAATGCTGGTTGAGGAACAGCAATTCATTATTTCGGAGTCTACGGGAAGGGATGTTGAGTTGTAACAATGCAGGTATATCAGTAATACTGTTTATAATTTTAAATATGCAAATTAGATCAGAGTCTTTTCTACGTTTTTCTACAGAAGAAATGTTTAAAATATATTCGATTTCATCATATGAGTACTCGCCTCTTTCAAGACCCAACCTCCAAGCAATTCCTCTTAGGAAAGATGTTGTACGGATTCGATGTGACAAATGCGGACAGCATAGAAAGGAGACCAAATGACACTAGCATGTTCAAGGTGAGGGCGAACCAGCGAACAGTAAAGAGTTTTAAGTGTACTTATATGTTTGAAGTCAGAGGTAATTCTATGAATGAAGCCGAGCCAAACTTCAAAGTCAAACTTCATACCTAATGTTATAAGTGAAAGTTGCAGGTTTGCAAGTTTTTTTCCTCAAGGCCGCCTGTGTAGAGCTAATGTAAAAAAAGTTCACCTAAATGATTTCTCGAAAAGAGGTGAAGTCAGAGGTAATTCTGTGAATGAAGCCGAGTGGTTTAAGTGATTTATTTACGATATTATTAATGTGATCACGGAATGAAAGTTTGCAGACTAGAGTATCTCCATGGTCCTTGATAGATGTGACACGTGACAGTAGATAGACAAACATTATTTAGTTTATAATTAAACTGAATAGGTTTTTTGGTTCTATAAAAGGACAAAATTTTGCATTTATCAACATTAAGTTTCATGCAGTTAATTTTGCACCAATCGTTAAATGAATCAATATCAAGTTGAAACAGTAAACAGTCAAGGTGGGATTTTATAATCTTAAGAATCTTATTATCATCAGCAAGTAGCCAGAAACGTGTGTGAGAAAAACGTGTGTGAGGTCATTGAGTGGAGCTTGTGTCCTCGCGGCGTTGGGGATAAATCTCCTGTAAAAATTATAGTTCCCAGGAAACGGCGAAGAACCTTGATGGAAGCTGGTTGGCTGTAGTTGTTGATGGCTTCCACTTTATCTGGGAGGGGTGAAGTGAAGACACCATGTACCCTAGGAATTTGACCTCAGTCAGGCCGAATTGGCATTTGGCAGCATTAATGACAACACCATATTCCTGTAGGCGCTGGAATAATATCTTGAGGTGGGCCAGGTGCTCTTCCTCTGACGTCGAGGCAATAAGAATGTCGTCTATGTAACAGAAGTCCAAACCTCTGGTAACCTCGTCCATGAAGCGTTGGAAGGTCTGGGCTGCGTTACGGAGGCCAAAATACATCACTGGAAATTCGAAGAGTCCGAATGGAGTAGATATGGCCGTCTTTGGAATGTCGTCAGGAGCCACCGGAATCTAATTATAAGCCCGTACAAGGTCTATGGTTGAGAATATCTTGGTGCCTCTCAGTGCCTGAGCGAAGTCCTGAATGTGGCGTACAGGATATCGGTCAGGAATGAATCAGCAGGTCTCGGAAGGCCGGGCGATTCCTAAACGGACCATGATCTCAAACTCCTTCTTGGCCCGTTTGAGTTTATCAGGAGCAAGGCAGCGGGGTCGTTCGGCAACTAGAGGGCCTGGAGTAGTTCGGATGTGATGAAGGGTAGCATGGCGAACTTCCTTCATGGCGCCATCAGGGCGCGTGATATCAGGGTACTGTTGTAAAATTTTGTGGAAAGGGGACGTTCCTGTGACAGTCTTGATAGAAGCAATATTGTTGCTGCTTCGCTTGCCTGTGGTTGTCAGGTTAGTCACTTGGTCCAGCAGTCGTCGGTTGCGGATATCTACTAGCAGCTCAAATTTTGCCAGGAGGTCCGCTCCAATGATGGGCTTGGAGACGTCAGCAATGACGAAGCCCAAGTAAAGTTGCGTCGCAGACCTAAGTCAATTCTGAGCGTCAGGATGCCGTAAGTTGCAATGGTACTACCATTTGCGGCCGCCAGTTCGTAAGCTTGCTTGGCTGGACGACCTTGAACCAAATGCCTTGGAAAAACACAGAGGTCTGCGCCGGTGTCTACAAGAAACTGAGTACGCGTTACCCGGTCGGTGACGAAAAGGCGACATACTTGAGTCGGGTTGCTGGTGCTGGTCGCCATCAGTGTGAGCCCGGGGCGTTTCCCTGCTCGAAGTTGCAGGGTTTCCTGCATGAACGCGCCTTGGTCCTGAAGTTCCAGTGATACCAGCACGTGTCTTTAGGTTGCCGACCCCTGGAACTTCTGAGAGCGATGGTCTCGCCAACGAGGGCTGGTACTCCTGGATTGTTGTTCTTTGGAGCGCAGCGCCGATATTTCTCGTCGTAGAGTGGTCAGTTCTTCTTGGAGTGGCCTCTCAGTTTGGGAGGCGTGAATGGGTACCGCCGCCTCGGGAACCTTTATTGGATAACCAACACCTCTGCCATAGGTCACCCCAAGTGGTTCACTACGTTTGGTGATTTAGCAGGGGTGAGGTTTGTCTAGGTCTTGGAGGCGGATGACCAGGACATACTGAACCCTTGATTCCTACCCACCCCTTAAACCCTTTTCCTTCCCAGAACTCTCCTCTCCTTCCCTTCCTTAAAAAAACCCTCCACACAGCATCCCCAAAGATGACATAGGCCCTGAGGGAAATTATTTTCCTCAGGGCCTCCTGTGTGGAGCTCATGTAAAAAAAAAATCATCTTCACCATCTTGTTAACCAGACCATCTTCAATATCAGGCGGTCTATCCGTCGATGTCGATGATCCAATTGGGAGAGACATTGGGAGATAAATTATTTATAATTAATTTAAATCGTAATACGTTGAAAAACTTAATAAATTCGTATGTCGGGGGTCACCACTATAGCAATCGGGCGTGCTACGTGACTTGTAAAAGAAAACACTAGAATTAATCTTCCATAATTTTTACTAAGAATTAAAATTCACAATGTTATCAGAATACGGAGCGTGACAGTAGTAAAATAAAGGGACCATTTGTTTTGGCTTGATGTTCCAAAGACTAATGTACAGGAAATTTGAATGCTCCGGTACTTTCCATAAGGTGCGACGATATACCAAATATTTCAGCGCAGGTAGGTAAGTACTTCTCCGTGTTCAGCGTTGTTATTGCTCAACGTTTTGTTGAGCGTTGGCTCGCCACACATCATACAACATCCTCAAATATGATGATCAGTTTGAAGTTAATGTAAAAACAAAACGAAATAGAGGGAACGTCACTGTTTACGTTTGATTTTGACAAACTATTTATAAAGCCTGAGCAACGCAGGGGATTTCTGCTAGTTTTGCGTAACGAAAGAAACTTTACCTGTGGGAAAATACCTTTAACGGAGGCCTCCTTTGCTGACTGGCAGTTGACGAATGGTCTGCACACTCCCGCCCTTCCTGTATCCGCCATAGCACAATTACTTCCTGCAAACAAACAGACACAACAGGATTACACGACTTAATATGACGATGAAGATTCTACCCACAATTCAGAAATAATTTATTTATTTATTTAGTTATTTATTTATTTATTTATTTATTTGTACACGCCGAATTAGGGCTTTTACATATGATAAAATTAAAAATACATTTGTTATAATCAAAGAATTAAGAGATAACAATTAAATAAGTATCAAGTATTGATCATGCACGGGGCATGGGGATGAGAGTAACCTTGCGGCTACTCTTGCTAAGACGCTTAAGGATTTCGCTGAGTTATGCCCAACCACCAAACAGGAAAGGTATATCACAATTAAGTGGTACTCACGATTGTTCTTCTAGCTTGGTGACAGTCATAGATATCCATGAGCGCTCGATATTGTTCTATTTAATAAATAAACGATAGAAATCTGAGTCACGTCAAGTTCACAAAAAGTATACGATGAAAACGATAAGGTTTACACTTTATGTAACGATATGATGGATAACACTTCGGCGTGGTGCGAAAATGTCACGATACGGTCGGGGGTTAGCAACGGACTGACTTGTTGACGATAAAGCGCTTGTCACTTGTTGACCGTGTAGTTAGGCACCCTTATTGTGCGGAATTCCCAAGTCTGGGTTCCTGCCAATCTCGTATGACAATCGGAGCACAAAACGAAAGAAATCCATCGGCGTTATGAAACATTCCGCCCACCAAAATACAGCAAATTGTATTTTAAAGAAAAGTTGAACGTTAAGCGAAACGCAGAATGCCATGAAATGTAACGTCGATGAAAAGAAGACGAAGCAGAAGAACTAGTTTTAAACGATAACTAGATGTAGATAAACTAGACGAAAAGAAACTAAATGATACGATTAACATAGACGTAAAAAGAATAAAACGAACCGCGAAACGATGATGATTAGTCACATTGCCTAGGCAATGGACACGATTAGGTGAATGGTCTTGTAAGAGAAGATCCATTCAAAGTACGAAGCGTAACGATAGCACAAGATTTTTAATAATGATTCTAATCACTTGCTCCGTAGAGAGTGATGTCCAATGTTTGGTTAAAGATAGAATACGAAATTCGAAATGATTAAGTAGAAAATCCGAACGACGAGAGGCTTTGTTATGAAAGTTGTGTACGAATAGATAACAGTAAGCAGTAAGACGTTGGAGTTTCCGAATACGATATAATTTGTTTAATAAAAGTTTAGCAGAATATATCATGTTGGACTAATGACGATTGAACTCGTTCTTCAGAGTGGAGTTCAGTTTTGTTAAAATGGCCATCTGAGATGGGCCAAGAGTCGTTTGGCTGGACAAACCCGGAGGACTCCGCCCACCATAATACGTTACGGATAAGAACGGCCTGAGAATGGCCACGTGAAGCGATATCCGATGGATTATCAACCGATGATGCTTGACGCCGATGATTAGATGCGATAACTGTCAAGAGCGATAATTAGTCGGTGTAACGATTCCCGTGACGAGTATCATCGGGTGAAGCATCCGGTGGCCTCCACTTCCATCCCAATACCCTGAGAGTAAAAAATGATCAACATTCTTGAAGATTACATCAGTGAGATAGTAGACCGGCGGTAAGTTTCGGTAGGCGCGAAGTTTTGGTTTGCTACAATCCGACTTCTGCAGTTCAAGTTGACCTCGTTTGGTATGTTCGATAACTTCGGATTGCGTTTGTTGAGCTTGTTCCACACTGGAACAGCCGACGACGATTGAATCGATATTTGAATCCGAAGTGATCGCATATCGTGTGAGTGATAATTCGTAACCATTATTTTCTGTCAACGATCTGACAATACGGTAGGACAGAATAAAGGCAGAGATATCAGAAGTCACAGGGTGTAATGGGTAATCCGGGGTAGATTTCGATAATTGATGACGCCAAAATATTCTTTGGAACGCGTGATTTGGCTCTTGTGGGCATATTTGGCGATACATTTGCCGTACTTCAGCAATGAACACCACAGATGGCGAACGAAAGTTTTGCAGAAGTTCAGCAATGTTTGTTTGAAGCTTGGGAACGATAAGAAAGGCATCATTTGACGATGATTCATTCACCTCCGTCACCGAGGCATCGAAGACAATTCGCAAAGTAGTGGTAACGGTGCCCGGACGAAGAATGCAATGACGAAGTATGTGATGCATTTCCTTGAGTAAATCTTTTCCAGGAATACGTGTCATGTGACCACTGTGCAAGTAGTCAGTCATGAAAGCGAAGTACGGTTCACGTAAACTGAGCTTTACTGTCGGTTTACGTTCGATTAAAAGGATGATGCGCGAAGAGACTTCGCGCGAACCTGGGAAAGCAATATCCTTATCCTTTTCGCCAAAAGGTAAGGCTACGATGAATTGTCCCGAAGGGTCACGTGAGTGATTAGTGTGATGGACCTGCTCATCACGTTGTTCTTCAGGAGAGAGATGTGAAGACTGAGGGAATGTGTCAAACTCTCTCAGTTTCTTGACCTTTTCAGAAAGACGGTACTGGTTGGTTTCGATAAATTGACTAGAAAAGTCACGTGAGCGATAAATGCGATACACTTGGTCACGACGTTGTTTAGTGGGCTGTGAAGACTGAGGAAATATGTCCAACTCTCTCAGTCTCTTGACTTCTTCTGGAAGACGATACTGGTTGGTTTCGACGAAGGAGTTTGTTTGACGATCGGTAGCAAAACCAACCGAATCCAGAGGAAGCCAACCGAATGGTGAATTGATAGCTGAAGGCTGGTGAAGATCACCCGTTAATTGGGGTCTCGGTAGAGATGGCAAGATCTCAACATCTCGAAGTAGGTCAGTCGCTCTTGTGTCAGTTGTCAGTTTGTGACAATCAGAGTCGGCATGAAGTATGTCTTGGAACAGATGACAAGATAACTGGTCGAATTGAATCGTTGGCGATGGAAGTAACTTCGTGTTGAAGGTAGTTTGTCCCTTAACATCGACATCGAAATTAGTGACGCCTGACGTGGTTGTAGAAGATTGGCCTAAGCCATGGATTTTCTGAGAGCTGACTGGACGCTCGGCAGTGCGATTAGATACGAAGTGTGCTTGACTGTCTGAATTGGTCAATCCACGAAACGTTTGAAAACTGCCGGAGGGATCACGATTGCTAATACGAGCAGTAGGCAAACGTACGATGGATCTGTCACCGAAGTTAGCGAGGAAAAGAACTGGAGGATCTGAAATAGAAGCTCCTTGAATGGCAAACGTGGTGGGTCGTTGGTACTCCTCTTCAGCAGAAATGTTGTCTTCCCTATGAAGAAGAGTGTGGTGCTTACGATGACATTTCTGATAATCAAACACAGATTTGCAATTCGTGAGAGAATGAGAAGGCGTGAGACAATTCAGGCACCAACTGTGTGCCTTGGCGAATTGAGCACGTTCCTGAACCGATTTGAGTGTAAATGATTTGCACTTAGCGATATGGTGAATACCCTTGCAAAACGCGCACTTTGAAGTGAACGCAGTCAAGGACCCTTTGGTTTCAGGTTTTGCCTTATTCATGTCACAAGTTTTTTTTTTTTTTTTTTTTTTTTTTATTTAGTAACTATATAATATTTTTTACATTTTTATATGAAACATGTTAGTTAGATGTATATGTAAAATATAAATATATTCGAAGTCCTCCTCACTAGGAGATCCTGTGCTGAGGGGGACTATGCTTTGGATAAGTTTTTCAGCGACTTCTATGGTTTAACTTGTTTGGATAAGGTTTTCCAGAAACTTCTATGATGTTTTAAGTATACTAGTAAGGTCATTTTCCGGTAGTTCCTTCAGCCAACATTTAATGTCCTTAATGTAGCTGTTTTTTGTTTTAATTTGTTTGATACTAAGTGGGAGTTTGTTATATAACTTTACTGCTAAAAATTCAGAACTTCTTTGACCAAATGAAGAGTTACACTTTGGTATATTAAGTGTGTCTGTTTGTTTCGCTCTGGTTTTATGAGCATGTGATGTTTCTTTCTCTAGGTCGTTTTTGTGGTGATGTACTAGAATGTTTTTGGCATAGATTTTCTGTATGCTTGGAACATCAAACTGTTTAAAAATTTCTGTTGTTGACGTCCTTATAGGGACCTTTAGAATGGTCTTTATGATGCAATTCTGAGTTATCTTAAGTTGTTTTAAGTGATTAGATGCTGCTGAGCCCCATCCTATTACTCCATATTCCAATCGAGAGTGGCATAAAGCATAATATACTCTCTTTAGATCGTTTAGTAAGCGATGACGTTTGTTTTATGACAGCTTGATCATGAAATGTTGAAATGTTTTTGTTTGGTACGATAATGTTCGCAGGCTCCGATTCGAAAGATTGATTCGTTAATTCCTTGTGAATTACGACGATTTTGAAATAAACATTATCAAAAGCTACGCGAACTTGATCTTCAATGTCCTTGTTTGCCTCATCTAAAGCTAAGATATCAGCGTGAACGGTTTCAAAATCATTAACAATTTTTTGCAACTTCGTATAATACGCTAAAAATAATGGGTAATTGGTTGCATCTTGCAAAACGCTTTGACCGACCTCACACACCTTGTTTATTCTGCTTATTGCTACGTTTCGTCTTCTACGCAAGCCTTGTAAAGTATTAGCCATTTTTTTTTAAATAAACAAATGTACTAACGAAATAATCTGGAAAACGTTATGAATTAAAAAATAGAATTCGATATAATTTAAATACCCGGTAGGTCGTTAATAGTTAAGAACTGTAACCGAAATCTACGATTTATTGTTTGAAATTCGTTCTTCGAAATGACATTTCAATTTTCGTAACATTTCATAGCATTCTTTCGTTTTCTTAAAGAAAAAAATTTATTATGAGAATTTATTATATGTAAAGGTTCGCTGGTCTCGGCACCAATAATGTTCATGCACGGGGCATGGGGATGAGAGTAACCTTGCGGCTACTCTTGCTAAGACGCTTAAGGATTTCGCTGAGTTATGCCCAACCACCAAACAGGAAAGGTATATCACAATTAAGTGGTACTCACGATTGTTCTTCTAGCTTGGTGACAGTCATAGATATCCATGAGCGCTCGATATTGTTCTATTTAATAAATAAACGATAGAAATCTGAGTCACGTCAAGTTCACACAAAGTATACGATGAAAACGATAAGGTTTACACTTTATGTAACGATATGATGGATAACACTTCGGCGTGGTGCGAAAATGTCACGATACGGTCGGGGGTTAGCAACGGACTGACTTGTTGACGATAAAGCGCTTGTCACTTGTTGACCGTGTAGTTAGGCACCCTTATTGTGCGGAATTCCCAAGTCTGGGTTCCTGCCGATCTCGTATGACAATCGGAGCACAAAACGAAAGAAATCCATCGGCGTTATGAAACAAGTATAGATTTTTTAACTTAAAACAAAAGAGTAAATTATAGGATGCACATTCATATACATTTAAAGAAGTGATTTTCTTGCAGCTTAAAAGCAACAGAATAAAATAAAGGATACACATTCATATACATTCGACACGTATTGAAAATTTATAAACATTTCAAATTTATCTAGATAGACATACAGATTTAATGACAATGTTTTTATAGGTTGATAGACTTTCAGTACCGTTGGTGTTGATGTAATATTTATTCCCTGTACTGTGCAGTCGGTTCATTACTGAGTTTATTTCTGAATTGGTACCTGAATTGTTACAATGGTAAGGTACAATCTGACGAACCGTTCTACTAGGCACATGAAAATTAATCAGCCTAAGGAGTTCAGGGGAGTCAAACATGTTATTAACAATTTTATACAGAAAAAATAGATCAGTACATATTCTTCTTTCTTTTAATGTTGCGAGGTCCATAATTTTCAACAGTGACATGTAGCTAATATTTTCAATAGGAATTCCTAATCTATAATTTATATTTTGTAAAAATTTATGTTGGATTCGCTCGATGGATTTTTCACGAATATTGTAAAATGGATAAAATAGATAAAATGGATAAAATGTGCGGTTATGAGGTATCTTCAAGAATTCCTAAAGAAACAGTTGCAAACACTTAGAGCCATTGGTATTCCACCTCAATGACTCGTTGTCTTTTTGCAATGACAGTATTGTGGTGATAATGGAGCCTAGGAAATCAACGAACCATTCCATCTCCTACTGAATTTGTGATTAATTTCTAATTAAGTTATTCGATTAAGTTCTGGTACCGTACCTTCAACAACTGTCGATAGAGGGCAGCAGACTATCTGAAGAGTGCCCTTTACATCGCATGTCTGGAAACAAAAACAGTTTTGTTATTATTTATATCATTGAAGTAAAATGTAAAATAAAGTAGGTTCTGGTGTCCAGAGCAATTGCAAAGCATTGTCTTTATGTGAATAGTTGATCAATCTTCGTTTATTTAACACCATTTCCATGAAACTGTTCATTTAAAATTGTTTTTATTATTTGTTTAAAATTGTATTTATTGTCTCCTTATACTCACTATTTTTACAAAGAGTAATTTGGGAAAAACGGCTGAAAAATCGATTGATTCCAAACAGTTGTTTCTTGCCAGTGTAGTTATTACCAATATTAAGTAAAATTGCCGTAAGTTTAAAAATACGTTTTTTTTTTAAATATTTTACATAAAGGACAACAGTTACCTGTGGCAGAATGCCTTTATTGACGGCCTCCTTTGCAGTCTGGCAGTTGGCGAATGGTTTGCATACTCCCGCCTTTCCCGTGTCCACAACAGTACAGTTGTCACCTTCAAAGATACAGACACATCAGGGTTACGTGACAAAACATTGTGATTAAGATTCTACCCGCAATCCTGAAGTAATGTGAGTCAGTAGAATATTATTTGAGGGTTGATGTTTTCCGGTCTACGGTATGAGATATTTTTGAGAATTCTTAGCGATAAAGTCGCAAATTTCGTTGGTTTTCCACCTCAACCATTCGCTGCCTTTTGCAATAAATAAAAGTTTTGTGATGATAAGGAAGCCTACACAACCAAACTTACCATCGCCTACTGGATTTATAATGATTAAAGAATGATGGCCAAACCTTCAACAACCCCTTCGCAGCAGACAATTGGGACAGAGCCGTCTAAAGCGCAAATCTGAAAACAAAACAAAAAATAAAATAAATAAATAAACTTATATTTGTATTCTAATGAAGAACATTGGCTGACCTCAACCTTCTTCAGTACAATAAGTTTATTGTCCTGAAAAAGATTGAGGTCAACCGAAACCGGTCGACTAATATAAATCAAAATAAGGTGCTTTTGAACAAAGAATTTGTTTTATTCTGTATAATGTCAAGCCACAAACTTTTTGCTTTCTTCGATTAAAAAAATGATGTATACGAAGACTGAATAATATTTTTAAAAATTCTATTTACTAAAGCATCATTATAATTTTTATGAATTGTACAATGTTGGAGAGATTTAAATTATATAAAAAAGAAAGAAGGGAGACATGCAGTGGTTACTATAAGAGTGTCAAGTTGCGGCTTCACCTGAGGAGTTATTCCCTTCAGAGCTGCCTCCACGGCAACGGGGCACTTCGATATACGAAGGCACTTGCCGGCCCGCCCTGTCTCGGCTGCCAAGCATTGATCTCCTGCAAAAGAAACAAGACCGTTATACAAGAAGAGAGAATGATGAATTATTGCTAGAATTAAGAGTAAGTTCCGGGTACTATACCTTCAGCCACTGTAACCAGAGGGCAGCATATGATCTGAGCAGTGCCTTCTACTGCGCAAATCTGAAAATACAACAAACATGGTCTTCATTGTGATTTTAATAATTAATTGCACAATATAATTAAGATTTAAAGAACATGTAGGAGAAAGACACAGAAAATAAGCGATTAGATATCCACCGAGAATCAAATCCGGGATCTCTCCTCGCTCTGAAAGTAATCACTAACCACTGTGCTACTGAACCTTATTTTAACCGTTAAAACTTTTTGTCCTCTGATTTTCCGTCTAACTGTAAGCTCTTCAATGTTAATATTGCTTTTGGTTATCCTTACCAAGAGTTTCTTAACGGATAAATTGTGTATACTTAGGGAAGAAAGAATCAGAAAGATTGAAAGTGGCAATATTATTTATTCATAAAAATCTCTGATTTAGCCTTAACATCTCAAATCTATTATCTTCTTTACACCATGCCGGTGGTTTTTGTGGTATAGTTAAAGTAACTAGCGTACTGTCCTACCAGTGCTGTCCAAAAATGAATTTAGTAAGGTGATGCCCCCACTAAACACAAGGATGCGCATGGAAGTGTCCATAAGCGGACAGTGGACAGTAAAATCTACCCTGGTGCAGGTGGAGGACACCACTCACCAAATTGAAAAATTTCTTTGAAGAAGAAGATAACACTAATAATCTTAACAAAAAATGAAAGAAAACAAAACACGGAAAAATAAAAAAGTTAACGGTCGCTACTGGGATTCGAACCCAGAACCCCTCGTCTTACCGGGATGAGCGCCTTATTAATTAGAGAGATATTGAGATTCAGAGACTTATTGATGGATATCTTCTTCTCCTGGTCTACGGGTCTAACATGTTAAAGTCAAGGTGGAAACTAGAGAGGGCAATCTAATTGGTAAATCGAATCTCAAAAAACTCAAGCATTGTTCCAATATACATCATACGTAGTTTAAAATGCACCATTTTTTGGAAATTATTAATATTTGCCATATTTTTCTTATTGTATTTTGTTACTACCATTTTAATTTGATTGTTTTCAACAGTTATTGTAATTGCGAGTGTAATTATTATTATTAATCACCGGTAAAATTTCTGCAACTGTGAAAACATGTTGTTATATTACATAAATGACATAACAGTACCTGTGGAGATTGACCTTTACTGGCGGCCTCTATCGCTATCTGGCAGTTGGCGAATCGACTGCATACTCCCGCCCTTCCTGTGTTCACTATCTTGCAGTTATCACCTTAAAACAAACATACCAAAGTTACACAATACAAAAGGTGGAGGTGAATAAACCGTATGAATGAAAGTGAAGTACCTTCTCTAGGGGTAGTTGTGTTTGCCTGGCATCTGGCTTGCAGTCTTGTCTCTTGCCCTGGTACCCAGGGGCAACACACTATCAACCTGTTCTCCGGGGAGGCGCACACCTGAAAACATACCACATTTTATTAATATTAAAATTGCTAATCAACTCTTGCTCTGAACTATGCGTACCAGAAAACACTGGCCCAAGGCAGTTAACCCTTAGATCGGCAATATCATCGTTAGCTATAGGCAGGCTGATAAAACCTAAGTGCAAGCCAGCGCAAATACTAGGTTGGGAGATCGTGCTTTCGGAGTATCTGGACCTAAGGCTTGGAATAAACTCCCTCCGAAACAAACAAACAAACAAATACTACCTTTTTAGGCTCTCATACCCTTAAATTAAATATATGTGATAATATAAGATAATCATCCTATATTATCCTATAATATGTCTTAATCACATTTTTCTTGTTAGATTAACATTACTCCGAAGACTTACACTCAATTTGTCTCTTACCGAGAGACGAACCACCTTTAGAAAGATAACTATTCTAATCAAACTATTGTACCGCCCATCAAAAATTTTGCTTTTCCCTAACGTACATAAAAGAATATTTTATATTTTATTATCAAAATTGATTAAAAATGGATTTTCCACTAACATGTGTTCCCGGTTACGTCCTTTGCGTGCAAACTGCATCAAAATTTATCTAAATAAACAAGATTATTCTATAAAAAAAATAGAGTCCTTGTGAGAGCCCTGAAGGAGTAACCATCTTTTACTTATACCGGGGCGAGTATGTGGTGGATAACCTCCAATGACCTATCAGGTATGTATGACCCTGTATATTTTCTGCCTTTAGAGAGTATTTTGTTTTGCTTCTTTCATAACTCGCTCAGCAGCTTCTCTGTATCTTCTGAAAATGATGCCTGGGTTTTCTATCAAAGAAATAAAATATCAAATGTGAAATAACCATAGAGAAATACGTTTAATAGAAACTGTGATTGGTAAAAAGAAATACGAATAAGATTACATAGACTAATAGAGATTATATCTATGTGACTTCACCTGATATGGCAATCCTTGGTATGCCGCTTCCAAGACGGCGGAGCAACTCATTATGTGTCTGCAGATACCCGGCTGAATCGTTCCCGCCAAGACACACAGATCTCCTGCAACATAATACCATGACCAAGTGAGAGAAAGGAGAAGCACTCGTATCCTCTGGATTCCTAGTCTAGGATCTTACCCCTCGACCATGGAGACCGTCACAGTTAGTCAATAGTTCGCAGATTACGGGTGGGTTATTATTTGGTCATCATATGAACTCTTAGTTCTCTAGATTTATCTCTTACGTTAACTCCACACAAGATAATTTCACAAAATAATATCTCTCAGGACCTGAGTCATCTTTGTGGATGCTGTGTTAAGGGTCTTTTGTATGAACATTTGTAAAAACTATGTTGTAGGGGGGAGAAAACACAGGTGTCTGCAAATATTTCCACAGATCAGTGGCGCACACAGAAAAAACATTCGGGGGAGGGGTTTTACAAAACATAAAATGCATGCTGTATCCATATCTATTCAAACGTTTGTATACTAATGTATAGTGTATATCAGAGGTTCCTAGCCTTATCTGGCTCGCCGCGCACTATCCAAGCATAGTATTCTCTTCAACGCCCCTCCCCCCTTCATTAAAAAATGTATTACAATACGCATAGAAAAAGCGCCGCAGGCGAAATTTTTTTGAATGTGAAAGTTACATAACATTTGCAAGGGGAAGCTCATCAACGCCCCACTGGTGTAAATAAATCAAACACTTCATTAAATAAAATTTTAAATGACAAAAATTTTTATTTTTTTAAAGTGTTTCGACATTTTAAATTTATAAACAATATCTTGGGACCCGAGTAAAAAATTTAAACGATTACCATAATATTATGCACTTCGCACGTTCCACTCTGAACTACTGCTACGAAGCGCGTAAATAACTCGTCTGTCAACAATATCAACGTGTTTGTTGTGATGTGTGATGGACCGGAGCGTCTTAGTGCTGCCATATCCCAAGAATGAAATACAGTGTTTCCTAAATGTTTAACTGAGAATTTAAATAAGGAAATAACAGTTTATTAAATAAAATAGTTTAACAATATTTCTTTGAAAGTTAGGATTTTTTTAAGTACACGCGATTTTTTTGGTTATCAAGTTTAATTTAGAGAACTTTAGTTTTAAAATATTATTAAACACACATAATAATAATAAAGTTTTTTCAAATCCATGAGCTGAGGGAGATAAAAAAACCTCCATTGTTCAAATAATTTATTTTTTATACATTTATCGTAGTTAGTCTAGGGTCTAAGTAAACTTTTATTATTTTCTAATAAAATAGATACCGTTTGTTGACAAACATAATAATTAGATAAGTGGCCTTGTGAACCCATAACCGTACTGAAGTTCAGAGTTTAAGGACTATATTCCTGAATTCAACATTTTCCCCTACACGACCCATGCTAAAAAAACGTATCCCGAAAACTGCCTTGGTGATCGATAAAAAAAACAGGTTTTGTTAGAAATGTTTAATTTTATATACCATGGATGTATAAATTAACCAAAAAAACAATGTATCTGGCAGCACTAGCTGTGCACGGTTTTGAAGAGAGGTGCCGCGGCGAGAGGGCAGAGCGGGCGGGGACATCCGGTCATATTGTAAACTTTTGCATTTCGCACAACCCACCCTGTGGCGATCGCGAGTGATACTGGTAGCCGGCCAGCTGGAGCACCGCGAGCACCGGAGTTCTTTCCTAAGAAATTTTGTGTACAGATTTATCTAAACGTTTCTTATGTTGCTTTTGATCGATAAAATAATATATGCTTGCCGTCGAAATTCGGGGGGGGGGGGGGTTTAAACCCCAAAACCATGGACGAATCGTAGAAACAAACTGGGTAAAAATGTATGAGCCCACCTCACGGATAATACGAAACATTCCTTTTTTTAATTAATAGAAAATCCAATATGTCATTTGTTGGAAGTATCAACCTTATAAAATAAATTCTCATTAAAATTAAAATAAAAAAGTACCTACTTCAAATTATTACTAGTTAAATAAGCAATAATTGTCGGCCTGAAACACTCATTTACATTGAAAAATCTTCCGAGAAAAGATACAGATAGATAACAATTATTATAAGCAATAATTGTCAGCCTGAAACACTCATTTACATTGAAAAATCTTCCGAGAAAAGATACTTGCCGCCAACGGGACTTCCCGTTGCCGTCCCGTTGGCGGCAAGTATCTTTTCTCGGAAGATTTTTCAATGTAAATGAGTGTTTCAGGCTGACAATTATTGCTTATAATAATTGTTACCCTTTGTGCTATGCATAAAAATCTTGTCTAATCGTTAGTTTATAAATTAAAAACTAATACTTAATATTTGGCAAGTTTAAGTATTTCCCCAATAAATGCAAACATAATTTGTCTCGACGCCACCTAGCGAGGGATTTAATACTAACAATGTCTCTCTCGCAAAAATAAAGTTGGTTGTTTTCAGGTGGAAAAAATATAATAAGCAATTGTTATATATAATAAGTAATTGTTGAATGAAACACTAGTATATATTGAATTATTTGGCGGGTATTTGATAAGCTGCCATAGCTCAGTGGTCAGAGCATCCGACCGGCAATCAGAAGGACACGGGTTAAGTCCCGTTGGCGGCGAGTATCTTTTCTCGGAAGATTTTTCAATGTAAATGAGTGTTTCAGGCTGACAATTATTGCTTATAATAATTGTTACCCTTTGTGCACGCATAAAAATCTTGTCTAAACGTTAGTTTATAAATTAAAAAATAATACTTATTACTAGTTCTATATGGGTTGAGGTTCACGAAAGCTGCATTTCATCATAATTTAGATATTCATCCCAAGTTTTGAATGGTTGTTTGGCAAGCAGGGTTTGTCTAACGGGTATGTGTATTCTAATACCCTTTTTCCATGTTAATCTGTTATGAATACAGGAACAAACTTGTCAATAATGCATTTACTTCATAATATTAATAAATTATTGTTTTATATTGTAATAATACTTTTTCTATGATTGGCAGCATTGATTTATGATCGATTGTCTATGAAATTTAACCTCCTAAGACCCAGACTTTAAATAACAAGGTAGTCATAAAGACCCATAGTACAAAATTATGCACAAATTGATTTATTGCTGTCAGACCCAGAGACATAAAACTTCATTAATTTGAAGCAAGGTCTTTTAGGGTTTTGAGAGTATTTTTACCGTAATAATACTAGGTGTCTAAGAGACATTTTTAATTAATTTAGTCGACATATCTTTTGTAAAAAATATTGTACTTTCAAAATAATAATAAATTTTATTTAAATTAAAAAATACTTAGTTTTTACCACTTTTATTGTTTACAAAACCAACATGTTTCGTGAGCAGCGCTCACTTCTTCAGGTTTTTTTATTGATACTAATTATAAATAATAGACGTAGACAATGGTGTCAATTGAATGGACACAGACGATGATATTAAATTGAATAAATTATTAAAGCTAAGTATTTTTTCATTTAAATCAAAATGGTGCAACAAAATAAGTTTGCTGTATTAGAAGAAATATATTTTATGTTAATTTAATGAAATTATTAAAAAAACTTATTAAAAATAAGACGAAATCCTTCAGTCTGAAACTTTTTTACTTACCTACATTCTAATAATGCAATTTAACCAGTTTATATTATTATAAAAACTGGTTAAATATGATTGAATATTGTGATATTTCACAATCACAATTTTTAATCATCTTTTGAAAGATTCAGATTCTTTAGGTCGTTAATGACAAAAATACCGACCCAAGCGCTACATACTAAATATTCTGTGCGTAGGTACCTAACTCTCATTAATTCTAATCGAGATCAGATTATTTTGTTTTGATTCTTGGGCAGAATATCATCCCAAAGGCAATTTGTTTAAAATAATTCTAACCAAAATGTTTGAGATTATTTTACAGTTAGTAGTTTTATTGCAGAATTTCGGACTGCGTCCAGCAGGATGAAGCAGGAGCTCTCAAGCGCTCTCCTGTATTTACATACAAGCCGACCGCCACGTGTACCCTGTACCGGCGTTGCTCGAGATTACAAATATACTGTCTTAAGGCTCTGCAACCGGGCCCGAATAGAAGAAGATGGAGAGATACGAAATTACGAATGTTAGAGGAGAGCACTAACATTTACAGCGACGAAATCGATGCGAAATTTGCGAAAATGTTTAATAAAACACGACTCGTTTAAAATATAGCAAAAATCTCGCGGGCATTATCTTAAACAGCATTTAAAGAAACACTGTGATTTTTTCATACATATAACTTGTAAAATAACTGAAACAAACGTGTTAATAATTATTTTTGGAGCATACTTTGCGATTTTTTTCTATCGAGGGAATTTTATATAATTTGCGTTTCGACGCGGGCAAAGTCTGGATATTATCTTCAAGAATAACAAATATTTTTTTAAGAGCTTTAAAACTTACCGTGTTTAAGGGAAATATTTAATAAATCGGTACAAATCCGGGTTGCGGGCCCTTAAGTCGTGAAGGGGCTATGGGCATACTGTGCGCATACTGCTTTTAGGGGTCCCGTTTGAAAGCTGTAAATCTACAGGAAAAACCACGAATCACACATTTTCTATAATTTGAATGCAGGGGTTCGTGCAATACAGCGCCGGGTGCCGGGTCACCTAATCGTTATTCGAAGACTAATAATATGAGCAATTAAAAGTTTAAAATAATTGGAAAGAATTATAAATACCGCAATCATCACCTATTATGTATTACAAAATGTACGTATTAAAATATTCTTTTGCATTTTGATGAACAAATTACATGGAGGTAACTATATGTAATTTGTAATTAGAAATTACATATAGGCAGCCACCTCTGGTCTGGAGCCCCAAAATATCTGAAAAAACCCTCGACTCTGTGCGAAGACGGGCGGTCCGTCTGATAGATTCTCCGGTAAATTTTGGGGATCGCTGGCAACGGTTAATACGCACTTTTTTTTAAAAATCTTTTGATTCACCTTAATTACATTAAAAGACAACTATTTGCATTGGGGGAAGTGGAAAATATTTTTGTCTAACATGGTTTGTGATACAAAAGAAAGTGCCCCTTTATAACGCCTACTCGCGTCAAGGCAAGAAAAACATCCCAGTTTTCAAGTAGTTTAGCGGCTACGCTAGGTTTGTGTAACATGGTTTGTGATTCTGGCGTACAATCTCACAAGACGAACGCTAATTTAACGACTTCGAAATTTTTTTTTTTTTTTTTTTAATGTTTGTTACCTCAGAACTTTCGACTGGGTGAACCGATATTGATGATTCTTTTTTTATTCGAAAGCTGGTGCTTCCCGTGTGGTCCCATTTTAATTTGGTCCAGTTCTGACAATGGCATCCATGAGAAAATCATATAAGTCTTAAATTTGCATCAAGTATGTGCGCGACAAATGGATGAATAACTCAATATCACGCTAACCTATTTCGATGATTCTTTTTTAAACGACTTCAAAAAGGAGGAGGTTCTCAATTCAACTGTATTTTTTTTTTTTTTTTAATGTTTGTTACCTCAGAACTTTCGACTGGGTGAACCGATATTGATGATTCTTTTTTTATTTGAAAGCTGGTGCTTTCCATGTGGTCCCATTTTAATTTGGTCTAGTTCTGACAATGGCATCCATGAGAAAACCATATAAGTCTTAAATTTGCATAAAGTATGTGCGCGACAAATGGACGAATAACTCAATATCACGCCAACCGATTTCAATGATTCTTTTTTTTATTGGAAAGGATGTACTTCACGGATAGTTTAATAAAAGTTTGGTTAGGTTCTGATTATCGGATCCATGACAAAGTAACGGAACTCTTCAGTTCTTAGGAGCAAATTAACGAAACTCGACCGAATCTCTTAATTTGACCCTAACGTCGTTATGATCGTATTTTATATGAGGGAAGTTAATGTAAAAAAAAAACAAAAAACATGTACTTATATTTATTTTAAATTTTTAGATTACCTAAATGTATTTATACTTAGGTATATATATACATATGTTCTTAAATCTTGTATGTATACATTAAAACACAAGCATAACTACATTAACTCGGTCATTAAGTTTTTCGATTTAATTATTTAAATAAAATAAAACATTGTTCGAAACTGTCAAATTAGTATAAGCTTTCCCTGACGAAGGAACGTTTGTTCCGAAGCTGTCAAATTAGTATAAGCTTTCCCTGACGAAGGAACGTTTGTTCCGAAACTGTCAAATTAGTATAAGCTTTCCCTGACGAAGGAACGTTTGTTCCGAAACTGTCAAATTAGTATAAGCTTTCCCTGACGAAGGAACGTTTGTTCCGAAACTGTCAAATTAGTATAAGCTTTCCCTGACGAAGGAACGTTTGTTCCGAAACTGTCAAATTAGTATAAGCTTTCCCTGACGAAGGAACGTTTGTTCCGAAACTGTCAAATTAGTATAAGCTTTCCCTGACGAAGGAACGTTTGTTCCGAAACTGTCAAATTAGTATAAGCTTTCCCTGACGAAGGAACGTTTGTTCCGAAACTGTCAAATTAGTATAAGCTTTCCCTGACGAAGGAACGTTTGTTCCGAAACTGTCAAATTAGTATAAGCTTTCCCTGACGAAGGAACGTTTGTTCCGAAACTGTCAAATTAGTATAAGCTTTCTCTGACGAAGGAACGTTTGTTCCGAAACTGTCAAATTAGTATAAGCTTTCCCTGACGAAGGAACGTTTGTTCCGAAACTGTCAAATTAGTATAAGCTTTCCCTGACGAAGGAACGTTTGTTCCGAAACTGTCAAATTAGTATAAGCTTTCCCTGACGAAGGAACGTTTGTTCCGAAACTGTCAAATTAGTGTAAGCTTTCCCTGACGAAGGTACGTTTGTTCCGAAACTGTCAAATTAGTATAAGCTTTCCCTGACGAAGGAACGTTTGTTCCGAAACTGTCAAATTAGTATAAGCTTTCCCTGACGAAGGAACGTTTGTTCCGAAACTGTCAAATTAGTATAAGCTTTCCCTGACGAAGGAACGTTTGTTCCGAAACTGTCAAATTAGTATAAGCTTTCCCTGACGAAGGAACGGTTGTTCCCAAACTTCTCCTCCTTCTTTAAAAAAAATACTCTCCAACTGTCAACTGTAGGGGATCGACTGTCGGGGATCAACTGTCGGGGATCAACTGTCGGGGGATCAACTGTTAGGGGACCAATTGTCGGGGAGGGGAGTCAACTGACTGGGATCAACTGTCAGGGGATCAATTGTCGGGGAGGCGGGTCAACTGACGGGGATCAACTGTCAGGGGATCAAATGTCTGGAAGGAGGGTCAACTGACGGGGATCACTTTTCAGGGGATCAAATGTCAGGAAGGGGGGTCAACTAACGGGGATCAACTGTCAGGGGATTAATTGTTGGGTGAGGGGACAATTGTAGGGTGGGGAACAACTTCGCGGGATCAATTGTTAAGTGAGGGGACAATTGTAGAATGGGGGACAACTGTCGGGGGATCAAATGTTGCTGGATCAATTGTCGAGTCACCGTTTTTTAATACATTTGACAAACAATTAAGACGGGTTGTTCCAAAAAAATTTTGCAATTCAATATTTATAAAGTTCATTTTCACGATCCGTTAGACTTCTATTCAAGTTCTGAGATTACTTCAGTTTTGCGAAACTGTATTGATATAATAATAGTACTTGAATAGAAGTTACACGTGGACGTGAAAATTACCATAAGAAAATTACTGTGAAAATTAACCTAAAAAATTAAAATTTGTTAAAAGTTTTTAAATCCTTCATATTTTCTAGTTTAACATCATCTTTTAAAAAAGTATTAATTTCGGTTGTGTGTCTGTGTGTAACTCCGGTTCAATCAATTTGTATTTGCTTTGAATTTAAATGCCATTTTCAAAATTGGAACTGAGAATTCGGACAGAATTTTAACGAATTTAGAAATTGAACCTGATTTCAGACAATTGAAATTCGTATATTTGATGATAGGCATTCGAATGTATCACAAAATTAGTCATAATTTTTATATCACGAGAGTTACACAGGACGCACAGACAATCGAAATGTGTGCGAAATATGTGTTTGTGATGTAAGTTCATATACCTGCATACAGGTAGGCACTATTGTTTGACAAGTGGTTTTTGAACTTCAAAACAAATTTTGACAAAAACAAAATTTACCTGTCTCAGAACAGATCCCGCGTCGCGTCGTCTAGTGAGGTAAGTTACTGACTTGTTTGTGTATGATAATATAATTTCAATAAACTCTCGGGTTGCCGGCAATTAAATTAAAATTACAATTATTTGTATTTTTATAAGTGAATTTGGCGAAAGTTTAAAAACTGATTTATCTTGAAATTAGGAAAATGAGGGTTACAACAATCTGCGCCCAAGTTCTACTAGCCCGCCATATTATGTTTACAAATATATTACAGAGATTCCTGTGAGGAACTAAATTCGTTATTAACACAAGATTTTCAGAAACCGTCAATTAACGACCCGCAACCTGAATTTCTTCCGATTTCTAACATATCTCCCTTAAACATTTGAAGTTTTTAAGCTCTTAACAAAATATATGTTATTTTTTAAGATAATGCCTAGATTCTGCCCATGCCGAAACGCAAATTATGTGAAATTCCCTCAATAGAAAAAAATCGCAGAGTATGATGCTCCAAAAATTATTAAAAACAAGTTTGTTTCTATTATCTTGAAAAAATTTGTGAAAAAATTCACAATGTTTCTTTAAATGATACTTAAGATGCTCCCCGCGAGATTTTTGCTCTATTTTTAAGCGAGTCGTGTTTTATTAAACATTTTCGCATCGATTTTGTCGCTGTAAATGTTAACGCTCTCCTCTAACATTCGTAATTTCGTATCTCTCCATCTTCTTCTTTTAGAGCCCGGTTGCGGAGCCTTAAACAGGTTCTATATAAAAATAATGAATAAAATAATTTTTCTCATATTGTAATATTATTTAAAGTGTTGGTTGTAATTATTATTGATAAATGCGATATCAATTCCAATCAAAATGAATTTATGAAAAGGACATGTAACTACTATAACAATAAAGTTGCAAATGTGGACACACGTGCTGACATATTCACTGCTAGTTACTATCGCTACAGCATTTCATCGTATCACATTCTAGGTGCGAATAACACATAATATTCTACTATCTACTTGCACGGCGACTTTCCCATACCCCCGTCCCAACCCTAATTCTCCCCCGTCAATACCTATTTCTCAGTCTATTTAAGTATAGTAGTTATAATCACATGTATTTTATTGTTGTGTATTATAGATTTATCATTTTTCTAATTTACATTTGTATTGTTTCTTTTTTTTAAATTGCTGATTAGTTTTGTTTTTGTTTTTCTCTTATATATTCTAGTTTACATTCTGTTAGTTTTATGCTTCTAATTTCCCATTTTGAACATTAATAATTTTTTTTTTTCCATAATTTTTTTATTAGTTACAGATATTTTTTTTTGGCTACCACACTAGGCTAAGGCCCGTGTTGTGGTAGTCGTACATTTAATATTTTAAATACGATTTAATAAATACTATTTTATTATAACAGATGATTAAACATATTAAATAAAAATTAAGAAATACTTAAAAGTTAGTGAGAAATAATAATAAAAAAATATTCATATTTTAAGGAAAAGTAGAAATAAAAATAAAAATTCAAATTGTGAAATACAAAAATTAATAATATAAACGAAGTATTAAGAACTCAAGTGTTCTGTAAAAATATATATATTAAAACATATGGGTATATAAATTAAAATATAATTGATGGAAGGATCTAACCATGTTTCAGTCAGTACCACGGCTTCACAAATTATTGATGGTATGCAAATTCTGAAGTTATCTAGTTTTGTTTGTTCGAAGCCCACGTACATTTTGATAATAAAGGTTCAGAGTGTAGGATTTTGATAGTTTTTTGATGGAGCATTCACAATTTTTGGTGTTGAGTTGACATATTTAATGATAATATTGGTTTAGCCGTTTTTTAATCTAGATTCAAGTTCACTGCGTAAAATAGCCAGTTCATTTCTTTGGAGACTGGAGAGGTCGTTTGCTGCTTTAACGCCGTTCTTCAACTTTGTTCTGTTCATCAGAATAGATTTGGAAGTTGTTGAATCTTTAAATACGATTTTAATGGGCCTAGTTTGGTCAGGTTTCTTGATTCCTAATCGGTGGATTTTAATATCATTGGGATTAAAGGTGTTTTCGAAACCCTCCAGAGAAGATGAAACCTTTTGTATGTCATCAGTGATTCTCGTTGCAGTTGACTGGGAATTGCTCTCGGGGATGTTAAATAGTATGATGTTTTTAGATCTTGACTTCCTTTCCTCCAACTCAGTTAGCATTTCACAGATATCGGTCACATTGTTTACGGGTGACGGGTTTAGAAGTAGAGTGTTTTTTGTAGTTCACCTTCCAAGGTGCCCGTTTTAGCAGCTACCGCTGCCGACATACTTCCAATTGCGGCTAAGATTTCACAAGATATAGGAGTGATTTTTGAAATTTGGTCTTTATTGAATTTATTAGTAGGATCAAGCAATACCTTAATTATTGCATTTAATGCCCTTTCAGCTTTGGCGATAAACGACTGAACATCCATCTCGTTATCCCAAATTTATCACTTTATTATCTAATTAAGCAGGAAATATACGTATAAACGCACAAAAATTGTAAATTGGATGGGAACAAATAGTAAAAAGGTGCTGTCAAACGGTTGCATGAATAGTAATTGGTCTGTTTTTGTCATTCTCTTATATATATACTTGACCCAAACCATCTATCCACACATTTTTAATTAGATTTATTCACCAGTACCTAATACCTACCTATCACCAATAGATATTTAAAAAATTTCTATTATCTATTGGTGATAGGTAGGTATTAGGTACTGGCGTGTATCATATTTTGATTATTTTAATTGCGCCCCTCAAGACAATATCCTGGGTGCGTTACTGTAGTAAAAATGCTTTCAATTGGCTACGGTGCTAAGAACTAGGAAGTGACCATTGAGAAACCCCAAAACTAGGAAAGTTACATATATTCTATGATAGGAATAGGAATCTTACAATACTTACATACTCGTATCTATAACGGAAATTTGAAATGCTCTACATAAGTGCAAAATGTTAATTGTTCAGGAGAACGAAAAGAGAGTTTTTTTATTTTTTCAAAATATGTCTACTGTTTTTGTACAGCTATAATAATGTTTTTTTTAAATAACGTTGAATAGGTCTTTCAGAATGCTTTTGGGTAAATTTCTCTAATAACAATAATAAATCTAATTTCTTATTTTTCAGAAAAAAAATCTTTTTAAAATGCAAGTCGTAAAAGGCTCACTTATTTTCCTAGAAATATTTGGACGACGCAGATCGAAAGAAAAAAAACTGAGAAAAATGACTCATTTTACTAAATTTTTAATTAATTTTATTTTACAGCAATTCAAATCTCCGCTATCGATATTATAAGTCGCGCCAGATAGGATTTATATAATATATGTAAGTTCGCGTTAATAACGTACACGGTTCAATAAAAAATTAAAACATGTGAATTTAAAAAAATATTTTGATTCTTTTTATTTAACAAATAGCAATTTAGCTGTCAAAGTGAAGGGTCTTAGATAAAAAAAAATACTCAATAAATAAATATTAAATCTATCGTGTAATGTTATAAGTATTTAAGGTGGATTTTTCGTACAAATATAAGATTAAACCTCTTATTAAAAATCTATTAAATTGAAATAAAATGAAACCGTTTAATATATCAAACTGCATTTTATTGTAAGAACTGGGAACAGATCGAAACCACGGATTTCAGGCAAAATGAGAATACAATTCTACGATTATTACAGTCAAATATTAGTAAGTTTAAAGATTGGTGCGTTCAAAATAACTTATTTTTAAATGTAGAAAAGTGTAAAACCTTGACTTTCTTTAGAAATAAAAATCCTGTTTTATTTGAATATTCCATCAATAACACAGCTTTAGAAAAAGTCACGGAAATGAGAGATCTTGGAATTATTTTGGATGAAAAACTAAGTTTCGCAAATCATATCCACCAAATTATGAACAAAGGTATGAAAACACTAGGCTTCGTATTAAGAACAACTAAAAACTTTAGTTCCATAGAAGCCATTAAACTATTAGGGAACGTACCCAAACTACGTGCCCTGTTTAGGGGGGGGGGGGTCATCAAAATACCACGCTTGGTCACAACGGGGGGGGGGGCTTAGGTTTTTATCACGTAATCAATCTAGACATCTCGCGTTTTTTTTTCGAGCTACGATGGGAGGTTTTTAAGTTCGCGGAATGGGAAGGTAAGTGATTAATGGGGGTACCGCTGAATTAGGTACTAATTGAACAACTTATTTTTAGGATAAACACCGGGTTTTATCGTAATTAGGTCATTAGTCATTAGTCTTTGAGCTATCGTCGACCAAACACTTCAATCGGGAAGAAATTGTGAAATGTGGACAAAATTGAGTTCCGCGCTGTTATAAAGTTTCTTTAAGTTAATTTAAAGATCGGAAAAATGTATTAGCATAGTAGGGGAATATGTTGAAAAGGAAAAATAATTTTGGTTTTTATTTCCACTCCTTACCCAATCCGCAAACTTAAAAACCCACCCTCGTACATTCAAATAAGTGAAAAAGTTCATGGAACGTGTTTGTTGAAGATGATTGAGATGAAAAATGTTTATAAAAATAACAAGACTTTCGTTTCCATAAATTACGTTCCGGTTTCAATATATTTTGACATAAGTTTTATCTTGATAATATTTTTTCCACTTGTAATGCATGCACTCTTGCTGTCACGCAGCAAGCGCCGTATTAATAAAGACAGATATAAGCCAAATAATGCATTTTTTTATTTTTTGTTAGCAAAAAATGATTCGAAACCATATTTATGAAATACTACGTGAAAACTGTAGGGGGGGGGGGTCTTGGAATATACTACACGTGGTCACCGGGGGGGGGGGGGGTAAAAAATTGCAAAAAGTGTGTCACGTAGTATGGGTACGTTCCCTTATATGTATCTCTAGTTAGAAGCCAAATTGAATATAACTCGGTAGTTTGGTCTCCATCTTACAAAATTCACGTTAATAATATTGAGGGAATACAAAAAAAAATTCTGCGTTTTATAAATTTTAAATTAAGTATCCCACTAGAAGACTTAAAATATAATCTATTACTAAATATTCTAAAAATACATACACTAGAAGACAGACGTAAAATAAACGACTTAACATTTTTATTCAAAATACTTAACTCTAAATTCGACTGTTGCGAACTCCTACAACTCATAAACTTACGAATACCGACAGTAACCACGCGACAAAATACATTATTCTACTGCAGCATTCACAAGCGGAACTACATTGCCCACTCTCCTATACAACGATTTCACACTATGGGGAATCAGTACTTAGGTGATGTCGACATATTTAACATCAACTTGGCGAATTTTGTGGATGTTGTAAAAAACATATTCCAAAACTATTACTAAACATATGTGTATTTTTGTAAACTTATCAAATCGCTGTATTTTTTTTTTGCATTTTTGTGACTTGTGTGCATTTTTTATCTAATTTTATTTTTGTTATTTCATTATCTATTGATAAATCATCTGTCATCATTGTACTACCAAACATGTAAAAGCCCTCTGGGCGTTGAATAAATAAATAAATAAATAAATAAATTAGAAAAATAGAGAGAAATAGTATATTATTATTCTTTTCATAAGTGTCAAGTTTAATTTGTAAAAATCCATGTTAATTTGAAGATTTTCTTTTATTTATTCAAAAATAGTATTATATAATTGACAACAAAATAAATGCAAAAAAACTAATTTTATTTATGAACAAGTTGAGCCGTGTAATTATAATTAAATTTGACAGCTGTTTCACCTTCCGAAGGCGTTATCCAAGAGTTTGAATTATTGGTTAAAAAAGACAATTATTCTGATTTCAAACACTGGTTTTACTTTAATTATGAATCGAATATATTTATTTTAATTTTTTAAACTTAATGAGTAAAATCTCAAATTATAATATTTAAGTAAATGAAGACAATATTAGCGAAACTCAATCGAAAATCTGGAGACAGAAAAAGATATTGGCTAAGATTTGCGATTGTGTTTCGCTAATATTGTCTTCATTTAATTAAATATTATAATTTGAGATTTTACTCATAAAGTTTAAAAAATTAAAATAAATATTTATCGTAGACTTGCAGAAAAAGTCAATAGATGTCGCGTATTAAAAATAAAATGGATAAAAATTTATTCAGACACTATCTAGATTGCATTTAGTTTGAGTTGAATCTTGCAATCATATATAAAAGATAGCAGCCAATAATATGTGCGTTAAGAAAATGAAGATAATGTTGGTAGTTCTTAGTCGAAGTATGATACAGTTAAAAGTGACCGAATTTGATATGGGTTCCGTAGCTCAATCGGTAGAGTTCTTGCCATGTAAGCAAAGGATCCTGGGTTCGTGTCCCAGCGGAGCCAATATCTTTATCTGATTTTTCTGTCTCCAGATTTTCGATTGAGTTTCGCTAATATTGTCTTCATTTAATTAAATAATTGAATATATATTTATATAGTACGGAAAATATTTATATAATTTTTACCTTGCCGTTGTCCATGAATACGAGTAAACGTAGTAAAAAGTAAGATGGTCGACACAATTTCTATTAAATAACGCATTTTGGAAAAAAAAATTGCAACACTGAATTTATTTAATGACAATTATATTGAACCTCTCCAGTTCGGAGATGAAAACACACTGTTCTTCAAATGGTTTGATAATCTCATATTTATGGAGTTGATAACAGTTTTTTCACCAGGGTTGCCATTTCGCGGGAATTCCCCAAACTGTGGGGAAATTTTAAGTTTTTCAAGAATTTTTGTATTTTGCGGAGAACTTTTTTGTGGGAAAAAATATGGGGATTCTGGACGTTTTGTGATTATCCAACCATATTGAAAAATATGTTTATTCTACGGAAGATTTCTTAGTTTATTTTATGGCAGCACTGCATCATTTATTTATACACAAATAACAGTTGGGGATTCCTCAATATCGGGACACGAACTTCAAAAATGACGTATTGGAATCCGCAACTCCCAGTCTCTATCTAGCTGAAGCCGACTCCAGATACTAATATCTACAGCTTGTATGTCGGACGAAAATCTACAGCTCATATGTTGAACTAATATCTACGAACTTCAGAGTGTTGACTAATATCTACAGAGCTAAGGTCGGACGAATATCTATAATGGTCCCAGTGTTGACTAATATCTACAGAGCGTAGGTTGAACTAATATCTACAGAGCATAGGTTGGACTAATCAGCTAAATGTGTCCAATAGTCCGAAATTAGGGATTTTTACATACATACTTACATAAATTAAGTTTTTTAAACTGCATACGCAATATTACGTAATTCCAATATGCTATACATAATTGCAAATCCAACCTCTGTCAGTGCTGTAGATATTCGTCAACTCTTTGGTTCTTATAGATATTAGTCAACAGTTTGAGCTGTAGATATTCGTCAACACTTTGGTTCTCGTAGAGGTTAGTTCGATTTTTTCAGTTTTTGGCATTCCTGTAGATATTAGTAGACGCCTCCGCTGAAGCCTAACTAAACATGACGTATTGGAATCCGCAACTCCCCGTCCCTATCTAACTGAAGCCTAACTAAACATGACGTATTGGAATCCGCAACTCCCACTCCCTATCTAACTGGAGTATAACTAAACATGACGTATTGGAATCCGCAACTCCCAGTCCCTATCTAACCGAAGTCTAACTAAACATGACGTATTGGAATCCGCAACTCCCAGACCCTGTCTAACCAAAGTCTAACTAATGACGTATTGGAATCCGAAACTCTCAGTCCCTGTCTAATGTAGGTATTACACCATCTCTTTTTTCAGCCCGATTCCACTTACAGACCAAAGCTAACATTTTTCGCTTTACATCTCTGTTTTCATATTTACGATTTCATTGTGCTTAAAAGTTTGAAAAGAGAAAATAGAAATCGCCTTTTTACATATACTGTGGAAGAACTGATTACTCGAGAAGAGATTAAGAAAGAATATGGAAGTTTAATGCTAACTAAAAAAAATGGCATGTAGTTATTAAAAGTAGGTAACTATTTTACACAACCTGTATGCTGTAGTTATTAAAAGTAGGTAACTATTTTACACAACCTGTATGCTGTAGTTATTAAAAGTAGGTAACTATTTTACACAACCTGTATGCTGCTTATCTCGATTATTGTTCTAATTTGTCATTTCAGGATCCTTTAAATATGTTGTTAATAATCTTATAATCATGTAAATTGCTTATTAAGTAAGTTAACTTCTTTTCTTTGTTTGATTTTGGAGAGTTATGCCGTGTTGAGCTACCTCCTTCTTTAGCCAACGTTTCGGACAGCGTTGCAGTGTCCATCATCAGGGCAGATCCGGTAGTAAACTTCTTGTTTGAAATTATTGGTCTCAATTTCAGTGAACAAAATAAAAATATAAAATTAGTTAATATGACTTTTCATCACTAAAATACTATTTTATTTTCTCTGAATTTTTTGTCTCGTTTAAATGACTTGACTTTTTCGGTTATTTTTTTTTCTCCAAGCTATGTAGTTTATCGGTTATTGAGTTGTAACCAATTTTTAATCATAGACAATATTTTTTTTTTAAATTAACTCTGCACAGGAGGCCTTGAGGAAAATAATTTCCCTCGGGGCCTATGTCATCTGGGATGCTGTGCGGAAGGTCTTTTTGAGGAGGGGAAGGAATGAACATTGATCTTGAAGAGACCCATGTTTTAGGAAGGAGGAAACACAGAGGACAGCAAATCATTCCACAGCCGAGCTTTTGAACACGAGAACGAGTCGAAGAAGCGACCTGTTCTCATGTGACAAATGTCAACCGTGAACAAATGTTGGGAACGCGTTTGGCGTGTTTCCTGACTATGCACCAGCGCCGAAGGGATCAATGACGCTAATTCCTCGGAGCATTTTCCATTGTAATACCGGTATAAAAAGGATAGCATTCCCACCCAACGCCTATGCTCTAAGGATTGCAATCTGTCTGTTCGGAGAACTATCAAACGGACCGCCCATTTCTGCACAGAGTGGAGGGTATTTTTCAGGTGTTTTGGAGCTCCAGACCAGAGGTGGCTGCCAAATTCAACCGTGGAGCGCACTTGTGATTTATACAGGGTTAGCAGTTGTGTACTATTAAAGTATCTGCGGGCCCTGCCACAGTACGCCCAGTTTTTGAGAGGCCAACTTTACTCTGGCTTCGATGGAGCCCCCATATCTGAGCTGGTCAGTTAGGGTTACACCAAGCGTATCAATGGAGGGCCTGTTCGGAAGATTGCTTCCGTTAAAGGAGATTAGATTTTTATTTCGATCCATTTTAGACGTAATCAGACATGAGTGGGTCCTCGAAACATTAAATTCAACGAGATTATTTTTACCCCAAGAGAAAACACTCTCGAGGTAACCGTCCATTCTTTGCTTCAAAGTCCTCCGAGCCGTTGTAGTTTGTGAGCCTTTTGGGGGCTTGTCAAAGAAAAATTTATCGTGGACTGTACTGTCATCCGCGTAATCGTTGATGTGCAACAAAAACAATAATGTGCGTATATAAAATGTTTTTATCCCGATAATGTTCAATTCAATTCAATCTACGTCTTTATAAAGTACCTAACCTATATCTTTATATAGTACCCAGCCTACCGCTTTACAAACCTATGTCTTTATAAAGTACCTAACCTATGTCTTTATATAGTACCCAACTGACAGCTTTACAAACCTACGTCTTTATAAAGTACCTAACATATGACTTTATAAAGTACCCAGCGTACCGCTTTACAAACCTACGTCTTTACAAAGTGCCTAACCTATGTTTTTATAAAGTAACTAACCAACCTACTAATGAAGTTTCAAATCAACCAATAGTAATAGTGATGTACCTGAAGCATCTTTTTTTCTGTAATGTATAATAATAATAGCTCAGTTTTGTCTTATTTCACTTCAAGTGCGCTAAATATATTTAGGAATCACCTAACCTATATATTTATGAAAGAGGTACATAACTTACCTTCATTGTACCTAATCTTCCAAATTATGAAGCACCTAAACTACTAATTTATGTTGTATCTAACCTATCACTTTATGAAGCATCTAACCTAATCTAATATGAAGTCGCTTACCTACCTATTTATGAATTATCTACTCCACCTATTTTTGAAGTACTTACCCTTGCCATTTGTATTCGGAAATCCTATTATTATATTATTATTATTTCGACCTATTTATGTACGAGCCGGATTTTTTAATAATCACATTTGACAAGTATTCTTTCAACGAAAATCATGTTTATAAATTCTACTCCAAAGTTGATTGATTGATACTGCGTTAGAGTCCCCAAATAATAGTTACACATGCAACAATCAATTTCTCAGAATTTTACAGCATTATGTAACTCAAATGTAAAACTTCACTCGATGCACGATGAATCTGCAACTCGTTATTTAATTTATCGTTGTATTCTGAACACAAAACCAGTTTTTATATATAGTTCATGTATTGTACGGTGAATTAAAACTACACTCAGAACATTAAAATGGTTTTTCTTTGATTCTGGCATTAAATAAGTTTTCCTTCGAAATGTGTCAGCAGATGAATCCAACTGGAATTTTACAATCTGTACTGTTTTAAATTAAATCTGTACCTGGCAAATTTAAACTACACTCAGAACATGAAAGTGGTTTTACTTTGATTCTTGCAGCACATACATAGTCTGCAAATAAAATATTATAACTTAACTTCAAATAAGAGTATGTTTTCCTTTAAAATGTGTCAACAGATGAATCCACAACTGGAAATTTACATTCTCAACACTTTTAATTTGCCGCATACAGACTTGTATGCGGCGAATTATGATAATGGTTTGTCTTTGATTCTGGCAGCACGTACAGGATACAGAGTCTGCAACTAGAATTTTATAACTGTACTTCGAATAAGATAATATTTTCCTTTGAATTGTGTCAGCAGATGAATCCTCAAATGGAATTTTACACTCTGAAAACTGGTTTAACCCTTCGAATAATAAGAAAAAATATCTATAAACTTTTACCTGTCAATGTTTGCGCACAACATTTTAGGTTCTTCCCATGCATTTTAAATGTTACTTTTTATTGTTTTTTTTTATCCTTCTACAAAAAACAAAATTTTTCTAAAATCAAGATGAAGTAATTTTTCCGACGTGCTTATTAGAATATTGTTGTTTCTAAATATAAAAATTTTGAAAGTGGAAATGTGGATTGGCTCAAAAATACACGCCTGCGAATATTTGAATTAAAGTACCTAAAATAGAATAAACTTAATATTTTAAATACAGATTCCTTTTCTTAAAAAAATCTTATAAAACTGTATCTTAACTTTTTTCGCGATCACAAATTTATTTTAAAATTAAATGTGTGAAACAATTTTCGTCTCCTGTGATTAGACGGGTTAAATTAAATCTGTATTTGGCGAATTAAAACTACACTCAGAATATGAAAATGGTTTCTCTTTGATTCTGGCAGCACATACGTAGTCTGCAACTAGAATTTTATAGCTGCACTACGAATAAAATAATGGTCTCTTTCGAAATATATCAGCAGATGAATACACAACTGAAATTCATTCGTTAATACATTCTGAAAAAAATTCTGGTTTTAATTAAGAGTGAATATGTTTGCGTGTTATCAGCTTTAATTACTATTACTCTCATCTCAAGGTTTTCCTACGATTTGGAAATTTGCAGCTTTAAAAAAGCCATAAGACCCCCCTTAAGCGTGCCAAAGTAAACCTAAAGTTTAAATATTTATTTCGTAAGCTACCTGATACAAACTCCAAAGGTGATTATGGATCCACCATTTTCAGCTATTTAACTTATTTTGTCACATTAAATTTTGAACATTGTATGTACGTAAATAGCGTACATCAATTAAATACAAAAACGTGATCTTGATTTCTAAAAATTTCAGATTGATTAAAAAATGAACGGGCATCTCTGGGCTTCCATTCGAACATTTTTAAAACCAGTAGCTATCTTTATTAACGAATCATTCTTAAATTTCTGTCCATTTTTTTAAATTTTAAAGTAAATAACCCCTCTACCCTCGGACATATTTTACCAGAAGATCAAATAATTTTCCGCTCCACAATAAAATCCTTATAAATTAAACATTTCTGTAAGTATCCAAAAATGAAAATGTGGTTTTGGAAGATGATAAAATGCGCCCTTAAATGCTATTATTATAAACACACAAACAATTTTAAAAACTTTAATTTTTTTAATACAAACATTAAACAGTTTTAAAAATTGCTCATCTCAGGTTTTTCTACTAAAAATTACTGAAACGAAAAGAAAACTTTGGAACACATACATATTTTATTAGACAAACGTATTATCAGTCATCTCACTTTTATGTCGTTTCATGTAAATTAAAAAAAAATAATAATAATAAAAAATTAGTAAAGTCTAATATTTTTTCTCAAATTGCATTCGGAAACTTTGGTTTCGTACATGAGAACATTTTAATTCTTCAATGGTCAACTTTTAGATTTGAACATAAAGCGTAGTGTTTTCTCTTTCTAACTTCTTTAAGATTATATTTTTCACATGGCAGTAAGGGAATATCATGTGGACATGAAATTGATGTGGAAAAATTCCGAAAGTAAGCAAAAAACGCATTGGAAAAAAAACTCGACCGGACCAGACACTCCCCCCTTATGCAACTCGTAATAAATAACAAAAAATAAATAGTCACAAATCGCATTTAATAGTATTTTCCTTAGAATGGTTTCATTTTTTTTATTTTAAGACTGGAGATAAGACAGACGTCAAAAACTACAGACCGGTAGCCGAATTATCAGTGCTGCCCAAAATTTTTGAAAAATTGATTTGTGACAAATTAAGTCACCAGCTTGCGCCATTCATTGGTGAAAATCATCACGGTTTCCTTCCAAAGAAATCAACAATCACAAATCTGCTTAATTTTTCGTGGTTGGTAGCGACCAGTTTAGACTCGAGGCACCAAACAGATGTCTTTACACCGACTTTGCCAAAGCATTTGACCGTGTTAACCGTGATATACTTTTGAGCAAAATGTTTAAAATAGGCTTTGTTCACGCCTTTATTGTTACATGTGGTTCTTTCTAAAATACCCATTGTATGCCCTCTGCCATAATTAGTTCAGTTGAATTCACCTCGCCGCGAAGGACTCATGTCCTAAAAACCGCACCGGTTTTCCAGTTGTAATAATCAAACCGCAAACAGAACTTTAAATCTCGCAGCTATTCGCAAGTACCATCGCCACGCATCATCCATTCTCGCTTATTATTTCGCGATCAAACGTTCATTCCCAATCGCCATTCCCTTCCAAAATCTCTCCCAAACTAACATACCTACTTTTCCAGTGAACACTGAACGAAGAGGGAAGCAGTCTGGGTAAGTGCGATTAAAATATAATAAAATATGTAAATAAGAACCGCATACAGTCCACAACATACCGCAGCATTTGATCCCTCGATCCTGAGAGGGATCATTTGCTACCCGCCGCAACAGGCTTCGATCTACCAACACTGAACTTTTTCTCATCGTATATAAAAAATCCAGAAGCGAATTTGTTTCGATAAATGAACATAATTCAAAAAAATTCCAAGCGCAATCTGGAATTCCACACCTAACCTCGGACCAATGTTGTTTCTAATACTTATAGAAGATATCCAAAACTGTATTAGGAATGGCAAATGTCTACTATTTGCTGACGATCTTAAAATTATGATGGAAATAAGCTGCCAACAAGATTGCTTCAAAATGGAAACTGATCTGGATGCACTAACTAAATGGTCGTTGGCAAACAAATTAGATTTTAACACAAAGAATTGTGTCACAATGTCCTTCACTCGTCGTAAAAACATTATAGTTTACTATTATAAAATAAAGGGCGAAACGTTATCACTAGGGCCCGGATTAAAATGTAAATTCATATTTTTAATTTACACGATTTTCGATCACGTATGTGTTCTCTACCTAGATTATCATATATATAAATTGTGAAAAACTAATTTTTATTTTCTATATTTTTCCATAATTCATGCTTAAGTACATATTTTACAACAAATATCACAATCGTCCATATTTGCGATTTTTATATCATAAAACATGAGTTAGTTCAGAAAAAATGATATAATTTTACGTGTTTGCATTCTCGCCACCACACGGCCGCGCGTGTTTCATTTCTCTCGTGTATTATTCGTCGTTCTTGCTTGCTGTTGCTTGCGCGTCTTTTTATTTTTACGTACTCAAGTCACCTACTGCTACTGTCTAGGTACCTATCAGTTTAATTACTTGATACGCAAAGGTTTGCGTATCAAGTAAAGTATATTTTAGACAAAAATAAATTATTTGACACCCTAAAAACAATTAATAAAGTCAGATGAGGGTACCGCAGACGTGCCTTACACAATTTCGGAACTAGGCGTCTTTAAGTACGCTCCCATTACATCATGTGACGTGGAAAGATCTTTCAGTCAATATAAGGCGATATTTAGACCAAATCGACAAAGTTTTAATTTCGATAATTTAAAAAAGCATGTGATTGTGTACTGTGATCAATTTAATAAGACAGATTTAGAGGAAGATTAATAAAACTTTTTTTTTTATTTGAATTACCTCAACATTTCGCTATCTTTTTATAATTTTTTTAATGTAACTGTTACTGCATAGTAATTTTACACAATAAACATAGTTTAATAATGAAATATATTCTTATTTAATACTCCATATTTTTTCCATATTTTACAATTTTTAACACATATTTATCCGAGCCCTAGTTATCACGTGTAAATTCTGCGAAGGATCTCGGTGTCATCTTTGATCCCGAACTGACATTCTCTTGCCATATATCGCAGCTCACTCAGTCTTGCTACAAACTTCTTGGATTCATCATCAGGACTTGTAAGCAATTTGATAACCAAGAAGCTATGCTAGCGTTATTCGATGGCATACTGAGAAGCAACCTGGAGTACGCGAGCGATGTTTGAGCACCGTTCCACCAGAAGTACATTGATGTGTTAGAGCAAATCCAGAAGAAATTCCTCAGGTATGTTTATATGCGGGAGCACGGAACCTATCCAAGGTTCATGCACCATATTGACTTTCTTGAGGAAAATGATTCTGTGAGTCTAGAAACTAGACGGAAAGCAAGCCTTGCTATTCTGTCTTTCAAAATTTGGAACAATTTCATCGATAGCCCATTTCTCTTGGGACGCTATGATTTATATGTACCAGACCACTACAGCCGAAGTCGACATCATGACTTATTTAAAGTACCGAACGGCAGAACAGACGTCTTGGCAAAGCATAGCATGAAGAGGTGAGTGGTGCTGTTAAATGAAATTGCAAACCATTTGGATGTAAATGACTGTTCTTTATATGCCTTAAAAACATTATTGAAGAGTCACTTGTCTAAATGCTGATAGGGTGACTAAATTGTACTGTAATTGGAAATATTCTGTAGTACAATAATAATAAAATAAAATAAAATAAAAATATCCGCGATCTGTGCGACCTCTGGGCCCGAGATAAGGAGTTTCAAGTCACACTGAAATAAAGCCCGATAAATACTTTTATCTTGATGAACAGGAAAAATATTATTTTTTTGTAACTGCTTTCTTTATCAGCAGTGTGTCGCACACAAGTTAAAGGGAAAAAGCAAGACCATGTTTATTAACACATTTATCTCTGACTAATTAAACGATATCGGTAATTGAGGAAAATTGAATTATTTTTTCCTCAAGAGCCATTAATAAATTATTCGTGATGTGTTTGCACTCTTTACGGATATACAGTGGCACGCAATCCAAAAATACTAAAAAGCCGCACATACCCATAATAGGATGGTGACCCGACAATTGATCCGGAATTTGATATCTTAAAAGATTATTTATTCAAGTAAGTATGCAAAGAGGATATACGACCGTACAACTAAAGTCGATATTTATTTATTTACTATAGATAGATACAAAAGAAAGTACAAATTACATATTAGGAAGCCTTGCCTGTCCAACTAGAAAAGTTTCCCGTTCCAGGACAGACAAATTGACAGGTTTAGTTCATATTATACATTTTTTTTTTTTTTTACATTAACTCCACGCAGGAGGCCCTGAGGAAAATAATTTCCCTCAGGGTCTATGTCATCTGGGATGCTGTGTGGAGGGTCTTTTTGAGGAGAGGAAGGAATGAACATTGGTCTTGAAGAGACCCATGTTGTAGGAAGGAGGAAACACAGAGGCCGGCAAATCATTCCACAGCCGAGCTGTTGAACACAAGAACGAGTCGAAGAAACGACCCGTTCTCATGTGACATATGTCAACTGTGTACAAATGTTGGGCACGCGTTTGGCGTGTTTCCCGACTATGCACCGGTGCCGAAGGGATCAATGATACTAGTTCCTCGGAGCATCTTCCATTGTAATACCGGTAGAACAAGGATAACATTCCCACCCGACGCCTGTGCTCTAAAGATTGCAATCCGTCTGTTAAGATGGGAGAATCTATCAAACGGACCGCCCGTTTCTGCACAGAGTCGAGGGTATTTTTCAGGTATTTTGGAGCTCCAGACCAGAGGTGGCTGCCAAATTCAACCGTGGGGCGCACTTGCGACAGGGTTAGCAGTTGTGTACTATTAAAGTATCTGCGGGCCCTGTACAGTACGCCCAGTTTTTGGGAGGCTAATTTTACTCTGGCTTCGATGGAGCCCCCGTACCTGAGCTGGTCACTTAGGGTTACACCAAGCATATAAATGGAGGGCCTGTTCGGAAGATTGCTTCCGTTGAAAGAGACTAGATTTTCATTTCGATCCCTTTTAGACGTAATCAGACAAGATTGGGTCTTTGAAACATTAAATTCAACGAGATTATTTTTACCCCAAGAGAAAACACTCTCGAGGTAACCGTCCATTCTTTGCTTCAAAGCCTTACGAGCTGTTGGAGTTTGTGAGCCCTTTGGGGGCTTGTCAAACAAAAAAGCTATCATGAACTGTACTGTCATCCGCGTAACAATGAATTGGTGCACATGACAAAAGGTCGTTGATGTGCAACAAAAACAAAGTCGGAGACAGAACCGAACCCTGCGGGACGCCAGCATTTATCGAGTGTGAGGAAGAGGTGAAACCATCGACTACCGTCTGAATCGACCTCTCCCTCAAGAAGTCGGCAATCCACGTACACAAGGATGCGGGAAGTCCGTAAGAATGCAGTTTGTTGACAAGTCCTCGGTGCCAAACCCGGTCAAAGGCCTTGGAGATGTCCAGTGCAACCGTTTGGGTCTCACTGAAACGTTCTTAATTATATAACAAAAAAAAATAGAAAAAGAACTTGGTAGCATATCGGATTTGCCGAATTAGCCTGGTAACATATAACAAGTTGGAGGAATTACAATAAGATTTACAATATAAAGAGATGAAATTATTTTATTTTGGGGAACGTACCCATCCTACATGACCAACTTTTTGCAATTTTTAACCCCCCCACCCCCTACCTTTACCTACCTTTTTTTATTTCATAAAATGAATTATACTATTTTTCCAAAGGAATGTCACTATCTCCATAACAAAAACATTTGTTTTTAAAACTTTCTTCAGATAGTTAAATATGACGAGTTCACATTTGAAAAATAATCTTTATTGATCCAATAAAACGGCCACCACTTTCAACCGGAAAGAGAACATGCAAATATATTTACAGACGACAGACGAAATGCAGTTGATTATTAGTAAGTTATTTGGATGTGCTCGACTTTGAACTGTAGATACTAGGCGTGAGCGTTATTTAACGAGACTAGTTACAATAACTAGTTACGCGGCATGTAACGGAAATAACTAGTCTCGCTAAAATCACAAGTAGTTATTTTTGTAAATGCGTTATTTCCGTTATTTCTGTGTTGGGTGTGATGTGAGTAATTGAGTACAGAGTAGTTTCGCCGCGTTTCGCGTTTCGCATAGTTGCGTTTGCCGGCCGGCCGAGCGTGCGAGATTTTGAATCGAACATTTTCGAGTAAGCGGGAGTGGGTTCCGTTTCTGGGAAACGAGCCACCATTTTTTGAATTTAAAGTAAAATAATTTAGTTTGTTTTAGTTCGTCGTTGTACTTGTGTATAATTTTGAGTACTTTCGGTAAATTTTCGATCTTACTGTCAACGCTTATTACGAATAATTTAAAAAAAAACACCTTTAGATTCACTTTAATTACTATAAAAGGAAACTTTTTGCATTTGGGGTGGCGAAAAATAATGCATTTAAAATTATAGTAAACACTAATTAATCATAAAAAAACATTTAATGCAGTCAGTCCTAAGCCTGAATAAAGTATGAAGGGAAGTTAATTTCATGTACGTTGATTTCACTGTATAGCTACAAACACTTAGATAGTGCTTAAATTTATTTTCGTTTCGTGTGTAACTTTATAGTTGTTGGAGGTATACAGTTTCGTGTGCAACTGAAACTAAGAAAATAACTAGTTACAAAAATAACCTGTTTCGAAACAGATTATGCCGACCAAGAAACTGGTTTCGTTACGTTTCTTGAAAACGGCGTAACGACCCACGTCTAGTAGATACAATATAATCGCTGAAAGGACCCAATCAGCCACTCCTTCAAGAACTTTCTACACTTTATCGAACCTTATGAAGCTTCTAAACTCATCAACGTACCGCTCCAATCCTCCCAGAACTTTCTACAGCTTTATCGAACCTTCTAGAACTTTTCGGAACCAAAGCGGGGCGGAGACATGCGTATCCACGGGTTGATCTTATCTAGGATCGAGTTCGAGTACAGATAGAAATTTTTCGTGAATCGTGGCACACAGAACACGGGGGGGTGGCTCCGTATGATTTGCTTGGCGCAGAGCACTGTTTTTACGAGAAACTAGAGAAAAACTCAACCATTTTTCCCATTTCATCCTGTCCTCTTAAAAACAGTGCGCCGCGTCCCACCCGATGGAGTTAAATTAATTTAAAGAAATCATTACCGCTCAGAAAGCGACGATTCCCTAACCGTCTGAGAAAACTCAGACAGTGAACGATCATCGAGGGCCAAGAGTCGAAGAGTCTTCCGCAAGCTAGCCCGAGACCTGCCCTGCCTCACGCTCACGTTGCGAGGGAGGAAGTACTACAGAAATGATCCTGTGAAGTACAGTCCTACCGAAACAACGGGGGCCAGACTATTTGTGGACATGTCGTAGGCGTCCGTAAGCGAACTGCAAACTCAAGTCACGCCATCTGTGCTCAGCATTTTCAACTGATCATTGCACGACCGATTATCAGTAAGTACAAGTACCTAAACATCACGCAATTATCTCTTATGATCATTTCAGACCTCAGACTCAGACCGCGCAATGAGATTGACTCGCTAGTTAGAGTGGAATACGCTGAATCTTGGTGTGCCAGCACTAATCTTCGATGGTTTTCTAATTCCAAAAAGTATTTACATATATTTTAAATTCGGCCTTTTAGTGGCCAGACAATTCAGACGACGCGACGTGGAATCTTATAAAATCTTATAAAATCTTATAAAATCCAAAAAAAATAAACGTTTTTATTTTTACAAAATCAACATCCAATCTTCAAACCACACCAAAATTAACAGGTCAAAGAAAACTACATCTAGCGACTGCGAAGAAGAAACCATAATTATTAATATGATGACCAAATGTATAGCAAAAGGTGTACCGCGGTGTACCGGAATACGACGACAAAAATATGGATAAAATCATCCTTCACTAACTAACTAACATAACACCGTTTCCCCGCAGGGGTAGGCCGAGAAGACGGACCGCCAAACAACTCGGTCTTGGCACACACTCCTTGCCTCGTTCACATTCATACATCGTCTCACACATGCTCTTCTATTATTCTGACTCTTGACGCCCAAATCAAGTATCTGATTCTCTTAGTCGTGCCATTTTTATTATAATTTTTTTTATATTAGCTCCTCACAGGAGACCATGAGAAAAATAATTTCCCTCCGGACCTATATCATCTTAGGGAATGCTGTGAGGAGGGTCTTTTTAAGGGAGAGAAGGATAGGAAGTTCAGAGAAGGAAAAAGGTATTAGGTGTGGCTATGAACCAGAGGTTAAGTGTAATCCAGGAGTGACAGACGTATGAGTGCATCCCTGGGGATGGGTCGAGAGAGTCCGGCTGGAGAGGTCCTCTCTCCGCCACGCAACGGGTGGGCAGGCGCATCCGCCGCCAAGACCTGGACAAACCTCACCCCATGAGTTCGGGCACCCCAGCATAGTGAACCACTTAGGGTGACCTATGGCAGAGGTGTTGGTTCCAATAAATGGTTCCCGGGGCGGAGGTATCCACACGCCTCGCAAATTGAAATGTCACTCGTCTTCCTCGGGCGCCCCCGACTGCTTCGTCTCCTTTCGTCGTTCATTCGCTCTACATGCTAAAACCATCTGAGCGTTCCTTTCGTAAGCTCACTTTGCACCCATCAAACAAAAAACTACTTTAACGCGTGTGGATATAATACACAGAATGGATTGGATTGATGGATTTACAAGTAGATTGTTTACACAAGTGATATATTTTTGACAATTTGTATATCTATTGATTATATTTAATACTAATTTAAATTTTTAAAATGAATAAAGAAAATAATATGGACATTTCACCAACGTGTTTAGCTCTATAGACGATAATATGAATTGTGTGATTGTATAATTGAATCATTAATACGAAAAGAATTTGTATCACGGCCATTTGTGGAAAAAAAAGGTATTCTGGATACTGAAAAAACCGAATCCCATTTTGAACATATTATCAAGAAATAAATCGTTTCTAAGATATATTCAAATTTCAGTTTATACACAAATTCGTTGGGTTTATGTTGTACAGCATTCTCCAAATTGTTGGAGGCGTCTACTAATATCTACAGGAATTCCAAAAACTGAAAGAATCGAATTGATATCTATGAGAACCTATAGCTCAAACTGTTGACTAATATCTATGAGAACCAAAGTGTTGACGAATATCTACAGCTCAAACTGCTGACTAATATCTATGGGAACCAAAGTGTCTATAGCACTAGCAGAGGTTGGATTTGCAATATAGCGTATTAGAATAACGTAATATTGCGTATGCAGTTTAAAAAACTTAATTTATGTAAGTATGTATGTAAAAATCCCTAATATCGGACTATTGGACACATTTAGCTGATTAGTCCAACCTACGCTCTGTAGATATTAGTCAACACTGGGACCGTCATATATATTCGTCCGACCTTAGCTCTGTAGATATTAATCAACACTCTGAAGTTCGTATATATTAGTTCAACATATGAGCTGTAGATATTCGTCCGACGTACAGGCTGTAGATATTAGTATCTGGAGTCAAATTGTTTTCCTGGCCGTGTCTTATATTTCATTTAACTAGATGATCTGGCCACGCGTTGCTGTGGCTAACGAAACACAGCGCCATCTACTGGATGGTTACCGAACCTTTATAACCACCGGAATCTGTTAATTTGCATACAAATCAAATCCACACCGCCCGCACCCACCCGCTTGCTATCCTGCTTGCCAGCCCGCTCCTTCACCACACGCAGACATTCTTCTTTATATATTATATATTTCAACCAATTTACACAAAACCTTGACAAATTATATACCTAAACCTTCCTCATGCGGGGGAAGGTTCCTAAGGGAAATACCTAAACCTTCCTCATGAATCACTCTGTCTGTTGGTGAAAACCGGATGAAAATCAGTTCCGTCGTTTTTGAGTTTATCACCAACAGAGACTTATAATAAGTAGAGAAGATATGAAGAGATATGAATTATATAAATTCAAAATATAAATTTAAAACATATGAATTCCGAAAATTGTAATAGCTTTTTTCCCGCGACTTCGCTCGCATGGTGTAAGGGGGGTTCCCACTCCGCCTCCTCCACCTCCCCCCCTTCCCCCCTCGTGAATGTCTTGCGCATGTGTGGATGAAAGTTCGATGAGGCGGATCTGTCATTCAACAACATAAATAATTTCGTTCTGTTTGAAATACGAAAGACGGTTAAATTTGTTCATACAAAAATACAAAAATCGCTATTAAAAAATGGGAGGGTGGGGGTAGGAGGATTAAAATCATGGATTATAGGTATTTATGATGCCAAATACAAGAAAAATACAAATAAAAAATTGTCAAAAAAATTGATTTTTTTTTTCTGGATAGGGATACCCTAATCATCTAGCTGTATGAAATATAATGTAAAACCTATTCTCATACCTACCAAATACACATACAAAATTTCATAAAAATCGGTAAAGCCGTTTCGAAGGAGTGTGACCACAAACACCGTGACACGAGATTTTTACACATAAGAAGTAGGTAAATATTTAATGAAGGTCTCTGTGTATGCAATAAACTTAAAGAAAAGTATTATGTTTTTAATATTATTATATAATATATATAACACAGTTTTCACTTTTAAAATTGTTTTCAATATCCTTCTTTATCTTTCATCCCCTCCTTTTCCTTCCGCCACACAATCCCCTAAAAGAGTATATGAAAAGCGGCCCTTATACATGATTTGGGGTAATTCATCAAGATTAGCACACCCTTTCAACTTTTTCAACCCTCAAGGCCACGATGCCCCTAATGATCTACTTTCTTCTCATACCTATTTTTATTAGACCTTGACCAACTTCTGGTATTTATTTTTATACGCCTTATTTTTATAGAACACAATTTCGTCACGTCATAATTTGATGAAACTATTCAAAGGCAATTATAAAATTCATAGGTATAACTTTTGAGGGTAAAACACACATGTGCAATGTTTAATCATTGAAGATAAATAAATATAAGCGCAACGGAACAAGACACAGAAAATAAAAAGATAATGGTCGCAAACTGGGGATTCAACTCAGGACCCCTGGTCTTACCGATACAACACTCTTAGTCCAAAAAAACACCAGTTGGCAACTCAATCGCTATCCACAGAAAAGCAAATTGCGAATTTCATTGGCGGTCCGTACACAGGCAAGTTGGGTAATTTGTAAATGTCAAGGGCTAAGCCGTTGTCAAACGCGACTAGCAATGCTAGTCGCGTTTCAGTTGCCAGGTTGACAGGTTGCCGTGGTTACGCCTAAGGACCTGACTAGTTTTGGAGTAATTTGCGATATGCCAGAGCTGGAAAAGATCGATTTTGTTCAGGAGGTTGATAAATTATATTTTTGTTGATGCAAGCTGATATATGTAATTTCTGAAATCGTAAAGTTGAGTTGCGACGTGAATTGAGTTGCCAACCAGTTTTCGGTTTTTCGATGAGCGAAAGCCCTAAGACTGAGCTATTGAGACCGGATTATTCTCCTTCATTTTTAAATTCATCTACTTAAATTTCGATTTTGTTTTCTTTAATGAATGAATGGATGAAATGGAATCTTAGAAGTCGAAATTAACTACCCGATATCCGATTGAGCTGAAACTTGGCAGATAGACTCGCTGTCGATGATAATGCATTCTGTCAACTTTTGGTGGCACTTATTGAATTTTAATTTTAAAGTTTACAGCAGTCAACACATGAAATAAATGTCGGTACTATCCAAGTAGGATTTGGCTAAGGTGTTAGCGGTTTTGAGTCCAGTTCCTGGAGGGGATATTCAATTCACTCAAACCAAAAAATAAAAAATTGAAATTGGCTACTAGCCCGCCCAAGAGATGGCGCAATTGTTTTATTTTTTTTATTTATTAATTAAAATTAAATTTAATAATCATTAGTTATTATCAAGTTCTGCAAGCATCTTAGTATGTATTTTTGTTACAGCTGTTTAGACTTACAATATCATTTTTAAAAATACAAATAGTTGTAACAAAAATACATATTAAGATGCTTGCAGAACTTGATAATAACTTATTATTATTAAATTTTATTTTAATTAAATGTAAAAACAAATTAAATGGAGTTCTACGAATTAAACACAAAAACAATTAATAGAAATTATTTTCTTATTACCTATTCGAAGGGACACAGTAAGTAGTCTCTTAAAAGTTTCTCAAAAACCCATTGGACTGCTCATTATGCCATCGCTAAAGTATTGGCAGAAAATTTTGATGGGATTGTGGCTGCAATTGAGAAATTATATGATCAACAAGAAAATTTAGACACCAGAGGTGCTGCTCAGAATCTTACGGCTCTTGTATGTGACTTCACATTTCTTTACTATCTTTTCTTTTGGAATATGTGTGGCGACGCATTATCTTTCGCCATCTGCAAAAAACGCTCGAGAAAAATCTTCCAATATTCCGGCAAACCTTGCAGCAGTTTGGGCAAGTACTGGCCTGATTTAGACGGAGTTTCTAGCCACGCGGGTACCGGATGAATTTGACAGCCGTAAATGTACAGGCGCTGGTAGAGGGCGAATCGAGATGAAGTTTCGATACGTTCGTCAGTTGGTTCTGGGGAGTTTCATGGTGTGGACAGCTGAACTTCAAGCCGCCAAAGGTCATGGCCAATACACGCGTGAGCGAATTAATATTTAATAATGAATCATCACGAGATATTTAGCTTAATTTTGGTATTTTATTATCCTTAGCATTTAATTTAAATCCTTATAAATATGTTCGGTTATCCGTACAGGCGCCCTTCAGGATTTACAAATATTATTCTTCCTTTTATTGAGACCCACATGTTCCGAGATAATAGTTTTCACATTAATTGACTTACCTATGGTAATCAACCACCCCTGGTAGATTTAAATCAATTTAATCATGCTCTACCCTTAATTGTTTGAAAGTATTTAAATAAATGTTGCATTTTTGTTACTGGTATAATCCGTCTTTTCTTACACTAATCTACCCACATGTCTGCACTTATTTCTATTTTGAATACAGAGAAATATTGAGAGTATTTGGATGGCGGTGATAAGTAAAGATAGAGATATAGGTAAATATTACGTTACAATCTGGGCCCAACGTTATAAAAGAACTTAATGTGGCGTCTCGGACATGTGCTCGTCTATTTTATTGTTCTTTCACTTGTATTATCTCGTGATGATTTGTTGTTCGTCATGTGTGTTGTGGTCAATGGCGGCTTGTTGAACACCTGCATAGACACGTGTCTCCCGGTAGTTTTTAAGTTTACAATTTTGCTTTGCAAAGGAACCAACTCACCGGCGTTTTTTTTGCGCTTTTCAAACGTCTCCAGTCATCTGGCGACATTTTATTTATAATTTTATCTTGAGATGCATGGGAAATATTTCCGAGTATTGGTGTAACATCTTGTGTTGTCGCATGTTCTAATAACTTTTTGTTTTATAATCCCTTTGTAGTTAGGTTATGGAATATACAATTGTCACAAGGAGTAAAGCAGATACAATCAACATGGCGAAACCTGGTGATAACTTAGCTGCATCGATTCCCGTTTCGTCCCCTTTGTCGGTTCCTGTTCACAAGTGGAACATTACGTTTGACGGCTCAGCTGGCGTACACGATTTTATAGAGAGAATCGAAGAGCTCGCACTAGCTCGAAATGTGAGTAAAGTTTCACTTTTTACATCTGCTGTTGAATTGTTTTCTGGTGATGCACTCTTATGGTACAGAGTAAATCGCTCCTCATTTGCATCATGGTCTGACATCGTCGTGGCTCTGAAAGAGGAATATGAGTTTCTGGATCACGAGAGGCGACTGTTGGCTCAACTGAGAGCTACCGTTCAAATGCAGAAGGAGAATTTAAACTCTTTTATTACTCGCATTCTCATTTTAAATAATCGTTTGTCATCGAAATTACCTGATGATGAATTATTGGAGATTTTACAATGTAATATGTTGCCTAGATATATTCAAAAGTTATCGCTATCGGTAATTCCGGATATCAGTACTCTGAAAAAACTTGGGAAAATGATTGAGTTAGCGGACAGCCGCTCCAGTGACAGGGTTCCTTCTACTACTGTTGCATCTAATAAACAAAATTTTGTCAGGAATAACAATTCACATAACAGGAACAATTATAGGAATAATAATAATTCAGGAAATGTCAATCCCAATTTTAGAAATAACCGTCGTTTTATGAACCATGATAATCTTAGCCCGTCTAATAACGTTTTCCAGGGGCGTGCATTGTTTCCGCTGCGGAAGACCAGGACTGAAGTCTCCAGATTGTGGCTGCCGCCGTTCAAAAAACTGAATACCCCGGAGTTCCAGACAGCGGGCGTTAAGACGTCGACGCTCGCCGAGGAGACGTCCGGGGAATGGGCTTCCTGGCTGGCTGTAGTAAGAGATTTTTATAAAAACTTAAATACTTCAAAGGAGATGGGAGCGGTAAACAGGGACAACCGTCCTCACATTTCTTTTCAAGTTTTAGGGTTAAATTTTTCTGGTCTTTTAGATTCGGGCTCTCACATTTCCATTTTAGGTAACAATTATCATAGGAAATTCTTAGATTTGGGTTTCAAGCTTTCCAAGCTTGACACTAAGTTTTCTTTAGTTTCGGCTACAGGTCATTCTGTTGTTTGTTCGTATAAAATTACGGTACCGATTCGTTTGGATAACACAGAGAGGGTTTTCAGTTTTGTGGTTATGCCTCAGATAAATGCTAACATTATTCTAGGCTGTGATTTTTGGAAAATCTTCAATATTTGTCCAAGAATATCAAAATTGATGGCTTCTAAGGAGTCGGTCAAAACACAGTGTAGAGCTGATGTAATAGGTTTAGAAAATGCAGAAAACTTATCCATTTCGCAACGCTCAGTCTTAAATAAAGTCATTCGGGAGTATGTTTCCTATTCGGGTAATCGGTTAGGTAGAACATCCTTAGAGAAGCATGTCATTGACACAGGTAATTGCTCTCCGATTAAGCAACGCATTTATCCGATTTCACCGCACCTACTTCCGCAGGTACACAAGGAATTAGACAGACTGTTAGCTTTGGGAGTGGTTGAACCCAGCAATAGCGCGTGGAATAATCCAATTGTTTTAGTACCAAAAAAGAATGGCACGTACCGGTTATGTCTTGATAGTAGACTTTTGAACGCAAACTCTAAACGCGACGCCTACGCGACACCGTTCATTTCTGACATCTTGAATAGCTTGGGGGGTGCTCGGTATTTAACAACACTAGACTTGAATGACGCTTTTTTTCAAATTCCTTTAGAAGAGAATTCAAAAGAAAAAACCGCATTTACAATCCCTAAAAGAGGCTTGTTTCACTTTGTGACCATGCCTTTTGGCCTCCACGGGGCGAGTTCCCGCATGATGAGGTTAATGGACAAGGTGCTAGGGCCACAATTTGATGGCAAAGTGTTCTGTTATCTGGATGACATTATTATAATAAGTTCTTCATTTGAAGAACATATAGAACTTCTAAGACAGGTGAAACAGAAATTACAAGCCGCAGGCCTTACTATAAATGTGGAAAAGTCTGTTTTCTGCAGGGACTCTTTAAAATATTTAGGTTTCATTGTAGACAGTAAAGGGCTTCGCACTGATCCCGAGAAAGTAAAAGCAATTGTGGATTTTCCCACCCCTACGTCTCAAAAGAGTCTACGTAGATTCATTGGGGTGCTATCGTGGTACAAAAGGTTTATCCATAACTTTTCAATTATTGCGTCTCCTTTACACAACTTAACAAAGAAGGAATTCGCGGGGAAAAAGTTTGCGTGGAATCAACAGGCGCAATCGGCTTTTGTTAAATTAAAGAATATCCTAGTTAACGCTCCGGTTCTCGCATGCCCTGACTTTAGTAAGCCTTTCACTATTAGTTGTGACGCATCGAGCGTAGGCCTCGGGGCAGTTTTAAGCCAATTTGATGAAAATCAAATAGAGCACCCGATTTCATTCATTTCAAGGTCGTTATCTGCACAAGAGAGGAATCACTCCACAACGGAGAGGGAGTTAAACGCTATGATTTTTGCTCTGGAAAAGTTTAGAGGTTACATTGAGGGTTCACCTATTCCGGTTAGAATAATTACAGATCACTATAGTCTCAAGTGGTTAACACAATTAAAGTCGCCCAGTGGACGACTCGCACGCTGGGCAGTAAGACTGCAGCAATTTAATTTTGAAATTATTCACCGAAAGGGTAAAGACAATGTCATTCCGGATGCGTTATCGCGTGATCCCCTACAAGTAAATGCATTAGCGCAAAAGTTTAGTACTTCCGACTCGTGGTACATCAGGCTTAGAGAGAAAATTTTAGCTAATCCGGACAAATATTCAGCTTGGAAAGTGGAAAATGATAGGATTTTTAAACACATCCAAAGCATGGACGCTCTTCACAGGTCATATGACTGGAAGGAAGTTATGCCAAAGGAGGTTAGAAAGAACATTATTTTAGAACACCACGTTCCTCCAGTGTGTGCTCACTTCGGGATTATGAAAACCTTGAATAGGATTAAACTTAAATATTATTGGCCTAAAATGTCAGCTGATGTCAAACGTTTCATTAGTAAATGTCAGATTTGCTTAGGGTATAAAAGCACCAATTTGTTACCGCCAGGGCTAATGGGAAATCCCAAGTTGGTGCAGCGTCCTTGGCAGATGATTGCCACAGATCTGCTGGGTCCGTATCCGAATTCTTACAAAAAAGGCTATACATACTTGTTAGTAGTTTCTGATTTTTTCTCCAAATTTACTAGGCTATTCCCTCTAAGGAAGGCAACGGGTAGCAATATCGCTAGTATTTTAGAAAATGAAATTTTCTACAAGTTTGGAGTGCCAGATACTATTGTGTTAGATAATGGTCCGCAGTACATATCTCGGGACATGAAGGCTTTGGTTAGCAAATTTCACATTCGGCACCTTTTCTACAACTGTAGATATCACCCTCAAAACAATCCTGTTGAGCGAGTTAATAAGGTTTTAGTCTCTGCCCTCGCTTCATATGTAGGCACTGACCACAGAATGTGGGCAAATTATTTACCTGAGATAGAATTAGCGATCAACACTGCTGTGCACGAAGTCACTGGTTACACTCCTTTCTTCCTCAATTTTGGCAGGGAAATTATCATTTCAGGGAAGGACTACATAGGAGCTGACTTCAACGCGGAGGAAATTAGATTTGCTGAACGGGATTCCTGGGCTGCAGGTTTGCAAGAGTTAAATGATATTTTTTCACAGGTGCGCACATCTTTGCGACAATCATATGAACGCAACAAACGTCAATATGATCTTCGTCGGAGGGAGGTTCAGTACGCGGAAGGCGACGTAGTGTGGCGGAGGTCTTTCGTTCTTTCAGATGCTTCTAAACACTTTTCAGCTAAACTGGCTCCAAAATTTATTAGAAGTAAAGTTGTGCGGAAAATTTCCCCTGTGGCATACCAGTTGGCTGACATGGATGGGAAGCTTTTAGGTATTTTCCACGCGAAGGACATTTTAAAGTCTGAGCATGCTGAGGAGTCAGCGGTTTAATTTATTTCCTTTCAGTAAGAAAATAGAATCTTTCCGTAATGGGATTTAATTCGGTCTAAAGTACCGATAGTTAGTAAAAATTTGCATGCATTTTGACCTTATGTTTGCAAAATACATTCAATGTGATGACATGACTTTGACATGAAACTTGTGTCCACACATTGAGTGCTATATGTTAATTGTTTTGTGGTTGTTTGTCCTTTGTATTTGTGATAGTTAGTGTAGCATATGAATATTGTAATTTGTATGAAAATTTTCCTTCAGAGCATGGGGGTAATTGGCCATTACGCTCATGCTTTGAACTGATAAAATTAGTGGGTTCCTTTCCCTGTAGGTAAACCTTGCTATTTGTATAATATGAATTGTGTTTATAATGATACTACATGGTTTTGGTACATGGTTGATAATTTATGGTTACATGTAGTAATTATTGACTTGAATGGTGTCGTGCATACGGTTTCTACCTTGGAAAATTCCACATGTATTTTCATGGTGATAATTATACATAATCAATAGCCTCAGAAGCTGACAATAATCTATTTGGGAGCTTTAGGAAGTTTCGCAGCATGGGAATTTTCCAAGTCAAGGAAATGGGTTTACTTTACTTAGATATGTTATAATAATGTTAGCTCGGGTGATGCATTCTTCAAAGAAATACAGATAAAACAGTATTCTTATTTTATAAGATTTAAATTTATTGATTATTTTACACAAATTATTAAAATAATTCTCCATAGAGAAACTTTACGGATAATTTGTGTTTATAGTCATACAATCTTACTTTGATACTTGCGCATAATCTCAGAAGTTCTCAGAAACTATCTATTTTGAGTTTTAGGAAGCTCCGTTGCATGTTTATTTCAAATAGTCAGGAACGAGTTCTGGAGACATACGATAATGTATAAATTTACTTCGGGTAACATAATTATTACCAATTAATAAATTAAAATAATAATAACAATTCATTTTTCATGAGTTTAATTAGATATGCATTTTAAATGGAAATTTAATTAGTATCTCTATAGAGTGAGTACATAATATTAGATGTTTAGTTTCACAGTTAATTTTTAACATTTCTTGCACAGTTCCTTTTTGACACGGCATGTGACTTTAAGTCGGTTCTAGAGCTCGGAACTCATTTGAAGGCACATGTTTGTCTTTTTTAAAATGGAACTGTATGACTGTTTTTAATTCTTAAATTTTCTTACATAATCTTGAAGTTTTATTCCGGGATCTCAACCATTTAATATTGACAGGATTATTCATCCTTCTCCGCTGTTCAACAGATGTCAGTGGTTGTTTCATTACCTTAACTTTAGGTTATTTTCTTTTGAGGGGTTGGTTTTCTACAATTTGAAATTTTTATTGATAGGTGTCAAGATTTTAGATGTTATTAAATTTTCAATGGTATTATAACAGTATTGTGGATAAATATTTCCATAAGTTTTGAGTGGAATGTGGGTTTAGAGTCAAGTTTCTTTTGTTTAAATCTTTTCAAGTTTAGGTCAAATTATTTTAGCTCAATCTAAATATTTGCTTTATATAAGTTTTATTTTACCTTAATACGTAGTAATTGCTTCTTCTTAACGATAGCTCAGTAATTATTTTTCGCTCACGTGGTTTTCTACATTCTTCGAGGAAGTTTTAACACAAGCATTTGGACTGCGTCAAATGGAAATTCTACATCAACATGGCACATCATTTATTTATGTCAACCTACCTTCAGTTGCTCTTGAATGGGCAGAAGTTTTAACACAAGCATTTGGACTGCGTCAAATGGAAATTCTACATCAACATGGCACATCATTTATTTATGTCAACCTACCTTCAGTTGCTCTTGAATGGGCAGAAGTTTTAACACAAGCATTTGGACTGCGTCAAATGGAAATTCTACATCAACATGGCACATCATTTATTTATGTCAACCTACCTTCAGTTGCTCTTGAATGGGCAGAAGTTTTAACACAAGCATTTGGACTGCGTCAAATGGAAATTCTACATCAACATGGCACATCATTTATTTATGTCAACCTACCTTCAGTTGCTCTTGAATAGGCAGAAGTTTTAACACAAGCATTTGGACTGCGTCAAATGGAAATTCTACATCAACATGGCACATCATTTATTTATGTCAACCTACCTTCAGTTGCTCTTGAATAGGCAGAAGTTTAACTCAAGCATTGGTCTGCATCAAATGGATTTCTTCAACTACAGGGATCAGTACTTATTTGCATCAACCTACAGATTGTGGCTCTGACATAAGCAGAGGATTGAGCCCTTATTATTTGGGCAGTTTGAAGTTTCATTCACTGCTTCACTGAATCATTATCGAGGGAGGCTTACTGGTTTACAACATCATCTTGAGGATAATTCATCTCTACATATTTGGGAAGAACATTACGAGAAGTGACACAGCTGGGAAGGCACTAGAAGCTCAAACTCATTCACCACAAATCTCGTTAAGCACTTTGGAATTCTTGGTGGCAGCGGTACCTTCGCTCTTCAGGGCTTCTGACGCCAGGTGGCGTAGTGGAATTTTTTGCAAAAATTCTCTTGGCCATGGGGGTAATGCAGCAGTTTGGGCAAGTACTGGCCTGATTTAGACGGAGTTTCTAGCCACGCGGGTACCGGATGAATTTGACAGCCGTAAATGTACAGGCGCTGGTAGAGGGCGAATCGAGATGAAGTTTCGATACGTTCGTCAGTTGGTTCTGGGGAGTTTCATGGTGTGGACAGCTGAACTTCAAGCCGCCAAAGGTCATGGCCAATACACGCGTGAGCGAATTAATATTTAATAATGAATCATCACGAGATATTTAGCTTAATTTTGGTATTTTATTATCCTTAGCATTTAATTTAAATCCTTATAAATATGTTCGGTTATCCGTACAGGCGCCCTTCAGGATTTACAAATATTATTCTTCCTTTTATTGAGACCCACATGTTCCGAGATAATAGTTTTCACATTAATTGACTTACCTATGGTAATCAACCACCCCTGGTAGATTTAAATCAATTTAATCATGCTCTACCCTTAATTGTTTGAAAGTATTTAAATAAATGTTGCATTTTTGTTACTGGTATAATCCGTCTTTTCTTACACTAATCTACCCACATGTCTGCACTTATTTCTATTTTGAATACAGAGAAATATTGAGAGTATTTGGATGGCGGTGATAAGTAAAGATAGAGATATTAGGTAAATATTACGTTACAACCTACTTGCCTAGGTACCTTCCTACCTATACTGGCCGCGATGCACTTTCTCGCCTGCCGTGCCGGTTCGACGATAATAATATCGCCACCGCCTAGAAAGGTCTCGAGATAGCACCGTACAATATCTGTACGGCGCCGAACATTCTCGTCAACTGCCGAAGTGGCACGTATCACCTACCGTGAAACTCGCTGACCTTCACCACACCATCTCCATCACATCCGTACGCCTGCAGCATCTCATCTACGGCACTCTGCATACATCATGTTACCGCTTCACCGACCTTGCTACGTAGCCCAATAAACGACTGACTCATACATCGACCGACGCCTTTCATTTCTGTCTCCCGCTCCCTCAAATGTACTAAGAGAAATAAATTATGCTCAGATTGCATTACAAAGTAAAGGCTTGAAGGCCGCGGTTTTGCAAAATCGCGGCCGGTTGAGGGAGACCCTTTGACCTCTCCAGCCGGACTCTATCGCCTTGCACCGCAGTTCGAGCAATGATTTATACGTCAGTCTTGGACACACTGACCCTGACGCAGATTCCTAACCACCCCCATACCTTTTTTTCATTCTCAGAACTCCCTATCCTTCCTTTCCTTAAAACGACCATTTACACGGCAACCCCAAATATGACGTATACCCCTAGAGAAATTATTTTCTTCAGTTCCCCCTGATATGTAAAAATAATAATAACAAAAAAAAAATTAGAACATATCCTCTAAAAATATTTCATCAGCATATCGAAATGAAAGCAAAGTACATACGCGTTATTTGTAGGCACCAAATTGTTACAACTTTATTTTATGTACCTACTTTTACAATACTGTCAGCCCATCCATTTCAAATATCAGTGTTTCTAAACCAACGCTATGTACCTACTATCTACTCACAATCTACCTATTGAGTAAAAACAATAATATTATTATTATTAATTTTTTTTAAACTTTATGAGTAAAATCTCAAATTATAATATTTAATTAAATGAAGACAATATTAGCGAAACTCAATCGAAATCTGGAGACAGAAAAATCAGAAAAGATATTGGCTCCGCTGGGACTCGAACCCAGAACCCTTTTCTTACATGGAAACAGCTCTACCGATTAAGCTACGGAACCCATATTAATTCGGTCACTTTTAACTGTATCATACTTCGACTAAGAACTACCAACATTATCTTCATTTACTTAACGCACATATTATTGGCTGCTATCTTTATATATGATTACAAGATTCAACTCGAACTAAATGCAATCTAGATAGTGTCTGGATAATTATTATCCATTTTATTTGTAATACGCGACATCTTTTGACTTTTTCTGCGATGTCGCGTATTACAAATAAAATGGGTAAAAATTTACCCAGACACTATCTAGATTGCATTTAGTTCGAGTTGAATCTTGTAATCATATATAAAGATAGCAGCCAATAATATGTGCGTTAAGTAAATGAAGATAATGTTGGTAGTTCTTAGTCGAAGTATGATACAGTTAAAAGTGACCGAATTAATATGGGTTCCGTAGCTTAATCGGTAGAGCTGTTTCCATGTAAGAAAAGGGTTCTGGGTTCGAGTCCCAGCGGAGCCAATATCTTTTCTGATTTTTCTGTCTCCAGATTTCGATTGAGTTTCGCTAATATTGTCTTCATTTAATTAAATAATATTATTTTTATTTCTGATATTATATCAATGCCTGTATTATCTTATATTGCATCCTATTCCAATTTAACTCTTATGTACTTCAAGTTCACTATGTCGACTTGTCTTCATGTATATAAATTTGTTTCATATAAGTATCTACTTGTAATAACATGCTCTCTGTACCTACTCGCATATTACAATGACACTCTCCAAAATCCAAGCTCGAGAAATGTTTTTTCTCTTTTGAATTGGGTAGTTTCGTTAAAAAGAAATTTTATATATTGTAATTAATTAGTTTTAAGAACCATATGTTTTACTATAAATCTGTATTATGTATGTATTTTTTTTAAATAAAAAAAAAAATAATAATAATAATGCCGTTTTGTGAAATGTCACCTCAAGGGATGGCGATAGTAAGGTGCCTGTTTGATGCACGAGTGTAATGTTTCAAAAGGGACGAAATTGGATGATTAAATATGTACAGCTCCATCACTGTTGCTTATCCCCGGGGGATGAAGTGAGTAGGCCAAGCACTTTACAAATATGTTATGGTACCTTATCGAGATTACCTAGCGGAAATCTTACCAACAAAAGTAATTGCCTCCATTTCTAACAACCAAAACATATTAATTTAATTTGTTGCAATTTACGTTGAGAGCAGACAGTCACATTTTGACGTCAAAATGTATTTATTTTATTTCTTTTAGTTCTTTGTACTGTCCCAACTCTTTGCCTAGGTAGGCTGATGGGGTCGGTTCTTCTCGTTCTCAGGCTATATCTTCTTCGGTTCTGCGTATCGCTTTCATCCAGTCCGTTTCTCTGTAATATTTTGGAACAACTCAATGCTCCAAAATATTACAGAGATTAATGACTCATCATTCAGGAGTTCTTTGATCTTACTCTGGATGACTGTCGATGAAGCTCCATAGACATTGCCTGCTTCACTGTGTGGTCTGGTGGTCTCCGTCTTATGTGCCCATACCATCTCAACTGTTGTTCCTCCTGCTTACTGTTTATGTTCGTGACACACAGGCTACCACGAATGCGTGAACTTTTAATCCTGTCTTTTGGTGATACTCCTGCCGGCCATCTAAGCATTCGCATTTCTGCTGTTTTGAGTTGCCTAGAGTAGGAGTTGTACAATACGTAGTCCAGAATTCGGGCAACATACAGTATCGTAGGTCTAACAATAACAAAGTCTAACAAAGTTCTGGTATATCTTTCCTTTAAGTTTTATATCCATTTTCGAGTCAAATGAGATGCCTGTTACGGATCTAAATTTGATCCATCCCACACCTATTCTATTTTATTTAGTAATATTACAAAATCATAACTTAATATTTTTAATACATTATTCACGATGAATTTAATAAAACTCATAATTCATTTCGGGAAGGACAATATTATACAATAAAAAGACAATTATTTTTACACAAGAACACGCATTTAACCCTCAGGCTAATTCGCTTTTCGGAACATCATGTATAGGTCTCATAGAAATCACTGAGTCTCCCTTACTATCATTGTGAGAAATATGATTTAAAATGTATATGAAAGAGAAAACACCAAGCTTTATATTCAAATCTAAAAGTTAACCATAAAATAATTAAAATGTACACTTTGATGAAACCAAAATTTCCGACCGCAATTTGAAATTCTGAAACTAGGTGATTTAAAAAAAATCTATTTTTACATGAAACGACAAATCGGAATCACCCTGGCAAATGGTTAAAGATCGGCCTTCAAAATCGAAACTTTGCTTGAATAAATAACGCTGTGCACAAGAGTCCCAACCGCACCCAATTGCGAAATGTTGTGAGGCTGAAAGTAGTGAGGAAGAGAAGAGGAAGGTGGGGGTACAGCCAAGGACACGGCCAAGGCCATTTCAAGCAACGTTTCATTTCTAAATGGTGGTCTTTCACCAGAGCGATACTGAGAGTATCTTCAATCCTGGAACGTGGTGCAAATTGCTATTTATTATTTTTAACGAATTAATCATGAAACAAAAAAATATTAAAATAATATTTACTTGCAAACGCCAGGATTTAAACCCGCGACCTCCGGATTGCTAGTCGAGAGATTTATCCCTCGTCCACAGAAGCCGTAAAATCCAGGCACTTCCTTTCCTTCCTCTCACATCTCCTTCCCCTCCTAATTCCCTTCAGCCTGACATTAAACCCCAATTGGGGTTGACATAAGTATATTTTATGTCCATTTTCGATAAAGTATGTATTTTTTTCATTCAGTTAATTTTTTTTTCTTGTTTGTACATCTTATATATAAAAATCTCGTGTCACGGTGTTTGTTGTCGCATTCCCCTGAAACGACTTGACCGATTTTTATGATTTTTTTTATGTACATTTGTTGGGTATGAGAATAAGTTTTAAAGTATATTTCATACAGCTAGGTGATTAGGGTGTCCGTATCCAGAAAAAAAACTTTTTTTTTGGCAATATTCTTTTTTGGTTTATTTTTATTTGGCATCAAAAATACCTATAACTTCAAATTTTAACCCTCCTACCCCCATCCTCCAATTTTGTAATCACGATTTTTGTATTTATGTATGAACAAATTTAACCGTCTTTCGTATTTCAAACAGAACGAAATTATTTGTGTTGTTGAATGACAGATGGCAGTACGTCCGCCTCATAAAACTTTCATCCACACATTCATTCGGCATCATGCTCTCGCGTGGGCAAACCGTCGAGCTTATTGGTGTTGGCTAAAGACGGACTCACAAAAAATATCGTACACTCAATTACTCTTCGAAATTCATATTGATATTCTTTATTTCATTTTCCTACTTTAGTTGGTGTCTTTTTTTATCGGCGGTCATCGTCTTTAGCGTTCCATTCCTCTTTCTGTCATAGATCCCATCCCCGCACACTTACAATAAATTCGTTTTTTTTTATTTAACAACCAAAATATTCACTAGAAATAATTTATATGGCAGAACAACGTTTGTCGGGTCAGCTAGTAATATTATATTACAGTCATTATGTCTTATAATCTGTTTACTATTACCATGATACGGACATGCGCGCGCATAGTATGGAAATCGGTAGAACTCAATTAAAATGTAATATAGAGTGTTAAGAGCGTTTAACCAGTCAGCGGCCGAAAATACACATTTCGTCGAAAGTTGTTCTTACAATCGTGCAGGGCGCTTACAATGAGAAAGATTAATTATTCTCCGTACCAGCTTTTTAAAATTATAACTCAATATTAATTTTATTTCATTCCAAATTTGCTTTAATTTGTACCTACATCCAAAAATGTTGAAAGGCGTGATGATAAAACTATTAAAATAATGTACTTTTTGTAATTATTTTTTTGATTATAAGTATTTATCATTTTTCAATAATGTCTAAGTTAAATAAGAATGTTAAAAAAATCTGAAATATATTAGTTTGTAAGTGCGCAAATAAATACACAAACGGACCAATTTTTGTCAAGAAACACATGTTCGTATATATTTTTTAATGATTTTATTTAAACAAAAATTAAAATTCTAAAACATGCGATACCCAGCTAATGTATTGATGTATTTTACTGCATGATTATACGATTTGAAATGGGTGTGGTATAATACAAAATCTTTTTTGAAAATTTAACAAACCTGCCGACGACGTATCACCTTATTATACTAAAAATAAACATTTTTTCTCAAAATTTAAAACATGCGAATGCTAGATAAAAGAACAATCTTTCGAAATCCATTTATAATTTTTTGTGTAAAAATTCAATAAGTCTAAAATCTGATTTAAAAATGACATATTTCGGGTTTTCTCTGGTAATACCCTCTCAATCTATTTGATTAATTCTGATTTTTCTGTCTTCAGATTTGCGAGAGAGTTTCGCTAATATTGTCGTCATTTAAATAAAAATTATTTTTGGGTTTACTTTGTGGAACTCCATTTATTTTTTTATTTTTAATAATGCAAGTATTTTAGGTTTTTTATTATTATGGATTATAAGGCCATTTTCACACAAACATTTTGAAAATGGCCTTGTAAGCCGAAACAGCTGTCACTAAACTAAAATACTTGAAGAACTTAATAAATAACTATAGAAAATTTATTTTAATTTGATTTTTTTTATATCTGTTAGAATTTCACTTTTGTTTTCTCAATTGAATGAACGCATGAACGAAGTGGAATCCTGGATGTGGAAATTGACCCTCTTTGTCGATGACAATGCATTCTATCAACTTGTGTTGGTAATCAGTACACATATTCGGAAATACTAATTTTATATTGTCCAATAATATATTGTCCAAAAACAAAATTAGTGTAACAGAAACTATATCGAACGTGTCGCAGGAATCCGTCTGCATCGAACGAGTGCGCGAAAGCGTATGACAACCCTGGAAATTCAAGAAAGGAATTTACGCTCCCACAAAGTACCATGCCGCCGGCACGACAATCTGAGAGCTGCTATTGGCTAGCGGAATAATGTGCATGTGGTGGCCCTTCCAAATGATTTGTCTACAACGCTATTATGTCCTTTAACTAACTAATCAATTGAAAACATAAATGAAATTGATAATGAATACATGCGGCAGCCTCATTGGACTGGAAAACACATCTGAATAACCACCTAATACTTCCACAAGGGGCTCCAGACAGCAATGATCAACGCCAAGGAATTGGCTGACTATTTACGTCACCCCCACCATGCGACCAGCCGAGCCACTATTGGTCAATTCTGAACAAAGGGAAAATCTGAATCGTAAATATTTACGACAGCGAATTCATGTTCCGAAAAATTTGGAGCTCAATTTCGAGAAATTGGGAATAATTTGGATTAAGAAATAAACATCATCACCTAAAAATAAGTATATGCTACAAAAACAACCCAAAAACTGACGTCTATCAGTGATTGTTGCACTTTAAGAAAAATATTTACTGTTTAAAATTGTACCTTATATAACATATGTATACTTGTACCTTTTCTTGTAAACACAATAAAAATGATGTGAGGCTTTGGTATCCTGAGTTGGTAAAATAATGGAAAAAACTATCACACATAATTTTGACACAGCTGACTTCCAATCGTAGCGACCAGGGAAATTACCTAAAACAAGTACCTTAGAAAAATTAAGGAGGTTCTGTCCCCCAAAAGTCCGACCTGAGTTTGCCCTATAAAAATAGAAGTCAAACCGGTAGGAAGTCAGTTCAAAACTATCAGCCAAGAAGAAAGAATACTCAAGATACCAACAGTCACCAAGTTCAAACCTCTTTTCAAGTGTTTTAATCAGTCTTAGATTCAGTTTACCTCTCCCAGTATCCCAGTAACCTAAAATCCTAAAAACCCAAGTCTCTCACAGTCTCCAAAGTGAAAAATATTTATTTTAATCCAGTACTCAAATCAGTTTTGCCATTATACCTAGAAGCATTTTTTGTCAAAGTAGTAAATTCATTTAAAAGACCAGTGGCGTTCCAAAATCCACTGGCGTACCAAAATCCATTGGCGTGTCATTGTGGCCAGCTCCCTATTATATTTAGTTTATGTACAAACGTCTAGTACAAGAAACATTGAAATATGAACAATTCAAAAAGCAAATGAAGTCCCTGAAATTGGATAATGATATATTGTACCGTTAATGTAATTTACCCTTACTTAAACTGAAATATTTAATATTAAAAAAATGTATTGTTATTGTCCTTCTACAACTATTTTTTTGTAAATTGTGTACCTTTGTAAAATAATGTTTATATTATTTCATAAGTTCTTTGATCATTGATGACACATTTCATTAGAACATTATTATTATTATTTTGCATGTAAATACTCCTCCCATAAACACGAGCTCCTGTAATCATTTGTAATGTACATATAAACCAAAGTCTTGAAATAAATAAATAAATAAAAAATAAAAATTAATAAAGTACGAAAACATAAGGCTTTCTCGAAAATTCGGCATTCCGAAATTATAGCTGTTAATATCCGCAATAAATATCGGTCTTATCCAATCAGGATTTGTCTGGGTTGGTAGAATTGTCGACTCCAGTGTCTAGGTAGGAAGGTTCAATCCTCAGTCAAAACATTTTTTTGTTGTTTTTTACGTGTTAAAGACATTTGTAAGTAGATGCATTTTAATTTTAAAAAAACATTGTTTTTAACGGGTTGAATTTTTAGTGATTAACTTGCATGCACGTACCATTTGAATTGACTAAAAAATAGAGTGTGCAATTCATACGCGGTGGAAGTGAAACCTTCAGAAAACTAAAGTAGGCAAGAAGACAAGAGAGGGGAGACTACGAAATACCTTTTTTAATCAATGTGAAGGATGATTTTTTCCATATTTTTGACTTGGAATTCCAGTGCACCTTTTCCCGTACATTTGGTCATCTTATTAGTATTTGTGTTTTCTTCTTCGGAATCGCTAGATGTCGCTAACTTTTGTATTTTCATTGTCTGTTTATTTTGAAATTGTTTGAAGATTGGATATTGATTTAACAAAAATATGTTTTTATTTTTTGAAGTAAAACTTCTTTACGCACGCTTGACTTGAGGAGTAAGCTGGTGAAAACGTGACGAGAGCGTTATGAAAAGTGTGATCGGGCGAGGCGAACGTTGGGGCAAGGCGAATGGAAATTGAGAGGGAGATATAAGTTAGTGAAGTTTTACTTCATTAGTGTGGTCTAAAGCACACTCGTTTTTTTTTTTGATTTCGTAGGATTTTATCCTTGGTCCGCTGAATGTCTGGCCCCTAAGGTTCGTCAGGTATTTCATATCACTAGACCAAATGAGGCTTGCGTGGGACCTTGGATTTATCGTATTATATTGGAACCGAGTATCCGTGAAATGTATAAGCTATCTCGTTCTCTCGCAGGCTAAATCCTACAGATGTACTCGTATGTGTTTGTCTCTTATTAGTGTCACTCGCTTCAGTTTCATGGAGTTTCAAATCACAACGGTGCTAAAGAAGTTTTCACTTCAAAAATGCATTGCATTACAATACTACGTAATGCCTACTGGCTTATAAATATCAGTCCCTGCCTAATTCATTGACCCGTTTCAAAACCATACAGTTTGTGTGAACATATCTACGTATTTCGTGGCTGTATTTTTCGTTCATTAACCTACATTTCGTGAGAAAATGTGGGACAGACCCACACACGTACAAGGGTTGTTGCCAATACTCCATTATGCGCCGTTTCCCCGGTCATAGCTTCCAATGGTAAAAATCTTACACTAGAAATTGCTCCCATTCATAAACACGAGCCCATCTACACTGGATCAAAAAACAAGTCAAGCAAAAAGTCCCTCCTCAAAACGTAACTCCAGAAGCATTTAATTTAAAAGTAACACAGTATTAATTATATGACTTTTTTGTGAATGAGTGCTATTTTATGTGAAGGGATGGAATTTGTATTATCTACCCACGCAGTTTGTAAGGTAAGGAGTTGAAATGATCGTGGGCGGACTGTGAGACAAGCATCTACGTCATCAGGGATAAAATATACCGCCCTGGGTAGGTTTCCATAGAACATTAGGTACGCGGAATAATGGGTAGGAACCATCGTATCGGCCATATTTAATTCTTTTTCTATGGTTTTGTACTCTGGACGCCCTCTGTATGTTATTGTTGAAGCCAAGGAATAAATTATTACGAAAACTTTGTAAAGAAAATAGATATCGATCGGATTTTTTAAAGAGTTTGTTTGGATGAATTTTTGTACTTTACGTAGGTGTTATTCTCAATCATTTTGATATCTTAACGCCATTAAACAGCTTGGAGATACACATAGCAAGTAAGGAGGGAAATGGAAGGGTATAAGTCCCACCTCTAAAAAATACGTATATAAAAATACGCTGCTTTAAATACACAAAGACTATTCTAAGAAGTCGCACCACGCCATGGTACGCGTTGAGAGCAATAGGCAAAACAGAGTGGGTCGCTTATGTACGCCATTAATGCATACCAGTTTTGTACAACACCACTACACGTACAATGGAGTGGTGTGGTTTAATCAACTAACAATAGAGCTGAGATTGGAACCTGACTACAATAAATTCAAAAATAAATTAAACAATAATATCTTAAATAATTTAGCAACTTAAAACCGCATTAATTTTAATTAACAATAATCATTTATTTTATATATTTGTATATATTATTTTTTTTTTTTTTATACTTTTGATTTATGTACCTACGTAATATAATGTATATGTGTAAACTTTACAGGAATGAAGTGAATATGTTTTCGTGATTATTTTTGGAATCCTCTTTCTTCTTTAGCCAATGTTTCGGACATCGAAGTGTTTGGAACGCTTTCCAAAACATTGCCTAAGGAAGAAGCGCAAAACGGCACAATAACCCGAAAATTAATCAAGATAATGCTTTTGGCAGAAAAAATCTCAAATCATGTCTGGAAGTTATTCTTTTTGTTGTATAATGTAATTTTTTTTTCAAATTCATGATATGTGAAATGCAACCTTCACCCTGCCAATCTCGATCAATAGGAGCCTTGAAAAGTTAGCTCATAATCAAAGCGGTCATTGCGCCGCTTGAAAGAGCGCGACGTAGGTACTTTTTTTTTAAAAGGAGGAGGCCCTGAGTAAAATATTCCCCTCTGGGCCTATATCATCTTCAGGGATGCTGTGTGGAGAGTGTTTTAGTATAGGGAAGGAGAATAAGTTCTGGGAAGGAAAAGGTTTGAGGGGTGGGTAGGAATCTGGGGGTCAGTTGGTCCTGGAGTGACGGACATATGAATCCATCCCTCCCACTGCGGTGCAAGGCGATGTTCCGAGAAAGTACGGCTGGAGAAGTCAAAGGGACTCCATCAACCATTCTCTCCCGATCCGGCCTACCATGCAGCAGCCAAGACCCGGACAAACCTCACCCCATGAACCCGGGCACCCCTGCTAAGTCACCAAACGTAGCGAACCACTAGAGGTGACCTGTGACATGGGTGTTGGTTGGGTGTTGGTTGGCTGGGCGGCGGTATGCCTCCCAAATTAATAGAATCAAACCATACTAATTCTCTTGCAGTCTAAAAACTATATTCGTATGCGTTTGTCTCTTTTTAGTGTCACTCATTTCAGTTTCATCGAGTTTCAAATCGCAACAGTGTTAAAGAAGTTTTCACTTCAAAAAAATACCTTTACGCTATTTAGAAACCGCTATGTGTGTCCAAAGTGAAATAACTTGCCACGGGGGTCATCTTAAAATTACGAAAAAATCCGATAAGTCAATGTATTGAAAATCATATTTTGACTGCCTAATGAAAATCAAACAAAGATCGTATTATATTCACAAAATTCTCATTCATGCTATGAAAAAACCAACTTTACTGCAAGAAAACAAACACAAATGATTTGAAAATATATTGGTGATATGTTGGTTTCTTTATAACTAAAAAATCGACGTACGAGTACGTTCGTAATCGCGTCGTACGAGTACGTTCACAAACGCACGTAAATCTCTTAAATTTCCAGCTAAAAATATAAAAATTAATGTGCTTGCTTTATTTATGTTCGCTTTTCCAGAAAACTGAGATTTTATTCCATTTTCGAAATGGCGCCTAAGTCAACTCGGTTAAAACAAGCGGCCCAGTTTCCTCGCCCACGCAATATGGACCTGGTAGCTAGATAAATAAACCAATTTAAAAAAGAGTCATATTAAATACTCCCATAAGTAAAAAAGTTCATATATCAACGCCATTAAGTAAATATCTTCAGCATTGAGTGCGTCCCTTTTACGCGGATGATTTCTGCTAAACAGAAAACTTATAATATCAAGTACAGCTTGCAATAATTTCTTCATTGGAAAATGGTCGTTCAATATTCACAACATTGTAAAAAGTGTTAAAGCATGAACACTGTGAAACGAAATTATTTAGTAATAAGATTATTCCTTTTTTGGGGTAAATTTACTGAGCAGAAAACTTTTAATATCTAATACAATGTGAATTAATTGCTTAATTGGAAAATTGACTCACAATTTTCACCCTGATATCAAAAGATTCAAAGTATGCGCTGCAGTTGGCAAATTAGTAAATATTTGGTTTGTTCCTTTTGCATAAGGAACTGCATAATCATTTAATTAAATACGAGTTATTTGAAAATGCATAAACATTTTTTACACGACGCGTATGTACGTCCATGTCACGCAAGTTTATGGTAACGTCAAAAATGTTTGTTTGATGTATGAATGTGAATGAAACAATGAGTTTGTGCCAAAATAGATTTTTTGGAAACCCAAAAACAAATAACAAAAATGCTTTTGGCCGTGAAAATCTAAAATCATATCCAAAATAGATTTGTTGGAATTTCATCCTTGTGAGGAAATGAGATAATTTTTACATGAATTTAGTGAATAATAATAGTCATATCTACGAACGTAAAATATCAAGAATATTACAACGGGGCCAACTTATCAAGCAATATTGAAAATACATAAAGTTTTTGTATCTAACCCATAAAATATTTATTAAGTAGATATTAATAACATCGATGTAATTTTATGGTGATTTTCATGTACATTAAAAATGTATGATGTATATATTGTATATATACATATAATAACTAGCTCAAGGCTTTGTAAATTTTCTTTGTATAAGTTTATCGCCACAAAAACAACATTTCATTTATTTGGGAGGCGGGTATGTGTAACGCTTCCCTGGAAACCTTTATTAGAAAACCAACACTTGAGATGAAGCTATACGTGAAATCCTATTTAGATACTATTTAGATTAATCTTTACGTCGAAACAGTTTACATTATGAACATCAAATAATTTGAAGCTTTTACTAGCATTTCTATGTATTGGAATTACAATAAAATTATCACTTACATAACAAAAAATATAAGCGTAAACCACTAAAAAAAATGTTTTTTCGTGACTTAACTATGAAGTAATCCAAAAACATATTTTTTTTAAATACCCCTTTATGGCTAAGACTATTTTTGAGGATTTCCATGTTCTAACTTTTTTTTGTTCTTATAAAATTATCCACAAAATAAATAAAAACCACTTTTTCGCTTACTTGCCTCGTGCAAATAAGACGCTCGATTTAAATTTTTGCAGGCATGAGAATCGAAATATTTCTAGCGTTTATATTCCTCTTTAAGTCACACGAAATTGTTCGCTATGATAGGTGACTTATTAGGAGCGCCCGGGTTCATGGTAAAGTTTTCCAGGTCACCAACTGTGTGGCAGGTCGGATTGGGAGAGACCGGTTGAGGAAGACCTTTTGATCACTCCCCGCCAGATTCCCACCCACCGCTCATACGTTTTTCCTTCTCAGAACTTTCTCTCTTTCCTTTTTTTACACAGACCCTCACACTGCATCCACAAAGATGACATGGGCCCTGAGAGTAATTATTATCCTCGGGGCCTCCTGCGTGGAGCTAATGTAAAAATATATTTTTATTTTAAATATAAAATCGAAATTCTGCTTGCAAATTTCCTATGGTGAGCTCTGGTGTCATAAATTTTGCACTATTTTTGAAGTAAAACTTTTTTACGCACGCTTGACTTGGGGAATAAGCTGGGGAATGCGTGGCGAGAGCATTACGAAAAGCGATGCGAACGGTAGTTGAGAGGGCGAAATAAGTTAGTGAAGATAGAAAGAGAGAGAGTTACCCTTCGTATATTACTGTAGGGGCAAGAGAGAGAGGTGAAGGCACACATTTTCTTTCTCTCTGTCTCTCATAGCCAGTTACGTTACACAGTGCAGGCCTATTGTCTGTATCACACTGTAGGAGCAAGAGAGAGCAGTGCGCGCGCACTTTTTATTTCTCCCTTCCTATCATATAGATGGAGCGGAAGTTTTACTTCAGTTGTGTGGTCTAAAGCATTCTCGTTTTTTTCTATTTGGAATTTTTTGATCAATGAATACATTTTTAGATCAAAGCATCATTTCCATCATGAGCCACGAAGCTTTCAATTGTTAATTATTGATTAGTAAAAATGGACCTACCTACCAATATTTCACTCATTTGATACAGTTTTTTTTTTAACTTTTTTTTTAAAACTTTGATAGCATAATAGAAAAAAATAAATAAAGATGGTCATTTAGAAGCTATGCGTTGTTGCTTGTAATGGCTTTAACCGTGTTTATTGACCAGATCTGAATAGCCAGACACTTCCAAACTTATTCTTCTCCTTCTTTTTGGATTCACTTCAGCTTCTCAATATCCAAACTGGGGATTATAGAAACCCACTGGACTGCGGACAAAACGATGTTCACATAAAATAAAAAAATAGGATATTGTCTGCAGGGTCGGCGTCGGGATTCCGGACTCCTTCTTCCTCCACAACTTTGATCCCCCCCCCCCCCCCGCCCTTAGCTCTGCAGTCTCCTCTCGCTTACTCACCCACTCCCCCCCCCCAATCGCCCCCCAATGACGTCAGAGCCCGTCTCACGTGGGTGTCTGGTGACGCTACAGATCGATAGCCGACTGCGCTCTTACTCTAGTACAGATATACCTAAACGATTTTTCGCTCTGATGTTGAGGGTTTGAAGTTTAATGTCCGTTTGTGATTCTCGCCGTTAAGTTCCTTATAGTTACAAGATGCTCTTCAAATTACGCATTAAGGGCCCGCAACCCGGATTTCTACCGATTTATTACATATTTCTCTTAAACACGGTATGTTTTAAAGCTCTTAAAAAAATATATGTTATTCTTGAAGATAATATCTAGACTTTGCCCGCGCCGAAACGCAAATTATATAAAATTCCCTCGATAGAAAAAAATCGCAAAGTATACTCCAAAAATTATTATAAACAAGTTTGTTTCAGTTATTTTATAAGTTATATGTATGAAAAAATTTAGCGTTTCTTTAAATTTTGTTTAAGATAATGCCCGCGAGATTTTTGCTCTATTTTAAACGAGTCGTATTTTATTAAACATTTTCGCAATTTTCGCATCGATTTTGTCGCTGTAAACGTTAGTGCTCTCCTTTAACATTCTAAAAACTATCTTCTGGAACACATTAATTTCCACTGTCCAATAAGAAAAACAAGATCAAACCAACTATTCCACATCCCACACTCAAAAACAAATTACACACAACATTAATTTCTCCGAAGGACGTGCACAAAATACAATGATATCTTTTACGACGCTGATATTTTCCATTTGTCCTCAGGCCAATTTATTAAAATCATAATAGAAAAAATTTAAACAAATTGCTAATTACGAACTCTCCACCCCTGCTGCATGTTATTTTTTTTTCATTCTCATTATGTTGGTTTTCCTTATTTTTATTATAATAATAATATTTGGATGATTTATATATCCCATATGCTTTAATTTGTGTGTATGTTTTGTTTTTTGTCATTTCTGTTATATATATATACTTTTTTTTCCTTTTTTCCTACCACTTTATGTTTTCTTTAATGTTTTAATCCATGTTTTTATATATACAGGGTGTTAAGGGACGTACTTGACTTACTTTAACTAGTTATTCCTGACATTAAATGGAGTAAAAAATATAAATGAAATTTTGGTCTCCGGTGACGTTTTTAATGTTTTTTTTTTTTTTTCTACAAAAACTTAAAAAAATGGTAGTTGTTGAACAGTTGGAGACGGGGTGAGGGGTTCGTCGGACACCCGGCTGAGTGACCAGTGACGACATGTGGAAGAAATTTTTTTTGTTTGATTTTTAGAAAAAAATGTTGAAAAAAAAAATGTTATCAACAAAAGTCACCGTAGACCAAAATTTCATTTACATTTTTTACTCCAAATAATGTCAGGAATCACTGGTTAAAGTAAGTCAGGTACGTCCCTTAACACCCTGTATATATTATAAATTTTAGCGGAAACTTCGCTGGTTAATGCAATCATGTAATGTGTTACTTTCTTATTAAAATATGTATAACTGTTTGTTTCCTAAATAAACTAAAATAAAAAATAAATTAAGTAATTTCGTATTTCTCCATCTTCTTCTTTTCGGGCCCGGTTGCAGAGCCTTAACTGTGAATTGAAATGTTTGGTACCTGCTGATATTTTTGCGATTAGGTTTTGCTTACACTTTTTATTGAATTTTAAAATTCTCCCATATAAAAATTGATAGCTGGTTTGGAGGGACATTTTTTTACATTAGCTCCACACAGGAGGGAAAATAATTTCCCTCGGGACCGGTCATCTTTGGGGAGCTGTGTGGAGGATCTTTTTAGGAAAGGAATGGGAGGAGTTCTGGGAAGGAAAAGGGTATTATGGAAGGGTGGGTAGAAATCTGAAGGTCAGTGTGTCCAGGATGGAAGGACGTACGAATCATCCCTCCCACTGCGGTGCAAGGCGATATTCCGAAAGAGTACTGCTGTACAAGTCAAAGGGACTCCCTCAACCATTCTTTCCCAATCAAACCACACCCCGGGCACCCCTGCTAAGATACCGAAGGTAGCGATTCACTTGAGGTGACTTGTGGCAGAGTGTTGGTTATCCAATAAATGGTTCCCGGGACGGAGGTACCCATTCCCGCCTCCCAAATCCGAGTACCTCAAACACATTTACGGTCGGCGTATTCCTTATAAGGCTCTTGACTCGCACTCCGAAGGTCGCGGGATCGAATCCCGGCGTGGCAAATAAATTTTATTTGGTTTATTTATGTTATTTCACAGTTTATTCATGTAAAATAATATGAAGTATATTTGCGGCACGTTCCAGAGTGGAATACACTCTCAGTATCGCCCTGGTGTAAGACCACCATTCAGAATTGAAACGTTACTTGAAATGGCTTTAGTCGTGTTTGGTGACCAGATCTGAATAGCCAGGTACTTCCCCACCTTTCTCTTCCTTATCTCTTTCCTCTTCCCACTACTTTCAGCCTCACAACATACCCCAATTGGGGATGCCATAGTCTCACTGTACTTCGGAAGTACATTTCGGCGATTCATTTTTACACAAATTCATTTATATTAATATGTATGTAGAAGACAGATATACATTTTTTATGTATTACACTGACAAAATTTATTTAGCATTAACGAAGTAAGAAACTAACCTATCATAGCTAAACTTAACCTAGCCTAACCTCACTTGAAATCCATTCCGACCTACCCAAGGTTTCGGAATTAAAACATTTTTATTTTTATTCATCCAAACTGGACTTAAGAGCGTTTAACCAGCCAGCGGACGAAAATCCACATTTCGTCGAAAGTTGTTCTTCCGATCGTGCAGGGCGGTTACAATGAGAAAGATTGATTATTCTCCGTACCAGCTTTTTAAAATTATAACTCAATATCGAATTTATTTCAATCCAAATTAGCTTTAATTTATACCTTCATCCAAAAATGCTGAAAGGCGTGATGATAGAACTATTAAAATAGTGTACTTTTTGTAGTTATTTTTTGATTATAAGTATTTATCATTTTTTAAAAATGTCTAAATTTAATAAGAATGTTAAAAAAATCTGAAATATATTAGTTTGTAAGTGCGCAAATAAATACACAAATGGACCAATTTTCGTCAAGAAACACATGTACGTACATATTTTTTAATGATTTTATTGAAACTAAAATTAAAATTCTAATACATAACTTTGCAAGATAATGTATTGATTTATTTTACTGCATGATTACATTATTTGAAATGGGTGTGGTATAATACAAAAACTTTTTTGAAAATTTAACAAATCTGCCAACGACCAATGGAATAACCTTATTATACTAAAAATTTAAAAAAATTCTAAAAATTTATTACAAAACTGTGCTAGATAAAAGAACAATCTTTCGAAATCCATTTATAATTTTTTGTGGAAAAGAGTCAATACGTCTAAAAACTTTTTTGAAAATGACGTATTTCCGGCTTTCTCTGGTAATGCCCTCTTAAACCAATTCACCATCATCGTAAATAATCTTTTTTAGGCGATTCACCACATCGTGTAACATTTGGACTCGAGTCGCTAACAATAACACTCCTTATGTAGACGGCGATAAGGTTTAAATTCGCACACCAGCCGCGTGTTTCGACGCAAGAAAAAACATCGCCAAAAATTGTCTTTTACTTTATTTTGCTATGTTCAGGCACAAATATTGTTTAATTTTTTACGATAATTTTCTAAAGAGCTTAATTTTCCACATTACACAATAAAACCATAACCAAGAAGGGGTTTGTAAGAAGGAGATTTTGATCTTTAAAGCAGTTTTAAAAGGCTTGGTTATTTTTTTTTCTGGGCTTAAAAATGATTGATCAATAAATTACTCGATTATTTCAAAGCCAATGTTTTCTACTCGCAGTATTGAATTAAAGCATCTATAATATTTTTAAGAAATTAAATTTTTAACCCAAAAGCATATGATTAGCATTAATTCGGAGTGCTTCGTCTTAAGAGGCGGTGTACTCGCTCAAAAAGAAGAAGATGATGAGATATGTAAATACGAACGTTAGAGAGAGCGCGCTAATATTAAAAACGATAATATTTAAGTGAAAATGTTCAATAAAACAAGACTCGTTTAAAATAGAGCAAAAATCTCGCGGAGATTGTATAAAATATATTTTAAAGAAATACCGTAATTTTTTTCACACATATAACTTGTAAAATAACTGAAAAAAAAGTGTTTATAATAATTTTCGGAACATTTTGCGATTTTTTTCTATCAAGGTGATTTCATATAATTTCCGTTTCGACGTGGAGAATGAATAGGTATTATCTTCAAGAATAACACATATTTTTTTAAGAGCTTAAACTTAAAAGTATTTAAGAAAAATATGAAATAGCCGGGTCTGATGTCATGTTGACGTACTGCGTTTCGAACCAAGTTCGGTACCAAGGAGTTTGCCGATCTTCTTTGTTGTTATTTGCTTTGAGATTCGAGGATTGAGTGCGGTTTTGCGCCTCACTCGAATTTCCTCGAAGGTATAAATTCTAAAATCCTACAGAATTCACTCCTCGCGTACTACACAACAAACTTATCAAATATCTGCATACAGTTTCAAAAAGGCTTTGCGGGTGGGGGGGAAAGAGGTTTTGTAGTTATTTAGTTCCTTAGTTGCGCAGTTATTTCAATACTGGAAAGATTTATGAAACTTTTCGAAGGAAGGCATTCAAATTGATGAAAAACGAAGTACGAGTATCATGCAATGGTTCGGAGTTTTCATTTCTTCTTTGCAAAAGTTTTGATTGTAAATTTTGCAGGCATATTTTTCATTTGGTTTTTCTTTTTCAGTGGTCATGACAAATGGATATTATTTAATGCTAAATAAATGTAGCAAGTACAAATGCATTGCACATAAATATCTTATAGGAATCACACGCAGGTACTGTAATATACTAGCTGACCTGACAAACGTTTTTCTGCCATATAAATTATTTCTAATGAATATTTTGGTTGTTAAATAAAAATAACGAATGTATTGTAAGTGTGTGGGGATGGGATCTATGACATAAAACCAAAAAACACCAACTAAAGTAGGAAAATGAAATAAAGAAAATCAATATTAATTTCGAAGAGCAATTGAGTGAACGATATTTTTTGTCAGTCCGACTTTAGCCAACTCAAATAAGCTCTGGTTTCTGATGGTTTACCCACCCGAGAACATGATGCCGAATGAAATATCAAAATGACACGACGCTTCTCGTGAATGTAATGCGCATGTATGGATGAAAGTTCGATGAGGCGGACGTAGCGCCATCTGTCATTCAACAACATAAATAATTTCGTTCCGTTTGAAATACGAAAGACGGTTAAGCCAAATTAAAAAAAAAATATATAAAATAAAAAATTTGTCAAAAAAATAGTTTTTTTTCTCGATAGGGACACCCTAATCACCTAGCGGTATGAAATACACTTTAAAACCTATTATCATACCAACCAAATATACATTAAAAAATCATACAAATCGGTCAAGCCGTTTCGAAGGAGTGCGACCACAAACACATCATCATCATCACTATTGGCTCTACAACCCCTGGTGGGTCTTGGACTCCTCAAGAGTCTTCCTCCACTCATCTCGGTTTTGTGCCAGCTCTCTCCAGTTTGGAAGCTCCAAAATAGATTTGTCTTTGGGGACGTTGTCGCTCTATCTTTGTCTTGGTCTTCCCAGGCTTCTTCGCCCTATTGGTATTGAGTTCAGCAGGGACTTTGGTGCTTGATGCTCGGTCATTCTCTCCACATGACCCAGCCACCGAAGTCTTCCCGGTTTTATAAATTTTGCGACGTTTAGCTCCTTAAACAAAGTATAGAGCTCATTGTTATAACGTCTGCGCCATAATCCATTTTCTAGAACCGGTCCGAAGATGCGCCTCAAAATTTTTCTTTCAAAAACGTCCAGTGCTCGCTCATTTCTCTTCGTACCCAAGAGTCAGCTGCGTACGTAAGTACTGGTCTGATAAGTGTTTCGTACACTAATATCTTCGTGGTTCTGGGCAGCAGTCTGGACTTAATTGGTTTATAGGCGGAAATAACATTTTATTCTAAAAGATTTAACACAATACTAATAAGATTTTATATAATATAATATACTACAATAATATAATATTTTAAACTATGTATACATAATGTAATACTTTTAATAATAACCTAACTAATGATGTTCATAATTGCCCCCTTTCAAAGCATAATTACTTACTTTTCAATAATTTATTTTACAAAAAAATGTATTTAATAATGCTTATTATATTATACTTTCAAAATGGATTCTAACAAAACGGCAATAACATTTTATTATCAAAATGTACGTGGTTTAAAAAGCAAATTAAACGATCTATACTGCGAAGTGCTCAGTTGCAATTATGATTTAATTTGTTTTACAGAAACATGGCTAGATTCCTCAATCTATGACCATGAAATAGTAGATGATCGTTATAATATATATAGACGCGATAGGGACATATCGAGTTCTCTTAAAAAATCAGGTGGTGGTGTTCTAATAGCCATTAAGAAAGAAATGACATCTTTTTTAGTCTCAGCACACAGCTCAAAATCTACAGAAGATTTATGGATTAAATTTAAATTACATGAAACATCCAGACAATCCATTAACCTATGTTTGGCGTATTTGCCTCCAGATATACTAACTGAAAATCTCGCAGATTTTTTCGAAAAGTGTCAAACGACAAATAATAACTTTTCATCAGAAGATATAACAATAATAATGGGCGATTTTAATGTGCCATCTATTCAATACTCACCAACTGTCAATGTAACGCACACCAGACCAGTCTTACAAAATAGCCAGAAATCAATATCTCTACTAGACTTTCAAAATTCGACGGGACTTAAGCAATTCAATTACGCCTCTAACAACATAGGTCGAATTTTAGATTTAGTGTTTTCCAATCATAACCTCAACATTCAAATTGCTTCACATGTGCTATCCAAAATTGACTATTATCATCCTCCCATTGAATTTGATTTTTTAATGTCCAAATACAGACCCCTACCCACCAATCCAGATCACATCAAATATAACTTCAAAAAAACGGATTACATTAAATGCAATATGGCTGAGAGATCAAAGTGATAATAAAATTACAAACATCATGAAGACGATATAAAGACAATCCATAACCAAATACAAATATTTTAAAAAACTACAGGCCACCTCAGAACAGGAAATCCTAGTGAGGAGGTCTGTGAAAAAAAAAAAGAATCCATACTTATTATATACATCATACAAAAAAAAAAAAAAAAAAAATGAAATGTTGTCACTTAATAACTGGGACGATCTTAATACCCTGAATTGTAATGACTCCCTACTACATTTTTATAACTTGTTATGGCTATCAATTGAAAAACACACTCCGCGCTTAAGAATCAGGAATAATAAGTTTCCAATTTGATTTAGCAGTGTTCTCATCCACCAACTCAGAGAAAAATAAAGTTTAGAAAGAAATGGAAAAAATACAAAAATCAATGTGACTATGACAGTTTTTCTATCTTGAGGGCTAGAGTAAAAGTATCCATACGTACATGCCTTCAAGCCTATGTAGATTCAGTAGAAAATTCTCTCCCTAACAGTATCAAAAATCTTTCAACTCTCATTAATTCGAAAAGAATTTCAAATTCTCTCCCCAAAATCATGCATCTCCACGACAAATCAGCAACAAATGGAGAAGATACGTGTGAGCTGTTATCTACTTACTTCTCTTCTGTTTTTACCCCACCATCCAATTCTAAGAGTGACTCTAAACTTTCATCCCCACTCTATAATTATCCACTGTCTCATATCAATATAACGTTAGACGAGGTCAAAGCAAAATTAAACACTGTTGATATCAATAAGGGTTCCGGCCCAGATGGAATTCCTCCACTATTTATTCGAAATTGTGCAGATCAGCTTGCAACACCATTACACAAAATATTCATCAAAAGTCTGAACGATGGGGTATTTCCGGATCTGTGGAAGGTTGCCCACGTAATTCCAATCCACAAATCTGGCAGTAAAAATGATGTAACTAACTACCGTCCTATCAGCCTTTTATCTTGTTTTGGCAAAATATTCGAATCCATTGTATATAAAACCATTTTTAACCATGTAACACATATACTTAGTCCTTTCCAACATGGATTTGTAGCTAAAAGATCCACAAATACTAATTTACTCGAATATATGGACTTTCTGTGTAAATCGATAAATAATAAAACACAAGTAGATGCCGTGTATACCGACTTCAGTAAGGCCTTTGACAAAGTTAGTCACTCTATCTTAATTAATAAACTCGATAAAATTGGCATTCACGGAAACCTGCTTCGTTGGTTAGAATCATATTTATCACATAGAAGTCAATTAGTTACTATTAACGGATTTAACTCTTCCCCAATATTAGTTACGTCGGGCGTACCACAAGGATCTCACCTTGGACCCTTACTTTTCTTAATCTTTATTAACGACCTTACACATAAACTCCGCTGTAATTTTTCTCTATATGCTGATGACCTCAAATTATATAAAGAAATTAAATCTATGAAAGATTGTGAACTCTTACAACAAGACCTTAACACAATATCTACCTGGTGTGTTGACAATGAAATGGAACTGAATATTGCTAAGTGCAAAGTTATAAACTTCACCAAGAACACCAACAAAATTCTATATTCATATAGCATATGTGGTCACATTCTCGAAACAGTTGAATTAATAAAAGATTTAGGAATTATATTTGACAACAAACTGACATTCAATCAGCACATTGAATATATTGTGAGTAAATCAAATAAATTACTAGGTTTTATTGTAAGATCAACCAAACTGTTTAAGAATTCTAATAGCCTAATAATTCTATTCAATTCCTTAATCCGAAGTGTTCTTGAGTACGGGTCAACAGTCTGGAATCCACATTATATTACACAGGTATCTAGACTCGAATCAGTCCAAAGAAAATTTACACGGATTTTGTCTTACCGATCAGGTGTCCACCATCTTCTAGACGGGTATGAACAAAGACTTACATATTTCAAATTAGAGAGTCTAGTTAAAAGACGAAACATAAATGACCTCTTAATGCTCTATAAAATTGTGAATAATCGTGTAGACAGTAACTTAGTCAACCAAATTAAGTTATACGCCAGGCCCAAATCTACAAGAACCCTTAACATATTTTGGACTGAAATTTTTACAAATAATACTAGATATTTTAATCCTATATCTAGAATGTCTCGGTCATACAACGATCTTGTCAAAATACACAGTTCCATAGATATTTTTGCAAATAATATAACATATTTCAAAAAATATCTCCACAATTTGTGCTTTAAAAAAAAAAAAAAAAGTTACATTAGATACTTTTCAGTAAATACTTTATAAATATTGTATACTTGTTGTTATTATGTATTTCAATTTTGTATTTAAGTTTTCAACTTATGTATAAATAATACTTGCGTTGTTTTTCAAGAGTTTGCTTCTGTGAAAATGCATATGTGAATAATGCAGACACATTAATCTAGGGATACTTATATTTGTATTTTAATTTATTATATACTACCCACAAAAATGTTATATAAATATCCTGTTTGTGTCTCAAATAAATAAATAAATAAAAATTTTAGGTTTGGCTAATATTAAATATCCCGACTATGACTATAGTATTACATTTTTAACAGAAAATTGTTTTAATTGCCATTTCCAAAATTGGAACCATCGGAAATTCACATTATATTGTAATTTCACGGATCTGCAATAGTATATATACAGTTTGCCAAATAATATATATATATGGGGCTTGATGTTAATAAAGCTAGTGGACCTGACGGAATACCTGCCCTGGTACTGCAGAGGTGCGCTGCAGAAATAGCTCCAATTTTGACGGAGCTTTTTAAAATGTCCCTGAAGACTGGCTCTGTGCCCTCTGGTTGGAAAAAAGCAGTTATCCATCCTATTCCAAATAAGGGTGACCGCTCCAACCCGGCCAACTACCGCCCCATAGCGATCACATCAGTTCTGTCTAAGGTGATGGAACGTGTGATCAATGACAAACTGCTCACAAACCTCGAGAAGAACAAAATTATTAACGACCGTCAATACGGATTCCGGCAGAACCGCTCGTGCGGTGATCTTCTCGCGTATGTGACGCATGTTTGGGGGCGATGCCTGGAATGTTTTGGTGAGACCCAGACGGTTGCACTGGACATCTCCAAGGCCTTTGACCAGGTTTGGCACCGAGGACTTGTCAACAAACTGCATTCTTACGGACTTCCCGCATCCTTGTGTACGTGGATTGCCGACTTCATGAGGGAGAGGTCGATTCAGACGGTAGTCGGTGATTTCACCTCTTCCTCGCACTCGATAAATGTTGGCGTCCCGCAGGGATCGGTTCTGTCTCCGACTTTGTTTTTGTTGCACATCAACGACCTTTTGTCATGTGCACCAATTTACTGTTATGCGGATGACAGTACAGTTCATGCTATCTTTTTGTTTGACAAGCTCTCAAAGGGCTCACAAACTCCAACAGCTCGTAGGGCTTTGAAGCAAAGAATGGACGGTTACCTCGGGAGTGTTTTCTCTTGGGGTAAAAATAATCTCGTTGAATTTAATGTTTCAAAGACCCAATCTTGTCCGATTACGTCTAAAAGGGATCGAAATGAAAATCTAGTCTCTTTCAACGGAAGCAATCTTCCGAACAAGCCCTCCATTGATATGCTTGGTGTAACCCTAAGTGACCAGCTCAGGAATGGGGGCTCCATCGAAGCCAGAGTAAAGTTAGCCTCCCAAAAACTGCGCGTACTGTACAGGGCCCGCAGATACTTTAATAGTACACAACTGCTAACCTTGTACAAATCACAAGTACTTTTTTAGCCATCTCTGGTCTGGAGCTCCAAAATACCTGAAAAATACCCTCGAATCTGTGCAGAAACGGGCGGTCCGTTTGATAGATTCTCCCATCTTAACAGACGGATTGCAATCTTTAGAGCACAGGCGTCGGGTAGGAATGCTATCCTTGTTCTACCGGTATTACAATGGAAGATGCTCCGAGGAACTAGCATCATTGATCCCTTCGGCACCGGTGCATAGTCGGGAAACACGCCACACGCGTGCCCAACATTTGTACACGGTTGACATTTGTCACATGAGAACGGGTCGTTTCTTCGACTCGTTCTTGTGTTCAACAGCGCGGCTGTGGAATGATTTGCCGGCCTGTTTCCTCCTTCCTACAACATGAGTCTCTTCAAGACCAATGTTCATTCCTTCCTCTCCTCAAAAAGACCCTCCACACAGCATCCCAGATGACATAGGCCCTGAGGGAAATTATTTTCCTCAGGGCCTCCTGTGTGGAGTTAAAGTAAAAATATGCCACATTTATATATATATAGCCGTTAATTTCATCATGCTATTTCCATTTCGAAGTATAGGCCAGTGCAATTAGCGCAAAAAAGGGGGTCGCGATCAGAATTATTCCGGTAGTCCCAATTTTTTTATATGTTTTATATACTCATCTCCTGATGAAAAATCTGAGTTTTCGACCACTTTCGTCACTTGAGCTTTCGCCGCCATTTTGAAAAAACTAGCCGAAATCGAGCCAAAATCTAGTTTTCCTCAAATATCTCGTTTCCAATAAAATTTTTGGCTAAAGTTGCTTTAAAAGTTTAGTAGAACATAAAATTACCTACAATTTTTATTTAAAAAGTTTTATTCTATCTCTAATAAATATTGAGATATGTAGTCGTAAATATGTGTATAATTTTATAAAAACAGGTAAATTGCTCGATTTGGTTTAGTTTTTTGTGCGTATCTTTTTTCCAGTACAATTTTGTGAAAAAATTATTGATATTAATTTTGTAGAAAATAAAATTTCTAAAAAGACCTTTAATTTTTATTTTTTTTGTAAGTTTTTTTACTTATATAAAGTATAAACGAATATCGGAGTGAAAACAGAAAATTTATCACGATTTATTACCATGTTATACGATTTTTGTGTACATTACATTTTAATAACTTGTAATATTTTTAACACATTATAACAAATAAAAGAGAGTGGGGGGTCCCCCCTTCCCCCTCCCCGCGGTTCCCTGTAGTTGCCGCCAATTAGCCACTCCAGGACGGGCCATCAGCGTTGCCAACTCTGCTCCTTTAGAGCTACATTTAGTTCTAAATTCAGGTCGTCAAATCCAAAAGTATGGTATAGCTTCTTAGATAGTTTTTTTTTTCATATAATTTAGATCTTTTTAAATACAAACAAAAATAATAAACAAAAATAATATTTTAGAAGTTATTTCAATGAAAATCGGTTATTTTTGTATGGAATTTGTTTTTTTTTCTCACAAATACTCTATAGCCGCCAGTCCCTGATTGATGTACTGAACATTTTAAAAGATAACGGACCTACTTCCCAGCTGTGGGGGTTCAGTACTTCCAGATGACTACACTGATTGAGCTGTATATTGAAGCGGAACGTGCTGGAAATTGGGAGCTCCATCTTGCAACGGTCCAAAAAATGATACCTTTTTTTCACGCAGCCGCCCACTTTAATTACGCCAAAAGTGCACATCTGTATCTCCAAGATATGTTGACATTGAAAGAGAAGATGGATCCAATAGAATATGAAAGATTTACCAGGAGATTTACCATTTAGGGTTTCTTTACGATTCGACGATCTCATAAATTTTGGTCAGGGATTTGGTCTGACATGACAATCGAACAAACTCTGATGAGATCGATGAAAACATCTGGAGGTTTGACCCAAGGACGAGGAATCACAAACAGTTCTATTCTTCGTTGGACTGCTGGATTTGTTTATCTGCATACTATTTGTGAGGTTATTGAGTCATTCTGTGGAGTTGAATCAGGAACGTCAGAGCAACATGTGGAGATGAGGTCTACATGAATTAAGAGGGATGACAAAGACGTTCAAACTCTCATTGATTGGTTTTCTTGCCATGAACCATTTCCTAAAACAAACATGATTATGTCTATAAGCAGTGGCATTATCGGGGATAGCAAAGTAACTTGTCACATAGCTGAAAAGATGGGAAAATTTGCTATGTCATAAGTCGTCAACCAGAACTTTGGAAACCTACACTTAAAACGTAAGGATGCGATAGTTTCTCTTGCAGCGGTGACCAGCAGCATAAAAAATCAGGGTGTGGCTGTGACAATAGATCCATTAATGCTATTCCATCGTATGTGTATTGCCAAAATGTCTGAAATTGAACTTAAAGAATATTTCCAATATGAACTATCTCCGGTCCCACTGTCTCTTTTCTCAGAGGAAGGCATGCGCAAAGAAACCAAATCCATATTTTACTCAACGTTCAATCCTCTACCAAATAACATAGAACTGGGAGGCAGAAAATACACGTAGTTGATGGGGGATATTTACTGCACAAAGTTGTATGGGGTCGTGCACAACCTTTTTCAATCATTTTTCAGCAATATGTCAGGTATGTACAAAATCATTATGGAGCCAATGCGGTAGTGGTATTCGATGGATACCCAGATTCGGTTGAAAAGAAAAGCACTAAGGGGGTGGAAAGAGCATGGCGTGCCAGAGTTACAACTTCTGCTGAAGTTTTGTTTTATGAAACCACTCACCCACAAGTACCACAGGAAAAGTTTCTGGGAAATGAGAAGAACAAGTCCCGTTTTATTTCCCTACTCAGAGCCTCATTTGAACGATCGCAAATAACGACAGTACAAGCTGAAGAGGATGCTGACGTTCTCATAGTGACCACAGCAAACTTGTTGTCATCTCAACATGATGCAGTCATAATCGTTGGTCAGGATATCGACCTGTTGGTACTCATCACAGCTCTCTCACCTTCAAACGTATATTATCAAAAAGTCGGTAAAGGTAAATCACTTAACGCGTTGTACTCCAACAAATGTTTTAAACACATTGAAATAGTAGAAAACATTTTATTCATTCATGCCATAAGTGGCTACGACACAATTGGTGCTCCGTTCGGTCAAGGCAAAAACAAATTTTGTAATATTCTTCTCAAGAACCACTCAGTGAATGAACTTGATCGTGTATTTCAAGATCCAAAAGCAAAGCGAGAAACAATCACTTTGGCTGCCGAACAATTCTTTGCACTTTTGTATGGCGGCAATGAGAAACCAAATTTGGAAAATTTAAGGTAGGTACATTCTTTTTGTCAAGGGGGTGAAAAAGAACAAATTCAATTTATCCAGGCTACCACCCACCAAAGATGCAGTCCAGCAACATGATTTAAGAACATACTTGCAAGTGTAAACTTGGCTTGGTCACCATAAAGATCCAACTGAATGGGGATGGAAGAAAGATGCTGTTGGGTTACTAACTCCAGTACCAATGCTGAAGGAGGCTGCACCTCAGGCGTTGCTGAACTTTATTTCATGCCAATGCAAAAAAGGTTGCGCTGGAAAGTGTACATGTAGAAAGTCGGGTTTGAAATGCTCCCTACTCTGAATTCACTGTAATGGCAGCTCTGTGCTGCCAGAATGCTGTGGAAGCCTTCGTTCATGATGATGACGAGGAATTTGGTGAGCCAGTCACCACAAATACGGTTGATGAGACATAGGAAGACTATATTGAAGTTGTTCGGGGCCCGTAAGTTTCATCGTTAGTCAAAAGTGATAAATTTAAAGAAAATACTTTTTTTTTCTTTTTTTACGGCATCTACATATGTAACTTAATTAATATTTTTTTATTTGTATGTTGTGATTATATTGGTGGTAAATATTGCTGTTATGTATTTTACATGTTATTACAACAATAATTGTTTTAAAAAAATGAATAATAAAGATATGCTAAGATTAAAACACCTTTCTTCTGATTCAATTTTTGACCCAATTTTTGTGTAATTTTTGTGTTAGAACCTGGATACTCATTGAGTATTTTATGAAATTTTAAACATAAATTTTGTATGAAATTTTATTCTCGACAAAATTAATATCAATAATTTTTTCACAAAATTGTTCTGGAAAAGAGATACACACAAAAAACCAAACCAAGTCGAGCAATTTAACTGTTTTTATAAAATTAAACACACATTTACGACTGCATATCTCAATATTTATTAGAGATACAAGAAAACTTTTTAAGTAAAAATTATAGGTAATTTTATGTTCTACTAAACTTGTAAAGCAACTTTAGCCGAAATTTTTATTGGAAACGAGATATTTGAGGAAAACTAGATTTTTGCGCGATTTCAGCTGGTTTTTTCAAAATGGCGGCGAAAGCTCAAGTGACCCAAGGTCGAAAACTCAGATTTTACATCACGAGATGAGTGTTTAAAACATATAAAAAAATTGGGACTACCGGAATAATTCCGATCGCGAATCGCTAATTGCACTGGCCTAGTAGCTTTGAGATACGTTTTGTTTAAACTGTCAAAATACACAGTAATACATACCTAATAGATAAAAAATATAAAATTCTGGCTACTAGTAAATTAATAAACCCAAGTTGAAAATAAAGCCGTAGATATCGGGTTTCCTTGGAAAATTTAGGTTATATCGCCGTAAGCAGAAATCCAAAAATAAAACAACTTTATTAAATTGTAACCATAAGAAAGAAGTACGAAAATAGCTTTCGACAAAATAATAAAATAAAGCCTCCCGAAAGGTTGTGTTTGCTGAAACAATTTTTCAATTTACATATGGGAACATTCAAGAATTTATTAAATCCGAAAATTTCATATTTTTTTCCATAATCAGAGGCAAACAGTAATTGTTGGAAACTTTCAGGGTAGGAAAAGGAAGCATAAAAACATCATTGATGGCAGGATAACGATGTCTGTTGTCCAATAACAATTTCCACTTTGTTATTGGACAACAGACTGGTTTCGGCAAATATTCTAAGACATCCCGTATTTTTTTAAATCGTGTTTTTTAAACCCTGGCAATTTTTCAATACGAAAAATCAGACTTTTTTTTATAAGCCGGAAAGACGGAACATAATTTTATGGGTGCGAAAAAATGAAAATTACATTGCCGAAAAACATTAAAAAAAACGAAAGTTTTCCACACGAATGGCACAGGTGAATAACGAGGCACATAAACATCCTTCTCTTAATTAAAGTCGATCGTGCATTATTTTCATATCCCACATTCGTAATAAGCCTTTATCAACCACACTCTTCAGGTCAATTGGAATCGCTGTGTTTGGTGACCAGATCTGAATAGCTAGGTATTTCCCGAACTTCATCTGCCCATCTCCTCCCTTCCCCAATCCCGTCAGCCTCCCAACATACACCTTTTGGGGATGCCATTGTCTCACTGGCTCCTTTTTGAAAAGCAAAAATTCTGACCTTCTCCGGGAGATTCTGAGAGTATCATATATTATATATAGTATATTCAATTTGGGAGGCGGGTATGGGTACCGCCGCCTGGGGAACCATTTATTGGATAGATAAGTGGTTCGCTACGTTTGGTGTCTTAGCAGGGATGCCTGGGTTCATGGGATGAGGTTTGTCCGGGTCTTGGCGGCGGATGCGTCTGCCTACCAGCTGCATGGCAGGCCGGATCGGGAGAGAATGGTTGAGGTAGTCCCTTTGACTTCTCCAGCCTTACTCCGTCGGAACATCGCCTTTCACCGTAGTGGGAGGGATGGATTCATACGTCCGTCACTCCTGGACACACTGACCTCCAGATTCCTACCAACCCCTAATACGCATTTCCTTCCTATAACTTCATCTCCTTCCTTTCCTCCTTCGTTTCCTCTTTCCGGCCCACCACACAGCATCCCCAAAGATGACATAGGCCTAAACTCTGGGGTTGGTGACCAGATCTGATTACCTAGGTAATTTTCAATTTGGGAGGCGGGAATGGGTACCGCCGCCCCGGGAACCTTTATAGAATAACCAACACCTCTGCCATAGGTCACCCCAAATGACGTTCGCTACGTTTGGTGATTTAGCAGGGGTGCCCTAGTTCATGGGGTGAGGTTTGTCTAGGTCTTGGAGGCGGATGACCAGGACATACTGAACCCCAGATTCCTACCCACCCTTTAAACCCTTTTCCTTCCCAGAACTCTCCTCTCCTTCCTTTCCTTAAAAAAACCCTCCACACAGCATCCCCAAAGATGACATAGGCCCTGAGGGAAATTATTTTCCTCAGGGCCTCCTGTGTGTAGCTAATGTAAAAAAAAATCGCTGTGTTTGGTGACCAGATCTGAATAGCTAGGTATTTCCCAAACTTCATCTTCTCCGTTTCCTACCCCCCCCAATCCCGTCAGCCTCGCAACACATACCATTTGGGGATGCCACTGTCTCAATGGCTCCTTTTTTAGATGCACCGTTTCGCTTCTGAAATCTACTCTTTCTCCGGGTAGATACTGAGAGTATCTTCCTCTGAAACTCCTCATTAAGTGTAGGTATATATAGATATTAAAACCATTAAAACCACGTTAAAACCTGGAGGATCTCGTGTCGCTGGTAGCAATAACAACCCTCACCACTAGTTTTGGCACACTTTAAAACTGGGCACGAAACTTTTGCACTAAACGAGACAAAATGTTTTAAGTGGTTTTCCGTTTCCGTGTTAGAACCATCTTCTGCTGTGACCTCAATCAGGGAACAAACTGCCTTCAGCACTATTATTATTATTATTTCTGCTAGTGCTTCCAAACTATCTCTACTCAATTGCTTTACACAACATGCCTCAAATTTAATTATCTTCGTCATAAGCTTTGTCAGTTCTCTTTTCCATATTTTTATTGAATTTTTTCATGTTACTTGGACATTTTGGGATGAAATTTTGTTGCACGATTTTACTTGTTTTCAAAAGTTTGTTTTTAGGCGCGGTATACCCGCTCAAAAAGAAGAAAATGGAGAGATATGTAAATACGAATGTTAGAGAGAATGCGCTAATATTAAAAACGATAATATTTAAGGGAAAATTGTGAAAATGTTTAACCAAACACGACCCGTTTAAAATAGAGCAAAAAACTCGTGCGTAATGTCTATAAACAAAAATTTTAACAAAACAAAAAAACGACTTCAAAAAATACACTAAAAAGTAAAAAAATAATTTCGTATTCTTCTACAACTTCATAATCAACTTACCTTTTCTACTCATCAATATGTACGTACAATTGTTATTTTTGGAGTCGGTGTCGGCGGGAGAGGAGCTGTCAAGTGAACACGCCGGGCCGCGGGTACCTTGGTTGACACCGACTCCAAAAATAACAATCGTACCTACATATTGATGAGTAGAAAAGGTAAGTTGATTATAAAGTTGTAGAAGAATACGAAATTATTTTTTTACTTTTTAGTGTATTTTTTGAAGTCGTTTTTTTGTTTTGTTAAAATTTTTGTTTATTTTTTAATTTTTAGTGAATCTGAAGTACACTAACTAATTCGATTAAGATTCGGCCGAGTATCGTAAATTTGTTCTTCAGAATTGGAGAGTTCCGTTACTTTGTCATGGATCCCATAATCAGAACCTAACCAAACTCTCATCAAACTACCCTTGAAAAGTAAAAAAAGTTACGGTAGGTGACTCAAAGGTCCGGATAGCTTATAAGAGATTCGGCCGAGTATCGTTAATTTGCTCCTAAGAATTGAAGAGTTCGATTCCATAATCAGAACCTAACCAAACTCTTGAAGTACATCCTTTCCAATAAAAATAGAATCATCGAAATCGGTTGGCGTGATATTGAGTTATTCGTCCATTTGTCGCGCACATACTTGATGCAAATTTAAGACTTATATGATTTTCTCATGGATTCCATTGTCAGAACTGGACCAAATTAAAATGGGACCACACGGGAAGCACCAGCTTTCAAATAAAAAAAGAATCATCAATATCGGTTCACCCAGTCGAAAGTTCTGAGGTTACAAACAAAAAAAAAAAAAAAAAAAAAAAAAAAAAAAATACAGTCGAATTGAGAACCTCCTCCTTTTCGAAGTCGTTTAAAAATAGCATTTAAGAAACACTGTGATTTTTTTCATACCTAACTTAAAATAACTGAAAAACACATGTTTATAATAATTTCGGAGCATACTTTGGGATTTTTTTTCTATCGAGGGAATTTCATATGATTGCCTTTTGGTGTGGGGAAAGAATAGATAGTATCTTCAAGAATAAAATTTTTTTACGAGCTTAAAAACTTAAATCCCATTACTTATAATCGTGTTTTTATTTTACACAACTGATAAGCAACGAATTACGTGTGGTAAAGAGTGGTTGATCAGTTGTTTAAAATTTATAACAGGTTTATTAGTAAGGCCTAAATAATTTGAGGAAAACATGGAATAAATCAGTAGAAATGCGGGAAGCCGCACCTTAAAAATATTTTAATAAAATTAACTGGGGGAAAAAATTTCGACCTGGGGTCCTAGCATGGTCGATTGACATAAGTTTTATCGAAAATGTCGGTAACTTGCCATCGCTCCGAACACGACTGCAGGCCGCTAACGATCAAACAATAGTTCACAATGACTAGGGGTTTCTAATATATTTGACGTAAACTGTTGTTTATTCGTTAGCAGCCTGCAGTCGTGCTCGGGAGCGATCGCAAGTTACCTACATTTTCGATAAAACCTATATCGATCGACCATGCTGGGGGTCTGGTATGATAATATAATTGATGATAACGTTCAATTATTACAAATCTAAACAAATTGATCAACCACAAACTTTATTGATTGAGGTAGGAGCTCTTACTCGGTAAAATCGATAACATTACAATATCGGATCGATAGGCGTAACTTCCGATGATTTATATCGATGTTCCGAGCACGGTTACACCGTTGATACGTGAACCGATATTGACACGGAATAAATAAGAAATCGATATTAGCTTACAACACTGAAGGTATTTTCTATGAATTGACAATCCAAAATGCCAAACGCCAAATAATTACTTAAAAAATATTGATAAATTGGCTACATCGAATTGAAACACTAACCTAAATATTTATTGGCAGTATGCATTCACTTTTAGATACTCAACGAGAATTAATTATTTAATGATGTCTTTATCCATATTTCAACGATTTTCGTTTGCCAAAGATCGATTGACTAATAAGTGAAAATAAATTGATTGCGTCTTGGATGCATTGTTTAAGTCTATGGATCGCCTATACGCAGCGCCGGATCTGCCATACGTTCAAAAACGTGCAAAAACCTGGCGCCAACTCCGAAGGGGCACCGTGAGAAAATAAATATTGTATTAAAATTTAGTTATAATATTCCCGGAATTGTTTAAAAATTACCCATAGTACGAAATAATTATTACGCTCTAGCAACACTTTCCAAAGAAACAGAATGCGCACGCTTCAGGTTGGTATCAACGGCTTACGAATTTATAGTCAGTGACAGAATTTTTTTACAAATTCCATATATTTAGTTTAAACGTAAGATCTATTTTTCCATATATCTTTTAACAAATAGGAGCGATCCAAATTCAATAACCAATCACAGCGCGGTATTTTTGTTCGTAAGCCGTTGATACCATACGTCAGCGTTGAGTGTTTGTTCGCTCAACACAGGGGAAATGCAACGTACAAATTTGAGGTTATATTCTTATTATCACTGCTCACTGTCTCTCGTCGGGACTGCCGAAGCTGTAGATGCTATTATTGTGTTGTACGTTGCCATGAGAACGTATTTGTATTTGCTTTTTCTAATATTCGCGTAGGGTATATAGGCAGTAAATCTCAAGAATGTCTAATGGACCTAGTTCAGCGAAACCACCCATATTGTCTCGTAACCTATATTTTAAATCATGGTACGGGCACAAACAAACAATTCGTTGAATTATTTTAAAGCATAACTTGCAAAGAGTTTTTCCTAAAATAATTAAAATAGCACCATAATTTATGTTTACCCAATAGATTCAGAGAGTATAGGGCTCCTGGCGATCCTCTCTTTAAAAAAAAACGAGTGTGAGAGCTACCGCCAGGTCACTTAGAAAAGTTACACCCTTTATATGTCTTGATTTTATTTGATAAATTAGTGTAAAAAAAATAACAATTACATAAAAAAAATTGGGGTGAACGAATTTTTAATGAAAATAAAAATGTAGGGGGGGGGGGGCGCCATCGGTACCTAGTGCACAGGGCGCCAGATTACGTAGATCCGGCCCTGCCTATACGACTTTTATTTCATTTCTAAGAGCTATGTTAGTTCAATACGTTCATTAAAAGACCCAATTATTTTGCAAAACGAACAACACAATTCAAAAATTCATGTATATTGATAGTCAACCGAAACTTATCTGATACTATGGAGGGCTCGCTAAAATGTATCAATCGTTTGTCATGGTCAACGAGACCATGTGACCCGAAGTGCCCATAGACTACCATGGTAAAATTCGTACCAAATCATAGATTATTACGATACATTACAATACAAGACCAAGTTTAGATCGTGTTAAGATAATGTGACGGGTCTGAACAGTACATTATCGAAATATTTACTAAAGAGATTTATTTTCAAATATTTCCGCTTGAGATTCAATTCCAAATGTTTTAAAATGTGTTTTAATTTATGGTAAACTTTTGAGTGCAAAGAGCTTGATATTTTCTCTTTCTCAAACTCTTTCTATCGCATGTCTGACTATAATAAATATGAAGATAGAACGAGTTTTATGAGGAAGTGTCAGTTGGTGACAGATATATCACAGTCTGACTCAACAGTTTTTGATATTTGGTGACAAATAATACTACACTACACTCACGAACCTAACAGGTTAAAAATCTGCAAATAATCAAAAATGCAACTCTTCTTCTCTCAAGTAAATAAGTTTTCCAATTTCTAATTGACATTCGCTAATGAACATCTTTATAACGCAAGAAGATGAAAACCCGATGAAATTTGTGATTAATCTCTACCTGATTTGATGGTATTACATCACAAAAGTCATTAGTGCCAAGTCCGGGCTGGTTTCGTAATGAAGCCCTCTAAAGTAAGAAAGTTTGATTAACGGCGCTCTACAACGTAAGGCTTGTATAATTTGACCCAATTCGGGTTTGGGCGCATCGAATAAATATGCAATATTTCAACCTTATTGCACTCCATTCGGAAAGTTTTTTCAAGCTCGTTAAAGTTTCCAAATGCATTCGCCCTGTATGAGGAACATTACGCCCGTGCTGCTTTTGAAGAAATTCTCCGACGTTGCTTGGAATTTATAGGAGAACATTATAAAACGATTAAATGCACCATTTTTTATGTATGTATTGAACTCTTTTTCAGGGTTTAAAAGGTAAAATAATGTATAATATTAAATTCATTTCGTATAACCTAAGTACTTACTACAACGTACATATTATTTCTAATATTTTCTTGGAACGTAATAAACAGCATCATCAAGAACCAAACAAACACGCAAAGTAAACCATGTACAAAATTAAAGAAAGGTAATGAAATCATCACAGAAGACATCAAGATATGCGAATACTTTAATAACTACTTTTGTAATATTGGCGCTTCTTTGGTTGATAATATAATCAACAAATACAGACATAAACTGGATGATAAAATTACATTAAAGTATGAAAGTTCGGAATCAATATACCTACAACCCACAACTGAAAACGAAATATTAGCTATTATAAAATCCCTAAAATCAAACGCGAGTGCTGGACATGATCAACTAAAATGTACAACAGTACAAAAACTTGCCCCACTACTAATTCCCATACTAACTAAACTGATTAACCTGAGCCTAAAAGAAGGTCAATTTCCAGACAGTTGTAAAATTGCAAGGGTTATCCCAATATATAAAGGGAGCTTGAAAACTCAAACATCTAACTATAGGCCCATTTCTGTCCTACCGATCCTATCAAAAATATATGAAAGGGTAATATTCGATAGGCTAGACAACTTTCTGAAAAAAAAATCATTTCTATATGCTAAACAATACGGTTTCAGAAAAAAATCTAATACTCTCTCTGCCACTAATGATCTTATAAATAAACTTAGAACTAGCATAGATAATAAAAACTATGTCATAGCAATTCTCGTAGACCTTCAAAAGGCCTTTGACACCGTGAGTCATGAAATACTGATTAAAAAAATAGAAAAAACAGGTGTAACCGGTCCAGCTATTAAACTAATAAAATCCTATCTGTCCAACAGAAAACAATGTGTTAACATAGGAGATAAAAACAGTCAACTCGAGAATATAAACTATGGAGTTCCACAAGGATCAATACTGGGACCACTTTTATTCCAAATATACATAAATGACATCTGTCAGCTAAAACTACGTGGTTAAATTTTCTTATACGCAGATGATACGGCAATATTTTACTTCGGCAAAAACTTAGAAAGTCTGTTAGAACAATCTCAAATGGATCTTAATGTACTAAACGATTGGCTAATAAAAAATATATTAACAATAAATATTAATAAAACCGGTTACATGATCTTAAGCTCACCTAAAAGAATAATACCATCGCATAAATTATTACAAATAGAAGAAAGAGACCTGCATATTCTAGATAGCGAAAAATACCTGGGCTTGTACATTGATAAACATCTAACATTTAAACAACATGTAGAAAAACTAAAAACAAAAATCATCCCATTGATTGGTGTATTTGGTAGAATTGCTCATCTTCTACCAACAGAGGTAAAGAGAGGCTTATACTTTAGCTAAATACAGTCCCACCTAAATTATTTAATAGAAATATGGGGAAACACATACATTACGTACTTAAACGAATTACAAATAATACAAAACAAAGCTATTAAAAAACTCTTCAACTATAGCCCGGACACTCCCACCAAAAAACTATACAAGGAAATGAATCTTTTGAAAATAAGAACATTGTATGAATATAACATATGTCTTTTAATCTACAAAATACAAAATGGACTTATACACACAAACACAACATTAATAAAAACATCACAAGTACACGAACATTATACTAGACAACACAATAAATTGTATACAAATACTGTCAAGACTGAACGTGGCAAGAAAAGTAATGGCCACGAGGGAGTTCACATATATAATCTCCTTCCAGATAACCTTACAGCAGAAAAGAATATAAAAACATTTAAAAAAACTATTTAAACTTAAGATGTTAGAACTAAATTAAAAATATTGCTACTACACCTGTACTACATATGCTCTGTACTTAAGTTAACAAAGCGAAATATTATATTTCTTTTAACTTAATTCAAAAAAAAAAAGTATAATTATGAAACCTTTAATTCGTGGTGGAATTCCTTTGTTATCCAAGAATTAAAGATGATGTCACATTTTCGGCAACGCGGAGATTATTTCTCAAAATACCGCGGCACCAGCGTCTAGCTCAGACTTTCCCATAAAAAACGGGCGGTGATCCGGCTCGGTAGCTGCTTCAGTGCGATCTTTGCGTCCGTTTGAAATGGACGCTCCGCTGACGAATAGCAATTATTATTAAAGCTGTGCGCTCAATTATTCGCTTTGTAAACTAATAGTTAGGGAGTCGCCTTGTTGATGTTCGTAAGCTCGCTACTTTAATCTTAGACGTCGGGAAAATGACATATGCAAAGTGCGTGCTTAATTAATCTTAATCCCAAAATGCTGAAGAGCTAAATCGTGTGGGAAGCGCTCGGTTTTTTCAACCAAGATGAGACTTTTTGTGGATTGAAACATGGGTTCACCACCTAACTCCGGAATAAAAAAGGCATTCAATGACATGGTTTGCATCTTTTTCTTCACCTGAAGAAAAATTGGCCGGAAAACCCGGATACCGATTAGGGCGCGGAGGGAGAGGTGATAGCGTTGTTGGCAGCAGAGTTCTACGATAAGGGAATCAAGGACCTTGTGCCACGGCTCACCAAGTACATCGATCGTAACGAAGACTATATCGAAACAAGTGGCGAAACGTGCCTAAAATGTCTTACGATATTTTTGTAAATGTTAATTTTTGCTGATTTTTTTCCTGATTTAGAAAGGACTTTAATTCAACGTCATTAAAATTTTACCAACTGGTAGACAGTCTTTATTTTTATTTTAACTTATTGAGTAAAACGGTAAACAATAATCTGCGGTTTGGTAAAACCCATCAAGCCATAAAATGAAAACTTTACAGAAGAAAACAAATAGGAATATTTACAAATTCGTAAAACTTTATTGTCTTCAAATTTATAAGAAAGTTTTTATTTTTTTCAATATTTCGATATAGACGATTGCAATTCTATTTATAATTATGAATGACTTGAAGCTTAAGTAATTTCATCTACTTTTTTTTCGAAATAACCTAAATGAAATTACCCATAATTTTAGTATTAAAAAAACCTAAATCAGCAAAAATTATTTTACCATGTTTTACTTCGACGACTATTCTACAAAGTTACATCCACAGAGAGTATGGCTTGAAGAGTTTTACCAAAATACAGTCGAATTATATAAATGGTTGTTTATCAGTTGTGTAAAATTTAAAACGCGGTTGTTAGCAATGGGGTTACTGTTTTAGGATTTCTTGTATTGTTGAACACCGTTACTGGACGTTTGGTATTTACTTCTGAAACAGCTTAAAAACTAAACCCATGTTCCCAAGTCCTTCATTGTTATTTTTTCCTTTGTCTTCCTCCTTTCCTTGAAAGTCCCTACTTAGTTACTACAAAAGAGGAGGAAGGTGTTTCCTACCTACTGTGGAACACATCTACAATATTGCACAAAATCTAAATTTACCTACATCAAATGACTTGAAAATTCGCAGTGATATCGTTCACATCTCGCTTTCGAAATCTCGCCAATTAATCATAAAATATTCATTAATATGTCAAAAAGTGTCGGTAATTGTGACGTATAGTTGTGCCGTTATCGTGGAGTGCAGCCAGCATCAAGATCCACCCGAAACAGCAGATGAACTCATCAAAGGTAGGGCTTTCTCCTTCCAATTGCCAAATCTTGTGATTGAGGTTAAAAAACGCAGTCAACTGTCTTGTTTCACAAAAATTAGAGTCTACCATCTCTCTCGTGTTACGATATTGTTCGTGACAGTTGGTATTTATTCTTCTCGGAAAACATAAGTCAAAATTAACATTTTCCCAAAACCCTGAACCATACTAAAAATTAGGGAAAATTTTGGAAATAATAGGGCGATATATCAACTTGGGCTTTCTATTTATAGAAATGAAATCAAATACATTTCCTTTCGTTTACATAATGCGCTTGTGTCGGAATGCTCGCATTGGTACATAGTAAACTAGGTTGGTATTTGTATTGATTCGGTTCAGCATTCAGTTTGGTAAGTGTGGTGTATAGGATAATTTATTATTTATTATTTATGAATGCCCTTTTTTGGGCTTTTACAAACATTACATATGACTAATAAGCAATACACAGCATTCATTGTACATATCTGAACTGTCTTAATAACAATATTTTATATTTGTTTAAACATAAATTGAAGATGTCCACTGACTTGGTATAATTGTTTCCCTCCATTAGTATTCTTGGCAAAGAGGAATACATATGACAGTTAGTCCCAGAATTTCTGCACTGAAATAAATCCTGACTTCTAGTATTACGTAGTGGAATCCGGAAGCTTATCAATTCTAGCAATACTGGAATATCAACTAAATAATTTAGAATTTTATATACAAATACCAAGTATAATTTAAAACAGTGTTGTAGTTCAACATAATTGCTGGAATACCCATTTTAAAATTTAGAAAACGTAAGAATTTGTTTTGTATTCTTTCAACAGCTTGTACATATATACTATAACTAGCAGACCCGGCCACACGTTGCTGTGGCTAACGAAACACAACGCCATTACCCAAACTTTATAAAATCCACACCACCCGCTTGCCAGCTGCCCGCTGCCTGAATTGAATATTTGAATTTCTCGACTTTTCTCTACTATAATAAGCATGTTTTTATACATATAAACCTGCCTCTTGAATCACTCTATCTATTGGTGAAAACCGCATGAATATCCGTTGCGTAGTTTAAAAGATCTATGCGCACATACATTTTGAGCGACTTCATCAAATAAAATAATTCAAATCAAATACCTACTTACTCTAGGACATCTATTTTCCAATTTCTTCCGTAGAACGAATTTCAAAAGTGAATAAAGTACGGCCCGCCAGCCGTTTTAAATCACACAAAAATATGTTTTCATTAAATTTCTCGGTTTTTCTCTAATATAATTTACATGTATTATATATATAAACATTCCTCTTCAATCACTCTATCTATTGGTGAAAACTGTATGAAAATCCGTTGCGTAGTTTAAAAGATTAACGCGCACATCCATTTTAAGCGACTTCATTTTATACTATGCAATGATGATAATGATGATGATAATGATAATGATAATGATAATGATGTAATGATGATAATGATGATGATGATAATGATGATGTGGATTCCAGATGGGAGAGTTGTACTCAAGTTGACTTCTAACATAGCAAAATAAATCCCATCATTTGTAAGCCCTTATTAGAGATTTCTGTTATATGGTTAACAAATGAAAGATTTGATTGAAAAGTGATGCCCAAGTCTTTAATTTGTGTTAATGTCTCAAGAGTGTTGTTTTCAATGTTGTTATTAAAGATCACTCGATTTTTTATTCGATAAAATCTAACTATTTGGCATTTTGAGATATTTAAGTAAAGTCTTTTTTTTTTACATGAGCTCCACACAGGAGGCCCTGAGGAACATAATTTCCCTCAGGGCCTATGTCATCTTTATGCTCACTTATGATGCTGTGTGGAGGGTTTTTTTAAGGAAAGGAAGGAGAGGAGAGTTCTGGGAAGGAAAAGGGTTTAAGGGGTGGGTAGGAATCTTGGGTTTAGTATGTCCTGGTCATCCGCCTCCAAGATCTAGACAAACCTCACCCCATGAACCCGGGCACCCCTGCTAAATCACCAAACGTAGCGAACCACTTGGGGTGACCTATGGCAGAGGTGTTGGTTATCCAATAAAGGTTCCCGGGGCGGCGGTACCCATTCCCGCCTCCCAAATTAGAATTATTAGTCTATTTTCATTACACCAAATTAACAATTTACGTTACAATAATGTACGTAGTTTAAATATTCTTCAACAGATGTTGTTAGTGTAGGTAGTTATATGTAGTTTTGAGGTGTCTCAACAGATGCCAGTTAAGTTGTACCTTGGAAGAGTGGCAACTATCGCGATTCGTGTCTAGTGCATGCACGGGCACCTATAGTGTCGAGTTCACAGGCTTCAGATTTACTCAGAGCGTCAAATAGAACTGACGTTTGGTCCAGTTAAATATTCATTGTAAACCATACGAAAGCTTTATCGGAGATGCCCGAACACTTATCAAATAATCACAATCACTGATAATGAAGAATATTGCAGTAAGAAATATTATGTGACTGTGTGTAATTTTATTTTCCTACCAAAAGGCCACCATCTTGGATCGGAACATTATTTCTAGAAATGGCAGTAGCCTTGTTTGGAGACTGGATTTGAATAGCCAGAACCCAAACTCTTCCCATACAACTTATCCCAACTGAGGAAGCAACAACACCACTGATTTCAGGTAGTTGGGACTATTAAGCGGTGGTCACATGAAAATATGTTTTTTAGCTGTCGCATGGCGTCGACACAACATTGTAATTTCTATGTAGTATTTATTTACTCCCTCCGTAGTCGAGGAGTAAGGCTCAGTGGCGTAGCTAGCATGGGTGGCACCCGGGCGGATGTCACCCCCCGGGGCTTAGCGTAGTGTCACCCCCCCCTATTAAAGTTAACTTGAGAAATTCAAAAGCTAATTACGCCTGGGGGGGGGGGGGGGGGTGGCTAGAGAATTTCAGAATATAGGCTATTCCGCCTATATTCTGAAAGACCGACCGACACAGAATTTGGGGCACTCGAGCCATACATAGAGTTACGAAAATATAAATAACAGACCGTGTTCATGTGTATGCGATATCTTGGTGACGTATATGCAATATCTTCGTGACGTGTATGCAATATCTTGGTCGAGTGGCACCCCCTTTTGGGTGGCAACCGGGGCGGTTCGCCCCTCCCCCCCCCCCCTCGCTACACCATCGGGTAAGGCTCACAACTAGCGATCAGGAGGTCATGGGTTCAAATTTGTGTTATGTCACAATTTTGTCAGTTAAAAACGATATATAGTATATTTGCGGCACGTTTCAGAGTGGAAGAAACTCTCAGTACCATCCTAGTGTAAGACCACCATTCAGAATTGTAACGTTGCTTGAAATGGCTTTGAATCAGATTTGAATGACCAGGTAGACCTACTTTCCTTTTTCCCATCTCCTTCTCCTTCCCAATACCTTTAGCCTCGCAACATACCCCAATTGGGGATGCCATAATCTTACTCTCTCCGGACGGTTGGGAGCAGTTGGGACTCTTGTACGGTATTCACAGTAAAAAATATATATTACACATCGCACCGTGACTTCTCCGTAGACCACTACAATACCTCTAGCCGTGACGATGATTTTGAAAGTGTTGAATACAGTTACAAGGATAATATTAAAGTGTGAGTGAATTCCAAAAATTCAAACAAACAAACGACAATGCGCTGATGGTTTTTCCTTTTGTTCACGTATAATACTGCAGCTCTTCCTCACACACTAAATAACAACAGTCGAAAATGAGACAAACGGAGGACGGATGTCTGCACCCCCCCAAAGGAAACAACCAAAATGAGTTTATGCAAAGGACATGTAACTACTATAACATTAAATTTGCACGTATTTAACATTTGCTGACATATTCACTGCTAGTTACTTTCGCTGCATAATTTCATTGTATCACATTCTAGGTGCGAATAACACATAACACATATTCATGATGATTACATTAATTTTAACTAATATTTTTAAATTACCTGCGTGGCAACTTTCCATTATCCCTGTCCTCCCCTTACCCATCCCGATCCTGATACTACTGCTATTTAAGAATAGTTATAATCGCTTTTATTTTATTGCTGTGTTTTTATATTTAGGTTTATTACTAATTATTATAAGCAATAATTATCAGCCTGAAACACTCATCCACATTGAAAAATCTTCCGAGGAAAGATACATGACGATAACGGGACTTGAACCCGTGCCCTTCTGATTGTCGGTCAGCTGCTCTCCCAATTGAGCTATGGCGGCTTATCTTATACCCGCCAAATGATTCAATATATACTAGTGTTTCATTCAATAATTACAGCTTATTATATTTTTTCACCTGAAAACAACCAACTTTTTTTATTTTTGCGAGAGAGACATTGTTAGTGTTAAGAGCGTTTAACCAGCCAGCGGACGAAAATCCACATTTCGTCGAAAGTTGTTCTTCCGATCATGCAGGGCGGTTACAATGTGAAAGATTAATTATTCTCCGTACCAGCTTTTTAAAATTATAACTCAATATCGAATTTATTTCAATCCAAATTAGCTTTAATTTATACCTTCATCCAAAAATGCTGAAAGGCGTGATGATAAAACTATTAAAATAGTGTACTTTTTGTTGTTATTTTTTGATTATAAGTATTTAACATTTTTCAATAATGTCTACATTTAATAAGAATGTTAAAAAAATCTGAAATATATTAGTTTGTAAGTGCGCAAATAAATACACAAATGGACCATTTTTCGTCAAGAAACACATGTACGTACATATTTTTTAATGATTTTATTGAAACTAAAATTAAAATTCTAATACATAACTCTGCTAGATAATGTATTGATTTATTTTACTGCATGATTAAATTATTTGAAATGGGTGTGGTATAATACAAAAACTTTTTTGAAAATTTAACAAATCTGCCAACGACCTATGGAATAACCTTATTATACTAAAAATTAAATTAAATTCTAAAAATTCATTACATAACTTCACTAGATAAAAGAACAATCTTTCGAAATCCATTTATAATTTTTTGTGGAAAAGAGTCAATACGTCTTAAAACTTTTTTGAAAATGACGTATTTCCGGCTTTCTCTGGTAATGCCCTCTTAAATCCCTCGCTAGGTGGCGTCGAGACAAATTATGTCTTCATTTATTGGGGAAATACTTAAACTTGTCAAATATTAATTATAATTTTTAATTGTTAAACTAACGTTTACGACAAGATTTTTATGCATAGCACAAAGGGTAACAATTATTATAAGCAATAATTATCAGCCTGAAACACTCAAACAAGATAAGCCGCCATAGCTCAATTGGGAGAGCAGCTGACCGGCAATCAGAAGGGCACGGGTTCAAGTCCCGTTGGCGTCATGTATCTTTCTCGGAAGATTTTTCAATGTGGATGAGTGTTTCAGGCTGATAATTATTGCTTATAATAATTGTTACCCTTTGTGCTATGCATAAAAATCTTGTGGTAAACGTTAGTTTAATAATTAAAAATTATAATTAAGGTTTATTACTTGTTGAATCTACATCTGAATTATAATTATTTTTTTAATTGCTGCTTTGTCCTTTTTCTTTTCTTAAATATTCCAGTTTACATTCAGTTACTTTTATGTTTCTAAATACCTATCTGTGAACATTAATAATTGGTCTGTTTTTTGTCATCCTCATATGTATATTATTATGTTACAAAGACTGTTTATGTTCCTTAAATAAATAAATTAATAAAAATAAATATAAAAAAGTCAGGGGTTGAACCCGAAAAGTCAAGTAAGTAACCGCTCTGTCATGTTGCAAGTCGCAGGTCGTCAGTTTCAACCTATTTCAATGTCCGTATGTAAATTTGAGAAATGTTTATGGCCAAAATAAAGGAAACCTTGGCGCGAATATAGATTTAATAAGTAGGTCATTCTGCCTTTGAAAAAACTGAAATCGGACTACAACGGCATTCGTCTACAAGAAGAAACATAACCTAACAAATTAATTACCCTGGGTAAGAAAGGCTGCAACCTATTTTTTTTATTTAACCTACAGAAATTGTTTATATAAATAGAATTAAATATTCCGATAAACTATGTTTATCTTAACGCTCCTCCGTACCTGATAAATTGCGAAAGCGAAGTTTTAGGTATAAATTTATATTGTTCGCCTTAAGAATGGTTCGGTGAATTCGATAATTTTACAATATCGGATCGATGGGGCGTAAAATTTAGGAGGCGGGTATGGGTACCACCGCCCCGGGAACCGTTTATTGGATAACCAACACCTCTGCCATAGGTCACCTCAAATGGTTGGCTACTTTTGGTGACTTAGTAGGAGTGCCCCGGTTCACGGGGTGAGGTTTGTCCTGTTCTTGGCGGCGGATGTGTCTGCATACCAGCTGCGGGGCAGGCCGGATCGGGAGATACCGGTTGAGGGAGACCTTGGAAGCCTCTCAAGCAGAACTCTTTTGGAACATCGCCTTGCACCCCACTGGAAGAGATGGATTTATACGTCCGTGAATCCTGGACCCAATGACCCCAGATTCCCACCCCTCATTCCTTATCCTTCACAGAACTTCCTCTCCTTCATTTCCTTTAAAAGACCCCTCACACAGCATCCCCAAAAAATTACATAGGCCCTGAGGGAAAATATAAATATTTTCCTCAGGGTCTCCTGTGTGGAGCTATTGTAAAAAAAAATCCGATGATTTGTACATCGATGTCCCGAGCACGGTTTCACCTTTGCTGCTAAATATTGACAAGGAATAAATAAGAAATCGATATACGCTGGCAACACTGAAGGTATTTTCTATAAATTAACACACCGAAATGTCAAACATTAGGTATAATAGGTAAACTTTTATGAAATATGTCGATATTTAAGGTGAATACATTTGCAATTGTGTGAAAGCGAGGAATAGGTGTATGTAAAGATGGATAGATAATAGGTAATTTTGATCAATTAGTAGATGAGTTGACAAATACGTCGAGTTTCCGCCCAGGGGATAGAGATGTAAAGAGGAAGTTGGAAAAGTACCTGGCTATTCAGATCTAATCACCAAACACGGCTAAAGCCATTTCAAGCAACTAACATTTCAATTCTGAATGAGGATCTTTCACAGTACGACACTGAAGATATTATCTTCCACTCTTAAACGAACCGCAAATACATTATATTAATTTGATTTAATTCTGAAACAAAACAAAGAAATAAAATAAAAATTATTTGAGCATAGCCCCGTCACGGTTAAGTCATGGATTCAATTCCTACATGCGACCATATTTTTTTCTAATTTTTCTGTTTCAAATTTTCGTTTATAAGTCGCTAATATTGTCTTCAATTACTAAAAAACGGGTGTGCTTTAGACCACACGACTGCAGTAAAACTTTACTAACTTATAAAAGAACATATGACATTGACATTGACATTGACATTGACATTGACATTGACATTGACATTGACATTGGGGTGACAAATGACTTTGGGGTGACATATGACCATGGGGTGACCTATGACACTGGGGTGACCTACGACCGTGGGGTGACCTACGACCTTGGGGTCACCAACGACCTTGGGGTGACCATCCTTATCTTTATCCTTATCCTGGCCGGACCGTTCGCCTCGCCATCGATCACCGTTCGCATCGATTACCGTTCGCATCACACTTTTCGTAACATCACACTTTTCGTAACATCACACTTTTCGTAACAACACACTTTTCGTAACACATCACCACTTTTCGTAACACATCACCTCTTTTCGTAACGCATTCACCGTTGAGCGTGCGTAAAAAAGTTTTACTTAAAAAATAAAATTTACCTTCGCACGCCGGGATTTGAACCCACGGCCACTGGAATGTTAGTCGACAGCCTTTTCCCTTGATCATGGAGACATTAATTCTATCAAGAGTCAGTATAATAGAAAAGCATGTATGAGTTAGCGTAAGAATGTTAGGAGTGTATCTTACCTATCCTTATGAAAATAGCATGATGGTTAGTTAGTTCATTATTAGTAAAATAATAATAAATAAATAAAATAAATAAAATAAATAAAATAAATAAAATAAATAAAATAAATAAAATAAATAAAATAAATAAAATAAATAAAATAAATAAAATAAATAAAATAAATAAAATAAATAAAATAATAAAATAAATAAAATAAATAAAATAAATAAAATAAATAAAATAAATAAAATAAATAAAATAAATAAAATAAATAAAATAAATAAAATAAATAAAATAAATAAAATAAATAAAATAAATAAAATAAATAAAATAAATAAAATAAATAAAATAAATAAAATAAATAAAATAAATAAAATAAATAAAATAAATAAAATAAATAAAATAAATAAAATAAATAAAATAAAAAAATAAATAAAATAAATAAAATAAATAAAATAAATAAAATAAATAAAATAAATAAAATAAATAAAATAAATAAAATAAATAAAATAAATAAAATAAATAAAATAAATAAAATAAATAAAATAAATAAAATAAATAAAATAAATAAAATAAATAAAATAAATAAAATAAATAAAATAAATAAAATAAATAAAATAAATAAAATAAATAAAATAAATAAAATAAATAAAATAAATAAAATAAATAAAATAAATAAAATAAATAAAATAAATAAAATAAATAAAATAAATAAAATAAATAAAATAAATAAAATAAATAAAATAAATAAAATAAATAGAATAAATAGAATAAATAGAATAAATAGAATAAATAGAATAAATAGAATAATTAGAATAAATAGAATAAATAGAATAAATAGAATAAATAGAATAAATAGAATAAATAGAATAAATAGAAAAAATAGAATAAATAGAATAAATAGAATAAATAGAATAAATAGAATAAATAAAATAAATAAAATATATAAAATAAATAAAATAAATAAAATAAATAAAATAAATAAAATAAATAAAATAAATAAAATAAATAAAAAAAATAAATAAATAAAAAAAATAAATAAAATAAATAAAATAAATAAAAAAATAAAATAAATAAAATAACTAAAATAAATAAAAAAATAAAATAAATAAAATAAATAGAATAAATAGAATAAATAGAATAAATAGAATAAATAGAATAAATAGAATAAATAGAATAAATAGAATAAATAGAATAAATAGAATAAATAAATAAATAGAGTAAATAGAATAAATAGAATAAATAGAATAAATAAAATAAATAAATAAAAATCAAATGTCAAAATCAGATGTCTATGCGCTGCTAAACCATTCATCCGATTGCGATGAAACTTTGGGGATTTGATGTGCGCATGCCCACGATGGTTTGCATATAATATATTATAATGGTGAGTTCTGGCATCATGAAATTATGCGTTGCTAACCATTCATCCGATTACGATGAAACTTTGGGGATTTGATGTGTGTATTCCCGCGATGGTTTCTATATATACTGGTGAGCTCTTGCATTACGAAATTTGTATAAAAAAATTGCTTTAGTTGCACGCTAGCTGCTTGAAAACTGAATGTACCGAGACTGAATGTATGGAATTCGGTAGGGGGACGCGGACGGGGGATGCTGGAGGGGGGAGTGGAGAGAGGGAAGGTGGATAAGGCGGAGTGTGAACGCGTGGGGAACGGGACGAATGGGAAAGGACACGCAGTGATAAACAATTTCCTTATTAAGTGGAATAGCAACGCATGCCGGATCTCGCTAGTTATTAGTAAAATAATCGTAAGTAATTAATAAATAAAGAAATAACACTGTGACGCCCATCCGAACAGTTTTCAATTTCAGCGCTTTTCAGTTTCCCGGTTTGTTCGGCCATTACGGCGAGCGGGTGACGTGTGAAAGCCTCCCGTGGGGCGCAAGCGCAGCAAGGCTTTCCGCATCCGTCGCACTCAGTCAAAAGCTCAGGCACTGTTGCCAACATCAGGCCGGCCAGTCGCTAATCCAACCGCAAAGGGGCTGGTCGCATCGCTCTTTCCCAACGCGGAAAACTCGAAAATTCACGGCGGGCACTTATCTGAACTCGATAACAGACCAAAAGATAAAAACTCGACACAATAAACGACAGCTCGCAACCTTTTGCAACGAAAAATACACAAAGTACCGAGGATTTTACTCTCTTTATAAACAAGCTCTGACATCATATAGTTTTGTGAATGAAAATTCTTCAAAGATGGTGGACTGTTGTTATAGGAAAGACTCTATTGAAAAGTGAAATTGATTTTTAACGAGCCATGGATGCTTTCGCGAGTGTTCAATTATACTTATGAAGGTTTGTGATGGCGATTTTCCAACACACAAATTACTCGGATTGTTCCTGATAGTCTAACGACTCTCACAGAGTCATCGATTCTGATCCAAAACATCAATGTAAGTACCAATTTTTAAAATCTACATCTAATATTGCAACATTCTTCTGAATACACTTGGTTTATATTGATTTGGCCTGGTGGATTTTTCGTTTTTCTTTGGAAAATTGCTCGAAATAGGAAAACAAAATGGGGTAGCGCCGCGTCTAAAAATAGACGTTATCACAGCTACAAGCGTATGTACATCTGTTCTTCTGTTTATTTATACTTACTTTGTATTAATTTCAACAATGTACAATTATACAATATCTCATTTCATTCAATGACTACCTAAACTTCGTACATTGTTAATAAATTTAAGCACGTGCTTTAACGTTAGGCTTTTTAGTTTAATATTACGTTCTCACTTCAATGGTTTTCAGCATTTTTTGCATCATGTTATTGGCAACATACAAAGGTAGCATTTTTTACAATATTGGCTTACGTGACAAGTTCGTAAGACTAAAATCTATATTAATATCTATTATTAAACTCAAATCCGGAATCAATGACCTCCCGACTCTCAAACAGTTCCTGAAATTTAAAGTATCGAGCATTTTTTCGAGTTTAAAGTATGTCAAAGAATACCTTATATCTAATTTCTACATTACATGCAAGAGTTAATTTATAATTCTTTCTGGTTTTACATAAATGTTATGTTTTTTAATAACTCGGATCTTTTCTGAAGTATGTTTTTGATTAGCTTGATTTTGGTAAAAACTAACTTTTTACTGTCCAATACAAATTTAAAACGTCAATGTTTTCAATTATTATAAGCAATAATTATCAGCCTGAAACACTCATCCACATTGAAAAATCTTCCGAGAAAAGATACATGACGCCAACGGGACTTGAACCCGTGTCCTCTCGATTGCCGGTCGAATGCTCTGACCACTGAGCTATGGCGGCTTATCTTGTACCCGCCAAATGATTCAATATATGCTAGTGTTTCATTCAACAATTACTGCTTATTATATTTTTTTCACCTGAAAACAACCAACTTTTATTTTTGCGAGAGAAACATTGTTAGTGTTAAATCCCTCGCTAGGTGGCGTCGAGACAAATTATGTCTTCATTTATTGGGGAAATACTTAAACTTGTCAAATATTAATTATTATTTTTAATTGTAAAACTAACGTTTTTAAGACAAGACTCAGAAGTGGTTAGCAGAGGTGCCCGGGTTCGTGGGGTGAGGTTTTTCGGGATCTTGGCGGCATATGTATGGCAGGCCAGATAGGGAGAGACTGCTTGAGAAAAACATTTTGATCTCTCCAGCAGGACTATCTCGGAACGCAGTGGAAGGAATACATTTATACTCCTGGACACACTGACCGCCAGATTCCTTCCTCCTTCCTCTCATCCCTTTCCTAAAACGACCCTTTACACAGCATCCCCAAAGATGACATAGGCGGAGCAAATATAAAAAAATATCATTTCATTAATGCAATTCATAATTATGTCAGTAACATTTTGAGACGCTGGAGATTAAATTTTATCTTCAAATTCCTCTGTCTTGATGATGACAACTGAAAGGCTGTCCAAAACTTTCACTCAAGAATGGAAAGAAATTTACCGATGACAAAATGTATTTTACTTTCTGATCTTCGTTTTGAAAATACTCATTGGTAAATACATAAAACTAATAAAACACGATTTTTTAAACTTGTTTTTAAATTAATAAGAAAATACTCGTTGGTAATTACATAAAACTAATAAAACACGATTTTTTTAATTTGTTTTTAAATTAATAAGAAAATACGAGCGTGGGTAAATACATAAAACTAATAAAACACGATTTTTTAAACTTGTTTTAAAATGTATCCCGCAAAACTGTTTCAGAATCCAAGAGTTTTCGTATCAGCTTTATTATGGTCACAATACGTTAACCCTTTCTCTCCACTACATTGAACGTATTTTGTTGAGGTTTGTTATTTCAACCCCTCAGGTTATTTGTTCGCTTTTCCGAACAACTCATATAGGTCTCATGGAAATCTTTGTCTCCCTTACTAGCGGAGTGAAAAACATGATCTAAACGGTATTGGAAAGAGTTAACCACAAAAGATTTATTGAAAAATAGTTAACCACAAAAGAACGACCTCCGTAGTCCAGTGGCTAAGACTCTTGACTCACATTCCGGAGGTCGCGGGTTCGAACCCGGCATGCGCAAATAAATTTTATTTGATTAATTTGTGTTATTTCACAATTAATTCATTTGAAATAATATATAGTATATTTGCGGCATGTTCCAGAGTGGAAGATACTATTAGTATCGCCCTGGTGTAAGACCACCATTCAGAATTGAAACGTTGCTTGAAAATGGCTTTAGCCGTGTTTAGTGACCAGATCTGAATAGCCAGGTACTTCCCAACCTTCCTCTTCCCCACCTCCTTCCCCTCCCCATTACCTTCAGCCTCACAACATACCCCAATTGGGGATGCCATAGTCTCACTGGCTCCAGATGGGAGCAGTTGAGATTCTTGTGCGGTATACACTGTAAAAAAAAAAAATTAAAATGTACGTGTTTATGAAATCAAAGTTTCAAAACATTTAAAAAAAAATAATTATAAAATTTTGTGATTTTTTATTAAATACTAGCAGACCCGGCCACACGTTGCTGTGGCTAACGAAACACAAAGCCATTACCCAACCTTTATAAAATCCACACCACCCGCTTGCCAGCTGCCCGCTGCCCGCTGCCTGAATTGAATATTTGAATTTCTCGGCTTTCCTCTACTATAATAGGCATGTATTATACACATAAACCTTCCCCTTGAATCACTCTATCTATTGGTGAAAACCGCATGAAAATCTGTTTCGTAGTTTAAAAGATTTATGCGCACATACATTTTGAGCGACTTCATTTTATACTATGTAATGCAATTCGAACGATCGCCACTAATTATACAATGCTTGCAATGCAACACTGGACATTTGAGAAGGGAAAATCAAATACCTACTTACTCTAGGACATCTATTTTCCAATTTCTTCCATAGAACGAATTTCAAAAGTGACTATTCACTATAGTACGGCCCGCCAGCCCGTTTTAAAACGCACAAAAATATGTTTTCTTTAAATTTCTCAGCTTTTCTCTAATAAAATTTGCATTTATTATACATATAAACATTCCTCTTCAATCACTCTATCTATTGGTGAAAACCGTATGAAAATCCGTTGCATAGTTTAAAAGATTAACGCGCACATACATTTTGAGCGACTTCATTTTATACTACGTAATAAAATGATTTTTACATGACACGACAATAAAGTGCGAAGAGATGATAACGTTTATAATATATTTGTTTAATCAAATATGAGGGTGTTTTGAGGAAAAACGTTATAAAAAAAATTTGCTTGAAAATCAATATTAATATAATTTGAAATATAATTCATCACCTTTCAAAAATAGTTTTTAGTATTAGGATACGTTCACAAATATTCCATTTATTTGGATTTTATTGCAAAGCGGAATTATTAAGAGAAACGTTTGCGCGGCCCGTTTCGTTTCATTCAAATCTTAATTATGGATTTGAAATCAAAATACTTAACCAAAGTGAAAAAAATATTTTTGTAACCAAAAGGTATATCAAATATATAGTACGGATATGAGCTACTATATTTTATCATACTTTTATACAATGCTTCAGATTTTATGTCCGGGTTAAATCTTTCCCACAGGAAAAACTCAAGACGACAATTCCCTAAAATACATTCGACGTAAGTAAAGAAGCCGTGTATACAAATTGCGACTCGCGACCCGTGTATTGGGCGGACCTACTATCGAATTTGCCCTATCAAAGAAAAGAAGAAGAAGAAAAATAATGTGGGAATCTTAACGACGTAAGTGAAGAAAGCGTGTAAACAAATATACCCCGCGGCACGGCGTATTGTACGAATGTACGGTCGAATTCACCCTAGCAGGCCTGGAGATTCGACCTTTCTGCCGCGTTCATTTTAATTAATTCTGAAGAACGTGTTACAAATATTTAAAATGTGTCTCCATGTTGTCCTTCCGAAGCTATTAATTCATCGTCTAGAAAAATTAAATCTGGTGCTTACCGCTAACTTTATTGTTTGAAAACGGGTTATAAAGTTTTAAAATCGTTGTACGTTAAATATATTAATGGTAAAGTACTGTTTTTATTAATCTAAAATATAAATAAATCTCATTCCTTGTGCGGCATAGAAATAAAAAAAGTTATTATAGTTACGGATTCGCCGGAAATTATTAAAATGTGAGTTTTGAGCAAATAAAAATTATTAGGGTTGTGAACCGCCTTAACCCTTTCACACACTTTTCCACAAATGATCATCTAGTCTCTAGTCAATCCACGCTATGCAATTGCACTATATAAGTATAATAAATACAAAATAATACAAGGACAACATGTCAACCTACCAGAGACCAAATGAGAAAATAATTCACCGACTCCAGATATTTTTATATCAGAGGGTTCGGCTCTGTGGAACTCCTAAACTGGACCTATAAATTCTACTGATCCCTCAATATAAATATTTTAATAATCTTTTTTAATCCTACAGTTAAATTATTTAAGTATTTTTCATTTACTCACTAATAATTGCCAAAATCGTCTTTAAAATCACTAAAACACAAAAATCTTGAATGGCCTGTATCTTATAATTTAAAGCAAAAATAAATAAAGCAGCTCACATTCATACTAGATATTTGATATACCCTTTGTTTACGAAATAATTTTTCAGTTTAATGGGTATTTTTAAATCAAATCCAAAATTAATATTTGTACTAAACGGGCCGCGCGCAATCGTTACTTTTAAGAAGGGAATTTGACGAAAATTTTAACAAAATAAAAAAACTACTTAAAAAAACGAACTAAAAAGTAAAAAGTTACGGTAGGTGACTCAAAGGTCCGGATAGCTTATAAAAGATTCGGCCGAGTATCGTTAATTTGCTCCTAAGAATTGAAGAGTTCGATCCCATAATCAGAACCTAACCAAACTCTTGAAGTACATCCTTTCCAATAAAAATAGAATCATCGAAATCGTTTGGCGTGATATTGAGTTATTCGTCCATTTGTAGCGTACATACTTAATGCAAATTTAAGACTTATATGGTTTTCTCATGGATGGCTTTGACAAAACCGGACCAAATTGAAATGGGACAACACGGGAAACACCAGCTTTCAAATAAATAAACAAAAATTTTAACAAAACAAAAAAACGACTTCAAAAAATGCACTAAAATGTAAAAAAATAATTTCGTATTCTTCTACAACTTCATAATCAACTTTCTTTTTCGACTCATCAATATGTAGGTACAATTGTTATTTTTGGAGTCAGTGTCAGTCAAGATAGGTTTGTAACTACATACATAGTTATAGGTGAGATGTGCTTGTGTCACACGAGCGACTTGACGAGACGTGAGGCGAGAGCGGGTCCGGCGGGAGGGGAGCTGTCAAGTGAACACGCCGGACCGGGTACCTTTGCTGACACCGACTCCAAAAATAACAATCGTACCTACATATTGATGAGTCGAAAAAGTAAGTTGATTATGAAGTTGTAGAAGAATACGAAATTATTTTTTTACTTTTTAGTGCATTTTTTGAAGTCGTTTTTTTGTTTTGTTAAAATATTTGTTCATTTTTTGATTTTTAGTGAATCTGAAGTACCTACACTAACTAATTTGTCTGAATATGGGTAGACCTCTAAACGTGCTGCTCATATGAGAGACATAATTTGACCATAACGACGTTAGGGTCAAATTAAGAGATTCGGACGAGTTTCGTTAATTTGCTCCTAAGAATTGAAGAGTTCCATTACTTTGTCATGGATCAGGTAATCAGAACCTAACCAAACTCTCATCAAACTACCCTTGAAGTACATCCTTTCTAATAAAAAAATAATCGTCGAAATCGGTTGGCGTGGTATTGAGTTATTCGTCCATTTGTCGCGCACATACTTTGCAAATTTAAGACTTATACGGTTTTTTTTATGGATGCCATTGTCGGAACTGGACCAAATTAAAATGGGACCACATGGGAAGCACTAGCTTACAAATGAAAAAAGAATCATCAATATCGGTTCACCCACTCGAAAGTTCTGAAGTAACAAACATAAAAAAAAAAAAATAAAAAATAAAAATAAAAAAAAATAAAAATAAAAAAAAAAATAAATAAAAATAAAAATAAAAAAAATACAGTCGAATTGAGAACCTCCTCATTTTTGAAGTCGTTTAAAAAGAATCATCAATATCGGTTCACCAAGTCGAAAGTTCTGAGGTAACAAAATAAAAAAAATAAATAAAAACGCCGAATTGAGAACCTCCTCCTTTTTGAAGTCGTTTAAAAATACAAATCACTGCAGTCAACAGCTGTGCCCTTTTACATTTGCCTTACATCGTTCGACCGTATCGTCATCCCACTCGAATTTCATTGATGATTTTGCATGATATTAAAATTAAGCAAAGAATGGCCAGACCTGTGGATCGAAACAACACGCTCGTGTGACATTTCTTGTTTTCTTCTTTGTACTACGGCAGTAACACTTTTGGAATCCCGTAAACATAAAATGTATAAACAAACCTTTAAAATAGTATAATTTGTTACCTTGATCCACGTGCTCAAGTGGCGTGATTACACTCTACAATCTACACTCGCAGTAAGCCTTAAGCTAAAGCTATAAGTTTCAAGCTATAAGCTATAAGGCAAGCAAAGCGTGGCACAGAAAACAAATTATTTCATTCTATCTACAAATCAACATGCGGGAGTGGGTTGTTTTCTTCGGAACGTTTTCCTGCAGTTGCTATTTTAAATAGTGCTTCAATTTTCTTTTCTTACACGCGCTCAAATGCAATTTGCATACTTAAGAAGCTTTTTAATTTGTAAACAACATATTTTGATGGTTGAGAAGTTTGATTCTTGACTACGAATCCAGAGATCGCGTGCAAGTGTGCAAACAAATCAATTAATTTGTTTTTATTTTTAAACGACTTCGAAAAGGAGGAGGTTCTCAATTCGACTGTATTTTTTTTATTTTTTTTTATGTTTGTTACATAAGAACTTTTGACTGGGTAAACCGATATTGATGAATTTTTTTTATTTGAAAGCTGGTGCTTCCCGTGTAGTCCCATTTTAATTTGGTTCAGTTCTGACAATGGCATCCATGAGAAAATCATATAAGTCTTAAATTTGCATCAAGTATGTGCGCGACAAATGGACGAATAACTCAATATCACGCCAACCGATTTCGATTAGTCTTTTTTTATTGGAAAAGATGTACTTCAAGGGTAGTTTGATGAGAGTTTCGTTAGATTCTGATTATGGGATCCATGACAAAGTAACGGAACTCTCCAATTCTGAAGAACAAATTTACGATACTCGGCCGAATCTTAATCGAATTAGTTAGTGTACTTCAGATTCACTAAAAATCAAAAAATAAACAAAAATTTTAACAAAACAAAAAAACGACTTCAAAAAATGCACTAAAAAGTAAAAAAATAATTTCGTATTCTTCTACATCTTTATAATCAACTTACCTTTTCTACTCATCAATATGTAGGTACGATTGTTATTTTTGAAGTCGGTGTCAACCAAGGTACCCGCTTCCCGGCGTGTTCACTTGACAGCTCCTCTCCCGCCGACACCGACTCCTTGGTTGACACCGACTCCAAAAATAACAATCGTACCTACATATTGATGAGTAGAAAAGGTAAGTTGATTATAAAGTTGTAGAAGAATACGAAATTATTTTTTAACTTTTTAGTGCATTTTTGAAGTCGTTTTTTGTTTTGTTAAAATTTTTGTTTATTTTTAACTTTATGAGTAAAATCTCAAATTATAATATATAATTAAATGAAGACAATTTTAGCGAAACTAGCGAGACAGGAAAATCAGAAAAAGTTATTGGCTCCACTGGGACTCGAACCCAGGACCCTTTGCTTACATGGCAAGTGCTCTTCCAACTGAGCTATGGAACCCATAATAAATTCGGTCACTTTTAACTGTATTATACTTCAACTAAGAACTGCCAACATTATCTTCATTTTCTTAACGCACATAATTATTGGCTGCTATCTTTATCTATGATTACGAGATTCAACTCGAACTAGTTTCTAAAACTAGAAAATTCTAAAACGAACTAGATTCAACTCGATTGAGTTTCGCTAATATTGTCTTCATTTAATTAAATATTATAATTTGAGATTTTACTCATAAAGTTAAAAAAATAAATATTCATCCTAGACTTGCAGAAAAGTAAATAGATGTCGCGTATTAAAAATAAAATGGATTAAAAATTATCCAGACACTATCTAGATAGCATTTAGTTCGAGTTGAATCTTGCAATCATATATAAAGATAGCAGCCAATAATATGTGCGTTAAGAAAATGAAGATAATGTTGGCAGTTCTTAGTCGAAGTATGATACAGTTGAAAGTGACCAAATTTGATATAAGTTCCGTAGCTCAGTTGGTAGAGCACTTGCCATGTAAGCAAAGGGTCCGGGGTTCGAGTCCCAGTGGAGTCAATATCTTTTTCCGATTTTTCTGTCTAAAGATTTTCGATTGAGTTTCGCTAATATTGTCTTCATTTAATTAAAAATGAATTTGTTATTGAAGAATATAATATCATAATAATTCCGCCGCCCGTTTTATTATAACCATTTATTGGCTGACCAACACCCCTTCCAAAGATCATCCCAAGTAGTTAGCTACGTTTAGCTAGTAGGTTTCATGGGGTTGTGTTTGACTATGTTTTGGCGGCGGACGCGTTTGCTCACTTACTGCGTCATGAGAGATACTGGTCGAGGGAGACCTTTTGCCTCTCCAGCCTTACTCTCTCGACCCATCGTCTTACACACTTACATCTACAATGAATAGGATGGATTCATACGTCCGCTACTCTTGGACACATTGACCCCTAGATTTCTACTCACCCCTCACGCCTTTTGCCTTCCCAGAGCTTCCTCTTCTTCCTTACCCTAAGCCGGCCCTCTAAAAATACCCTCCATACAGCATCCCCAAGGATGACATAGGCCCTTTATATACAACGTGTCCGGAAATTCGTAGTACAAGCGGGAAACTGGTGAATCTACATCACGTAGAGAACCCAAAAAACTTATTTTTTTCGATCTCAGCATTTTGATTTTAATATTATTTTTTTTCTATTTTTCCATTTTTTCGGCAACTAAAGGGTAAAAAAAATTTTGAGCCCGGTTTACCCTTCGATGCATTTTATAAGACATTACATAGCTGAAATCAACCCCCTAGTGAACAATTTTTTCAAATTTAACCAAAAAAATTCCAACTTCGGACCCGATTTTCTCGAAAACGAAAGCTCAAATCGAAAAAAGTTATACTACAAAATCGACTCCAAATGTGATGTGGAGTCTCCAGTTTCCCGCTTGTACAACGAGTTTCTGGACACCTTGTATATGGGACTCGAACCTAGTCTTCAGGGACTCACAGCTGGTACTCGATCCTTTAGTCTTGTTGAGACTGGCGCCTCTACCAATTGTGAATCTTGTGTGAAGTTGAAAGTATTTATAAAATATTTGCCTCAGTCTATATATATAAAAAAAATTAGGTACCGTATGTTTACGTTCGCAAATCTCTGAAAGTAATCAAAAATTTTACATAACATTGCATTTTAGCAGGAGTATTTATATATATAATGGTAAGCTCTGGCGTTACGAATTTTTTATACATCGATCTGTATATCGAAAATCGCCATGATCCTGAAAAAATTTTAAGTTATTAAAGTAAACCCTGAATACATCGCAAAACTAAAGTTAATTTGACACATTAATATGTAATACACAGAAAACTTACAATTTTAAGAATTCTAATCCTAAAGAAAAATTAGTTTTGAAAAATCGTTTCTTCAATATTTTTTATCACACTAAAACACAAGTTAAATCGTAATGATAATCACCTAATTTCTTATAATATATGATAAGTTATAGTTAAATTATCACGATAACGTGCACACGTCCACCCGCGGAGAGATCCAAACTCGACAGACATAAAATTACCCGTTAGTATTTGCGATCAGCTTAAATTTTTGTTTTTTTTTTTTCATTCTAAAAAGATTAGTCGTTTAGGTACCCAATTCCAACAAAGACATATTGCAAGTTTCAGCACTCTCTTCCACCTTTGGTCAACGTAACTTTAGATACTTTGCCACAAAAATATTCAACATTCTCCCAGAAAACATCAAACTGAGTCAAACACAGAAAGAGTTTAAAAAATATGTTATAATATGGATATATTCTAATGATCGAGCCTATACTGGTGCCCTCATCCAAACGCCCTGCCACTGACAGTTGTTATTGTAGTAATAACCTAGCCGTTTTTGTATTGTGTATATGCAAACAATAATGTAAACTAAAATATTTTTTTTGCTATATAGAAACCTACATTTTACGTTTATAAAAAAACCGTAGATAAAATTGCGAGAAACAATTTACAAAAAATTCTGCCTCAATACAGGTTCACCTAGTGAGGCAGGCTATGCACAACTAAAAATATTGTATAATTATGATACTTATGTGTAAGCGTTCTTATGTTACTTTCTATTTGTTAATTTTTTTGTACTGTTCTAATCTATTTGTAAACTACATTGAACATATACTTTTTTGATCAGTTCGATCAGTTTCAGTGCCGGTAACCCGGGCGTTTATTTAGTTTCATGGTTATTTACATTGTTTTCTTTTCTTTTACCCGCCTCACTAGACAAAGTCTGTTCCGAGGCGAGTAAATCACATATTATGTTTGTTCCAAAAGAAATGTGTGTATTTAAACAAATATATATATGTATGTAAAAAGATAAAAAAAGATAAATTATATGTTGGTATATTAAATATTTACATACATACTTTGTTTTTTAGATAAAAGTAAATTAAAATTTTGTGACAGTTGAATATAGCGGTTACATAATAGAAGTAATAATTAATAATTAATCATAATAATTAATATTGCAAAATTGCAGTTTCTCGTATTTGTTTTATTTGAATATTATATAATTTCGTGAGAACTTGTATGAAATGTTATTTATTTAGAATATTTTGAATGTCTGTTCATTCCTTTTCATTCAACCATATTACAAATCTTTTGAAAAGCCAATTCAAATTATTTGGGGTGACGTAAGTTTTTGTTTGTGTTAGGAAGGTATTGAAAATGTGTGGTGCTAGGTAAGATTCGTGTTTTTTTGCAAAAGTTGATTTGATATGGGGAACTTGAAACTTTTTAGTTATAATGTGTGAAATAAAATGAAATCCAGAAAGAAACTTTTTATAAAAATTACGGTAGATACTTCAAATTATTAACTGTGTGCCTGTGTGATTTATGACATATATCATGTTTTTTCAATCATCTCTTAAGGTTACATAAATATTTACTTTACGTAAACAATGTAAGGTTCTGGAGTTGTTAGGATTGTACCCTACGCAGGAGAAGTAGCGGGTAATTTCATTTCATTTCACCGATATAATGTTTTTATTACAATAACGGCTGTAAGGAGCTCCCACGTTTTCCCACGAATCGGAAAAACGAAAAGGTCAACTCGATTCACGGAAAATTAATGTACAGTATTTTCAGTATTGAATTTATCAGGGATGGTAAACCATTGGGAATTATTAATTAACCAGCTGGTACTCGGATTTTTTTTTCATTAGCTCCACACAGGAGACCCTGAGGAAAATAATTCCCCAAACGGCCTATGTCATCTTTGGGGATGCTGTGTGGAGCAAAGGAAGTGTGTCTTTTTAGGAAAGTAAGGAGAGGAAGTTCTAGGAAGGAAAAGTGTATTAGGGGTGGGTAGGAATCTGGGTCAGTTTGTCCAGGAGTGATGGACATATGAATCCATACCTCCCACTGCGGTGCACGGCGGTGTTCCGAGAGAGTACGGCTGGAGTAGTCAAAGGGACTCTGGTGGGCAGACGCATCCGCCGCCAAGACCCTGACAAACCTTACCCCATGAATCCGAGCACCCCTGCTAAGTCACCAAAGTAGAGAACCATTTGGGGTAACCTATGGCAGAGGTGTTGGTTATCCAATAAATGGTTCCCGGGGCGGCGTTACCCATACCCGCCTCCCAAATTGTATGTAGTGCATTGCTATGCCGTATAATAAAGAAATTGTTTCTCCCTGCGTGTCCTTTCCCATTCGTCCCGTTCCCCTTCCGCCCTTCCTTTCTTTCCCGCGTTCCCTTCCTCTCTCGCGTTCCCACTCCGCCTCCTCCGCCTTCCCTCTTCTCACTCCATTCCCCCTTCCCCCGTCCCGCGAACCCCCCTCCCAAGTTCCCATCCCCCTCCCAGGTTCCCCTCCCTGGTTCCCCTCTCCCACCCTCCCGCGAACCCCCTATTAGAGTTCACCTTCCCTCTCCCACTTTCCATACATTCCAGCCACCTATTGCAATTTTTTTATACAAATTTTATAATGCCAGAGTTTACCACTAGTTTTATACAAGCCCTTTTATTGTCCTGACAATAACGAACACAAAAAAAAAGATTTATCCAATTTGGTGAAGTCGTTCGGAAGTTGTGCGCGTACATCATACATTTCGGCCATTCATTTTTATTTTATGGATATAAATTTAAGCTTTGGATTAATGGTAGTAGTCAAGCCCTTTAAAAATCGGGTGTATTTTTTTAGAGGGTAAAAATATTTCCGCTTTGCAATAATATCCAAATAAATGGAATATTTGTGAACCTACCCAAAAACTTTAAACTGTTTTAGAAAAGTGATGAAATACGCTTTCAAATTTTATTATTAGAAATAATCATGTCATTTTTGAAGTTAAACTTCTTTAGCCCGTTGTGATTCGAAATTCGGATGAAACGGAAGTGCGGCACTAAAATTTATTATTTGACGGGTCTTCGGTTCTAATACAATGCGGTAAATTCACGTTTCCACGCGAGGCTCTTATAGCGTAGCGGCGTATAGCGCGTGGTAAATCTCAGCAGAGACATCCAGCGAACGCAGGTTCGAATCCTACGAAATCCAAAAAAAATAAACTTTTTTTTTTTGTAAAATCAATATTCAATCTTCGAACCATTTTAAAATAAATAGGCAAAAGAAAAAAAGCGGCATCTAGCGACTTTATAGTTTCACTTCTACCGCGTGTGAATTTCACACTCAATTTTTTTTATACATAAATATATTGAATGCAAAATTTTGAAAACGGCTCGTTTAAGTTTTTCTAATATTATTTTTTTATTTACATTAGCTCCACGCAGGAGGCCCTGAGGAAAATAATTCCCCTCAGGACCTATGTCATCTTTCTGGATGCTGTGTGAAAAATCCATTAAGGTAGGTACCTTAAGAATCCAACCCTCCCACTGCCGTGCGAGGCGAAAGGTCTCCCTCAACCAGACTCTCCCGCTCTAGCCTGCCACGCAGCTGGTGGGCAGATGCATCCACCACCAGGTCCCGGAATGTCACCATGAATCCGGACAACCCTGCTAAGTAGCGAACCATTTGGGATGACCTGTGGAAGATGTGTTGCTTATCCAATAAATGGTTCCCGGGGCGGCCGTCTCCAATGTTTGGTTATCCCTGAAGTTCTCCGTAAAATCTGTTGTGTTTTATTTCGCTTAAATTAAAAGTTCATACCACCCACAAAACTTATTTTTATTATATAATACGAGTAAAATAACATTTTACTAAAATAACCATTTTATTCAGTGGCGTAGCCCTGACAGCCTGACTAAACTGAGCCCCACCACTTTACAACTAATTTACTTACAAACTAGCGAAGTCCCGTGAAAAATCATGGGATATTTGTCTTGGTGGCCGATGCATCTGCCTGACTGCCGCGTGGTGGGCAAGATCGAGAGAGACTGGTTGATGGAGGTCTTTTATCTTCTCCACCAGGAATCTCTCCATCCAAAGCCTTGCACCGCGGTTGGAGGGATGTATTCATTCGTAAGATACGCCTGGACACGCTGACCCCCAGATTCCTACCCACTCCTTAAACCTATTTCCTTCCCAGAACTTTCTCTCCTTCCTTTCCTTAAAAAACCTCCAGACAGCATACCCTTAGATATAGTAAGATATAATAAGAGGGAAAATATTTTCCTCGGGGCCTCCTGTGTGGAGCTAATGTAAAAAAAACGACATCTGTGGTCTGTGGTGGTTTATTCGCAATTCAAACGGGTACAATACATTTTAGTATCCCTGAAAGCACATGGAGACCGCCAGACAACCACTTTGTAATGTAAATAGTTTTAATTTATTATCGAGATCATAAATATGTGAATATTACTAGACCTGCCCTAAGTTATAACTGCCCCGTATTATTTCCCCCTCCCCATACCGGTTCCGTTGGAACCGGCTGGGATTGAGTATGGCTTCGCGTGAATCTAAAAAATGTGACGTCATCATTCTTCTGCGAGCCAGCGTCGAGCGCTCATCGGAGCATTTTACGAAACAACACCGCAAAAACCTTGTTTTGTGTTTTGAAAACGTATAAATATATACTATCACTCGAGATACATGGCGTGTGCTCGTCGATGTTTACTGGGGTAAGCAAATTATGAAACATTTGTAAGTGTCCTAACTAAATACGGCAACAAACTATTGGAGTCTGAAAATAGGCGAACTTTACTTTTCCGTATTTAGACTTCGCAAATTTGTTCATTACGCGGCGAGCAATTCGCGCTCCCATGTAAAAAGGTCTATTCATTCAAAAGCAGAGTTTACTTTTAAGAAATAAATGGTGATATTATAATCCGAGATGCCTATATACTGTCATATTGAGTTATTGACGAATCACATATCTCCAAAGTCATCTTCCCGCTCTGCGACCCGCTGTAGTACCCCTCACCTTTATGTTCTGGTATAGTAATATTCATATGTCTATGATCGAGATAAAAAAAAAAAAAAACAAAAACATATTACGATGGCTGTCCACTAACAATTCAACTTTTTTTTTTCCTGAAAACTGCGAAAAAGTGTAAATGAGGAATTTTGAAAAACTCTTTCTATCTTTTTTACTTCTTCTATCATGTAGAATCACCCCTCGAACATAGTGCTCTTCACCCTACCTTGACACCTGGTATATTTATTGCATGTTTTTGTCTGTTAATGTTTCTCTAAAGTAAGAATGGGTGTCTTTCCTAATTTCTCGCAAGCAGCCAGCAGCCGGTAGCCATTAGCGGGTGCAGTCGTGTAGAGTTGTGTTCGTGATTCCGGGTAGAAATGTGTCATTGTCAAGCCGGCGATCGTGACGCCAACCATACCACTGAACCCCACTGCACGAGGGGAAGACAGACGCGGAGTGGGCGCCGGAAAATGCCCGTACGGGCCAAAAAATTCAAATATTTAGAAAAAATAAAAAAATTATCTAGTGTTAATAATTAAATAAATATAGTATAAAAATAAAATAAATAAATATACTTAGCAAAAAAAAATATTTTTTTTCCTATAAAATACAGACTCCGATAACACATAATTTACAACTGGTTTAACGGTCAAAAATGGAAGAAACTCACTTAAACGCAAACAGGCCTTTTATACTATTTTTTAGTTTTATCATTAGCTCCACACAAGAGGTCCTGAGGAAAATAATTCCCCTCAGGGCCTGTGTCATCTTTGGTGGTGCTGTGTGGAGGGTCTTTTTAGGAAAGGAAGTCGGAAGTTCTGGGAAGGAAAAGGGTATTGGGGGTGGGTAGGGTCAGTGTGGTATTAGGTAGGGTCAGTGTGTCCAATCCATCCCTCCCACTGCGACGCAAGGCGATGTTCCGAGAGAGTACGGCTGGAGATGTCAAAGGGACTCCCTCAACCATTCTCTCCCGATTCGGCCTATCATGCTTCTGGTGGGCAGATGCACCCGCGCCAAGACTCGGACAAATCTCATCCCATGAATCCAGGCACCCCTGCTAAGTCAACAAACGTAGCGAACCACTTAGGGTGACCTATGGCAGATGTGTTGGTTTTCCAATAAATGGTTCCCAATGTATATTCATTATAACAACATATCTATAACACCACAAATAAAACATCCCTTTTTAACCAAACACGCAATTTCCTTAACCTAAAACTTAAAAAATCAGTGTACTACTCACTATGCCAATCACACATTTCTGCTTAGGGTAATGCTTCTTCTAGTGTCCTCGACCCGATTATTAAAGCACTTCCTTTTTCTACCAGCACTGATACGATCTTCAATACTATTAACGTTACGCACGTAAAACTCTTTGTTTAAAGTCTCTTTGCAAGATTCATCTTAGTTAATTTACACAAAAAAAACTACACCAAGCAACACAAGCGATACACAACAAAGTTATACAAATATGAAAGATAACAAATAAATGGAAATAAAATGAGAGAAAAAGAAACAAGACAGAACAGAACATGACAAGAAAATTACAGTTTTATCCTTAAACTTACTTAGAAAATATTATTTTAAACCATTGCTAACAACTGCTAACCCTGTACAAATAACAAGTGCGCCCCACGGTTGAATTTGGCATCCACCTCTGGTCTAGAGCTCCAAAATACCTGAAAAATACCCTCGACTCTGTGCAGAAACGGGCGGTCCGTTTGATAGATTCTCCCATGTTAACAGACGGATTGCAATCTTTAGAGCAAAGGCGTCGGGTGGGAACGCTATCCTTGTTCTACCAGTATTACAATGGAAGATACTCCAAGGAACTAGCATCATTGATCCCTTCGGCACCGGTGCATATTCGGGAAACACGCCAAACGCATGCCCAGCATTTGTACACTGTTGACATTTGTCACATGAGAATAGGTCGTTTCTTCGACTCGTTCTTGTGTTCAACAGCTCGGCTGTGGAATGATTTGCCGGCCTCTGTGTTTCCGCCTTCCTACAACATGGGTCTCTTCAAGACCAATGTTCATTCGTTCCTCTCCTCAAAAAGACCCTCCACACAGCATCCCAGATGACATAGGCCCTGAGGGAAATTATTTTCCTCAGGGCCTCCTGTGTGGAGTTAATGTAAAAAAAAAAAAAATTGCTCTGACTTTTTTTATTTTGCTGAATTCCCTTGTACGTATCTGAATTAAATAGTGTGTAGGCAATATAGTTCAGAGATTTTATCCCATATTTTGTGGTGTGTGTTTGAGGAAAACCAATGAATTCTCTTTTTGAATTATTGTACATTTCGGAATCGTGTTTTCACGGGCGTCAAATATTTTTTTTTTTTTTTTTTTTTTTAATTTCAATAACAAGGTTTGTACATGTATGTATGATGTATATAATAAGTATGGATTCATTTTTTTTTTCAGACCTCCTCACTAGGATTTCCTGTTCTGAGGTGGCTTGTAGTTTTTTAAAATATTTGTATTTGGTTATGGATTGTCTTTATATCGTCTTCATGATGTTTGTAATTTTATTATCACTTTGATCTCTCAGCCATATTTTTACTTTTGTTTTAAATATATTCATTTCCTTTATATTTATGATTTGATCTGGTAGAGCATTGTATAATTTTACAGCATGGAATTTATTATTTCTCTGTCCAAAAGATGTGTTCAAACTGGGAGTAACCAGGATGTTATTGCTTACTGACCTGGTTGAGTATTTATGTTGGGCTGTGGAGTATACATATATGTTTTTTTTCAGTTTGAATAAAATATTTTTTGAATAAAGTTTCTGTACATTGAAGACTTGAAAGTTATTAAATATTTCTTCCGTCGGAGTTCTAAGCGGAACTTTCAGTATTGTCTTCAGTACTCCTTTTTGGGCTATATTGAGTCGCTCTGTGTGAGTGCTCAAAGCAGACCCCCATCCAGTTATCCAGTTATTTGCGCCTTACAAATGAATTTTAACCGTTGCAGGGATTTTTTTTAATTTTTTTTTTTTTTTTTTTTTTTTTTTTTTTTTTTTTTTTTTTTTTTTTTTTTTTTTTTTTTTTTTTTCGAAATATATACAAAAAAACAATGGAAATACAATTACAAATCAATGCCTAGATAAATTTTACGCACCAGATTTAAATGTCCGGGTTAAATTTTCCCCCAAAAAAAAAAAAAAAAAAAAAAAAAAAAAAAAAAAAAAAAAAAAAGAAGGAAGGAAAAACTAAACCCTTTCATACACTTCCCCAAATGATCATCTAGTGAATCCACGTTATGCAATTGCACTATATAAGTATTATAAATACAAAACAATACAAGAACAACATGTCAACCCACTAGAGACCAAATGGGAATATAATTCACCGACTCCAGATATTTTCATATCAGAGGGTTCGGCTCTGTGGCATTTCTAATTGAACCTATAAATCCTACTGATCCCTCAATATAAATATTTAAAAAATCTTTTGTAATCCTACATGTATTTAAAATTACTGCTTTTTGCATTTTTATATACAAATTCTTTGACAAATCTAATATGCTTAAATTTTGAATCAGATTCCTAGGTATTATGCCAGTGGCCGAAATAACAAATGGTAATATTTTTATAGTCCGAGAATGCCAAATTCTTTTAATCTCATTTCCTAAATCTGTGTATTTTCTAATTTTTTCAGAAACAGTTTTTTGAATATTACAGGAATTTGGAATAGCTACATCAATGATATAAGTTATTTTTTTAATTTTGTCATGTAAAACTATATCAGGTCTATTATGACTAATTGTTCTGTCTGTTAGTATAGTTTTATCATAATATATTTTATAAAATTCATTTTCTTTAAATGAATTTGGTTCATATTCATAATAAGGTACTACATTACGGCAATCAATCAAGTTATGTTTAATTACCAAACTTTGGTGAATTATTTTTAAAACCTGATTGTGCCTAAATGTATACTCGGAAGGCGCTAATATAGAACATCCCGATATAATATGTTCTATAGTTTCGGGAAAAGCCAAACATTTTCTACATAAATCATCAATTTGATTTATATCTTTGATTATATGCTTTCTATAATTTTTAGTATTAATGACTCTATCTTGAATTGCAAGCATAAATCCTTCTATTTCTGCGCTCAACTCTCCAATACTCAACCATTTGTTTGACGAAAATTTGTCAACATACGTTTGGTTGAGATAATTGAAGTGTTTTGCGTGAATAATTTTATTTGACCAGGAATCTAATAATTCCTGGTTAGTATTTATAAGAATGTTGGCATTCTCGTCATATAAATTTAAAGGTGTAATATTTCTATCTGCCTTGCAAATTATTTTGTGCATTTCTGAGCTATTAGCTTTCCTATGGAAAAAATTTCTAAGCATTTCTACCTGATTGTGTTTCAAAGATGTTATTTTGACTACACCTCTACCTCCTAAATTTCTAGGTAAATTAATTCGTTCTATAGCTGAATTTGGATGATGGCAATTAAATTTTGTTAACGTAGTTCTAATTAATCGTTCTAAACTATCTAAATCTGTATTGGACCATTTAATTATGCCAAATGAGTACGTTAGTAGAGGTATTGCCCAAGTATTTATTGCTTTTACTAAATTTTTAGCAGATAGATTGCATTTTAAAATTTTTCTGATCCTAGTTTGAAATTTAATCCTAATATCATTTTTAATACTAGTGTGATCTAATCTATTCGATTGCGGGTATCCTAAATATTTATAAACCTCATCCCCTTTCATACTTTGAATTTTGAAATTTCTAAATATACCCTCGTCTCCATCTACAATTTTGCCTTTCTCTATATGGATAGTTATAATAATATTAACATTAAAATTAACATTAACATTAGCATATAAATAATAATAAATTTCACAGATTTTTTTTTTTTTCATTATTTTTATTTTTATTTTATTTTATGGTATTTCTCTTCTACAGAAGCAGACGCTTGTGATTAGAAGAGGGACGATTATGGGATTAGAAAATATTTAAAATATATTAACAGAATATATTTTGTATCTTATAATTTACTTGTGGTAGATTCTTAATAAATAACAAATTTACAAATTATATAAGTTATGATGATAAATTTTATCAATTTGGTATTTTTACTTTAAATTGCTCTTTGATTGCTTTTAGTAGACATTTATCGTCTTTGATTTTTCTTATTTTTTCAGGTAGGCTATTAAAGTATTTTTTTTCCTAGATATGTATAATGATGTTGTGCAAATGAGGTGTTGCATTTTTGTGTTTGAAATATATGTCTTTGACGAGTACGACTTTCAGTTAAAAATCTGTGATTTTGTTTTTCTTTTATTATTTGGATTATTATATTTTTTCGAACTAGATCATTAAATTTTAAAACTTTAAATTCTTTAAAAATAAGGTGAGTCGGATAATCTCTTCTTTTTTTCAATATAATTTTTAAGGATTGATTAAAAGGCCCGTGTCTGCAATTGGAGGTAATCGCGCATGTGCTGCGTTGTTCGCTAGCCACACACCCTTTTACACATCTTTATTTTAAGTAAGTAATCGTGTTTATGAAGTTTCGAAAAAATTGGCACATCAAAAAATTCTTGGCCCATTATTTTATTCTTACTCCATCCCTGCCGGCAACTTTCAGCAGTACTTACTTGAATACGTGGTGGTATACGGTATAATATAGTAAGTCAGGTCCAGATAAAGGATCTACGTTAGATTCCACGCTAAGTTTCACGTTCGTTTTCACGCTAAGGTTCACCTTAATTTTCCGACCTTTAAAAAAGTAGCGTGCGAAAAATTCCGACACCGAATGCAGTTGAATACTTGATACGATCATCAATAATAATTGGTAGACATTTGTCAAAACGAGCACAACCTACACGTTTTAGATGGATTTTTTTTTTAATTCGTGGCAGAGCTGGAAGTCTTTCTGGCAAAATATCTGTTCTCGGAAACGGTTTTTCCACGTATTATTACGGATTTTTATAATGGGAAACAATTTTTGAGCTAAAAGAGACATAATTTGAAATAAAAGCAATAAATAATACAAAACAATTCAAATAATACAAAAATGGATAACTCAGTATCGAGAACCAATATAAAAATACTTTGGTGTATCGCAAGGATCTGCGTTGAGTCCACTTTTATTTGTTATTTTTCCTACATTACTATTTTTTACTCTTGGCGTGCCGACGTCGATGGACAACCACCGATGTAACTCTAATGCGACTGTATAGATCAGATTAAGATTATTATTGGATGTTACTACAATATGTAAAATGTTGTTTCAAAATAAAAAATAAAAATCAATGCAGATTTCCTGAATTCCATTAGCAAGGCGTAATTTTCTGCACCTATGAAAACAAGATTCCGAAACCTACACTACTTTGAATTAGTGCACATTGCCTGAACTCCATTTGCAAGGCGCAATCTTTTTTGATTTCGCAATCTACACTGCTTCGAAGTTGTGTAGATTGTCTGATTCCGTTTCTAAGCGCAATTTTTGTGCCTGTTTAACCAAGAATCTGCAATCTACACTACTTGAAAGCTATGCAGATTGCCTGAACTCTATATGCCATATTCATTTTTTGCGCTTGCTAAAACACGATTGTGTAATCTACACGACTTTGAAGCAATGTAGATTGCCTGAATGCCATTTGCAAGTACAATTTTTTTGTATGATATAAATAAAATAATAGAAAAACCAAAAGCAAATTGATAAATACGTTCATTTTTCTTTTTATTTCTAGACCCACTCATTTTAAAATAAAACTACGGGTTATCTAGACTTATCTAGACTTATGGACTTTATCGAAATAAAGAAAGCTGTTTAAAACCAAAACCCAAATCCTTAATAATCGGTTAAATTTGACCATTAGCCCTATATTATGAGATAGTTATAATGTTCGATAGCGAACTAACCTTTGTATATCATATTAATAATAATATTATCAATAAGGCCCTTAAGGCGTTTGATTTTGTGTTGAGAGCTTCAAAAGACTTCAATAATTTAGGCACATTTATCACGCTATATAAAACCCTTGTACGATGCCAACTAGAGTATAACTTTACGTTTTGGTCTCCCTTTTACAACATTCATTTCGAAAACATTGAAAAGATTCAATACAGGTTCCTGAGGTACGAGTATATGACAATTTATATACTCGTACTTGTACGATGTACGAGTATCTTGATGTACGGCTGCGAAACATGGTGCCTATCCGAAAGAGATAAACGGAGACTAGAGGCTTTTGAGATGTGGTCCTATAGAAGACTACTAGGAATTTCCTGGAGAGACCACATCACAAATGAGGAGATTCTTCAAAGAATCGAAGGAGGAAGGCACCTGCTCAGGACCTTGTCCGAAAGGCGCGCAAGATGGATCGGCCATGCAATAAGACAAGAAGGCCTCTTGCATGCCATAATGGAGGGTATGACCGAGGGGACAAACGCCAGGGGACGCCCACGCCGAGAGTACCTGGAGGACCTGCTGGTGGACGTGCGCTGCTTATCATATGCAGACTTCAAAAGAGCCGCACAAGACAGGGAAGAGTGGAAGAAACGAATAGATGAAATTGCTGCAAACCAATCCCAGGATTGAAACCAGAGAGAGAGAGACTTGTACGAGTATGTACATTTCATATTCCTGTACAAAACATTGATTATAATTACCTACTGGATACAATGTCCATATTAAAACATTCAGAAAGACAAATAAATACAGATACATAAAATACTGCATTACAAAATTGACTGTCCTGAAGTGCTTCAATTAATCAACATACATATTCCTAAAAGATCTGGCCGACATTTATTACCCTTTTACTTTAACAACACCAGGACTCTCTCTTACCAAAATTTCCTGATTCCGAGACTTCATAGTCTCGGAAATAAATATTCTGATCTGGGAGATATATTTCACCTTAAAAATAATCAGTACAAATATTGTTTATTCCAATTCTTTTATATATCTAGACACAAATAGACGTGTATAGTTACTTCTGCATTTTTTTTAATTTATTTTGCATATCTGTTTATGTGAGATTTCTTATCATTTTTACGTATGTATTTTATTTTATTGTATGCTTTTATTGTTTACATTTTTTTTTTCATTGTATTATATTTTCTTTATTGTTTTAATTTTCAAGTATTTAAAATAAATGTGATAATCAACTTGTAAACTAAATTAGGGCGTGAAATAAATTTTAAATTTGAAAATATTGTCTGCAATAACGTTCTAATAATCGAATCACAAAATTCTATTATAAATACTGAGTCTTTTCCAGCTTTGAATTCCATCCATTTATTACAATTTATTAATAACAGAAAAGCGAGGTCACATTAAATTAGAATTGACATGCGACAAGGCCTCACAATAATTACATCTTTACACAACGAATTTAGATTATTGCACCACCTTGGTTAATAGTTTTGACCGGTTTGATGTCATCGCAGCAATTATTGCAACCCCATTGGTGTCCGATAGAACATGCTTGACCGTGTCATTGCGAGAGGCCTACGTGGCTTTACTCTACCCTCGCTTATGTATGTCATTGTCGCGAGCCAATGTCGATATTCCAGGGGTTGTTCATTTCTTTTCCTGATTTTATCCACTCTCTTTACGTAATACCCGGTTTTAATATCTTTTAAACATATTTGACAGGAGACAAATAATGTCTTGACTGCGAAATGTACGAGAGTGGAGAGGTATTAGAAGTGTAACGGAGCTATTCCGGGCAGCGCAAGATAGAGACATATTTACCAGAGTGATAGCCACACAAAGAAGAAGAAACTTTTTTGAAGATATTCTTCAAAATTTTCAATCGGCATCGAGTTTCTAAGACGCGTAAAAATAGGTACCTACTCATTGAATAGATAACCCCTAAAATTCAGAAGTTTTTTTTACATGAATACCGCACAAGAGTCCCAACTGCTCCCGTCTGGAGCCAGTGGGACTATGGCATCCCCAATTGGGGTATGTTGTGAGGCTGAAGGCAGTGGGGAGGGGAAGGAGATAGGGAAGAGGATGGTGGGGAAGTACCCGGCTATTCAGATCTGGTCACCAAACACGGCAGAAGCCATTTCAAGCAACGTTTCAATTCTGAATGGAGGTCTTACACCAGGGCGATACTGAGAGTATCTTCCACTCCGGAACGTGCCGCAAATATACTATATATTATTTTTAAATGAATAAATTGTGAAATACACAAACTAATCAAATAAAATTTATTTGCGACGCCGGGATTCGATCCCGCGACCTTCGGAATGCGAGTCAAGCGCCTTACCGCTGCACTACGCCGGCCGTCAAATACGTAAATCTTGCAATACTTGGTTTTAATATAATTCCAATTCTATTGATAGCCCCATTCCTCATGGAGTGAGTTTTATCCGGGTCTTGGCGGCTGATGCGTTTGCCCGCCAAATGCATGGCAGGTAGAGAGCAGGCCTTGCACCGCAGTGCTTCATACATTACTCCTGATACACACTGAGCCCCAGATTCCTACCCACCCCTCATACCTTTTTCCTTCCCAAAACTTTCACTTCTTCCATTTCTAAAAAGACCCTCCACACACATCCCCAAAGATGACAAAGGTCCTGAGGGAAAATATTTTCCTCAGGGCCTTCTGTGAGGGGTGAATAATGTAAAACAAATTCTATGGCTAAGTAAAAATTTGATAGCTTCAACAATCGTCGCCACGACCTGTTCAAGGTAGAACGGATGTTGTAGCATAGCATAGAGGACGACAAGAGGAATGGTGCTGGTAATGAAATTTCTGAAACAGTGGATTTATTTAATTCCTCTTTAAATAGTGTTAAGACATTTTTGTATAATTATTATTGTCATACGTTAAGAGCGTTTAACCAGCCAGCGGACGAAAATCCACATTTCGTCTCAAGTTGTTCTTCCGATCGTGCAGGGCGGTTACAATGGGAAAGATTAATTATTCTCCTTACCAGCTTTTTAAAATTATAACTCAATATCGAATTTATTTCAATCCAAATTAGCTTTAATTTGTACCTTCATCCAAAAATGCTGAAAGGCGTGATGATAAAACTATTAAAATAGTGTACTTTTTGTTGTTATTTTTTGATTATAAGTATTTATCATTTTTCAATAATGTCTAAATTTAATAAGAATGTTAAAAAAATCTGAAATATATTAGTTTGTAAGTACGCAAATAAATACACAAATGGACCAATTTCGTCAAGAAACACATGTACGTACATATTTTTTAATGATTTTATTGAAACTAAAATTAAAATTCTAATACATAACTCTGCTAGATAATGTATTGATTTATTTTACTGCATGATTACATTATTTGAAATGGGTGTGGTATAATAAAAAAACTTTTTTGAAAATTTAACAAATCTGCCAACGACCTATGGAATAACCTTATTATACTAAAAATTTAAAAAAATTCTAAAAATTTATTACATACGGATGCTAGATAAAAGAACAATCTTTCGAAATCCATTTATAATTTTTTGTGGAAAAGAGTCAATACATCTAAAAACTTTTTTGAAAATGACGTATTTCCGGCTTTCTCTGGTAATGCCCTCTTAATGTGCATTCTCTTTTAGCGCCCTTGAGGTGATTTTCCACGAAAACGGCGCTATATAAATTAGCCAACTATTATTAATATTATGCTCTAATTGAATGCATAATATGTCGTACAATAAAACAAAACAATAATGATTATGCACTCTACAAATTAGAAATGCCAATGTAGATTTTTATTGAAACTAAAGTCGCCACTGATTACTTTATTACCTTTTGTTTCTACCTATGTGGCACGCGTTCTGTCTCTCTTAAATTCAAGTTAATCTTACTGGCATGAGTTCCTTTGCTAATTTATCTTCACTTGGTCATACACGCGATTTCTTCAATCGGATGGCTCCGTTATAACCTCTTCCTCTTTCTCTTGAACAATGCAAGCAACTGAAAGAGAGATCGCAACGGAGTTACCAGTGGTAAGAATTGTATTTTCTATTATGATGTCAGGAAGGATGCAAGAGGATTACTCCAGGTTGCAGATTGGAAGAAGACGGCCGAGGACAGAGGGCGGTGGAGGCTTATTTTGAAGGAGGCCAAGGCTCGAATTGGGCTGTAGCGCCATTGAAGAAGAAGAAGAAGAATTGTATTTCTTTCCCATTGAGCTGCCCTGCACTATTGACTGGTTGAATCGTGCCGCACGGCAATGACGCGTGACGTCACCCGCAGACGTCAATCGACACCCCCTTCCCCCCCCCCCTTAACAACAGACTTATCCCACCCCACCGCACCAATTATTGTTGTTACTACCGGTCCAGTTATAAGCAAGTTTTGCCGATCGCAGCCGTAACGACCCTTTCAATAAATTGAAGTCTGCTTAAGCACGTTTTCACGGTTAGATTTATTTCCTCATTGCAGAATGATTACTTGTTTATTTGTTGCATTCGACAGATGTTGCAAAAAACTAAATTATAACTCACTTGAGCATTCCGTGCTCGAGAGGTAAGGCTCTCGATGTGGCAGCACTCTCGTGAAGCTCAGACTTTCCTTTCCAAAACGAGCGGCAATCCAGCTCGGTAGCTGCTTCAGTGCGAGCTTAGTGTCATTTTTGATGGATGCTCAAACAGTCCGCCTTGTTGAAGTCTGTGAAGTCGCAATTTTTATTCCTGGCGTCAGTAAGACTACCATACAAACGAGTTTGAGGGGAAAATTGGCATATGCAAAGTGTGTGTTCGTTGAGTGCCCAAAATGCTAACGGAAGTCAACAAGCAAAATCATGTGGAAAGCGCTCAGGTCTTATTAAATCGTTTTTCTACCAATGCAATGCTTTTTTGGGTTGAAACATGGGTTCACTAACTAACCCCGGAATTAAAAGGGAAATCAATGACATTTTTATTTTTTGTAATGATTTACATTTTTTTTTTCACCTGAAGCAACATTTGGCCGAAAAACGTTTGGAGGACGATGAGGACGCGGAGGAACAGAAGAGAAAAGTCTTACCATCGGAGTTGTACGACTAGCGAATCAAGGACCTTGTGCCACGGCTCACCAAATGCATAGATTGTAACATTACACTACACATTATTTGCGGAACGTTCGGGAGCGGAAGATACTCTCGGTGAAATTCCACCATTCAGAATTGAAACGTTGCAACGCATTGTTTGAAATGGTTTAAGCCGTGTTTGATGACACATACACCTCCCCGTCTTATTCTTCGCTATCACCTCCCCCTCCCTACTAACATACCCCAATTTGTGATCAGAGGAGGTATCAGAACTCCTTCGTAGACTGCTAGCCTCTCTACCTTTGCTACTACACAAATAATTAATAAAAAATCTTACAGAGCCCCATTTAAAGTGCGTCATTTAATTGATATTATTTATCGTAATGACTTCACAATTTTCATTTCATTTAATTCATTCTTAAATGTGATTTAATTGTTTGATTCATTCATTTGACTAAAAGATTCAGCCACTTATTTTCTTTTACCATACTATTAATGAATTTCAATATTTTATTATAATCAGTCTTTCCATTTGATTCTCTCATAATAATTAACATTAAATTTCATTCATGTCTGAGACGAAAATGAATAATCGAATCAATTAGTCGAATGAATAAATCAAAGGAAATAATTCACGTTTATGAACGAATCAAACGGAATTTGACGCAAGTGATAAATTTAATAACAATTGTCCACAATGAATCGAATAACTGGGTTTTCTTCAGGAATTTTTTCTTAAATTGATCACAAAATTTTTATTATTCATCATCATTACCGTGATGATCTACGTTTACGATACCGTGCCAGCATAAAAAGGGCAATAAACATACGTTCCTTATCACAATAATGCTGCAACTCTTTCAAAAGATGAGATACAAAATATACGTAGATCTGTTTCCTTCAAAGGTAAAAAGTCATAATTTCCTTGCAAATCTCTCACACACCGCATCGTGACGTCTCCGTGGACCCTTACAATACTATTAGAAGATAATTTTGAAAGTATGGAATGCAGTTATAAGGATAATATTGAAGTGTGAATTCCAAAAATTCAAAATCGTCGTCTGTTGGTTTTGCTTTTGTTCTTAAACACATAACGCTGAAGCTCTTTCTTACATACTAACAACATGAACAATCTAATTGACAGCCCTGCCATCGTTGCTACTATTAAAATCCATGTACCGACAAGGAATACTAGACAAAACATAACATTCTTTTGCAACACATACACAACCAACTATCAATCACACTTACTTGCCATTATGCATGATTTAGGCAACAAGTTTGGTGGTATTATAGATGTCTTCGCTGATTCCCTTTATAATCTAACTAGCAGACCCGGCCACACGTTGCTGTGGCAAACGAAACACAACGCCATTACCCAACCTTTATAAAATCCACACCACCCGCTTGCCAGCTGCCCGCTGCCCGCTGCCTGAATTGAATGTATCTTACCTTAAATATTCTTATGTTATAATTAAATATTCTTATGTATGATACTCATTTATGTACCTCTACGCCTGTCTCAACACAGGTATACCCTAGTGAGACAGGCATCGAATAATGTAATGTAAACATACCTTATATAGATAAATAAATAAAAAAATAAATAAATAAATATTTGAATTTATCGGCTGTTCTCTACTATAATAAGCATGTATTATACATATAAACTAATTAACTCGCCACTAATTATACAATGCTTGCAATGCAACACTGGATATTTGAAAAGGGAAAATCAAATACCTACTTACTCTAGGACATCTATTTTCCAATTTCTTCCTTAGAACGAATTCCAAAATTGACTATATAGTACGGCCCGCCAGCCGTTTTAAATCGCACAAAAATATGTTTTCTTTGAATTTCTCGGCTTTTCTCTAATATAATTTACATGTATTATACATTTTTTTATTTTTTTTTTTTTATTAAACCAATACATATAATATATAATTAACCAATGTATATAATATATAATATTAGTGGTAACAATACCTCCCTAATTGAGAAATTCTCGTGTTTAGAGAGGGAGCACTATCAGATTGACAGTACTATACATACTTAACAGTTGTTACAATTTGGATGTATGTAGAACTACTTTTTTTTATAACATATGAATAATAAGTTGACATTTTTTTTTTTTGTAAATAATGGAAAATTTTTATACATAATGAAAATATAAGTAGGCATTTTGTTTTTTGTACATAATAAAACATAATGTAAAATTTTCAAACATAGAGAAATATAAGTTGGCATTTTTTTGTTCATAGCGGAAATGTAATTGGCACATCGTAACACATAGGTACCTAAATCTAGTTAATAGTAAAATGTTTTTTAAGTTTTTGTTTAAAAATTTCATAATTCCTTTCAGATTGAATTTCTTTAGGAAGTTCGTTAAAGCATTTTATGGCTGAGTATGTGTAATGATGTTGGGCTGTTGTTGTATTAAGTTTAGGGATTATTATTTGTCCTAAGGTTCTCGGCCTGGTGCTAAATGACTTTGTTGTTTGTTTATCTTTGTGGATTTGAAGTAATGCATTTTTTTGATAAATTTTATTTAGTGGTAATACTTTGAATTCATCGAATAATTTTTGGGTTGAATAGTCTAATTGTTTCTTTAGAATAATTTTGATGAGTCTTCTATGTACTATTTCAAGTGGGGTTAAGTTGGTTTTAAACGCTCCTCCCCAGCCTATTATTCCATATTGTAGAACTGATTCTGCTAATGCATAGTAAACCTTTAGTAGCATAGATTTATGCAGAATATTTCTTAGTTTGAGGAATACGTAATAAAGTTTTCGTATTCTGTTTACGGTTTGTGCAATATGTTCTGTCCATTTAACATGTTGATCTATAATTATGCCTAAATATTTAATATTATTTTTTTTTGAGATTTTTGTGCATTTAGGTGAATTGCAGTTGTCCGTATAATTATTACAAGAGTTATGAATAGTAATATTGGAATTTATTGCTGGATGGATTTTGTCTGATAATGTAAAAGTCATGAAATAGGTTTTGTCAGAGTTTAAGGAAAGGTAGTTATCATCTAACCATTGTTTTAGGTTGTTTATTTTTATATTCGCAGTTCGATAGGCTTCTTCCCAAGTTTTTTTTTCTATGATTAAAACTGTGTCGTCGGCGAAAGATATGATTTTTCCAATTTTTGGTACTGAAAGCATTTCATTCACGTAAATGATAAACAATATTGGACCTAGAACTGTCCCTTGAGGAATTCCAAATTCGGAATAGGTGGGTTCACTCAATATATTGTTAATTTTTACGTGTTGGTGTCTTTTATGAAGATAACTTTTAAACCATTCTTTAACTGTTCCTTGGATTCCAATGTTTTCTAATTTTTTGATTAGCTTCATGTGACTTATACTGTCAAATGCTTTTCTTAGATCGATGAAAATACTTAAACATTTATTTCCCGAGTCAAGAGCATTATATATTATAGAGGTTATTTTTGCGATTGCATCTTGCGTACCTAAATTTTCTCTGAAGCCAAATTGGTTATCATTAATAATTTTATTTGAAGTGATATGTTTAGTTAATTGTGACTTTACATATAAACATTCCTCATCAATCAATCTATTGGTGAAAACCATATGAAAACCCGTTGCGTAGTTTAAAAGATTAAGAGGGCATTACCAGAGAAAACCAGAAATATGTCATTTTCAAATCAGATTTTAGACGTATTGACTCTTTTCCACAAAAAATTATAAATGGATTTCGAAAGATTGTTCTTTTATCTAGCATTTGCATATAATAAATTTTGAGAATTTTTTTTTAATTTTTACTTAATAAGGTTATTTTCCATAGGTCGTTGGCAGATTTGTTAAATTTTCAAAAAAGATTTTGTATTATACCACACCCATTTCAAATAATATAGTCTTGCAGTAAAATAAATCAATACATTATCTAGCAAACGCATGTTTTAGAATTTTAATTTTAGTTTCAATAAAATCATTAAAAAATATGTACGTACATGTGTTTCCTGGCGAAAATTGGTCCATTTGTGTATTTATTTGCGCACTTACAAACTAATATATTTCAGATTTTTTTAACATTCTTATTAAATTTAAACATAATTGAAAAATGATAAATACTTATAATCAAAAAATATTTACAAAAAGTACATTATTTTAATACTTTTATCATCACGCCTTTCAGCATTTTTGGATGAAGGTATAAATTAAAGCTAATGTGAATTGAAATAAATTCGATATTGAGTTATAATTTTAAAAAGCTGGTACGGAGAATAATTAATCTTTCACATTGTAACCGCCCTGCACGATCGTAAGAACAACTTTCGACGAAATGTGGATTTTCGTCCGCTGGCTGGTTAAACGCTCTTAAATATTATTTTATAATCTATTTAAAAGCCCTATGGGCGTATAACAACAATAAACTAAATAAAAACAGTCGAAAATGAGACAAACGGTGAACGTATGTCTGCACCTCCCCGAAGGAAACATACAATCATTTTCATGCATCTCCTTCACACGTATAAAGAAAATGAAACACAATTATCCGTTTCCTCCAAAAGAAAAAAGTAGTACTTTGGAGGAAACAGCCACGCGTATTTTGTGTCTCACCATCAATTAATGCGTAAGAAAGAGCTGCAGCGTTATAACAATAAGGAACGTATGTTTATTGCCTTTTTTGCCATCACGATACCATAACCGTGAATAGTCACGGAAATTATAAAAAGCGCTAAATGAAGCTATGAAGCTATGATCGTTTATTCGTTGTATTCAACTGACAAAGACAAGTTTTGGACGAGAATAGATTATCGATTTGTTCATTATACTTGTAGGTCTGAAAGGTTGACGAACACAAATATTACCAAGGTGTTCACGGCTGTCTTTTGAAAATGTTGGCTTTCTATTAGAATAAAGCTTTTATGATATATCTTTTTTAGTTTGCAGAATACCTTGGTAGACTTCTTAGTAATTTTTATGGGACCCCGCACCAGAGCCAGTGGAACTATAGTACTGCTAAAACTTTTAATATAGTGTATAACTCTATTGATAGCCCAATCCTTATTATTTATCCTGTCTCACTAGGGTATACACAGGTATACCCTAGTGAGACAGGCATCGAATAATGTAATGTAAACATACCTTATATAGATAAATAAATAAATAAATATTTATTTATTTTAATCAAAAATACATTCATAGTATAAGGATGATTCCAATCAGGAAGGTTTCCCGTTTTAGAACTGTCAAATTGACGGGTTTAGTTCATATTAGGTAGGTATACGCTGTTTGGTAGGAAAATGTTGTTATTTATAAAACTTAATCTTAAAATGTATAAAAGTGAATGTTTCTTTGTTTGTCCCTTATGCAATCCTAAACCATTAATCCGATTGCGCTGAAACTTTGGGGATTTGATGTGCGCATAGGGTACGAACAAAAACAAAGCGGGTTTCGGTTTTCAGATTAACGGCGTTCAGTGCCCTGTTCCACCGGCGGCAGTTGACGCCGAGATGTGGACAAACAGAACGCGGATAAAACTTGTGCTACCTGCGCGGTAGCTTGACAGCAGCTGTCAGTTTTTACGAAATGTCGAGTTCGTAGACGACGATTATTTACACTTCGAGAATCCTTTCTGAAAATTAAGGAATAAAACAATGGTATTTGGTAATTGGTATCTTTAAAATATGAAAAAAAAACTTCAGGAGATCATGATAATATGTTAAGTACGTGCGTGAAAGGAATTCACTTGTAACATTTGAGGTTATTTCAAAATTTTATATTGTTGATTTCATTCCATCACTTGTCAACAACATTTCTGGTGCTAAGGAATGTATTTCTTTTATCCCAGATTGGCGATTGATTGAAAACAGCGGCAATTAACAGGTCGCTCATTTTGATATCAGATTCTGACCGGCGTCACCGGCGAGCAGGAATTAAGAATTCATTCCGGTAAAGCTTATCGGCGCCGCCTCGCGCGGACACAAATCTGAACCTGCCTTCATTATGTTCGGTCTGATACGTTGACGTACAAACATTCTTGTCAGCACGCCTGCGCCAGTCGGCCGCCCATGCGCCGATTAATCAGAAAACCGAAACCCGCTTTGTTTTTGCTCGTACACATACCCGCGATGGTTTCTGTATATAAAAACAAGTGTGCTTTAGACCACACGACTGAAGTAAAACTTCACTAACTTATATCTCCCTCTCAACTTCCGTTCGCCTCGCCCGACCGTTCGCCTAGCCCGATCACACTTTTCATAACGCTCTCGTCACGCATTCACCAGCTTACTCCCAAAGTCAAGCGTGCGTAAAGGCACGACCAATCGCCTCGCCCGATCACACTTTTCGTAACGCTCTCGTCACGCTTTCACCAGCTTACTCCCCAAGTCAAGCGTGCGTAAAGAAGTTTTACTTCAATAATGAACTCTGGCGTTATGAAACTATTCATCCGATTGCAATAAAACTTTGATGAGTTGTTATGCGCACGCCCGCGAAGGTTTTCACTTGTACAGGTAAGCTCTGGCGTTGTTCTAAGTTAGGGCAATAGCATATACTAAAACTTGTCGGGGGGGCAAGCACCATATTTTAATTTGATTTAAGTACTGGGAAGAATTTATGCTAAACCCAATGCATGATTCGACGACCTCCGTAGTCCAGTGGCTAAGACTCTTGACTCACATTCCGGAGGTCGCGGGTTCGAACCCGGCATGCGCAAATAAATTTTATTTGATTAATTTGTGTTATTTCACAATTAATTCATTTAAAATAATATATAGTATATTTGCGGCATGTTCCAGAGTGGAAGATACTATTAGTATCGCCCTGGTGTAAGACCACCATTCAGAATTGAAACGTTGCTTGAAAATGGCTTTAACCGTGTTTAGTGACCAGATCTGAATAGCCAGGTACTTCCCAACCTTCCTCTTCCCCACCTCCTTCCCCTCCCCACTACCTTCAGCCTCACAACATACCCCAATTGGGGATGCCATAGTCTCACTGGCTCCAGACGGGAGCAGTTGAGATTCTTGTGCGGTATTCACTGTAAAAAAAAAAAAAAAAAAAAAATGATTGCTGAGATTTGAGTCACTGATTTTTACGGTTTGGCCATAGACATTGAATATTAATAGACCAGAACATAAAGGTGAGGGGAAGAAACCAACTACAGCGGGGCGCAGAGCGGGAAGATGAATTCGGTGATATGTGATTCGTCAATAACTCAATCTGAGAGTATATGGGCATTTCGTATTATAATATCACCATTTAGTTCTTAAAATTAAACTCTGCTCTTGAATGAATAGACCTTTTTACATGGGAGCGCGAATTGCTCGCCGCGAAATGAACAAATTTACAAATTCCAAATACAGCAAAGTAAAGTTCGCCTATTTTCGTAGTCCAATATTTTGACGTATTTAGTTAAGACACTTTTACAAATGTTTCATAATTTAATTACTCCACAAAATAGCGACGAGCACACGCCATGTGTTACGAGTGATAGTGGGTGTTACAAAAACGACCATATTATGTGATCTGAATAAGCTTATAATAAATTAAAATAATGCTTTCCTATGGAATGTAATACGACAATAGGGTTTATTCTCTTTTTCACTTCTATTTTTACACGTTTTCAAAACACAGGCCACTATTTTTGCCGTGTTATTTTGTAAAATGCACCGATAAGTGCTTGACGCTGGCTCGCAGAAGAATGATGACGTCACATTTTTTAGATTCACGTGAAGCCGTACTCGATCCCAGCCGGTTCCAATGGAACCGGTATGGGGAGGGGGAAATAATACGCTTTTATCGCTTAGGGCAGGTCTAATAATATGTCTATGGGTTTGGCAAATTTCAATGTTTGATAGATTTTGTGATAGTGTGTAATGCGAGGTTCGGAGTCCGGGCCACGAAGCAACACAAATTTATATCCTAATCAAATTATTATCGTAAATTTGCATTAAATTAACATAAACGATTCATCTTATTGTAAATTCATGAAATGCAGAGCTTCTAATTGGGCGGAGATAAGAGCACTTGATTGGTCAACTGAGAATGGAAATTTCTCGCCCACTGTGACTCTATTCAGCGGAGACAGGGTGGTGTAGGGGGTAGAAGGATATAAGGTAGGGTAGGTAGTAGCGGTAGGGGATAGGGGGTGGCAATATCATTCATAGAGGGCTGCAGCATCTGTGGCTGAAATCTCCCCACAAAGCAGGGGGTAGTTGGCTCGGATATGTAATTTGTAATATTTATTTCGTGTAATGCAGTGGAAACGAAATCCCTTGGGCATGTTTCGTATATTTTAGGAACAAAAACACAACATTTTGTTCAACTAAACCGAATTTTCTGAATCCGACCCATGCATTATAAAATTATTTTGAATGTAACGCGAATGTCGGCCATTCCGCCTCCGTGTTTAAGTGGTTACGATCATTGGCTACGAATCCGGGGGTCGCGGGTTCAAATCACTAAGTAAATCATATTTTTCCAGAGTGATAGTTGCTTTTAGTATCGGTTTGGTGAAAGACCACCATTCAGAATCGAAAGGGTTTAAGACATCTTTGGTGACCATATTTGAATAACCAGGTAGTTGTCCACCTTCCTGTTCCCCGTCTTCTTTCTCTCCCCACTACCTTCATCCTCACAATATACCCCTATTTGGTCTGCCATAATATGATGTGGGGTTGAAAGAAGTTTGGGTGGAGAAGGTGAAATGAAGACGAAAGTGGGGACGTAGAAACACGATTCGAATCCGTGATCTCTGGGTCCAAGACGAAAATGCTCACCGCTCTACTAACTGCACTGGTATTATGTGTACTTGTTTTCTTCTTCCTGTCCAAAGAACATAATTAAAACGTCTGGTAAATATATTACAAGATTTTATAAATTACTAGTTGACCCGGCAAACGTTGTTCTGCCATATAAATTATTTCAAGTGAACATTTTGGTTGTTAAATAAAAAATAACCAAATGGGTCCCCTTGCATCTTGCTGGCATTATTCACTATAATACACGCACTAAAATAAATCGTACAAAATTTTGCACGTACTGCGGTGTGATACATAACAAATACCGAATGAAATGTCAAAATGACGCGACGCTTCTCGTGAATGACTTGCGCATGTGTGGATGAAAGTTCGACGAGGCGGACGTAGCGCCATCTGTCATTCAACAACATAAATAAATTCGTTCTGTTTGAAATACGAACGACGGTTAAATTTGTTCATTCAAAAATACAAAAATCGCGATTTAAAAATGGGAGGGTGGGGGTAAATTTAAATAAAGGGTGAAAATTTGGGGTTATATGTATTTTTTATGCCAAATTAAAAAAAAATAACAACCAAAGTCATTTATATGGTGTATGTAAACGTGTATGTGTACCTATGTATCTGAATTTTGTTTAGAAGGTAAAGTTGTGAGGCGCATCGATTAAGGAATATGGTACAAATAATGTGTCGGTTTTCTATGCAAAACAGTTTTTTCGACCATCAATAATAATTATTTCTCTTCGTGTACCTATGTATGAAGTTGTTTTGCGAATTTGAAGTTCTGCTTATTGTAATTGCTGAGTGGTGCCATGAACGTAACAATAGCGTTTCATATCGACGTACTTTAGTAAATTCTTATAGGCCCGGTATATCAGCCTGTCCATATCCTTGCTATATACGACATTCCTCGCTCCAATTTAAGCGGGCTAAATCTACCGCTCAAGCTTTGCTAAAGCGCAGAAAAATTCCTATTTTAAACCGCGTGTCGCTAGCAGTCATATGCCAAATCTGACATTTAAGTAAATAATATTTGAATAATTCCCACTAAAATGTATCTACGTAAATTGCGTTATTTTACAAGTACAGACTATTATATTCATCGAGCGATGAGGAATGACGTCATTATTGATTAATAATCAATCAAAATAGTCTGATAAAGAATTTGAAAAGTTTCAATGTTAGGATAGTTTGTTTTCAGAGGTTAATTTCATCAATAGTTCACTGACTCCAGCAAAACAATTTGGGAGGTGGGAATGGGTACTTTATCGGATAACTAACACCTATGCCATAGGTCACCCCAAGTGGTTCGCTACGTTTGGTGATTTAGCAGGGGTGCCCAGGTTCATGGGGTGAGGTCTGTCTAGGTCTTGGAGGCGGATGACCAGGACACACTGAACCCCAGATTCCTACCCACCCCTTAAACCCTTCTCCTTCCCTTAAACTCTCCTCTCCCTCCTTTCCTTAAAAAACCCTCCACATAGCATCCTCAAAGATGACATAGATCCTGAGGGAAATTATTTACCTGAGGGCCTCCTGTGTTTTTTTTTTTTTACATTAACTCCACACAGGAGGCCTTGAGGAAAATAATTTCCCTCAGGACCTATGTCATCTGGGATGCTGTGTGGAGGGTCTTTTTGAGGAGAGGAAGGAATGAACATTGGTCTTGAAGAGACCCATGTTGTAGGAAGGAGGAAACACAGAGGCCGGCAAATCATTCCACAGCCGAGCTGTTGAACACAAGAACGAGTCGAAGAAACGACCTATTCTCATGTGACAAATGTCAACAGTGTACAAATGTTGGGTACGCGTTTGGCGTGTTTCCCGATTATGCACCGGTGCCGAAGGGATCAATTATGCTAGTTCCTTGGAGTATCTTCCATTGTAATACTGGTAGAACAAGGATAGCATTCCCACCCGACGCCTTTGCTCTAAAGATTGCAATCCGTCTGTTAAGATGGGAGAATCTATCAAACGGACCGCCCGTTTCTGCACAGAGTCGAGGGTATTTTTCAGGTATTTAGGAGCTCCAGACCAGAGGTGGCTGCCAAATTCAACCGTGGGGCGCACTTGCGATTTGTACAGGGTTAGCAGTTGTGCACTATTAAAGTATCTGCGGGCCCTATACAGTACGCCCAGTTTCTGGGAGGCTAACTTTACTCTGGCTTCGATGGAGCCCCCATACCTGAGCTGGTCACTTAGGGTTACACCAAGCATATCAATGGAGGCTGTGTGGAGCTCGTGTAAAAAAAAAACAAATACTACTTAAAATTAGTATACACGCATATATCACCATGCAGATTGAAGTGGGAAACTTTATCAAAAATTAACTCGTTAATTAAACCCGCCTAAAAATAAACTGTCGTCGTTTTTGAAATATCGCGATCATAGTGTCGCGATTTCCCGGCGCATAGAGATGTCTCGATGAAGATGACAGTAGAGAGCATAGATAATAATAATAATAATAAATTTGGACAACTTATATAGCGCTGTTTTTGCGAAAAATCGCCTCAAGAGCGCTGTACAAATTAGCATGGATTATACCACTCATGAAGATGGTAGATTTGTTTTTCAAAGAAAAAAGAAACACGTTTCTCTATTAAATTCATAAACAATATATATAATATTGGTGACGTCTAGGCTTTCGACCTATATGCGGATTATGTTCCAAGCTGTGCTAAGCTCGACATTCCAACAAAACCAAGCTTATAACCAACTGATACATCGGGCCACCCTTCACTTTGCGGAAAACGAAGTCATCATTATTATTAGAACCTTTCGGAAAATCAGTTGGTGCGTCAGTGATTTGTATACCTTACCTAATACGCACGAGGTTCTTCGGGGTACGCCTTTGATACAACAAATGGGCTAATCTGAAAGACTGGCATGAGTAACTGTTAGGTTTTTCAAGTCACATTCAGTAAAAAGCACACGCTGTTTAGACAAGAATTCTGAGTATGTTTTACAATGACACTTTTACATGATGATTTGCACTTTTTATTTCTACCTAACTGGAGAATGGCCGGGTCCCAGTTCTTAGGTTTAGAAGGAACTGCTTGTTCCGCTTGCGAATTAGAAAGAAGAAGGATTCTAGGAATCCTACTGTGTTTATAAATAACTAGCTGACCCGGCGAACTTCGTACCGACTCAGAATCAATAACTGTTGTGTTATCTTATTAGCTGAATTAAATTCAGTTTTTTTTATCAAGTTAAAAATTACACAATGAATCGATGCGCAACTGTCCGTGTTTTGTTTTTGTCAGTATCAGAGATGATGTGATTTTCTTAATTTTCAATTTACTTACGGGAATTACGTTTCATTTTCTTTATACGTGTGAGGGAGATTTATTATAATTACTGTATTTTCCTTTGGAGAGGTGCAGACATACGTTCACCTCTTGTCTCATTTTCGACTGTTTACGTTTAGTGTATAAGAAAGAGGGGCAGCATTATATGTTTAAGAACAAAACCAAAGAATCAGTGCATTGACAATTGACGCTTTTGAATTTTTGAAATTCACTGACTATTCAATATTATATTTATTACAATATTGCTGCAGCTCTTTCAAAAGATGAGAATTCGTTCCATACAAAATGTATGAGGAAAAGAATTTACTTCATAATTTGTTTATTCCAGAATTTTTCCGATGTTTTAATAACTATTCTGCTATTCGGGGCGGAGACAAATCCAACAAATCAACGACCATGAAAATCGGTCCAGCCGTTCTTGACTTATAAATAGTGTAACTAACCCGAGTGTGTTTTGTATATTAAGATGGGTTTAAAAAACTGACATCACAACAAACAAACTATCAGTGTATTTACAAATAGCTCACAATAACACTGAGAGAATAGAGAACTGCTTGATCATATAGCACACAATTAATATATGACAGTAGGTTTTAGTCAAGCTCCGAACCTAATGCCTTTGAATTTTTACCCTACAGAGAGCAATGGTAATTACTTTTTAAGCATTTTGTTTTTAAACAGTAACAAATATAAGGATTACTCCGTGGCACACACCAACTCAACTTTGGACTATGTTTAGACATAATTGAAGTTGTTAGAAATTCAAAAATTGAAGTGTGAGATTGGTGAAAATAAATTAGTTGCAACCGTCACTTTTTTATGTTGTGTCCTTATCGCTTTTGTACCCGCAATTTGGGAAGCTGTTATGGGCACAGCCGCTCCGGGAACTATTTATTGGATAATCAACACTCCTGCCATAGGTTAACTCAGGAGGTTTGTACCTTTATATTTGGTGACTTAGCGGAGGTGCCCGAGTTCATGGGGTGTGGTTTGTCTAGGTCTTATTGGCAGATGCGATTCGGATCGGGAGATACTGGTTGAGGAAGACTCTACAGCCCGACTTTCTCGATCCATCGCCTTGCATCGCAGTGAGAGTGATGGATTCATACATTTGTAACTCTTGGACACATTGAACCCCAAATTCATTTAACTTTTTCTTTTTCAGAACTTCCTATCCTTCCTTTAAATAAATAAATACTTTTATTGTTTTTTTGTTATCTTCTTCAATGATTACACATATGTTTTTAAAGAGAGATTTTTTCAAATAAAACAATCATTTCTGGGATACGAATAATCTGACGAAATTTAAGACCTTGCTGTTTCCATATAGAATAGAAAGAATGAAAAAAAATTAAACACATTAATTATAAACTAAACTTACAATTCTCAAATTATACCGAATCTATTAAATTTCACAATTTCAAATCCCTCCAAACACGGCGTCTAATTGTTGATCAAATCCTATTGTTTAAAATTCTAAATAATTGCCTGGACTCACCAGAACTTACAAATTTAATAAATTTTCATATTCCGCCAAGATCAACCCGATCAACAATCCGATTTATTTTATTTACCCTCATGTAAAAAATTCCCAATAAAATACAAAATTTCACAGCTTTGACATTTTTAATGATAACTTAAAGAAATATCGATATAAAGTAACGCGTACGATCGATTATTAATATGAGAGTATGGCATGTATCGGGAGCAACTCTTATCCTTTTCCTATATTCCTCTTCCTCTCCCCTTCCTATAACCCAAAGATAATTTTAAGATATTAAAACTCTTTTCCGATGTACTTTAGCATAAGAAACTTCTGTGGCTTGACTTCATTCAGTTCACTTGTATATTAGCGTGTGTCGCTCTCCATAGAGAGAAAACAAATGGCCTTATATTTAAACGCCCGGGGTCTCAAAAGTTTCGTATGATCTGTAGCTATTCGAAAACGTAAAAAAAAATGAAATTATTGTTCACTATTAGCCCGCTAAAATGGCCGGAAGTTTCGAAAAAAATAGATTTCGTGATTTGGAAAAAAAATAAAACAAAGGGTTCATATTTTATATTTTGTACCAAACTTATTTTTCATTACATAACTGCAGTACGAAGAACCAAAAAAAAATTTTTTTTAAACATATGTGTTGGTTAAAAAAATAAAAGTGGAAAATGACACTTTTTCTGGATAAAATCAGAATTCTTGTTGACTTACTTGTATTCATAAAGTTGAACTTTTTTTTCATTTTTGTCAGTTATACGCATTTTTTAATAATAACCAAACGTTAAAAGGTTAGATTACTGAAAAAAAAATGATTAAAAATTTAAAAAAAAAATGGTTTTAGGTTTGTTTTCTGATTTACAATGCATTTTAGCGGGCTAATAATCATTTTTAAAAAAATAAATTTAAATGCAGTTACCGTTTTCTTTGTAAGACGCAACTTTTGAGACCCCGGGCGTTTCTGAATTCAAAAGTTGAAATAATTGACACACGCTATTGTATATTTATCGTACATGTGTACATATTATGTAAAACTATTTGTTTCTTACATAATAAAAACTGAGCGTACTGTACAGGGCCCGCAGATACTTTAATAGTACACAACTGCTAACCCCCTACAAATCACAAGTGCGCCCCACGGTTGAATTTGGCAGCCACCTCTGGTCTGGAGCTCCAAAATACCTGAAAACTACCCTCGACTCTGCAGAAACGGGCGGTCCGTTTAATAGATTCTCCTATCTTAACAAACGAATTGCAATCTTTAGAGCACAGTCGTCGGGTGGGAATGCTTTCCTTGTTCTACCGGTATTACAATGGAAGATGCTCCGAGGAACTAGCGTCATTGATCCCTTCGCACCGGTACATAGTCGGGAAACACGTCAAACGCGTGCCCAACATTTGTACACGGTTGACATTTGTCACATGAGAACGGGTCGTTTCTTCGACTCTTTCTCGTGTTCAACAGCTCGGCTGTGGAATGATTTGCCGGCCTCTGTGTTTCCTCCTTCCTACAACATGGGTCTCTTCAAGACCAATGTTCATTCCTTCCTCTCATCAAAAAGACCCTCCACACAGCATCCCAGATGACATAGGCCCTCAGGGAAATTAATCTCCTCAGGGCCTCCTGCGTGGAGTTAATGTAAAAAAAATAAAATAAAATAAATCATCATCACCGGAAAATGCTGCTCGAGCAATGATGGAGGGCTCATCCTACGAATAATTAAATCCACGACACCAGGATGGAAACCCGCGTGCAATTGTCTACTGAGCTACTAACCGGGGTACCTCGGAGTCGTTAAAAACATTATTTGAAGCTATTAATCAGCGTGGACACATTGTAACATCGCAAAATGGTCGCATCTGTCAAAAACTGACGCAATTTAGCCGGTTAATGACGAAAATATTTCTGTCGCACCGAACTAAAGTCGGTAAATAATCGTGGCCATGTGTCACTTTAACGATAGAAAACACTCCCGGTATTGGTTTTTCACATTCCGAATGCACGCCCCATACCATCCCGCTTGATCGAGCACGTGGGAATGGGTGAATGCGGACCAAATGAATATGGGAAATTGATATTCCAGTTGTAATATGTTTTGTGAGTTGACCCTAATGGGAGGTTCACAGTCCAGCGGAATGGGATTAATAGAGTGGCAAATATTGAAATTACTCGATGGTTTCGGCGTCAACAAATATTTCAAAGATGACCTGTAATTATTAACCCCTCGGGCCAATTGGTTCGCTTTTCGGTACAACTCTTATAATAGAACTCATACATCACATCGTTGTTGTTTCCTTACTATCATGAGAAATAATTAAATCAAAAAAATAACAACACAAAATAATTAAATTTGTTCTTTTGAATGTAGCTATAACTTTTGGTTATCCATTATAGATATATGAAACAATTTAACTTTGTTTGAACCACTTTTATATTTGAGTAAATCCGACCGGTTTCAGAACGACCGTTCCTTCTACAGGGCAAATGTATACTGAAGAAGGAACGGTCGTTCTGAAACCGGTCGGATTTACTCAAATATGAAAGTGGTTCAAACAAAGTTAAATTGTTTCATTTTTCTTTAATTAAATTTTGTTCATAAGAAAAACTCTCTTTTATAACTTTTGAAGGTTATTGTTATTCCCATCAACCTAATACAACGTTTCCGGAAACTCGTAGTACAAGCGGGAAACTGGTGAATCTACATCACGTAGAGAACCCAAAAAACTTTTTTTTTTTTGATTTGAGCATTTCGATTTTAAAATTATTTTTTTCTATTTTTCGGTTTTCTCGGCAACTAAAGGGTTAAAAAAAACTTTAAGCCCGGTTTACCCTTCGATGCATTTTATAAGACATTACACAGCTGAAATCAACCCCCTAGTGACATTTTTTTTTCAAATTTAACCAAAAAAATTCCAACTTCGGACCCGATTTACTCGAAAACGAAAGCTCAAATCAAAAAAGTTATATCACAAATCGACTCCGAATATGATGTAGATTTTCCAGTTTCCCGCTTGTACTACGAGTTTCCGGACACCGTGTATATCATTGAAGAAGAAGATAACAATAATAATCTAAACTAAAATATGAAAGAGAACAAGACACAGAAAACAGAAAAAAGACAATGGTCGCAACTGAGACTCGATCCCAGAACTTTCTTCTAACCGGGACGTGCGCGTTAACCAATTTCGCTATTGCTACCTTCTGTCAAGCCGTCATAATAATCTCCTATTTCAAATTTTAGAATATATTTGAAATGATATTGTTAATTCTTCTTCGAACCCCCTTCTCCTTCGTTCCCCACCATCCCTAGCGGTTTCCCCCCCCCCCCCCCCCCCCCGTTGCTAAACTACATGAAATATACACATTCTTCAAACAACTCGCGCGCCACATATTGCAAAAATTTTAGTACAAAATTCATAACGCCAGAGCTCACTTTTATCCATAGAAACCATAGCGGGCATGCGCACATCAAATACAAAAGTTTCATCGCAATCGGATGAATGGGGACAAACTAAGAAACATTCGTTTTTATAAACTAAGATAGTGTCTGTCAAATGAGAGTAAAAAAAATTAAAAAATGGAACTACAAAATTTCTAGGCTGGCAACACCAATTTACCTGTCAAATATTCTTTTAAAATGCTATGACACTGAAAGTACAGAACACTGTATACACATTTAAAAATACATTTTTTGTTCATAAAAAAAAATTAAATCAAAGAAGCGCTGTTGTTAATTTACCTACTTAATGACATAAATTTGATTAAATTGTGTTTTACAAAGTGATTGACTTTTATTTAATTTAACATAAATTTGAATTTAACAGTAGGTTGAAAGGAAGAATCGTTAATGGTGAGTTTAGTTACACTACTTTTAGATCTGAATGAGTTAAATATACTCAGATCTAAAATTAGAGACATGATTTAAAGCTTGGACAATTGGACAAAGCTAGTAGGTACTTAATCTAATATTAAATAAATGTGAGCAATTTCTAAACTGTGCTTTATATTTTATTACAATATCGTTATTCTTCATTATGTTAACACAAAATTGCAAAGATAAAATAATAATGTACCTACTTGCAATTCTAATTTTGAGATCAGTGGAATGAAAAAATATTTTTTTCACTTTTACGCCTTTTTAATTAGTAATAAAAATGTAGGTTACACAGCTTTAGATTATCACCATTATTTTTTTTATTATTATTATTTATTTATCTATAAAAAAGTACATGTACATTGGTTTTTTTTTATACCTGTCTCACTTGGATATACCTGTGTCGAGACAGGCGTATTATATTTTTAGTATTGCCATTTTTATATGAATACCGCACAAGAGTCCCAACTGCTCCCGTCTGAAGCCAGTGAGACTATGGCATCCCCAATTGGGGTTATTATGAGGCTGAAGGTAGTGGGGGGTAAGGAGATAGGGAAGAGAAAGATGGGGAAGTACCTTGCTATTCAGATCTGGTCACCAAACACGGCTAATGCCATTTCAAGCAACGTTTCAATTCTGAATGGTGGTCCTACACCAGGGCGATACTGAGAGTATCTTCCACTCTGGAACGTGCCGCAAATATACTTTATATTATTCTAAATGAATAAATTGTGAAATAACTCAAATTAATCAAATTAAATTAATCAAATTACAGCTATCGGCCCATCTCGCTTTTAAGTACCATGTATAAACTCCTAGAGCGAGTGGTGCTCCGCAGACTTACCCCAATTCTGGAGAAAGTGGTTCCACAAGAGCAAGCTGGCTTCAGACCAGGTCGTAACTGCTGTGACCAGGTGCTAGCTCTGACAACACACATCGAATCTGGATTCCAGAAACGGCTTAAGACTGCGGCAGCGTTCATTGATCTCTCTGCGGCTTACGACACGGTGTGGCACAAAGGCCTCCTTGTCAAGCTCTACGACACCATAGAGGATGGCAACATAGTACGACTTATTGAGCAACTACTAGCTGGCCGTACTTTCAGGGTTTTTCTAGGAGGGCTAAAAAGCAAAAAAATGCACCTGAATAATGGCCTTGCCCAAGGCTCAGTGCTGGCGGCATCACTCTTCAATATCTATACTCGAGATCTTCCTCACACTGAAGGCAGAAAATTTGCTTACGCAGATGACTTCGCCATCACAGTCCAAGCCAAAACCCTCAATGCAGCAGAAGAGATCCTTAATTCTGGACCTCAAGGCTATGGAAGAATTTTTCCTCAATTGGCGACTAAAGCCAAATGGGTCGAAAACAGTTGTGACAGCTTTCCATCTCAGTAATTCACAGGCAAACGCAAAACTCTGTGTTCAGTTTGATGGAAAAAATATTTAGCATGACCCCCATCCCCGCTATCGTGGAATAACTTTGGACAGGAGCCTGAATTACCGGAAACACATGGAAACAGTGGGCAAAAAAACCAGGACAAGACTAAACTTAGTCAATAAGCTGGCTGGTACTAGCTGGGGATGCGACGCCAACACGCTCAGAACGGCATCCATTGCCCTGGTTTTCTCAGCATTGAAGTACCCACCACTGTCCCACCCCGGTATAGGCAACTTATGGTCGCCCCTTCGGAGTTCTCGCAAGAATCTAATTTTTTTTGAATAAATGGCTCTACTTTTAATGTAAAGAATCTAGACCTTCAATGTCCCCTCATACTGTGTTAGGTGGCGGTATGCGGGCGCGCCTACAGGACTGTACTGTAATGGTCAATCTCTACAATTCTAAAGCCCATGGAGGTGTCAATGCAAAAGCAGTGAGCCTCATGGACAGTCGAACAAGTTGTTAGTAACATCAACAAAAAAATAAAGTAATCAAAATGACAGCAGCCGTCATGAGTAATTAGCTCATGACAGCGGGAGACATGACCATACATAATCCGGCGGGCGGCACCGAGCACTGTACGTTAAAAAGAAGGAAACAAGTAAAATAACATATATACAGATAAGAACCGGTGTCACCGCAACCTGGCTGCCGGCAGTCCCCGAGACAGTGAAGGAGGCTGATTGTCCGGCCTCCCCACAACCGGCAGCGTCGTCCTTAAGCCAGCTAGCCGGTGTGCCTAGACGACAGTAAGTGGAAAACATGAAGAAGACCCTAGGGAGAGAAGCGTCGGGTCGCCGGAGGCGGGACGGACAGCTTTCGGATGTCGTTCAGCCTTCTCCCCAGCCTCTTCATGTCACGGGGTGTGGCGCGGCAAACAGGTGCAGCTCCACCAGTTCTAGATGACCGGCCATGGTACGTAGGCGGGGACACGGTCCAGGGTCCAACCCCTTATATGGGGAGAAGGACGGTACAAAAACGAACAACGGAGTTCAGTTCTCATAGTACAGCATAACTGAAAAGAAATGTATATGTATAAGCGTAGAAAACCGCAAAACATAAAAAAATAAATAAACAAGAGCGTGTGGGAGTCATCGCTAGGCGTTTAATTGCACCAAATAACGAAAAATAAATCATAAGCATGTAAAGTAAAGAAAACATAAAATAAACATGAGCGTTGAATAACGCAGGGCCTGTGTAATCCAGAAAAAATTAACATAAAAATGTAAAAGCATAAAAAACATAAAATATAAATGCAAACAATAAACATAAAAATGAAAAAAATAAATAAATAAAACTGTACATCCTGGGCAGAGTTTGTAAAAGAATAGAAGCAAGAAAAGTCAGTGGTAAGTCAGGAACAAGTACACCTGGTGTCAAAATCTACTAATCAGCGACTCTAAGCTCAGGCCATCTCTCAACCCAGATCCTTGTAAAGTTCCTCAGGCACTCGAAATTCGTCTTGTTCGAAACCAGATCAGTGTTCCACACTGGTCTGATTGGTACGTCCAAACCATCGAGCATTTCCTCTCTTACGTCCGTCATTATCTCACACTGCCACAGAATGTGCTCCGCCGACTGGTTCGTGCACCCGCAGGCGCAGTTGGGGTGAGGGGACAGGGAGAGGGCATGAAGTCTCCCCCTGAATTCCCCGTGGCCGGATAGAAGCTGGGTGATGTGGTGGTCCAACTTGAGAAAGACCCCTTCCATTCTGACTTTAACTGATGGGAAGAAGGAGAAAGTCCATCTTCCCTTATTCGTTCTATCCCAACGGACCTGCCACTCCTGGAGCGACAGATCCCTCATTTGACGAAGCAGCCCAGGGAGAGTCCCCGGCCCGCCCGGTGTCAGAACAACGCCTAGGTGAGTGGCCGGGGTTCCTCTGGTTAATTTCTGCTTAGTGAGCACTTCCCTGATTTCCAGATCGATTGGCAAAATGCCAGCCAAAACGGGTAAAGCGTCCGAAGCAACGGTTCTATACGCACCAGAGAGTGCCAGCAAGGGGGTTCGTTGGCCTCGCCTGAGAGCTAAGAGAATCAGCGAATTGTCCAGGCGGTGCTCCCACACAGAGGCGGCATACGAGACTTGCGCCACGTACACGCACCTATATAGTGTTCGCAGAGCCGGATTACGCAATCCCCACTCAGCTGTGGAGAGTCTCCTCAGCTTCAAGAAGAGAGCCTGGGCCTTGCTGGATACTTCTTTGACGTGAGCCAGAAAGAGGACGATCGATCTAGAATAACTCCTAAATATTTCACTGTTTCAAAAAAGCGGATGTTAGAATCTCCCATTCTGATGGTAGGATTTCTTGCTCTACTGAGAGAGCCCTTCATCAGGAGGCCCTTGGTCTTGTGGGGAGCGAAGGTCATCTTGTTTCTTTCACCCCAGTCCAGGAACATCTGCAAACCTTCACTGCCTTTACTCTCCACTTCCTTTCTGCTGTCCCCAGCGACCAGATACAACTTATCATCAGCGTAGTCGACAGCGATACATCCTTCAGGCAAGGGTAACCTGGAGGAGTCGTCAAAGGAGATGTTCCACAGGTCGGGTCCAAGGATGGAGCCCTGCGGGCATCCCATGTCGGCTTCCCTCTGGATACAGAACTCACCGAAATTGATCGTAATGGTACGATCAGAGAGGTAGTCATCGATGGCTTGGAACAGTAAGTTGGAACACCGCCTGTTTTTCACCTTTGTACGTATCATTGCCCACCAGGCGTGATCGAAGGCACCAGTGATATCGAGGAATATTGCAACTACATACCTCTTTGGGCAAGCCTTCACCCATTCAAGCGCATACGACAGGGCGTGCACCGTGGATTTCCCGGGGACGAAACCGAACTGGAGGTCACTGGCCGGGGACAAGGTTTGACGGAGCCGCTCCCTCAGTAATTTCTCCAGGATCTTGCCTAAAACGGGAAGCAGCGTTATCGGCCGGTAGGCCTTGATGTCGGTGAGTGGTTTATCGTTCCCCTTAGGTATAATCCGGAGCACGCCACGCTTCCACTCAGAGGGGAAAACTCCCCTCCTCAAGCACGTGTCCATCACCTGGAAGAGCTCCTTCTTGGCGTGGACCCAAACTTGCTTCGCTATTACGCCATTGAGCCTGTCATGCCCTGGTGCCTTCTTAGGACCCAAACCCTTAATTATCACATCAATTTCTGCCTTAGTGACTCTAATGAAGTTATCCTCTTGGGCGAGGACTCTAGGTGGCAGCCGTGACAGATTTCTTATCTGTTTATGGTGGTCACTTTCCCCAATTACTGATTCTACAGGAACTAACTCACCCAATAGTGTTTCGAGTGTGGAGGCCACATCCACTGTCTCAGCGTTCCTCCCATCTGTTATCCCAATTACTGTTGACAAATATCGGTCAGAACCTTTCCCGGATTTTTCAATCGCGCTGTGGATTTCCCACGGGTTGGCGTTACCCACGTTTTTAACCCAATTATGCCAATCAGCTCGTTTCGCTAGGAGAACAGCCCGTTTGAAGGCCGACCTGGCAGATCTGAGGCCCGCCTGAAGTGCAACCGTCTCCTCCTCCGTACAGCCGCCACTCCTTGACAGCCCCAGCGCCCTGTAGGCCCTCTTGTAGGCCCCCTTCAGCGAAGTCAGCTCAGGTGACCACCACGGCGTCCTAATACTAGTCTTTGGGTTTAATCTTCCCAAAGACGAGTTGGCAGCAGATACAACCGCCCTATTGAAAAAATTCCCCAAATTATCCGGATCAGTAGCTGCTACGTGGTGAAAATCCCTTAGCGTATCTCGTAGCGCTTCCCCAAAGTTATCCCAGTTCGCCCTAGTGGTGTTGAAGTTCCAGGAGGATCTTGGAGCTTCAGTTTTATTTACACCAACCGTAAAAGTGATTAACCTATGATCCGAATTTATTGCGCACTCATGGACTGTCCACTTTGAAATCCTGGTCGCAACAGATCCAGAGCAAAGAGTTAGATCAATGTTGCTCTCACCATGTATGTTCGAAAAGGTACAAAAAGAACTCTGTTCATTAATAATGCTAAGACCTTGCGCGGCAATCAGGTCCTCAACGGCGTCTGAACGTTCCGTCCTACGATCACTAGTATCGAACCATAATGGTGAGCGTGCGTTAAAGTCACCTCCGATAACTATGTTACGGCCTTTAAGCGCGTTGAGCGCGCGCGTCAGACTCAGGATGTGGGGTCCAACCGGGTTCCCAAATTTAAAGTAAACTGAGATCAAGAAGATCTCAGTATCGCCAAATCTAATACATACACAGGTTTGGTACTCATCAGAAAAACCAGCCAGAAGGAGGGGACTGATCAAGGAGGTGTTGATCAGGACTCCCGCCCCTGGAGAGCGGCCAACTTCGAGTACCGCACCCGGAAAATTAATTGGGGTCTTACCTTCCCAGGTGTACTGTTCCTGAATGAGCAAAATGTCAATGTTGAGGTCAGACATGACCCTCAGCACCTCCAGCGTGGCCATCCGGGATCTCTGGAGGTTAATCTGACCTAGGGAGAGGGGATTAGGACGAGCCATAATCAGTCATACGGAAGGCTGCTTCCACTGCTGCTTTTTGGGCCGGGCAGTTCCTATCACCCGTCGGGTGATCCGCCGGCTTCTTAAAGCGCGTACAAGTAGCGCAGACAGCGGGATGTGCCTTCTTGGGGCAAGTCTCAAGGTCGTGCCTCAAAGCGGCGCAGTGGCGGCACGATACTTGGTCTTGAGAGCAACTCTTCGATATGTGACCATATTGGTGACATTTGAAGCAACGAGTGGCTCCTGTATAATCCCGTACGCGGCAAGCAGTCCAGCCAAGGAAGCACATCCCGCTGTCCAGTAGTACCTTTCTGGCGGCCGGATGGCACGTCAGAACCATATTCATGGTCGGATTATCCCTCTTCCCAAAGAGGGAGACCCGCCTCATCGTACGAAGATGGTCTTCCATACTCAGGGTTGTCTGCCCATCAAGGTTGTTGCTGTATATCTCCGTGAATAGGGCTTGGTCCGATGCTGGTTCCCCCTTCGGAACATTGTACACGACGATTTTAGGCAAACGTCCCAATGGGGTGACCATTTTAAGGCCGCTGGCTGCCAGTTTGGATCCAGCCTTTAAGATATTATCTAGGTCCTTCTTCCCTTTCGCTTGAAGGGCCATGCCTGCGCCTTTAATCTTCCTAGTCCGTACGATTTGAAAGTCATCTACCCTTGGGTTGATGACCTTTTCGAGGTCTTTCTGGGTACCTTCCGATGTTTTCCCTTCAGGAGCATCCGGATAGACGAGAATAGTCAATGGTTTAGGAGGGATGGGGCGTTCATAACCATTAATTAAGACTTTCTTTGAGTTCGGCAAGCCGGCAGCAGCACTTGCATAGGATCTCAATTGAGGTTCCTGGATTACTGGTGGGCGCACCTTAAGGCTTAATTTCGGTTTACGGAAGGTCTTCCAAAATAATAAAACTTTTTTTTTTTATACTAACTATTGGCTGGAGAATCCGAATCCGAAAGAATTTTTTTTCGGAAAGCAATATTAACAAAGTTACACGACTTTAAAATTTTCTATACGCATACATGAAAATCGACATATTGGAAGTATTATGACAGTTTAAAGTCATAGAAACAGCCACATAAAATTAAGTGTTGCCATATCAATAACTAACTTAAGTAATTATTTTTTATAAATTTTACTCACTTTTGGCGTAAACGCTAAACTACTTGAAAACAGGGATATTTTTTTAAATTGACGCGAGCAGGCGGTATAAAGGGGCACAAACCATGTGACACAAACCTAGCGTAGCCGTTAAACTACTTGAAAACGTAGGCTGTTTTTTAAAATTGACGCGAGCAGGCGGTATAAAGGGGCACAAACCATGTTACACAAACCTAGCGTAGCCGCTAAACTACTTGAAAACAGGGATGTTTTTTGCCGTGACGCGAGCAGGCGGTATAAAGGGGCACAAACCATGTTACACAAACCTAGCGTAGCCGCTAAACTACTTGAAAACAGGGATGTTTTTTTGCCGTGACGCGAGCAGGCGGTATAAAGGGGCACAAACCATGTTACACAAACCTAGCGTTAGGTTAGGTTAGGTTAGGTTAGGGACGCGAGCAGGCGGTATAAAGGGGCACAAACCATGTTACACAAACCTAGCGTTAGGTTAGGTTACGCATTTTTAAGACTACGAATTTTCATACTTCGTCGATTTATAAGGTATGTTTGATGATATTATTGCATGGTAACATTTAATTTTGTGTGGTAAAACATTTTTCTAGTTTATCTATGACTTTAAACTGTCATAATACTTCCAATATGTCGATTTTCATGTGTGCCTATAGAAAATTTTAAAGTCGTGTAACTTTGTTAATATTGCTTTCCGAAAAAAAATTCTTTCAGTTTTGGATTTTCCGGCCCATAATTAGTATAAAAAAATAAAAATAAATTATTTTGGAAGACCTTCCGTAAACCGAAATTATTCCCACCTTAATAACAGAGTCCAGCTTCTGGTTCAAGCTGGACTGGGCGTTAAGCATTTGGTCGATAGTGGAGCTCTTGGTGGTCATAGTATTTAGATCCAGCATCAAGTTAGTAATATCATTCATTAAGTCGTCCAAAATAACGTTGAGGGCACTCTTGTCAGCCTTATTCAATTTATTCGTACCGTCCATGACAATCATACGTATTTTATGGCACTTCTCCATAGCTGGTATCACCCTTTTTGAGGATTCTACAAGACTCTTCAGGCTATTAGGAGAGTCAAGCCGTTGTCTCTTCTTACTTCCTTGGATGGGGGTTGGGGGGTGAATGCCGATAATGGCTGCCCCACTGGTGCCAGGTATTGGTACGCCTGTCTCAACGTGTATAACGCGCTCAACCTCCATTTCCGAGTCCGTATCGGAACCAAGGTCGGTAGTTTTGACTTTGTCGGTAGTCTTTCTTAGCTTCCTTTTACTCTTGGGAGGATCCCCCTCGGTCAAGGACTTGCTGAGGGCCTCTATCGTTGAGGAAATCGTCTGTTTCCAAGCTTCTGAGGATTTCCCCGGGTCGGGACCGGCGCCATCCGACTCGCCTTCCGAAACTGGGTCGGATCCCATTTTAGAAAATTTTCCCTAAAAAAAGGGGAAAATTCCCTCAAAATTCCCCAAAAGTGGGGAAAAAATGGAAAAAAGTATCACTAGACGCGGAATTTTATTCTGCGTCGAAAGGGAATGTTAACAGCACAAAAAAGTAACGTTGATGCACTGTTTTTTTAGAAAAAAACAGCAAAAAAACACAGTTTTTGGACAAAAGTACCAAAATATACACTAAAATTCGTCCTTTTCTGGGTACCGAGGTACCATTAGACGCAGGAAAATTTTCCGCTTCGAGTAGCACCTGTAATGTCTCAAAAAAATACAAATTGACGCAGGATTGCACAAAAAACAATTGTTAAGAACCACGAGGAACTCTGTGGAAGCCTCTAGAAGTTTTAGTAACGTGGCAATATTAAAAACACATAAAACACCCCCAAGATCAACACGGATCCTAGGTATCCGGGTGTCACTAGACCCGGAAGAAAATTCCGCGTCGAATAGTATTAGTCTCGTCACAAAAAAACTTAAAAGTAGGTACAAATAACACAAAAAACACTTTTAAAAAAGTTGAAATATTAAAATGTATTTTAAATGCACTAATTTAGTATATTTTGAACGGGTTTTTTTTATACACATATAGTTTTATAAACTACACCTGGTATCGACAATGGATACCACGAGATATGGCGTTGTCGCCCACAACGATTGAAGTTTTGTTTTTACACAGTTTTTACACTAAAATAGTAACTATTTTTTAAATTATGAAAAAAAAAATACAATAGGCTTATAGCCCTTAAAGAACTGCACCGGGGGGTGAAATTTTTTTTTTCTAAACTTCGCGATTGACCGAGTTATTGACGGAATATCGGGGAGCTGAAAATGTTTATGCTCTTCGCACGGGAGCGAGGAACTGAACTGAACTGAACTGGTTTTCTCAGCAGCTGAATACTGTGCTCCAGTATGGGCCAGAAGCGCCCACACTTCCATGGTCGACGTTCAGCTTAATGCAACAATGCGAACCATCAGCGGAACCTTAAAATCGACTCCTCTTCCTTGGCTCCCCGTACTTGCAAATATAACCCCGCCAAATATCAGGCGAGAGATTGCAACACTGAGGGAATACAAGAAGGCGCTGCAAAAAAGCGAAATACCCTTGCACGATGATGTCGTTTCTCACCCGGCATGCCGCTTAAAGTCTCGAAAACCCTTCTGGACGGAAGGAGAAAGACTCCTTCGAACACCTCTCACCCCAGAAGATAGGTGGAAGCTTGAGTGGCAATCAGCCAACGTCAAAAACGCCGATCTCGTGCAAGACCCCACTGAGAGACAGCCTGGGTTCTCATTGCCTCGCAAACTCTGGACTGCCATCAATAGAATAAGGTGCTCCCATAGCCGTTGTGCTCACATGATGCATAGATGGGGCCTTAAAGAGTCGGCGACGTGTGAATGCGGTGCGGTGCAGACCACCGAACATGTGGTCAACGAATGCCCGCTCCATTCATTCCCCGGCGGGATTTATGAGGTCCACAGGGCAACGCCTGAGGCCCTAGACTGGCTCGCAGACCTACATGTCCCCCTCTGACCCCCCACCATACGAAAGAAGAAGAAGAATCAAATTAAATTTATTTGCCACGCCGGGATTCGATCCCGCGTCTTTCGGTGTGCGAGTCAAGAGCCTTACCGCTGGACTACGCCGGCTGTCGAAATGCCATTTGAACAACAGTGGCGCCCCCTTATGTTTTCTACTCTTATTTGACAAACTGTAGGAATGCACTTTTTCGCTTTTCTGTATTCGTCACACAATCAGTCCTAAATTCGAAAAGGACTCATAAAATCAAAACAAATCCTAGTTCAGAACAAGAGTTACAATCACAGCGGACCTTCAAACGAAATCAGTTTTTTTAATTATAATGAATTACACCTTCTTACTCTGGTGTGATTCTTAATAAATTCAGGTAAAATTCGTCATGATTCTACCCTTCATATTCCTCCACCCCCTACACCCGGCTGGCTATGTTTTTGCTGCCTGAAACACGCCATTTCCATGCATTACTCGGAGGTTCTATTCACAACAGTCACCAGTCATTCCACAACAAAGGGGAGGTTCTGTGAGGCGGAATCCATCAGGGTAGAACTATTCGCTTTCACTATATACTCGTATATCCATAGTAACTTCTGCATTCAGAATATTGGAGCAAACCAGAGATAATGGAAAAATATTACTATTTTTACAAAAAATATTAACTGGTTCTGCGTAGCGTTGGTACATGTAATAAGTAATGCCAAAAAACTTGTTACTATAATTTGGTTTTGAAACAAATAGTACATTATTTACAGTGATGAAAACAATTTATAATTATTTAGTATATTTCATGTTGGGTACCATTGACATAGGGTATACTTGGTCGAAGGTGTGTACCTGTGATGTGTTTCTTTGTAGTGTCTTATTTAGTGTATATTAAGAAATTACCGGGTTATGTGCATAGTGGGAAAGGGTGAGTATGTGTGTGTGTGTGTGTGAGGGTGAGTATATGTGTATGTATGTATTTATGTGCATTGAATAAATTACTATCTCGGTTAATTTCTCAATAAATTGATTTAACCGGTAATAAATCAATTTTGACACCTTCAAAAATTAAAATTTAGAATCGTATAAATAGGCCGTCTCAAAGTGGTTTAACCCGTCTGTTTGGTTCAATATATTCGCACCTCACAATCCGGAAGCCTCGGATTCTGAAAAAAGTTCTGAAACCGTCACTTTGGATCGAGATTGTAAAATATCTATGAAAGATAGCTTCCATTGAAAGACAATAAGAAGCTTTATTTTGTTCTCTTTCTGGTTAAAAGAAAAATACATATGTTTGCATGAGAGGAAGAGACATATATAGCTTTTAAAATGTAAGTTCGCTCGGGACATTTTTGGTCTTATAAAAGTATAACACGATTACATGTTTTAGGATGTATTTATTCAAAAACAAGCAGACGGATTTTAACCACAGTTTGAAAATGGCCTTGTAAGCTGTCACAATAATAAAAACTAAATAACTAGCAATTTAATTTAAATTACTTTTTTTAAATCACACTTTTAAATCATTCTACTAACTTCTGTGGGCCAGCTTTATGTTGATGAGACATAGTTTTGAATTAAAAATTTAGGGCCAGATTGGTCAAACTTTCGGATCACAAAACACACCAACGTCACTTTTTTTTAATAGTGTCCTAAATCCAGCCCTATATCCGCTGCCGGGTATTAATAGTCTGACTGTTGTCATTGTTTTGATGACGGTTCCGCTACCCACCCCACTCCACCCCACCAGGCCCGCGCCACCTCCCACCCCCTCCTGGCTCACGACCCAGCCACCCCCAAAAGGGGATGATTCAATCAATATTTAGCTAAATAGTTTCAGAAAATTTAATATATTTATCTATTTATAATTTCTCACCGTACATTTGTTGTTGTTTTTTTACATGAAAAATTAACTTCACTGGGACTAATAGCCTGTATTGAGGTTAACATTTATAAATTTAGTTAAGAGGCATTACATACGAGATACAAAACACTAAAATATTACATGGAGAAAGAAAGAAATAAAAATATTACATTAGTGACCAGATGGGTAATTTGAGTATGATTTGTAACAACATTTAGACCATAAATAAATCCTTTATTACCATGCCTGCCAAAATCAAAGTAAGTTTAAAACTTCTAGGGTGACACTTTGATTTGGAGCTCAAATATCTTATTATTTAAAAAAAATATATTATTTCAAAAAGGACAAGGATGAAAAAATAATATGCCATTCATTTAAAATTATTTTTAAATTTAGCAAATGAATTGGAAGACTTAATGTAATATAGCAGAATATTAAACATAAGTGGAGCCTGGTATAAATAGTTTCTTTGGCCAAAAGATGTTTTAGTATGTATTCCCACAAAGTTCATTGTTGGCCAATTCTAGTGGTATGGATTTGTTGGGTTTTTCTGCAGATTTAGTGTCGATAAAAAAATCTACAAATTAATTTAGTGATGTACAGCTGTTTTATACACATAACATTAGATTCCTTGTAAAGTCGTTTCGATGGATGACGAAAAAATTTTTTGTACATGCTATAAGAATTAATTTGTGAGCAATATTAAATATTGCTCACAAATTAATTCTTGTCCTGTCCAATAAAGTTCAATACAACTACTAAATTTTAGTAGTTGTATTGAACTTTATTGGACAGGTTCATTGGACTTTAGACAGGATCCCCAGCATACTACATTGTAAGAAAGTCGAGATTGGACTAAGATAACACACTTTTTTATTATAAATTTCGCTTTAATAAGCTTTGGGGCTTTGGGGCTTTGGTGACTTTTTTTTTACACAAGGGTTAGTAATAAAGAATTGATGAATATGGTTAATAATTCGAAAAAAAAGAGAATGTGCAATTCACACGCGGTAGAAGTGAAACCTTCGGAAAACCAAAGTAAACACGAGTGGGAGACTACGAACCACTTTTTTTTATCAATGTGAAGGAAGATTTTTTTTTCTATATTTTTGTCGTTAAGTTCCGGTGCTCCTTTTCCTATTATTTGGTCATCTTATTCGTATTTGTAGTTTCTTCTTCGGAGTTGCTAGGTGTCGTTTTCTGCTGCCTGTTCATTTTGGAATGGTTTGAAGATTGGATATTAATTTTACAAATTTTTTTTGGCGTGTTTGCTACATAATTTGTTTGTGAACATTGACAATGAATCAGTTCCTTAAGCCTATTGTGTCTATTAGGTACTCTTATATTAACTAGAATAGGAGTTCGCTGTAGTTGAGCTCGTAATTTACATTTTATTTATAATTTAAAAAAGAAGCATGAGTCGCTCATCCTCGTTGATCCTAAAGTGTATGTATATTTAAAGTATTTGTATATGTATATTTATGTACAATTCTAGAGCGTATGTATATTTAATGTAATAGAAAAGTGTAGTTTATTTTGTTCTTAGGGAATATTCAATTTAAAAATGATGAATTTTATGTTGAGGTGACCAAACATTGGAATTATGCTCAAATTGGCTACAAACTAATGAGACAAATAAAGTTTTCATGACAGAAAGAGAATTAAAGTTTTTATGGTTTTCAGCAAAAATCCTAAGTTTTTGTACTGTTGTTTGTAACTTGATCTATGTAATGTACAAATTCCACTTTTTCTTCAAACATAACTCCGAGGTCTTTAATTTAGTTTACGATCCTTCGCTACGAATCCGGAGGTCACTGGTTCAAAACCCGGTCTGCGCTAGTAAATTTTATTTGATTGATTTTGAGTTTTTTCGCAATTAACTCATTAAAATAATATAAAGTATTGAGGGAGCGGGAGACAGAACGAGAAATAAAAGGCGTCAAGTCGAAGTATGAGTCAATCGTTTATTGGGCTACGTAGCGAGGGTCAGTGAAGCAGTAACCAGATGTGTGCAGGGTGCCGTGATGAGATGCTGCAGGCTTGCGGTGTGATGGAGATGGTGCGGTGAAGGTCAGCGAGTTGCTCGACACCATGGCGGTGGAGATGACCTATCTTCCAGGCCATTTGTCGACGCTTTGAATCGCGGAGATGAACGGTGTGTGGCTCGGTGAGCTGAGCCACCAGCAGGTAGTCCTGGCGAGGCGGAGCGTGTTCCATGGCAGCGAAGCACGGTGGGCTTCGGGGTGCCATAAAGTGGTGGGCTGATCCCTTGGCTGAAGGTGGCGTCAAACCTTATAAGTCGCGGGATGTAGCTGTTCTCAGGAGCTGAAGGCACGATGGGCCTTGCAGCTGAGACGTGGTGATGGACCTCGGGAAGCTGCCCTGGATGTGTGCCATGCAGGAGCACTTGTGCGATCTGTTACTTGTTGAGATATTGACCGACTGTTGAACTGATACTGACTGAACTAGCGCCGAGTTTAGTCGCTTTATATATGCCAGCGCGACCGGTGGGAGTAATGTTCCATTCGCCGGCAAGGTGCACACTGGAAGGTACTCGATCATACCCGGTGCCGAATATTCAGGCGGCTTATAAACTCCAGACCTTTCTAGGCGGTGGCGATATTATTATCGTCCAGCCGGCACGGCAGGCGAGAAAGTACATCGCGAGTGGCATATATAGGTAGGTACCTAGTAGCAAGTAGGTTTGCCGGCGCCGCGCGAATATTAGGAGATGTTCTCGAATCTTCTTTTGATGGCGAAGTTTATGATGTGCCGCCACAGTATCAAATAAATAATTACTTTGTTTATAACCACGATTTGCTTATTTATTTTTTAATACCGACAGGTTTCACTTATCACAAGCATAATCAGGGAATAAAATTCAACTAAAAAAATATTTAAAAAAATATAATAATATGTAGTAAATTTGCGGCACGTTCTAGAGTGGAGGATATTCTCAGTATCGCCCTGGTGCAAGAACATCATTCAGTATCAAAACCTTGCTTGAAATTAATTTGGGAGGCGGGAATGGGTACCGCCGCCCCGGGAACCTTTATTGGATAACCAACACCTCTGCCATAGGTCACCCCAGGTGGTTCGCTACGTTTGGTGATTTAGCAGGGGTACCCGGGTTCATGGGGTGAGGTTTGTCTAGGTCTTGGAGGCGGATGACCAGGACATACTGAACCCAAGATTCCAACCCACCCCTTAAAACCTTTTCCTTCCCAGAACTCTCCTCTCCTTCCTTTCCTTAAAAAAACCCTCCACACAGCATCCTCAAAGATGACATAGGTCCTGAGGGAAATTATTTTCCTCGGGGACTCCCGTGTTGAGCTCATATAAAAAAAAAATTAAAAATGGCTTTTGTCGTGTATGGTGATCAGTTCTGAAAAGCCAGATACTTCCCCATCTTCCTCTCCCATCTTCTTCCCCTCCCCACTACCTTCATTCTCAAACATCCCCCAAAGGGGGATGCCATTGTCTGACCGAAGACTTGGGCGCTACTAGTGTTGAAAGTGCTGAATCCTCCCCGGACTGGATTTGGTTTTCCGTGATAAAATTATTCCCTCCGTAAGGGAGGGGGCCGTAAAAATGGGAGGGATTGAAGTGGGGGGAATTTCTCGTTTTAAATATCGTTCATTCAACAGAAGAAAAGGCTAGGACACCATTCTCATTTGATTTGGTTTAGAGACCGCAGTGACTCCATGTTGAATAAACTCTCCTGTCTCTTGGAACACGTTCTTATTTCAACTTTCTGGCGAAACCCGTGAAATTAAATCTATACACATAATACTAGCTGACCCGACAAACGTTGTTCTGCCTTATAAATTATTTCTAGTAAATATTTTGGTTGTTAAATAAAAAATAACGAATGTAGGTGTGTGGGGATGGGATCTATGACAGAAAGAGGAATGGAGCGCTGTAGACGATGACCGCCGATAAAAACAAAAAACACCAACTAAAGTAGGAAAATGAAATAAATATGAATTTCAAAGAGAAATTAAGTTTACGATATTTTATGTCAGCCGTCTTTAGTCAACACAAATACGCTCGATGGTTTGCCCACGCGAGAACATGATGCCGAAAGAAATATCAAAATGATGCGACGACGCTTCTCGTGAATGTCTTACGCATGTGTGGATGAAAGTTCGATGACGCGGACATAGCGCCATTTGTCATTCAACAACATAAATAATTTCGTTCTGTTTCAAATACGAAACACGGTTAAATTTGTTCATACAAAAATACTAAAATCGCGATTGAAAATGGGAGGGTAGGGGTGTGTGAACTAAAATTTGGGGTTAAGCCTCGGTTCTCCCAATTTCTACCGATTTCTTACAAATCTCCCTTAAACATTTGAAGTTTTTAAGCTCTTAAAAAAATATATGTTATTTTTGAAGATAATATCTAGACATTTATCGCGCCGAAACGCAAATTTTAGAAAATTCCCTCGATAGAAAAAAATCACAAAGTATGCTCCAAAAATTATTATTAACACGTTTGTTTCAGTTATTTTACAAGTTATATGTATGAAAAAATTCACAGCGTTTCTTTAAATAAAACTAAAGACAATTATCGCGAGATTTTTGCTCTTTTTTCAATAAACCGTGATTAATTAAATATTTCATCAACAGGCGCTTACGTTTTTTAATTCTAAAGATAATATTCACCGGCCATCTCTATCTAACGTGCGTGTAACCTATGTGCCTTTCAAATATTCGTCATTCGCTGTCCAGACAGCTTGCCACACAGACGTGTAGTCCTACGTTTCATGATTTGTTTAATATACACGTACGTAAATAATAATATTGTTTTGCGAAAATGGTAAGACAATAACAAAAAAGTCGTATTTCTAAGCGTAAACATTATCTCCTGTGATCATAATTTTATTAATATAATACATACTCGTATTATTTACTATTATGTAATATTTATTATAAAAATAAATTTTCAATTTATTTGTGTATTATATAACAAAGGTGACAGTTATTGTTTTATTTTTTACAGAATGCGTACTTTGGGAAATAAATCTATTTCCAATGCTTCGGAAACTGAAATTCCCGGGCAAGTTTTTTTAAAATTAAATTACGTTTTTTTTTAAATGACCATTGAATGCAAAAGCTTTTATTTTGCTCATTTATTAAAATTATAGGACATAATAATAATACATTTTTACGGATCAAGCTGCTAACAAAAATCTGCTTTCAAAAATTACCTTGTTTTTTTACAGTAACTCCACATAGGCCCTGAGGATTTTTTTCCCTCAGGGCATATGTCATCTTTGGATTTGCTGTGTGGAGGGTGTTTTAATGGAAAGGAAGGAGACGAAAGGATAAGGTTATAGGGGTGGGTAGGAATTTGAGGGTCAGTGGGTTTGGGTGTGACGGACTTTTGAATCCATCCCTCCCAATGCGGTGCAAGGCGATGTTCCAAAAGAGTTCTGCCTGAGAGGTCGCAAGATCTCCCTCAACCAGTCTCTCCCGATCTGGCCTACCACGCAGCTGGTGGGCAGACACATCCGCCACCAAGATCCAAACCCGGGCACCCCTGCTAAGTCACCAAACGTAGCGAACAACTTGGGGTTATCCAATAACTAGTTTCCGGGGCGGCGGTACCCTTACCCGCGTCCCAAATTGTTACGGACAAGGAAATATGTAATTATTAATTATCATCATTCGTATTATTTTATTACTACCTATTTTTAGATTTCGTTGGATAATAAAACCAAAATGCGTTACGTAAATGTAAGTAAATAAAAGTTTCGCTTGTTTACTAAAACCAACTACGTTGTTATAAGTAATTACTTTGACCTTTTTATAAATGTTTAATAATTTAGATTCCATCGGTTAACTAGTCCTAGCAAAGCTGTAGTTTGCTGATATGCACGCGCCTGCCCGCCCGTCCTTACGCTCGTAGCTTTTAGGGTTGCCACTTCATAAATTTCTACATAAACTTCGGGAGGTACATGATGGTGAATGTAAAAAAGACAATTAACTTTTTTCTAAATTCAATTTTTTCCCTATACAAAATTATTTTTCCACGGAAGAATATTATTTTTTTCATACAAACAACAAAACTTTTTTACCCGTAACTACCTTAGAACGTTTTGAAAAAAGTTTCGTACCTTTTTTTACGTGTACTGTCGTGCAGAATTACCTCCCGTATTTTGTGCACTTTACCCCCGGATATAAATAAAGAGCGAAAAGGTGCATGTAGGCAAAAACAGGTTGTGCCAAACTCAGTCAGTGGTTTGATGCACATCCTCCCTTCCCACAAACCAGTGAAATAATGTCAATTTTTGTGGAGTGGAGTCGTCGGAGATGCCACAATAACTTGCTAAGATGCTGTTCAAGTTGGTGAAGATTCATTAAACTAATTGTTTAAGGAACTAAATGATGAAATAATAAATGAAATCCAAGTCCCACAATCTCAAACAAAAGTGGTGTGTCAGTAATAAGATAAAAAATGACGACATTTACTAAAAAACTTAAAATTCCAGTAAATATTTACTGGTTGAAGATTAGTTTGCAAATGTATACATATTATCTAAAAGGGAATTAAATTCTTTACAACTTCTTTCAAACAAATTTCTTTCTTTGATAAATATTTTAGACGATATGAAGGAATGTTTGATGAAAAATGTGAGGTAAAATGATTTTATTCGAAAATATCTACATTTGTGGAGCGTGTAAGTCAAAAACGGCTGGGATTTCGAAAATTACGTATAGAATAAAAGTTGTAGATAATTTTATGAGCTTTCACTTATTCTAAACAAAATCCTCTGAAATGCACCGTTTCCGAGATATAAGCGTAAATCCAAAAATTGGAACCTTCTCCCCCCCCCCCCCCCCCTCCCTCCCCTAGCTCACCACCTAGACGTCAGAGCTTTTAGTATGTTCACACCCTAAGCACCCTGACCAAGTTTCTGAAGGAATCGCTTAGGTGCACTCTACACCTACTTTTGGACCATTCATTTTTTTTACATGAGCTCCACACAGGAGGCCCTGAGGAACATAATTTCCCTCAGGGCCTATGTCATCTTTATGCTCACCTATGATGCTGTGTGGAGGGTTTTTTTAAGGAAAGGAAGGAGAGGAGAGTTCTGGGAAGGAAAAGGGTTTAAGGGGTGGGTAGGAATCTCGGATTCAGTTTTGTACTGGTCATCCGCCTCCAAGGCCTGGACAAACCTCACTCCATGAACCCGGGCACCCCTGCTAAATCACCAAACGTAGCGAACCACTTGGGGTGACCTATGGCAGAGGTATTCGTTATCCAATAAAGGTTCCCGGGGCGGCGGTACCCATTCCCACCTCCCAAATTAAAAATTGACTGGACTTTAAACAAATATGATTAAAATGTGCACTTTACTTAGTTGAAAAATGAAAAATGGGTCGGGTCAAGATGTCGCGGGTTCAATTCCTCTTTCAATGTACAAGCAACATCTTCCGCTTATTATGATGCTGGTAGGAGATTTTCAAATTGTCAGGTTATTCGTAAACCGGGAATACGAATTATGACACCTTTTCTTTAAAAAAAAAAGTAGTACCCAATAAATAGATAAGCCTCACCCCATGAACCCGGGCACCTCTGTTATCCAATGAATGGTTGCCGGGCGGCAATGGTCGCCTTCCAAATTGATACCTCATCCCATAACCCGGGAACCCCTGCTAAGTCACCAAACATGGCAAACCACTTGGGTGACCTACGGCAGGGGTGTTGGTTATCAAAAAAATGTTTTCCGGGGCGGCGCGGCAGTACCTACCCATCCCGTTCCGTCTCCCATATTGATTAGAGAAATTAAAGAGAAACAATGATAATAGTAGTTCCGTTATAATAAATAATATAGCTTTGTTTTGTGAACGGTCACCTCAAGTGTACATTACACTTTATAGGTAATCTACCGTAATACATTGAGAAAATAACAGATATTTTCATAAATATTATGTGTATTTTAAAATTGTGGCAGCCCTACATCTATTATCAACTTCTCTGGAAACGAATGTTTGAAATGAAATTATTAGCCAAGTTCCAAACCAGACCTTTTATAATAATAATGCGCGCGCGCTGCAGATACACCTCCTATCGAATGCGTTAAAAGCTAATTTCACGAATCGTCCGAAATGTTTTTTTTTGTGCGGAGAACGGGGCCTTAAAGGTATTTTTTGATGCCAAATAAATAAAAAAATACAAAGTAAAGAGGAGTGCGACCACAAACACCGTGACACGAGATTTTTATAAATAAGATAAGAAAATCTTGTGTCACGGTGTTTGTGGTCGCTCTTCTCTGAAAGGCTCGACCGATTTTTATGAAAATTTTTATGTATATTTGGTAGGTATCAGAATAGGTTGTAAAGTATATTATGTACTGCTAGGTGATTAGAGTGTTCCTATAATTAGGGTGCCCCTATAAATAATTTATATGGCAGAACAACGTTTGCCGGGTCAGCTAGTCTTCTATATTAATATTGTTGAACTCGGGCACCCCTACTAAGTCATCAATCGTAGCAAACCACTTGTATATATATATATATATACATATATATTTTTTTTTTACATTAACTCAACACAGGATGCCCTGGGGAAAATAATTTCCCTCAGAGCCTATTGTCATCTGGGATGCTGTGTGGAGGGTCTTTTTGAGGAGAGGGAGGAAGGTCTAGAAGAGACCCATATTGTAGGAGGGAGGAAACACAGAGGCCAGCAAATTATTCCACAGCCGAGCTGTTGAACACAAGAACGAGTCGAAGAAACTACCCGTTCTCGTGCGATAAATGTCAACCGTGTACAAATGCTGGGCACGCGTTTGGCGTGTTTCCCGACTACGCAACGGTGCCGAAGGGATCAATGACGCTAGTTCCTCGGAGTATCTTCCATTGTAATACCGGTAGAACAAGGATAGCATTCCCACCCGTCGCCTATGCTCTAAAGATTGCAATCCGTTTGTTAAGATGGGAGAATCTATTAAACGGACCGCCCGTTTCTGCACAGAGTCGAGGGTATTTTGGAGCTCCAGACCAGAGGTGGCTGCCAAATGATTAATGGAATAATAATTCGGTACGTAATTAAAATAAATGAAATAATATTTCTGATCATATCCCAAAACTTAATTTTTAAAGTTTAAAAATTTTGCATGCAAATTTAGCGCCCTTGAGGCGATTTTTCACGAAAACGGCGCTTTACAAATCAGCCAAATATTATTAAATAAAAAAAATGTTTTAAAATTGGATCACCGTTTTTTTTTACTAAAATACTGATGACCAAAAAAAACGCATAGATATTTTATTAGACAAAAATATATTATAAACGTTAAAGTCACCAACTATTTTTGTCGTTCCATGTAAAAATAATAAATAAAAATTTCCCAAAGCTTCATACCTTTTTTTTTCAAATTGCATTCCGAAATTTTGGTTTCATGAAGTTGTATATTTTGCTTCTATTATAGTTAACACTTAAAGTTTTACTTGAAGTTTCACTAAAGTTTTACCTAAGAGTAATTTAGCACCAACGAAAAGTATTTTCCTGCCTAACAGGCGACAAACTATGTTTGGTGTAGAATTGGTCCATTATGACCTCCATAAGGTTGAGCGCATTATTAGGAAGCCGAGTGGCCTCTTGTCGCTAATGGCCTCCTTCTGCATACAGATTTTGGTCCCAGTGTTTTGAAACTGGCGCCCTGCAAACTGTACCAAGACTTCACAGATGAATTAATTAATTTCATGCTTCATAATTGTTCTGGAATATAATTTGTTAGCTGTTCTTAGCTGTTAGAATTTTTATGTTAAAACTTCTTTAGCACCATTAAAACTCTGTGAAACAAAAAAGGGACACTAAGAAGAGAAATATACATACATCTAAAGGATTTAGCCTGGAGGAGAATGAGATAGTATAATTGTAGTACTTTGTGTAGTGTTTCGTAGCCTCCCCACCATTGTCTACTTCAGTTTTTCCGAAGGTTTCATTTCTACCGCGTGTGATCTGCACGCTTTTAATTTTTTTGAGGTGGAAGTGGTTTACAGGAAGGATTATGAGTATTGTGAGAATGGTTTTGGTGGTACTCCTGCTTTTTAAATATGCAAGAGCGAGACGGCAGAAACAGGGTATAAAAGGTGATGGATGTTCCTGCTCGATCTCCTTAATCTCCGATAGCTCTATTAGCTAGACCGTAGCTTTACAACACAGACGTATAATATTGTGCAAATATATAACCATCTCGTCCACGCGCGTTTCATTAAGATCAGCGAGATCTCATCTCACGCCTACACCAACAGTCTAAATAACAAGGATGAAACGTACAAATCATCTTAAAAAGCACAAGTTTGAATTTATTTTTAATTACCAATTAAATTGTGTCGCGAGTTCCAAAAAAAATTCTAACTAGTTTAGATTATCCTCTTCCGACCTTGCAGTCCCCTCTTGCCCCGCAGTAGCTCAAATATACAGCGAAGTTGGTCATAATCCTCGAAAGTTGTCGTTGTAATTTGAAAGTTGAGGTTTTCAAGTTTCTCTCGATAAAATTAAGTTGTGATTTTTAAAATGGAGTCAAAAATGAAGTCTGGTCGTGGTACTATGTTGACCAGCGAAACAAAGGCAGTTTTATATAATCTTTATACACAAGAGATGTACGAATACTTACCGGACGGACTGCCTTTATCCAGTGATTTCTACATTATTTGTAGTATGAATGTAAATGAATTTGTGGTGACTTTTTTGGTGTTTTATTTTTCAACTCAAAACATCGAAAACATACAACATACCCCAATTGGGGATGCCATAGTTCCACTGGCTCCTCATGTAATAAATAAAAAGTTATCTGCCAAATCAATTATGTTTGGCATTTCTATAGGATCTGTTCGGTGTCGAAAAATAAATGTTTTCTTGAAGGGCTTAATATCATATTGCTCTTATAAAAAGAAACTACACAGACAAAATCTGATACATATTTACGATTTCAATCTACTAAGAATTATTATTATTCACGATTTTAAAATATGCCTCCAAAACTCGACGAAATTGCCATATAAGGCTTTGGCCGCGACTGCACACAGTGCACATCAAATACAATACATAGTAGATTTTATTTGATATGCACTATGAATACACAAACACCCTGTACAAACAACTCTACATTTCATTGCAATATTATCTATGGCGTATACGACCTCTGCATTTTACTATTTTATTATTCGTAAGCTTCTGTGTAAAATCCCGCTCGTGAACTCTTTGTATCCTATGTATCTCTCCCTCTGTCTAATAGGTGACCCGACAATTCGTCCTGCGACAATTCATCCGGCGACAGTTCATCCTGCGACAGTTCATCCGGCCGACAGTTCATCCTGCCGACAGTTCATCCTGCCGACAGTTCATCCCGCCGACAATTCATCCGGCGACAATTCATCCTGCCTGATCATTTAGAAGATTTTTATTAAGTAAGTATGCAAAGAGGATATACGGCCGTACAACCAAAATCGATATACTTATATCTGAAGGCATCTTGAGTGGAAATCCGCTGTAAAAATATTTTACTAACAATAATTTCGACTCTCCGAAGAAGCATGCGTGAATATCAAAATACGACATACTTATACGTGCAGTCGGCTTAGCAAAGAACGGTAAAGATTCCTACTTGCATCTAATATAACTTTTTTATCTGAAATTAACACCATCTTTTTAGGGTGAATTGACAGATTTAAAAAAAAAACACAAGAGTCCCAACCGTCTCGAGCCAGTGAGTGCCAATGGCATCCCCAATTTTGGTATGGTGTGATGCTGAAGGTAGTGGTGAGGGGAAGGAGATGTGGAAAACGTATCTTCCTGGCTATTCAGATCTAGTCACCAAACACGGCTAGGTTAGGTTAGGTTAGGTTAGGTTAGGTTAGGTTTGGTCAGGTTAGGTTAGGTTAGGTTAGGTTAGGTTAGGTTGTACGGCCGTATATCCTCTTTGCATACTTACTTGAAGAAAAAATCTTCTAAATGATCAGGCAGGATGAATTGTCGCCGGACGAATTGTCGGCAGGATGAACTGTCGGCAGGATGAACTGTCGGCAGGATGAACTGTCGGCAGGATGAACTGTCGGCAGGATGAACTGTCGGCAGGATGAACTGTCGGCAGGATGAACTGTTGGCAGGATGAACTGTCGAGGATGAACTGTCGCCGGATGAATTGTCGCAGAATGAACTGTCATGGAACCGTCTAATATACGATGCGTGTAACCGAAAGAGAGATTACAACAGACCTCACAGCGGCGGTACCATATCACACCATGAGTACTTTAGTGTAGTAAAAAAATATTTTTATTTAGTTAATAATGCAGTTTTGTGCAGTATTTTTTCTTTAATTTATTGCTATAACGTAGAAACTCGATGAACATATAAAATTCGCTGCAATTGCAATTTGGGAAGCGGGTTAGTTACAACGACAAATTAAATTATCATGAACGCATTAGCGTAGCAACAACAAACACAAAATACACACATAAAAACATATAACATTCCTACCAACATTGTGATATGTAAATGTTGAAAATAATTCAGAGTTAGCATTTTTATGGTGAAATACAGTAGAATAGGAAAATATTTTTTTTCACAAAGCATTCTTTTTAGGGTGAACTACCTAATTCAAATATATGAATTAGGTAATTCACCCTAAAAAGAATGCTTTGTGAAAAAAAATATTTTCCTATTCTACTGTATTTCACCATAAAAATGCTAACTCTGAATTATTTTCAACATTTACATATCATATATATATATATACTTGCAGTAGCTTAGCGGGTAATAAATTCCAATTGTATACAATTTTTATACAATAATAAAAAATTTAAAAATATGTATATAATGGTAAGCTCTAGCCTTCTGAAATTTGTATGAAAAAATTAAAATGTAGGTTCCGTATGTTTGTGTCCGCAAATCTCGGAAAACAATCGATGGATTGACTCAAAACGTTTACAGAACGTTGCATTTTAGCAGAAGAGTTTTTCTATGTGTATTGGTAAGCTCTGGCGTTATAAAATTTGTATAAAAAAAATTACCACATTTGGTGCGCGAGATTTTTGAAAAAGTGTGTATTTCATATATTTTAGCGGCAGGGAAGGAAGGCAGGAGGGGGAGGGTAATGAAGGGTGTGAGGTTCGCGGGAAGGGTGACGAGGGAGGGGGAAGGCGGGGAAGGTGGTAGGAAAACGCAAGAGGGGAAGAGGGGGGGGGGGGAACGGGGACGCATGAAAATAGACATGCAGGGAGAAACAATTTATTTATTTGAATGGCATAGCAAGTTAGCAACACATGCCGGGAACCATTTTTATAAATACGTGTACTCTTATATTCATTTATAATAAGGAAGTCCAGTGAAAAATATTATGGCTTTAAAAAAATATGTTCATATAGACCAGAGGTTCCCAAACTTATTTTTCTCGTAGACCCCTTTCAAAATTTTACTGATTTCGGTGGACCCCTGCTGCTAAGTTTTTACCACATTCCCAAAACTCATCAAAAAATGTGAAGATTAGATCTAACGATGGAAATTTGGAACCGCGTGGTGAACTTGAAACGCATTTTTATAGAAAAGACTTTTTTCTCAATTTGTGTGCACTCAAAAAGTTTTTAACCAAACATTTAAAAAATTTGCAAATACCTTATTTATATAATTACGCTCTATCTATGTGAACCGAAATTTTTGGATATTTTTTGTTAATTTTGTTTTGAGTAGTGTATTATCTGCCCACGTTGATAGGTAAATGCCAAGCAAACATTTTTGTTCTTTACTATCAAAACCAGATAAACTTTCGTGGACCCCCACATACAACTTGTGGACTCCCATTTTTTTATCACCCCAAAGTAGACCCCCGTCGAGTCTCCCGTGGACCCCTGGGGGTCCACCTGGACCACTTTGGGAATCACTGATATAGACCAATAAACGCTGATTCTGAATATGTAAGTTTTATTTAATAATATTAAACGCAGAGTTTTTAAAAAATTATTAAAAAGTCCATTTTTAATCGGGTCGTTAAAACACGCCGTCAAGTTGGCATTATTGAAATGTTTTGTGGTGACGTCACTGTTCGTCGTGTAGTGACGTCACCGTAAAGTCATTGTATGGGAATGTAGGTATGACACAAGCCATCGTATTAATTTATTCATTTATTTACATACTGTTTATAGAGATTTAGTTGTTGTGTTTATTGAAACTTTATTTAGGCCTAAATAATGTTTCAAAAATAAAAGTATCTTTTATTAGTTTATCTCTATTATTGAAAATATTCAAAAAATACTGCACAAAAAATGCTACTTCTAGGGAAAATACTTCGAACAACGGAATTCAAAATGGCGGCAGTTGATCAGCTGATTGCCCGATCCTATAGTAACTTTTCAGGAGTGATGACGTCACACGATTCACTACACATACGGTCGTTTTCAGGGGAACTTGAAAAATTAAAACTTTGACAATTATTTTAACTATTAAAACTAACTCTAAAAATAAAAATAAAAATGCAGATTTTAAGTTAAAATGTCATTATTCATTTAAAAAAGTGGACTGGAGTTCTCTATTATTAATTTTCTTTTTTTTCATAAGTTTTTATTCCAGTAAAAAAGAAAATAACATTTTCACTTACTTAAATAGAATATTGAATTATGTACTTTTTACATTTACAACGTGATATTTCAGGTTAGTATTAAATAAATAAAGCTTTCTACCAGCTAGGCCTAGAGGCAAGAATCTTACCATAGATAAAATCTTCAATACAACCCAGCCCATCTTATTCCATGCGTTACGTTGGCAGCAAAACATCCCTTATTGTATTAAATACACCCTCAGGTTGTTGCTAGCGGTATACATCCTCGGCAATAGGGTGCAATACGCCAGCCGGGACTGCCTGGAGGCGGCTTGTGGTGGGGGGGAGGGGGACGACCCAGTTTCGGATCCCAACACCATTATATTTATATTACATATATATTATATCGAAGCCTAAAAGCCCAGGTACGTTTCTCCATTGCAGTTCATATAATATAATATGAAGATAAATTACAATATAAAATAATTTAAATAGTTACTACCCTCGACACTCTTTTTTATTTCTAAATAAAGGTTGTAATAATGTTAAATAATAATATTTGGATGATTTGTATGGCTCCGTATTTGTGAAAAATCACCTCAAGGGCGCTGTACAAACCATTAACATATTTCTACAATCTGACCTCCTACTAACTACAAACTAGACCAGGGTTTCCCAACCAGTGGTCCGCGGACCACTAGTGGTCCGCAAGAGACCGCCGATGGTCCGCCGGTCAATAAGCGAGCCAGCGCGCGGGCGGTCCCTGGTCGAGAAGTCTGAATAATAAAAATCGGGACAATATTCAGTTTATCATTATTGTACCTTGTGGTCAGTGGCCATTATGATATTCCGTTTCGCCCCACCCCATCCTACCCCCTCCGTTGTGGTAAATCTTCTGCAAGAACGGGACCCACCCTATCCCATTACGTCCCTCCCGTTGTGCTATCCGTCCCGGGTGCCACCCATGCTAGCCTATCCCACTGACCACAAGCAGTGGCTTAGGCTAGCATGGGTGGCACCTGGGACGGATAGCACAACGGGAGGAGCGTGACGGGTTCTTGCAGAATATTTACCACAACGGAGGGGGCACCTGGGACGAACAGGACGGATAACGTGGTATCACCCCCCCCCCCCCTTCAATAAAGTTGACAAACACAAATTTCGACACCATGCTGGGGGGGGGGGGGGTGGCTACACTGAACTAGACAAACCATTATAACAACTTATGGTTTCCACCGGTTAATCGATCACCGATACGAAACTACATGTATGTACAATGATTTGACCAATGAACGCGATGCTACTGTAAAAATGTACTGTACAGGCAGAAAATAAATAGGGCCATACATACACGGGAGGTTGAGATTAACGCTGATTATAATTGTTTATTTTTAAAACTTGGGTACAGTTCGCACGCAGAGGACATAATTGGGAACACACGTTATTTAATTCTGATATATATTTTATTAATCAAATGTTGTGAGAGAAGTTTTTCGCCTGCCATGCTATCCGTGTATTATGGCGGACTAATAATATTTTCTCGATATCGTATTGAACAAATAAGGAAGCAAACAATATGCGTCCTGCCGTATTGGTTATCGGACTATGCATATATTATATATGTATGTATGTACATGCATATACATGTATATATATGTATGCATATGAGAATTCATACACATGCTTTTTTTTATTTAAAAAAAAATCACAGAAGCTCATGTAAAATCAAATTGATCTCTTTATACAGGGTGTTAAGGGACGTACTTGACTTACTTTAACCAGTGATTCCTGACATTATTTGGAGTAAAAAATGTAAATGAAATTTTGATCTCCGGTGACTTTTTTTGACGACTTTTTTTTTTCAAAAATTTTTTCTTCAAAATCGAACAAAAAAAATTTTCTTCCGCATGTCGTCACTGGTCACTCAGCCGGGTGTCCGACGAACCCCTTACCCCGTCTCCAACTGTTCAACAACTACCATTTTTTTATATTTTTGGAGAAAAAAAAATAAAAAAAAATCAAAAATGTCACCGGAGACCAAAATTACATTTTATAATCACTGGTTAAAGTAAGTCAAGTACGTCCTTTAACACCCTGTATACTAAGTATATTTTAATTTTTTTTAAACACTACTTATCCATATATTATAATACCCACGCACAGACTTCGCCTTTGCGGGATTTGTTTGTTATTCTCTTATATTTTATGTTATTATGTGTGTACCTATATATATGAAAACAAAATTGTCAACGAAAAAAAAATAAAAAGTCGTAAATTATGTCATGAGTTATTTATTATTTAATTTCCCAGTCTAAAAACGTTTGAAAAAAAATTGTTTTCCGTTAAAACTTACCGGCGAACCGCTTCAAATTTTATTTATGACTATCTCAAACATGTACATATCTCAAAATTCAATTTTCATGGGCTCAGCACCAGAATATGTATCTCAAAATTCAATATGTGTATATCTGCAACTGCTCAAATCTGCAATAATCTCGAAAATGGCTATTTCGCCTCCCTGGGTGAAATTCCGTGCCAGCCACCAACAATGATGCCCTTGGAAGAGGGCCAACATCGCAAGAGAAATCAAAGGAGAAAGAATTAAAGAGAGCCGGTTCCTACTCATCATTGCACTGCATCATTGCACAAGCAACTTTTTCCGCTTATAAAGAAGGAAATAAAAGGAATTCAAATTTTTCAATTTTTATTAGAATAACTTTTATTGTAATAACTAGTACCTACCCATAAATGTAATATATCATAGAAGAACCTTTTCTTTTTAAAAAAAGTTTCTTCCTCGAGAGTCTCAAAGAAAACACTGTGATTTTAATTACCATGACAGTTTACTACCATTATTGTTTTTTATTTTGATGAATGTAAGAATTATAAGTTTTACGTTATAAAAATTAATACATTTATCACGAATTTTCCCTATTCCTTTCTAGTAACAAAAACAGTTGTTTAGTTCTGAAATAGCTGATGAACTGATACCCATTTTTCCCAAATTCCTTGCATTGCTATTCATCTCCTTTTGTCCTTTCCTTCTGTTAAGAATTTAAACAATGATGCAACTAGAGACATCTATGTTCCGGTTATTGTATTTAATTGTTTTTTTTAATTACCTATTAGCAAATTAATGTTCGACACCGCCGTTAGAGGTCTTAAGTTATCTCTCTACTTACCGACATAATTGTTTTTATTTTGCACCAGCTGGTACCCGGCATGCATTGCTATGCCATTCAAAGAAATAAATTGATTCTCCCTGCGTGTCCTTTCCCGTGCATCCCGTTCAATTCCACCTTCCCCACATTCCCGCTCCCTCATGTCTTCCCTCTCCGCAAACCCCACCTTCCCCCTGCCTTTCCTCCCTGCCGCTAAAATATATGAAATAAACACATTTTCATTTATACAAATTTCAAAACGCCAGAGCTTACCATTATATACAGCCTATGTTACTCGCTGATAATGTAGCTTTCTTTTGGTGAAAGAATTTTTCAAATCGGTTCAGTATATTTCCAAGCCTGTTCAATGCAAAAAAACAATCAAATCTTTCCTCTTTATAGTATTAGTAGATAAAAGTCTGACTACTTTAAAAACTTGTCTCGCATTAATATAGTCCTTTAAAAATAATTTTAGAAGATTACGCGGGGGTCGGGCTGTACATAAAGATTATATATAACCTGTTGATCCAAATCCAAGTTGTGAGAAAAGGTTTCTTGTGAATAAATGACAAAATCGTTTAAAAAGTGTTTGGAATATAAAAAAAGTCCATTGTATATACCCGATCATGAAATAAATATTAACACCTTCCATGAAAGGCCCTACTCAGTATAAGAAAAAGAAAATGATGCCTACCTACATGCTAATGCACAGTTTTATTGCGCAAAAGAAAAATTTTAACAAAACCAAAAAACAACCTAAAAAAATGCACTAAAAAGTAAAAAAATAATTTCGTATTCTTCTACAACTTACTTTTTCTACTCATCAATATGTAGGTACGATTGTTATTTTTGGAGTCGGTGTCAGCCAAGGTAGGTTTGTAACTACATACAAAGTTATAGGTGAGATGTGCTTGTGTCACACGCGCGACTTGACGAGGCGAGAGCGGGGCCGCGGCGGGAGGGGAGCTGTCAAGTGAATACGCCGGGCCGGGTACCTTGGCTGACACTGACTCCAAAAATAAACCTACATATTGATGAGTAGAAAAAGAAATTTGATTATTAAGTTGTATTTTTTACTATTTAATGCATTTTTTTAAGTTGTTTTTTTTTTTGTTTTGTTAAAATTTTTGTTTATTTTTTGATTTTTAGTGAATCGGAAGTACACCAACTAATTTGTCTGAATATGGGTAGACCTACTAAACGTGCTGCTCATATGAGACAGACATTACCTTACCATAACGACGTTACGGTAGGTGACTCAAAGATCCGGATAGCCTATAAAAGATTCGGCCGAGTATCGTTAATTTGCTCCTAAGAAATGAAGAGTTCCGTTACTTTGTCATGGATCCCATAATCAACCTAACCAAACTCTAACCAAACTATTCTTGAAGTACATCCTTTCCAATAAAAAAAGAATCATCGAAATCGGTTGGGGTGATATTGAGTACTTTGTTCATTTGTCGCGCACACACTTAATGCAAATTTAAGACTTATATGGTTTTCTCACGGATGCCATTGTCAGAACTGGACCAAATTGAAATGGGTCCTCACGGGAAGCACCAGCTTTCAAATAAAAAAGAATCATCAATATCGGTTCACCCAGTCGAAAGTTCTGAGGTAACAAACATTAAAAAAAAACATCATAAAACATACCGTCGAATTGAGAACCTCCTCCTTTTCGAAAATTAATTGAAAATTACCGGCCTCTGTGTACATCACTCCTGTACAGTTATATTATCTTAGAGAGAAATTCACTCAAATTTCTGTAGAATCTGGGAAACACTGCAATGTTGTGCGAATTATTTATATACTTAATTTCAGCCTGTGAGAAAAATGCATTCAAACACTTGCATCGTACTGTACGTAAATATTGACTACGTGTATTTCGTGAAATTTACAGTTTTAACACTACTTTCCATAATAATATACACACTAAGTAACTAATAATAATAACAGATCCGTGTGGAAACCGATAGCAGATAAATTAAAATTTAAGTAACAAATGTACATGGAAAGAAAAACTCTTCAAAACAAAAAGTTTATGGTTATTTCTTAAAATTTAAAATCGACTGAACGCGGTTGGCGCTAACCAAAAACTGTTCAAATAAGCGAAGCTAGCAGTCCAAAGGAGTGGTGGTACCTACCCTGATTTTTTTTAAATGTTAATTCTTCACAAGAGTCCCAGCTGCACCCGTGTGGAGCCAGTGAGACTATGACATAACCAATTGGAGTATGTTGTGAGGCTGAAAGTAGTTGTGAGGGAAGGAAATGGGCAAGAGGAACCTGGCTATTCAGATCTGGTCAGCAAACAGGGCTAAAGCCATTTCAAGCAATGTATCAATTCTGAATGGTGGTCTTACACCAGGGCGATACTGAGAGTATCTTCCACTCTGGAACATGCCGCCAATATACATTATATTATTTTTTAATTGATTAATTATGAAATAACACAAATTAATCAAATACAATTCATTTATGTAAGGCAGTGAGGCATGGAACTGGCGGTAAACTACAAATCAAGAATAAAAACATGGCTAAACGAAAACACTCTAATGAAGACACTATAACGACATGGAAGACAAATAAACTATAATTAAACCATTTTAGTCCGCCTCGGCACAGGAACCCCTAGTGAGGAGGACTAAGAAGTACAATATCTTTACCTAACATAACCATTATATTTTGTATACTTATAGAATTATTTTACATAGTCGCTTAAATAAAATAAAAATAAAGTAAAACGTTGATAAGTTTTAAAAAAACTAGCGAAGTTTGTTTCTTGTAGAATTTAGGCAATGTTAAGGTAAACTTGCAGGTGGTCTAGTTTAATTGGTTACTTAGTAAAGTGTCTCAACCAAGTTAATTCCGGCATTATGTCCCGCTTCCTGCATTTAGACTAATTGCTAATCTAAGTGCAACCCTTATCAGTCTTGGAGAGAACGGTGCCTTGTGGGTCCATGTTATTTTAAGACTGCAAATGAATAATTGTTGCGTCTCTGTTTTAAAATAGAAGTTCTTAGCATTAGCTGAAATTTCAGTTCGCTAATGGACGCTTTTACATTTACCGTGACCATTCACGGTAACGGTGTCGTTACGGCATAAAAAAGGCAATATACATGCTTTCCTTATCACAATATTGCTACAGCTCTTTCAAAAAATGAGATACATAATGTACGTCGGTCTGTTCCCTCCAAAGGAAAAAGTCATCACTCATCATTTTTATGCATCTCTCTCACACACCGCTCCGTGACGTATCTGTTAACCCCTACCAATACCACTTGCCGGGACGATAATTTTTAAAGTATGGAATACTAGCCTTTTCCCGCGGCTTCGCTCGCATGGTATTAGGGGGGTTCCCACTCCGCCTCCTCAACCTTCCCTCCCTCCCCTCTCCCCCATCCCCCCACCCCCCTCTCGCATTCCATACATTTATTTTCGGTACATTCAGTTTTCAAACTGCTGGCGTGTGACCTATTGCAATTTTTTATACAAATTTCATAATGCCAGAACAGACCAGTAGTTTTATACGAAAAAAAGAATTATCCAATTTGGTGCAATAGTTCGGAAGTGATGCGCCCACACACATTTCGGCGATTCATTTTCAGAGATGGATATTATCTACGACGCCAACATCGTTTCCACGGCAACCATTTGTTTTGCTTTTCTTCTGACGTTTGCAATAACTCGATTTTGTTAGGAACAGAAAACGTATGATAAATAATTTCATAACGCCAAAGTTTACCAATATGTACAGCCTACATTAAAAATAATGTTGCTTTCTATTAGTGAAAGAATTTTTAAAGTCCATTCAATATTTATTGCGTGAAAGAGTAACAAACATCCATACAAACTTTTGCCTTTATAAGATTAGTAGGAAGTTGGATAGTTGCAAGGATAATATTGAAGTGTGAGTGAATTCTAAAAATTCTAAAACTTGAGTTTAGTATATAAAAGTGTACGCTCTGTCTGGTACAATACTCAGATTACTCATAAACATCAAATCAATTATAATGCAGAATAACAAAATGTTGATGTTTTCTGGGTCACTAGTAGGATATTTCAAAATGTCTTACTAATGTACCGGACCGTTATGACTTCCGATGTTATTTTATACCATATTGAATATGTCAAACACTTGTAAATAAAATTTGAGTTCCGCCCAGAAACCATTTATTGGATAACCAACACCTGCCATAGTTCACCCCAAGTGGTTCGCTACGTTTGGTGACTAAGCAGGGGTGCCCGGATTCATAGGATGAAGTTTGCCTACGTCTTGGCGACGGATGTATTTGCCCGCCTACTGACCGAATCGGGAGAGACTGGTCGAGGTAAACCTTTTGACCTCTCCAGCCGGACTCTCTCGACCCATCGCCTTGCACCACAGTGGGATTCATCCGTCATTCCTGGACACGTTGAACCCCAGATTCCTAAGCACCCCTCATATCTTATTTCTGCCCAGAGCTTCTCCTCTCCTTATTTTCCTTAAAAAGACACTACACACAGCATCTCCAAAGATGATATAGGCTCTGAGGCGGGTTTTCTTCTCCTCAGGGTCTGTACAAAAAAATTTAATACTACTTTCATCTCAATTTGGGAGGCAATAATGGGTAGCGCCGCCCCGGGAACCTTTATTGGATAACCAACATCTCTGCCATTGGTCACCCCAAGGGTGCCGGGGTGCAGGGTTCGGGGTGCAGGTGTTCATGGGGTGAGGTTTGTCTAGGTCTTGGAGGCGGATGACCAGGATACACTGAACCCCAGATTCCTACCCACCTTTTAAACCCTTTTCATTCCCAGAACTCTCCTCTCCTTCCTTTCCCTAAAAAAAACCTCCCCACAGCATCCCCAAAGATGACGTAGGCCCTGAGGGAAATTATTTTCCTCAGGGCCTCCTGTGTGGAGCTCAAGTAAAAAAAACACGTAAAAAAACGTGTGTGCAATTTACACGCAGTAGAAGTGAAACATTCAGAAAACTAAATAATATTGTTACCAAGTTTAAAAATTATTTTTCATTTTATTCTACGAAGCACCGCACAAAAAAGCGACCAAAGGGTTTGTCTCTTTTTAGTGTCGCTCGTTTCTGTTTCGTCAAGATTCAAATATTGCTTTCCTCATTATCTCAAAACTTAGCACTATTTGGAGATGTCTGAATAATCAACTGGACGATCGATATGTTAGAATGCGAATAATAACATTACCTATATTATAGTGATAACGTTTTGAAATTTAGGCAAATTTTTGTCTTTGCGCTGGTGTCAACGACCCCCCGGGCGCGGCCTACTTTCCGTGTACCCGCACCAGCTGCCTTTATATATATGTACTAACCTATACCATCCCATCCCATCTCTTTTCTCAATGCCGGGGGCTGTCGATTGCAAACAGTTCCAGCTTCCTGACGACAAGATTGTTGTAAGGTTAATATAGCGGTTATAGCAGGTTATTTTAAAGAGGATACGTTTGAATGGATATGTGCACACCGAAGTTTTAAAAAACCGACCTAGTTTGGTAGTTTGGAACACCCACCTGCATTCTGCAATCTGCTCTTATCCCAAAAATGTCCTGAGATGTTGGGTGCATAGCGACGTTTATCAATAGGCCACTTCCATGGAGTTCATAACGACTTGGAAAAAAATCGTGTGGATAGATTTTTTTTCTTAAAAGATTACGAAAATGTTGGTAAAAAAGTTTAGAAATGTACAGTTTTTTTAATAAACAAATCCATTATTTGGGCTCGTGGCGTCACTGCATGAAAATGTCCCGTCTCCGATAATGTTCTTTTAATTTGATAAAATTCCACACTGATTAATTTTTTTATAATAATAATAATATTTATTTCTCATAAAATTATACAATGAAACATATGTGGAAACTTTGACTAGCCAACTAGGAATGGATCCTGTTTTAGGCCAGTCAAATTGACAAATTTAGTTCATATCATAATTTCATATTACATTGATTAATTATATAAACATATTATTTATTGAATGAAACAAGTGTTACGATTGAATTCCTCGTAGAAGCTTTAGTTAATAACTACACTTTTGAACTCATAAAAAAAGAATAAGCGAAGAGAAAAAAACAATGTCTTAAAGTACAGATTTAGTATCGAATGCTTGTTTAACAATAGATAAATGTTTGGACATGTGAATCGCTTGCAAAAATTGAGAATCGAGACAATCTTCAAGCGTGATGACAAAATCCATATTATAATTAACGTGGATGTATAAACATGATTACAATAAATAATTATAATTAACGTGAGTGACGTATCCCTCAACTTTACGAGCAGGAAAAGAAACTCAAAAAGAATGTGACTCGAAAAGGATGCAGCAAATGAATAAAAACAATTTGTATATAAATATGTCTTAAGTTAGTGTATAAATAGTGACATGAGAAAGTGGTTGATAACCAATTGTATTTATTTCCCTTTCCTGGCTTAATTTATACAGCAACACTTTGATTTCAGGCGAATTTTTATATTTGACATTTAACATTCACTATATTTATTGTTTGTTCTCGGCGAACTTACCATTTTGTTTGACGTTTTGACAGATGTTACGAAGAGAACCCCGTACATTCCTTCCGTACCTGTTTTGGAGTGTAATGGTAATGGTGTTGATTTTAACCTAATCAAATTTTATAATATTATTATTATTATTATAATCTACAAGTACAAGTATATTAGAATGGATTTCATACATTTCAGTCATTCATAAACGTTGAACATTATAATGATTGATGATCAATAAGATGGATCAAAGAAAAAAATATTTATGAGATGTAATATTTTTGGTATATCTCGTTATTCTCCTGTGCCATTCATGTGGAAAACCTTATTTTTTTAAATGATTTTCGGATAAGTAATTATCGTTTTCTCGCACCCATAAAATTATGTCCCGTCTTTCCGGTTTATAAAACGTGTTCTGATTTTTCGGTTTGAAATTTTCAAAAAATTGCCAGGGTTTCAAAAATACAATTAATAAAAACGGAATGTCTTAGAATATTTGCCCACACCGGAAAAAAAATTAAAAATGTGATGCAAGTGGCCTATTACTAACGAGTACCCGGCATGCGTTGCAATGCCACTCAAAAAAAGGATAATCCGAGTGTGCAATTCACACGCGGTAAAAGTGAAACCTTCAGAGAACTAAAGTAGACAAGAACGGGGAGGCTACGAAGTACGCCATAAATAAGAGTCCAATTATACTATCTCATTCTCTCACAGGCTACATCCTATAGATGCATGTATTTGTTTCTTTTTAGTGTCGCTATTTTTCGTTTCATTGAGTTTCAAATCACAAAAGTGCTAAAGAAGTTTTCAATTCAATAAAAAATGCTCTATATAAATCAAATATTATCAACAAATCAAAACAAGAAATGCCAACTTTTTACGTATTAAATATGTCCTAAAATAACACCAAAAATAAATAACATTTGAAAAATTATTATTAGTAAAATTATTAGTCAAAAATTAGTCAAAAATTATTAGTAAAAATATTCCCGGTACTATTCAACCAGCGTTTTACACAAATAACAAATTGAAGAAATATATACTCAACAATAAAGATAGCGAAATTAAAACAAAAAAATCAGGGGTTTACAAACTCAATTGTAATGATTGTAGTTCGTTTTATATAGGTAGAACTTATAGAAACTTTAAGATTAGGGTTAAAGAGCACCTCAGAGCACTAAATGGCAATAGCGATTCTGAGTTCGCAGACCATTTATTAAAATATGATCATAGCTTTGACATAAATTCAGGTCTTCAAATATTACATACAGGATATAAAACATCGCAAATCAATAATTTAGAAATTTTAGAAATAAGAAAAAATGTAAATTCCAAAGCTGACATAATTAATACGCAAAAAATTTTTGTTAACCCTGTTTTAAATATCTTCCCACTTAACCGGCCTTTTACTTCTAATAGCTTGGTAATCCCCAATTCTTCGAAACTCCCACCATTGTCAACCCTTCCCCCTCCTTCAATTTCTTCTCTCCATATGTAATCTATAATTAATTTATTAATTTTAGTATACTTTTATACCTGAAGAAGTGAACATGTTTCACGAAACATTTTGATAGTATAAAATATTTAAAAAAAATAAAGTGATGTAAACTAAGTTATTTTCTTTTAATAAATAAATAATGACATCACAAAGTAACAACCTTTTAGAAGAAGTTTTCTTCGAAAAATTAATAATTTATTATCGTTTTTTTCGTTATTTGTTTTTGGGGTGTTATGCCGTGTTGAGCTACCTCCTTGTTTAGCCTAAATTTATTGTGTTTATGGGATGTCTGTATTATTTTTGTCCCATTTTTTGTTAGGTTAGGTTAGGTTTGGTTACGTTAGGTTAGGTTAGTTAAGGTTAGATTTAAGTCGATATTTTGTTGGGGGATGTTTTGTCCGTAAGATATTTAGTAGCGGGTTGAAAAGTCGCGGAACCGTTTTACACAATTTTAAAGTATGTAATGAATTCATAAATAGGCTCTGAAAGTAAGTAAGCCCTACTCGGCTGGTTATTTAATTGCACAATACCTGCATTGTATGATTTACAATAACACAGTATTATGCAGTTGAATATAACGTGGAAATAATAATCTTACTGTGTAACATTACCTACGTCACAAGAGACCTGCATGAAAATTTGGTTTTTAATAAACAACATTCCCGCCAAGGGTCACCCCAAGTGGTTCGCTACGTTTGATGACTAAGCAGGTGTGCCCAAGTTCATGGGTTGAGGTATGTCTAGGTCTTGGTGGCGGATGCTTTTGCCCACCTACTGCGTGGTGGGCCGGATCGGGAGATTGGTTGAGGGAGATCTTTTAACCTCGTTCCCCCCAAATTCCTACCCACCCCTCATACCTTTTTCCATCCCAGAACTTCCTCTTCTTTCATTTCCTATATATAAATACCCTTCACACAGCATCCCCAAAGACGATGCAGGCCCTTTGAGATTTTTTATGATCTTGTAGAAGAGAGGAAGCAGTGAAGGAAGAAGTTTTGATGAGACCCATATTGAAGAAGGGAGGAAACTCAGAGATCGGCAAATTGATGTAACGAATATTGAAGAAGGGAGGAAACTCAGAGATCGGCAAATTGATGTAACGAATATTGAAGAAGGGAGGAAACTCAGAGATCGGCAAATTGATGTGACGAATATTGAAGAAGGGAGGAAACTCAGAAATCGGCAAATTGATGTGACGAATATTGAAGAAGGGAGGAAACTCAGAGATCGGCAAATTGATGTAACGAATATTGAAGAAGGGAGGAAACTCAGAGATCGGCAAATTGATGTAACGAATATTGAAGAAGGGAGGAAACTCAGAGATCGGCAAATTGATGTGACGAATATTGAAGAAGGGAGGAAACTCAGAAATCGGCAAATTGATGTGACGAATATTGAAGAAGGGAGGAAACTCAGAGATCGGCAAATTGATGTAACGAATGTGCGCATTCGCGAAATTCGCATATTTTTACATATTCGCATTCGCAATGTTCGAGCGAATGTTTTGCGAATATGAACATCAGAAAAAAGAGACGAGACTTTAAATTACATATAGGATGAACACAAATGCTTCATAAGATAAGTCTTACGAATGCAACATTTTCCACGAAACTAAATGGCAAGTCTTCCAAGGCAACCATTTCACTTATTGAATTATCAACGGCCAATGTCTTCATAGATTTTTTTTTTTTTACATTAGCTCCACACAGGAGGCCCTGAAGAAAATAATTTCCCTCAGGGCCTATGTCATCTTTGGGGATGCTGTGTGGAGGTTTTTTTAAGGAAAGGAAGGAGAGGAGAGTTCTGGGAAGGAAAAGGGTTTAAGGGGTGGGTAGGAATCTGGGGTTCAGTATGTCCTGGTCATCCGCCTCCAAGACCTAAACAAACCTCACCCCATGAACCCGGGCACCCCTGCTAAATCACCTGCTAAATCAATTATTATCGCACTGTTTCGTTTTATCGGTACATTTTTGAAGCGATATCTGTTTTATATCTGATTTGGTACTTTGATGCGAAGATTATGCCACTTCAAGTGTTTTGGATGCATCCTGTTTTCGTTTTACACACTTTTCTAATTCGGAAAACTTTGTTTTATGCATTGCCTTCAAATGATTTCTCACAACCGTTGTAGTTCTTCCTTTTCTAGAATATTCCTTGTTACACAGCTTGCATTTTGCTCGTTCAGCGTCGCAAAGTACAAAATAAGTCCAAATTTCACTAGAATTTGGGATACTCAAGTTAATCACTAATCAATCTCACTCTAACCTTAAAATTCGCTTGTTTTTGTTTACGAGCAGACGACAAATGAAATTTAAAACATCCGATCGGCTTTTTTCGGATCAACTCGGAAATTCTCGGAATAAGATGCAAACGTGAGCCGCTAAGCCATACATAATTGGCGCCAAACTAAAAAAAAAACTCAATATTCATGTCGGTAGCAGATATACGCATACGCAAATGCTCATAAATTGACATCACTAGTTGAACTCAACAACGAGTCATAGAAACCACCCGTTCTGGAGTAAATAACAGAGCTGGAATAAAGCGAAAATCGCAATTTTCTGCCAAATAACGTGTACTTTCGTATAAATAACGCGATTTATTTCGTATATATATAATAACGCGATTTTCTAATATTTTAAAATCAGAAGGAAATATTAGGTCCTTACGTATGAAATTGGCGTTTTGCTGTACTGGCAACTTTGATCTCAAATATCTTCTCTTTGGTTAGGAATTCCAAATTCAAATTTATACAGCCATTTACTCATGTATTTGTGTTTTGAAAATTATAATTCATCTGTTTTTTCCTTAATTGTTTTTTTTTCTTTGCGTCACTTAGTTTACAAAATGAAAAACTTGAAATATCGTGTTATTTACGAGTACGAGTTCCACCGTGGCACCAGTGCTGCAGAAACGGCTCGAAGGATTAATGAGGTGTATGGTGACGGTGCCGCAAAAGAAAACACAGTGCGTTTTTGGTTCCAACGTTTTCGTTCTGGAAATTTCCACCTGCAGAACAAGCCCCGTGGACGACCGGAGACCAAAGATGATAATGAAGAATTGAAGGCTGTTGTGGAAGCGGATCCATCGCAAACCACGTCCGAGTTAGCTGCAGGCTGCGGTGTTAGTGATAAAACTGTTTTAATCCACTTGAATCAAATTGGGAAGGTGAAAAAGCTTGAAAGGTGGGTACCTCATGAATTGAGTGAAGCAAATCAACAAACGCGCGTTAGAACGCTAGACCACACACTGCACAACAGACGGCTACCAAATTAGAGGAGCTTCAATTGGAATGTCTAAGACATCCACCGTACTCTCCGGACCTTGCCCCAACAGATTACCATTTTTTTCGAAATTTGGATAACTTCTTGCAAAGGAAAAAATTCTTCTCCGATGGGGCAGTCCAAACCGCCTTCAAAGATTTTATTGATTCTCGTCCGAATGGTTTTTTTAGTAAAGGGATCGATGAACTACCTATGAGATGGCAAAAGTGCATAGATAGCAATGGTACATACTTTGATTAAATAAATAAATTATATTTAAAAAAATCGACTTTATGTTCCTCCCATACAAAACGCCAATTTCATATGTAAGGACCTAATATTATTCATTCGTAAATATTTATTTGTCTATGGATTCGATAAGCTTGAATAGCCATTAAATGAAACGCATCTAGTTACCTTATAAACGCGCCGTTTAAATACTGACTGATACAAAATACCAATTTAACACACTCGTATAGTTATTTATTTTGCAAAATACTAACAGTCACTTTTGAGTTAAAAAAGTTAACATAATGTCACTTTTGTTGCAAAATACTAAAAGTTAACATAACGTTACTTATGTTGCAAAATACCAAAATTTAACATAACTTAACTTTTGTTGCAAAATGCCAAAAGTTAACATAACGTCACTTCATAATCATCACAAATTCAAATAAAAATGCTTGCCTTATAAGACAGTGTTCAACATATAATAAAATTCTCTCTGACTCTATTAAAAATGTATTAAATGAGTACAAAACTGCATAAATGTAATGATATATTATGGAATGACATATATTATGTACTACCTCCTGTTATAACGTCACTTATGTTGCAAAATACCAAATGTAAACATAACATCACTTTTGTTGCAAGACCGTTTTCCTTAAAAATGATACCACTTTTTCCTAAAAGTAAAGCGAATTTCGCCAAAAATAACGCGAATTTTTCAGGACCCTATATCACCAAATGGAGCCACCACGCAGGTGGTTACTGCTAAACTCTAATGGCCATATTACTCTTCTCGTGTTGTAATACTGGGAATATATTATTTTACTGTTACCGTTGGTATTTATTGTACCCACGCGCAACGACCAAAATCGAGGAAACGTTTAGAGAAGTCTAGCTTACTGAATTTAGAAATTATATTAATTTTTAATAATGAAGCAGGAATGCTACCATAGTTAGTCTATTTTTCAGTATAACGATATATTTAATTTGAAAAAAAAAAACAATTAATCCCGACGTTCTAGTCAAAAGTGAACCCGAATATTTTCAGCTTTAAAATGTCAATTTTACAGATAAAAATAAAATAAAAAACTCCTATTCTTTGATCCGAAAGATCTAGTTAAAAAAAATCGTGTTGAAATGCACTGAGATATTTTTTCTAATAGTTTCTTCTTATTGAAGAAATGAAAATTTAGACGAAACAATAACATGGCGACGCATGTCTACAAAAGTACTGATTTAATAGAACTAATACGATTTCATTGCCCTGGTCGCGCTAACAATAGACTGACTCTACCGTTCTACTATAATAACACACATACATTATCACATTATTACTCACCAATCAGTCGATTACACATTTTGGGAAATGAATATGCTAACATCGGCGACATTTATTTCTTAAAATTAGCGCAATATAAACATGCACTCAAAAAGTATTTTTCCATAATGTAACTTTATATACGCAATATGGACATGTTGAAATGAAATTATGATATTTCTCATTGTTCTTTTTTGTTGTGATACACAAAATAATTGTATGTTATTTTTAAGTTTCAGTTTTTAAGTTTTTTATTTTTTCCATAATGTAACTTTATATACGCAATATGGACATGTTGAAATGAAATGATGATATTTCTCATTGTTCTTTTTTGTTGTGATACATAAAATAATTGTATGTTATTTTTAAGTTTAAAACTATTATTATGGAATGATATTATTTTTCTTACTTTTGTACTCTATTATATGTTTATTTATAAAAGGCAGTATAGCCGTTTATGTATTTAAAATAAAAAAATAAAAAAAAACTAAAGAATATAGTGTGCAAGTCACACGCGGTAGAAATGAAACCTTTGGAAAACTAAAGTGAAAGAGAATGGGCTAAGAAACACCGCACAAAGAGGAGACCGATTATACTATCTCATTCTCTCAAAGGGTAAACTCTATAAATGCGTTTGTCTATTTTCGGTGTCGCAATTTTTCGTTTTCTGAAGAAGTTTTACTTCAAAAAACTAATACATAATATATCTTTATTGAAAGAATTATTTTTTTTATTTGATTCACCTGATTTATACATGTGTGTTACATATTTGACTAATGTGGGCCTCACTGGGTGCTTTACCCGTGCTGAGGACCCCATTTTACAGTTCGATATGATTTTTTTTTTTTTTAATTTAATTTATAATATTGAATATTTATTGTTTTAAGGCTCCATAGCTCGTTATGAAAATTTGGTGAAAATACGGTGACGCGACAATACCCCCCCCCCCCCGAAATTATAATTATTATAGAATTGTAACTTTTTTGCATTATTGCCGAATTTCCAAGCCAATATACTATTTATCAATGAATAAACACGCTTTGTAAAACGCCACTTTTTATTTGAATTTTTATTTAACAGCCAATCAGGTTTCTTATTATATAAACTAAAGATAATTATATACAGACACACATATAAAAGACAATAATAGAATGAGTGAAAGAGATAGCAATAGAATAGGTGACACCCTTTGACGACCTTCGTAGTCCAGTGGCTAAGACTCTTGACTCACATTCCGGAGGTCGCGGGTTCGAACCCGGCATGCGCAAATAAATTTTATTTGATTAATTTGTGTTATTTCACAATTAATTCATTTAAAATAATATATAGTATATTTGCGGCATGTTCCAGAGTGGAAGATACTATTAGTATCGCCCTGGTGTAAGACCACCATTCAGAATTGAAACGTTGCTTGAAAATGGCTTTAGCCGTGTTTAGTGACCAGATCTGAATAGCCAGGTACTTCCCAACCTTCCTCTTCCCCACCTCCTTCCCCTCCCCACTACCTTCAGCCTCACAACATACCCCAATTGGGGATGCCATAGTCTCACTGGCTCCAGACGGGAGCAGTTGAGATTCTTGTGCGCTATTCACTGTAAAAAAAAAAAAAAAAAAAAAAAAAACCCTATTGGTGGAACCTTTATTGGATAATCAACACCTCTGCCACAGGTCACCCCAAGTGGTTCGCTACGTTTGGTGATTTAGCAGGGGTGCCCGGGTTTATGGGGTGAGGTTTGTCTAGGTCCTGGAGAGGGATGACCAGGACACACTGAACCCCAGATTCCTACCTACCCCTTAAACCCTTTTCCTTCCCAGAACTCTCCTCTTCTTCTTTTCCTGAAAAAAACCCTCCACACAGCATTCCCAAAGATGACTTAGGCCCTGAGGGAAATTATTTTCCTCAGGGCCTCCTGTGTGGAAATCATGTAAAAAAAAATACCCAAAATAAATCACAATATTATCTTTGGCCGCGATAATCTCCATATCTAACTCGGCAAAGAGGACGGACCGCCAAATAATTCGATCTTGGCAAACGCTTCTTGCCTAGTTCACATTCATACATCGTCTCATACATGCTCTTCTATTATTCTGACTAATGACATGGTCCGAATCAAATATCTGACTCACTTAGTCGTGCCAATTATTTCTCGGGCGTCTCCGAATTCTTATACCATTCACATTTGCGTCATATATTCTCCTTACACTTTGCGGATCTCCACGTTTCTCACGCGATTTACATGGTTTTACCACACATCGACTCAAGGATCTCATTTCTACAGCAATCAGTCATAGTATATCCAATATTTAAAAATCTATAAATCTAGAAGTATGCTCTCTGCGCCGGAAGTTTGGCACAAGCCTGCGACACAATAATGGGAGGCAATAATCGCTTTACTGAATCACTTCCGGTCCCTGAGTGGGGTGTATGACCTCCCCCGGGGTCACCAGGTTACCGGGAGGGAATCCCCCAGCCCCTGCCGTTCCCCCCATCCTGTCCCGGCCTACCGCCGCGCCGCCATGACAACGGTTGCCATGGAGATGCATCGCTGCATCCCGCAAATACAACAAGGAGTGTGAGCTAGTTTTTCGTTTGAATTTAAATAAGGTTTTGCTGGGAATATTATAAATATATATTTATGTTAAATTTAATACAAACTCTTGCAGTGAATGAATAAATAAATGATATAATTGCTCTGATTAAAAATAAGAAAATCTTTTTAGTGGATTTATATTTATTTAAAACTATATATTTAACATTGGATGTGGTTCAGAAAAGATTCTTTTTTCATAAGTGAAATTAACGTGTTTATTTAGACTTTCTTCGCATTTGGTTCAATATTATAGTACCCACCTGCCTTAAAAAGTTTTTTAAAAGAATTGTCTATTAAGGTTTCAGTTTTAGAGGCAGTTATAGATATCGCCACCCCGAGAAACACTTATTCAATAACCAAAACCTCTGCCATTCGTCATCCCAAGTGGTTCGCTGCGTTTGGTAACGTGGCAGTGGTGCCCGGGTTCAGCGGGTGCGGTATGTTGAGGCGATGGAGGCGGATACTCCTACGCATAAGATGCATGGCAGGCTGGATTGGGAGAGAACGGTTTAGGGAGACCCTTTAACCTTTTGATCTCCCAACATCGTCTTGCACCGCAGCGGGAAGGATGGATTCGTACGTCCGTCACTCCTAGACATACTAACCCCTAGATTTTTTTTTACATTAGCTCCACACAGGAGGCACCGAGAAAAACGCCTATGTCTAGGGGCCTATGTCATCTTTGAGGATATTGTGTGGAAGGTTTTTTAAGGGAAAGGAAGGAGAAGAATATATGGGAAGGAAAACGGCATGAGGGGTGGGTAGTAGTCTGGGGGTCAGTGTGGCCGGGAGTGACGGACGTATGAATCTATTCCTCACACTGTGTTGCAAGGCAAATGGTCGGGAGAATCCGGCTGGAGAGGTCAAAAGGCCCCCCTCAATCAGTCTCCTTCGAACCAGCCCGCCACACAGTGATTGGACAAACGTATCCGCCGCCAAGACCTAGACAAACCTCATCCCATAAACCCGGGCTAGATTACTACCCATCCCACATACCTTTTCCTTCTCACAACATTATCTCCTATTTTTCATTAAAAAGAGCCTCCACACAGCAATACCAATTCAATAAAGGCCGATTTTATTATAAAAGAAAACAATGTCAACGCGACCTTCATCTCTTAAAAGTAAAAATGTGAAAAAAAAGAAACTCACTCAACCATATTTTATGTAATCATAACAAGGCAAAATTCGTAACAAAACATAAATAGCATTTCAAATACGACACTTTACCGATAATACCATAAAGCCTCTTACTTCGAACAAAAAATAAACATTAATTTACAGAAAATGGTATCAACCGAAGTGATGAAAACCAAAAAAATCTCAAAACACTCTAAAATGTCCTTGTTATATTTTTAACTCTGTGCTCTATACCAAAAAGTTATTCGAAAAGAGAATATTGTGAAAATATTTAGTGGTGTAACTGAAGGCTAATGAAAAACTATGTGGGAAACGACTGACCTAGTTCCGTGTCGTCGCCTCCCCTAAATAGGTTAGGGCCGTACCAAGGGCGGTATGATAAAGCCTTTCGTACATTTAATCAAAAATCTAAATAAACTGTCTACCTTTACAAGGGTGGCTTTACAAGGTACTTTTATGTGGTAATGAAGTAATAAGATGTAATAATGGTAAGGTTAAGTCATTGAGCGCTTTTATTATTACCGTGATGATTTTCGGTTGCGGTACCGTGACGGCACAAAAAAGATAATGCAATAATGCTGCAGCTCTTTCAAAAGATGAGATACACAATGCTCGTAGGTCTGTTTCCTCCAAAGGAAAAAAGTCATCATTTTCTTGCATCTCTCTCGCACACCGCGCCGTGACGTCTCCGTGAACTTCTACAATACTACTAGCCGCGACGATAGTTTTGAAAGTATGGAATACAGTTAAAAGGATAATATTGAAGTGTGAGTGAATTCCAAAAATCAAAAAACATGTGTCTCATGTTTTGTCTCACCATTATTTTTTAATGTGTAAGAAAGAGCTGCAGCACTATAGCGATAAGAAATGTATGTTTATTGCCTTTTTTGCCGTCACGGTACCGGAAACGTGGATCATCACGGTTATAATAAAGCGCAGATTCGTACACGAAGATACTTACAAGAGACTCTAGTTTCGGGCGCATAACATAAGATCTTTTTCCACACGAATGGCACAGGAGAATAACGAGGCATACTAAAAATATTACACCTCATAAATATTTTTTTCCTTAATCCATCTTATTGATCATAAATCATTATAGTGTTAAATCCAATATAATATACTTGTACTTGTAAATTATTATAATGAAAGAATATTATAAAATTTGATTTTGTTAAAACCAGCACCACTACCATTATACCTCTAAAACACGTACAGACAGCGTAAAATGTACGGGGTTTTCTTCATAACATCTATCAAAAAGGCAAACCATAAGTTCGCAGAGAACAAACAATAAATCTAGTGAACGTTAAATGTCAAATTCAAAAATTCGCCTGAAATCAAAGTGTTGCCGTATAAAATAAATAAATCAGTGTGGAATTTTACAAAATTAGTAGGAACATTTTCGGAGACGGAACATTTTCATGTAGTGACGTCACGGGCCCAAATAACGGATTTATTTATTTGAAAATAAAAAAAAACTTTACATTTCTAAAAATTTTTAATAACATTTTCGTAATCTTAGTAAAAAAATCTATCCACACGATTTTTTCCAAGTGGCCTTTTAGTATTAATTTTTTATAATATGTTAGAAAGTGTTTTAAAGGAGTATAAAAATACCCTTTTCTCACCATAAAGAGACGAGGCTCTTATGTTTGGTAATGGAATTCAGGCTCAATTATTGTATGAACTCATGTAAGTAGGTAAATAATAAAATTTGCAAATAATAACAAAAAGATAAGTAAGAAAAACTCAAGATTTATCAATAATAGATTTCAAGATTTAAAAGAAATAATAATAACTAGCTGCAGTCCCCGGCGATGCCCGGGATTTACGCAGAGTTTTCGAAATCAAATGTAGACAGTGACCTTTCTCTGGTTTTGAAGGTCACATGTGCAAAATTTCATCAACCTCGGCATAAAATTGTAGATTTTCATACAAATCAAATCCACACCGCCTACTTTCCAGCCCGCTCGTCCACAACATACAGGCATTCTCCTAGACAGTGACCTTTCTCTGGTTTTGAAGGTCACATGTGCAAAATTTCATCAACCTCGGCATAAAATTGTAGATTTTCATACAAATCAAATCCACACCGCCTACTTTCCAGCCCGCTCGTCCACAACATACAGGCATTCTCCTACAAACAGGATTTACACAAAACCTTGACAAATTATATACCTAAACCTTCCTCATGAATCACTCGATCTATTGGTGAAAACCGCATAAAAATGCATTCAGTAGTTTTTGAGTTTATCGCGAACAGACAGACAAACGTGACAGAGGACTTTGTTTTATAATTTTTTTTTCAGATTCTCCATAAAACAGTTATACACCAAATTATTACGAAGAAGATTACATAACTTAAGAGAAAAAAAGTCCAAGGGGGCAGTTTCACTACGTTGTGACGTATGTCAAAAGATAGTTACTGAACTCTCTATAGGTATAACATTGAAGATGTCGATACTCGATCAATGCAGAATCGTTAAGAGCGTTTAACCAGCCAGCGGACGAAAATCCACATTTCGTCGAAAGTTGTTCTTCCGATCGTGCAGGGCGGTTAAAATGAGAAAGATTAATTATTCTCCGTACCAGCTTTTTTAAATTATAACTCAATATCGAATTTATTTCAATCCAAATTAGCTTTAATTTATACCTTCATCCAAAAATGCTGAAAGGCGTGATGATAAAACTATTAAAATAGTGTACTTTTTGTAGTTATTTTTTGATTATAAGTATTTATCATTTTTCAATAATGTCTAAATTTAATAAGAATGTTAAAAAAATCTGAAATATATTAGTTTGTAAGTGCGCAAATAAATACACAAATGGACCAATTTTCGTCAAGAAACACATGTACGTACATATTTTTTAATGATTTTATTGAAACTAAAATTAAAATTCTAATACATAACTTTGCTAGATAATGTATTGATTTATTTTACTGCATGATTACATTATTTGAAATGGGTGTGGTATAATACAAAAACTTTTTTGAAAATTTAACAAATCTGCCAACGACCTATGGAATAACCTTATTATACTAAAAATTAAAAAAAATTCTAAAAATTTATTACATAACTATGCTAGATAAAAGAACAATCTTTTGAAATCCATTTATAATTTTTTGTGGAAAAGAGTCAATACGTCTAAAAACTTTTTTGAAAATGACGTATTTCCGGCTTTCTCTGGTAATGCCCTCTTAAGCAGTTGAATTGCTCTTTTTAATGGCGCATTCTGAAAGGAAGAAGTTCTCGCTTTCGGAGCATAAAAAAGTGCCTGTAATATGTGGGGATAGAAATTATCTTTGCTCTTGTGGTAGTTTCACTTAATTTTTCAATTTAAGCTGAAATTCATGATTATTTTCGATAACTTTTGATTTTTTAATGGTTAACTATTTTATTTTGTAATTTAATAATTCTTATTCTACATTATATATCTCTAAAATGTACCAATTCATCATCAACCGTACTTAATAATCCAAACGCATATAATATAATATATTAGAAATGAATGTACACCTTTCCACCGCACATGTTGCACTATGGATATGGCGAATGTGGCACGTGTCCCAGACGTGTATGACACACCTATCGCCTAATGAACTACCCTTCTCATGTCACCTGTCATAACACGTGATATTATTAATCCGAATCCAATCATTCCACCTCTAATCAAATACAACGTTTAGTCAGAGCTTACCTAGTTCATGTCGAGATGTGCGCCGAACCTATCTCAAAGTCTGGTAAATATTTACTACTAGCTGGTACGGCATGCGTTGCTATGCCATCTAATAAAGAAATTGTTTCTCCCTGCGTTCCCTTTCCCATTCGGCCCGTTCCCCTTCCGCCTCCCATTCCGCCTCCCCTTCCTCTCCCGCGTCCAGTTCCCTTCAGTTTTCAAACAGCTCGCGTGCCACCTATTGCAATTTTTTTTTTACTTATGCCAGAATTAATGCCAGAGCTCACCGGTAGTTTTATACAAACCTTGTCCTGACAATAACGAACCCACAAAAAAAAAGAATTATACAATTTGGTGTAGTCGTTCGGAAGTTATGCGCGTACATACATTTCGGAGATTCATTTTTATTTATACAAGATAAGATTATACAAGATTTGGACACACTGATACGCATTTTAACTACTAATACTTCGTTTCAACTAAATTACTGTAAGATAAAATAAATACAAGTGTGCAGTTCACGGGCGTACTGTACAGGGCCCGCAGATACTTAATAGTACACAACTGCTAAACCTGTACAAATCACAAGTTTGTCCCACTGTTGAATTTGGCAGCCACCTCTGGTCTGGAACTCCAAAATACCTGAAAAATACCTCGACTCTGTGCAGAAACGGGCGGTCCGTTTAATAGATTCTTCCATCTTAACAGACGGATTGCAATCTTTAGAGCACAGGCGTCGGGCGGGAATGCTATCCTTGTTCTACCGGTATTACAATGGAAGATGCTCCGAGGAACTAGCATCATTGATCCCTTCGGCACCGGTGCATAGTCGGGAAACACGCCAAACGCGTGCCCAACATTTGTACGCGATTGACATTTGTCACATGAAAACGGGTCGTTTCTTCGACTCGCTCGGCTGTGGAATGATTTGCCGGCCTCTGTGTTTCCTCCTTCCTACAAGATGAGTCTCTTCAAGACCAATGTTCATTCCTTCCTCTCCTCAAAAAGACCCTCCACACAGCATCCCACATGACATAGGCCCTGAGGGAAATTATTCTCCCCAGGGCCTCCTTTGTGGAGATAATGTAAAAAAAACACGCGGTTGAAATGAAACCTTGAGAAAACTAAATAGACCAGAAGCACTGAAGCACAGAAGCACAGACTACGAAGCACTGCACAAAGAGGAGAACGATTATTCTATCTCATTTTCTCGCAGGCTAAATCCTGTAGACGTGTGTTTGTCTCTTGTTAGTGTCACTATTTTTCGTTTTATCGAGTTTCAAATCACAACGGTGCTAAAGAAATTTTCACTTAAAAAAAATTGTACGAGTATGAGAGAATTGTTTATTATTATTGTAGAAGAATGAGAGATTATTGATCAAAGAACTATTGTCCATAAATGGAAAATAAGAGGAACAAATTAATTGTTTTTGTCTTATTCGTAGAGCACCATTTAATTTTTTTAAATTAATTTTAATAATGTTATCAAGTTCTGCAAGTATTTTAGTACGTATTTTTGTTACAACTTTTTCGTTTTACATGACCATTTTAAATCTGTAGTTAATCCACATTGAGACGACCCATTTATAAGATTTTAAATGTCGATTTTTGAAAGTGTCTAAATTGATTTATTACCGGTTAAATCAATTTGCCGGACACTAATTTAGAGAGTATTTATTATATGGCGTCAGGAACCTGCTTCCCTTGCAGTTAGGGTGTTAGGGTTAGGTTTAGCTTAATTTTGCTCATTTCAGAGCGTTTTATTGATACATTAAGTGCGTTTTTTTAAAATGGTCTTGTTAACCGAAAAAGCTGTAACAAAAATAATTACTTAAATACTTGCAGAACTTGATGTTCATCATCATCATCACTATTGGCTCTACAACCCCTGGTGGGTCTTGGCCTCCTCAAGAGTCTTCCTCCACTCATCTCGGTTTTGTGCCAGCTCTCTCCAGTTTAGAAGCTCCAAGATAGATATGTCGGCTAAAGTTCGGTTTACGGGAGATAGTCCTAGATAATTTTTTTTTCTTTTTTTATACTAATTATGGGCCGGAAAATCCGAATCTGAAAGAATTAGGCGTCGGCAAGCAATATTAATTGAATTACACGACTTTAAAATTTTCTATAAACACAAAGGAAAACACGTTATTTTGAATGTATTGACATAACAAGTCATAGAAAAACAAGAAAGATGTTACACCACATAAAATTAAGTGTTGCCATTAAGCAATAATATCAATAACACTTTCTTTTCTATCACAAACCATGTTACACAAACCTAGCGTAGCCGCTAAACTACTTGAAAACTGGGATGTTATTTTGCCGTGACGCGAGTAGGCGCTACGAAGGGGGCACTTTCTTTTCTATCACAAACCATGTACATTGATATTGGTGACCGGTGTACTGCTTATATTATTGATAATGGCAACACTTAATTTTATGTGGTGTAACATCTTTCTTGTTTTTCTATGATTTGTTGTGTCAATGCATTAAAAATGACGTTTTTTCCTTAGTGTTTATAGAAAATTTTAAAGTCGTGTAATTCAGTTAATATTGCTTGCCGACGCCTAATTCTTTCAGATTCGGATTTTCCGGCCCATAATTAGTATAAAAAAAAATTATCTAGGACTATCTCCCGTAAACCGAATTTTTTCCGATATGTCTTTAAGGACGTTGTCGCTCCATCTTAATCTTGGTCTTCCCAGGCTCCTTCGCCCTATTGGCCTTGAGTTCAGCAGGGACTTTGGTGCTTGATGCTCGGTCATTCTCTCTACATGACCCAGCCACCAAAGTCTTCCCAGTTTACTGTTGATTTTTTGTTAATTTGTAGTTTATAATTCTAATTATGATCCTCATAGTATTTATTACGTTGGAATCTCAATCAAAACTATATCATGTAAAAAATATTTTAAATGCCAGCTCGCAGGAATCATAATCATTTAAAATTTCACAATAATAACCAGAAATAATATTTGCATTAATTCAAGCAATAATTAATTGGCTAACAGTGTTAAATTACCTAATTCCGATGCAGTCGGTCTAGCCGGCACGTAGATTGAATATTGAGAATTAGTACGAGTGTATCAGTTATCGACAAACTGTCAAAACCTGTGGCTTATCGCGCATTGTCATAGACAAATGATTTAGGTCGAATCTGCTTTTACTCTAATTCCCATCTGTCAAATCCATGGAACGGGATATTTAAACGATTAGCTGATTGTTGGAATAACAATTTGGAAGGCGAGAATGGGTACCGCCGCCCTGGGAACCTTTATTGGATAACCAACACATCTGCCATAGGTCACCCCAAGTGGTTCGCTACGTTTGGTGATCTAGCAGGGGTGCCCGAGTTCAAGGGGTGAGGTTTGTCTAGGTCTTGGAGGCGGATGACCAGGACACACTGAAACCCAGATTCCTACCCACCCCTTAAACCCTTTTCCTTCCCAGAACTCTCCTCTTCTTCCTGTCCTTAAAAAAACCCTCTACACAGCATCCCCAAAGATGACACAGGCCCTGAGGGAAATTATTTTCCTCAAGGCCTCATGTGTGGAGCTCATGTAAAAAAAAAAAAATTAACGATGATTTATTTTCCTCAAAAGTCAAGAATTGTTCTTCAATCTTAAACAAAAAATCGTGCAGTTCACACACAGTAGACGTGAAGCGTTCAGAAAACTAAAGTAGACAAGAGTGGGGAGGCTACGAAGCACCACACAAAGAGGAGACCGATAGACTACGATGCAACTAAGAAGAAACCGATTAAATTATCTTATTATCTCGCAGGCTAAATCCTGCAGAAGTATGTGTTTGTCTCTTTTTAGTGTCGCTATTTTTCGTTTCAAATCGCAACGGTGCTAAAGAAGATTTCACGTCAAAAGGTTTTGTACATTTTATACTCAAGTGTCTGATTTATTTGATCGTGCCATTATCTTTACATTACTGCATGCCAACATCTACGGCCGGCGTAGGGCAGCAGTTAGGCTCTTGACTTGCACAACGAAGGTCGCGGGATCGAATCCCGGCATGGCAAATAAATTTTATTTGATTAATTTGTGTTATTTCACAATTTATTCATTTAAAATAATATATAGTATATTTGAGGCACGTTCCAGAGTGGAAGATACTCTCAGTATCGCCCTGGTGTAAGACCACCATTCAGAATTGAAACGTTGCTTGAAATGGCATTAGCCATGTTTGGTGACCAGATCTGAATAGACGGGTACTTCCCCACCTTCCTCTTCCCTATCTCCTTCCCCTCCCCGCTACCTTCAGCCTCACAATATACCCCAATTGGGGATGCCATAGTCTCACTGGCTTCAGACGGGAGCAGTCGGGACTCTTGGTGACTTAGCAGGGGTGCCCGTGTTCATGAGTTTAGGTTTGTCTGGTTCTGGCGGCGGATGACCTGGGCACACTGAACCCTAGATTCCTACCCACCCATCTTACATTTTTCCTTCCCGGATCTTCCTCTCTTTCATTTTCTTAAAAAGGTCCTCCACACAGCATCCTCATAGATAACGTAAGCCCTGAGGTACATTATTTTTCTCACAGCCTCCCTTGTGGATCATCTACTGTAAAAAAATAATAAAAAAGTCTTCCTCTGGCATCATATTCACAAAAGCTACACACCGATCGTTGTACTGTTGTACCGGTCCGTTATGCCTCCCTGTGTTATTTTATAGCATATTTTATATGTAAAGCACAGACACGTTTAAATAATATTTGATTTGTGGTCATCATTCAAAATTTGCTCTCCTCATTATCTCAAAACATTTTATTTGGAGATGTCTGAATGATCAACTGGACGATCGATAAATTCTCCTCGATTCCAGACCAACTCAGAATCAAGTCAACTCACAACACCTCTTTGAAAATTCATTAAAAGCTATGAAAAAAATAATTGAAAAATTTTTTTTTTTATTTTTTTTTTTATTTATTTTTTTTATTTTATTTTAAATGCACATTTACAGTTACATAACCAATAATAAACATACATTTTATTTTATTAAGTAATAATAGCGTTTTTGAATTGATCAATATTTAGTTTAAAAATATCTATATCAGGGGGCAGGAAATTTAGTAAAATAATCATTTTTCCGAGCGGCATTACTAATGGTAAGTTAGTTCTGCATCTCGGAACAACAAAAGTTCTGTGTCTGCGTGCTCTTGTGAAGTTGTCGGGGACATAAAACTCAAATTTTTGTAATATATCGGGAATACAGATGTTACCGTTTAAAAGTTTATATGCTTTTGTCAGCAAAGCAGTTTTCCTTCTTTCGGCGAGGCTATTAATACCCAGCATGCCGGACAAAAAGGCTGATGGATATAACCAGGGATAATATCCGAAGTCTCTAAGATACAAATATCTCAGAAACTTCTTTTGCACTTTCTCAATCATTTGAGAGTATGTTAAATCCACTGGTCCCCATATTACTGAACCACTTTCCAAAATGCTACGTACTAAGCTATAGTATAGCAAACGAATCGCGGCTGAGCTGCAAAAGTGTCTGGAGTTGCTTAGCACAAATCCTAGCATTCTTAGAGCTTTGCTGCATATCGTCTCTATGTGGACGTGAAATGTTAGGTGCGCATCAAATGTGATTCCCAAATCTCTCAAAATAACAATGTGCTGAAGAGACGAATAAGACATTTTGTAGTTAAAGTAAATCGTTTTGTTCGCCTTGGTGTAGCACATGATAGAGCATTTCTTAATATTAAATCCTAATTTATTGGTGTGACTCCATTCGACGATAGAATTTATATCACTTTGTAGCTGCAAGCAATTTTCCAAAGATTTTATTAAAAGGAATAGTTTAAGGTCATCCGCGAATAAGAGAAACTTAGAAAATTTTATGCAATGATAAATGTCGTTGATAAATAGCGAGAAAAGTAAGGGTCCAAGATTTGACCCCTGCGGAACTCCAGAGTTTGTGATGAAGTTGGAAGATTGAAATATACCATAAGTTACGTATTGCTGTCTGTTTGAGAAATAACTTAGAAATAGACGTAGAAGTTTCGCTGAAAATCCAAATTGGTCGAGTTTATTTAGGAGAATAAGCGGATCTACCGAGTCAAAGGCTTTTGCGAAGTCGTTGTATGATACATCTACTTGATTGTTGCTATCAAGAGCTTGAGATATGTACTCCGTAAAAACCATTAGATTAGACACAGTAGATCTGCCAGACCTAAAACCGTGTTGCTGGTCAATTATAAAGGGTTCAACTTGGGTATAAATGAATTTATGAATTATTAGTTCAAACAACTTGGCTGGAGAGGATAGTATCGCCACTGGTCTGTAATTAGAGACTGGAGCCTTATCACCAGTTTTATGTAACGGTGTAACTTTCGAGATCTTCCACACGTCTGGGAATATTCCGGAGTTAAGTGAGAGATTATAAATATACGCGAGAGGTGTTAATAAGGGCTCAAAACAGCTCTTTGATACGAATGACGGAATAAGATCCGGTCCAAAAGAAGTTTTGGCTTTTAATTTTTTAGCAGCCGCGGTGATGTCAATGTTTGTGATGTTTTGAATATCAACATTCTGCGCTATTAGTGGTGTTTTTTTACCAGGTATAAAAGATTTCAAGTCCGCAGCTTCCTTACTATAAGTTGATTTAAAATAGTCTGCAAATGCTTCTGGAATATCTGCTCCCGAGAAAGACTGATTATTCCAAGTAACATGGTCAACAAACCCGCCATCACTTCTTTTGGACGAGATATATTTCCAGAAAGATTTGGGATCACATTTGATATTTTTTTCAACAGAATTAATATATTGCACATGTGCTAATCGAATATTGCGTTTTATTTTTGTTCTAAGTAGACAAAACATGTCACGTTCACTTACCATTCCAGTTTTCTTCCATTTTTTGTAATGTTTGAATTTGAGCTTTATGTCGCTAACAACCTCACTAGAAAACCATTTAGGATATTTCCTACCATTCCTCGGAGTGCGCTTAATTTTGAAACACATATCAAAGTATTTATAAATTATAGAATAAAAAAGGTTTGTCGCTAAATTAACATCATTTATGTCCTTCAAAGGCTGCCAATCATGAGATTGTAAATGGCAATAAAATAACCTAATAAATATAATCTAAGCCCTAACGTAACCTATTTAATAAGGGTCGACCGAGACAGGTTTTTTGTTCTCGGCCGAGACCGAGACCGAGATTAAATGAAGATCTCGGCCGAGACCGAGAGCCGAGACCGAGAATAGATAAACTGAGAAAAAAATGAAAATGCGTTATTTTTGCGTAATATAGTATATTTAAGAATGTAATAATAATTTGTATTAAATAGTTTTAATAATCAAAATTGAACAACATGATGTTGCAGCACTTTTTCTGCGTTTTCACCCTTCAAAGAGTGTCGCCTCATGTCGTATAATTAACCAGTTCTGCTAAAAAGCTATTCACTTGCTACACTAGTAGGCGGTGCTGATAAAAACTTTTTTTGCTGCAAACAAGTACTTGATATGGTGATGAATATCAATACTCAAAAATATTTGCATTTCTTTGCAGTCTTCGCTCTCTAAGAAAGCTATCAAGCGCTATTTCTATCACAGCACTTGAACTGCTTTCGTCACTGGTCATAAGCTCATCTCCCAAGTCTTGAAATCATGAACTGCCCATAAGTTGGATTTCGACAATCGACAGCTCTCTCACACACTGACACCAAGTGACGAATGTGGACAAGTGCGGTAGATTTAAATCCCATTATCCTATACCGTGCCATACCTACAACGGTCTCGGTTATGGCCGAGAATCTCGGCGATTTTTCGCCGAGAACCGAGACAGAGTTCTCGGTAGAATTTGAAGCCGAGAATGCCGAGACCGAGACCGAGACCGAGATCTCGGTCGACCCTTACTATTTAACCATTTTTTACCCACTTTTAATGATTTTCTCCTGAGTTGTCCTGTACACTTCTATCTTCATTCACTCGCTCTACATTCCTATACCATCTAAGCGTCCCTTTCTTAATCTTTAATTAAGGTTCGGTAACGTCGTGATTCTATAGAAGTAGCAAACAGAGCAGAGAACTGAAAGAACAGTGGAGAGGGAACACCGCGCCAAGCCAAATCCTGAGATTCTAAAGTTCTGTGTTTTATAGAAAAGTCTGCCAGAATGTGGCAGTCATTAAGTATGCCGGACTCGTGGCATTTTCACTCTTACAGGGAAGGACAACCATCCTTTTTTTCTGAGAGTTTCGTAAAAAGGTAATGGTGACCGTATTTTTCGCACGGATTTTTCCAGTCGCCTGGTCTGTATTACGTGGACATTTCAAAATGGATTTCGGGTTATCAGGTGAGAACAACTGATTTCCATTCTCACAACGTTTATCGATTTCCTTCTTTTTCATAAATTGTTATGCTTAGTTAAAAATCTGCACCACAGTTGTTACAAATCACACGATTTTCACCTAAATGTAAAACTTCTTTATGCACGCTTGACTTGGGGAGTAAACTGGTGAATGAGTGACGAGAGCGTTATGAAAAGCGAGGCGAACGGTAGATGAGAGGTAGATATAAGTTAGTGAAGATAGAAAGAGAGAGAGTTACGTTTCGTATATTACTGTAGGGGCAAGAGAGAGAGGTGCGAGCACACATTTTCTTTCTCTCTTTCTCTCGTAGCCAGGTACGCTTCATATTTCTAAGACGGTTCCATGCCAACTCAAAATGAAATCAACTCAGAAAGATCATTAAAAGCAATGAAAAAATAATTTTAAAATAGCCGGTAACTCTAACCTAACTTAACCTATTTAACCAATTTTTTTAAATATTTTTTTATCATCACGCTTAATGATCTTTCTGAGGTGCTTCTGAGTTGGTTTGATTCTGAGTTGTCTGGTCACCATCTAAGACACAGTGCAGGCTTATTGTCCGTACTACACTGTAGAAGCAAGAGAGAGCAGTGCGCTCGCACATTTTCTTTCTCTCTTCCTATCATACGACCTCCATAGTCCAGTGGCTAAGACTCTTGACTCACATTCCGGACGTCGCGGGTTCGAACCCGGCATGCGCAAATAAATTTTATTTGATTAATTTGTGTTATTTCACAATTAATTCATTTAAAATAATATATAGTATATTTGCGGCATGTTCCAAAGTGGAAGATACTATTAGTATCGCCCTGGTGTAAGACCACCATTCAGAATTGAAACGTTGCTTGAAAATGGCTTTAGCCGTGTTTAGTGACCAGATCTGAATAGCCAGGTACTTCCCAACCTTCCTCATCCCCACCTCCTTCCCCTCCCCACTACCTTCAGCCTCACAACATACCCCAATTGGGGATGCCATAGTCTCACTGGCTCCAGACGGGAGCAGTTGAGATTCTTGTGCGGTATTCACTGTAAAAAAAAAAAAAAAAAATATAGGAGCTAAAGAAGTTTTGGTTCATTCGTGTGGTCCAAAGCACACTCGTTTTTTTAAAACGAGTGTGTTTCGTTTTATCAAAATAAGCTATGTAATACGTATAATGTAATGAAATGTTAGGAAAAAATTCCCTCAGGACATATTTCATCTTTCGGGATGATGATTTTTTTTAGAGAAAGAAAGGAATAAAAAAGTTTGAGGTAGAAAACTGGGAGTCAATGTGTCCAGGAATGACGTTTGAATTCATCTCTCCTACTATCGTGCAAGGCGATGCGATGGGTCGAAAGATTCCGGCTGGAGAGGTCTAGGTTAGGTCTTATTGAACCAGTCTTTCCTAGACTTTCTTTTCTAGACAAATCTTACCCAATGAATCCGGGCACCCTTGCTAAGTCACAAAACATAGGGAAACATTTGGAATGTCCTATGACAAAGGTGTTGGTTGTCTAATAAACGGCTCCCGGAAGATCTGCGCTCATTGGCAGTACTGAGCGACTTATCTCTTTATCGGGATTATTTTTTGGGTTATAATGCCGTGTTGCGCTTCCTCTTTCTTTAGACAACGTTTCGGAAAGCGTTTAAAGTGTCCATCAGCCGGCAAACTTTACAATGTCCATCCAACGCGGCTGAATAACCAAATAATTATCACGATCAAATTATCACGTATACGCTACCTCCTTCTTAAGCCAACGTTTCGAACAACGTTACAGTGTCTATTAGCAGAGAAAATGTTTGTCGCTATCGTCAGGGCGGACATCATTACATTATCCTGATGATGGAAACTGTAACGCTGTCCAAAACACAACACAACAAAGAAGGAAATAGAGCAACAAGGTAAAACTCCAAAAATAAATTACTATAATACTTTTGGCCGTGAAAATCTAAAATCATATCAAACCAGGGAAGAAACAAACTAATCTTAGGAATCATACATCGAAATAAAACACTTCGGCGTGGAAATCGAACTTGAAAACTTTGATTTCAAAGTCGATACCTATACCATTTCGCTACGGAGACATATTTTTGTTCTGGTTTGCAAAACTTTGAAATAAAACTGATAGTTTAGTCGACCGTCGCGCATCGGTTCCCCGGCTGTTGAATATGTAGAGCGATTTTCTCGTTAGGGTTCCGTAGAAAAGTTGCCGAGGTATTTCCCCCATCTGTCACTGTGGCGTTTATTAACGAAGTTTCCGGCTTCTTTGCCTCGGCGGGCGTGCATTCTCGACTTTCGAACCCATAAAACCATACATCCCCACTCGAGAAAACTTCAGCGACACCCACCCGAGAAAACTCAAACATACGGCGCTAAACACCGGCTGCTTTTAGATTTTTTTCCTAATTTTAATCAAATATGGCCGGTTTTGCATTCTTGTGTAAAACCCAACTTCTGAATTAGTTTTCAAGTAAGTTCATAGAAAAATATTATGTGAGAGGAACCGTAGAATAAATGGCAAAATATTAGGTCCTTCATATGAAATTGGCGTTTTGCCGTACTGACAACTTTGATCTCAAATATCTTCTCTTTGGTTAGGAATTCCAAATTCAAATTTATACAGCTATTTACTCATGTATTTGTGTTTCGAAAATTATAATTCATTTGTTTTTTCCTTAATTATTTTTTTTTCTTTGCGCCACTTAGTTTACAAAATGGAAAACTTGAAATATCGCGTTATTTACGAGTACGAGTTCCACCGTGGCACCTGTGCTGCAGAAACGGCTCGAAGGATTAATGATGTGTATGGCGACGGTGCCGCTAAAGAAAACAAGCCCCGTGGACGGTCGGAGACCAAAGTTGATAATGAAGAATTGAAGGCTATTGTGAAGCGGATCCATCGCAAACCACGTCCGAGTTAGCTGCAGGCTGCAGTGTTAGTGATAAAACTGTTTTAATCACGAATTGAGTGAAGCAAATCAACAAACGCGCGTTGACCGCTAGACCACACACTGCACAACAGACGGCTACCAAATTAGAGGAGCTTCAATTGGAATGTCTAAGACATCCACCATACTCTCCGGACCTTGCCCCAATAGATTACCATTTTTTTCGAAATTTGGATAACTTCTTGCAAGGGAAAAAATTCAACTCCGATGGGGCAGTCCAAACCGCCTTCAAAAATTTTATTGATCCCCGTCCGAATGGTTTCTGATCGATGGTGGTCCGATCGATGAACTACCTATGAGATGGCAAAAGTGCATAGATAGCAATGGTACATACTTTGATTAAATAAATATATTATATTTAAAAAAAATCCACTTTATGTTCCTCCCATACAAAACGCCAATTTCATATGTAAGGACCTAATATTTTTGGTTATTAAAATCGTTCGATAAGTCCGAATTACGACAAAGTCTTCCAACTTATAGAGTCAAAACTTATTTTTTGAATTTGTGACCATGTAATGCCGTGTTTCATTTAAAATGCCAACGTCTTGAAATTTTCGCAACCTTTTCTGTAAGAAATTTTTATTTTTATTTATTTATTTACTATAGATAGATACAAAAATTTCAGTAAACTATGCTAAACAACCGACGGCTATTTCATGTTTTAATTAATTATTTCATTTTTATTTTATTCCTTCTCTTCTCCTTTTCTTTCTTTTTTTTCAACAACACATGTATGTAGGACTATAATATGCAATGCATACAGAAGTTACCTAAATGTTTTAACCCTCATAATTTCTCTTAGTTACCTATATATGTACCTATTTACCTTTTCTTAATTTATATTATTTTAATAACTATGCTAAACAAATAACAGTTACTAGGTTTTAAACTTTTTTTTTAATTTTATTTTATTTTATTTTTTTATTTATTTAATGAAAAGAGCATGGTTTAATGAATTTCTACGCCAATGAAGAGTACTAGCTCTTGAGCTTGGCATAGGAGTTATTTTACACTATTTCATTTTTATAACGTACATTTTACTTACAGTATACAATAAATCTAAACTATATAATATATAATAAACTATAATATATAAACTACTATTATTTCATTTTTATAACATACATTTTACTTATAGTATACAATAAATATTAACTATATATAAATATAATATATAAACTACTATTATTTCATTTTTGTAACATATATTTTGCTTAGTGTATACAATAAATATAAACTATGTTGTGATGTTAATTTTGATTTGACATGAATCGAAGTTACAACATTTTGATTGGTGATGTTATGGTTGTTAATTTTTTTAAAGATTAATTTGACTTTTTTCTTGAATGATACGAAATCTGTTATTTTTTTAATTTCTTCGGGAAGACTAGATATTACAATGTTTTATGCCTTTGTAAATATAATTATTGTGCATTTGTTGTGTTGAAAACAGAGGGATTGGGATGTTAAATTTATGCCTTAATAATGAGTTGAGTTTAAATTTTTTAGTTACATTTTCTTTGAATATTTGTAGTATTGAATCTTATTTTATATTCTTTCTGTTCTTTTTATTTTCTCTTTTTATTTCATCAATTTTCTCTCTTTTTTGTACCAATCATGTTCCATTTGTTTATACCCATAATAATTTGACTGTCCTAAAACGGGAATACTCCTAGTTGGGCAGTCAAAAAAATTAATGAATTATGTATATACATGTATAATCTTGTACTAAATAAACAAACAAATAAATAAATAAAAAAAATAAAAAAAGAAAGTACAAATTACATATTAGGAAGGCCTGTTCAACTAGGAACTACAAAACAAAATATATAAATCAATGCAATGTCCGCGACATTTATGTTCTTATAGCGTATTATGTGTCACTCATTTTGCCCTTCAAAATGCCTTGGAACTAAACTTTTTTAATTTTACTGACGAAACACATCCAGTATTATTATACATTGTTTCGCATCGGCCATCTGTCCTGTCCTATTCAATAAGTCGAACACATCAACAAATTACATACATTTTATTTGTTTCCGAAAGGGTCGATTACTGACATTTGGCGCCTCTCACATCTCCTAATAAAACAAATGAAATGCGGTTTGGGCGTATTTCGTGATCCAAATCTCTGGGAGATAATAACAGTAGAAATTTGGCCTCTCATTACAAATGAATCGTAATTTGTCGGTTGCGCGCCCAGACCTATACAGTCGGCCATGACTTGTAGCAAGTGACGTCATCAAATGTATCTTGTGTATGATCACCTACTTAATTGATTGAATTTAATTTGTGATTTAGAGTGTTTTTTTTAAATTATTAATTCGATGTTGAACACATTTCCAAACTCTTCAACCCTAGAAGCCCAATCATGTTTTGATATCTAATAAACCAAAATTTTAACAAAACAAAAAACGACTTAAAAAAATGCACTAAAAAGTTAAAAAATATTTTCGTATTCTTCTACAACTTCATAATCAACTTACTTTTTCTACTCATCAATATGTAGGTACGATTGTTATTTTTGGAGTCGGTGTCAGTCAAGGTAGGTTTGTAACTACATACATAGTTATAGGTGAGATGTGCTTGTGTCGCACGAGCGACTTGACGAGGCGAGAGGCGAGAGCGGTACCGCGGCTTGAGGGAAGCTGTCAAGTGAACACGCCGGGCCGGGTACCTTTGTCGACTCCGACTCCACAAATAACTACCGTACCTACATATTGATGAGTAGAAAAAGTAAGTTGATTATGAAGTTGTAGAAGAATACGAAATTATTTTTTTACTTTTTAGTGCATTTTTTTAAGTCGTTTTTTGTTTTGTTAAAATTTTTGTTTATTTTTTGATTTTTAGTGAATCTGAAGTACACTAACTAATTTGTCTGAATATGGGTAGACCTACTAAACGTGCTACTCATATGAGACAGACATAACTTGATCATAACGACGTGGGGGTCAAATTAAGAGATTCGGCTGAGTTTCGTTAATTTGCTCCTAAGAATTGAAGAGTTCCGTTACTTTGTCATGGATCCGATAATCAGAACCTAACCAAACTCTCATAAATATAAAAAGAATCATCGAAATCAGTTGGCGTGATATTGAGTTATTCTTCCATTTGTCGCGCACATACTTAGACTTATATGTTTTCTCGTGGATGCCATTGTCGGAACTGAACCAAGTTAAAATGGGACCACACGGGAAGCACCAGCTTTCAAATAAAAAAAGAATCATCAGACGAAAGTTCTGAGGTAACAAACATAAAAAATAAAAAAAATACAGTCGAATTGAGAACCTCCTCCTTTTTAAAGTCGTTTAAAAAGTCCAATCATGGGTAAAATTTACCTACATGAATAAATACACTTGTAACATAGTTTATTCTGTGTAATTCATTATTTTTTATCGTTATTTATTCGTATTAACTATTTAGGAAATGAAAAAACGTATTATTAGAATAATATTTATTTATTAGACTTTGAAAAAATAACTAATACTAATTAATACAAAAATTTGTTACAAAATAAGATCCTTTATGTTTGCTTCTTTTAAACTAAAAATATTTTTAAAAAAACTAAACAAAATTGTTTTTTCCTATTAACCAATAAATGTTTTATAACAATTAAATAGTTTTATATAATTATTTTTTCTTTATAAACACTTTTCACACACACCATCAAATTACAAAAAGCCACCATCAAATTACAGATTAACCTACAACAGTACGATAACTCCAATACGAAGGGGCTCACCAAGGCAACACCGCCGTCTCCTGTGGGCTCTTGGCGGGTACCATAAATATACTAACCCCTAGATCGATATCTTCGGGCTTTTTCCTCCTAACGGTTTCGTCACCAACTTATTATTATATATCTATATTATTATATATGCCTATCGATAGCACTAATAGACTAAAGATAGAGGAAATTTATTCATCTACCATAGACAATATAATTGCACTCGACCTACTGCAACCTATTAGCCCAATAAATTATTTAAGATTGGAATGAAAATGTTTCTTACTACATTAGACAAATGAAACACTCTGGGAACATCTTTAAATATGTTTATTTTCAGTAAAGACAATTGATAATAAATAACACATAAGACAATTGATAATAACACAAAAACTAAGGTATCCTAACCGACCTAACCTCAAATTAATTTACGGACGAATGCTGAATGTTGATGTCCTGGTCCTGGTACTGGTTCTGATCCTGGTCATCTTGTAGATACTCCACTGACCAGCTCTCTTCACCTTCACCGTCAGACTCCCATTCGACATCGGAAATGTCTCCTTCCAGTGCAATAGTTATTTCTTCATGTGACAAACCTTTAACAGCCATCTATAAAAATGATAACAATAAGTTATATATAGTCTACCGGAAAACATTAAAATAAATTAATACATCTTGAAAGAATCAAATTAAAATACGTAAAACAATACAAAAGGCCAAAACAAGATCTCCATAAAAAAACATTCACCAATGCGCCACCACAGGAACATGAACGCTTTTAGCGAAAACAAAATGAAAAAGCAATGTTTTTGAATGGAAATCATATTTATCGATCAGATAAAACATCTATATACAGTATAATAATTATTTTCAACAGAAAAATGCTATATCTTACCTTTAATGTTATGCAGAAAACCAAGATATATTGGTCAAACCGTTCTTTCAAAGACGCCGTTCGAATTCGAAATATTTTGTGTTGCCAGTACGCGATTTGTTATATACCTTATAAAACATATCTTTCACAAGCGATACGCAAAATACGGGGCTGTTTGTTTCATAAAATCAAGAGATATTAATTTTCATCCATCAAATGACCTGACGACCTCCGTAGTCCAGTGGTAAGACTCTTGACTCACAATCCGGAGATCGGGGGTTCGAACCCGGCATGCGCAAATAAATTTTATTTGATTAATTTGTGTTATTTCACAATTAATTAATTTAAAATAATATATAGTATATTTGCGGCATGTTCCAGAGTGGAAGATACTATCAGTATCGCCCTGGTGTAAGACCACCATTCAGAATTGAAACGTTGCTTGAAAATGGCTTTAGCCGTATTTGGTGACCAGATCTGAATAGCCAGGTACTTCCCAACCCTCCTCTTCCCCACCTCCTTCCCCTCCTCACTACCTTCAGCCTCACAACATACCTCATTTGGGGATGCCATAGTCTCACTGGCTTCAGACGGGAGCAGTTGAGATTCTTGTGCGGTATTCACTGTAAAAAAAAAAAAATCCTTTTCTTCAAGATCTTGTGATATATTTAGAAAACCAAAACACATTGAAGCTGTATGCATCAGATGTTCTCGGAAATTAAAAAAAAAAATTCTACAAGTTCAAGAGTCCACCAATTTTTCCAATTGTGAAGGCACAAGTCGTTGCAGCAAGTTTTTGTACAATAAAAATAAATCCTCAAATAAGAAGTGTGTGAGTGCTCCGTGTATTCGATGTAATGATAATTTTAAAAAATATATGGAATCACAAAACCCCCAAAAATACCCCTAAACATATTAAACCAGTAAAAAAATCCAATCTCACTTATTTTACCCCTAAGTTGGCAACCCTGAGCGAGAGATGGCGAAAATCAAAATTACAAATCTATCTTTACAGCTCCATCTATGAAACTTTATCTCTGTGTCTTTTAACAATAATAGACACGGACCCATTGTATATTTATGCACGGACCACGGTTGAAAAATTTGAACGAAGATATACGCCCCTGGCGGGTACTAAGTTGGTTCGATCAATCAGGGCAATCGAAATAAGTGTGGGAAAGAGAGAGTAGATATTTGTTTGCGTATAGGTAAAAATGACCTAGATTGGGCTTCTAAGTCAGTTTCTCCTTGCTGAGGATTGGAACCCCTACTCCAATTTCCATGTGGACAAGGCTCCTCCATTCTTCGCAGTTCTGCGTTGTGTGAGGAGCCAATGACACCCTAGTACTGGATGTCAGTTGTACTTGGTCATTCCAGCGCGTTGGTGACCTTCCTCTGTTTGTTCTACCTTCCAACTTGTGATTGTTTCTACGATTTTTTTCCAAGTTGCAGTCCCCAGTTTGACGAGCAACGTGTCCATATTTTTTTTAAATATGCTCTAGGCAAATGGTTGAAAGCCTATGTGGATGCCTATGTGGATGCCTAGTTCTTCCAGAATTGACGCGTTTGTGCGTCTGACCATATGGCACATGTTTGCCCATGTTTCCAAAATAATTGAATAGCTGTGTTCAATTTCGTTCCATGTTCCTGGCAGGATAGTAACAAAATAGTAGATATCCTATTACTGTAATAATTCTTCTTCGACGTCGCAGTAGCAGTTCGACTCCTTTAAGATGAATTTAAAAAATTGGGAAATAACTGAAAAGTTGATATATTTAGTTCATCGATATTCATTGAGCTGACGATAATGCGGTTTTTTGCGGTGAAAATAATTTCCTCCGGGGCCTATGTCGTCTTTGAAGATGGTGTGTTGAGGGTCTTTTTGTGGAGAGGACAGAGTGAACATGGGGATCTTGAAGAGACCTATGCTGTGGAAGGGAGGAAAACGAGAGGCCGCTAAATAGTTCCACAGACGGCCTCTTGAACTCAAGAATGAGTCATAGACGCGACCCGTTATCATGTGACAAATGTCAAACCTGTACATATTTTGGGTGCGCGTTTGGCGTGTTTCCCTACTATGTACTCAGAGCATCTTCCATTGTTATTTCGGCAGAATAAGGAGAGCATATGGAATGGGAATCGATCAAACGGACCGCCTGTTTCTGCACCGAGTCAAGGTTTTATTTCAGGTATTTTAGATCTCCATACCAGAGATGCAGTTGTGTACTATTAAAGTATCTGCGGGCCCCGTACGGTACGCCCAGCCTCTGAAAGGCTAACTTGACTGGCTTTGATAGAGTTCCCATGTCTGGGCTGGTCACTTAGAGCTACACGAAGCATATCAATGGAAGGCATGTTGGGGAGATTGCTTCCGTTGAAGGAGCATGATTGTCATTTCGATCCCTTTTAGTCGTATTCCGAAGTGATTAGGTCTTTGAAACATGACTTGAAACACTTTTGAAACATCTTTGTAACACTGTATAAGATTGTACAAATTATGTGAATAATAATTTATCTTTTGTTGCAGGTGTCACAATGTCATGATGTCTGTGGGGTGGTGAGGTGAGGTGGTGAGGTGAGGGGCCATGGGGGAGCGCGCGGCGCGCTCGGTGGCGCTGGAGCGCGCCTACGTGCACGAGGTGTACGAGCAACAGCTAGAGGGCGGGGCGCGCGCCGAGCCCTGGCCGCGCGTCCAGGCCTTGCTGGCGGACCTGGAGCCCGGCAGCCTGGTCTGCGACGTGGGTGAGTGTCAACCATCCTACCTTCAGTCAGTCATACCAACCGACCAGGAGACGTTCATAATCCCTCTCCCTTTGGAATGCAAAGGCTAATGACGGTTGGCCCGCGATTTTAAAACTATTAGAAAACAATATGTTTTGCGCAATGTTTACCAATTTTTAACATAAAACCAAAATATCTTTAATAATAAGTTGACGTGCAAATTGTAATGTTGGGTATTCACAACACTGTATTGTTACAACACTGTTATCAGTTCTGTGGAAGACTTCTCAATAACTTTTGGTTCTTCATAACAATCTGATTTATTATGAGTTTGCAAGTCACACGACCTGTCTACATAGTTTGTTAAAAAAAACAAATTTTATTTTATTTTATTTTTTTAATTACTTATCTTCAGATTTTATGTCCGGGTTAAATCTTCCCTACAGGGAAAACTAAACCCTTTCACGCACTTTTCAACAAATGATCATCTAGTCAATTCACGCTATGCAATTGTACTATATAAGTACTAGCTTTTGCCCCCGGCTTCGCTCGCATAGTATTAGGGGGGTACCCACAGCGCCTCCTTCACCTTCCCTATCCCCACTCCAATCCCCCCCCCCTCCTCCTCTCCCCCACCCCTTATCACCCCTCTCCCCACCCCACCCCCTCCCTCACAAATCCCCCTCACCCCTCACCCTCCCCCTCCACCCTCCACCCTCCCCCATCCCCCCTCTTCCCCCCCTCCGCCCTGCCACCAAATCCTATCCCCCCCTTACCCCCCTCCATACCCGCTACATTCATTTTTCAAACAGCTCGCGTGCCACCTATTGCAATTTTTGTATATAAATGTCATAATGCCAGAGCTCTAAGCTATAGCACAGCCTATTCTGATGTATGAGCTATATTATTGTAAAGTTTCATTCAAATCCGTTCAGTAGTTTTCGTGTGAAAGAGTAACAAACATACATCCATACAAACTTTCGCCTTATAGTAGGATAATAAATTCAAAATAATACGATATTATAAAATCAACCCTACCCAGAGACCAAATGGGAAAATAATTCACCGACTCCAGATATTTTCATATCAGAGGGTTCGGTTCGGTGGAACTCCTAATTGGACCTATAAATCCTACTGATACCATAATATAAATATTTTAAAAATCTTTCTACCTGAATCCTTTTTATAATTTTTTTTAACTTAATGAGTAAAGTTTCGCTAATATTGTCTGTATTTAATTGAATATTGTATTTATGTACGGTAGGTTTTAGACTGTTTGAGGTTATGATTATGTCGAATTTGTCATTTTCTTTACAATAAAATATGAATGTCGATTGAATTTATAATTGGCGTCAACATCACAGAAATTTTAATATACATATTATTGCAGTCGTCGTGACGAGTGTACGAATATTATAAATACCAGTTTGTTGTTTAGGCATAATACGATGCATTTTTTCGTAGTAATGTAGATTTTTATAACACTGATAAGTAAGATGCATTCACAGGTGTATCCTTTTTACATCGGTACAAATAATAGTGATGAGATGCTGACATTTTGATTTTGCCTGGTGTATTTCAACGTCAAAAGCGGTTAATCTTAAGAATAAAAAAAACCTCTTGACTCCAGATGCCACTATACAAAACACAGTACCTGCTACAAGAAAACTGAAGCTTTTTTGGGACTAGTGACGTCACACAGACAACCACAGATTTGGTGCGATTTCGGGAGACCCGGAAAACTGAAATTTTTAAAATTTCCTTTACATTTTAGGACTAACTACAACAGTAAAAAAGATACTGGAATTTAAATGCGAAGGTTTATTGATAAAATAATAAATAAAAAAATGGACTGGAGTTCCCTATTCCTTAAGTCAACTGAAATCAATGTCAGCTAAAATCAATTGAAATCTTCATATAACGTATTCGACCGATTATTTGAAACCAACAGTTTGTTAATTGCAAAATTTATGATACTAAATATCTCAACGACACTTTTGCAATCAATTAGATAATGTTTTATGTTACCTGTAATCTTATAATATTATGCATAGGTACGAATAAAATAAATTCAAGTACATGATTTGGAGCTCCTAGCTTATAGGCAAAATTCAGTGCACCTTACATCGCGACTGAAAAGATTTCTTCATTTTTTTTCTCAAATTAGCTACTATTTTGATGGTTTCTATAAATTAACTATTAATTATTAACTGAAAACTATCCTAACCAGTTACTAACACTAACCAGTAACGATGAAATTTATAGTAAGATTTTTTAATAGAACAAGAATCTAAATATGTGAATCATTTGTAATCGTCGACATTGAACCTAATAATGTCATGTTAGTGAGCCTTTCGTAGTCCTTGAAATGACTTTAGTTTAATTAGTGCACAGATCTGAATACAGCTAGATTCTTAGCAACTCTCTTCTTTTCATTTTTTCTTTCCTTTCTTAACTTATTTCAACAATGTCATTAATCTACTGGCCGCGGCAGTTGGGAAACCACCCGCATCGTTGAGTTCATTCAAATACGGAACCTTTGTGTTTCTTCTTCCTTTAACAAGGTAAAGGTATGAAAACACTAGGCTTCGTATAAAGAAAAACTAAAAACTTTTATTCCTTACAAGCCATTAAACTATTATATGTATCTCTAGTTAGAATCCAAATTGAATATAACTCGGTAGTTTGGTCTCCATCTGACAAAATTCACGGTAATGACATTGAGCGAATACAAAAAAAAATCTGCGTTTATAAATTTTAAGTTAAATATCCCATTAGAAGACTTAAAATATAGTCCATTGCTAAATATTTTTAAAATACACACACTAGAAGACAGACGTAAAATAAACGACTTAACGTTTTTATAAAAAAATACTTAACACTAAATTCGACTGTTGCAAATATATTGTTGCATCTCTATAAATGATGAAGTAAAGTAGAGGTTTAAGGCGTTGGTTGTGGAGGGTCTGAAGGAACCTGGATTTTAAATAGTTCCATATTTATTTATTTAACGCCCAAAGGGCTTTTACATGTTTGGTAGTACAATTAATTCATGAAACTTGGTTTTTAAACAGATAAAGAAAGAATAAAAATAAAATTAGATAAAAATGCATACAAGACAAAAATAGAAAAATACAGCAATTTGATAGGTTTACAAAAATACAGATATGTTTTGGAATAAGTTATTTACAAGATCCACAAAATTCGCCAAAATGGTGTTAAATATGTCAACATCACGTTGTATCGGAGAGTGGGTAATGTAATTCCGCTTATGAATGCTGCAGTAGAATAGTGTATTTTGTCTTGTGGTTACTGTCGGTATTCGTAAGTTTATTATATATTACATACACAAAGCACCTTTATACCTTCCATTTCCTCAAGTTTTTTCTTTACCTTAACATTTAATACTTTTGCAATAAATTACGTAAAATGTAATGATTGTCTAATACCTATCAGGGATTCACTACGTTTGGCGACAGCAGGGGTGCTCGGGTTCATGGGGTGAAGTTTATCCAGGCCTTGGCGACGAATGCGTCTGCCCACCTACTGCATGCCGGATCAAGAAGGACTGGTTGAGGAAGACCTTTTGATTCTCTCCACCCGTCATCTTCCACAGCAGTTGAAAGGATAGATTCATACGACCGTCACTCCTGGACACACTGACCCCCAAATTCCTAACCACCCCTCAAACATTGTATCTTCCCAGAACTTATCCTGCTTTCTTTCCTTTAAAAGGCCCTCCGCTCAGCATCCCCTAATATGACATAGGCCCTGATGGAAAATATTTTCTTCAGGGCCTCCTGTGTGGAACAAATATTAAAAAGGCTTCTGCGGTATGTGTGCAGATCGCTGGCAGTTTCCCAAATACAGCAATAGAATGGCTATCTGGGGTAGGGACACCCCCGCTATAAGTTATTGTAGCCATTTATATTTAGTTTGTGACGAAATAGGGGTGGGTGGCGCCGGCAGGGCGAGACGCCGCGGGGCTGGGGGGGGGCGGATCAGGGATCAGGGATACAGTTGGTGCCCGACTTTCCGTCTGTTTGAGTGCCAGTCTAGAAGTTTAAGTATCTGTGCCAACATGGATAAAGGCTGTAACAATGTTACAATATATAACATAACGATTTTAGCGCATTCGCGTACTTGAAAGGTTTTAATACGATTTTTAAACCAGATGTAGACAGTGACCTCTCTCTTGTTTTCAAGGTCAGGTGTGCAAATTTTTATCAGTATCGGAATGAAAGTATGGTTTTGAATAAAAATCATATGCACACCGCCTGCCACAAGTACACAGACAGTATACCAAACACATAAAGTTTTTTTTACATTTAAAATCGTATAAAAAGTCATCTCAAAGTGGTTTAACCACAGTTTAAAAATGGCCAATAACTAAATCAAAACTAAAATATTTGCAGAACTTAATAATAACATTATCAAATTTAATTCAAATTATTTTTTTAAATTAAAAAGTCTACGAATTAAACACAAAAGCAATCATTATAAACAACATAAAGAAGGTTGACATTAAAATTATAACAAGGAATACTTAAATACCAACTATCCAATGTTGCACAATATGTATAAGTTAAACAATAACCCCCTTACTAATAACGTGTTTTAAATTTTGCTCAACTAATAAGCAATCATTAATCTAGAGTAAATGTTTGTTTATCAGTTGTGTACGTTTATTAGTACGGTAGAAAGTACGTAACACAAAAACAACAAAAATAAGATAGAATAAATTATCGTAAATAATTTTTGGGTTATTATGCCGGGTAACGCTTCCTACTTCTTTAGTCAAAATTTCGGGCTGCTACTCGTAATAGTCCCAAGGAAAGATCGTACGCACGTCATTGACGATCGTCCTAAAAGCCATTGATAAAAACCATCACACAAGTATGAAAATGAAAAAAAAATACTAAAATGCCGAATGTCATGTTTCATAGGGCGTTATAATGGAAACCAGCTCACAGGGGGGCCGCAAATACATTTCCAAACAAAATTGCAAACATTAGCGTTACTTTTAAATGGTTTTATTCCAATATAGCGTTTCATTTGTGTGGACATGTTCAGGCATCACTTCTAACCAGAATAATCTCCCCCATCGGACCTTAAAACAACAAATCATGCTGAAAAATGTTATGACAAAATGATAAAAATTCTACCGGCTGCGCCAATGTTACTTAGTGATTTGTGTGAGAGGCAGATAACTTGGATCCAGAACAATTCCTTAATTACAAGTACAACACTCGTTCATGTCGTTTATTGATTGATATACCAATTAATTGAATACAATTTTTTATTTATTTATATTATTAAACGGATATATGGGCTTTTACAAACATGTGATATAGATAATAATTTTGTGGAGCAGTAATCATGTAGTAAATACTCGTATATGATATTAGTGTATATATTCATATATATGTAAGCGGTTCGCTTCGTTTAGTGATGGGTTCATGAGGTGATCTGTCTTGTCTAGATCTGCGGCGAATACTTTTGTCCACCTACTGCGTGGCGGGCCGGATCGGGATAGACAGGTTGAAGGAGACTTTTTGACCTCTCTAGCCGGACTCTCGCCCATCGCACCTCGCCTTGCACCGCAGTGGGAGGGATGGACCAAAAAGACCAACCACACAACTTTTCCAAAGATGACCTAGATAGGCCCTTAGGGATTTTTCCTCAGGGTTTTTGTGTGAAGATAGCGAAAAAACTATTTTGACGTAATCGGAACTAACGCCATTAGCTAGATAGTAGTAGTACTTAGAATGGTAGATATTCTCTGTTGAAAGACCAGCTTTCAGATTTGAAACGTTGCGTGAAATGGCTTTAGCTAAGTTTAGTGATTAGATCTGGCTACACAGGTCTTTTACAATGTTCATCATATTATCATCTTCCATCCCTCACCCCCTCCAGTCTCAGAACGTACCATAATATTGGTGATGATGCATGTCTCACTAGGAACGCCTGTGTTGAGAGCTAAATTACAAATAACAACAAATAAAAGACAATCAGCAGTGGAAATGAATACTTATAAGTGGAGGCTCATTTTATAACAAAAATACGAATAACAACACAAAAAAAATAAATCAGCATCGTACGAATGAAAATGTATACTTATACTCGTAAATTGATTTTAATAAAATCTTTGATGTTAGATGTCTTGGCTGGTGATCTAAGGCCATCCGCTCATCCGAAAACAAACCAGTTGTCGACGCGATCGCAATCAACCTCCTGAAAAAAATTGATATTTTTCTGATCTGACATGTAGATTACTCGAAAACTTGACAGGTCGTGAGCCTCTACCATGGCAATCTATCAACAATGCAACTGAAACGCGACTGCCGTGGCGACCAGCAGTCATGTTTTGTCATGTCAGATCAGAAAAATATCGATTTTGTTCAAGAGGTTGATGGCGTCGACAACTTTTTTTTTCAATTTCCTGATGTCTGATTTATAATTAAAATAAGTTTAGTTCTGTTTAATCTAATGGGCAGTAGAATTCAAAATAGATTGTGTATGGCTTCGCACCACACCCTGTATATGACCATAGACTATTTTTACAGACGCATGTTTTGTCTGTGGTCTCTGCCAGTCTATAATTATGAGTGGGTAGAGGATAGGTAGGTACTTTTCCGCCCCTAATTCACAACCTCAAATGCTTACGTCATTTGATTAATAAAAAATAAAAACATTGTTCATCTTTTGTAGTTAGTTAATCGGCTACAATAACGAATTCAATATATTAATTTAATGAGTTTTGAAATGATTTCATCGAATTTAATGATCTTTCATTTACAGAAATAATTATATTCTAAAAATAATTAATCTTGCCATTAAATATTAATCTGATTGTCTCAAATAGAAAATTGTGGGTTGATAAAATTAGCATTTTCAATTTCATGTTAAATTTATAGGTGAATGCACTATTTTCAGCTCGCGACGTCATTTCCGTGAGGTGAAGTTTAAAAATCTATTTTATCTACCATAAAAATATGAAAAACTGCTAAATTGTTTATTTTTTATGTGAATACCACACAAGAATTCCAATTGCTCCCGTCTGGAGCCAGAGACTATAGCATCCACAATTAGGGTATTGTGATGTTCTTTTGTTGTGGCCTTACTAGCCACACAATAATAATTTAGTGAGATAAACGTAAGTTCTTCGTCCTTTATTGTAATGTACAATAGATTCAATAAGTAGTATATTATTTGTCTCGGTAGCGACTGATTATAACGGAAGTTAGAATGGATCTGGCAGCCGCCACAGACTAGCGCGCTGTCCCGGCTCGTAAGCCCTTTCGGCAACGTTCGGCGGACCCGAACATTTCCGAATTACTATATGGATATAATTGCATATATCACACCCTTCCCCCTGTAAATCAGTCGCTACATATTTAAGTATTTCATGATTCTATATAATTCAAACACTGTAAATATTATACTGATATTTCACTCAAGTTCTTATAATGTTTTTTTCATAAACACATCATTATTAATATTTCACACAAAATTATATTAAGTTAGAAGGCTTTCCGTTCCTTCCTTGTGGACTATCTTGGGCGGAGTCTCCCCAACCAGGGATTTGAACTTTTACTTGGACCAGCGATTGCCGTGTCTGTGACCTCCGGTGACCTCTCTCCCCCCTCCGCAAATCTGAAATCAGGAGAAAACACCGTCAACTCACTCCACAGATTGGACAACTCTTTCTCAGAGTGCTCAGTCCTCGTGTCATCAGACGCGGAATCTGGCAAATCTGACTCAACATCACTCCAAGACACTGACAAGTTCCTCATCTGATCCACATGACGTTTCCAAATTAATTGAGAATCACAAGTTTTTACCAAATATAATTTTTTTCCAATTTTATCTGTAACAATTCCCTTTACCCATGTAAATTTATTATTTTTTCTGAAATCTTTAACTACACATTTTTGTCCCACAATAAAATTTCTTGTTTTTACACCACCATAATACTTAGTTTGTTTACGTTGATTTGCCTCAATATTTTTATTCGCCAAATCATGTTGTTTTGACACAACCCGTTCATTCTCTTTCGGAACGAGACTGTCAAAAGTAGATCTAAGTTTCCTACCAAACAATAAAACTGCTGGCTCGATTCCCGTCGTACAATGTGGAGTATTTCTATAATCGGACAAAAAATGTAACAATTTATCCTTGTAATCAACCTGAAATTTATTTCCTACCATAAGTTTTTTAAGAAAACTCTTAGTAGTTTTCACTGAATTTTCAGCGATACCATTACTTTTTGGGTGCATAACTGGAGATGACATGAATTTAATATTGTTTTCCCGAAGAAACTGTTGGAAAATTTCACTCGTGAAACAAGTTCCGTTATCTGACACTATGAGTTCAGGGTAGCCAAAATTTGAAAATAATTTCCTCAATTCAAATATAGTATTAGCTGAATCTGCCCTTTGAACTTCAATACAGTCAACCCATTTAGTGAATGAGTCGCAGACGACCAGAAACATTTTCCCTGCCAGCGGTCCACTATAATCCAGGTGTAACCTACTCCAGACCTTCCCAGAATTAGGCCATACCGATAATTGACTATTTGGCGGAGATTGTTTCGTCGACGCGCATTCTGGACATTCCTGAACAATTTTCCCTAAATCTTTGCTCAGCGATGACCACCAAAAATAACCTTTTGCTAACCCTTTCATCTTTACAATACCTAAGTGTGAACGGTGCACGAGCTCTAACACTTTTTTATGCAACGAACTTGGAACAATAATTCTATGTTGCCAAAATAAACAATCCTTAACAATCGAAAGTTCGTTCCTTTTTATCCAGAATTTCCATAATTCCTCCTCGCGTTTAACCCGTTTGGGCCACCCTTGCCTTAAACACGCCATTACGCCTTGAATGACCGTATCTACTTTAGTGGCTTCCCTAATCGAATTAACGTCAAGATGTTCACAATTGCTAACAAAACTTACGAAATCAGACCCGTAGTCTTCTTTCTTCACTTTAAAATTCACTTTGAATTTATTAAATCGCCCTAGTTTTCTCTCAAAAACTTCTGACGAAACTGAATTGATAGCACTTTGTTTTGAACTAATGTTGAGGTTAAAGATTTCCATGAAATCTCTTCCTACAACCAGAACCGATCCGTTTGTCACAACGATAAAGGTTATTAACCTAACTAGATTATTGTATTCGACCTTGAAATTTGCATTACCCACAACAGGCAACATATTCCCGTCGTAACCTGAAATTTTTCGTGTTTCGGGTGACAACTCTATATTACTGAAATGTTTACAAAACAATGTCTCCGGAATAACACAAACTGATGAACCTGAATCAATCATCGCTTCGAAGGATTTCCCATTTAATTTCAATTGTGCCTTGATTGCCTTAACAAAAGCTAAATTTTCAATATTTTCATTATTACAATTCATAACTGATTTTACTGACCCGTTTTTACAAAATCTCTGTAAATGACCCAATTTACCGCAAGAATAACATTTAGCTTGCTTAAACTTACAGTTATGAGTGTCATGATTTGATTTCCTACAAATTTTACACTTTTTTAGAGATGAACCGGTTTTAACTTGTTTATCCGACCTACATGAATCGGAACTATTCGACCGATAATAAAGTTTTCGCGCCGGAGAAGCCGATCCTCCAAATCTCTTTTCCGAATTTATTTCTCGCGCCGGAGAAGCCGATCTTCCAAATTCCTTTACCGAATTTACTTCCAACTTCATCTTGATTGAATCGACCTCAGGACCTTTCGCGGTCACTGCAAGTTCAACTAGTTGATTAAAGTTTTGTTTAGGCCCTTCAACAAACAATTTTACCCGTACTGGACCCGGAAGTAGACCGATTGCAAACACGTCTACAAGATTATCCTCCAGCCTGTTTCCGAACTGACAGAATGAACTGAGTCCTCGGAGTCTGGCGGCGAAATCCCTAATCGATTCGTTATGATTCTGTTTAGCTTGGAAAAATGATTCCCGCTCTTGAAAAAGAGATCTACATTTACCACAATGTTTTTTTAGCAACTCAATTAATTTCTCAAACGTAACATCTGTGATTTTAATCGGGAAACATAAGTTGGACAGAAGAGTCAAGGTCTCCGTTTCAAGCGAGTTTATCAGATAAGCCTTTTTCTTAATCTCGGTAATGTCATCATGTAACACGAGAAACTGCTCTAATCTGAGTTGAAACACATCCCAATCTCCGTTTATGTGAGAGAACGGTGGAATTCTCGCCGATTCCATCTTCACAAAAGGAAAAAAATAATCACGCGAAGCTACGACAACAATACTACCCCGGAAAAAATTACAAAAAAAAACCCAGACAAATCCTCCACAAGTAAGAAATGCAAAACCTAACTTAGAAATTGCGGTTGCAACGTCTCCAGGTTGTTTCCTCTTGATGAGTGAGTGACCTTCCTCGACACTAGTACTGTTTGCCTTGTATGAATGCCTTCCTTCGGCACTCCCTCGGAACTTCACCTTCGTGGAAAGGCTCTGTTGAGCCCCAAAAACGACCACTGCCTCTTGCTTCTGAGTACCCTTGGATGGTACTCCAGAACTCTGACTGTGGCTCCAGGAATAGCCAGAGATACCCTTGGTTTGTTCTGCCGGTCCTTAATCTCGGTCAGACAAACCCAAAAAATACTCCGATGTTCCGTCTCGGCTGTAGGTAGCCTTGAAAAAATTTCTCGGGTGATTTAGCTCACCCCGCTTTGGTAATTTTTTTTTTTTTTTAAATCCAATTTGTACTTTAAGAACTGTTTAATACGGCTGCGCCAATTGTGATGTTCTTATATTATGGCCTTACTAGCCACACAATAATAATTAAGAGATAAACGTAAGTTCTTCGTCCTTTATTGTAATGTACAATAGATTCAATAAGTAGTATATTATTTGTCTCGGTAGCGACTGATTATAACGGAAGTTAGAATGGATCTGGCAGCCGCCACAAACTAGCGCGCTGTCCCGGCTCGTAAGCCCTTTCGGCAACGTTCGGCGGACCCGAACATTTCCGAATTACTACATGGATATAATTGCATATATCACAGGTATGTTTCGAGGTTGAAGGTAGTGGGGACATGGGGAAGACGAAGGCGGGGAAGTACCTGGCTATTCAGATCTAGTCACCATACACGGCTGAAGCCATTTCAAGCAACGTTTCTATTCTGAATGGTGGTCTTATACCAGGGCGATGTTGAGAGTATCTTCCACTCTGGAACGTGTTGCAAAAACATCTAATATATAGTTCCACAACAACTCAGAATCATGTAATTTCAACACCTCTTTGAAAATTCATTAAAATTTATGAAAAAAAATTAAAAGTAGCCCATAACCTAATCTATTTCATCAATCTCTTTTAATGACTTTTTAAAGGAGTTTTCGAAGTTGCATAATTCTGAGTTGTCCTGTCACCCTACTGTATGTTATTTTGAATTAACTAATTATAAAATAACACAAATTAATAATACTTCGGGGTTTGAACCCCCGACCTTCGGATTGCTAGTCGGGAGCCTTACCCCTATACTACGGGGGTTGGTTTTCAGCTACAAATAATAACAATACATTTATAGGAAATACTGTCGAAGACTAAAATACAAATCAACATTTATAGATTACTAGCTGACCCAACCACGCGTTGCTGAGGCTAACGAAACACAACGTCATCTACAGGATATTTACCCAATCTTATAACTCACTCATTTGCAGACAAATCAAATCCACACCGCCCGCTTGCCCGCCCGCTCGTCCACCGCATACAGTCATTCTCCTTTAATTATATATATCGACCAATTTACACTAAACCTTGACAAATTATATACTGAAACCTTCATCAAGAATCACTCTATCTATTAGTGAAAACCGCATTAAAATCTGTTCAGTAGTTTTTGAGTTTATCGCGAACAGTAAAGGAATTATAACTTTGGACAAATAGAATCCAGCATTTCTTTTGTTGCCCAAAACATACTACGAACGAGAGATTTTTTCATCGACAGTTCCAAGTAGAAAGCTAGAGAGTCCGGATGTTTGTTTCGACCAGAGAAGACACATACTTCGGTGAAATCGCCATTACCTGTGAGCTAATACTTCGGTTAGTTTTGAGTTCATTGATTTACCTTTAGGCTGGGCGCAAATGCACGTTTTCCGTATTCGATTTCCGAATTAGTTTTCCGTATTCGGACATCCGAATGCATGAAATCAGTAGAAAATACATTAACTGACACACACGTTCGTTTTTTTTCCGAACGGAACAAATTCCGTACGTACGTTTCGAATGCAAGCCGGCGCGTTCGGAGAAACCTAGTGGAAAAAACCTAATGACGTCATGCGGAACGCAGCGCTTGCGTACATTTTGTTTGTGCCGGCGCACACGTTCGGAAATTTCTATTCAGTATCGCACCCGCACCGCGTGCATCGGACATATTCTTTGTATTTGGTACGCATAGAATCGCAAATCGATAATGTGTGAGGCAGAAACTTTCATTATTAATTCATTATTTTTCATCATTTCACTATTTTTTTCTTCTTCATTATTAACAGAAATGCAATTGCTAATAAATCGTCGTCCTCTATCGTCGTGCGTTCACCACGCTATCACTATCTGTACATACGTGTATACATTCCGAATTAAGAAAAACGAAAAAAAACGTCTATACATTCCGAATTAAGAAACCCCCCCCCCCCCCTCCCCCTCCCCCCTCTTTATAGTAATTTTAACATCGTATTCATCATTTTAAAATATTTGATTTTATTTTTAATACGCGACAAGCTAACGATTTATTTTGTTTAGTCTATAACCATTTAGTTTCCTTTTAGGACTAAACACGACCCTGAGTTTAAAAGTATTAGAATATTATTATTTTATTAGAGTCTCATGTTCTGATTTTATTATTATTTATTATATAATTTAATTGTTGCCATAATTCTTTTATTTATAGCTATAATGTTTTATTAAGTGTTGTACTTATTTTCTCAGCATTACAATGGAGTCCACCCAAGGGCGGATCCAGCTTTGGCGCCAGGGGGGGGGTCACACAGCGCCAGGGGGGGTCACATAGTCGTGGTCAAGTCATAAGAAGTTATAATTTAATTTTGATAATAATAGATACAAGTAAAAAGTAGGTCCACCTAGGTCCTGGACCCAGCCCAGGGGGGGGGTCATGACCCCCATGACCCCCCCCCCCTGGATCCGCCCTTGAGTCCACCGTGATTAATTTTTTATTTACCAAGCATTACATAATACATAGAGATTTGATTTCTGGCTTACGAGCGTTTAACCAGCCAGCGGCCGAAAATTCACCTTTCGTCGAAAGTTGTTCTTACGATCGTGTAAATTTGGAATGAAATAAAATCGATAACTCAATATCGATTTTATTTCATTCCAAATTTGCTTTAATTCATACCTACATCCAAAAATGCTGAAAGGCGTGATGATAAAACCATTAAAATAATGTACATTTTGTAATTATTTTTTTATTATAAGTAATTATCATTTTTCAATGATGTCTAAGTTAAATAAGAATGTTAAAAAAATCTGAAATATATTAGTTTGTAAGTGCGCAAATAAATACACAAACGGACCAATTTTCGTTAAGAAACACATTTTTATAAATGATTTTATTTAAACTAAAATTAAAATTCTAAAACATGCGATACTTAGATAATGCATTGATTTATTTTACTGCATGATTATATTATTTGATATGGGTGTGGTATAATACAAAATCTTTTTTGAAAATTTAACAAATCTGCCAACGACCTATGGTGTAACCTTATTATACTAAAAACAAACATTTTTTTTTCAAAATTTAAAACATACAAATGCTAGATAAAAGAACAATCTTTCGAAATCTATTTATAATTTTTTGTGGAAAAGAGTCAATACATCTAAAATCTGATTTAAAAATGACATATATCTGGTTTTCTCTGGTAATACCCTCTTAACAAAATTAACGCAGTTGTTTATGTCTGTAATTTCTACGTCAAAGCAATTATTTTTCTACATATTAAAAAAATTCCAGTCAGCTACAGTTTTTTCCACAGAATGTCTCCAATTTTATTTATTTAATACAAATCAGTGATGCAAGACGCTTGTAACAATTTTCATTGAAAAAGTTTGTTTTCCAGGGTGAGTATTTCTCTTACCCTTATTCACCCCACTTTCCCGTCTCTCCTCTTCCCCCCCCCCCCCCCCATTTCCCCACAGCCTCCGCGCCATGGACCGGTAGTGTGGGCGACCGTGACGTCATGGACGCCCTTGAGATTTGGGGGTAAGGTTGGGGGAACGGGGGGCAACTGAAATGTACGTTTTTTGCGTCGTTCTATGTTTAACCACTACTCACTGACAAGTATATTGTAACTAGATGTAGTATTTTTTTAATACACAATTAATACTAACTATATTTAATATCGTCATTTTATAAATACGTATAGATTTTTTCACGAATTTATTTACATTTTGATTTCTAATGGTATCTACTCGTTAATCATTTTTAATTTATGGCATTTATTATTTCATATGAAACCCTCGATTAGCGATCTGGGTTCAAATCCCGGCGTGCGCTAGTAAATTTTGAAATAAAACTTTTTTACGCACGCTTGACTTGGGGAGTAAGCTGGTGAACGCGTGACGAGAGCGTTATGAAAAGTGTGATCGGGCGAGGCGAACGGAAGTTGAGAGGGAGATATAAGTTAATGTAGTTTTACTTCAGTCGAGTGGTCTAAAGCACACTCGTTTTTTTTTAATTTTTGGAATGCACTCACACTTCAATATTATCCTTGTAACTATATTCCATACTTTCACAATTATCGACACTGTTAGTAGTATTGTAGTAGCCTACGGAGACGTCACGGTGCGGTGTGTTCGAGAGTTGCAAGAAAATGATCACTTTTTTCCTTTGGAGGAAACAGACCTATGTACATTGTGTATCTCATCTTTTGAAAGAGCTGCAACATTATTGTATTAAGAGCGTTTAACCAGCCAGTGGACGAAAATCCACATTTCGTCTCAAGTTGTTCTTACGATCGTGCAGGGCGGTTACAATGAGAAAGATTAATTATTCTCCGTACCAGCTTTTTAAAATTATAACTCAATATCGAATTTATTTCAATCCAAATTAGCTTTAATTTATACCTTCATCCAAAAATGCTGAAAGGCGTGATGATAAAACTATTAAAATAATGTCCTTTTTGCAATTATTTTTTGATTATAAGTATTTATAATTTTTCAATAATGTCTAAATTGAATAAGAATGATAAAAAAATCTGAAATATATTAGTTTGTAAGTGCGCAAATAAATACACAAATGGACCAATTTTCGTCAAGAAACACATGTACGTACATATTTTTTAATGATTTTATTGAAACTAAAATTAAAATTCTAAAACATGCGTTTGCTAGATAATGTATTGATTTATTTTACTGCATGATTATATTATTTGAAATGGGTGTGGTATAATACAAAATCGTTTTTGAAAATTTAATAAATCTCCCAACGACCTATGGAATAACCTTATTATACTGAAAATTAAAAAATTTTCTCAAAATTTATTACATGCGAATGCTAGATAAAAGAACAATCTTTCGAAATCCATTTATAATTTTTTGTGGAAAAGAGTCAATACATCTAAAATCTTTTTTGAAAATGACGTATTTCCGGTTTTCTCTGGTAATGCCCTCTTAAGGAACGTACGTTTATTGCCTTTTTTGCCGGCACAATACCGTAACCGTGAAACGTCACGTTGATTCATTTTAGTATCCCGTTCAGAACTGGCCATTGCAGAGGTGGAATTTCGCAGTACGTTTTACCTTTTAGCTTCTTTGGTCACGATTTTCTCATCTCTTGTAAGGAAATGTATGTTATCCACGTTGGAAAGTAAAGCTGGTCGTCTGCAGGTTATTGATTTCTCGATGGCTCATCCCGACAACGCTCTACCAATAAACTTATGTAATAACAAAAAAGTGCGGTTCATTCGAGCTGGCATCAAAACAACATGGAATTCATTTTCTTTACCAAAAAACTGATTTTATACGTTTTATTAAAATAAATATCACAACCCGACCAGCATAACTATATTATATATTGTATTATACTAACTAACCCGGAGAACTTCGTACCGCCTCAGAATCAATAACTGTTGTTTTAACTTATTCGCTGAATTAAATTCAGTTTTCTTATTGTTAAAAATTACACAATGAAGTAATTATCGATGCGCGTCCTTGTTTTGTTTTTGTCATTATCAGAGATGGCGTTGTGTAGGATTTGCTTACCTTTCCACTTATGGGTATTGCATTTCATTTTCTTTATAAGTGTGAGGGAGATTTATTATAATTATTGTATTTTTTCTTTGGAGGGTTGCAGACATACTCATTTTCGACTGTTAGTTAAGCCTCGATGACACACGGCGAGTTTACAAGCTACTATCTGGGAAATTCCCTATCTGTTAGTAAGCTCGCCCAGTGTCATCGTGTTACTTGCTAACTAGCAGCGACTAGCAGATTGTTGACAATCTACGAAAAAAAGTTGAAAGGTCGTCAACTTTACTCGCCTACATGCTTGCTCCGCTTGCTCGTGATTGGTTTATTTATGTTTCCAACATGGCTTCCGATAAACAGCTGATTTCGACTGTCAAACATGTGAAAAATTAGTTCACGCAGGCGTCGTTATTCTTGTTACTGGCGCTAGCAGTAGCCTCAGTTTCCTACGCTTCTGAGCGAGTGAACAGTTTTGTGTGTCATCATGACAATCTCACTCGCCGATTTACCCGCTTTTAGATAGTAGCTTGTAACTCGCCGTGTGTCATCGAGACCTACTGACATTTAGTGTGTAAAAAAGAGGGGCAGCATTATATGTTTAAGAACAAAAGCAAAACAATCAGCGCACTGACATTTGACGTTTATGAATTTTAGGAATGCACTCACTACTCAATATTATACTTATCACAATATTGCTGCAGCTCTTTCAAATGATGAGAATTCGTTCCATACAAAATGTATGAGGAAAAGAATTTTCTTCTTATTTTTTTTCGCGAATTTTTCCGATGTTTTAATAGCTATTCTGCTATTCGGGGCGGAGACAAATCCAACAAATCAAAGATTATAAAAATCGGTCCAGCCGTTCTCGAGTTCTGAATGGTATGACTAACCCGACTTCGTTTTATATATTAAGATTATTTTTAAGTGTACATCGCACAAGACTCGCCGCCGCTCGAAACTAGTGAGATATGGGAAAGAAGGAGGTTAGGTTAGGTTAGGTTCATATCCGAAGATCTCAGCCATGAAGGTCATTTATCGGTCCGATGCTTAAAAAGTCAGTATAATTTTTGTAGTGAAAACTTCTTTAGCAACCTTGTGATTTGAAACTCGATGAAACGAAAAATAGCCACTCTAAAAAGAGAGACACACATACATCCATAGGAATTAGCTTGCGAAAGAATGAGATAGTATAATTGATCTCCTCTTTCTGTAGTGCTTCGTAGCCTGTCGGTCTCATCTTTGTGTAGTGCTTTGTAGCCTCCCCAATATTGCCTTCTTTAGTTTTCTGAAGGTTTCACTTCTACCGCGTGTGAATTACACACACGGTTTTTTTACAGTTGAACGGTAAAGTACCCACCTACGCTATTATGAAGAGAGCTCTTCTTCTGTGGTAAGCAGGAACCGTACCTTACCTACCTGATTAGCTGAAAATAGAATACTTGGATAATTAGTCTTTAGGAAAATCTCTGATTCTGAGTACAACAGCATTTGTTTTAAATAATAATATAGCGTAGGTATTTTTTGCGTATTTTGTTTACTAATTCCGCCGTACTGGGGGTAGGGTGGGTTATTGGATAGGTACCGTCCCGAAATAGAGAGCATGCCGGAGCATTTCCCGGGCATTCGTTCGCCGTTCCCAGGCGGAAGTTAGTTCGCCGGTCGATTCATGTTCCTTTTCCAAAACGTGAATGGCGGCCGTGCCCCGTGACGTCATGCCTACAAAGCGGGAAAATCATAGAACCAACTAACCCCTACTAAAAAACCAATTTAACCTACAAAAAAGGATACAAACCGTCCTCAAAGCGTCAAGAATACAGTAAATACACCCATACTAATACTCGTTGCTGTTTTGCTCGGGTTCGCCGATTTGATTTGGGAACTTACCCTCTTCTAAACAAAGATCCTAACCTAAAAAAAGGTAGCAAGCATCTCTAAAGAATCTGAAATTTGTCCTAAATATACTCGTTGCTTTTTGGCTCGGATTCGCTGATTTGATTCGGGTTTTTCCGACGTCTGTTCGGGAAATAAAGCGAGAGGTCTGTTGAGGGGGACGATTGTAAATTACGTCACTCCATTGCGGATAATGTTCAATACGCGTGGGAATTGTTGTATTGACGCTGAGAATTTGAAGGCGCGTAGTAAAAAAGGATTTTATATTTGTTTCTCAATTAGAAGATGAAGTTGATGGAAAATACTTTTTTATTTTGTATATTACTGGAGAATCGATTGCGTCGATCGAGGCTAACGCCAAAATTTAAAATTAATCAGAACATAAAAAATCAGGGCTTTGTGAACATAACTTCATTTATATTTCGTTCATTTTGTAAGGAGTTTGTGCAGCCCTTTTCATACAAAACCTAAATTTGGATTTGAAGCCAAAATACCGAACCAAATGGAATAATTATGTTTTTAATCAAAAGGTATGCAAATATTTAGTACGGATTTGTGCTATTTTATTCATTTTTGTTTTAAATTGTGAATTATGATATATTGGTAATTAAAGAAAACAATTTTGCGTGATTGTAGAGGCAACTTTGACATTTTTGTGAGTTAATATTAATTACTAGCTGACCCGACAAACGTTTTCCTGCCATATAAATTATTTCTAGTGAATATTTTGTTTGTTAAATAAAAAATAACGAATGTATTGTAATTGTGTGGGGATGGGATCTATGACATAAAGAGGAATTTAGACGATGACCGCCGGTAATGAAAATCACCAACCAAAGTAGGAAAATGAAATAAAGAAAATCAATATGAATTTCGAAAAGCAATTGAGTGTACGATATTTTTTGTCAGTCCGTCTTTAGCCAACACAAATAAGCTCGATGGTTTGCCCACGCGAGAACATGATACCGAATGAAATTTCAAAATGACGCGATGCTTCTCGTGAATGTCTTGCGCATGTGTGGATGAAAGTTAGATGAGGCGGACATAGCGCCATCCGTCATTCAACAATATAAATAATTTCGTTCTGTTTGAAATACGAAAGACGGTTAAATTTGTTCGTACAAAAATATTAAAATCGCGATTAAAAAATGGGAGGGTGGGGGTAGGAAGGTTAAAATTTGGGGTTATAGCAATGACGTTATGTAAATAGACTTGCCATAGCCTCACAAACTTAAGATATAATATAATAGTGGCAATTAATCAACACTCTTTTGTTTTCAGCGATTTTCAATAATTTCTTAATTCAAAAGTTATTCATGTATGATAAAGATAGACGCTTAAAGAATATGTGCATACGGGCGAAATTAAAGGTAGAACGCGAGCGGCATTTTCGTATTCAAAATTCAAAAGTTCCGTCGAATACTGTCTCAAGGCCGACTAAAGTAGGAGGCCTGGGCACCAGTCGAATTTTGAGGTGATTATAGCTTGAAAACAACAATTGTTGTTCATTATGAACAACGATAGTTTGCAAATGGCGTTGATTGTTATTGTATTTGTTGTTTCTGCTGATTTGTATGTTATTTTACCGCAAGCAAGTAACTAAAGAATCATTAGATTATCATTAGACCTTGCTCGACGCGTGGCAGCTTAGTACTAAAGTACTAGAAATCGAGTACAGTACAATTGTCTTGCTTTTGGCTTCCCACTTTGAGATTTCTACCACGCGTCTACAGTATATAACGTCATTGGGTTATAGTTATTTTTTAATGCCAAATTAAAAAAAAAATACGAAAAAAAATTGTCATAAAAATAGATCCTAATCACCTAGCGGTATGAAATATACTTTAAAACCTATTCTCATGCCTACCAAATATCATTAAAAATTTCATAAAAATCAGTCAAGCCGTTTCGGGGGAGTGCGACCACAAATACCGTGATATGAGATTTTTATATACAGGGTGGCCCTTAACTGTATACCTAGTTTCAATTAACAATAAATAAATAATGGTTGAACTTAGACATGTTTTAGTAATATTTTCAAAAACTACAATAAATGGAAATTTTAATGACATTAAGTTTTAAAAATTATATTGTCCAAGTGAGCTCCATCAGCCTGTTAACATTATCTAAGGCGGATTCGAAAATTCTCAAAAAACACGTTGACAAGTTGCCCGTGGGATGGCGTTAATTTCCCGTACAATGTTTTGTTTTAACTGATTTATTGTTGTCGGATTGTCTTCATAGATTCTTGATTTTAAGTATCCCCACAAAAAATAATCACACGGGCTGAGATCTGGGCTCCGTGGGGGCCACATAATGTCTCCTCCTCGTGAAATGAGTTTTCCGGGGAACATCTCCTTCAAACGGTCCATGGACAGTTTAGCAGTTTGATAGGTGGCGCCGTCCTGCTGAAACCAGCTCCTAGAATTGTGGCCTTGAAAATCTTGAAGACCTGGGACCAAGAACCCCTGAAGCATCTGACAATAATTCTTAGATTTCACTGTCATAGCAACTCTCCTTTCGTTTTCAAAAAAATGTTGGCCAATGATACCCCTAGCTGATATTGTAGCCCACACAACGACCTTCGGGCTATTCAAGGGACTTTTATGCTTCTATCGGGTGGTCTTCTTCTTCTTCTTCTATTCTCAGACCAATACCGGCAATTTTGTTTATTAACATGGCCATTGATATGGAAGCTGGCCTCATCGCTGAACATTATGTTGAAAAAATTGTCACAACGTTCCAGCATCACATTGGCAAAATTAAGTCGAAGATCAGTATCATTCGGCTTCAATTCTTGCGTCAACTGAATTTTATAAGCTTTTAGATGTAAATCCTTGGATGGATAAGGCTTGGCTTCTCTTGCGAGTAGTTTGTGGTAGATTTTCCCTAACTGATTCACTAACACGCTGAATAACTTCTGGTATCCTCGCTGACTTCGGGCGGCCTTCATTAATTGTTTTTACTGTTGAGCCGGTTGTCTCAAACATTTTGATCCATTTCCGAATAGATTTTGCGCTTGATGCTTGATTAATGTCTCGTAAACCGAAATGAGCAAGGTACATTCGTCTCGAAATCGTCACGGAATAATTGCTTATGTAATTGCACGGACACAAAATGCGCGCTGCTCTTCCGTGAACGGCTCCATGGTGACTAAAATTTCCATGAAATAACGCGTCTAACGATACCTTCCGAACCGCGTTCGCCCCACGCATTGTTGAAAAATTAACGAAACAAACCGCGAACACAGTTAAGGTCCACCCTGTATAAGATTTTAAAAAATAATCTTGCAACAATATCTATTGAATAATTTGTGTCCTAAAGAAATTCGGTCATTTGTAACTTTAATTTACGCCAGTCAAAATGATCTTCTTTACATTTTATTTTTCATTTTACATTTCATCGTATTTGCATAGTAAATTTAACTTTTTTTAAGTAATTATCATGAACTCTCAAATAATTTAAAGTAATTATCATGAACTCTCAAATAATTTAAAGTAATTATCATGAACTCTCAAATAATTTAAAATAATTATCGTGAACTCTCAAATAATTTAAAGTAATTTTCATGAACTCTCAAATAATTTAAAATAATTATCGTGAACTCTCAAATAATTTAAAGTAATTATCATGAACTCTCAAATAATTTAAAATAATTATCGTGAACTCTCAAATAATTTAAAGTAATTATCGTGAACTCTCAAATAATTTAAAGTAATTATCGTGAACTCTCAAATAATTTAAAGTAATTATCATGAACTCTCAAATAATTGCCAAAGTTGCCCCCAAAATCATGAAAAAATTAATTCTTTAGAAGTCTATTTTTTATTATTTAAAACTCAACTGAATAAAGTATTAGTAGATATTATTTGCTCTACCTTTTGATTAACAAAATAATTCTATTTTTTATAAGAAAAACTCTCTTTTTATAACTTTTGAAGGTTATTTCCATAAATTTAATATATCATTGAAGAAGAAGATAACAATAATAATCTAAACGAAAATGTGAAAGAGAACAAGACACAGAAAAATAGAAAAAGATAAAAATAGTTCAATATAAATAAAATCGGATATATTTATCCGAGACGCTATCTAGGTTACAAACCAATTCTTAGAATGATTGTTTCCAATAAAAATGGTAGTTGCCTATAACGAAAAAAAAAATTAAGATTTTTTATTGTAAAATTTGAAATATGAGATTTACAAATATGACGGTTTGACAGAAGGTGGCAATGGCGTAATTGGTAAACACACACGTCCCGTTTAGACGAGAGGTTCTGGGTTCGATTCCCAGTTGCGACCATTTTATTTTTCTATTTTTCTGTGTATTGTTCTCTTTCATATTTTCGTTTAAAAAATTATTATTCAGGTTGGTAGGTTAATTCTACCGTTCCCCTACAAGTTCGTATATATTAGGTACGTACTAACCATACGTATAAATATACTCGATATAGATCCTATAATCAGATATTTATTTTAGGATCTATTTTCGTGAATTTATTTTTCTAAGAGCAAACTGAATTGTTCATCATACTCATTATTATAATTTCAAATAATTATTTTTTAACGTAATTTTAAAAATTATTTTAATAGCTATTCGTTATTTCAATTATATTCGTAATTTATTATTTTAATATATTATTTTTAAGAGCAAAGATGCCCACCACGACCACTATACAGGGTGTTAAGGGACGTACTTGACTTACCAGTGATTCCTGACATTATTTGGAGTAAAAAATGTAAATGAAATTTTGGCCTCCGGTGACTTTTATTGACGACTTTTTTTTTTTTTTCAAAAATTTTTTCTTCAAAATCAAACAAAAAAAAAGTGATTCCTGACATTATTTGGAGTAAAAAATGTAAATGAAATTTTGGCCTCCGGTGACTTTTATTGACGACTTTTTTTTTTTTTTCCAGTGATTCCTGACATTATTTGGAGTAAAAAATGTAAATGAAATTTTGGCCTCCGGTGACTTTTATTGACGACTTTTTTTTTTTTTTCAAAAATTTTTTCTTCAAAATCAAACAAAAAAAAAGTGATTCCTGACATTATTTGGAGTAAAAAATGTAAATGAAATTTTGGCCTCCGGTGACTTTTATTGACGACTTTTTTTTTTTTTTCAAAAATTTTTTCTTCAAAATCAAACAAAAAAAAATATCTTCCACATGTCGTCACTGGTCACTCAGCCGAGTGTTCGACGAACACCTTACCCCGCCTCCAACTTTTCAACAACCACCATTTTTTTATGTTTTTGTAGAAAAAAAAAAAAAAAAACATCAAAAATGTCACCGGAGACCAAAATTTCATTTACATTTTTTACTCCAAATAATGTCAGGAATCACTGGTTAAAGTAAGTCAAGTACGTCCCTTAACACCCTGTATATGAAAATAAGAAAAGATTCGAAAATAGTGTGAACTTTTGGCATGCTTAAGATAAGAAAGTTCTGCAAATTAATGATGAAATTTAGAATGAATTCAAAATTTTCCTTCATGAGCTACGGAGCTTTGAAAATCCATATAACTGTCAAAATAAGAGACAAGCAAAATATTAGTACGGATTATGACCGTCAGGATCTGTAAATAATTGAACTAATGTTGTATTATTGTTTATTTTAGGCTGCGGCAATGGCAAGTACCTGAATGTGAACCCATCGGTGGTGACGGTGGGAGCGGACCGCTGCAACCGACTTCTGGAGCTAGCACGGGAGAAGGACAACCAGGTGAGACCAACCGCTCCCGTCCACTAAAAGATTCAGTTGAAAATGGACACCCTTTTTACAAAAACCATTATTTCATCGCACTACTACTATTATTCAACCTCTCAATTTTTTCAAGACTTTCAAGTCCCACTTCTAAAAAATATATATATAAAATTCACTGCTTCAAATACACAAAAATAATTCTGAGAAATCACACCATGCCATGGTACGCGTTGAGAGCAATAGACAAAACACAGTGGGTCGCTTATACACACCATTATTGCATACAAGTTTTGCACAACACTACTATACGAGTGGTGTGGTTAAATCAGCTAGCAATAGAGCTGAGATTAGAACCTGACTACAATAAATTTAAAAATAAATTAAAAAATAATGTCTTAAATAATTAAGCTAATAGGCCACTTGCATCACATTTTTTAAAAAAATCCGGTTTAGGCAAATATTCTAAGACATTCTGTATTTTTTTTTTAATTGTATTTTTGAAACCCTGGCGATTTTTCGAAAATTTTCAATTCGAAAAATCAGACCATTTCTTATAAACCGGAAAGACGGGACATAATTTTATGGGTGCGAAAAAACGATAATTAATCGTTTAAAAAAATAATGTTTTCCACACGAATGGCACAGGAGAATAACGAGGCATACCAAAAATATTACAACTCATAAATATTTTTTTTCTTTATCCATCTTATTGATCATAAATCATTATAATGTTCAACATCTATATTACTAAATCCAATGTAATACTGTAAAAATTTGATTTTGTTAAAATCAGCACCATTACCTGTTTACATTACATTAATTTTAGAGTCCCTGCATGAAATTAACTGGACGAATCCTACCTAAGCCAGGATATAATCATGTATTGGCTAGAAACCTTTCAGACACCATAAGCAGTAGTTATATTCTTCCTAGGACTAAGACTAAATTACTTGAAAACTTGACAGGTCCTGAGCCGCTATCATGGCAACCTATCAACAAGGCATCTGAAACATGACGGCCGCAGCGACCAGCACTGCTAGTCACCGCGTCGGTCTTGACAACTGGTCTTTAACAATTTCCCGCTATTGCATACTGCTTATTAACAACGTATGCAGGGACATTGGAGGTCTGAATTCGTTCTAAACTAAATGTAGCTTCGTTCATTCAAAAAAATTAGTCCTTGCGAGAGCCTTGAAGGAGTAACCCATCTGTTACTTATACCAGGGGGGTAAGTGGTGGAAAACCTCCAAAGGTCTTTAACAAGTTGTCTGTGTGCGGACCGCCAATGAAATTCACAAGTTCCTTTCCTGTGGATAGCGATTGAGTCGTCAACTGTTTTTTTTTCATCTTCTCCATGAGCGGATGGCCTAAGGCTTACACCTGATTGATGACTTTAACCATAGCACTGCCATCTGTAAATTCTTTCAAGTAATGATAAATAAATAAAAAATATTCGGCATAAATTTCAGGTGGTGCTCTGCGACAACTTGGCGCTCCCTTTCCGCGATGAGACCTTCGATGCGTGTCTGTCCATTGCCGTGGTGCACCATTTTGCCACGGCGGAGCGACGCGTGCGCGCTATCCGTGAACTGGCGCGCGTGTTGCGCATCGGCGGCAAGCTCGTCATCTCCGTCTGGGCTATGGAGCAAAGGAACAGGAAGTTTGAATCTCAGGTATGAAAACATTTATTACAAAATTGCTATTATTAGTATTATTAATACTGAAACAGAGACAGTTTACAAATTTCCTGTGAAAACTCAGACCATGGGCTCTTTGGGAGGCGGGTATGGGTACCGCTGCCCCGGGAATCATTTATTAGTTAACCAGCACCTCTGCCATAGGTCACCCCAAGTGATTCGCTATGTTTGACTTAGCAGGAGTGTCCGGGTTCATTGGATGAGGTGTGTTCAGGTCTTAACGGTGAATGCGCTTGCCCACTATCTGCGTGGCAGGCTGGATCGGAAGAGGTCAGTTTGAGGAGACTCTCTTACCTCTCCAGCTGGTATTTTTCGGCCCATCATCTTACACCGCAGCAGGAGACTCCGTACGTCTGTCACTCCTGGACACACTGACCCCTAGATTCCTACCCACCCCTTTTAACTTTTTTTCCCGGAACTCCTTCATTTCTTTAAAAAGTCCCTCCAGACGGCGTCCCCAAATATGATATAGGCCCTGAGGTAATTTATGTAAAAAAATTTTTTAAAAAAATAATTAATTTACTTCATTACTCGGTCCCTTTGATAAAGTTCACCATTGTTGTCATTGAATTTCTTTTCGACTAAGGCTTGTTCCCAACAGGGCGGGACATAGATGAATTGAAGTCCCTTCACCCTCTTCACATTTCTTGCATCTATTGGTGTTTTCCACTCCCAATAGCTATATGCGTCACCTGGGGTGGCAAAGTCCAACCAATTTTCCCAGAAAGTTTTTGTTTGTTTTTGAATATTTATTTAGATGTGTACGTACCTATGCAAAAATTTTTCATACATCTAGTAAGAAAATATACACAAATACAATTTAGATACACAGTTTCATTTTTACAAATACATACATTTTAAGAGGAAAAAAAAGATTACTAAAAAAAAACATTTTAAGGAAAACAGATAACTATGTGACTAAAATAATATTGGTAAGATTGTTACAAATCAAAAAACATTCTTTACGTATAATGCACACATCCTACGAAAAGTGCTAAGACTTGAGGCTTCCTTTACGGCATTCGGCAGACTGTTATAAAGTTTTTGCCCTTTATAAAACGCGCTATTTTGTGTGCACGAAAGTTTAGTTTTGGGAAGCCTAAAGTCTCCGCGTCTTCTCGTAGGATATTTGTGAACATTTTCTTGAAACATAATATTACTCTGAAGATAATTTGAAAGTGCCCTGTTCATATTGAGTAGTTGCCTGGTTCTTCTAGGGTCTGATCCATTTATGAGTACTTTGGATTGTCTCATTCCGGGTGCCCTCTCCAATTCCTTCCAGTACAGGATGAAACCCACCTTGTCTATTATTAGTTTGATAATGCTATTGGAAAGCAAAACAGTTGCCACTAATAATAATTTCATAGCCGAAGTTGTTGCTGTCACTAGCAGCAATATTCCTATCCATTGCAGGTATATGTACCTTCTTTATGCCTGTCAATTTTATTTTGTTCTGATCCATGGCCTACCTTTCAATATTCTGCATCTTTTGAGATTATTAGTCTATTTCTGCTGTGGTCTTGTCGGCCTTTTTAGTGAAGCAATAGCAATGATTTAGAGTGGATGTAATAATTATTATTTTTAATGAAGTACTCGTAATAGCAATTATATAAAGTGTGTGTAATAATAATTGTTTTTAGTGAAGTTGTAGTTGTACACATTGACTGCGAATCAATGGACAGTAATTTTTAAAATATGGTTTTTCAACGCAACGCAAGTGTGGGAATAACTTGGTGAACAGTGGACAATTGGAAAAAATCTAACTTACCTTAATCCTCACACAGCATATTATGGTGCAATTCGATATTATGGCACCGAGGAATCACTGGGTTCATCAATGCACTAGTTTCGATATTAAAGTCACCGAGGATGATAACTGCAAGGGTTACTTCAATAGACTCCAATTAAACATTCTAGATTGATGATCGCTGCACAGAGGCTTCTTTAACATACTTGATATCAAAGAACTGGGAGATCAGTTAATCATTTCACTGGTTACTTAATAGACTGATGTTTTTTGGAGTTATTGCTCCAAAATGTCACATGTAGGTAATATTGGCACATATTGTCAGATAGGATAGGTATGGAAAGTAGATTGGATGGAAGAATACAAGTAATAGTAATGATATAAAGCTTATGTTATAACTGAATTTGCAGGATGTGTTGGTTCCCTGGCACCGGCCCGAGGCCCTCAGCACCCCCTCCCTGGAGCTGACCTCCACCACGGCCACCTCGGAGGACGACCTCACGCACCCCCCTTACAACGCCTACACGCACGCTTCTGATACTGACTCTTGCAGGTAATATTATAACCTTACTTAACCTAACCGCATGAGAAGCCATGTTACTACTTAAAACTACTACTAAATTTCTTAAAAAGTAATAAAATAGCACAACTAAAAAAGACAAACAAGATGTCAAATCCATGTCTATGGATTCATAATGCGCTAAATTACTTTTAAAATCTCAAATGTCACATTATGAAGTCTTGTTCCTTTATATGCCTTTGATGTTTTTCAGCGTGTGAAACACCACGAGATAATTTATGTAATGAAAATCAAAGTAAAAGTATAATAAAAAAATATATATATTGCCACGGCCGAGAATCTGTTTAGAAAGCACAAACTATTGTAAGAACAACTGTATAAATTCATTACATGTACTGAAAACAAAAGAATTACATTTTTTTTAAATTTTCGAATGTTACATATCTCTATCACTACTGAAATTATTTAGTATAAATATCCAAGTTTTTCTCTACAATGTTTGTGTTGCAATTAAATTTTTTTTTTTCATTTCCAGGGGAAATCAAACCAAAAAGAAAAACCGGAACAGGAATAAAGGAAGACCGATAGATCCAAATTGTCCCACCAGCTCCTCTCCCAGTACATCCAGTCTCTCTTCTCCCAACGAGACCTGTTATAGCTTCGTTCGAAGAGCCATACAGAAGTTGGCGGGAAGCAAGAGATCCGTCAAACCCTGGTTCCTCGACTCCTGGAGTAATTATTCTAAAGACGTCCCTGATGCAAGGTGTGATCCTGACGGCTGTGAAGATTATGATGCAGAAATACAAGATCTCCCCATAGAACTTAGACGACTAGAAGATGAAGAATTCCCTGTTAGAAGACAAACATTCGCTTGCTCCGAAACTAGCACATACAACGAATTAAGTGCTAACAACAAATCAAAAAGCCTAACTGATATTTTAGCTGCACAACAAAGGTCCATGGTCAGATCTAGATCCAGTGTTCCTAGTCTCGGAGGGGCTGCTGATGAGGCGGAGGAAGCAGAAGCTCAAGCAGTCGAAGTATTGAAGGAAGAAAAGAAAGAAGTACAACCAAGAATAAAGCCTAAACTAGTCAAACAGAAGAAATCAGTAAACGAAGACGATGCCGATGAAGATCTAGATAAACCAACAGATATGAAAGACCTCGTCAAGCAACTACCTGATTTCAAAATATCGGCGCACGGCCTTTCTAGAAGAGGAGGAGTCCTTAAGCAAAGTTCTCTCAATGAAGAACTCATGTCTACTGAAAGACTGAGAGAAAAAGAAAAGGTCAGAAAGAATATCACAAAGCAGGCATCTTTAAATGAGGAGGTTCTCTACAGAAGGCACAAGACCCTCGATTCTCTTCGGGATTCCTTCTTCTCAACGTCGGCTACCACTGCCAAAAGGTTTCAATCGTTGAGAAATGGCTTATCACATAAATTCAAGGCTTCCACAACCCACATAGAAAAAGCTACGGTTAATAGTTTTGTTAGAATCCTTCAAGGATGGAAAAGCCACGAAATGCCTTCTACCAATTCAGGGATGAGCGGTTCGCCAAACGGTGATTTGGTTTTACCAAACACACCACCGGCTGATTCAAAATCCATCGGTTCAAATTTTGGTGACAATAATTCTAATGGAGAAAGACGTCACTCGAAGGAAGATGGCTCAGATTCCTCAAAAGATAGCAGTCTACAAAGTGATACGAGTGTGGATTCTGAAGACAGCTTTGCATCCGTTATTTATGTGCCAAAATCTGATCCCAATGGTTTGCAAGATCCTTTATCACCAACGCCGCTGTCTCCTGGACCCAGTTCTCCCAGAATGAAGGTATCTTCTGTGCCTACTTCTCCCAGAGTCAAGAATGCACCAGGAAATCTTCCTTCCCCGCGTTTAAAACAATTACCTCTCACAATGTTCCCAATCATACGCCCCCCCAGTTCACCGAAATCCACACAAGCACCTGTCCCAGTTACCAAAGTATTAGCAACACAAATTAGTCTCAAATGTCAAAAGACAATCAACAACGATCAGCCCAATATCCCACAATCTAGAAGCCAACCCAATTCACCACCCAAGTGCAATTCAACTAGTAATGATGATGAACGAGACTTCGATTCTAGCTTTAATAAAAATTTAACAGATAAATTACAAGAGAGTATACCTTATGACATTTCACCTGAAGATGCTGTCTTCTGCACCGATTCAGAAGCAGAAATAGCATCAAAATCCAAGGAACTTTTGGCAGAAATCAGCAAAGATCTGGAAGAAATTAATAAACTTACTGCTGAAACAAATAACCCCAGACCTAGAGTTTTACAAGACACCAAACCTTATCCGAAAATAACCTTACAAACAGTTGCAGAACTGCCCGAAATACCATCGTTCAAAGGTAGAAGAGAATCTGAAGACAGGTCACCATCTAGCGAGAGTTTGAACTCACGAATGCTGGACAGAAAGAGACGGGAGAGATTGAAGCAAATAAGGGATCTTTTAAGACAGAGACCCGGGTTTGCCTCAACCAACAGCAGAACTATATTCCCAATAGTCAGGAGATGTTCCACTCAGGAAGGCAAGACAGAGCTGACTGCCAAGCCCCTACCGCGCCTTCTATCTCTGGAGTTGTTCAACCCTGAGACGGATGATATGGACAGTGATTCTAGTGGCGTATCTTCTCCTGATTCCATGGATAGTGTCATCAATGTGATTCCTGAAGACCCAAAACCAGCCAAAGATGGCAAAGGTAATTTGAACATAATATTATAAGTAACATACATTAGATGTCATTTTTGGTGACGGTTAGTCTGTTATTTGTATAAAACCATTGATTCGAAACACCATAATATCTAACTATCATAATACTTATCTATTTGCAGTCAATATGAATGCTTATAATGTTGTATTCAGAAAGTTTTGTTTCTATTTATAAATATTATTTACTTCTGTTTTCTGAATAATGGCAAGTACATTTCAACATCCATTTTTTGTTTTTTACAGATCCTCTAGTAATCATCCCACAGGTAATCTGTGAGCCAGATACAGAACCCTCGACACCCAAATCTTCCACCTCCAACCAGAGTCTACTGGAGGCAGCGGCAGAAGTCGCACAATCTCTGGACGAGACCTGCGAGGCCGTCATACAGTCCAGTCCCCGCGCTCGCAGAAAATTACTCGACTCCTTGGACTCGGCCGAAGCCATGAACATCGTCCAAGCCAGTTCAGAGAGCTCCACCAGCAGCAATTGGAGCCTCAACAAACTCTCTCCGGGAGACCTCAGACTGCTAGAAGAAAGATCCAGATCTCATTCACACACCAGTTCGAGCGGAAGCACTTCGAGCTTAGAGCGCCTGTCGCCCGGACGAAGGTCTAAAGAAAGGTCCCCAAAGCAAGGAAGCACCAGCAACTCCACTTGGAGCCTCAACAAACTATCTCCAATCAAACACGAGGGAATGTCTTTTGAGGATTGCTTTTCTAAATGCGGTCGGAGTCCAACCAAGTTTCCATATGACTCCATGTCTTTGACTAGCCTTGAAGGCGACAAGATAATTAAGTCTGACAGTTTCACGCGTATCAATGCCAATGAAAAGCTTGTCACCTGTAAGTCAGATATTGTTATGGCCAATGAAGAGGATCCCAAGCAAGATTGCAAGCAAAACCTAACGGAGTTTGCTGAGAAATTGAGCGAGAAACTTCTTCAAGAGATAGATCAATATTCCAAACGAATGAATGAAGATTTCGATGTTTGCGAAAGTGGCCCAAGCAAGAAAGAAAGGAAAAGCAAAAACAAATTGTGTCAAAATGTGCTTGACGACCTCTCTGATGAATTGTTGAAATTGGAAAACCCTCAAATTATAGATCCTATAGAAGCCACCACTAAAAGTATGTCACCATCGAAGGAAGAAAAGAAGTGTCCCACGGGATTAGAAGGAAAGAAATCCAATCATGTCGCTTTCCCCAAGTGCACATGCAAACCTAAAAACTCTAAAATCACATCGAGTGAAATAGTTGACAATAATGTAAATAATGCTAATTTAAGTAAGAAAAATAAATTATCGAATATAAATAAGATTCCGATTGTTGACAAAGGAAGCATAGACAATATATTAAATAACAATGCAAAAACTAATAGTGATGTGCCAAATAATTGCAGTGAATCTTCGACCCTTATAGTGAACACTAGTGAGGTAGAAATCACGGTATCGGCAGTAGTGGTAGAATCCAACGGCAACCCTGAAATTACCATAGACACTAACACTTACGCGGAATCCAAAGCGGGCAGTCAGTCAATCGAGTCAGGCTACTCCATAGAATCCGAGATGAGCATAGATTCGTACCGAACGGATAAACGGTCATCTTTGAAGGTGGGACAATCCACAGATTCGAGTGAAGTAGATAAAATGGAGATAAGTCCAGAATCTATAACTCCCCGCTCCTCAGTGGGCATGGCAGTTCTAAAACCTGGGTATTCCATCGAATCTAGTGATGCTGGGGATATTTCGGGATCGGGAAGTGACTGGAGCAGGAGAGATACAAACAGCGCCGGGAAGACTGACTGTGGAGGAAGCACAGCTTCATTAGGCCGAGCCAGTACAGCGTCACTAGCATCTTGCAGCGAGTGGTCTAAAGAAAGGAAACTCGCAGATGGAAGATCATCATCCGAAGAAACCGCACCAGTAAGAAGTCCCCTTTTGAGACAACGAGCAGAAGACACTCTGAATGTTCAAGATCGACCGAGTCTACAAGCGTCTCTGAGTGATACTTCTCAAGACAGTTTGCCCTCAGATAACGGAGGAGGAGCAATTACTTTCCACAGATACTACCACGTCTTCAAGGAGGGGGAATTGGATCAACTGATTGAGAAATACGTGGAAAACCTTCACATTATATCATCGTATTACGATCATGCTAGTTGGTGCGTAGTGGCAGAAAAAGTGCAAGTTTGGACAATTTAAAACAATTTAATTAATTAGTAATTTGAACAAAACATCAGTTCTGCGGGTGTTAAATTTACTTTTACAGTGTACATATTCCATTATGAATGATTGTGGAAATGTTTAAATGTGACGGTACGAAGACGAGGAGAGAATTGTTCAACTTTACACCGGTTTGAATTAAATTGCACAACGTCTACTGAATTTACGGCACAAAATTAATTCGAATTTTGTGTAGATCAAAAGATTGCACCACGATCATTGCTCCTCGTTGTGGTAAAAAAATTGATGTGATTTAAATGTTTGTCCGAATATCCTAAGCCTATTTGAAATGATATTTATAAGTGTTTATAAAACTTTTAAAATATAAAATTTCCTATATCGAATTTATAAATTGGGAACGGTTGGAAGTACGAGTAAGCATAATAAATATGTATTTTTAACGTAGATCTTTTCGTCAGCATAATTCTTAAAGGGAAGCAATCTCCCTCGACTAAAGAGCTTTAAGTAGTTGAAAATTCCCGCAGGCTCAAGTTTCAAAATTAAAACTTAAGACATTAATAGTAATATAATATACATAACCAATTTTTTTTTTTAAATACAACCAAAGATTTATTAAACCTTTAATTTACATTCTGATTTACTTGACCTTTTTTAACATTCCACTATGTTCATAAATAATTGGGGCATTTAGAAGTAAAGGCGGCTATATCAGTTTTAATATAATTTAATTGAAACCAGTTTACGATGGCCTGATGCAAAATTTATTGTGCAAATTTCATCTACATTTTTATAAATGAGACTTTCGTTTTTACAAATTTTGTGACACTGCTGATTTTGTTTGATTACAAAATGACATTGTCGTTTTATTTGTGGTGAACTCATTTTAAAAAATATATTTGTACAGCCAATTCATTGGCTCATTTTATAAATTTAAAATATGTAAGTGCATCGATCGCCCAGTTGATTAGAAAAATTTAAATTTGAGTTGATTATACAGTTATATGTAAAAGTGTGTCATCTATCTGATACAATACTCAGATCATTCATAAACATCACCAAATCAATTATAATGCACAAAAATTTGTTGCGAAATAAACAAAAAATTTATGTTTTCTGGAGGAAATTTCAACATGTCATACTAATGTACCGGACCGTTATGCTTTCCGGCATTATTTAGCTTATTTAATACGTAAAACGCAGACACGTGTAAATAATATTTGATTAATGGCGAGCATTCAAATATTGCGTTCCTTATTATCTCAAAACTTAGTATTTGGCGATGTCTGACTAATCAACTGACATTTCAATGATGAATTTATTAAAAATCCTAATTACTGTCAAAGAAATTATACTGATGTCCCAAAAGAAAATTTATATTTGTTTTGCTATCTGAGTGAACACAACTTTTCCGAGGGGCGCGGGGGGTAAGTCAATCAGTAGTCTGGCTCTTGGGAACTTAGTCGCTATGAAGCATTTCTCGGTAGCGACCGCGCGTTGTGCATGTGTGAGTTTTACAAAAACGGTGATTCGGCGAGTGTAGCGCGTAGAAGATTCTGCAATATTTGAGGTTTTCGTCAATTCAATGATGCACTAAGCATTCCTCTCATTCGAAAATGGGTCAAAAAGTTTGAAGAGATCGGTACAACGCTGGCAAAACCAAAATCCGTGTGACCAAGGTCATCGATATCGGTAGTAAACGTAGAGTGTTTATCAGTCTTTTTGTGACGACTCAAACTTTTTGATTCGGAAGCGCGCAAGTGCTTTAAATGTGCATAGATCATCGTTACACAGCATTTTGCTCAAATACAATGCTGCACCCCTACAAACTTACTGGTTATAACCAAAGAACATGGTTCCAGCAAGATGGAGCAACATCACATACGTCCAATACGTCTCTGTCATGAGTTCGTGAAATTTTCCCTGGCAAATTGATCTCCAGGAGAGGTGACATAAATTGGCCTCCTCGTGGTCCTGACTTAACCCCTACGGACTTTTTCCTGTGGGGTTATCTCAAATCTAAAGTGTACGCCAAAAATCTGACTTCCCTGATGCAATTAAAAGAAAATATCCGTCACAAAATGGCAGCCATCACGAAGCCTACCTGCCGAGCCGTCATAAGAAATTTTACTTTTCGATTAAATGAATGCCGCGAACGCGAGGGTTTACATTTGGACGATATTATTTTTAAGAAATAAATTCACAAATTGTGTATTTTAGTATTTAATAAACATTTTTTCGATAGAACCCTTATACTTTTTTTACAATCGATCCACTAAATATAAACTTTCTTTTGGGACACCCTCTATACGACTGTCAGATCAATTCAATTTTAGATTTTTGCCGACTTTGTTTCTAAAAGCCTCAAATTATTTTTTCTCACTTGCATGGCTTTAACTTTATTCTGTTCTGAAGGATTTTTCACTTAAATATAGTATTGTTTAAAATTTCTTGTTATGCCATATGTTACGAATGTATAACATATATTTGGTTTCATTATACTCATGTATGTATCAGCTACTAAAAGAATATTTATTCTATATTTGTATTTTTAAAAAATGTTAAAACATTCCTATTAGTTATTGTTCATTCTATTTATAAAGTGGAAAAGGGATAACCAAATATTTCCTTGTAAAAAAATGTGATTATTATTTTTAATTATGTTTAAGTGTATTCAAAATACAATTGAGTTTACTCTTATTTAAAGTATTTAACAATAAATATCGAGAGCCTTATTGCAATTTTATTAGAATTAGGAACTCCAGTCAGTTTTTTTTTCTTTTTTGCTGAATCACATTCTAACAAATGTCTACTGGAAATGTTCATTTTTATAAATAATCTCAATTTCAGATTAAAATCATTTTTATTTTTCAGCCTGCCAAAACTATCAATATCTGGCGAGGTACATGTGATGTCATGTGTACCTCAGTTTTGTCAGATAACAATAAGAACATTCCTTTGCGGGTCGAAAGGAAATTAACAAATATCCAAATAATTAGCAAAAATTCAAAAAACACGGATACTTTTGAAATATTTTGTATACCGCAATAATGGTGACCCCCATGCAATTTTAAGTTTTGTCAGAATCCACCAACCAATCACAGGGCGTTTAAGTCTCTTACAGTTTTAATTGTTTTTATACAGCAAACTAAAATTTATCCATTCAGAATCAACTTCTGTTGATCTACATGAATAAATATATATCGCGTACCAGTAGAAAAGAGTCATAAGTCAAAATTTTCTATTATATAAAATTTTATTTTTTCTCTGAAAAGTAGAATAATTGTGATTATCTATTCCCCACGAAAACCATACACAAGTTAGAACACTCTGCGATATATTTTTTTTTTTACATTCGCTCCACACAGGAGGTCATGAAGAAAATATATTTTCCTTAGGGCCTATGTCATAGGGGATGTTGTGTGGAGGGTCTTTTTAAGGGAGGGAAGGATAGGAAGTTCTGGGAAGGAAAAAGGTATGAAGGGTTGGTTGGAATCTGGAGGTCAGTGTGTCCAGGAGTGACAGACATATGAATCCATCCCTCTAACTGCGGTACAAGGCAATGGGTGAAGAGAGTCCGGCTGGAAAGTCAAAAGGCTTCCCTCAACCAGTCTCTCTCGATCTGACCCGCTACGCAGCAGACGCATCCGCCTCCAAGACCTGGACAAACCTCACCCCATAAACCCGGGTAGCCTTGCTAAGTCACCAAACATAGCGAACCACTTGGGGTCACCTATGACAGAGGTGTTGGTTATCCAATAAATGGTTCCCGAGGCGACGGTACCCATACCTGCCTCCCAAAAGATGTTGCTAGTGTCTCTTTTTGACAGGACCGCTTGTTTCATCAATCATCATTTGTTTTCGATCTCCTGTAAAATTTTTTTTTTTTTTTGACTTATGACACTTTTTAATGGAATGTGCCGTATATAATTTTTTTTTTTTCACAATATTTTTAACCGGAGTTCCTTATTGTCACTAGGAAAAAATATACTGTATTAATTTTTATCAGAATATTTAAATAGGCGTTTGAACGGAGGAGTTATATGGATATCAGTGAGATTAATTTAGTAATTCTATTGTCATCGTTGTGTCAAACATAAACGTAGGAAAATATCGACACAACGTGACAATTTATTATTCTAAGTGCATTAAAATTTTTATCAAGTAAGCTAGCACAATTGTATCTCAAAATATATATAACTACAAATCTCAGTATGTCTAAGTTTTTCGTGACTAAAAGGCTGATCATAATATTAACTTTAGCGTGAAAAAGTCAGATTTATGTCAACCATTGGTAACCCTTAATGCAAGAGTATAGTATTTGCCAAACTTAAATGCTGACCTGAACTTGATAGATCCATTCTCACGCAGGTACAGTGACTTTACTGACTTTACAATGACCGTTAGTGGAAAAGAAAGATTCGTAAAACATATTGCACGTGAGCGATAATAGTGGCACAAGTCAAAAAATTGCATTTTTTAATTAAGTATGCAGAAATGTTTCTGGATATTCACTTTACTGACTTTACAATGACCGTAATTGGAAAAGAAATATTCGTAAAACATATCACACCTGAGCGATAATAGTGGCACAAGTCAAAAAATTGCATTTTTGAGTTAAGTATGAAGAAAAGTTTCTGGATATCTGTTCTACCTTCGATAAAAATAACACAATTCTTAAAAATATTATTGTGGCAATATAAAAGCGAAAATGTCATTGTTATGTAATAATATATATATATATATATTTTTTTTTTTTTACATGAATACCGCACAAGAGTCCCAACTGCTCCTATCTGGAGCCAGCGAGACAATGGCATCCCCAATTGGGGTATGTTGTGAGGCTGAAGATAGGGGGAGGGAAGGAGATAGGGAAGAGGAAGGTGGGGAAGTACCTGGCTATTCAGATCTGGTCACCAAACACGGCTCAAGCCATTTCAGGCAACGTTTCAATTCTGAATGGTGGTCTTACACCAGGGCGATACTGAGAGTATCTTCCACTCTGGAACGTGCCGCAAATATATCATATATTATTTTAAATGAATAAATTGTGAAATACACAAATTAATCAAATAAAATTTATTTGCCACGCCGGGATTCGATCCCGCGACCTTCGGAATGCGAGTCAAGCACCTTACCGCTGCACTTCTTCAAGCAAATTCAAGCCAAAATAGTGGCACAATGATCATTTGAGCTGAACTATCAACTAGATATGTAACGAAATTACATAATGGCTTCCCAACGCCTGTAAAACAATGTCTTTGGTTAATAAACTATTTAATACACTAAAATGAAATATTCAAACTGCTCTCCAGAAAAAATCAGTTTTTTGAGTTGTGCCATTGTTATTCCCCAGGGGCGATATGTGCGACAGAGAAAGGCATGGGTGGGGAGATGGGACTGCCTTTCTCACCTCCAGCACACACCGCATTCCACTTTTCGGACCTTAAATTCGCCTGTTGCCTCGATTTCTGTATCGTCGTCAGGTCGGCACTAAAGTTTGACACTTATTATACGTACCTAAAAGTGTTTAACCCTCTCATATGAATGTTGCAAAGTTCAGGGGCAATGTATTCAACACTTCATCCAGCGTGTTGAATGCTAGTTTGAAATCAGAAACCGTGTTGAAAACTTTCAGTCCCTTTTTGTTTTGCAGAAATTCAAATGAAACATCTAGTCTGTCAAATAAGAGTAGAAAATATAAAAAATTGAACTAAATTTGTAGGCTGGCAACACCAATTTAACTGTCAAATATTCCTTTAAAGTGCAATGTCACTGAATGTATAGAACACATAAACCACATTTTAAAAAACATTTTTAGTTCACAACATAAATTTGATTGAAAGGTGTTTTATAAAGCGATTGGCTTTAATTTAATTCAACATAAATTTGAATTTAACAGTAGGTAAAAAGGAAGAATCACTAACGGTGAGTTTAGTTACACTACTTTTAGATCTGAATGAGTTAAATATATTCAGATCTAAAATTAGAGACACGATCTAAAGCCCGGGCAACGCTAGATACTTAAGCTAGTATTAAATAAATGTGAGTAATTTCTAAACTGTGCTTTATATTTTATTACATTATCGTTTTTCTTCATTATGTTAACACAAAATTGCGAAGGTATAATAATAATATACCTATACGTAATTCTAATTTTGAGATCAGTGGGTAGCTATATTGTAATGAAAAAATATTTTTTTCACTTTTACCTATGCATTTAAATTTTTTTATAAAAATGTAGGTTACACAGCTTTACTTCAACAACATGAGTTATATGTTTAGTATTGCCATTTGAATCACGGTGGCGCCCTCCTATGTTTTCTACTCTTATTTGACAAACTGTAGTCATCATACGGCCATTCAGCGCCAATTTGTTTTTTGTTTGTTTGGAAGGTTCCCGTTAAATGCCGATTCCAAATCCATTTCAGATTTTGAACAAATTGTGATCAAGAAAAGAGGACAACTACTATCATGTTGTTAAGCTTGTCAACTTATTACAATTTGATAGAAAACTGAAATGCGCCTAGAACGGGCGTTCAGCGGGGACCTTTCAAATGTCAAAAAACAAAATGGTGCTGAATGGCCACGTTACATTAGAATTTCTGCAAAACAATTGGGCTAAGAGTAATTTTAAAAAAATTTTAGAAAAAATGTCCAACAATAACCAATATAATTCATATATTGAATTATTTGGCGGGTATTTGATAAGCCGCCATAGCTCAGTGGTCAGAGCATCCGACCGGCAATCAGAAGGACACGGGTTCAAGTCCCGTTGGCGGCAAGTATCTTTTCTCGGAAGATTTTTCAATGTAAATGAGTGTTTCAGGCTGACAATTATTGCTTATAATAAATATAATTCACCCTTACGGCATTACTAAACGGGGCTATATAAAGGTGACTTTTATTATTATTTCAAAATATATCCAAATATTGTAAGTCCGATAATCGTGATTTAAAGTATGTTAAGTAAGTCAAATTCGAAATACAAAAAAAATCATAACCACCAAAATTTATTTATAAAATTAAAGTTTAAAGTCATTTGTTACTAATGTTAAAATTTTAGTGATAACTTATCGTTGGCATTTTTTATTATATAATTTTGTAAGAATTGAGTGTGCATGTAACATTGATTAAAAACTTTGGATGGATACAATGGTTGACAATATTTGTTTGCGGTTAACTTTTATTGTTTTTCAAAAAAAATTAAGTTAATTACAATATCAGCATTATTACAAAAACAAACAATCAAATCCGTAACTTTTGTGTCGAAATTTCTTTTATAGCAAAAATTAGAATATATAAATATTATTGCTAAAACTTTAAAGGATATTCAAATACAAAAAAAAAATTGATAACTTCTGTTTTTATTTATTATGTTTCTATTTTAATTTTTATGTATTTGTATTATAAGATCTAGCAGTAGTAGATCTAAAATAGCTAGAATTCATGTTTTTAGATTTTTTCATACAAATTTATACCAAAAACTCTTCAAAAGAGACCATTGTAAATAACCACGATATTAAGTATTACTAGTTAAGAGTTGACTACGTTCACAGTAAAGGAGTTTTTTAATGGGACACAATGTTACCGTATAACATATTACTTTATAAGGTTAACAGATATCTATGATTCATAGACAACAGTTCTCAAAGATAAACTACACTTGCAAACGGCTCGCCAGTTGTAAAAATTAATAATCTGCTACCACAAAAACTGGGCAAAAAGAATTATAGCAAATACAAAATTAAAGCAGGTATTTTGTAAAAACATAGCTATCGATCTTTCTTAAAATTATATTTTTGGTTTAAATTTAACGTGTCATGTTTGCACGCTTGGGGTAGGACTTTTGTAAGCTTAGTCCATCCGTTCATGGGGCAACTGAAAAAAAACAGTTGGCAACTCAATCGCTATCCACAGGAAAGCTACTTGGCGGTCCGCACACACCAACTTCTCAAAGACCAATTATCATCAAATTGCCATTCAACCATTTCGTTTTTTGTCAATTGAAAGGTTACCGTTAAATTCTGATTCTAAATCCGTTCCAGCTTTTGAATAAATTGTGATCAAGACATGCTTCTTAACTTATTACAAATGGATAGAAAGCTGAAACATTGTTGTTGTCAGTTGTCATAAGCGATGCAACCAGTTACTTGCAACTCGCAGTGCTAGTTGCCACGGCCAGGGCATTTCAGTTGCCATGGTTGGGCCTCACGACCTGTCAAATTTTCGAGTAATTTGCGATATGTCAGAACAGAAAAGTATCGATTTTGTTCAGGAGGTTGATAAGTTATTATTATACATTAAAACCTGTCCTAGGCCGCTCGTGCACCGGTGTTTCGGCAAAAATTTTCAAAAAAAAATATTTTGATATGCGATTTTGACCCTCATGTATAAAGAAACTGTATCAAGAACAGTATTCCCGATACCGCTAAAAGTTTCATTCACCTGGCCACACCAGAGTATTTTTAAATGAATTATCATTTTTTTAAACAAGTTGATATAATTACTGAAATCGTAAAGTTGAGTTGTGCCGTGAATTGAGCTGCCAACCAGTTTTCGGTTTCTCCATGAGCGAAGGCTTATTCAAACAAAACAGTGCTGGATGACAGTTGCTAGAATTCACAGATGACTAACCAATATGTCCCAAAACAACAAAAATGAACTCTGGTGACTGGTAAAATGGTCAGCTCTAGGCAAGCTAAATGGCGTTGTAGTAACCGAGTGTGAAAGAGTGAGATAACCCAATCCATCACGCAAAGCTTGGTGTTCTAGACTAGGCGTGCGGCATACTACTGAATGTTAGATATGAATAATGGCGAATTATAGTTTGATTTTGGGCTTTCAATTGGCATAAATAACAGCAGATTATATAGTAATTGTCAGTTATCTGAACAGCAGATTACCGAGAGCACTGTACTTATAAAAAGGTGGTCAAAATATTGACCATCCATGCAGTAAGGGGGAAGTAGGCATCAACATCAACGGCATGTGTGAAAAGGGGTTACGGGGATATCCCAATAACGAAAAAGAAACCAGTGAAGAAATTTAAAGGCATTTTCCTGAAAAACTTCTTCAGTTTTTCCTGTAACATCTGTATTTCGAAATTGTTTTCTCTATTTTATTTCTCCTTGTCTCAGTTTTTTCACCCGTGTAGTCAAATGTGTTTACTATTTTTATTAATTTATAAAATACATGACTGTTTGAACCCTAGGGGACAGACCCCTGTATTTTCAGTATTGAATAATCGTACCCACACACTGTAAGAAGCACTTCAATTGCAGTGTCGACCTTGTACATTAATTTTGCCTTTGAATATTACCTCAACTAGGTTACTAGACAAAAATAAAAATGTCACTTAAGTGCAGTATTGTCTACACCAGAAACGCCGAACCTGCAACCCATGGACTGTATGCGGCCAAATTGAATTTTTTTGCGGCCCAAAATTAAGTTTTCAGCTTTTTATGTTTTGGATTTTGGTATTCAAAAAAAGAGAAAATCGTTCTCGTAAATTCATCCCATTTATTTATATTTTGTGAAATCATTTTCTTGTTGTTAGACCTCAGATCTCGATGGAATTTTTGAAATATAAAAAAGAAATATAAAAAATATAAAAAAATACTTGAAAAGTGCCAGGAGCATAGCCGCACTAGAAATTTATTTTCACATTCGATTCCAAACATTATATTTTTTCTGCACATTTCTCGTAAAATCGAATGTAACTGATCAGATTTTAATAAGTGGCGGGTGAGTGCAAAGGATGGAAACTGGTAAATATTAGTTAAAAGCTAAACTAAATAAACTAGGAAGGTTGGTTCAGACCAGCGTGACATTTTTTTTAACTTTCTGTCATTTTTTTAGGTTATCAAATAATTACAACTGTTCCGCCATTTGCAAGCAATCTATGTATACTTATGAGAATAACAACTGTTATCTACGAATCGTAGCTAGAATAGTATAAAATTAATGTTTGCTCTTTATACAACTCAAGATATTGTAATGAACATTATAGAATTAATTTAAATGTAGGTAATACAAACTTGAATTTGGTTCGTCACACATAAAATGGCAAATTTATATAACGCTGTTCTCCCAAAATAAACATAAATAATATTATAAATTCTCAGTTTCTTAAAAAAACACTTCTGCTCCACACAGCTAAATTAATGATTAATAACTATTTTGCATTTTATAAATCTTTGGTACTTGCCTACATTGTGTCAATTTATTTTATTTATTTTTGCAAAAAAATAAAACTGTGAAATTTGTTTTTAGATAGATCCTCCCCTTTCAATAAAAAAAATTCTCATTGTATTACTCAAAAAAACTTTAATTTGCTTCAACAATTTTTTTTTCAATATATTAATGCTTCTTCCAAACAATTCATTACATTGGTACGACATAATATTATGTATAACCTGTTGCATTATTTTTTAATTACTAAACAACATTGTGTATTGTTCTTATCGTCACAAAAATTTGTAAATTTTTTTCAAATTTTTGTCAAAATCTTTATAATGCTTGCCAGAAATATTAAAAATTCAGGTTGCAAACTAAGGAAGGATTTAAAAAAAGCCATTTTGACACGTCCCATAATATATATATTATATATTTATTATCCATGTATTATTATATTGAGTTAAGAATTACTATCAAATGACCAAAACTGTGTTATGATATAGTTAATATATTGTCACAGAGTTCGGCAAAGTTATATAATGTGAGAGCAACGAAAGAGAAATTATAAAATGCATTTGATTCTGACTGGAGTTTTTATTTTAGTTTAGTTCAAACCAATCAATAAAATGAGGCGTGTTGTGACAAAGACAGCAATCTCCATCATTGGTCTAAAATTAGTTAGATATGGCATGGGTAGAGAAACAAAAATACTATCGACAGCTGCAAAGGGTTTGGAGCAAAATGACAATGGTTCCATGATAGCTGGTCTGCCGACAATTGGCCCCCGGCATGCTTATATACAATGTGCCGAGGGACACCTAATTACACAAAGTATAACTAATTGACCCCGAAGAAATGTGCAGTGAGGATGTACCGCTGAATAACAACAGTATAAATTTATAATTTGGGAGGCGGGTATGGGTACCGCTGCCCCGGGAACCATTTATTAAACAACCAACACCCCTGCCACAGGTCACCCCAAATGGTTCGCTACGTTTAGTGACTTAGCAGGGGTGCCCAGGTTCATGGGATGAGGTTTGTCTAGGTCTTGGTGGCAGGTACGTTTGCCCAACCACTGCGTGGCGGGCTGGATCGGAGGAGAGTGAATGAGGGAGGCCTTTTGACCTGTCCAGCCGGATTCTCCCGACCCATTGCCTTGCACCGCAGTGTGAGGAATAGATTCATACGTCCGTCACTCCTGGCCACACTGAACCCCAGATTCCTACCCACCCCTCATACTTTTTTCCTTCCTATATCTTCTTCTCCTTCCTTTCCCTTAAAAAACCCTCCACACAGCATCCTCAAAGATGACATAGGCCCCTAGGGAAATTATTTTCCTCGGTGCCTCCTGTCTGGAACTAATGTAAAAAAAAAAAAAAAAAATGAAAAAAAATAAAACATAAAAAATTAATAAAAATAAATAAAATAAAATAAAAATAAAACATATATTCATTCAAATGCATCAAGAAAAAATCTGCTTCTCATATACGAGAGGAGGTTTTAAGTTCGCGGAATGGGTAGGTGATTAGTGGGGGTGTCGCTGAATTAGATACTAATTGAACAACTCATTATTAGTATAAACACTGGGTTTTATCATAATTAGGTCATTTGTCTTTGAGCTATCGTCGACCAAACAAGTCAAAAATTGTATGTACTGATGTACGATGTACTGATGTATGTATATGTACAAAAATTACAAAAACCGTATTACACATTTTAGCCACAGTTTTGATAAAATTATCAATGGCCTAATTTTTTAAGATACAAACCAATTTTGAAAAAAAAAAGTTAAATTATATTTGTAACTGAAGATAATGTGTATGAATAAATAAACTGATATAATAATCAAGTCATAAAAAACAATTTGGAAACCAAAAACATTTTTTTTAAGATCTTTTATTTCATTATAAGCATAGTTTTATAATGTTAAATGAATACTTTTACAATTGAAGACATAAGTAGATGAAGGCATTGTTACAAATTCAAAATGGGTTAGTTGGTTCAGAGGTAGAGAGCCATGGTTTCCCACCGAGGCATCGACGGTTTAGCTTAATTCCGCCATTTTTACACAAATAACATTTTTCACTTATAATAATTATGTTAGTATGAGAAATTCAAATAATTTCAAGCTATTCGCAATCTGAGAATGTTTTTCTTATAAAAAAAGAATTATGTTTATATTGTTACGTCAACACCTTCATCCACTCGTGTCTACAATTATTGCAATGGAGATCTTATTATTAAACATAATATTTATATTACAGAATGATTGGGGTAAACCAAAGATATTGAAATATAATAGATGTGTTATCTGCAGTTTTTACTAGGTGGGACTGAGCTTCCGGGTGTCGCCGATATTGTTTACCAATTAACAAAAAACTAAATGAACGAATAATTAACAAATGAACAAATTCTTTTCGTATGCATACTACTCTAATTAGGGCGTAGTCTGCCGACAGTTGCGCGGACATGGCATTATCTCCTTTATATTTGAATATCTTTGGGGTAAACCTATGGCTCCCAAGCACAGACTAAGGAAGAGCCTTAGTTCTTAATTGTCCAAACGACCATTAAAAAATTTTACAGGAGAAGAAGGTTTTCTTTCATTATTTCAATGAAACATTATGGTAGGTGTTTAATTTCCATGTTTCTAGTTCTCATTAGCTGAAATCAAAGATAGTGAAATACAAGAGACATGCTATGATGTCCGCCCGACTGTCAACGGACCACTACCTCTGATGGGCATAATTTGAATACGGAAAGAATTCATTGTGTGCAGTAGTATTGGTTAACCCTTTAACCGCTCAAAAAATATTCCTAAGCAGTCGCCCCCACGCGGCATATTTTGTTTCTAATATTATTTTCATGACTAAAGTCAGCCGCCGCGCGGTGTGAGCCACTTGATGAAATGACTTAGGTCAGCCGCCGCGGGGAAACGGTTAACAATATAGTTTGAACATGGAAATAATTCGTTTGATTAGTTGATATTTTGAAGGTAAAAAAACCCAGTAAAAACTGCGGATAGCACATCTTTTATATTTCAATATCATTATTTATACTTTATTTTTAATTTTAAAGTGGAGATTGAACACAAACTAAAATGGTCACTTGGACAATTAAGAACTAAGGTGACGTTTGGTGTACTTTACTTTTCTGTGCAGGTTATAACGATGTGCTCTTGCCAGCTACCGGTGTACAAAATGAGTTCCTAGTGTATTCAGACATGCTGAAGCCCTCCTGGTACCAAAAAGATTGTCAAGTGATTTGCCTCCAACTTGTCGAAATGATACTCAGATTTTGCATCAGGGCTTGTCTATCTCTTCTAATTAATAAATAATACCCAACTCAATTACATTGTGAACTTTGAAAATAATACCCAAAGATTTCCCTAAAATTTGCAGTTTTTATTTTTTAATCATAACCTTTAAATATTGATAAAAATAATTACCAAAGTCTAGCTCAAACCATCGCTAATTATTACAAAAATTATTTGTCATTGTAGATATTTGACAATATTTTGTCTTTTAAAATGAAGAACTTAAAAAAGCAATAAAAATTCTTATAACTACTTGAACGACAGCTACCCAAATTTGGGTATGTTATTTTTATGGATAATAAATTTAATAATTTTTATTCAATATTGAAAGGTGAAATCTAGGTGGATTCATTGGCTTTAAACCGCAGTTAACAGTTCATATTATGTTTCCGTATTAATATTTGGAGTTATGCTTTTAATCGAATGGCCGAGTCGAAAACTGAACCCTTGGAAATTTGTAAGGCTCGAGTGGATAAGAAGTCGATTGCCATGAAATTAAGATTTAGGGTAGATCTCTGACTCAATAGGATGGGAACCCTTGGTATAAACCTCGCTATAAACCTCGATCTGAACCTTAATATAAACCTCGAAATAAACCTTGTTATAAACCTTGGTATAAACCTTGGTATAAACTTAGTATAAACCTCAGTATAAACCTCAGTATAAACCTCAGTATAAACCTCAGTATAAACCTCAGTATAAACCTCGGTATAAACCTAGTAATAAACCTTGGTTTAAACCTAAAATAAAAATAAAAAAAAAATATTTTTTGTGCCTACAGATTAATATGTGTATACAGAAAAAATTATGAGATTCCAAAGTAACATATTCCCAATTCATTCTGGGAGTAGTCAATAGACAATATTAACTGTTAAACTAAAATTTCTACTTTGAAATGACTCATTTACATTCATATTATGTACATGCATTATATGAAAAAAATTCATAATAATATTTTGAGACTTATTTATTTATCTTATACATAATTTATAAATATGTAAATAAGTTAATAAAAACTATTTATTAATAATTCATTAACATAATTAAAGAGGCGTTAGGCATTGCGATGATGGAATTGAATGAAAAAATGATGGCATTTTTAATGAAATATTAAGTGTAGATTTTACTAGGTTAAGTTCATTTCACACCCAAAATTAAATTATGCTTCAAGTTGTGACATAAATAATATAAAATAAACAGTATATGTCATCTGTGGACGCAGAAGAATTTCACTAAGCTAATCCACAATGAAACAATCTTAGATAAAGCCAAACATTCGATCTTTTATTTAACTTAGTTGCCACTAGGGAAAAATTGGAAACACTGGCCGAAAATATTTAGTAAGATTACTTATTACTTGAACACTACAGTATTAGGTACACTTATTATTACATTAGTTACACATATTATCTAGGAAGAATCCATTCATACTCAGCAGCAGTGTCCATTGTTACATAAAGAAGGCGGCCATTGTTACACAAGGGAAGCGGCCATTGTTATGCACAAGGTAAGACGCCATTTTTACACAAGGTAAGCGGCCATTGTTGCACAAGGTAAGACGCCATTTTTACACAAGGTTGGCGGCCATTGTTGCACAAGGTAAGCGGCCATTTTTACACGAAGTAGGCCGCAAGTTGGGCCATCTTATCCTTGGGTGGTTTGGGCTTGTGTTTGTGCTTGGGACGACCTCTGGAGCCACCGCGCCCGCGACCCGCCCCCACTGCTCCACCGATGCGCGCACCCACCGCTCTCTGCATCTCCACCTGGGGAAAGAAAGAAGCAATAAATACAATGAATTGTTTTACTTTCATGATTTTATACTTGGGCTGTCAATGTTATGATAAGTTCCTGAAAGGTACAAACCATTTCATGCTAGGACCAGAACTGTTATGATGAGACCCTGGTAACTCATATGGTCGTGAGATCAGCAGGACGACTCTTCCAGGTAGGTTGGAACCATTTTCCTTAGCCTCCCTCGTTAAACATGGCATCACTTGTGTCAAGACACATTTAACAATGGAATCGTAATCCGAAGAACGTATGAAGCACTTGTTCGCAGTATCCTGGAATATAGCTCCATTATTTGGGCCCCTTCTGAGCAAAACCATATTCTCGAAATAGAAAAAGTACAAAAGAGATTCATGCGTTACCTATATATGAGGGAATATATGTACTACCCTTTCTTGTATCCATCCTTATTCTTAGCAGGAATGCTCGATCTTAATACATTAGAAGCCCGCCGAAAAATATTTTTAGGAAAACATTTTTTTAAGATAATCTCTGGAACTATACATAATCCACCTATTTTGAAAGAGATTAACTTATATGTCCCAGACAAGTATACTCGTGGAAGGTCCCATACCCTTTTTTATGCTCCAAAAGCGAGGACTTCTGCCTATCAGAACGCGCCAGTCAACAGAGCGACTGAACTGCTCAACGAGTCTGCATTGACCATCGACATTTTTAACGTAACCTACAGGCAGTTTAACAATTATCTTTTGACGTATGTCACAAAGTAGTGAAACTGACCTTTTTATGTGTTTTGCTATACTTTTTGTCTAATTTGTAATCTTCTCCATAATGTATTGGTGAATAACCGTTTTACGGAGAACATGGAAAATAAATAAATAAATAAATAAACATTGTCAAGCACGGGCTTTAGATCATTGCGAGGAGCACAGTCAACAAAGAAGACAGGATATAAAAATGACATCTACAGCAACTGTTCGGTTGTGAGTGAGGTCATGGAAGCATTCTCTAGTTTTGACTTTTGAAGGATTCAATAATGATCGGTAGCGATGCGGGTCTCGTGATTTCTATAGGATTCTTGTGATATCAATATTCACGGTACACAACATGAGTATGCGATACTTGCATATCCCTGTCTTGGAAGAAGGGCCTTGGTAACTGTTTGGTTTTAAAATCATTGTCATTTATCCAGTACCGACCCTCCCTAACCACATCAACTTGCTGGAAAAGCATTTGAAAATGGAACAATGACAAGAGTGAATACAAGTGCTTTTGTTGGAAGCATTTTGCTGGTTGTTCGTGTTCATAATATCATTTATGAACTAAAAGAAGGTTTTTGACCTTATCGAGATCGTTTTATACATGGACATATGAATATATCTGGACCTGCCCTAAGTGATAAAAGCATATTATTTCCCCCTCCCCATAACGGTTCCATGGAGTCGGCTCGGCTTACGAGAGACTCACTTGAATCTAAAAAATGTGACATTTTTTAGATTCAATTCTTGTCCTGACCAGCGTCGAGGTCACATCGTACATTTTACGAACAAAAGCGAGAGCTTGTGCTATACATTATACCCTAACTTATGTGGACGTAGCGAATGTGGGCGTTTCTCCAGTGAGTTCGTCGCTGGTTACAGGGGGTAATAAATTATGAAACATTTGTAAAAGTTTCTTAACTAAATACGGCAACAAAATATTCCTCTGTGAAAAAGAGCGAACTTTCCTTTGCCGCATTTGGACTAAGCAAATATGTTAATAACGTGGCGGGCAATTCGCATTCCCATGTAAAAAGGTCTATTCATTCAAAAAAAGAAAAACTTACTTGAGGAAACTGATTCTGTGAGTCTAGAAACTAGACGGAAAGCAAGTCTTGCTATTTTGTCTTTCAAAATTTGGAACAATTTCATCGATAGCCCATTTCTCTTGGGATGCTATGATTTATATGTACCAGACCACTACAGCCGAAGTCGACATCATGACTTATTTAAAGTACCGAACGGCAGAACAGACATCTTGGCAAAGCATAGCATGACGAGGGGAGTGGTGCTGTTAAATGAAATTGCAAACCATTTGGATGTAAGTGACTGTTCTTTATATGCCTTAAAAATATTATTGAAGTCACTTACCTAAATGCTGATAGGGTAACTAAATTGTACTGTAATTGGAATTATTCTGTTGTACAATAATAATAATAATAAAATAATAATAAATAATAAAAGCAGATTTTGCTTTTAAGAACTAAAATGGTGATATTATAATGCGAGATGCCTATGTACTGTCAGATTGATTTTTTAACGAATCACAGTCATCTTTCCCCTCTTCGCCTTCCATAGTTTGGTTTTACCCCTCATCTGTATCTTCTTGTCTATCCATTTGGATGTCTATGGTTTTGTACTTATTTGTGTTGTGGCAATAATTACCTCGAGGTATATTTGTAATTGTGCTGTGTGCGCCTTCGCAGAGGTAAGTGATTGGTTGTCCATTTTCCTTGTATCCATTAATTTTCCCTACACATATTGTCACCCAATTCCAGCAAACACCATTTCGTTTAGTATTTACATTCCATTTCCAAGTGCATCTGAAGCTGTAATTCGGAAACAGTTTCGGATGCAACAGTAACCGATGTGATCCTATTACTCTTCCAGAAAAGACAGAATCACTTCTTCGACCATATAATTCAGAATGTTGCTTGAAATCAATACAATAAGTTATGTTTTGTAATGAGATCTGAATAGATGAATTGTTGAAGTACTCACCAGGCTGGTGAAGGCGGGTTCGCAGAACACGCAGCCAGTCATCTCCGATAGTCCCTTGGGCAGCTTGGTCTTGTCCTGCTTGTACTCCACGGACATGAGCTGCGCTCCGCACTCGCACGAACTGTCCTCCACCACTACCTTGGTGGCGTCCTCGAACAACTGGATTATCACGTCACACCTGAAGGACAGAGTTATTCATAACGAAATGGGTTTGGATTATTTAGTATTCAAGTACTAATCTAAAGCGAATTTAGTATTCAAGTACTAATCCAAAGATGTAAAGATGTGAATACAAATGTACATGAATGCTTCATTGACCTTAAAGCGTTTGATAGAGTTAGACACGACAAAATGATCAAATTCTGAAAACCTCTGGGATAGACGATAAAGATATAAGGATAATAGGTAATCTTTATTGGAACCAGAAAGCAGCAGTACGATAAGAACAATGTCTAACAGACGAAGTAGAAATGAAGAAAGGCATGCGACAGAGATGTATTACTTCACCTATGCTGTTCAACTTATGTTCAGAAGAAATTTCAATGAAGCTCTGCAAGAAGCTACTCAAGGACTTGTTATAGATGAGAAGATTATGAACAACCTCTATTATGCAGATGATACGGTACTTCTAACAAATAACATTGAGGATCTACAACTTCTGCTGAATCAAGAATGCGAATGGTCGGATGCTACATGTTTTCGATATTATTTTATGGAATGGAAGCATGAACGCTTACGGCATGCGACTTGAGGCATTCGAGATGTGGATCTACAAAAGAACACTCGAAATAAGCTGGATGGACAGTGTTACGAATGAACATGTTATGGTTAGGATGAATAAAGAAAAAAAAGTTATTAAAACAATAAAAATCCGAAAACTTCAATATTTAGGATATGTGATGAGACATCCAGAGAAGTACGAGATCTTGTATCTCATAATGCAGGGAAAGATTGCCGGAAGACGGGGCCCTGGAAGAAAGAGAACCTCATGGCTAAAAAACTAGAGTTTAGTAGAGCTGTTCCGGGTCGCTGTAAACAAAGTCCGCATAGCCAACATGATAGCCAACATCCATTGAACGGAGAGGGCACGTGAAGAAGAAGAAATTTATAAACACTAGTTTGTTAGTGATGTACTAATTGGCAGATGAGTTTTGATATAAAAGTCTAGAAAACCAATACCGAAGTAACAATAGTAAAATAAAGTCTTGCCTATTACATCCCAGTTTCCACTTGGGCGCTGCACTGGGATCCAGAGCGAGGACTCCAGTTTCGCACTTGACGCAGGATGAAACACCAAGGGAATTCACGCTGTGTACGCAAGTCGGGTGCGTACACGAGTTGCAGCCGAAACCTTTCTTCATGTCTCTGTAAACAACAAAAAAATTGAAGAGGTTAGATCAGTGATGGGCAAAGTACGGCCCGCAGGCCAGCTCCGGCCCGCCAAAGTATTTAATCCGGCCCGCCGACGATCTTTCAAAATTATAAGTATACCTATTGTCACATAAATAATTATGTAACTAATGCAGTTCTTGCTTAGGTGTTTATTTTGTCTATGGTGTTTTTTTGGACACTGGTAATTTTTGGAAAAGAAAGAAGAGCATTTTTTGTTTATGGGCACTTCCTCCCGAGCAGCCATGGACTAGGTTGTTCGTGAATTGGTCACTCGCCATCAAGGTGTTTTAATCACTGTTAATCATGAGAATCTAAGTTGATTTAAAACTTAAAAGACGCGGGGTGGTTTTTACGTGACACGAGAGGTTCGTGTACGGTGTTTTTATAGTGGATGACGTAAAAGTCCCACTTTTTCTCGATGTGGTTGGTTGGCCATTTTGTGGCAGTATTTATGGAAAAGAAATCGTGAAGTGAATTGGTCCCGGTGTTGGCTACTAGAATATGCCATCACGACCCCGCGTCGCGTAATCACGGACTGCTACCAGTACTACCGTAATACGCCAGACTTGGATACTGTTGGGGGCCACGTGCCTTTGGATTGGAGATCGTTGAGGTGGCCCGAGGCTGAATGCGCTCCTTGGGGGTATAGCCGCCTCCTGCTCAATTAGAAGGACGACCTTGGTGCTCTGGATTCCGCGCCGTCCCCGGATGGGAAGGCTGGAGATGCCGTCCCGTCCCGTGTTCTCTCTCTGCGAAGCAAGATCGCGTTCGTCTTCCGGGGGTATTTCAGTATAGATAGTTTAGCGAGTCCATCTGGTATGTTAATTTTCTGTATTTCTTTTGATAACCTGATGGGAAGTTTGCACACTTCCGTGTTGTTTTTGTGTTCAATGCATATTTTTTTAAACAGTTAATATTCTTTGATTTAATTGAATCCCTACCTACATGATAGAGAATTACTTGGCCCACTATCCCGAGTTTGGATCTCTGCTCTGCCGCCAGGATATATTTAATACGAGCCTAATTCGTTACACTATTATATGCTATAAATTTCGAAGGATCGTCGGCGTCAAAATATCGCGGGCTATTATAGCCAGCTGTATAAAGTAAATTATTTGAATTTGAAAAAGAAGCCATTTCTAGACTAGCCACGTAGTTCATGTGTTACGTTGCGATGCAAATTTGAAACTAGGTTTCAAGATTTTAAGAATATTCAGTCATTGCTTGATGTTTTTTAACGCCGGAGAATGTTCCTGCAGAATTGCAGTTAAAAATTGTTGAAATGTAGTGCAGCTCCCATTTAAAACAACTGTTCTTATTCCGAAAAATTAGATTTTTGTAGAAAACTGAATATCCAAAGATAATAATTGATCACACCAAGAAAATAATAGTGATCTTTGGGTCGTTGCGCGTCGTATGTCGGCGAACAGACGTTTTCGACCATGAACTTGCGGAAAAACTCTGTCAGAAATCGGTTAATTGATGAGCACCTTTTCTCGCTGCTAAAGGTTACTTCGTCGCAGCTCAAACCTGCATTTGAATACATTATGGCCAATCAAAAACAATTTCATATGTCTCACACACCAACCATAACAGGGCCTTAAAATAAAAGTTAAATAATTGTAATCTGTAACTTATATTAGCGTTTGTGTGTAAAGTTTTATAATTAAAATATAGATTTTAAAACAAAATGCATTTTGGCTATACTCCTGGCCCTCCTCTGAATTTTTTTTAAACTTTCTGGCCCGCCATGAAGAAAGTTTGCCCACCACTGGGTTAGATGATTATAAATAAATTAAAATATAGTAAATAATAATAAAAATCTAAAAGGAAAGCATTAAAGCGTTGAAAATTAAACATTGGGGGAAAATAAATTACTACATTTCAATTTAGCTCTGAAAATGGCATTTAAGAAAACCTATAATTCAGACAGTATTGTTCCAGGGGCTATATATAAATCAGTCCATGCACCTGGAAAATAAATCAACATTATGCAGTTCCAATTGCCTTGTGGATATCAACACATAGGAAGAGGTTTGTCTAGGTCTTGGTGGCGGATACATTTGCGCATCTACTACGCCGCGGGCCAAATTGAGAGTCCTAACCTAGACCTCTCCAGCTGGACTCTCTCGATCCATCGCCTTGCACCACAGTGGGAGGGATGGATTCATACGTCCGTCACTCCTGGACACGTTGACCCTCAGATTCCTCACGCCTCTTATCTTTTTCCTTCCCAGAACTTCCTCTCCTTTCTTTCCCTTAAAAAAACTCTCAACGCAATATCCCCAAAGACGACATAGGCCTTGAGGGATTTTTTTTTCTCAGGGCTCTCCCATGTGGAGCAAATGTAGAAAAAAAAATAGAGGTGAAAAACAGTCAAACAAGAACTTGTGGATTGACAAAATATCGGTAATCAAATCTATAAGGATGAGAAAACAATTGACTTTGGTACCAAGAACATTGTAGATTGACAAAGTGTTAAAATAAATCAATCTATAAAGCTGGGTAACAATTTCCACTTGAACAAAGAGGTCTAAATCTAAATGTGTTTCTTTTAGTTACATGCTTAATCGATGAGAAAGGGTTAAAGGGAGTTATCAGCGGTGGGCCTACCTGAAGGGTGGATGGTTATAGCAGTACGGGCAGAAGGGGAAGCTGCGTCCCTTGGTACCGGCCGACCAGGACAGCAGCTCAAAGTCGTCAAGCGGGCACTTGAGCTCCTTGTAGATCCTCACCGTGCCGTTCTGCGGCAGGCTGTACGTGTCGTTACAGTGGGGGCAGTGGAGACGGGCTGGCTTCGACTGTAATTTATACAACATTTATTAACCTGTCAAAGGCCCGCAAATTCCACGAAAAATACGGAAATTTCGTAACAAAACACGATTTTGAATTTTGAATTGAATGTTTTGTTGATTAATTTTGAGCTATCGTATATTTCATTGGCTGAAACACGTTTCTAGAACAATAAACTATGCACCAAAACAACATTACTTGCGTTAATTACGTAAATTAATAGGTTTTACGATGTTTTAGTCGAGGAACACGCGTCAATATTGACAGCTTCAATTTGCGCCAAAAATGACATTTCGATTCCACAGATAAAAATCATTTAAAAATAATCTGGTGTTGTCAGGTGAATGAAACTAGTGGCTATATCATCAATGATGTTGGCGCAAGCGATTCTGACCTTGTTTTCATACAAATTCTGTACATAGAAGGGTCAAAATCGCAGACAAACACTTTTATTTCGAAATATTTTTTTCGCGCATGCGCAAAAGTTACGCGCAAATGAGCGTTTCCGGCCGATTACAGGTTAAGAGGGCTGTCTGTAAAATAAGGTCTCCAAGGTGCTGCGGTAGCGAGGAACGATTTTACTCGCACTCCTACAACACTGGCGTGCAGCCTGGTTTCCCCTTGTAAAATCCCCACCTTGTTGCACCCTCTATGACGCTTAGTCTCGGCGTGGCAGATTCGCGGTGGAGCTTCCACTTGCCGCACCCGCCAGATGTGTATTACGCTCTGTAATTCGTTTTTTATGTGCAAAGAACAAAACCCCGGTAGACATTCATTCTCAGCTATCTGAAGTGTATGGAAAATAGTATATAAGCGTAAAAAACGTGCGCAAATGTTGCAGAGAATTTAAAAATGGACATACAGATATCCAATCAAGTGACTCCCAAGGCTGTCGACTGGCTGAATAGCCTCGTCATCGCTCTTTGACTTCCACAATAAGAAGAAGAAAAGAATGAATGAATCACCTGAATATACTTCATGTAGCGTCTGCACTTCCCGCAACGTGAGTGTGCCTTTCCACTGGCGCTCAGCGGGGAGAAGGACACCTCAAACAGCTGGTCCATGGCCTCGATGTTCAGCACAAAGTGCAGAAACTTCCGCCGGAAGATCTCCGTGGTGTGGCGCAGCACTGCCCGGAAGTCAGCCTGGCCATGCGAGATGAGATTCAGCTGCTCTTCAACGGCTGTGCGCATGGTGGGCAGGACTAGGTCTGGATCTATCTGGAAGAAAAGGAGGAAGTTAATATCAGTAAATAATTGTAGAAAAGAATAAATTTTTACAGTTCTTCTTTTTTAATAATTTTTCTCCCCACAGAAGTTTTCTAGCCAGTGTCAAGAAGTTAAACAAAGTAAAATGTTTGTAAAGAACATGCCAGACTTTAATGCCGACCTGAACTTATTACGATCCATTCTCATGCAGGTATTTGGCAAGCTTTACACTCATAAGTAAAATTTACAATTTTCTTAAGTTTTTGACAAGTTACTCACAGGAGTGTTTACATATGCATCCGATTTATGGTAGTTAATGCTCATGGAAGTTTTTCAGAAGTTCAACTTGTATAAGGACTCACAGTGACGATTGCGACCGTTTACATCTGTAAATTTATTTGCGGTAAGATGGCTTCCTGTCAACAACGATCTGCTGCTGTCAAATTTATGCAATTTTGTCAATAAAGATGAAAACACCCAAATAAAGTGATGAAATTGAATTCGGCTTGATATAAACAATTCTAAACATGCTTTTGTGCCGTTAAAGGCAGAAATTAATTAAGAGAGACAGCTGACGGCAATCGACTTCGAATTCAAATATGTAATGTTATAAACAGAAGCATTGAGATTAGAAAGGATTGGACCGATAAATAATTAAATAGAAGGATTTTTTCGTTATTTGTTTTTGGGGTATTATGCCGTATTGCGCTACCTCCTTCTTTAGCCAACGTTTCAGACAGCGTTGCAGTGTCCATCATCAGGGCAGATCCGGAATATCCGGTAGATGTGTGACACGGCACAACACCCCAAAAACAAATAACGAAAATACTTTTGGCCGTGAAAATCTTAAAACTTATCCAAATAGAAGGATGCTTATTTTTAGAAAGCTTTGTTCCACCTGAAAAATAAATTATAGCTTTTCAGTTTTTGGAATCGGAAAAGTTTCTTTCTGTCTAAATTTGTTTTTCGTGTGTAGTGCTAATTTGAGTTTTATCTAGTGTTATTTTTATATTGTTTTCGGGAGATAATAAGGTGGGTAATTACACTAATTATCCACTTAACCTAATAAAATTTTATTTAAAATAATAAAAAAATGCTATTATAAGAAAAAATCCTACGATTACAACTGTCTTTTAATTTTTGACATCTCAATCATCAGGTCGTTATTAAGCGATAAGCGTAGGTTAAAATTGAGTATTTACTACATAAATCACACAATAGTCTGATTCGAAAATAACAACTAAAATAATTTTCCATTAAATATAATATATTTTAGGAACTTTATCGCTTGTCTGAATTATTCACACAATCAGTTGCAGTTTTGAAAGCAAATTTGAGTTCATTGAAGCAGATGTCACGCAGGACTAACGCGCAGATTAGACAATCGAAATAAGTGTGTTCGATTACACTACACATAAAAATGCAAGTTATTAAAATGCTTTTGTAGGCAGTAATATACGTATACCAGTGTAAACTCAATACGGGTTACACCTGTCCTGCCAATCTATTATCTCGGCCCTTTATTATACGTGAAGTTCATAGAATACTTTAATATCCATAAGGACAACACCACAATAAATTTAAACAAGGGACACAATCTAGAGAAGGAAAAGATTTCCTTGGGATTGCATCCAATATTTCCGGGCCACTCTCATAGATATATTATTATGTATTAAAAATATCAATTTCAGTTGTGATTTTTGTCTGTGTGAAATGTGACATTTTAAAAGGAATAATTCAGACAAGCGATAAAGTAGATATGTACAAAAATTATTTTAATAATTTACCTTTAGAAGCCCGCAGACCGGGGATTTGCGTTCAATGCCCAACAGTCCCATACGGGACCTGTGATTATTTTCATTTTTTTACATTAACTCCACACAGGAGGCAATAATTTCCCTCAGGGCCTATGTCATCTGAGATGCTGTGTGGAGGGTCTTTTTGACGAGAGGAAGGAATGAACATTGGTCTTGAAGAGACCCATGTTGCAAGAAAGAGGAAACACAGCAAATCGTTCCACAGCCGAGCGAATATTTCATAACAAATGCTTGCGCAGTGGGCTACCTTATGTTAATAAATGCAAGTAATGTTGTTTTGGTACATAGTTTATTGTTCTAGGAATGTGTTTCGGTCAATAAAATATACGATAGCTCAAAATTAATCCACAAAATATTCAATTCAAAATTCAAAGTGGTGCTTTGTTAGGGAATTTCCGTGTTTTTCCTGGCTTGTGACAGTTTAATGCTGATGTTTGGGATTTGCATGGTTGATAACAGCTGACGACTGACTATCTCCTCAATGTCAGCTTGTTTATAATTATGATTTTAAAAAAAACAACAACAAAAAAGAGAAAATTTCTATCAAAAAGTGACTATATTCAATAAATCAATACCTCTTGATAACCGTGCACTAAGACAATCCCCAGCGTGGTCGGCGCCAGTTTCCTCCCACCCACCACATTGACGTAGTTTCTCTGGCAGATGTTGTTGATGTGTACCGGTATGGAGGCGTCCGTTCCGATGCCATGCTTCTCCATCAGTGTGATCAGCTCCGACTCGGTCAGGTAGTCGGGCGGGGAGGTCTGGCACTCCACCAGACGGCTGTCGTGGATGGGAATGGCGTCCTCCACATTCAGGTTGGGCACGTATTCGTTCTTGCCGAAAGCCTGGAATCGAAAGATAATTTGTGGTTATGTTAAATAAAATAACATTAACCAGTCAAGACTAATTGGTTCGCTTTTCGGAACACCCATATAGGTGTCACAGAAATCGTTGGGTCCTTACGTTCTCTTGCCAAAGGCGTGGAATCAAAAGATAATTTGAGGTTATGTTAAATAAATTAACTAATCCGTCAGGCTGATTCATTCACTTTTTAGAAACAATTCATATAAGTCTCATAGAATTCATTGTGTCTCCCTTACTATCACAGTGAGAAAAGTGATCTAAATGGTGTTAGAAAGAGAAAACATCACGCTTTACATTCAATCCTAAAAATTAATCACAAAATAAGCAAAATGTACACATTTGTCGAACCAAAGTTTCAAATTGCAATTTGAAATAAATTTATGAAACTTCGGGAATATTTTATTGATTATTTTTATATGGAACGAAAAAAAAGTGACAATAATGTTTATAATACAATTGTCTAATAAAATATGTGTCTGTTTCTATTTTTTTTGTCATTATCAGTAATTTTAATTTGAAATAATGTAAGTTGAGCCATTTTTAAAACTTTTTTATGTTTGCATGCAAAAATTTTATATTTCAAAAATTGCATGTTTATTTCGAATTATAAAATTTGAAAGCGTATTTTATCGCCTTTTCAAATCAGTTTTTAGTTTTCGGATATGGTCAGAAATATTCCATTTATTGAGATTAATAAAAAAAAACTTGATAATTTCAAAGGTATAGTTTGGCAAGAAAGTGTAGAAATTAATTCAATTGGAACTAAACGTGTTCATTACTATGGCAACACCGAATTATATGACGTTTCTTATGGCTGTCATATTATGTGTTATCATATTGTGTGTATCAACGTGTTACGGTTGATTTATTGTCTTAAATCTGAGTAGAATATCGCTGATTTGATAATATTTTTATTCATTGTTTGCCTGAATTTAATTAAAATGAATAAATTATTACATAGTGATACAAGAGGGGTTACATTCTGCGTTTTTCAACGCAGCCTAGCCGAGTGTCACGCGAAGAAGCTTCTTTTTAATTTAGAAGATGTTTGCAAACGAACTGCTGAAATGACTGGTACGTAGTATAGTTTGTTTAATAAATTTCATTAGTATTACAAGATTTATGCCAATTTTCGAGCGATAATAACCATTACAATCTGATTTGAGGTTATGGTAAAAAAATCTGATTTTGACACTTCATTTTGACAGATAATATGCGGCCACAAGAAAAAGGGAATAACTCAATAAAAAAAATAATATTAAACTCGTAGAAAAGTTACCTTTTTCTCGTTTTCTCTTTCTTTCTTTCCAAGTGAATATTATCTAGTGTGTGTTTTTAAAACTCCCTTATATAATAATAATTTTAATGATTTTTCACACACAGGTAAATCTGAATCAACGGTAAGACGAATTGTCAAGGAAGGGGAAAAGGCAGATGGAAAATTTGAAACACCGGGAAAACAGAAAATGGGCATTATGTAATAGCATAAGTGCTGATGATTGGAAAAATTGTTGCAAACACGTGATGAAAATTGATGCAGAATATTATGCATGAGGCAGTAATATATATGATATCGATGAACTGCGCTTAGATGAAGATGAAGATACGGAAGAAGAAGAATCACACGAGGACGAAGACAATAATTACATGTCGGGTGTTGAATTAATAGACTTAAATTTTTAAGTACCTACGTTTTTATATCGGAATAAAAGCCCACTTAAAACTTGTTTTGTTTTATTTTGCTTCTATTAAATTACAGTTTTTTGTGCAAATTTTTTGAAAATACAAATACGCTATGAAATATGCATTTTGCCAGAAGTGTTTTTTTAAAACATACGTTCTTTGTCTTATGAGCCATCTTGGTGTTGCCATTTAAAACTAGAAAACGATCGCAGCGCCATCATTTATTTTCTACACTTTCTTGCCAAACTGTATATCATATTTCATGTGTTCTAATTGCAGTATTTAATAATATTTCTAAGCGATCTAATTTTCGAACCAAATGATTTTGCATTAGAAGTGCCATCACCTTAACAAATATGTAGTGTACCAACCTGCCAGTGCATGACTCCCGTGTAGCCTGCGTCAAGGAGAGTGTTGCCCGTATAGGTGAAGATCTCCGTGCCTATGGTGAAGGTGAGCACAGTAGCGAGGTAGGTGCAGTCCTTGGACAGGGTGGCGATGAAGTGGCGCGTGATATAGTCGTACAGTCTCCACATGTCGTTGTCGAGCTCCGCTTCGCCTGAAAATACAAATACAGAAATTAGAGGCCATATTAAGCAAATATACTACTTTACCCAGCAAATGTTGGGTAAAGTAGTCCCAGCGAGAGCTTATACAGGTTCTTTCATTAAGCGCTTCCTATCTGTTTGGTTTTGAAATGATAATGTGCACAGTTCCTACCGGAATGTCATTTATCCATCCTACCCTCACCTAACCATGTCACTTTGCTGAAGAAAGCAGGGAACAATAAACAACCAGTACATAGTGAGATGACTTGACATTTTGTAGTTGAGTTTAATGTGTTCGCCTTCGAATTTGGTAAGTGCCTTGGTTTTTCTTCTCCTTGTAATCTTAATCTTACCAAAGACATATAATCCTCCAACTTCAGAGAAACACATTTTCGTATTTGTATGATTTACAGTCCATTTTCGCCAGTTGCATTTGCAATTTTGAAACAGTCTCGGATGCAACACTATCTTTAAATTTAAATAAAACAGAGTGTGTGTGAGATATCATTGAAATTTTTTTTACATTTGAAAGGTCTATCGATGCCATATTGTATGGAATATAACATCCTTTAAATGTCCACCGCGGCTTCTCTGAGTGGCGCGCATACGAAATGTCCTATTTTCCATGACTCTGGCGCATAAATCACGCTGAATTTGACCAATGGCATGGGTTATGCTGGCTTTGAGGGCTGTGGTTTGTGGCTTATTCGCATTGACCTGCAACTCAACAGATCCAAGAGCATCCAATGCATTCCAAAAAATTCATTTGCTCGGTGTGGATTTTGGGCTGGCGGCATCATCGGTCCATATTTCTCTGAGAACGTTGTTGGCCAGGCCATCACCGTCAATGGCGAGTGCTGTAGGTTGATGATTACCAAATTCTTTTGGCCTGGATTGGATGATACGGACACCAACGACTTGTGGTGTCAACAGGACGGCGCTAAGTGCCACACAGCTCATGTCACAATGGACATCCTGCGTGAGCTATTTGAGGGCAAGGTCATTTCATGTGGAAGTGATGTGAACTGGCCGCCGAGATCGTGTGATTTGACCCCATTAGACTCTTTCTTATGGGGTGTTCTTAAGTCGTAGGTCTATACAAATAAGCCGAAAACCACAGCAGCACTCATAACCAACATAACCCATGCCATCGGTCGAATTCAGCCTGATTAATGCGCCAGAGTCATGGAAAATTGGACGTTTCGGATGCGCGCCACCCAGAGAAGCCGCGGCAGAAATTTGACTGTTATTATATTCCATACATAATAACATTGATAGGCCTTTCCAACGAAAAAAAATTTTCAACAGTAACGTAACGAAGGGATTATACCATATTAAAAACGAAAAAAACTATATATTAGGTGACTAGTCGAATCACCGTCGGCTCCTCGATCGGCGGTAGTTCAAAAAGTGAATTTACCGGAAATGCTCTCGCAATGTTAATCGACAAAACAAAAAAAAGGCGATTGATTAATTGTATATCTGGCCTGGAGGCGTCAAATAATAAATCAACAAATAACTAAAAGAAATAAGAAGACGGACAATAATTAATACAAAGGTAATAAATTAAATAAATCGATAAATTAGATGAGAAAACCCATGATCGCTTTTGGCGTGCGAGGAGCCAATAGGAATGAATTCGCAAATCGAAATTGCTGCCTCACCAACGTTCGTCCTCTTCCATCTCACACGTTTTGTTTGAAAACGAAAAACACAGAATAACGAAGAACTTTGATGTCACAAATGACCTCTGGCTGGGAGTATTTTATGTGATTGTGCACCGGTGTACGAATGAATTATGATAGTTCAAACGCCTTTCATTGAAATCCAGTTGAATAAATGCTGCCAATCTGCCCATCCAATCACTATAAAGACCGCTATCCATCTTTTAAATTAGGGAATTTATCAAATAGACTGTCCATTTCTGCACATTGAAGACATTTTTTCAAGAATCTAGGGATTCCAAACCATAGGTGGCTGCCAAACTCAGCTACCAATGGAGCGAAGTTAGTTGTGGACATTGTGGACGCTAGTAAGTCAACTGAAGGCTTATTGGCAACATTGCTTCCATTGAAGGAAGCCATAATATATACACAAATATAAATTTTATTATCCTAGGATAATTTTTAGTGTGATTGTAATTATAATTGAAAAATAATAAGTCAACATGAAATACGTAAAAACATTTTTGGTAAGTATATTGTAAAATATTCTATGTAAAAACGTGTAATGTTATAATAAGTATACATATGCATAATTTTAACCGGTCAGCAACTATGGAAAATACTATGGAAAACAAAACAATTAGCCATAGAAAAAAAATACCAATATGTGTGGTACAAAAATGGTAAAGTTATGATACGTAAAAAACATGAAGATAAAATAATCTACATTAAGCACCTTGATGATATGGTGAAAATAATTTAGTAAGTAATATAAAAACATAATTAATTTAGATGGCAAAAATGGATAACACAATTACAACAAACTTACCTAACTTATCATCCATAAGAAATAATTTTAACATAATGCATCAAAACATTAGAAGTATTAATAAAAACTTTGACGAACTACAAATATTGATAAAAAGTTTAAATCTAAACTGGGATATAATTATTCTTACTGAATGTTGGTTAACTGATAAGTACTATCCCCTACAAATCGATAAATATGTCCCTTACTCTACAATTATGAGTTATACAAAAAATGATGGTGTCATCGTATATATTAAAGAAGATATTGAAGCTGATGTCAGAGAGATCGGTATTAATAATGCGAACTGTCTAAGGATATCAATCGGCAATGATACAACAATACTCGCAATTTACAGATCTCCATCTACAAAAAATCTGGAGCCATTTCTAAACTCCTTATCCTGTGAACTGAGTTTACTAAAAAACACTAAAGATGTATTTATTATCGGTGATATAAATATTGATATCCTTGAAAATGGCCACCCAAAAAAATATGATTACATGCAGACACTTGCATACCATGGATTTGAAAGCCTAATTGAGGAACCTACACGTGTATTTAATGATAGCAAAACTTGCATTGATCATATCTTTAGTAAAACTAATAAAAAAACTCAAGCCATTATTTATACTACCACACTGACAGACCATTACACAATAATTCTATCTATAACAAAAAATAACTCTTATGTAAACCAAAATACGAAATCACTCCTAACGAAGTCTGAAACAAATTGGGAAAACGTCAAAAGGGAGTTAACAATGAATGACTGGACCGCCCTTCTGGAAAAAGATGATACTGATACTGCTTGGAGTTATTTTATAGAAATTATACAGCACAGTATTCTATCTAACACCAAAACCACAGATAAAAAGGTATCTCATAAAAATATTCACATTAAACCATGGATCAGTCAAAATATTATAAACTCAATCAGAAAAAGAGATGAACTGCACAGAAAAGTAAAAATCAACCCTTACGATGTCCATACACTTCGATTCTACAAAAGATATCGTAATACATGTAAAAATGTAATTCGTTATGCTAAAGAAACATTCTATAAAAACAAAATTGATGAATGCAATAATGATTCCCGTAAACTCTGGCAGATCATAAATGAAATTACAAATACTAAAGCATCGCATAAAGACAAAAACATTAAAGAATTAAACATTGATGGAATTCCCACATCTTTTACGAAACACCCAGACAAACTTCTTGACTTTATAAACAACTACTTTTGCAATATAGGCTCTAACCTTGCAAATAAAATTAAACAAAATTCTAATACTGTCGAAAACACAATGAGAAATGATGATGTAAATCATGAAAACAGCCTCAATATAGTCAAGATAACAAGTGACGAAATAAGAAATATTATAACCTCCTTAAACATAAATACCTCATCGGGAAATGAATTGATATCAAGCAAATCAATTAAATACCTACAAAATGAGTTAATTCGACCACTGATATACCTTGTAAATCTATCAATATCTAAAGGTGTTTTTCCCGCTTGTCTTAAAATTGCTACGATCATACCATTATATAAAAATGGTCCCAAAAATGATATTTCAAATTATCGACCAATTAGTATTTTAACTCCTCTATCGAAAATATTGGAAAAAGTAATAAAAAAACATTACATTTTTGGATACCAATAAAATATTATCACCTACGCAGTATGGTTTTAGGAAAAACCTGGGTACTGGTGATGCTATAGCTAATGTAACTAATACAATTATTAGAAAGCTGGATGAAGGCAAAAAATGCTTAGCAGTTTTCATTGATCTTCAAAAAGCTTTCGATACAATTGATCATAAAATACTGTACTTAAAACTAAAAAAAAATGGAATAACTGAAACAACTCTAAACCTACTTAGAAGTTATTTAACTGGAAGAGAACAAATTGTACAAATTGGTAAAAGAAAGAGCAAATCTCTTCCAATTAAATTCGGGGTCCCCCAGGGAAGCGTATTAGGACCTATACTATTTCTGATATATATAAATGACCTTATGAATCTTCCCATAAATGGAAACATAATGAGCTTTGCAGATGACACTGTTATTATATTCCACGAACAAGATTGGATAAGAACTTACAAGGAGGCGGAACATGGCCTGGCTGTACTTCAAAACTGGCTAAAAGTAAACTCCCTTACATTAAATGTAAATAAAACTAAATATCTCACTTTCTCCAAAAACAAAAGAAGACAACCAATGAATGTGCATACCCTCAAATTACATGAATGTCAAAATACTTTTCCACAATGTTCCTGCCCGTCTATATCCCAAACAAAAAGTATTAAATATCTTGGGATTGAAATTGATGAAAAACTACAGTGGAATTCACACATTGATCTTACCTCAAAAAAAAGCTAACAAAACTCATCTACTTCTTCAAAAAATTAAGAAACATCTTGTCAATGAGGGATCTAAAGAGAGTATATTATGCTTTATGCCACTCTCGATTGGAATATGGAGTAATAGGATGGGGCTCAGCAGCATCTAATCACTTAAAACAACTTAAGATAACTCAGAATTGCATCATAAAGACCATTCTAAAGGTCCCCATAAGGACGTCAACAACAGAAATTTTTAAACAGTTTGATGTTCCAAGCATACAGAAAATCTATGCCAAAAACATTCTAGTACATCACCACAAAAACGACCTAGAGAAAGAAACATCACATGCTCATAAAACCAGAGCGAAACAAACAGACACACTTAATATACCAAAGTGTAACTCTTCATTTGGTCAAAGAAGTTCTGAATTTTTAGCAGTAAAGTTATATAACAAACTCCCACTTAGTATCAAACAAATTAAAACAAAAAACAGCTACATTAAGGACATTAAATGTTGGCTGAAGGAACTACCGGAAAATGACCTTACTAGTATACTTAAAACATCATAGAAGTTTCTGGAAAACCTTATCCAAAGCATAGTCCCCCTCAGCACAGGATCTCCTAGTGAGGAGGACTTCGAATATATTTTCTATTTTATACATATATACATCTAACTAACATGTTTCATATAAAAATGTAAAAAATATTATATAGTTACTAAATAAAAAAAAAAATTTAAAAAAATTTGAGACATAATAAGTGAATATTGGCGATTTTCGGAGGGGTTAAACCTTATTTCTAGTTGTACTACGGACTATAAAAACATTTTTAAAAATATGCAGCAATATGTACAATTTTAAACGATTTCTGTTAACAAACGTACAAATTTCATGTGTTTATGGATTTAGTGATTTAGGTAGATTCATTGGATGTAAACGACAGTATGCAGCTTATCTGTTTCCACGTCAATATTCGAAAGTATGATTTTTTTTTATCAGTGCAAGCGAATCGAAAACTAAATGTACGGAAATCTCCACTGCTCAAGGCATTTTTTTTGTAAATGTCTTGATGCTCCAGTGGATAACCTCTCATCTGTGGCTCGCCTGCCGGCGGGCACAAAACAATCTTTGTTTTATTTTATATGCAATTTTAACCATTATATATAAAGAAACTGTATGAAGGACAAGGTCAGAATTGCTTGCGCCAATACCAATCTGGAACCAAAGTTCAATTTGATAATTGTAGCTAGTCTGAATGATTTTATTAAAAGAATTTTCTATGAAATTTGCAGGTGGCTTTTGGCAGCTGTAAATGGTGAAAAAATCGATATTTTGTGTTTTCAAATTAGTAAAAAGATCATTATTTCTTTGAAAACTCCTTTGAATTGTGTTTTTTCATGTTGAGTACGTATTCAGGATTGGGTAGATATAATAAAATCTATATAAATAAAAATGAATCGCCGAAATGTATGTACGCACATAACTTCCGAACGACTGCACCAAATTGGAATTCTTTTTTGCTTGTGTTCGTTATTGTCAGGACAAGGTTTGTATAAAACTATTGGTGAACCAGGGTAGGGGAACCTGATTGGAGGAGGGGAACTCAGAAGGGGGTTCGCGGGACGGGGGAAGGGGGGAGTGGAGTGGGGAGAGGAAAGGTGGAGGAAGCGGAGTGGGAATGCGAGAGGGGAAGGGGACGCGGGAGAGGAAGGGGAGGCGGAAGGGGAACGTGATGAATGGGAAAGGACACGCAGGGAGAGACAATTTCCTTATTAAATGACATAGCAACGCATGCCGGGTACCAGCTAGTCAGTTTATATTTGTAGGTATTGAATATATTTTTCCAAAATGAGAGATTTTTTAATATTTTTTTAGTTAGTTAGCTATTCTGGGAAAACCTCTTATGATATTATCATGTACCTAATATATATGAATAATAAGATATATTTTCTGGTACACAGAAAACATCGCTTTGCTTTTATATCGATATTTGACCAAAGCTAATACAATACATCACATGTTCAACAGGTTAAAGGATAAAATAAGAATGAATTTTTATGCACAGGTCACTTACGTACTATTGAAGCATTTGCAAGACCCGAAGGATACGCCTAGCTTCTGAAAGGAACCGGAGAACAGATAGAATTAGTGGTACTCACTGGCGGGCTTCATGGGGGTGATGGGGGGATGGTCTCCAGCATCATGCCCCTTCTTAGGCTTGTTGATGCCCTCGGCCAGCAGCTGGCGCACCTCTGAACCCCAGCGGGAGGAGCTCTGCTGCTGCTTCAGGGTGCCACTGAAATTTACAATTTCTTAAGATAGGAGAATCTATCAAACAGACTGCCAATTTCGGCGCAGATTCAAGAGTTGTTTTAAAGATGCATTGTATATCCAAATTTCAAAGAATTTTATTTTTAATGTTAGTGTCCAGACATAGACATATGAATATATATAGACCTGCCCTAAGTGATAAAAGCGTATTATTTCCCCCTCCCCATTCCAGTTCCATGGAACCGGCTGGGCTTACGATTGCCTCGCTTGAATCTAAAAAATGTGACATCATCATTCTTGTCCGGACCAGCGTCGAGCTATGATCGTACATTTTACGAAATAACACGGCAAAAATGTTTGCTATACATTATACCCTAAAATATGTCGATCATAAGGAATGTGGGCAGTTCTCCAGTGTGCTCATCGCTGGTTACAGGGGTAAGTAAATTATGAAACATTTGTAAAAGTGTCTTAATTAAATACGGCAACTAAATATACGTCTGTGAAAAGTGGCGAACTTTACTTTGCCGTATTTGGACTTCGCAAATATGTCAATAACATGGCGAGCAATTCGCGCTCCCATGTAAAAAGGTCTATTCATTCAAAAGCAGATTTTGCTTTTAAGAACTAAATGGTTATATTATAATGCGAGATGCCTATATACTGTCAGATTAATAGAGTGAATAATAGAGAAAACCATTCATTTTTTTTATGTTATCTCCACTCAGGAAGCCTTTGGGGATGTTGTGTGGAGGGTGTTTTTTAGAGGAAGTTCTGGGAAAGAAAAAGGTATGAGGGGTGGGTAGGAATCTGGGGGTCAATGTGTTCAGGAGTGAGGAAGCCATTCCTCCCACTGTGGTGCAAGGCCTCCATAGTCTAGAGATAAGGCTCTTCCGAAATCCGAAGATCGCAGGAACGAACAATAAATTTTATTTGATTAATTTGTGTTATTTCACAATTAATTTATTTAAAATAATATTAGGTCCTTACATACGAAATTGGCGTTTTGCCGTACTGGCAACTTTGATGTCAAATATCTTCTATTTGGTTAGGAATTCCAAATTCAAATTTATACAGCTATTTACTCATGTATTTGTGTTTCGAAAATTATAATTAATTTTTTTCCTTAACCACTCATTTGCCGCTCGTGCGCCGGCGTGTCCTGATTTTGACACGAGATTTTGACCCTTATGTATAAAGAAAGTGTATGAAGAACACGGTCAGAATCGCTTGCTCTATTATCGCTCTTTACCATAGAGAAAACCGCAATTAGCTTGGTGACTCCATATAATTTATATTAATGATTTACCGGAGCGCGGGAACGTGCGCAGTTCTTGCGCATGAGCGGGAAAAATTCTTTGGTCTTCAACTTTGACCTTTCTATGTACGAAATTTCTCAAGGACGCTGTCAGAATCGCCGGACATTGGGTGTCATGGCTGCCGCTTTTTGCGAACGCTAATTGGTTACAACCAACCCCATTTACTCGCGGCATTCAACGAGTTAATTGTTTTTTTTCTTTGCGTCACTTAGTTAACAAAATGGAAAACTTGAAATATCGCATACCCTCCGGACCTTGCCCCAACAGATTACCATTTTTTCGAAATTTGGATAACTTCTTGCAAGGGAAAAAATTCAACTCCGATGGGGCAGTCCAAACCGCCTTCAAAGATTTTATTGATTCCCGTCCGAATGATTTTTTAGTAAAGGGATCGATGAACTACCTATGAGATGGCAAAAGTGCATAGATAGCAATTGTACATACTTTGATTAAATAAATATATTATATTTAAAAAAATCGACTTTATGTTCCTCCCATACAAAATGCCAATTTCATATGTAAGGACCTAATATATAGTATATTTGTGGCATGATCGAGAGTGGAAGATACTCTCGGTATCGCCCTGGTGTCAGACCACCATTCAGAATTGAAACATTGCTTGAAATGACTTTATCCGTGTTTGGTGACCAGATCTGAATAGCCAGGTACTTCCTCACCTTCCTCTTCCCATCTCCTTCCCCTTCCCACTACCTTCAGCCTCACAACATATCCCAATTGGGGATGCCATAGTCGCACTGGCTCCATACGGGAGCAGCTGGGACTCTTGTGAGGTATTAACATAAAAAAATATTTTAAAAAGGCAATGGATCAAGAGAGTCCAGCTGGAGAGATCACAAGGTCTCCCTCAACCAGTCTCTCCTGATCCGGCCCGCCACGCAGTAGTTGGGAAAAAGCATCTGCCTCCAAAATCTAGATAAACCTCACTCCAAGAATCTGGATTAGATTTTTTTATTTTATTATTTGATACATTAAATTTGTACATTTATGACATTATTTGATAATGTGGTCCTCACTGGTTGCTTTACCCATGCTGAGGCCTCCATTCAAAATTAAGATAAAATTAATTAAAAATAACTCACACCAGATCAAAGTTCTCCGGATAGCTGGTGGTCTCCGTGCGGGGGTATGATATATACCCCTGCGTGTATAACCTCTCGGCCACCTGCATGGCGTGATGGGGACCCATGCCTAGGCCAGAGGACCCCACTCTCATGAGTTCCACGGTGTTCAGGGCTGCGGGGCGCGGCTTCACTTTCTCTTTCGAGGTTATGTCGGTGATTCTGTAAAGGAATTATATATTGAGAGGTGGGTCAAATCCCAGCACTGGAAGGAATGGGAGAAGGCACCCGGATGAGGCAATCTAAAGTACTCATAAAAGGAACACACCCCAGATGGACCAGGAAACTACTCGTTATGGACAGAAACTCGCTGAAGGAACTGGGGGCCAAGTCTCTATCTTTTATTAATGTTTATTAACGTCTGTTAGCGCATTAATTACGTCACAAACACGTATTTTGACCTTAACGCTATTTTTTGTAGTCTCTATTAATTCGTAATGCGGAATTTATGGTTACTTAACAGTTTAAAAAAAAAATGGTTAGCTAACGGGCGACGCCTGTTAACGCCCCTGTATTTTGACAGTTCTCCTTAAGTTTGGTAGTCTATACCACGGAATGTCATAAATTTTGCTATTTACTAACGTTGAATTTCACGTCAAGCTAAATGGGCCGATCGACCTCCCGTTTGGTAACAGGGGAACATTTAGAAGTGTCGCATTGCCGAAAGGCATACTTTTCAAAGTTGATTAATTCGAATTTAGTTCTTTAAAAGGTAAGTAATATAATTTACTGTGAATTAAACGATACCTCAACTGAAATATTTACCTAACCTCCAAACTTTTAGGCACATAAACGAAGTGTATTAATCATTTATGAAAAATATACTTCGTTTCAACAATTACTACAAGAAATCACTATTTATATCCAAAAATAGGTTTTAGGTTCTTAGTTTGAGTTATTTGTGCGTATTTAGATTAAAGTGAAACTTTCGAAAACGTCAAATGCAGTGAAGAGATCGTTTTTTTGAGGAAACTCTAATAAAAATAGATTTTTGATGCAAATTTCACTTTTTCCGACGTAAATAGTTGCTTCTTGTAGGTAGTGAGGTAAATATTTACAATAATAATATGTACCATATACTGTGTCTGTTGCAATCTTATTGATAATTTGTGTATGTTTATGTATGTTAACACAGCCAAAATGTATCTCCGCCGGGGTTACATCAACAGAGCCTTGCGCAGGGAAGAACTGAGGGAAGAGAGTGTCCGAAGACGGGAATTGAGGGATCTCTCAAATCCTCTAAACATACCGGCAACATTGTTTATAGCCAATTACCGTCTGTCGCAAGATGTATTTATGCTATTGTGCGATAAAATAAGGCCACTAATACCCGCCCGTAGGAGAATAACCGGAGTGCGCTTGGAACTCAAAGTGAATACAACATTATTTCATCCCCTTTTTTCACAATATTTGCAAATCCCCTTTCTAACAGCACATGAATTATGTGGAAATTACAATTCCACATTATTCCTTGATTATCAGATTCTTTTTTCCATTACATAGGCATTGTTTAATTTGTATCATTTCTTTCTGTCACACATACATACTTATAATATATTATTTACTTTTAAGGTTTTAACGACACTCTCGTTTCTCGCTACGGGATCCTACCAAAAAGTGGTGGGAAATGATTTCCACGCATCTCTATCACAAAAATCGGTCAGCCGACACATGACAGAGATTGTGTCAGCATTAAATGTAATCATGCATACGCATATAAAATTCCCAAGTACTCGGGAAGAGAGGAGTGCTGTTAAACAAGGGTTTGTCTTGATTTTTTATATTTTATTTTTACTCATCTTGTTTACCCGAGGATTAAGGCATATTCAGACGACAGGATATCTTAAATTATAATGCATACTTACCACTGACTCATACCTTTTTGTTCTAACTCATTTAGCCATACACTTTATCTTTCTAACACTGTTACGTAATTACGGTATCGAACCGCCTGATTACTGATTTATAGGCAAATTAATAATGAATACTCACAAACCAACTTTATACTCACAAGCCTCCCCAGCTAGCTCGATCGGCAGGGTCTCGTGTTCACAGTTCGTTCACAGACTCGATTCAAGACAACTATTGTTGTTATTGATAGTATAAATGTAGGCAAGGTTATAATAAATTAAAAGATCTCTTGTCGTTTTTAAATAACTTGCAAATTTATTTATGACTCGACGCTACCAGGAAAAGCCTTTAATCCCAATGTGAACTTTGTAATTTACTGAATCTAAAATAAAATAAAATGGATGATTGGATAATGTATAGAACCAGAAGAAACGCGTAGGGATCTCCCAGCCTCCGGCTGCCTACCCTTCCCCTCCCACCGAAATCTGGGTCAATGAAGGCACGTCGGTGTTGCTAAAATTCAAGAAAGTATTTCATGACACATCCCCAAAAACACCAGGAAAAAACCCTTTAAAGAATTCCCTCCATAAATGTTACAAAAAAAAACATTGTTCACATAGAGATTCGGCATTAAAAACCTAGGCAAAAAGTTTACATACATACAATAAGTTATAAAGTTTATATAAAATAACAAAAAAACAGCAAAATCAACACGTCGAAGCGGCCTGTCATGAACATCTTTAAATGCAGCGCACGTCAGAGAGTAGTGTCCATCGCGTCTAGAGTAACAGTCACGATCCTCACGAATCAGCAGCAGAGAAGTCGACATGAAAGCAAAATAACAAAATTTTTAGAACAGAATTTTTGGTACAAGTAGAAAAGGTTAATTGTAACGATAATGAAAAGTACTATTTATTTGAACTTAATAAATAATAATAACTCAGGTACGCTTCATACGTCATTATATATGTCTGGCTGTGATGTAGGTAGCTTGTTATCAAGCTAATGCTCAGCACCTTCCTGCTCAGCAAACGCCGCTCTCAGCTTCTTGTTGTCCTAAAACCAAAAGAAAACTGAATTCTAAAAACTATATTGATAGTTCAATACCTATGTCTATTTTAATGATTAAAATTGTATATATTTCAGATTTTATGAGAAATATCAGTTTCCCGGTATAATTGGGTGTATAGACGGAACACACATAGCTATAGTAAAGCCGAAAGTCAGCGAAGATGATTATTTCAACCGAAAAGGGTTCCATTCGATGAATGCTCTCATGGTAAATAAATATTTTATTTATTGAAATATTTACAAATAAGTTGATCATATTATATAGCTATAATGTAATATATCGTACGTATACATTTTCCTCACGCAGATCTGTGACTCCAATTTAAAAATAATAGCTATATGTGCGAGGTACGGAGGTGCATCCCACGATGCCCATATATGGCAGATGATGGCGATAAAACCACCCTTAGAAGAAGCGAATCATCAAGAGACTTTCTGGCTATTAGGTAAACTTCTTTTGTTTTTAGTGATTTGTTGCAATGTTTTATTGTAATCTGAATGACGCCACTGGGATTGTTCTTTTGTCACTGGTGCAGCACCTTGGAGACCTTATTTTATAGACAGCCCTCGTAGTTACAATACAGAAAGTTAAACTAAAATTTTAATGTGTGTATTATGTACATATAATATTGTATTTCAGGGGATTCAGCGTTTCCGTTAAGACCATATATGATGACGCCTATTCTAAATGCGGTACCGGGATCACCGGAGGAAAATTACACAAAAATGCAATGCAGGGTTCGAAACTGCATAGAACGCTGTTTTGGAATTTTAAAAGGAAGATGGCGCTGTCTTTTAAAACATCGTGTTTTACACTATACGCCAGAAATGGCAGTGAAGATATCCAATGCATGCGCTGTCCTACACAATATCGCCATTGACACTCACATGCCAGAACCAGAGGATTTGATTATTGAAGATGATATTAGAGAGGTGGTTAATATTGACGATCAACCCAACGATCTCCAGCAAGGTCGGATAACTCAACGTCAGCTTGTCGAGACTCTCAATCGCCAAATATAATTATTTCTAACCATCTCCCTAAAATCATCTTCAATCATCACATCCTCTGCTTTGGTTCTGGCATTTGAACTTCAATCATCTGTTTTTGCTACTATGTTTACTTACCACAATAAATTATAATCTTTTGAGGCTTCTGACTGAAAATGTTGTAATTTTTGTAATATATATGTCGCCATTATAATATCTAATAGTTAGGAAAATTTTTTCTTTTTGTTTTTATGCTTGTATAGTTTAGCAAACAAATGTACCAATAATACTGTCATTTTTAATGTAACAAATTAGATGTTTAAACATACTAAAAACAATATTTTTATGTCAAGATATCAATCACTCTAATGCATAATTTCAGTGTATTGTTATTTTAATTTTATCCCAACGTAAACTACTGAAATATAAGAAATTTTTTGCAATCCAATGTAAAAGCCCCATTGGCGCATAAAAATAAAAAAATACTTACATTTCCGTTTCAACAGCTCTACAATTCTCTCCAGCACAGACAAAACCTGAATTTGTAAAAGTTTGTCCTCCTCCCTTTTCTCCACTTTGAGCTGAAGCTTCTTTTCTTTAAGCAGAAGCTCCTTTTCCCGGAGAACAAGGTTCTCTTGAACCTCCTTCTCTTTGAGAAGAAACTCTTTCTGTTGATGAAGGAGCTTCTCTCGCTCGATAATGAGGAGCTTATCATCGAAAGAGCTGCTGGCTTTATCCTTAGCTGAAAGTGAAATATTTTTATGTGATTTTTTTTAATAAATATATTTGTCACATGCGATTCTTACTCTTTTCATGGCATCATTCCCCCTTTTGATTGAAAATATTATTTCTGAGTGGAAAATACTCTCAGCATCACCGTAAGACCATCATTCAGAATTGAAAGTAGATCTGAATATCCTGATACATTTTCTACATTTCCTTCCCCTCAAGCTCACAACATACCAAAATTGGGGATGCCATAGTCTCACTGGCTCCATATGGTTTGGAGCAGTTGGGTCTCTTATTCGGATAAAAAGAGTTATATTATATTGCCTAATATACAATAAAATTATCTATATTATATTATACTTCACCACATGCTGACACGTCTCGCAGAAACGGCGTCCCGGCCGCAACTCGACGCAGAGCCGAGCTCACATATGTCTTCACACAACTGCGTCTCAGTGTATATTGCTCCGTACACTTCCATTCATCATTCATCTTCCATGGCATCATTCCCCCATACACACCAAGATATTTCAGTGTAAGTACTTACACAGTCTTCTCTTGCAGGTGGGTGTGGCCATTCTCTTAATGCCAGATGGCCCAGGAGTTACCGGGGGAATCTCAACTGGCCATACAATCATATCAGGTTCAGGTGTGGCACAGCGAACCTCGGCATATTCCACGGTTTCTATCTGCAAACAAGTAACAAACTGCCCATTAGTTTTTCACCATCCATATTAAAATATACTTGTGCATGAATATGATCTGAAACATACAACCTCAACGTCAAAATGAGTCTCCTCTCCAGAAACTCCGTCAATCCGCAAACTGCCTGTTATGGCCATCACTTTCACCTCTATTGGGGTCAGAGGTGAAACTAAGCACGGTCCACCTCCAGTTTGCGCCATCTCCAATCGAAGTTTGGATGCGTTCCTCCTTGTATTTGTTCTGAGGTCCCTCCATGTCTGAAATAATTGATAAATGGTCATTCAGACACAGGTGAAATAAAGTATTTAGAGTAACGTATCTGTTTGTTTCATTATTATAATATGTACTCACATGCTGCCACTTGTCCCAAGACTTTTGGCATCCAAACCCGAGGGAGTTAAGCCTCTCGGCCAAATGGCTCCACTCTCTTTGATTCTGGAGGCGTCCATCAATTCCCTCAAACCTCCCTAGAGCCATTGCCGGCCTGTCAGTGAGCCAATCCACCAAGAACTCTAACTGCTGGCTTGACGCCCTTCTTTTTAAGGTCTGTAAAATAATAATTACTATGCATTAAATAACTACGAATGTAATCAATTATCAACATGCAAATGAGGTTTGTGATAAGCATACATTAGTTTGTGAAAACGCCCTTGCACAGATTTTATGGAAATCACACTTCATTTCAACAATTACTACAATAAAACAACTATTTACGTACACAAAATAGGTTATTAGGTTCCTAGTTTAGGTAAATTAAGTAATTAATGCCTGTATGTAAACGAAACAAAACTTCGCATGTGTCAAATGAAAATCGTATTTTTAAATGCAAATTTTTCCCTTTTATCACGACTTAAACCGATGGTTCTTGTGATAATTAAGTTTTAAAGTAAATTACTTTACAAAATGTATGCCATTTTAAAGTGTGGCGGTGTTTTTACAGTTAACCCATTCGAGTTCGTTGCGTAAAGTGAATTTGAGGTTATAATGTCCTTTTATATTGATTACTTTTTGGAAAGCTCACGATATCTTACAAAATATATGTATTAATGTAAACATAATTAAATAACTTACGGTCATCGTTGTTACTTTTGGCTCTTGAAAGAGGTAAACTTAAAACTGCTTAAACTTCAAAATCCGTAATGCGTGTCGTAGAATTTGAAGCAAGATGCGACATGCAATGTGTCAGAAATTCATAGACAATTTACATTTTTGCATAGAGTTTCATGTTTCGTAACTGCCGGACGCCGAAAATAAACAGATCGTTATCAGAATAGTTCCTGACTACCACTGTTAGCTTTTTGCGACAACTTTGCTCAAATCACCAAGTTAAGTAACAGGCTGTTAGTAAACAATAAAAGATAGAGACTTGGCCCCCTGGTAGGACTACTAACGGGACACTGTCATCTCAGGAGACACATGCAGCTATTGGGAGTGGAAAGCACCAATAGATGTAGAAAATGTGAAGAGGATGAAGAGACTCCAATTCACTTATGGTGCCAATGTCCTGCCCTGGTGGGAACTAGGCTCAGATACCTAGGTAAACACATTATAGAACCAGAAGATATAGCTTCATTTCCAATAACAACTTGGGTGAACTTTATTAAAGGGACTGGGTTATTGTTAACCCTAGAAAGATAATCTACGTCTGAGAGACGTAAGCGATACACAAGAAATGCTGTTTTTTTTTTTAATCCGCAACGTAGCGGGCTGTCTATCTCAGTTAGCTCTGTTTCCGAGCAGAGCTTGCGCAGGGCGGCTCTGTCACCACGGTAAGTACAATAATTACGGAGAAACAAATACCCATTACGTCCGAGAGACGTATGATTACCTTTTGAGTAACTTTCAGACTTGTTTGTATAAAAGTGATTTAGCGAAATAAAAAAATACATTATATATTATTTTTATGTATAATGAATGACTGATTAGCATTTTGACTTTCCTAACGTATGAAAAATTACGATTTAGACATAAAATTGAACATTATTTTTCATTTAAAACAATACCTAATATTTTTTAGCTGATTTGTAAGAGTTTTACAGAATTTTATTATATTTTTTAATTACAAAATATTTTTTTTTTTATTGGTTTAAAAGTTATATTTAATAAATAATTTTTACAGAATTAAAATGTAACATGTATATTATTTACATGATTTTTCGTCTCACCCGACATAAATACTCACTTTCGTGATAATAAAGCTAAATTTAACTGTATGAAGTATAAGAAATATTCTGTATTAACCAATAAGCCGAGTAAGACATAAATAATGGAAAAATATTGCCAGTCCAACGCAAGCTGAAAGCACCGTCTGGATCTCCGTAGTTGAATATGTACAATACTCACATGGCCTCCGTGTGATCTTTCAACCCGTTAAGAAACATGGTGGTGACGTCCTTCTCGAAGCAGCGCACCCTCTGCCAATCCAGCGGCAGCTCCCGGCCCTCCTGCGTCCTCACCGTCACCCCCACCACCCAGTACATCTCCGGCTTGAATGTCTGGATCTCGTCGTGGCGCTGCACGCAGAAGCCCAGGGTCGGAGTCTGACAGGGGCCGTAAGATATCAGGGAAACATCAAGGTCTCCGTAGCGACCTGGAAAATAATGATTCAGATAAAAGGTATCAAAATAAAAATCTAGTTTCCTTCAACGGAAGCAATCTTCCGAACAGGCCCTCCATTGGTTTGCTTGGTATAACTCTAAGTGACCAGCTCAATCTCAAAAACTGGCCGTACCGTATCGGGCTCGCAGATATTTTAATAGTACATAACTGCTAACCTTGTACAAATCACAAGTGTACCCCACGGTAGAATTTGACAGCCACTCTGGAAAGGAGCTCCAAAATACCTGAAAAAAACTCTCGACTCTGTGCAGAAACGGGCGGTCCGTTTGATATATTCTCCTAACTTAACAAATGGATTGCCATGACAGGCGTCGGGTGGGTATGTTATCCTTGTTCTACCATGTTACTGTTATTTTAATGGAATATGCTCTGAGGAACCAACGTCATTGATCCCTTCGGCACCGGTGCATAGTAGGGAAACACGCTAAACACGTGCCCAAATTATGTACACAGTTGACATTTGTCACATGAAAACGGGTCGCCTTTATGACTCGTTCTTGAGTTCAACAGCTCAGCTGTGGAACCATTTGCTGGCCTCTGTGTTTCCTCCCTCCTACAGCATAGGTATTCGTATAAGTGTTATCGTAATTTGTTGTGTGGCGTAATTGTTTCACTAAAAGTGAAATTTTTATAAATTATTTTATTTTCATAAATTGTTACTTTAATTGGGTATGCCGCACAATGCATTGTCCTTTGGGCAAAAATTTAAAAATCAACAATTCATGAATTTGTGCTATTGTAAAGATGATTGTGTCCGACCGAAACAGGACTTTCCACCGAAACCGAAACCGAATCTTCGGTGTCTGTATCAGTTTTGGCCGAAACCGAAACTTTTTTAGACATGTTAAAAATCGATTGTTTACTGTTGTTTGGCTTATTTTTTACACTTATTCAGACAGTTAACACACTGCGGCAGATATTTGTGCGGTCGCTTTCTTTTTTTTTAAATACATATATGTATATATGAACGAGGAAAGGAGTGTAAGGAGAATATATGACGTGAATGGTAGAAGTCGAGGACGCCCGAAGAAGACATGGCACGACCAAGTGAATCAGATACTTATACAGAGTCGGGCCATGTCAAGAGTCGGAATAATAGAAGAGCATGTATGAGACGATGTATGAATGTGAACGAGGCAAGGAGTGTATGCCAAGACCGAGTTGTTTGGCGGTCCGTCCTCTCTGCTTTTCCTCCTGCGGGAAACGGCGTGATGGTTAGTTATTTAGTTAGTTATATTTTTTTCATGTGCAATTATATTAACCTGCTTTTTATTTTTTTTAAATATTTTGTGTACGTATGCCTTTATGATTTTAAAATGTTGATTTTAATTGATTGACATTTGATTTAAAAACGCCCAGCTGGTTTTTGAACACATCCCGAGTCGATTTTGAACGCGCGTGTACGTCATAGGTTCTCAACGTAGGCGATAACGCCCCCTAGTAGGCGTTTGAGACTTTGGGGGGGGGGGCAGTAAAAGAACCAGAGAAAATTAGGGGGCGTTGAGATGTTTCAGTGAGGAAGTGGATAGGTAAAAAAATATGGAAAAATGAAACAATTCAACTTTGTATAAACCACTTATATAATGCGCAAATCCGACCGGTTTCGGAACAAACGTTCCTTCGTCAGGGAAAGCTTATACTAATTTGACAGTTTCGAACAATATTTTATTATGGTAGGGGTGGAGCCGTTGCTAGTTAATAATGTAGATTGGGTGGGTAGGTATTAGTGCAGAGTGGGTGGGTAGGGGAACAAATCCATGATTGGGCTATACGACAATATTTTTTGTTTGTTGATAATAGATTCATTATTTTTAAGGGACTTTTTAATTTCCAAGGCTTCTAAGTTATCTAAACGTTTTTCTTTATGATTAATATGAAGAATATTTATCCCTGTATTTTTTTAAAAATTATGGTTGTTTTCAATGATATGGTTAGCGAACTCAGAAAAATTATTATTATTAATTTTTCTGAGTTCGCTAAAAAAGACAAAAAAACACGCTAATCACGTACTAATAAAGCAAAGTAAACTTTAATATTGGTTAATTTTTTGTTTTTGTATGTATTGTAATCATTTTTATCACATGTGCGAAAATTCACATCTTCGGTAGTTCGGGAAGTGAATGAAAATGAACTGAAAAATTCCATTACATTTAGAACTATGTACATTAAATTGGATGATATGAAAATTTTAATTTTATTATACATATTTTTTATTATAGTGTGACGACCGCTGGTATACCTGAACATTATGTGAACCTCATAGAAGACATGTATAACAATACCCGCACAAGGGTCAGAAGCCCGGTCGGTCTGAGCCAAGAATTCGAGGTTGAGGTGGGAGTTCACCAAGGTTCGGCGCTGAGCCCATTACTGTTCAACTTAGTAATGGATTACATCACCAAAAATATTCAAAAGAAACTACCCTGGAACCTTCTGTATGCAGACGATATCGTACTGATTGCCAAAACTGCGGAAGATCTGCAAAATACCTTGACAGAATGGATAACAGCACTTGAAACATCAGGACTTCGTGTCAGCAGGACAAAAACGGAGCACTTGGAATGTAATTTCAGCAGTACAGCGAGCAACACCACCGTTTACTATCCAGACAGAATGCCGGTGCCAAAAGTAGAATCCTTCAAATACCTTGGCTCAGTAATAACAAAAGATGCAAATGTAGAGGCCGATGTATCTCACAGAGTAAATGTTGCGTGGCAGAAGTGGCGATCACTCACTGGAGTACTGTGCGATTCAAGCATGCCCATTCGCACAAAAGGCAAAATATACAAAACTGCAGTGAGACCAGCAATGCTGTATGGGGCTGAGTGTTGGACAGTGAAGGAAAATCACCTCCAAAAACTGCACTTAGATGGTCAGGTGGGGTTACGAAACTGGACAAAATACGAAACGAACATATAAGAGGTAGTTTCAAGGTAGCCCCCCTTCCTGAAAAACTAACAGAAAGTCGCTTACGGTGGTATGGTCATGTAATGAGAAGAGACAAAGAACACGTGTGCCATAAAGCGCTAGCTATACCTGAAATAAAAAGAGGAAGAGGACGCCCCCCTCTGACATGGTGGACCAGCATGGCAAAAATAGCTCAAAATTTCCCCAATCCAACAACCCAAGACCGGTCGTCTTGGCGCAGATTGATTAGGAGAGCCGACCCCACTTAAAGTGGGAAGTGGCAAAGAAAAAGAAGACCGCTGGTATACCTATATGATGTCCTCAAAGTTGTCACCTAAACTTCACACAGGATTAATGCATTACTCAACATTTAGAGCGTTTTAAAAAATATCTCCAAATATTTTTTAACTGAACTCTTTCTGTGACTCAAAGACAATAATAATAGTGTTACCTTGGAAGAATTTGGTCTGAAATCTGGTGAAAGCGCAGCCAATCCTCAGGTCCAGCTCCTGCCTGGCGTCCACACTCTTGGCCTCGTTCTCGTTGGGCCGGCCCAGCGTGGCCATGGCAGCCTTGATGTCCTTCTCCGTGATGGCCGAAAACTTGGCGCGGTAAGTCACGGCCGGCGAGTAGACGTCACCGTTTATGGAGCCCAGCACGGCCGTCATTACCTGCAATTTTTCAAAGAAGGTTATTAGATTGGCTAAATGAAAACAGAAGCACTGAACGAAGAAAAGAATTGATAAACATTGAAATTAAGTAGGTTTTTTTACATTAGCTCCATACAGGAGGCCCTGAGGAAAATAATTCCGCTCAGGGCCTATGTCATCTTTGGGAAAGTTGCGTGGAGGGTCTTTTTAAGGAAAGGAAGAAGAGGAAGTCATGGGAAGGAAAAAGGTATGAGGGGTGGGTAGGAATCTGGGGGTCAGTGTGTCCAGAAGTGACGGAAGTATGAATCAATCCCCCCAATGCGGGTACCAGTCTCTCCCGATCCGGCCTGCCCCGCAGTTGGTGGGCAGAGGCATCTGCCACTAAGATCCGGACAAACCTCGCCCCATGAACCCAGGCACCCCTGCTAAGTCACCAAACATAGCAAACCAAAAGTTTGTGACGTAATGGAACTTCTCATCACCTGTACTTCATTAAAACATTTATTTCATATTAAATAGTGGACTGTTCTTATTTATATTCACTATTTTTACCAAGTTACATATATTATAAACTCAATAAAAAAATCGTTACTTACTAAAAAAAAATTTTTTTTTGGTTGAATTCCATTACGTAATGGACAATTTTTTTTAATAAATGCCCTTACGCACAAAAAACTGAACATTTCAAGTCGAGCATTTTACCTGTTTTTATAAACTTATACACATTTTTACCAATGTATATCTCGATATTTATTAGAGATAGAAGAAAATTTCTTAAAATAAAAATTGTAGGTAATTTTATGTTCTACTAAACTTGTAAAGCTACTTTAGCCGAAAATTTTATTAAAAACCAGATATTTGAGAAAAACTAGATTTTGACTCGATTTCGGTTGTTTTTTTTTTTCAAAATGGCGGCGTAAGCTCAAGTTACCCAAGGTCGAAAACTCGAATTTTACATCATAAGATGAGTGTATAAAACATATAAAAAAATTGGGACCACCGGAATAATTCCCTTCGCGGATCGCTAATTGCACTTGCACTTGCAATTGCCGACTCCGAATGTGATGTAGATTTACCAGTTTCCCGCTTGTACTACGAGTTTCCGGACACCGTGTATAAGAAGTAAATTATCAAAAAAAGCAAAACGTACCGCCACGCTAGTGGTTGATATCTATATTATGTAAAAAAAATATTTGCTCTAGGGTCAAAATCCAAAGAGATAAACGGGGAATACGTTTGTATGGAAAAAAACGCCGCCCGCTTTCCTCTTAATTGAGTATTTCAATTTAAATTACGTTTACAATCACAACATTCGACTATATTTACCATTTATTGAGATCTTTTGCAGAGTTTCGGTGCGGCCGAAGGTTCAGCAGAAAATCTGCCGAAACCGAAACTGATGCCGAAACTAGATTTTTTTGCCGAAACTTGACGAAATCGAACCTTCGGTCGGTCACTAACGTTAATATATTACTCAAAATAATTATTTTTCACGCTTTCACGTAGAAAACAAATAAAATAGGACAGATTAAAATAGACAGACAAATAAAATAGACAGACAGAACCAAAGGTTTCTATAAATGGAGAAATCATAAAAAAGTGGAAGAAATTAAACATCTTGGTGTCATCATAGACTCAAAAATGAACTTCTCAAAAAATGCAGATTACACAAAGGAAATTATTATTATTAGAAAAATTGCAAAAAAAAATATCATTTCTTGGTAGAATCAGAAACAAAGTAAATAAAGAAACATGCCCGATAATATATAATACAATTATATCACCACACTTTAATTACTGTTCAAGTATTCTTTTTCTCTGCAATGAAGAGAAAATGAAAAAAATGCAAATACTGCAAAATAAAGCAATGCGAATAATACTTAAGCGCAACATATACACACGGAGACGAGACTTGCTAAAAGAGCTAAATATGTTGACGGTGAAGCAAACTGTGTATTTGAATGTACTTATTTTTTTACATAAAATTAACATGGGGATGATGTCTAAGGAACTAAAAAGAAAAATACATTATAATAACGAAACACACGGACACGGGACAAGAAATTCAAAGCAAATTAGACTGCCGACAAGAAAAAAATCAAGCACCCAGAAATCTCTGATGTACCAGGCCGTCCAACTGTATAACAACATCCCGAATGAAATCACTGAGATAGAAAATATAAATAAGTTTAAAAAAGATTTACGAAAGTATGTCTACCTCAATTATTAATGTATTTATTTATGTGTAATATTTAAAGAATGATTATGTTTGCCAATGATTATGTTTGTAAATGTTTATATCTTTATAAAATATTAGCACACACAAAGATGTGAGCTAACTTAAGATTAATAAATAAAAAATAAAATAAGATTAATGCGATTAAGCGAGTGAGACTGAGTAAGACTGCAAACAAACGTTAGTTTGCTGTAGGGAATTCGGGAATTCCCCGACGCACTGTTCGTTGTAGGAATTTCTCTATCACGGTTCGTTTTTAATACTGCGAAATTTGCATTTCTAATCTTGCTTTTGGGGTACTGGAAAACAGCGTGAAATTCGCGAAATTGCGGTAACGATATAACGGTATTGCATGCTCTAGTCTTAACAATAGGTTGTTCAGCACACAACCAATAAACCTACCTCAAAACAAATATTCTCTCCTTCCTTATCACAATCAAGCCACAAGATCAGGTAGTCGCAATTCCTCGACTCCTGTGCGAGGAACGATGGTATCCTCATCTTTGGGACAGCCTCCTTCTTCTCTGTGGGGCAACTGAACAGTTCCACAGGATCCACGCGGTCCCAGTTGTTGTACTTTCCAGGGAAGTCGAGACTCATGACGTGTCCGCAGACCGAAGTCATCTTGAAGCGTACGGCTTCATTCTTAAACGTTCCGGTCCATTCGTGAACAGCACACGCATTACTGAGTCCTAGAGAATTAAAAATAATGTCAAACTAAAGCAAAACATTTCAGCTTCTTGCTGGAATTGACAGCATTCCTCAGGACTAAATCTGTTAAGCAGTAATCAAAAAAATGATTCAGAAATTAATCCAGTTAACCTAACCTTTTGAACAGTGATATTAGTTCAGTAAGGAAAGAAATTATATTATTAAATTATTTTATTATTATTATTTTATTATATTATTAAATTATTTTATTCCATGTTTTGCAAATACAACTGCATAAATGCTGTGAAAACCAAAAACATTTAATCTCGATAACGAAAGAATGGGTAAAATTGTCAGATAATTTTCATTTTCTGCATTCAAATTAAATAAATAATGTGCATGGAAATCTCCTGAAAGAGTTATATAAAAAAATAGAACTTTTCACAACCATTCATATATTTTAATAATAATTAACTAATTACATAGTTCTAACCTTTTGTGGTCGTATTTCGGCCATTGCTCAAAATAGTTGCCAGGGACGCGGCTAATGACGGCTTCTCAGCCACCATCAGGGCCGTCTTCATTTTGCGGTATTTTTTTAACAAACTTCAGATCCACTGAATGTTTTATTACCGGCAATTTGCGCAAAACAAGCAAATTCGCTACGACCCCATCTCCATCTTTATTTTTGACAAATTAATGTTACCATGCTGAGATAAAGTTTTCCTTGCTTCGATTTCCTCAAAATATTTAAATTCCTGGGAAGGTGACCGAATTAGCAAGAAAAAATTTTCTCCGTTCGTAAATGTTTTCACGATATTTTACATTCGTTGTTCTTAAAAAAAAATATCGACTAAGCACTGTTGTTAAGTTACCTACTTAATGACGCAAATTTGATTAAGTAAATTGTATTTTACAAAGTGATTGGCTTTCATTTAATTTAACATAAATTTGAATTTAACAGTAGGTAGAAAGGAAGAATAATTAATGGTGAGTTTAGTTACACTCAAGGGCGGATCCAGGGGGGGGGGTCATGGGGGTCATGACCCCCCCCCCCTGGGCTGGGTCGAGGACCTAGGTGGACCTACTTTTTACTTGTATCTCTTATTATAAAAAATAAATTATAACCTCTAGTGACTTGACCACGACTATGTGACCCCCCCCCCCCTGGCGCTATGTGACCCCCCCCCTGGCGCCAAAGCTGGATCCGCCCTTGGTTACACTACCTTTAGATCTGAATGAGTTAAATATATTCAGATTTAAAATTAGAGACATGATCTAAAGCTTCGACAACGCTAGTAGGTACTTAAACTAATATATACAAATATAAATAAATGTGAGCAATTTCTACAGTGCGCTTTATATTTTATTACAATATCATTATTCTTCATTATGTTAACATAAAATTGTAAAAATATAATAATAATATACCTATATGCAATTCTAATTTGAGATCAGTGGAATGAAAAAAAAATTTTCACTTTCATGCCTTTTTAATTTTTAATTAAAATGAAGGTTACACAGCTTTAGATTAACACCATGATTATATTTTTATTGCCATTAGAACGACAGTGGCGCCCTCCTATGTTTTCTACTCTTATTTGTCAGACTGTACCTGTAAAGAAGTTCGCAGGCAATAAAGCAAGTGAATTTTATGCTACTTCCACTTAGAACTCCAAAATGGTGGACATCGAACAGCTGATTCGGCGTTGTATCTTATAAGTTGCCTGCAATAGGGTACATGCAGTTAATGCAGTATGTGTAATATAGTGCTTTCAATGCATTTAACATATCTAAAAAAAAAAATAAACTCGAATGTCTTACTTTAAACCCCCCAAAAAATTAATTAATTCACTTTTAAAGTTGTATGAAAATTCAAATAGCAAAATTCAAATAGAAATTGTGATGTCACAACCATAAATATACCAAACCACCCACTCACAACCCACCCACTGACTCCCACGTCAAGTTGTTTTTGTTCCGGCTGCTGGTTTGAATAAGTTTGAAAGTCATAATCGCAGTTACGCATCCTAAACCAATTCGTTTGTATAAACATATATTGTAATCACATACTATCATGACAGACAGTGGTTTTCTACAAGGGCATTCTGATAATTTGCCAAAAATCGACGCGATTTTGATGGCAGTCTTTTAATGCACCTTTTCATATTCGCATGACACCCTTTTTTACACATAATAACATCATTTGGAACGCTTATAAATAGTTGGTTTGGTGTTGAAGATGTTGTATTTATATACCTTTGTACAACACAGTATTTATAAACTTATTATTAGTATCATTATTATTACTTTTGTGCAGGCGATGCTTCGACTTCCATAATATTGATTTCAATTCGTAAATACGATACGATACGATATGATTGTACCACCCCAGTCAGGAGTACTCCTGTCCCGGTGAGACCGGTACACCAGAATTGGAACACATGCTCTGAGGATAGGTAGGAGGTTGGAGTTTAATCGACCGGTATACATGGCAACCTAATAAGCCAATATTGGAATTTAGGATGGGCAGGAATAAAGGAATGGATTGAGCGTTATATTTTTATTTTTATTATATCTTCCTTCTTCTTGCCTCTTCTCGGTTCTTCTTGGATCTTCTTGTCTATTTCTGACTGCTTTACCTCTTCCTGGATCTTATTCTCTTATCCCTTCTTGTTTCTTCTTGGATCTTCAAGTCTCTTCTTGTATCTTCTTGAGTCTTCTCGACTCTTCTTGGCTCTGCTTGGCTCTTCTTGTCTCTTCTTGGTTTTTCTTGTTTCTTCTTGTATTTTTTGGAATCTGATCGTCACTTCTCGGCTCTCCTTGTCTCTAATTGTCTGCTTCTTGTCTCTTCTTGGCTCTTCTTGTCTCTTCTTGTATCTTCTTGGGTCTTCTTGATTCTTCTTGGCTACTCTGCTTGACTCTTCTTGTCTCTTCTTGCTTTTTCATGTTTCTTCTTGTCTTTTTTGGAATCTACTCGTCTCTTCTCGGCTCTCCTTATCTCTTATTGTCTTATTCTTGTCTCTTCTTGCCTCATCTTGTCTCTTCTCGTCTCTTCTTGTCTCTTCTGGCCTCTGCTTGTTTTATCTTGAATTTTCTCGTCTTTTCTTGCTCTTCCTTGGATGTTATTGTCTCTTCTTGGCTCTATTTGCCCCTTTCTGGATCTTCTTGCTTCTTCTTGGATCTTCTCGTCTCTTGGATATTCTCAGCACTGCTTGCTATTTCTTGTCTCTTTTCGTCTAATATTTGCTTCTTCTTAGGTTTTCTAGATTCACCTAATGTTGGCTCGTCTCGGTTCTTCTTGTTTCTTCTACTCTGTTATAGCCTTTTCTTGCTTGTTTTAGCCTCTTCCTGATTTTTCTTGGTTTATCTTACTTTTATGTCTATTTTGCTGCGTCTTGACCTTTCTTGGGTCTTCTCATTTCTTCTTGCATCTTCTGTCATTTTCTTGAATATTCAAAGGAGACCCTCCCCCGAAGTTGAAAAAGAAGAAAAAAATTGGTTTTCGTGTGCACATCCCAGCATCGGGATGTGCACACGAAAACCAATCGGGAGAGCAGTTGGGTCTCCCGTGTGGCATACCCACAAAAAAATAATAAAAAAAAATAAAAAACATAAAAAACATAAATAAAGGCGAGTCACAGAGGTGCCAATATCCTTTTCTGACTTTCCGTTTCCAGGCCCTCGGTTGAGCCTCGCTAATACTGTCCTCATATAATTAAAAAAATAAAGGAAGTTGTGAGCCAAAATCAATAACCGCTTCAAGTGCATTCTTTACGCATTTAACTGCGATGTAGGTACATTTACGAAATAATATTGAAAGAATTCAAAAGAAATGAACTTGTAACTGTCTACTTTGTGAATAAGCAACATCCAATAAATCTGAAAGCAATAAATTTGTTTGACAAAAAATGGGGTTATAGAAAAATAAATATATCTTATCTTGTGAGCTTTAAGTGGCGTCCCGGTTTACTTTGCTCCAATTTTGAATAGTCTGTCACAAATCACTTAACACTATAATTTTCGTTGTCCCTCGGTTAATTTTCTAAATACACTAACGCTTTAGGCACAGACCATTTTTGAATAATTCATTCAAAGGAATCGGATAGTTTTTTAAAACACAAACTTTCAATCGAACGTAACTTCTTTTATAATATAGATAATTTATATCGCGAAATGTGACGAATTAAGGTAAGGCCACACTGAGCCCACGCAACGCCACGCCACGTGGGTAGACGTCACCATTTCCATATCTGGACTGCTTACCATCCACACATTTTCTATGGAAACGGGTGCTTTAGAAACATACTAGCCCCACGCAATGCAAACCGACGCCCCCTACGCTACGCGGACCTGCCGCAGCCAGATCGGCGTGGGCCATGTGGAAGGTGGAGGGGGTATGGTCACGCCTACTACGAGATGATTTTACATCTTTTTGGTGTTATCTGAGCATCTAACGTTGTTTCGCTATATCTATGGTTGTTTTTTTGACAGATATTATTAAAAAATGGATGACGAACAGTTTATTGAAGCTTTTAGACGGCACGAAGTTATTTATAAAATCAAATTACAGGATTATAGAGATTCTGCATACGCAGTGCAACTTGGGAAGAAATTTCAGCCATTTATGGCATGATTTTCAATATTATACCCCTATAATGAATGTCAATCAAACTTTAGATCTTTCTCTGGTCCCAATTGACTTTCGAAGATGTGTGTTTTCTTTTTTTATGTCATATTCAATAATTCAATTATGCTGTGAAGCTCTTCAAATACCACTTTACTCATACGGAAGTACATGAAGAATCGTCCGTCATCAGATTCTAGTTCCTTTACGAAAGTATGGAACTCTCCAAACATTTGTCTTTGTTTGTTAATGTTGTGGACCCAAATACTTCTCACTTTTTTTCTTTTTACGAGAATATTGATTTAACAATAATAATCGTAGCAAATCATCTTCAAATTCACTTTCAAGATATGGCAAAGCTGTCATCTGCTAAGAGAATCACATAAACATAACCTAAAAAATAAATGTCAAATGTGTCAAATCAAACGCGCCTGCGCACAACCACAGACCCCTTGTCACGTGGTCACAGCGACGCGTACGTACGTCTGGCCAGTGTGAACGGTACAGGAACGTTGCGTGGCGTTGCGTCTGCTCAGTATGATCCTTGCTTTAAGTAGATTGTTATGCGTATGTATGACAAAACTCAGATTTGTAACTTGACCAGAACAGAAGTTATTTGAAAAAGGAGTCAGGAGCAAACCAGACGCGTCCTCTTCCAACCACGCACCACTTGATCTCCAATATTGATTTCAATTCGTAAAGCTAAAAAAAGCTAAAAAAAATTATAATTTAATTTTTTTTATCCATTTACAATAATATTTAAATTATAAGATATTTTTTTATCCATTTACAATAATATTTTTACAGTCTCCTGTAATAATATTGCGCAGACCATAGACATCCAAATTCAATAGACCAGAAATAACAGGTGAGGGGAAAAATCAACTATGGCGGTACGAAGAGGGGAAGATGACTGTGATTGGTTGAAAAATTAATCTGACAGTATATAGGCATCTCGCATTATAATATCGCCATTTAGTTCTTAAAAATAACATCTGCTTTTTAATGAATAGACCTTTTTATGTGGGAGCGCGAATTGCTCGCTACGTTATTAACATATTTGCGAAGTCTGAATAAGCAAAGTAAAGTTCGCATCTTTTCACAGACAACTATTTGGTTGCCGTATTTAGTTAAGACACTTTTACAAATGTTCCATAATTTACTTACCCCTGTAACCAGCGAGGAGCACATTCGAGAACCGCCCACATTCGTGATGGTCGACAGATTTTAGGGTTATCACAACCGCTCTGTTGCTATATAATTACATAGTATAAAATGAAGTCACTCAAAATGTATGTGCGCATTGATCTTTTAAAATACGCAACGGATTTTCATGCGGTTTTCACCAATAGATAGAGTGATTCAAGAGAAAGGTTTATGTGTATATTACATGCTTATTATAGTAGAGAAAAGCCGAGAAATTCAAATATTCAATTCAGGCAGCGGGCAGCAGGCAAGCGGGTGGTGAGGATTTTATAAAGGTTGGGTAATGGCGTTGTGTTTCGTTAGCCACAGCAACGTGTGGCCGGGTCTGCTAGTTAATAAAAATAATGTAATTATCTCTTTTAATTAAAATTATTTTACCTAAATTATTTCACACGTTATTTAATTACAATAATACGTAGCACGTAGCAGTTACATTATTATTTGCTCCTTTTTGTAGATACTCTTAGTATCGCCCCAACTGCTTGAAATGGCTTTAGGCGTGTTTAGTGACCAGATTTACATAGATAGGTACTTCTCACCACCACATCGACGCATTGTGTATAGGCAACAACTTCCCCCCTCCCCCCTAAACCTCCCGACTTATCTGGGTTCTACAAATCGGATCGTGCGTAGCCAGGAGTGGGGTATTAATTGGAATATTTTGACGACGAAGGTGCTTTTTATTTATTTTTTGGGTATAATATTTTTTGTTTAGCTACATTTAAGCATATATCAGCAGAAACTTAGTAAAACTGTATTATATACCTACACCGACACAGTAACAGTATTCTCAGACTATGCATAATATTGTTTAAAGAAATAATATTTATATAATATAATATATAACTTCCATTAAATTATTTCTTACATTGTCTATGGACAATGGAAGAAGTGAAAAGAAAAAGACAAAAAGGGTTAAGGATAACATTATATTTGTGAGAACAGCATTCAATAAACAACTTACAGAGGTTTAAATAACGTACAAAAATAACAGCACAGCTTAAGAGAAAACAACATAACATGTATCTTTTGTAGAAGTTACTGAGACAAAATTACTTAAAAATCCTAAAAAATTCTGGCAATTTGTTGCGCAAAAGCGTACAGATAATGATCTCCCTTCAAGTATGTTTTATCATGAAACTCACGCTACAAATGGTCACGACATCGCCAACCTTTTTGCTAAACACTTTTCCTCTGTATATTCTGATGCTTCATGCACCATCCCTCCACTTAACTATGAGTATAATATTGACTTGAATGATTGCCAAATTTCACTTGCAGAGGTTTACCAATCCTTAAATAATCTTTCTAACAAAAAAAGTACTGGACCTGATGGCATTCCAGAAATCTTGCTAAAAGAATGTAAATGTTCATTATCTAACCCAATTTATATGTTGTACAATTTATCACTCTCAACCGGAACATTTGCTGACTCATGGAAAATTTCATTTATTCGACCCATTTTTAAGTCTGGAAACAAGTCAAATATTGGAAATTACAGACCAATATCAATTATATCTAATATTCCAAAAATATTTGAGTCGATAATTACAAAGAAAATCACTCCTATTTTCAAAAATGTTCTGATCGAGGAACAGCATGGATTTAGATCGGCGAAATCTACAACAACTAATTTACTGTCCTTTATAAATACCATTCTTAAAGCCTTAGAAGACAACACTCAGGTTGATGTCCTCTACACTGACTTCTCCAAAGCCTTCGACAAAGTTAATCACCGTATTCTCATGGCCAAACTTTATGCTATAGGCATTAGAGACCCATTGTTATCATTCTTTCACTCTTACTTGAGTAATAGAAAACAAAGGGTTAAAATAAATAACTTTGAATCCTTTAACATTGATGTAACTTCCGGCGTTCCGCAAGGAGCCCATTTGGCCCCGCTTCTTTTTAACCTTTTTATTAACGATATCATTAAAGTTTTTTCTCACACACGTTTTTGGCTTTTTGCCGATGACAATAAGATTCTTAAGATAATTAAATCCCATCTTGATTGTTTACTTTTTCAACTTGATATTGACTCATTTAATGATTGGTGCAAAATTAACTGCATGGAACTTAATGTTGATAAATGCAAAATTTTGTCCTTTTATAGAACTAAAAAACCTATTCAGTTTGATTATAAACTAAATAATGTTTGTCTCTCCACTGTCACATCTATCAAGGACCTTGGGGTCACTCTGGATTGTAAACTTTCTTTCCGGGATCACATTAATAACATCGTAAACAAATCACTTAAACTACTCGGCTTCATTCATAGAATTACCTCTGACTTTAAACATATAAATACACTTAAATCTCTTTACTGTTCGCTGGTCCGCCCTCACCTTGAATATGCTAGTGTCATTTGGTCTCCTTTTTATGCTGTCCACATTTGTTACATCGAATCTGTACAACATCGCTTCCTACGAGGAATTGCTTGGAGGTTAGGACTTGAAAGAGGAGAATACTCGTATGATGAAATTGAACAAACTTTAAACATTTCCTCTTTAGAAAAACGTAGAAAGGACTCTGATCTAATATGCATTTTCAAAATTATCAACAGTATTACTGACACACCTGCTTTGTTACAACTCATCCAGTTCAACATTCCTTCCCGTAGACTCCGAAATAATGAATTGCTGTTCCTCAATCAACATTCTACTAATTATGGATATCATTCTCCTTTATCCAGAATGTCGAGACTAGTCAACACAAATCAAAGCATTGAATTTTTTGGTGTAAGCCTAAATGACTTTCGGCAGTCGTTACGCAATGTGGTTTTTTAAAGTCTTTTTAAATCCATCTTCAAGCTACTTGTAGTTATCTTCTCTATGTACTTTTATATTATATGTATTTTGTCAATGCTCTTCATCTATATGTAATCTCCTTTCATTGTGATTTCTCTTTTTTTTCTATTCGTGTTATTGATGTATTGTTAATTGGACTAATTGTCCGTAAATAAATAAATAAATAAATAAATAAATAAATAAATAAATAAATAAATAAATGTACAGGAGTTATATTATCGATGCTAAAAACAGTACAATAATAACAGCTGAATATATTAAAAAGATGAGCCAACATAGTAAGAAGGTATTAATCTGTTGACTGTGATGATGGCCGTGAGCACTCATTCTCGTTCCAGCACTCAGCAATACCGTAAATACGAAACAACGCGCTTACCTAACACGTGGTCCGCTGAGACGTGACAGTGTGATCCAAAGATAATATAATCGGTGGCGACGTGCGTTAGAAAAATATTTTATTTTAAATTTTGATTGATAAAAAATATCATCGGACAGCAAAATGTCACATACATTTTTCATTCCAAACATGCTCACTGTATCTACATTTTACTTCTAAACATACCACGATGGAGTACATAATTAAGAAAGCAAAATATACAATAACGCCTAATAAAAAAAAACCATTCTTTATTCCACGTTTATGAGTTGCGTAAAATTCAAAACTCGTTTAGTAATAAGGCCCTTAAAGTGTGATAAATTTAAAAATTATTGGTTTATTATCCTTTATTAATACCACGGATTTCCAGCAAGAAATAACACATGAAAAGATAGACGTTCCAAATGATACGATTAGATATTTTAGCAGAGCGCAAAAGGCGAAGGCACACCCCTGATTCTTTTGCAAATGGCTGTGTGTTTTACGTCGCAGCTGTGTGTGAACACGCCCTCTGAGCGTTAACACGTGTTCACACACACAACTGTAATATGCGTGGGATGGCGTATTTCGGCATATCGCTCGCCGTACATTCCCAATCGGAATATATGGCGAGCGATATGCTGAAATACGCCATCCCACGCATATTACGGCTGTGTGTAAACACGTTCATGATAGTATATGTTACAAAACTGATAATATAATAATATAATTCGAATAAGCTTAAAATAAAGTAAAATAATGCTTCCCTATGGAATGTAATACGACAATTTGGTTTATTCTCCTTTTCACTTCTATTTTTACACGTTTTCATAGCACAAGCTACCATTTTTGCCTTGTTATTTCGTAAAATGTACTATGTGACTTCGGCGCTGGTCAGAACAAGAATGATGACGTCACGTTTTTAGATTCAAGGGAGGCGGCTCTCGTAAGCCCAGGTGGTTCCATGGAACCGTTATGGGGAGGGGGAAATAATACGCTTTTATTACTTAGGGCAGGTCCATATATTCCTACGTCCGTGGCGCAGACTGATTTGTTGGGCCAAATCATCCAAACGCTTGCTTGAAATCAAAGTGCTGCAATATATTTTTAAAAAATCAGTATGGAACATAGACATCAGAATGAATAGACCAGAAGATACAGGTGAGGGGTAAAACCAAAGTATGGGGGGCGAAGAGAGGAAAGATACTGTGATTCGTTGAAAAATCAATCTGACAGTATATAGGCATCTCGCATTATAATATCACCATTTAGTTTTTAAAAGCAAAATCTGCTTTGAATGAATAGACCTTTTTACATGGGAATGCGAATTGCTTGTCACGTTAATAACATATTTGCTAAGGCCAAATGCTTGCCCCAAAAACATTCACCCCAATTCACATAGCAATATTTTGTTGCCTTGTTTAGTTAAGACACTTTTACAAATGTTTCATAATTTACTTATCCCTGTAACCAGCGACGAGGACACTGGAGAACCGCCCACATTCGCTATGTCTGTATAATATGTACCTATAATGTATAGCGCAAGCTAGTTTCGCGCTGGTCACTACAAGAATGGTGACGTCACATATTCTGGATCTCTCCCCTCCCCATGGAGCGAGCTGGCGCCAAGGCGGAGCTATGGCCGGTTCCATGGGATGGGGGAAATATTACGTTTTTATCACTTAGGGCAGGTCCAGATATATTCATATGTCCGTGGTGTGCTATTTTATAAAATTAATCAAATATTATCGGAGACGGAAAATTTTCAGGTAGTGACGTCACGAGCCCAAAAAAGGATTTATTTAGTTAAAAAAAAACTGTAAGTTTCTAAAAAAAAATTGTAACCTTTTCGTAATCTTAGTAGAAAAATCTATACACACGATTTTTCCAAGTCATTATGAAATCCATGCAAGTGGCCTATTGCAACTGAAATTTTGGGTCTAGGTTGGCAAATACTTGTTTTATAGTGGCAATATTAACTGATAGAAATTTGCGGGGGGAACGGATATGGCCTTGAGGAAATAATCGATTACCATTTGTGAAAGTAACGGATACCGACGGGTAGTAAAAGTACCGATATTGAACACTGCCCCTTGAGGAAATAAAAAATCATTATAATTACTTTCACAAAAAGTAATCGGTACTAGGTGTCCGTTACTTTGATTACTTTCGAGTAGTATCTACTAAGTATCAAATCGTTACTAAATGCTTTGATTACTTTCGGGTAGTACTGACTACTAGTATCAATTCGTTACCGAATGCTTTGATTACTTTCTGGTAGTACCGACTACTAGTATCAATTCGTTACTAAATGCTTGGAAACTTTGATTACATTTGATTACTTTCGATTCCGGGTACCGGCTAACGACAGATACTTGACGATAATGGATACAAATCGTTACTGGTTACATTTTGACGTTTACGTAGTTCGTTAACGTGTACTTTGGTTATGAATTATTAGGGCTCTACGCAAGGGCGGATTTAGGGGGGATGCACGGGGGCACGTATTTTTTGTATCTGGCAGTACCGTTTCTGGAACAGCTGTGATTGGTTTATTTATGATAGGTTTACAGCGAAGTTCACTGTGAGACTTTTCTCCGCGGCGGCCAGAAGTGGCGAGGGAAAAATAAATATAAAAAACAAAAATTTTAACAAAACAAAAAAACGACTTCAAAAAATGCACAAAAAGTAAAAAAATAATTTCGTATTCTTCTACAACTTCATAATCAACTTACTTTTTCTAATCGTCAATATGTAAGTACGATTGTTACTTTTGGAGCGGTGTCAGTCAAGGTAGATTTGTAACTACATACATAGTTATAGGTGAGATGTGCTTGTGTCGCACAAACGACTTGCTGACACCGACTCCAAAAATAACAATCGTACCTACTTATTGATGATTAGAAAAAGTAAGTTGATTATGAAGTTGTAGAAGAATACGAAATTATTTTTTTACTTTTTAATGCATTTTTTTAAGTCGTTTTTTTGTTTTGTTAAAATTTTTGTTTATTTTTTATTTTTAGTGAATCTGAAGTACACTAACTAATTTGGTCTGAATATGGGTAAATCTACTAAACGTGCTGCTCATATGAGAGAGACATAATTTGATCATAACGACGTTAGGGTCAAATTAAGAGATTCGGCCGAGTTTCGTTAATTTGTCATGGATTCGATAATCAGAACCTAACCAAACTCTCATCTAATTACCCTTGAAGTACATCCTTTCCAATAAAAAAAGAATCATCGAAATCGGTTGGCGTGATATTGAGTTATTCGTCCATTTGTCGCGCACATACTTAATGCAAATTTAAAACTTATATGGTTTTCTCATGGATGCCATTGTCAGAACTAGACCAAATTAAAATGGGACCACACGGAAAGCACCAGCTTTCAAATAAAAACAGAATAATCAATATCGGTTCACCCAGTCAGAAGTTCTGAGGTAACAAACATAAAAATAAAAAAATACAGTCGAATTGAGAACCTCCTCCTTTTTGAAGTCGTTTAAAAAAGTAAACCTCACAGTGAACTGCGTTGTAAGCCGTTACCATAAGATTGGTCTTTACTTTTTTGTGCGGCGGCAAGTGGCGCGGGACTCGGTCGCTCCGAAGTGTGCGTGTGGGAGGCGCTAAATATGATTGGCCAGGCGGATTGGTTTATGTAGTAGTGTTCAATATCGGTACTTTTACTACCCGTCGGTATCCGTTACTTTCACAAAAAGTAGTCGTTACTGTGTAATCGTTACTTTGATTACTTTCGGGTAGTAACTACTACAAGTATCAAATCGTTACTGAATGCTTTGATTACTTTCGGGTAGTAACGACTACTAGTATTAACTATTAGTATCAACTCGTTACTGAATGCTTTGATTTCATTTGACTACTTTCGGTTCCGGATACCGACGGACAATAGATACATCACATCGTTACTGGTTACATTTTGTCGTTTGTGTATTTCGTTAGCGTGAATAGCGCTACTTGGGGTGGTTTGTATATTTATGGCTACTTGGGTTATGAATTATTAGGATTCTACGTTAGGTATTTATAGGTACTTATAATGTTTTGAAGAGTTTTGTGTGTTTAGATTTTTTTACATTATCTTTGATTTTATACAAACAAATAGAATACCGGAGAAAATATTTTATATGGAATACAGTTACATAATATATTATGTTTATGTGTAGGTACATACCAAAATATTGCAGCATCTCTCATCAGTCGTGGTTGGATAATATTAAACTTATTTACACAGTCGCAGTCATCGGGTATATATGTATATTGTTATTTTCATCGAAAACAAATAACACCAAATAATTTCGATCACATAATCACACACTTTAAATCATAAAATAAACAAATAAATAAATAAAATACTATACGTTGCTATCGTACTTAAATAGGTAGGTATATGTTTTTAAACAGTTAAATGACAATTGTTCAAATTTAATATTTACAATGAAATCTTTTTACTTATATATTTGCATTAACAAATAATATCATTTCCACATTCTTTGGTTTAAGCCGATTTCTTCTCTCCGATATTAATTGTCCCGCCTTTGAAAATACCCGCTCACTGGGAACAGAGGTAGCCACCACACTTAAATGTTTCTTCGCCAGCTTGGAGAGACATGCATAGGTATTCTCCCTTACTTTCCACCAGTCTAGAGGATTATCTAGTCTTGGAGCATTATCCTCTTCGGTGTATCTTCTTAACTCTACTATTGCTGTTGAAGTTGATGATGTTTTTACAGTTTTAAAGTCTAGATAATTCCATATACCGTCATCATCAGCGACTTCTTCATCGACTAAATTTGATGACAGGGGTTCGGATGGAATTTCTTCACTGATTTGGTCAATCATTTTTTCATTTCGGTTGTTAGGAGATCTTTGATTCTGGTTATTGCTGCTGTATCATGGAAACCCTTTTGTTTAAAGCGTGGATGAAACATTTTTTTCCGCACTCGTTTCGACGGTAATTTGCTCAAATGGTTTTAAAATTTTGCAGAGCTCACGTACAGTTGCACATTCATCAGACGAAAGCGTCTCCACAGGATTGTGGAGCATTCCCAGGGCAGCTTCCACAGATTCCTGGATTTGGCAAATCCTTTGGAATATATAATAGGTCGAATTCCACCGAGTGACGACATCGTTCTTTGATTTTAAAGGTGGCTTTTCGTTGTTTATTTGTGCCTGAGTTATCTTCAGTTTATCAGCTGCAACCGTGCTCCAGTGGAAGTGCTCCACGATAGTCTTTATTTTGGTTTGGATGTCTTTGATAGTTTTCATGCCACTTTGTACCACCAAATTTAGGGAATGTGCAAAACAAGGTAAATTCGACCATTCTGTCATTCGAACTGCCGATGTTATATTGGCCGCATTGTCCGTCATGTTATACAGTTTGTATGTTATATTGTTAAAGGGAAATGTAATGATGTGCCTTTGTCAGGCTCGGGTGTAATCTGCAAGTCAACTTTGATTTCATCTCAGGAAATCTTGAACGCCAAACTCAGTCTCATGTCTGAGTATGTCAACAAGCAGAGAACACGATACTCATTTCTCAGAGTGTGGGCCATTTAATTTTATAGCATTCCTGAAAAGGCTGCACAGGGAATCTATATAATAAAACAAGTGGTAGGGTAGAAAATCGGTTCACTGTATTGTGTTGATATGACATATTAAAATAAAATGTATGGACTCACCCCGGGACCAATAACGTATTTTATGCTATGCCTAGCTAAACTAAGTAAATTTACTGCCGCCGTTCCCCCGATATCGTGAGAAACCATCACCACCTCCTGGTGGCAAGGGAGGTCCCAACCTCTGCGGCACAGCATGGACCTGCGGTCCACAGCGGTCGCATGGAAGGGATGATAGTCCTGGACCCTCAGAAAAAGGAAGGAGTCCCCTAACTCTCCTCCAAATTGGAAAGGATGGCTCATCAGCAATGGCGGCGGAGAATTGTTCGACTCTGCGGTTTTTTCGGGTTTATTCCATAAATAAACCCCGGTGGGAATTCGATAGATGCCCTGCATACAATCACGGGCGCGGCGAGTTATTATTTAAACCGATGTCTCGGATAAAGAGGTACAATAATCGTTACACTCGAACATCGCCATTAACTCGTGGGTCACTTTGGGACCCTCGCGAAAACTCGCATTTTACGCGAATAAATCTTTGGAATATATATTTAAAAATACACGGCGTGTTTCCTTCGCCCGAACGCAGACGCCCAAAACTTGGATTCCACTCACATGGTTTCAAAACTTAAAAATTAAGTGACTGTTATTTGCACAGCGATCCGCACATATCGCCGCGCAAACGAGAGTCCGGAAACGGAAAAAAAAACAAAACGCCGCCTACCGACGCGTTGAACAAAACTCTCCGCAGCCTTGCCAACCTACCCAATTAAAATGCATTAAAAAAATAGTACCTAACTAACGATAAATAAAATCGCTTCATAACAGTCGCTACAGCGTAAATTTTCTTGGATATGTTCCACTTCGCCGCTACCCTTATTAGCTCTGTTTTTAAATTTATGGCTGTATGTAATGTCCGTCTGAGCCAGTTGTGGCAGAGCTAATCCAGATGTGGACTTGCAGATGTGGAAGACGAAGGATATTGGTGGGTAGTACACTAAATGAAGAGTGTAACAGTATTCTGTACTATGTATTTATTAGGGAGCTGCCTTAAGCCAAAAGAGGACGAATCTCGCATGCATCGCCTTATATAGATTCACGCAAGCATGCTACCTCGCTTAAACTCATACAAATTCACACAGACATTACACCCCCACACTTAAACAATAATTACATGGAATATATATTTTTACCTACACTTATACAAATCAAATTACTACATATTTCATTTTATATACATTTCTTTCTTCATGTAATTATATAAACTTTTTTTCACTTTGGATAACGTGAATTAGTTATGGTCCTGTCCACATCTGAGAGTGGACCAAAGTCCAACAAATTATCAGAATAGTCATTCTCCCCCCACCTAACCTTTCTATCAGAAAGCTGATCGTGGTGTCTTTTCCAAACCTGGCCTGTTGAATGTATCTTAACCATATATGTTCTACTCCCTAATCTTTTGATAATTGTACCCAAAATCCAATTATTCTTTTTATTTCTAAAATCTTTGGTCAAAACTTTTGATCCCAAATCAAAGAATTTTTTAAAATTTCTTAAAATTTTTTAAAATATTTTTTTTTACTGTTTTGACTAGCTACCATTTTATTTTTTCTTTATCATCAATTTTTTTTAAATCACTACACTTGTCATTATTCATTTTTGGAACATAAAAATAACATTTTTGGTCATTTACGGTCAGACCATGATCATTTAATTTCTTAATTACCGCGTCACATACTGAATTTAATTCTTCTTTCGAATTACCAAATAACAATATATCGTCTAAAAATACACGCACATTTTTAAACCACCGACGATAGTTGCTATGACTTGCATAAAAATCGCCGGACTCGTCGTAAGCCCAAACGGCAAAACTTTATACGCAAATAGACCTATGTGAGTTGAAATAACACATAGTTTTTTTGAACTTTCATTCAAAGCAATCTGAGAAAAAGCATTTTTTTAATCAATTTTTGCGAAATGTTTCGCGCCATTTAACGAAGAAATTAAATCTTCTACTCTAGGCAACGGAAATTTTAAAGGTGCCAACATTGGATTCAAAGTGTTTTTGAAATCTGTACATATCCTAATCGTGCCATCTTTTTTTTTTAACAATGACAATTGGACTTGCCATTTCACTAATTTCAACTTTCTCAATAATGTCGTCGTTCACCATTTTTAGCAATTCATTTTCCACTTGCACCTGCAAACAATACGGAATGGGTCTTGGGTTAACGAACCTTGGTTTAAAATCCGACATAACCTCAAAATTAGCTTCGTAATTTTTCAACCTACCCGGTTTATCCGAAAACACGTTAGTTTTAATTTTAACATCTCGCGAATATTATTATCTGCAACACTCTTATTCACCAGATTAATTCCGTGTAATGTAATATCGAAACACTTGAAAAAATTCCTACCCACAATACATGAATTACCATTATTGATTATTATAAATTCGGTCGGCACGCATTTATTTTTAAATTCCACGTTACATATAATTTTACCCAAAACTTTTAATGATTTATTATCATACCCGAATAACTTAATATCGCACACCATTAATTTCTTTTCACTAAAATATCTATTAAACATTTCGTATGGAATCGCATTTATGCTGGCTCCCGTATCGACCATAACCTGCAAAATAATATTATCTACGCATAAATTTAAAAACATAGGATCATTATTATTACCTAGCGACACAGTATTTATCGTACTACCTTCGCGCTTCGTACTAGGCGAGCGTGAATATTTACCTCTTGATTTATTTTTACAAGTCGAGCTAGTGTGCCCTACCTTCTTACAAATATAACATTGCAACTTCGTGTGCCAACAATCTTTTTGCACATGATTATTCCTACCACAAATAAAACATGACATATTATTATTTATCTTGTGGGGTGATTTACTACGCACTTTGCAGCCTTATAACGGCTTACCTGCCTAGATTTATCGAAGTTATGAACTGCATTTAAATTCGACTTTGCATTCTCCATACTTAATACATGTTCCCACGTGGAAGCTATATTAACGCATTCTAGAAATGACTTGTTTAAACCTTCCATAAAAAGTTTGTGTTTCATTTTCTCATTGAACACACCAATAAAAAATATGTCTTTCAAACACGATTCTAATCTTGCTTCAAAGTTACAAGACAAACTAATATTTTTAAGCTTCGCGGCAAACTCTTTAATAGAATCATTAGCCGATTGTTTACATTTATAGAACATTTCCCGTGATTCAAAAATATTGTGAATAGGCTTACAATGGGAATCCAGAAATTTACACAAATCCTCAAATGAGGTTTCCAACACTTTCTTTGGAAAACACAAATCGCTTAACAATGAAAAGATATCTTCGGTGAGATTATTTAAGAGGAACGCTTTTTTACGTTCTGGCGACAAAATTTTCTCATCATATAATATGAGAGCTTGGTCCAGTCTCTCCTTGAACAGGGACCACACTCCTGTCTTGTGACAGAATGCCCCCAGACTTTTACAAATCGCATCCATCGGGAATAAGAGCTGAAACAAATTTTGATTAATAAACTTATCTCAGCTCTTCCGGGTGAATCCGCTCCAGAACCTCGCTCCAAAGCGTCTCCCCACACAGCTTCCGGATCTCCGTCACCAGCCGTCTCTTTCGACCGCTGATTGCCCGTGTCCGTCTCCCTGCAGCTACGGAATCCAGCCCTTTGTCCGGTCCCGCTTGTACAGCTGCAGCGACAGAATCTGAGCCCTTGCCCCAGATTCCGGCTTCTTCCGTAGATGGTCCTCTTGTCACCGTCTTCTTCTTACTGCATGCAATGCTAGCATACCACGCCAAATTTGCTCCCTCAATACTGCAATATGGATGCAGGCTCTAATGCACGTCTTCTTGACATACGTGATGGCGTCTTCTTGAGTGCGTCTTCATGCAAGAATTTTTTTTTTGTCGCAATCTCTGCTCTTCCGTACTTTCGTCTTCTAGTTCTTCAATTTCGTAGCTTGTAATGTCAGCTACTACCGACTGCACCAGTTGTAATGTCCGTCTGAGCCAGTTGTGGCAGAGCTAATCCAGATGCGGACTTACAGATGTGAAAGACGAAGGATATTAGTGGGTAGTACACTAAATGAAGAGTGTAACAGTATTCTGTACTATGTATTTATTAGGGAGCTGCCTTAAGCCAAAAGAGGACGAATCTCGCATGCATCGCCTTATATAGATTCACGCAAGCATGCTATCTCGCTTGCATTCATACAAATTCACACAGACATTACATGTCTTTCGTCATGTTTAAAGCACTCCAGAAGAAAAGAATTTATAACCCAATTGTCTGATACGAAATGAGCCGTGATGGCAATGTATCCCTCCGTTGTGATGGATGTCCATGCATCTGTCGTAAGCGTCACATATTCCGCTTTTGCCAAAATGGATGAAACCTCTTGCAAAGTACTTTCATATAATTGAGGCAAAAGTTGACGAGTACCTAAGGGTTGCTCTGCTAGGAATTTGATATGTTGGATCCAATGCTGTAACTAAATCCTTGATCATCGACTATAGAAAATGGTTGCAGATCTTTTACTATCATTCTGATGAGTAAATTATTTATTTTTTTCTGTCGAGCAAAGGAGGCTGGTTTAGTTATGAATGATGTTAAATTAGTTTGGATTCTAGTGGTGTTTTTTGGAACCAAGCTTTTACCAACGTTTCCGTCCTGGGCAATACTTGATGTAGTGGTTTGGTAGGTACCAGGGGCGGCCCTAGGGCGGTGCGAGAAAACACCCGACCACTGATCGACTATCTATCGATCGTGCGCTTAAATCGTGTGGTCGGTGCGGGGAGCAAGCAGTGTTGCCAACGTAGGCGATTTTTCGCCATTTTGACTTGGATAAGAACGATTGTCGATGTCAAGGGTACGATAATGGTGCCAACATGGTAGGAGTAAACAAAGGTGTCCAAACCAGAATTCTAAACCAATATCCTCGAGCACCCACATGGGTTACATGTGTCTGTCACAGCTTGAATTTGGTGATAGCAGATGCAGCTAAATCATCCGTTAAATCGGTTTCTTTATTTAGATTTCTCCAAAGACTATTTGTATTATTCTCTGGATCAACAAAAAGGTGGAAAGTCATATCCAAACACATAGAAGGACTATCTCTGAAAAAAGTTTGTGAAACTCGCAGAGAAAGGAGAGTTTCTAGCCTTGCTTCTGTTCGCTATATATAGCTATAACTACTCTTCAGTTCATGATGCCCTTTTGAATCTTCACCAAGAAATCAATGACTCAATTGCTGCCTCAGAGACTTTGTCACTGATTCATAACATGGAGCAATTTGAATTCATACTTACAATGGTAGCTTGGTACGATATACTTTTTCAAGTAAACATTGTAAGTAAAGCTATGTTGTCTGAAACTATGGACTTAGCAAACGCACCGCAATTGCTGAAAAACTTCTCTAAATTTGTGATGCAGTACCGGACTTATTCATCTGCTAGAGCCACTACAAGTTCTTCAACTTATAAAAAAAATGATTGGCAGGATATATTTCCGAATGTGTGGACAGCGCTTCGGATTTTGCTGAACGCCAAAGGAAACGAAGCTTTATTAGATTAAAACTAATTAAAACGTACTTACGTTCTGCTGTGTCAAGAAAGACTATCAGATCTTGCAATTTTATCAATTAAAAATGATATTGCCCAAGGGTTAAATTATTCTGATTTAATAAAAAAATACGCAAGCGCAAAAGCAAGAAAGGTTGTGTTCTAGTGTTTTTATTGATTTCGCATATTTAGTTAAATAAATGTAATCAAACATATATATTTTCATGTTATTATTTCTCATCCGTCCTACAAGGTACTTCAATTAAAGTTGCATAACTGCATAGAAAGAGCTATATTTTTTGATTGGGGGGGGGGGGGGGGCGCCGGCAAGAGATTTCGCACCACCTAATAATTTAGCTAGGGCCGCCCCTGGTAGGTACCATGAAAACAGACGAAGATGATGAAGTTGAAGGCAAAGGTGATGATGGAGCAACAATTTCTATTATATTTTCGGCTGTTTTGCGAATCTTACGAGATGGAGCAGATGCTTCTAATTCAACTGATGGGTGTTTTGTGGTTAAATGTTTTTTTAAGTTTGACGTGGAACCTCCTTTATAAGACAGCACACATTTGCAAATTTCACATTTGACTTTCGTATCACTTACTGCATTAAAATGCATCCAAACGATGCTGCGCCTTTCGCACCATTCCACTTTCCGCCATTTTGATGTTATTCTAAATTGTTTTTTTGGAAATTTTATGAAATAATACGAACTAAAATCACTCTCGTAACTTGAAAGATTGTTATTGATTTTACAGAAAAAACGCCAAGTGTTGTTAAAAGTTTCAACGATCACAAACGGCCCAAACACATCACTTTATAAACAATTTAAGTGAACACAAAAATTATTAAATATATTATTACGTAAAAATAAAGTCAAAGGTTATAATAAAAACTGATGCAAACTCGTAAACAACGAACTATTAAAGTTGAAATTAGCCGTCGGCAAAGCTGTATGAACGAAGAACTGATGAACTGCACTATTTTACCATTTAATCAACGAACAAAACAATTTTATTTTGTTATTAATTTGGGTCCCGTCACGAATACAAGTGTGAAAAACATTAGTATCGCACCACTGACAATGATTCCAGATACTAATATCTACAGCCTGTATGTCGGACGAATATCTACAGCTCATATGTTGAACTAATATCTACGAACTTCAGAGTGTTGACTAATATCTACAGAGCGTAGGTTGAACTAATATCTACAGAGCGTAGGTTGGATTAATCAGCTAAATGTGTCCAATAGTCCGATATTAGGGATTTTTACATACATATATACATAAATTAAGTTTTTAAAACTGCATACGCAATATTACGTTATTCCAATATGCAGGCCCGGACTGGGACCATTTGGGGCCCTCCGCTAAAACCTGTAAAGGGGCCCCCTAACGTGGGGTGGGGGGGGGGGGCTTCAAAAAACGGGGGTCCGGAGGCCTCCCCGGATAATTTTTTAAAATTAGGTGCTTGAAAACAATGAAAACGCGTTTCTAAAAGAAGAAGAAATTCAGATAGGTTTTTATACGAATATTATGATTGTCGACTTTTGTTGACTTTATTATTTATTGAAAAAAGAAATTCACAGTATTTTTAGGATACCACAATACTACTAAACACATGCTGTAGAACTGCCAATAATTATAACGGAGTTCAAAATAAAGGGCAGGATTTTATTCACATAACGACATAGCGGACGCATATTGCCAATTGGTCCATGACAGCTATATCTTGGGTGCTGTCCACCATTGCGCTGTAGATGATGCTATCCTGGAGGTCTTTCAAAATAATGTTTCGACCCATCAAGCTAATTATCTTGATTAACTTGTTAATGAACGTCTTTGATGGCAAAGTCAACATTGATCCTCGTCCAATGGGCTTTTTAGATTGCTTTCTTGTGGCTTCTCTTTTGTCCTTTATGTTTATTCTGTGCTTTTTGCTGTCTTTGATACATTTTTTTACTTGGCTTTGCAAAATTCCATCATAATTAGACACCAACATGACCAGTTCAAGGAAATTACCATGATTTTGTAAAGACTCAAGAGCGTAGGCTGCTTCTGCTTTGTCACCTCTGTAGGCAATGCCTTGCCTTCCTATAAACGAAACTATGTCTATCAAACGTTGGATGACCAATCTTCTAGTTTGAATTTCACTTTCTTGCTGTTTAGTTTGGTTGGTATTCAGGAGATTTGAAATATCGTAGTCCTTTTGACTTTGAAAAGCTGCTTTCGCAGCAAGTTCATGATGGGTAGAGTTTTCGTGTACTTCTACTGATTTATTCATATTTTTTTGAAGAAACATCATAACCAGTAATGTAAGTAGAGTCTCTGTGTCCTTTATCTCCAAAAGCCATACAGCACGAACAGTACACTTTATTCAGCAAAATTGAATATGATAACCATTTTCGGTGTATTTTTTCACCACTTGGCAAATGTCGGTAATAAAGTTTAGAAGGCTCAAATGGCAATTTTGCACCTTTTCCTTCTACAACTTGAATATGATGTTTTTCCATGAAAGCTTTTTTAATCGTGATTGGATCACTTTCGTATGGACAAATGAAACACCCAAGTTGTTGTTTAGCTGCATCACAGGTCTCCTGATTTTCTTCATCATCTTCTGAATCAGAATTGGAGCTTGATTCGCCGACAAGAGACGATGGATGATGGTCTATATGTGGCTGATTGCAAGCAAGCGCCTCACCCGTACAAGTAGTTAATACTGTTCACTAGGGAATCCTCTTTACTATACCATACTGTAACTAGAATTAATTATGATTTTCAAAATCATAACTAATTGTAGTTACAATAAAATTAATTTAAAACATTGCTCGTAATAATTATATTTTGACCATTGATGAATAAACCGACAAACTACTTTCCATATTTTGCATAAAGTACCTCCTAATGACGTAGGCCTTGACACATTTCTATTGTGAATTTATCCCCAATGTGAAAAAGTTTTATTATTTATGCATTAAACCGCTTACTCGTTAATACGGAATATTTTTTATTCAAACTGTTGTATTTAGCTTTATTATCACGAAAAATGAGTATTTAAATCGGGGAGACCAAAAAACATGCAAAAAATATGCATTTAAAACATTTTAATTTTGTTTAAATTAATTCACTTACGCGATTAACTTATATGTTCATAGACAATCAATCCTTCACATTTTCCAAGGTACCAATAGCTAGAATATTAAAAAAGATTGCCATTTCGGAAAAATTGATTCTCAAATATTTTAGGAAGGTACACCAACTAGTATTGTGGAGTTTTTATGCCTTGACGCGAGTAGGCGTTATAAAGGGGCACTTTCTTTTGTATCACAAACCATGTTACATAAACCTAGCGTAGCCGCTAAACTACTTGAAAACTGGGATGTTTTTCTTGCCTTGACGCGAGTAGGCGTTATAAAGGGGCACTTTCTTTTGTATCACAAACCATGTTACACAAACCTAGCGTAGCCGCTAAACTACTTGAAAACTGGGATGTTTTTCTTGCCTTGACGCGAGTAAGCGTTATAAAGGGGCACTTTCTTGTGTATCACAAACCATGTTACACAAACCTAGCGTTGCCGCTAAACTACTTGAAAACTGGGATGTTTTTTTTGCCTTGACGCGAGCAGGCGGCATAAAGGGGGCACTTTCTTTTGTATCATAAACCATATCACACAAACTTATACCAACATAACAAAATGACATTTGAAAATTATGTTTGAAAATGGACGGTCTCGTTTCACAGAATGAAAGCTAATTTTTACTTTACGTAATCGAAATTTAGAATGAAATATTTTCCACTTCCCCCAATGCAAATAGTTGTCTTTTAATGTAAGGTGAATCAAAAGATTTTTTCAAAAAAAAGTGCGTATTAACCATTGCCAGCGATCTCAAAAATTTACCGTATTTTAGCTCAATCAGTGAGTAGGTAGGTACTGTACGACATTAATTCCTGGCTAGGAAAATATAACTAGTTGAATCAAGAATATACAAGAATTTATTTTATGATGTTGGTACTTTCGGCAAATGTCACATTTGATTGTCTATTATCTATTTGTTAAAAAAGGAATATTCCGTATTATCTGTGCATCAAACTTCGACAACACGAACGTTCCGTATTATCCGTGAGGTGGACTAACTGCATATTTACCAAAGTTTTTTATACAGTTTATTTTGTTTAAATTATAACAATTAATTAGCCCTATTAGTAAAAACCTTTAAAGTAAAAAAAAGCAAAAACTAATATTGTTAAGTTCTTGTAAAAATGTAGAATAAATAGAACAAAATTTCAAAAAATTACAACCCATAATAAAAATAATAATCTAAAATTTCAATGACCTTACCTACAGTCGTGTCATCGTTTATCTCTGAGGTAGAGCTTGATGGTTTTAACCTCGTAAACATTGAACTGACACACTGGAAATCTTCTTGTTTCTTTTTCTTATTTCCCTCTCTTTTTTGAAAACCACTCTTCTAAGTTCTCTTCATTGTTTTTGTTTCGTTCGTAATATTAATTAATCAAATAATGTACCGCAACTCAACTCTAAACAAAAAATTTTATTTAACAATTTCGCTAAAAAAACTGCGCTGTAAATTTAGCAGACCGCATCGCATAAAATCGACTTGTAGTGGCTTGAAAAGAAGAGTATAGGGTCAGGGCCGTATTTACACTTTTCATTAGTATAGGCCACTTCATTTGCGCCGCCCCTTCCTCCTTCTTAGAAGTTTCCAACTATCATAATCATTCACTTGTAGGCTGCCTGCAGGTGACACAATTTTAAAAATAAATATTGAAATATAAGTGAAGTAGGTAAAAATAAACCAATGAATTATTCACAAAGTAAAAGAAACATGAAACAAGAATTACAATTTTTTACTGGATTTTTTATTTGACTAAATCATCTATAATAGCTTCATAGTTTATAGTATTCAGTCGGCTTCTATGCATAAAAGAGCCAAAGAGTAAAGTTTTTCTTGCGATAATGGAGACATTTGGTATTTCTAAACTCGCTAACTCCTTTCTCCAGAACATTTAGTGGCTGGAGTGCAAAGTGCGACGCGGAGAGCTATATCCAAATTTGGGTAAACGTTGGACAGAGATTGTTTCTCAAATACTTCCTTGAAAAGATTCAGTAATGATGTGGATTGAGGGTTCTCTGCCGTCTTATTAGAGGAGTGTGACCTTGAAAGTGTACACATTCCTGAACAAAATCTTCTTCTAAATCATTGTATGATATTGAACAAGAGGCTGAGCTTTTTCTGGGGCTCTTTTTGTTGAAAGTTTACCCATTTTTTTATGAATTTTTTTCTTTGAAGTTTCATTCTGTCTAATTCAGTTCTCAGTCAGGAGGTTGTTTCAATATCCTCATTTGATCTTTCGTCTATACATTTTTTTTCTCTTAGGGTCATCTTAATCTTAATGTCGCTCTGTTATTGCTAAAGTGCGCTCATTTCAATTGCACTTTCTTCGAAATAATCATAGTTTTCTTGCTCTGGTATAATAAACTCAAGAAAAGATCCATAAAAATCAGATACCGTCAGTACATCAACAGATGAGCTCTGAATCTGAGCACTCTCTTTATTTAGTCTTCCCAAAATAGCATTCCAAAATACGATTAGTAACCAAATAAATTCTCAAATCAGTAAATTTGGAATCCCGCAGGGAATTGGGAATTGGGACCAATTCTCTTTATCATTTATGTTAATGATATTTTTAAACTCACCATTAAATCCAAAATAATATCTTACGCTGATGACACAGCAACTTTAGCTGAGGGATCAACGTGGAATGAAACTCAGAGAACGGCGGAATCAGATATAAATTTTATTAAAAAATGGTTTGATCAAAATTTACTATCTCTGAATACAGATAAAACTTTTGTAATTCCTTTCACTCTGACTAAAAAGGCTACCCCTGAAAATCTAAATATATGTATACACTCATATAATTGTAATTCAAATTCATATATATGTAAACCTGATTGCTCTGTACTCACTATTAAAAGCAATGTTAAATACCTTGGGGTAACTATAGACAGTAACATAAAGTGGAAGATGCAAATCAGCACAACAGTTGAGAGACTAAGAAAATTAGTGTACATTTTCATTAGAATTCGAAACATTTTAAATATTAGTATGTTAAGAACTATTTACTTTTCCTTAATCCAATCAGTGCTACAGTATGGAATTGTTGGTTGGGGCGGTGCATTCAAAACTTCTCTTTTACCATTGGAAATCATTCAAAAATTAATTATAAAAATAATTTTAAAAAAGCCATATGATTACCCCACTATCAAATTATTTCAAGATTTTAAAGTACCTTCACTTCATGTTATTTATAAAAAAATTACAATTCTACAAATACACAAAGATTGCTTCAATAATGAGAGCTTCACTCCTTTTTCAAGCAGCATTAGAACAAATATCCTGGGCTCTATGACTGTCCCGCGTTGTAACACCACCACAGCTCAACAATACTATAAATATATTGGAGTTAAATGGTTTAACCAATTACCAGTTAATTTAAAATTGGAAACAAATTATAAAAAATTCAAAAAATCAATTAAAGCTCTTTATATATAACTTATCACAATCACTACATCTTATAATATTTTATTTATAAACACAATTGTAATATCTGATATTGAATGGTTATTTATGTGGTGAGAGTGGATTATGTGTTTTTTGTAAAATGACTGGCGAAGGACCTTGAATTTTGTGTTATCACTGCCTAAAAATGGTAAAAATACATGTTGCAAAGAAAAAGAGAGGACTCACCGGAAAAGGGTAAAGATCTTGTATTCTGGCAATGCTGCGTTCGTTCATCCATCCAATTGGCACAAACAGTGATAGTCGGGAGTTGGTTTAATTTATAGTACGTACACGGCGCAACTATTTTGATAGCGGATTTTTCGTGAGCAGAGCACAGTGATGGCTATATCCAGCGGGAGTTTATTGCAGACTGATTAAGATTGTGGGTAAGCGAGGGGGGAAAAGGTAGGACAAAAGGACTTGCAACAATAATTAATACCAAGTCCAAGCAGTGATAGTATGTATGCGTGCTGCGTAGGTATGTGTATGTGTAGGTATTAGTATGTGCGTAACCATGCCCCCCGCCTGGAAGGGGATGAAAGAATCCACTTCCATAAACCAAAAGAGTGCCAATACGTTTCAATGCGCAAACAAAATTGTAACACGCGGTAGAATGCAATTAATTATGTAAAAGTTATAAAAATGTTTATTTAAGTTATATAAATGCTTTTACCAAATGGTCAAATTGACCGATATAGCAAGAAAATTAAAAAATAAAATATGGAATCGTAAAATTATGATATGTTAATGTGATAATATGCGGTAGATAAAACTAAAAGTAAGGTTTAGTACCTATTTAACAATGAAACTAACCTAATTGATTTTAAGAATAAAAGTATTATGAACTAACTTCTGTTAAATCTATTGTGACGGTAAGGGACAGAGTTTAACGACTGCCCTGCGGTATATTCCGGAGTTAGTTTTAACTTCCGCAACGCGGATCACCCCATCTGCCCCGGGGTAGACATTGACTATTATCCCAATAGGCCATTGAAGTGGCGCGATGTTGTCACTCTTAATCATTACTACCGTGCCTGTCGTTACCGGATTCGCATTTGTATTCCATTTTTGGCGAGCTTGCAAAGTATTCAAATACTCAATTCGCCATCGGTTCCAGAACGTCGGAACAAGACGATCCACAAGATGTTTGCGTTGTACCAAGTTGACTGGCTCGTCTGACAAATCAGCAGCGGGTAAAGATTTTAAGGGAGTGAGCGTTAAAAAATGCGCGGGGGTTAGCGGCAATGGAGCCGAAACGTCGTTAACGCTAAGTACAGATAGCGGGCGTGAATTTAGAATTGCTTCAATCTGAGAAAGCACTGTTTGCATCTCTTCATACGTCAGTAGAGAGGTGCCTACTATTTTATTTAAATAACCTTTCAGGCATTTAATGTTACTTTCCCAGATCCCACCAAAGTGAGGAGCAATTGTTTTGAGGCGGTTAATGTCTTGAACGGACATCAAAATTTTTGTTTTCCGTTCGGGAGGATCAGTCACAGATTTCGTATTAAAACGTTGTAAAGGCCAATTACATTTAGGTAATTGGGCAAAGACGGGACCGTTAAACCATAACGGATGGTCGATTAGTTGAGCGGGCGTAAGACCTCGCGACAAGCAGTCGGCGGGATTGTCTTGTCCTTTTATATAATGGAAGCATTCAGCCCCCAGATAGTTTTGTATTTGTGAGACAAGGTTGGCAATGAACGTCTGCCATTTTGCGGGCGGTGAATTTATCCACGCTAGAGCAACCGTGCTGTCGCAAAAAGCTAAAGTCGTATGAGCTTTCGAATTTGATGTGTAGGTATTACTGACCGTATGCGTTAATCGTGCAAGTACTAGCGCACCACATAGTTCTAATCGCGCAAGTGAAATCGTCTTAGCCGGAGCGACCTTGGATTTAGCGCATAATAAATTAATTGTGGTTTTATGAGTATTCGGACAGTAAACATGTAAGTATATAACGCTTCCAAATGCGCGTTCGCTTACGTCAGAAAATCCGATAAGTATTAATACATATTGGTATTCGACACCTAAAATGCGAGGAATTTTAATAAATTGCAATAAGGGCAATTCCTTTTCAAACTGACGCCAAAGCGTGACAACTGTGTCAGGAGGAGGATCATCCCAATCCAGGTTGTACTCCCATAGATATTTAATTATAAGCTTAGCTAATAATACAACTGGTGCGGCGAAACCCACCAAATCCCAAAGACGAGCAATCGTCGAGAGAATATTTCGTTTAGTACAAGTTCTTTCGTCGGTGTGTACGACAAATACGAAATGATCAGAAGCGGGTATCCAATGAAGTCCTAGTATTTTCAGGTTTTCATCGGGATTAAATTCCACATGTTCCTTAACACGACGAGCTGTAGGAATCGTGGATAAAAACTTTGGAGAGTTAGAAGAGAATTTTACAAGATCGAATCCTCCCGCGGCGAATAGTTGAATCAATTCCGTAGACAACTCGGAAGCCTCCTCGACCGACGAGCAACTGGTGACGAAATCGTCCATGTAGAATGAGCCCTTTTCCACCAGATTTGCAGCAAGTGGGAAACGAGATTTTTCATGCGACGCAAGTTGACGCAATGTACGCATTGCGAGGAATGGACTGCAAGACATGCCGAATGTGACGCGATTAAATTCAAACAATTGCAAAGGGTCACTATCGTTAAATCTGTACAGCATGCGCTGATAACGTCGGCATTCTTTTTGCACCACAATTTGCAAATACATTTGTTTTATGTCAGCGGTTATAGCTATGGCGAATAATCGGAAATTGAGGATAATGCGAAACAAATCACCTTGTAAATTCTTTCCGGTATGTAGGATGTCATTAAGCGAGTAACCCGAATCGGATTTCATACTCGCGTCTAGCACCATGCGAATTTTGGTGGTCAATTTATCTTCGCGAACTACGATATGATGCGGGATTACGTAATGCGGTAAATCAGAATTGTCAACTGGGGAAATGTAACCTTTCTGAAGGTATTCGCACAATATTTTGTCGTATTCTAACTTTATTGCGGGTTGAGATATTAAGCGGCGTTCGAGAGACCGAAACCTGCGTTCGGCGGCGGGTAACGATTCACCGAGAACAGAGGGACTGTTTCGAAACGGCAACGCGACGATATAACGACCTGCCGTGTCACGAGAAGTAGTGAGTTTAAACATATCCTCACACTCTTGTCCATCAGGCGTTAAAAACTTCTCATCTGGAATGTCTTCCAATTCGAAGAAGCGCGAAAGGCAAAATTCATCATTTTGCGTGAACGTACAAAATGATTGCGTGGTGTTTATACTTGGGTTTTCAATCATCGTTGGGGCAGTACCCATGATGAGATATCCCAAAGTAGTTTCGATAGCAAATGGCTGTCCGAGAGAACCTGATATTTTGTTTGCCTTTAGAATGCGAGCAAACATGTCACATCCCAAGATAATATCAATCTCACCGGGCGTACAGAATGTTGTGTCTGCTAAGGGCAAATTGACAAGATACGACAAAGAGGAGCGGTTAATGTTAACAGTAGGCAACTCACTGGTTATGGTTTCTACTACATATGGTTTAATCGTATACGACTGAGTGATGTCATAGCGGGAGAGTAATTTTAAGCAAGTTACGCCATTTGTCACATTTCTTACGTCACCTATTCCCGTGACGTAAGTACTCGGAGATGACCGCACCGTAAGATTCAAGCGTGAACAGCATTTGCGCGTAATTATGTCCCTTTGGGAGCCGCTATCTATTAGAGCCCGTATCGTCTGTACCTGGCCCTTAGCGTCTCTGGTAGTGCAAATAGCCGTTCCTAATAATGCAGTAGTATTTGCACTTGGGCATGAATTTGTCACACATAACGAAACCGGATTCGAAGAATTTAAGTTATCATTATCGGCATCCGTTTGTGACGCGGGAGATGGTGTTGGGTCCGTTTGTGACTTCGGCCCATCAGTTTGTTTGAAATGCAACAAACTATGATGATTGAGCGCGCATGTTTTGTATGTACTCTTCGATTTACAAGCCTTCGCGGTGTGCCTAGTACTGAGGCAATTCACACAAACTCGAATCTTCGATGACTTAATGCAGTTAAATCGCTCGCGTGGTTCTAGACTTGTGAATTTTGAACATTGGTATAAAGGGTGCGATCCCTTTTGACAGCAAAAACAAATTTCGATGGAGTTATTATCGAATTTTTCGACATTAATAAATGCCTTTGCGGAATTAGTTTTTTGCGGTTTAGCGGTATAATTATTATTTGAGCCAAGACGGCTCGATGTCGGTTGCGTGATTTGTGCGCGATTAAGAATTCGTTGCTGAACTCTTACGAAGTCGATTAGTTCCGCGCTGGACGGTAGATTTTCATTATTTTTAATAGAAGATTCAAAAGCCTTTACAGTCTCTATGTCAAGACGTTTAAGACCTAGTTGCAACAATATGAATTCTGCGAGGTCTTTTATTTTTAATTGCTTCAGCGCGGCGATATTAGTGGAGTATGCATCTGCAAAATTCTCTAAAGAAGCGGGCGTGGCCGAGTTAACTGGAGGTAATTTCAGCAATCGGTCAAAGTATAATTCAGCGAGAACGCGTTGATCATTATACTTAGTACACAATGCGTCCCAGATAACTTGATAATTTGTACCTGTAGGCGTAATAGCTTTGCAAATATTTAATGCTTTTCCGGTTAATTTAGACATCAGATACTGCATTTTTTCCGTATCATCCAGAGAATCATTCAAATGTATAACTGAATTATATGTTTCATAAAAGAGAGACCAACTATCCAGATTCCCGTTAAAGCACGCTATCTCCAATGCAGGTAGCTTAATTTGACGGCGAGGTTTCGCAACCGGATTCGACAGCATATTTGCTTCTGTATATTTAATAACACCGAAGAGTTCTTCAAATGCATTTAATTGAGTATATTCAGCGATTGCTTCCGGATTCAATTCCAGTTCGCAATCCACCTTTTCATCTAAGATTGTTATAAATTCAGAACGAATTTTTTCAACAGTAGTTGCGCCTGATAAAAAAGATTGTCGATCGTAAATGCTTTCCGAAGCTTTCCTTATCTTGTCATACACCGACTGTAGGCTCGCAAAACTAGCGGCTAGTTTAGCATTTAAACGTTTGAGACGTCTTTCATCCCGAGACGACTCGATTGACGCGCTCGTAGCCATTTTCTTTATTCCGGTTATATTTACAAAATACTACAGTTACTACAGTGACCGAGAGAGCACACACAAATTTATGCGCAACAAGTTATCAGTTAATAGCAGTTTTAAACGTTGAAACTTATTATAATAACGAAAGGATTAAGTGGCAACAAGCCTAAACAAGTTAAAAAACTTATTAATAAGCTTCTAATATTTAAATGAAATAATCTTAGCATCGAACAACAACCGCGATAAGAGTTTTCAGTGTTTACATTTTGACCCGATTAATACATAATATTCAACGAACGAGTAATAATATACACAATATAATACGCACAAAGTGATAATATTAACAGTGTGAATTGTTTTAATATTGTGAACAAGAATTACATTCAGTTCAAACTGTGACACTGTCTGATAAAGCTCCTACCCACATAAATAATATTGCCTCGAACATAAACAATAAATATTATAGTGAAATAAATAAATACTAAAAATATATATTTATAAATAAATAAAAAATATACTCGTGTCCAGTGGAAGACCAAATCCAATAATCAAGCAGTACATTACTCATTACTCACTTCTTTATTTTTGTACATTTAAAACGCCATCTCTGTATACACGCAAATAACATTATTAACAGAACAATATACTGCAGATTTGTTAGTTTGTTCGCTAGTTCAGCCATCACACAGAGGCCGCACATTACCTCAAATAACCTTCTGTGGGCCGCATTTAAAATAAAACAAAATGAACATCTGCGGCGTGTGCAATTCCAACATAACTCAAGGAGTTCAATGCTCGTCCTGCAAGGAAAATCTGCACTACAAGTGTGGAGGTATAGCAGAGGAAAATTACAAAAAGATGAAGCTCGACCTGAGAAGTACTTGGCGATGCAGCAGGTGCAAATCTTCTAATATTGCTGTGGGCGTCCAAGATCTGAGCACCATCATGGAAGATATTAAAAGAATTCAAAAGGACCTGTCCTCATTCAAGGGACTGCACGATGATATAAAATCTCTGCGTGAGGAAGTACAAGGGGTGCAGAAATCGGTTGACAGCTGCCACCAGGAGGTCGCTTCATTTGGAAAAAAGATTGATGATTTTGAAAAACGCCTTACAAAAGTGGAAAACTTGGAAGCAGAAGTAATGAACCTGAGAACGGAAGTACGCAACATAATTGAAGAAACAAATAAAAAAGACCAATGGGCAAGACTTCAAAACCTCGAAATAAGGGGTATCCCTGAAAAAAAAGGTGAAAATTTAATAACCCTCATCTCAAAAATCGCCAGTCTGAGCAATATGAGTCTAGGTGAAAGGGACGTGGAGTTCATAACGAGAGTTGCTCCAAGAGGCGGCGAGACTGGGAAGACTAAACCCCTAAAATCTGTGATTGTAAAATTAACCAGCCGAAGCTTAAAAAACCAGCTTCTGCAGGCGGTAAAAGACCGCAAAGGGATCACGTCAACGGAACTGGGATTTACGGGATCCCCGCAAAATGTCTACATAGGTGACCATCTCACGAGCATGAATAAACATCTATTCTACCGCGCAAGGCTTCTCGCCAAAGAAAAAGGTTATAGATTCGTCTGGACAAAAAACTGTTTAATTTACGCTCGACGAAATACGACGTCAGCACCCATCATTATCTCAAAGGAAGCAGATTTGAAGAAAATGGACCGCGAGCCTCCAGCCACAGGACCCAACAGAGTAGATGCAGAAAGTCCTCAGCTGAGCCAAGCCTCCAGATAAGGCCTTTTAAAATTACTGCATTTCTTTATACTAATTTCATTTTAATTATTCTTATATTTTCTTCTCACTTAGAATGTACCCTTCCCTCCCTTATCCCCCACGCCTACCCTATGGATCTAATCACTCTAATACATTTCTTAGTTCCATTCATTCTAACACACTTTTTAGCTTTTGTACAATTTTCTAGCATTTATTGTAAAATTCTTTGGGAATTTCATAAAAATAAACATATATCCGTCAATAACAAAATACGAACATCGACACAAATTCACTTCAATTCCGCACTTAATCATAGATTCGCACGGTTTAACCAATGTCTTTAAATATCTATTACCAAAATGTGAGAGGGTTACGCACTAAAACTGACAAGTTATTGGTGGCTGTTCGGTCCAACGAATATGATGTAATCGCTCTGTCTGAATCATGGCTCGTTGATGGCATCCGCAACGAAGAGCTATTTGATGATCGCTACGATGTACACCGCCGAGATCGGGACTACACTCGCACGGGCCAACGCTTGGGCGGGGGTGTCTTAGTCGCTGTTCGTCGTGAGCTGGTACCTCGCGAGCGCCCAGGGTGGCACTCACAAGCTGAGGACGTCTGGATAACATTAGAATCCAGGGGATCCAAACACACAAATCTCCACATATGTTGTGTTTACCTCCCTAAAGGACCAACATATCGTGAAAATATGGAAAGCTTCCTCACACAAATTTCATCACTTACGTTGCAATTTCCCACAGATAAATTCATTATCCTAGGTGACTTTAACCTCACTGACATTTCATGGAATAAGTCTCTCAATAATACGTCATTTATACCCAGTGATCGCTTATCGCCTGTTAGTACATCATTTATTGACTGCATGCATTTTTCGGGATTGTTTCAATGTAATGGAATTCCAAATACCAACGGTCACTTTCTTGACCTCGTTCTATGTAATGACCTGGTACCGGTCTCTGCTTGTGATGAACCATTAATTTTAGAAGACCCTCATCACACCTCCTTAATAATGGAAGTTTTATTTTCTGAACCCGCTCCACTAGTGGAAGAGCCTAGAAGGGCTTACGTCTATAAGCGCGGTGATTACGACCAAATTAACACATCTCTCGACCAGGTAAACTGGCACGAGCTACTTTCGTTTGGTGACGTGAACACAGCATTAAATAAATTCTACTCACAATTAAATCATCTTATAGACGCCCATATTCCTATGAAATTATGTAGGAATTCGAAATACCCGCCATGGTATAACTCTGCCCTCATCAAATTAACAACAGAAAAATATAAATACTTCAAAAAGTTCAAGACATATAAAAATCCTTCTGACTATGCCACTTTCTCTCTACTAAGATCACGTCACAAAAAACTTAACTGGGAATGCCATAATAAATACTTACTTAAAATAGAACATGATATATCCTCCGATCCAAAAAAAGTATGGAACTACATTAAGTCAAACTCCAAATCCCATGGCGTTCCGAATACCATGATGTTCAAAGACGAAAAAGCTGAAAATGGATCTGACATCTGCAACTTATTCTCTAAATATTTCACTTCAGTCTACAATAATAATGCTCGGATTAACCAGATCCTGCCAGACTACACCAGTGAGCCCTGTATTGCTAGCATTCATAATATTGAAATCAACCAGCATCACATACAGAAACAACTTGAAAATTTAGATCCCAATAAAGGCGCAGGCCCAGATAAAATTCCCCCTTTCTTCATAAGCAAATGTGCGCGCAGCCTTTCTAAACCATTATTCATAATTTTTAGTCGCTCCCTTAATGAGGGAATTGTGCCAAACACTTGGAAAACTGCATTTGTAACTCCCATTTTCAAGAACGGCCAAAAATCTGACGTTGAAAATTATAGGCCCATATCAAAGCTCTGCATTTTCAGTAAGGTTTTCGAAAAAATTGTGTACGACCAGATGTTTACAGCCTTGAGATCGTCACTTAACAACAATCAACATGGATTTATGAGAGGAAAATCTACAACCACTAACCTAACGGCATTTGTCGAAATCTTACAAGACAATATGGACCAGCGCGTACAGGTAGATGCAATATATACAGACTATAGCAAAGCCTTTGATTTAGTAATCCATGATGTCTTGTTGACTAAACTTTCACTAATCGGCGTACACGGAGATCTCCTCAGATGGCTCTCGTCGTATTTGAAAAATCGCAGCCAAGCAGTAGTCGTCGGTGGCTATAAATCAAATTGGGTAACCGTACCGTCAGGAGTACCCCAAGGGTCATTATTGGGACCATTGCTCTTCAACATATACATTAATGACATTGGAAAATGTTTTCTTTACTCCAGAACGTTATTATACGCAGACGACATGAAAATATTCTCTCCTGTTACAAGTATCACTGACTGTATTCGCGTACAAGAAGATTTAAATCGCCTAAATAGCTACTGTACACAACACAACCTTCAAATAAATGTTAAAAAATGCGGCGTCATCAGCTTTACCCGAAACAAAAATCCCATTTCTTTTGATTATTCCCTTAACGGCACAGTACTTAAAAAAATGATGGAGGCCAAAGATCTGGGAGTAGTGCTAGACCCGAAATTACTTTTTGACCGACATATCGAATCCATAGTTGCAAAAGCTTCCAAGGTACTTGGCTTCATACTCAGAACCTGCAAACACTTTAAAAAGGTAAACACTATGAAAATGCTGTACTTTGCGTATGTACGCAGTTCTCTGGAGTACGCTTCTCAAGTCTGGAATCCCAGGTACACAACATACATAGAAAGGATTGAGAAAATACAAAATCGTTTTCTACGATACCTTGATTTTCGGGGATATCGTCCTCATCTAAGTAATGTGGAGTCAGCCACGTTTTTCAAAATCTCGTCACTAGAAAATCGTAGAAATTCTGCAGACGTAATATTCTTGCAAAAGATAGCCACCTCTGCGATAGATTGCCCGGAATTACTTGAAAGAATTCAATTAAGAGTGCCCACCAGACAAACTAGACTAAATCACACACTTAACACTCCTCGATGCAACACTAACTCTAAACAAAACACATTCATTAACCGCGCTTCACACTTTTTTAACAATTCATACAATGAATTCGACTTATTCAACACAGCACCCCAAATTCTAAAAAAAATAAACAATAAATAACTTCTAATCATATACAAACTATTATACTTCTATACAAATAACTTATTCACTCCGAGAATAGATCCGTCCCCTTCCCCTCCCGCCCACCATCCCATCCCAATAAGCTATTATAACTATTATAACTTTTATTACTTTTTAATCTCTCTAATTAATACACACCAGTGAAAACCTATTATTGGTTCAATAACATATACATATGTAAATACACCTAAGTAAATAATGTAACTGTTGGTTTTCCAAATAAAATAAAATAAAATAAAATAAAATAAAATATGAAACGTAAAACAACTATAAATGCGGTTAAAAGGTATGCGGTATGCAGAATGCGGTATGAGGTTAAAGGGTATGCGGTATGATGTATGCGGTTTGAGGTAAGGGGTATGCGGTATGCGGAATGCGGTATGCGGTTAAAAGGTATAAGGTATGCGGTATGCGGTATGAGGTTAAAGCGTATGCGGTATGCGGTATGATGTATGCGGTTTGAGGTAAGGGGTATGCGGTTAAAGGTTATGCGGTATGTGGAATGCGGTATGCGGTTAAAGGGTATGCGGTATGCGGAATGCGGTATGAGGTTAAAGGATATGCGGTATGATGTATGCGGTTTGAGGTAAGGGGTATGCGGTATGCGGTTAATGCGGTATGTAAAATGCGGTATGAGGTTAAAGGGTATGCGGTATGCGGTATGATATAAGGTATGCGGTATGATGAGTCTGTATTATTTATGCGGAATTAATTAATTAATATATTAATTAATATATTCAATTAATTCACTGTAATCCGCTCACAGGGTTAAATTGACTGTTGCGCGGTGTAAAGGTTAACGGAATACGTGCACAGAGCGGGTAAAGAAAGTTATTTATTGCGTTTATTATCATTAACAAATCATAAATATTGCGATCATAATATTATTCCACTTTGTAATGATATCCAATAATACAATTATTAAGAAATAATCGTATTATTTATAAGGTAGGTAAATGCAATTTTATCGGCAAAATACAACTACATAAGTTATCAGAAATAAATATCAAAAGGATGCCTCGTATTTATTTATTCTAACAGCGGGTAAATATGTTATTTCTAACCATAATAAAATGATATAGGAAACAGAATTACTCATGTAGGTATATCAAACCGTTAATGCGGATAATTATTTTTGTGCGATGTTATAAAACGTAATCTCACTCTGCTGTGTAAATATTGTGGTTCAAATATACGGCTCGCTAGGATCAAAATGTATGGTTATTTATGTTGTGAGAGTGATTTTGTGTTTTGTAAAATGACTGGCGAAGGACCTTGATTTTTTGTGTTACTAATCACTGCCTAAAAATGGTAAAAATACATGTCGCATAGAAAAGGAGAGGACTCACCGGAAAAGGTAAAGCACTGGTATGACTCCTTTCCCATCCAAGAGGCACAATCACAATAGGCTTAAATGTTCGTTATTTTATAGTACGTACACGGCGCAACTATTTTGATAGCGGATTTTTCGTGAGCAGAGCACAGTGATGGCTATATCCAGCGGGAGTTTATTGCAGACTGATTAAGATTGTGGGTAAGCGAGGGGGGAAAAGGTAGGACAAAAGGACTTGCAACAATAATTAATACCAAGTCCAAGCAGTGATAGTATGTATGCGTGCTGCGTAGGTATGTGTATGTGTAGGTATTAGTATGTGCGTAACCAGATATCCTTTTTCTTTCTTTAATTTTTACCTTTCTTTTTTATATCCTCTTCTTTCTGCTTATGTTTTATATATTATATAAAACTATAGATGCATATTATTATATATACGATTTTTTTTTCTTTGTATACTGTTAATTATCCATCAATTGATCTATATGTATATAAAAAAAAATTATATATTATTTAAACTTACATAAAAATTAATATCTACATTCGTTGTCTCCGCCTTTTTAACACGAGCTTTGCTCAAAAAAAAGGTGTAAGACGTATTAAATAATGTATATTTTTTTTTTTCAAAAAACTTTATTTATACACAAAAACATGAAATTTTTGTAAAATTTATTAAATAAAAAAAAAAAAAAAAAAAGGTAGCCCACTGTCTTAGCATTTCTTTTGTGAAATATTCGCACCATAATCGCACGACGCAATCCGCGGTCCCTTCCGGGATCACAGGGCATCTGAAGGTTCTTTTGGGGGGAAATAGGTGTAGAGGCTTAAAAAATTTTTTTTCCTAAGTCGATAAAACTATTCAAAAATATATTCTGAAAATTTCAAAATCAATATACCACACCGTTTAAAAGTTATGTGCGTTTGAGTGAGTGTCCCTCGGTCGAACTGCCACTATTTTAATGCCACTCTTATTTTCAAATGCATTTTCTCGAAATTACTTTTTTCGAATTTGTGTAACCTCTAGCTCCTACCGTTTTTGATCAATCGTTATCAAACTCAGCACGCAGTTTCATTATATAAATCCTAAACAATATCTTTATTTTAACTATTTTTTATGGCTTATAAAACGTACAAAAGAATGGTAAAAAATCATACAAAATTTTTACATTTCTCAAAAAAATATTAATTTTCGATTTTTTTGTAAGGAGGAGGTTCAAATAGAAGAAACACTTAGAAAAAGGGAAATTCTTTTGAAAAATTGAGTTCGGATGAAAATTGGGACATCCAGGAGCTACACAAATTTTCCAACTGGATAGCGACTTACAATGTGCGGCAGCTGATATCTCCGTTATTTTTTGAGGAAAATTTTAGAATATACTGTTGAATGTATGTGTAAAATGATAAATAAAATATATATCCATTCCTTATGTCTTAAAAAAGTTCATGAAAATCACTAAAAATACGCCATCTTACACCTATTTCCCTCCTTAAACGCTCGTTCGCCGCGTGCAATAAAGATAGACCACTGATTTTTGTGAAATATTCGCACTACAATCACCCATCCCATATTGGACGGTTGGGCATTGAACGATACAAATCCGCGGTCCCGCACGGGACCACTGGGCGTCTAAAGGTTTATAGACAGAAAACTCTATCTATCCAGAGTGACTTTTTTATAATCGTACACAAACTTAACGGCTTACCAAAGTGAGCGAGCGCGGCCCCCTGAACTCTGCCGCCCCTAGGCCGCGGCCTATAAGGCCTATTGACAAATCCAGGACTGTATGGGGTGGATATTATTATAAATGTAGGAAAGGGGGGAGGGGAAAGACGATATGCGCTTGCGCGGCCCTACTGAGTGATCAGCTGATCTGATAAGACATATATATATTTACATCGCGGTGCAGTTGTCGGTATTAGTTCATTTATGAGTTATCTACTGAACAGTGGACACACGACATACGTCACCGCGCAGACGATGCGGATGACAGTGAATCGTATAAAGCTTTCGTATACACGGCGAGATATAAACAGTTGTTGGACATGTTCTACTTTTGGAAAATGTAATTTTTTTCGAAAATGTAAACAAACATTACCAAGAACACAAAATAACTACTAACAAGACAAAAACTTTTTTTGTACGTTTTGTAGGGCCCTTTCGGGGCCCCCTCGCGCCGAGGGCCCTCCGCGATCGCGGACCTGCGGACCTGGCCAGTCCGGGCCTGCCAATATGCTATACATAATTGCAAATCCAACCTCTGTCAGTGCTGTAGATATTCGTCAACACTTTGGTTCTCATAGATATTCGTCAACAGTTTGAGCTATAGATATTCGTCAACACTACTTTCCTTCTCGTAGATATTAGTTCGATTTTTTCAGTTTTTGGAATTCCTGTAGATATTAGTAGACGCCTCCCTGACAATAACAACTTTATTACAATAATGTAAACAATTTGAAAGGGAATCCCTTCCCCGGAGTTACAACAAGATCCCAGTTCTTTTTTTGTTTACGTAGGCAATTTTGATCGGAAATTACATATTAACACACTGGCTTGACGTGTCATTTTCCTTTGAAATTCGAAACGCAATTTTACATGCGAGTTATGATTTTTGTTTTTCAAGCTTTGGGATAAGTTATTAAAACACTATTATAGGCTGATGGTAATTTTACACATCTTATTTATTATTTATTTACATCTCACATAATATCATATTATACATATGGTAATATATGTTATAGGCTGGCTTATAACTTGGCGGAAATTTCCACGAACCAACTCATTCATTTTTATAATCATAAAATTGTCAAGTTCAAATCTATGAAGCGCATATTGTATTATTATTTTTTTGTGTAAACTTCCCAGAAATTTAAATCTTATAATGTGTGAAGGAAAAAAGAAGTGTTAAAATTATTACTATGGAAAATTTGGGAAATATGATTATTATTATAGTCGCAATAATAATAATCATATATTAAAAATTAAAAAACATCCGTTCGAAAAGATATAGTTTGGCAAATAAGTGTAGAAATTAAATCAATTGGAACTAAACGTGTTCATTACTATGGCAACACCGAATTATATGACGTTTCCTATGACTGTCATGTTAACGCGTGTAACGGTTGATTTGTTGTCTTAAATCTGAGTAGAATATCGCTGATTTGATAATATTTTTATTCATTGTTTGCCTGAATTTAATTAAAATGAATAAATTATTACATAGTGATACAAGAGGGGTTATATTCTGCGTTTTTCAACGCTGCCTAGCCGAGTGTCACGCGAAGAAATTTCTGTCCGATTTAGAAGATGTTTACAAACGAACTGCAGAAATGAATGGTACGTAGTATAGTTTGTTTAATAAATTTCAATAGTATTACAAGATTTATGCCAATTTTCGAGCGATAATAACCATTACAATCTGATTTGAGGTTATGTTAAAAAATTCGAATTTGACATTTCAATTTGACAGTTAATATGCGGCCACAGGAAAAAGGGAATAACTCAATAAAAAAATAATAATATGCAACTTCTTTAAACTCGTAGAAAAGTTACTTTTTTCTCGTTTTCTCTTTTTTTCTTTCTAAGTGAATATTATCTAGTGTGTGTTTTTAAAACTACCTTCTATAATAATAATTTTAATGATGTTTTTCACACACAGGTAAATCTGAAACAACGGTAAGACGAATCGTCAAGGAAGGGGAAAAGGCAGATGGAAAATTTGAAACACCGGGAAAACGGAAAATGGGCATAATAATAATATGTAATAGCATAAGTGCTGATGATTGGAAAAATTGTTGCAAACACGTGATGAAAATTGAGGCAGAATATTATGCACGAGGCAGTACTATATATGATGATATCGATGAACTGCGTTTAGATGAAGATGAAGATACGGAAGAAGAAGAATCACACGAGGACAAAGACAATAATTACATGTCGGGTGTTGAATTAATAGACTTAAAATTTTAAGTACCTACGTTTTTATATCGAAATAAACACCCACTTAAAACTTGTTTTGTTTTATTTTGCTTCTATTGAATTACAGTTTTTTGTGCAAATTTTTTGAAAATACAAATACGCTATGAAATATGCATTTTGCCAGAAGTGTTTTTTTAAAACATACGTTCTTTGTCTTATGAGCCATCTTGGTGTTGCCATTTAAAACTAGAAAACGATCGCAGCGCCATCATTTATTTTCTACACTTTCTTGCCAAACTGTACCTACCGTCAAAAAACTTGCATAGGTACTTAGTACAAATTGTTAAAAATATATTGTATCAGATAGCAAGGTACTTACATAAATATCAACTGAAAGCGTTTTTTGCCGATGTAAGCACCGCAGTATTTTTTGTCTCTGGCAGTACCGTTCCTAAAACCATAGTTTAGAGCATCGCCACACGCAGCTCTAAAATATGTGGCTTGGCGTATTTCGGCCTGTCGCTCGCCGTACATTCCCAATGGAAATATATGGTGAGCGGTATGCTGAAATAGACCAAGCTACATATTTTATAGCTGAGTGTGTCGATGCTCTTACGCTGACTCTGGCTTCGAGCGCCTCCAGCGGTACAAATAGAAACGACCAAGTAATCGGTACAAAATTGTGTGGTTTATTTATCAGCCGAACGTGGAGCGCCTGCAGCGCCAGCGGGACAAATAACAACCAAGTAATCGGTACTGTGGGTGGTCGGTACTACAGTATCCGCATCAAAAGACGCCTACAGCGCCAGTGGGACAAATAACCAAGTAATCGGTACTACAGTTTCCGCACAAAAGAATTGTTAATATTGTCAATGTTTTCACGCCTATCCAGGGGCGTTAATCTCGGCCAGGCGGGTATAACTCCGATCCAAAATGTGAACCGAATCTTTGGTGATATCATAAGTCCCCTTCGATTTGTTTATGGTCCCCAGCTACTACCTCCACCAATAGGAATCTTGGATTTTTGTTGCATTTTTCTGCTATATTTTCGTTTGACATTTACAATGCATTCACATTTCCGACGCAATAAGATGGCAATAAGTGTGAATATGGATTTTGCGAATGAAAAATGGAAGAACAGGACCCGTAATTGGAACAAAATTACAGGTGGGAAACTTCCTTTGGTTGATATTTCAGTGTGCCTAAAGTAGGTATGTTATTTAAGTTGTATTTTAATCGGTGTTGTACATGTTTCCGTTTTCAGAACATATTTATCCACCCGGAATCTAATAAGTAATTGATGCAGTCGAACATCACGATTACATCTTAAAAAGGTATACATGTTTTCTATATTGCATCGACCTATCTCATTAATTTAATCTTCCCCAATTTCCTCTCTGGATTTTGACAATAGTGCTTATTTTTTTTTATTATATAAAATAGATTTTAACAATTAGCATTTCATTTGCTTTTTTCATAAGTTACACTAGGAGTTAGGTTTGCTAAAATACCAATTATTCAAGTATGATTTTAGATTTTCACTGCAAAAAGTATTAAAGAGATTTTTTGGGGGTATTGTGCCGTTTTACACATCAACCCTGATGATAAAAACAACACATTTATCACTACGCTTGTACTTTCTGTTCTTATTTTAAGCATTTTTTTATATTTTTATCAGTATTTAATAAATGTATTCCTATTTTTCAGTGGAATCTGAACCGACAAAACTTGAACCGACTTGTTTACAATATAACATTTTATATCCACATCCCAATACATTCACTTCTGTTTCTGGAGATGGTTAGATGAGGTTAAGGGAAATACTATCAGTCATTGTGCATGATGCAGAGGTAATTATTATTTTTATTACTTACTTTCATTTTACAAAAATTTAATAACGTCAGACAAATTTAATGCATTTGAGTAGGTTTCTTTATATAAGTAAGTAGGTATCCCAGAACTTGGTTTAGTATGAGAGTAATCATAAATTAAAAGACTTGGGAGGAAATGTAACTACATACATACATAGATATGTACATGTACACAAATAAAATAAAATTTCCATTTTTTAACTAATTTCCATATACACAATACATGTACATGTACCATACCATACATTTACCATATACATGTACACAAATATAATAAAAATTCCATTTTTTAACTAATTTCCATAAGTGAACCAATATAGTTTTTATAAAATACAACTTCTTAAGTAATATTTTTTGTTTTTGTTTTGAAGAGTTTTAATTTTCAATGTACATTTGTTACATTAATTTTGATGATTTCAGGAAAAATATGATGAACTGAACTAAACTAAACTCCAAATCAATAAATATTATACATATTTGAGCCCCGAATGAAACATCAAACATCTTAATGTAAACTAATGTCTCCATGGACCTTGGTTATATTTTGGCAATATGGTAAATTTATTTTAGACCTGACGAAAGATATAATAGGTACGTTAAGTAATTTATCTTTAGAACAATTTCTTCATGTGGCAATTTGCTACAGAAATATAACCTGCTTACGTTGTATTCTTGTTTAACCTTTCCGGGAGTATGGACGGACTTAAACGTCAACGCGCGCTTTCGCCAAAGGAGTATGGACGTCCATAGCCGTCAAGCATCACAAGCTTAAATTTGGCGCCTATATGCTGTAAATATGCATCGTCCTGCCATCTGTGAACCTATTCCTATAACTTAACACCATTTTTATAAGTTTAGCTTCATTATCGACGGAGATATCGGCAGTTATTTATTTTTGATGACGTCACACACGCAAGTTCGACTATAAACAGAAATCTTCAACCGTTGATTCCGGCGCCCACGTGTTTTGACGTTTTTCTCGCGGATTTCTAATAGTTTGTTGATATATCTGAGCAAAAGTGATTGAATTTGATGTTTTTGTGTATTTAGTGTGATTATAAGTTCATAGCAAAGTGGATAACATTGCATCAACATATGATTTCCACAGTGTCGAGATTTCTAACCTTTTTTGTGATCAAACCACGTGGCGAACAGTATCAAATATATTTTTTATAGTATATCTGAGCATAAGTGATTGAATTTGAGGTTTTTGTGTTTTAAGAGTGATTATAAGTTCATAGCAAAGTGCATAACATTGTGTCAAAATATAATTTCCGTAGTTTTTAATCTTTTAACCTTTAATTGACTCAACCGCGTGTAAAACAGTATGAAAATGACTTTTTTGTTGTTTTGTGAAATCTAAAGCATTTTGATAGACGTGTTTAATTCTTTTTTCATTATTATTGGTGTTTTGTGTTTGTAAGTGAGAAATTGCATTATTTTGGTGATTTTCTGAAAATTTTTTGATTGAATCACACTATCGAAAACTTTAAAAAGCATATTAAATGAAACAGTATTAATTGAATATTTCTTTTATATACATAATTTAAAGTTTTCTCCATACACATTTCAATGATTGTGTTAAGTGAAAATAATTGTGTTATATATACATTTTTTTACCGTTTTGTTCATGTGCCAATGGTTTGTGATTCCTGAAAAACGATTCCGGATTTTTTGCGATAAAAGCTGAAAATGGTAAGTACGATTTTTTTACCCATTTTTGGGTCATTGACACCGTCATAAAGCGTATATTTAATGATAAAAAAAATATAAATTTAAATTTTTAAAAAACTCACTCCCCAAAGCACGGCCAGCGTTACGTAACTTACTCCCGGAAAGGTTAAAATGTGTACATGTAATTCTGAGTTTTTCATTTTTCTGTTATAAAATGAAAATTTTTAAAATTCAGTAGTTTTGTAGGAACGCACAATCATATTTTAATTATATGTATTTTTCTGTTTGTATTTCATGTTTTTAATAAAATTCTTATCATGTAATTACGAGTTTTATTTTTAAAATAATATTTAAGGCTAATAATTTGGGCGGTACTGGGTACTGGGTAGGCCCCGAAAGGAAATTATATTGTCTATGGTCGCGCCTTTTTTATTGTTGCTTACTCTATCTTCGTCTATGGTGTGTGACATCACAAATCCCCGTCATCATCATCATCATTCGAAAAATTATTGCATTTTGATGGTGAAATAGTGACCAAATTTTTCTCGAACAAAAGCCTGAAGTTATCGATCTAGTGGGTGGTTTGTATATTTATGATCTCGGCTTTGACCTTGGAACTGACAGGAGCGGACCAAATTCTTATAGATAAAGCTTAATTATAGATAGGTCTAACTTTAAACGTCAAATTGCATCATACGATTGTCAAACGAAGAAACGAACATGAATTCGTATTTGAATTTGTATTGCTGACATCGCCGATGGGCATATTTCATTCAAAAATCGTTTACACGAATTGCAGAGGTGGAAAAATGGTTAAAGTTTGTCCGCAATTGATCCAGAAATCAGGTAATTACATACGACATTAACATTCAGCTTGATTTATCTTTAAACCTATTTGAGGTTAAATGACATGTGTTTGTATTGATAATTGATAAAATATGCTTTCAATTTTACTTTAATAAGTTACGTACGCCTCGTACGTCATACATATGTCTGTTAATGTTATATTATCGTTAAAACAAGCTTATGGGTCCTAGTGGTTAATGTTTCACAAATATTGTTTCAGAAAATGTTCCAGACTTTGGATGATTTTGAAGCTTTACATTAGGAACACCTTATAACATTGTTTGGCACACCATAACATTTGGCAAGTAAAATTAATAATGCTTTAAGTAACTAATTGTCATGCTGTTTTCCCGCAGGGCATTCAGAGAGGACGGACCGCCAAACAACTCGGTCTTGGCATACATTCCTTGCCTCATTCACATTTATACATACTATTCTATTATTCTGACTCTTGACGTGCCCCACGCAAGCAAGCAATTATTCACTTGATCGTGCCAAGTCTTCCTCTGGTGTCCCCGAGGAAAACTTGGCACTTCACTACCACTCACATCTATCGTTATATATACTTCTTCCATTCATTGTACATTCGCTTTTCATGCCCAAACCATCTGAGGGTTTCTTTCTCAATCTTACTCATTACGCTTACATCAGCCTTGCATTTTTTGTGGATCTCCAACGATCTTACGTGGTTTTTTCGTTCTTCATATGAACAGAAGGGAGAATATTTTTCCCTTGTGATAAACAAAGTATGTCATCACAAGGGAAAAATATTATATATTATGTTCACAAACTTTTTTTAATGTGATATATTTTTTTCAGAACACGTGATGCGGTTTTTACTGTGAGATGGCTGAAATGGGTCCTCGATGAAGGTATACTCTGTTTCAGTGGCGGCGTAAGGGGGGGGCGGAGGGGGCGGTCCGCCCCGGGTGCCAAGCCCCGAGGGGTGACAACGACAACCGACAACCCACTCGTACAGACAAAGAATGGGCACAAAATCTCCCGCTGTAAAGACATTTCAATAAATAACACTATATATGTACTATAACTTACATTATCTAGCTACTTACATTATCATATTTTGAAATGCGTCGCAACTATATTTTTTTTTTCAAATATAATTTCTAATTCCCTTTCTAAAACTGAAGAATCATTTTGAGAAGCTTGTATCAACACCCGAAGAGATGTATGATCCCAACACCGGCAAAGCAGGCGTTGAAAGAAGAAATTAGCGAAACTCAATCGAAAATCTGGAGACAGAAACATCAGAAAAAGTTATCGGCACCTCTGGGACTTGAACCCAGGACCTTCTGTTTACATGGCAACAGCTCTACTAACTGAGCTAATTAATAATTTATGCAGACACTATCTAGATAGCCAAGGGCGGATTTAGGGGATGGAGGGGGGGCACGGGGGCACTTGCCCCCCCCCCTCCCCTCCCTAGACGGTATTTTTGTGTAATGTGGAGATTCCATCACAGTACATACTTAGAAGCTAAAACTGTCTTTTTTAAACATTTAATTTTTCGATTGTTTTGACACTTTCATAAACCTTCTTAAACCTACATACTTGAACTTGAAATATAATACTTAAGTTTATGTCTAACAGTAATCGTTGATTACCGTTTGCCTTTCCGCCCCTTGTGCCCGCCCAGAAAAAAATCCTAACAGTAATTGTTGATTTTTTTGCACATCCACCCCTTGTGCCCCCCACCTGAAAAAAATCCTAACAGTAATTGTTGATTTTTTTGCACATCCACCCCTTGTGCCCCCCCACCTGAAAAAAATCCTAACAGTAATTGTTGATTTTTTGCACATCCACCCCTTGTGCCCCCCCACCTGAAAAAAATCCTAACAGTAATTGTTGATTTTTTTGCCCGTCCGCCCCTTGTGCCCCCTCCCCCCCCAGAAAAAAATCCTAAGAGTAATTGTTGATTTTTTTACCCGTTCGCCCCTTGTGCCCCCCAGAAAAAAAATCCTCTATCCGCCCTTGTAGATAGCATTTAGTTCGGGTTTGAATCATGCAATCATATATAAAGGTAGCAGCCAATAATATGTGCTTTAATAAAATGAAGATAAAGTTGGTAGTTCTTAGTCGTAGTATGATATATTTAAATGTGACCGAATTGGATATGGACACCTTAGCTCAGTTGGTAGAGCTGTTTCAATGTAAACGGAAGGTCCTGCGTTCGAGTCCCAGAGGTGCCAATATCTTTTTCTGTCTTAATAAAATCTTATTAGCCAAGCGCGAATAATCAATTTTTCTATGTTATCAATTGAAAGAGACAGGGAAAACAATCTTGATATTGTGATCGAATATTTTAGTAAAATGAAGTCTCGTAAGCATGTTTAGTATTTGGGGTTTTATTTTATGTAGGGTGTTCAATACAAAACCGCCCCGGGTGCCAATCTACCCTACGCCGCCACTGCTCTGTTTAATTTCGGTTGAAAGGAAATTTAGAATATGCAGATTTTTTATTTCATTCTACAAGAACTAAGATATGTACGGTGACTGCTAGAAAGGAAAAATGGCTAAAGCGCCATATAGATGTGACATTAAAGATGAACATACGTAAACAAACAATACAGCTTATTGTGTACGTTAATCTTTAATGTCACAGCTGTATGACGCTTTAGCCATGTTTCCTTTCCAGTGTCGATAGTCTTTTTCAAACCATTTATCAATTCATCGAATTCACCGAACCAGTGTTTTTATGTGCTATTATTGATTGTCTTTCTGAAAATAAAAAGTATTTAAACATGTACTTCTGAGTTCTCATTTTTCAAGCAGAAAAATGGAAATTCGTTGTAGAAAACCATAATCATTATTTGAAAATGTTTTCCTTTTATAAGGAGTTCATATTTCAAGTATTTTAGGTTTTTTACTAACGCTTGATTTTTTGATTTCCTCAGGATAACAGGTTTCCATCTGACAAAGCTCCCTGCTGAGAGAATGAGCTGTAAATATTATGTAATGCTCATTCCCTCAGGCTTTGTCAGATGGAACGTTGTTTTCTTGGGGAAACTAAAACATTTTTCTGCTTTCAAGCATTTTTATTTTTAAATAATTTATTTGGCTAATGAATGAATGAAGAAGGTCGAGTGCGATCATATTCTCTATGGTGATAAATGGCCTTGAACTTCCTCTATGTTATTTGTTTATTGTCTTTGGTGGACCATTTTATTTTTGGTTAAGTTGGTGACAGTGATGACCAAACTGCTTAGAAGCAAAAAGCCCGAAGATATCGATCTAGGGGTTAGTATTTTTATGCGCCTATCGCACGCGCATCGATGCACACCTGATCGCAAATTCTAAGGGTTGCAAGATTCTACAGGTTTCTTTACGTTTAGCCGCGCCCGCTATGGTTCAGGTATGTTCATCTTATCTATTTTCGACATCTTATCTAGTTTTTTTATTATTCTCCCTCGTTATCCAATTTAACAACCTTCAATACTACATCACCGCTTGTCATTTTGGTTTCGATTGTAAAAAAATGTGAATGTCAAAAATTAAAAGACAATTGTTTTCATAGGATTTTTTCCTACAAAACTAGTATATTATTTCCACTTAGTTTTCTGGAAAATGAGCATCCTTCCATTCAATTATCGGTCCAATCCTTTCCAATGTTTTTGTTTTGCCGGTTGCTGGCAGCAGATGTCAGGTAGCTGTCATTCTGATAAAACGAAACTAATAGGGTATTTCCACAAACGAGGGATTCTGTTGAAAATATCCGGAATATTTAAAGAAATCTTTTCTGATTTTAATCATTATACTAAAAAAGTTTGTTTTTTATGTTTTCATTCAATATTTTTGATTTAAAAAACAGTCCAAGACCGACAAAATGACAACGGCCCGTGATTAGCTATTGGATTGTGACGTCACAACGTCAACTCTCGGCTCTCGGCTTTGCTTGCCAGTTGACGTTGACAGCTCCCAGAAGATTCCTTTGCATTAGAGGCGGGCAAAGCGTCTCAGTTGAGCGAGCCGGTTCACTGGGTCTCGTTCAATGAAAAGATCCGGGTCAGTGAACCGGCTCGAATGAACGACTGAATTGGTCCATCTCCCCCGTCTCCTCCCTCGGCCCTCCACACTTTATTAAAAAGGGAACCCCAATATTTTGGGGTTCCCTTTTTAATCGGATTCTTGTATCCCTGAATGAAAAAATGAAATCCTTTGTATTTACTTGAGTTTTGATCTTTGGTGTGAAACCAACACCAACTTTACTTTTTTAACGATTTTTAGAAAGCATGAATTATTGAAAATAAACAATGAATGATTTACTGAAAATAAACAATGAGCATAGTAATAATATAACTTATCCTGTTATAATAAACAAAATAATGTGGCCGGAGCGTCGACGTCACGACTGACGTATTATGCACGCATACCCGCTTGAATTCCGATATTATTATTATATTCATTGTATTTCGGTAATAACATGCACGGCGCACGCACACTACCCAGCAAATGATAATGTGGCCGGAGCGCTGACGTCACGACTGACGTTTTATGCACGCAAACACGCTTGAATTCCGATATTATTATTATATTCATTGTATTTCGGTAATACATGCACGGCGCACGCACACTGACCAGCAAAGGTACGCCACCGCGTAGAAAAGTGTCATAGTGAACTGAACTGTAAACCGTTACCTTACTTTCATATTTTACCTTTCTGCGTCGCTGACTAGAGTGGCTATGAACGAACGAACGAACGAGCAATCCGCATCAGTACATCTAGTGACCCGCGAGCCGCGAGATCCGTTGAACGATACACTGCTCTCGGCTCCCACGGGTCAGTCGGGTCTTCGGATCTCACGGGTCAGTTGGCTCACCGGATCTGGCGGGTCAGTTGGCTCACCGGCTCACTCGTTCGCGAAGATCCGCGAACCGTGAAGATCGTTCTTTGGGAACCGGATCTTACGGATCAGTATGAAAATCCGGTTCACTGAGCCGACTCGTTCGCGAACGACTCACTTCTACTTTGCATTTACTTTGTGAATTGACAACAGACGTTTGTGTCATCAATGTTTGTGTCCGTGATTTTTACCGTATATTTTCTTATTTTCGAGGATAGTTGTGATGATTTGTTAACTTTGTCATATATTTAACATCACCTTTGACCACTTTTGACGGCATAAAAGCGCGTGGAGAATTGTTTAATAGCCAAAATCTATTTCAACACTTTATTGGGGCCTTATGGACCGCGCACCGTTACGAAATGTCAAAAAGACAATAATTGTCAATAACAACAATAATAATTGTTTTCGTAGGATTTTCTTCCTACAAAACTAGTATTTATACGTATTGACGATTGTTCCGAACAATTACCGTATTTATTTCCACTTATTTAAGTTTCCTGGAAAATGAGCATCCTTCTATTCAATTATCGGTCCAATCCTTTCCAATCTTGATGTTTTTGTTTTTAACATTTACGTATTTGAAATTTTGAATTCGAAGTCGGTTGCTGTCAGCAGATATCAGGTAGCTGTCATTCGGATAAAACGAAATTAATTGCCGCCTTTGACGGCGCAAAAGCGCGTGGAGAATTGTTTAATTAAAGCCAAAATCTATTTTAACACTTTATTTGGGCCTTTTCGTCTTTATTGACAAAATCATGCATCCGACTTGTGGTAATTAATGATCACGGAAGTTCGACCTGTGTAAATAATACTCATGCGACCGTTTACATCTGTAATTCAAGCTCCACACTATTCGCGAAGTTGAACGAGGTTAGCCGAATACGATAGTGCGGAGGGGCACTTCGTCTAATTTCGTCCAACCTTGGCTCGCCTCGGGCGACCTCCAGTTTTTGTCGGTTTTTGCGCCCGAGTCAAAGGACTCGAGGTTGCACGAAGTACCTACACGAAGTGCCTCTCTACACTACTCGGTTCTCGGTTAACTTCAGTTCGCTTCAATACGTCGTCGTGAATAGACGTGCGCGCTATAGTCAAACAGAAACTAAGTGAACGGTCAAAGTCCAAAGTCAGTAATAAAATTTACAGGTAAAGCAACACGAGAAGGTTCACGACTTAAAATTAATTTTACTAAACAAAATGTTTTTATTGTGTTCGGGACTGAATTTAAGTCTGAATAAGGATTGAATGAAAATGCGTAGGTGTTTAAAAATACCTACAAGGTGTCCGGTAACTCATATTACATATGTATTTCAGAATCAAGAAAATTCTGAGACAGGTTTTATCAGATGCTAATTAATAAAGCGGTAACCAATTTATTAGATATTTAAATTTTAATAATATTTGACTTTTACCCCCGGTTGGGATTTTACAAATTTATTTTTTTAAAGACAAAAATACCTAAATGTGCACATCAACATAAAACAACATACTTTTTACAATACAATGAACTTGTTACATCGGTAAATTTTTATTTGTGATTAAAAAATATTTATTTTACATTCCAATTACAGAGGATTCTTCGAGGAATGTCACAAACTGATTTTCAAATCAATTTTTGAAGACTTTGGAATTCATTTCAGAATGGTAATCTGTATTCGACATAACCTTTCTCGTACGAAATATAAATTTACTCCCCGTGATAAAACCCGTTTTTGCTGAACCACAATGCAAAATGATCAGCCGGCTTCCTTTTCCAACTGGCACTTTTAAACCCCCGTTGCCCTCACTATTTTGCCACATGCGTGTAATCGAGTGATTTTTATTCACCCAAGTCTCGTCCAAATAGACTATTTGAGGTCCGTCGCTAGTTCATTTTCATTTTGATTCATTTTCCTCAAAAAGTCTACACGCGCTGTAGCAATGTTTAATCTTCCCATTAAATACTTTCTTCCATCTTTGCGTATTTTGAATTTTAAACCAATATCATGCAAAATACATCGCAATGACTTATGAGATCCAAAAACAATATTTTATCCACCAGAACTTTGTTAAGATTTGCAAGAGTGGGATATTGTCCATTGTCATAAAAATCCATCATACTGCGACGCACAACATCATTTTTAAAATCTTCCAATCCCGTTGAGGCCGCAAGTCTGCTGCCAATAAATGTATGGATGTCGTCAGTCCTGCTGCCAATAAATGTACTTGCTTGAAGTTCAATGTTTTGATGTATTGTGGATTGTCACGGATTTTTCGGAAAAACTTGATAACATTATAAACTATCGTTTTTTCACCTCCCTACAATTCGTATCGTTGATATTAGATCACACAATATGTAATTACAATCACACCGATTAAATAAACGGAGTCAAACTGACATTAATAAAGTATAGGCATTAAATCGAAAATAAAGTAATGAACTGGTTTTTGATCTTATGAAGTCAATACAGTACTTATTACTGAATGTGGATTCATTAATTGTTTGCTTTTATAGTAAGTACCATGATATAAATAACAATGGAATTTCCAAAGGATTTAGTTGCCTAATTCACGGGAATAACCGCCAATGGAATTTCTAAATTTTGTTTCACAGCGTGTAATTATTAGGTTTCTCTGAAATATTGTTTTTAGAATCCAGTTTAATGTATTTTCGAAAATAGGAATTTACGAGGGACGTATAAATAAAAAGAAATGAAAAATATTAATAATATAATGGTGGAGTGCCTTTCGAGTTTGGGTTTTTCGAAGTTTTGACTGTACGTTAATCCCCGTGTGAAATTTTGGGAGTGCATTTGGTATCTGTTCGACTATAGTAATTATTTTTTATTAGTATTGTCATACGGCACGATTATGAGTGGAATACAGTGGTCGCAGGAGCAAATTCTGTTGCTCCTGCGACCAGCAATGGTATGTTAGAATTACCCGTAGACGAATTAAAGAAAAAGAAGGATTCGCTTTTTGCTATGTACAGGAGCTACCGTAGAAAAAAAGATGCGTCAATAAATAATAATGGTTTATTGTCTTCATTTCTTAGTAACAAGTAGAGATAATGATATCCTCACTCGGATCATCCGTGCTGAGGATTTCACTTACATATTATAATTTAATTGTAAGAAATTAATATGAAATAGACATAACATATATCATGTAGCATATATTTTTTAAATAATCAATATATATTATAAAAGAAAGTCCAAAAAAACGTGCGGAACGCAAAAACTCAGAAACGAGTGCCGGTACAATCGAGATAGTTATATGGTATAGTAGCTCTCTATCCCCCCTAGGGAATAAGGGTATTCGTTTTTACCTAAAGGGCTTGCTTTTGAAGATATAAGGGCTGAAAGTTCTAAGAAGACTCTAGAAACTTCAAGAAGAGTCTGGAAGATTTCGGAAACTTCTAGAAAATTCGATAAGACTCTGGAATGTTCTGGAAGAAATGGAGGAGTATGTCAGCGAGTCTAGAAGGTTCCGGAAAGTTCAAGAAGGTTCGATAAAGTTGTAGAAAGTTCTGAAAGGAGTTGAGGAGTGTGTCGGTGTGTCTAGAAGGTTTCGGAAAATTCTAGAAGGTTCCATAAAGCTGTAGGAAGTCCTAGAAGGTTCGATAGGGCTGTACAAAGTTCTGGAAGGAGTGGCGGAGTATGTCGGTAAGTCTAGATGGTTCCGGAAAGTTCTAAAAGGTTCGATAAAGCTGTAGAAAATTCTGGAAGGTGTGGCGGAGTATATCGGTGAGTCTAGAAGGTTCTGATGGTTCACGAATGCTTGAGAAAATTGTGGGAGGAAAAAGTTCTAGAAGCTTTCATATATAATAGGCGGTAAGTCTAGAAAATTCCGGAAGTTCTAGAAGGTTCGATAAAGCTGTACAAAGTTTTGAAAGGAGTAGCGAAATATGTCGGTGGGTCTAGAAGGTTCCGGAAAGTTCTAGAAGGTTCGATAAAGCTGAAGAAAGTTCTAGAACGTTCCATTAGGCTGTAGAAAGTTCTGAAAGGAGTGTGTCGGTGTATCTAGAAGGATCCGGAAAATTCTAGAAGATTCCACAAAGCTGTAGGAAGTTCTAGAAGTTGTAGTTTTTAATAAAGACGTACAAAGTTCTGGAACGAATGGCGGAGTAAGTCGGTGAGTCAAGAAGTAACTGATGGTTCACAAGTATTTAGAAAATTGTGGATGGAGAAAGTTCTAGAAGCTATCAGAAATAAATGACGGTGAGTCTACAAGATTCCGAAAGTTCTAGAAGGTTCGATAGAGCCATACAAAATTCTGAAGGAAAGGAGGAGTGTGTCGGTGTGTCTAGAAGGTTCCAGAAAATTCTAGAAGATTCCATAAAGCTATGGAAGTTCTAGAAGGTTCTATAGGGCTGTACAAGGTTCAGGAAGTAGTAGCGGAGTATGTCGGTGAGTCTAGATGGTTCCGGAAAGTACTAGAAGGTTTGATAAAGCTCTAAAAGACTGTAGAAAGTTATCAAAGGAGTGGAGGAGTGTCTCGGTGTGTCTCGAAGGCCCCGAAAAATTGTAGCAGTTTCCATAAAGCTGTAGGAACTTCTAGAAGGTTCGATAGGGCTGTACAAAGTTCTGGAAGGAGTGGCGGAGTATGTCGGTGAGTCTAGAAGGTTTGATAAAGCTGTAGAAAGTTCTGGAAGGTGTGTCGGAGTATGTCGGTGAGTCTAGAAGGTTCCAGAAAGTTCAAGAAGGTTTGCTAAAGCGGTAGAAAGTTCTAGAAGGTTCCATAAGGCTATAGAAAGTTCTGAAAGGAGTGGAGGAGCGTGTCGGTGTGTGTAGAAGGTTCCGGAAATTTCTAGAAAATTCCACAAAGCTGTATGAAGTTTTAGAAGTTTCGATAAAGCTGGAAAAGGTTCTGGAAGGAGTAGTGGAGTAAGTCAGTGAGTCTAGAAGATTCCGGAAGTTCTAGAAGGTTCGATAAAGCTGTACAAAGTTCTGAAAGGAGTGGTGAAATATGTCGGTGGGTCTAGAAGGTTCCGAAAAGTTCTAGAAGGTTCAATAAAAATATACAAAGTTCTGAAAAGAATGGTGGAATATGTCGGTGGGTTTGGAAGTTTCCGGAATGTTCTAGAAGGTTCGATAAAACTATGAAGCTATAGAAAGTTCTGATAAGAGTGGAGGAGTGTGTCGGTGTGTCCAGAAGGGCTCGAAAAATTCTAGAAGGTTCCATAAAGCTGTAGAAAGTTCTGGGATGGTGTGGCGGAGTATGTCAGTGAGTCTAGAAGGTTCCAGAAATTTCTAGAAGGTTTGATCAAGCTGTAGAAAGTTATAGAACGTTCCATAAGGTTATACAAAGTTCTGGAAGGAGTGGCGGAATAAGTCGGTGATTTTAGAATGTTCCGGAAAGTTCTAAAAGGTTCGATAAAGTTGTACAAAGTTTTCATAGGAATGGTGGAATATGTCGGTGGGTTTGGAAGTTTCCGGAATGTTCTAGAAGGTTCGATAAAACTGCAGAAGCTCTAGAAAGTTCCGTAAAGCTGTAGAAAGTTTTGATAGGAGTGGAGGAGTGTATCGGTGTGTCTAGAAGGTCCCGAAACATTCTAGAAGGTTCCATAAAGCTGTAGGAAGTTTTGGAAGGTTCGATAGGGCTATACAAAGTTCTGAAAGGAGTGGCGGAGTATGTCGGTGAATATAGAAGGTTCCGAAAAGATCTAAAAGGATCGATAAAGCTATAGAAAATTTAGGAAGGAGTGGCGGAGTATGTCGGTTCCGAAAAATTTTTAAAAGATTTTTAAATTTTTATTGGAATAACTTTTTAACCTGTTGAATGTCGGATGGAATTTCGAAAAACTGCTCGGAAATTACCTTGTTGCTTTCTGGTCAAATATCCATATAAAAACGAAGGAATTGTTTTATTGCAATTGCTTTCTGTTTACCAAATGATATATCTTATTATTCATGTATATTAGGGAACGTACCCATACTACGTGACCAACTTTTTGCAATTTTTAACCCCCCCCCCCCCCCCCCCCCCCCCCCTTCTGGAATATATTTAGAAATATACCGGAATATCCCAGATCATTGTGGAACATTCCAGAACACTCCTGAATGTTGTGGAATGATCTGGAAAATTATTCTGGAACATTTTAAGTTTTTTTATGGGGCTACCCATATGTGGTATATAAAGCAAGATCCGTCGTGGATTCAAACGTCAATTCAATCTCACGTCAACTCCCTGAGCGAAGCCGGACACCCATTCAGAGTATTTGAGATCATTCCACAACGTTCCAGAACATCCCGGAACATTCTGGAAAATTGTGGAAAGTTCGGGAACATCAATGTGAAACATTTCAGAACACTCTCAAATGTTGTCCTGAGCGAAGCCGGGTAACCCAGCTAGTTATAAATAAAATAAGATAGTGTTTTCTTTATAATTCAGTTCACTAGATTTGGTTTTAGTCTATTTGATATCAGTATATTTTCTATTTCTGATCTCCCTATATTTAGTATCCAGATTTTTATTTGAAAATTAAATGTTATAATGTTGAGGTTTTTGAGTGAGAGTGGTATTTTATTGTAGAGTTTAATGCCATAATATAAGAAGCTTTTCGCCCAAATGTTGTGTTAGTAGTTCCTTCTTTTATTTTTATATTTCTTCGTTTGATAAATATGTACATAGTTATAATAAGCGAGCGTGCACATTGCAACGGCAGCTGCTACTTGAGCGTCCATGACGTGCGAGCCGTGACGGCACCACCGCGCAAATGAGCGCGAGCAGTGTAGAGCTTACGTCAAAATGCTCCGTTTAGTTCGCTTTTCGAAATAACTCCTACACGTCTCGTAGAAATCGTTGTTTCGCCCTTACTATCATAGTGAAAAATATGATCTAAATCTAAACGGTATTGGAAAGAGAAAATAATGCTCTATATGTATCATAACATAGTATAAAATGAAGTCGCTCAAAATGTATGTGCGTGTGTATATTATCTTTTAAACTACGCAACGGATTTTCATACGGTTTTCACCAATAGATAGAATGAAAATAAAACAAAAATCATGATGCAAACCAGAACCCCTCATCGCAGAATAAAAGACAAAGTGAAATTCAAAGACAATTATAATTTCGAAGTGGTCGAAGAGTTTACCTACCTGGGCTCCATCATAACGCAGGACAATGAAGACCCAGTAGAAGTAAGAAAGCGCATTACAGCCGCTAACAAAACTTACTTCGCGTTGCTGCCAGTGTTCAAATCCCGAAACGTCCATAGGAAAACCAAAATAACCTTATACAAAACAATTATCAGAACGGTCTTGGCCTATGGATGTGAGGCGGGAACACTGACAGCAAAGTCAGCGGAACGGCTGGACATCTTCGAAAGAAAGGTACTTCGAAGAATCTTAGGAGCGGTGCGAGAGGGAGAGGCATGGAGAATCCGCCACAATAATGAGCTCTATGATATTTACCAAGCTCCCAGACTCTCCACCCATTTAAGACTCCAAAGATTAAGATGGGCCGGACATGTGCACCGAATGCCAAGCACACGAGTACCGAAGAAGGTTCTGACAGGACACCCGGGAGGTAAACGAAAGGCGGGCAGACCTAGACTGAGATGGGAGGATGATGTCAGGAAGGATGCAAGAGGATTACTCCATGTTGCAGATTGGAAGACGACGGCCGAGGACAGAGGGCGGTGGAGGCTTATTTTGAAGGAGGCCAAGGCTCGAAATGGGCTGTAGCGCCATTGAAGAAGAAGAAGATAGAGTGATTGAAAAGGAATGTTTATATGTATAATACATGTAAATTGTATTAGAGAAAAGCCGAGAAATTCAAAGAAAACATATTTTTGTGCGATTTAAAACGGCTGGCGGGCCGTACTATACCTAGTCACTTTTGAAATTCGTTCTACGGAAGAAATTGAAAAATAGATGTCCTAGAGTAAGTAGGTATTTGATTTTCCCATTTCAAATATCCAGTGTTGCATTGCAAGAATTGTATAATTAGTGGCGATCACTAACTATATTATTATGTAAATAAAAAAAAATAATAATAATATAGTTGATTCAAGAGGAAGGTTTATATCTATAATACATGCTTATTATAGTAGAGAAAAGCCGAGAAATTCAAATATTCAATTCCGGCAGCGGGCAGGCGGGTGGTGTGGATTTTCTAAAGGTTGGGTAATGGCGTTGTGTTTCGTTAGCCACAGCAACGTGTGGCCGGGTCTGCTAGTATTGAATATAATAATCAACCACAAAATAATACGAATGTACACTTTTATGGAACCAAAACCAGATCGAATTTGAAAAAAAATTTATGAAACATTGTGAATTTTTTATGAATTATTTTTATATGAAACGACAAAAAAGTGAGGTGACGAAAACGTTTATAATTTATTTGTCTCACAAAATAAGTGTGTGTTTTTATTTTTTTGTACCAGTAATTTTAGTTAGAATAAAAGCAAGGAGAGCCATTTTTTTAACTTTTAAAAGTTTACATTAAAAATTATTCTATTTAAAAAATGATGTGGTTATTTCTAATAATAAATTTAGGAAGCATATTTCATCTCCTTTCCAAAATAGTTTTTAGTTTTTGGATACGTTAATAAATATTCCATTTATTTGGATTTTATTGCAAGCCGAGGCCTATTTTGGAATAAAAAAATTTTCATGGGTCAAAAATACTGGTAAATATCAGTTTTCAGGTTATTATTTAACCATATTTCATTTTATGGTGCTGATATTTATTTACTGTTTACAAGAATCGCCAATTTCTCGTAATTTAGTTCGACTTGTCAATTGAAATCGTAAATATTCCCTAACTTAGCCGTCAGCGCCGGACGAATTCCAATGCGCGCCGCGACTACGCTTGACGACTTCGTAGCGAGAATGTCGAGTGAACTCTTCCTTCGAAGGAACCGTGTGAACACGCGGTGAAACGAGAATGGAACATTTCATCGAGTAAACCTTCATCCGAGTGAATCATGTGACTTCAGCATTAGGAAATGTTTTCCGTCAACATGGAAAGCTCAGAGAAAGCTGAAGTCACATGGTTCACTCGGATGAAGGTTTACTCGATGAAATGTTCCATTCTCGTTTCACCGCGTGTTCACACGGTTCCTTCGAACGAAGAGTTCACTCGACATTCACTCTACGAAGTAGTCGAGCGTAGTCGTTTCGCGACTTTAGAAAATTCTCGGCCGACTGATTCGCGAATGAAATGACTGTTCACACACATCACTCGCGTCAAAATTCGTCCGGCGCTGACGGCTAAAGGCGGTGCGGCGGTTCGCGCCGCAACCGCGACCAAAGACCGAGACCAGAGACGGAGGCAGGCGACCGCGACAAGTGTCTCGGTCTCTTCGACACTACTGTGGGTGAAGACCAAAGACCGCGACCGCCTTCGCCTTCAGAGTTCAGTATGTATAGCGCAGTCTGTCGATGAAGTCCGCAGTCTGTCGATGAAGTCAGTTGTGTTGTACAGATAATTTAAGCTAATGGAAACCCAAGTAGAATTACTAATGGAGAAAGAAGAAGACGATGATTTGTACTTATTTTAGGCGATTTTTCATTCACCTATCACATATTGTTTGACAATAATATGTTCAAGACTTATTTTAGGCTGAATAAAACACAGTTACAAAAAGACAATGTTTACAAAAGGAAGAATATCATTGAAAATAAATTTTATTTAATTTTTAAATTAATAATTTATTAATTTTTTAAACTTGTTAATTTAAGTAATTAATTTTTTTCGTAATCTAATTGTGCATTGTATATTAGGGTGTGTCAATTATTTCAACTTTTGAATTCAGAAACGCCCGGGGTCTCAAAAGTTGCGTCTTACAAAGAAAATGAGAACTGCATTTAATTTTTTTTTTTTAATGGTTATTAGCCTGCTAAAATGCATTGAAAATCAGAAAACAAACCTAAAACCATTATTTTTTAAATTTTTAATAAAAAAAAATTTCAGTAATTTAACCTTTTAACGTTTGTTTATTATTAAAAAAAGCGTATAACTGACAAAAATGAAAAAAACAAGTTCAAGTTTATGAATACAAATAAGTCAACAAGAATTCTGATTTTATCCAGAAAAAGTGTTGTTTTCCCCTTTTATATTTTTAACCAACACATCACATATGTAAAAAAAAATAAAAATAAATTGGTTCTTTGAACTGCAGTTATGGAATGAAAAATAAGTTTGGTACAAAATATAAAATATGAACCCTTCGTTTTATTTTTTTTCCAAATCAGGAAATCTATTTTTTTTCAAAACTTCCGGCCATTTTAGCGGGCTAATAGTAAACCATTATTTAATTTATTTTTACGTTTTCGAATAGCTACAGATCATACGAAACTTTTGAGACCCCGGGCGTTTAAATATAAGGCCATTTCTCTCTATGGAGAGCGACACAAGCTATTGTATATGCTGTCTGAAGTCTGATCAGTTCAATCAGCTTCTCACAGTATTAGTAAGAAAAAGCGGTCATTTTTTACAACACACATACTTATCAAGCGCGACGCGAGACACTACTTGTCCGGGGCGGCGACCGTCTTGCTGTCTCCCGTCTCTGTCTCCTGCCTCGGTCGCGCACACGAACTGACCCCCATACAAAGCTATACAAACAAGTCTCTGGTCTCGGTCTTTGGTCGCGGTGCAAACCGCCGCCTTAAGTTCGGGAATATTTACGATTTCAATTGACATTTCCGATAACGTCGATCTAAATTACGAGAAATTGGCGATTCTTGTAAACAGTAAATAAATTTCAGCACCATAAAATGAAATATGGTTAAATAATAACCTGAAAACTGATATCTACCAGTATTTTTGCACCATGAAATTTTTTTTAGTCTTAAATAGGCCTCGGCTTGCAATAAAATCCATATTAATGGAATATTTATTAATGTATCCAAAAACTAAAAACTGTTTTGGAAAGGTGATGAAATATACTCCCAAAATTTATTATTAGAAATAACCACGTAATTTTTTAAATAGAATAATTTTTAATGTAAACTTTTAAAAGTAAAAAAAAATGGCTCTCCTTGCTATTATTCTAACTAAAATTACTGGTAAAAAAAAATTAAAACACACACTTATTTTGTTAGACAAATAAATTATAAACATTTCTGTCACCTCACTTTTTTGTCGTTTCATATAAAAATAATTCATAAAAAATTCACAATGTTTCATAAATTTTTTTTCAAATTCGATCAGAAACTTTGGTTCCATAGAAGTGTACATTCGTATTATTTTGTGGTTAATTGTTATATTGAATATATAGAGCATTATTTTCTCTTTCCAATATCGTTTAGATCATATTTTTCACTATGATAGTAAGGGAGAAACAACGATTTCTATGAGACGTGTAGGAGTTATTTCGAAAAGCGAACTAAACGGAGCATTTTGACGTTTAAGCCGCTCCGGCTACACGTCCTCACGCCAGAACATTTCGGCCGACTAATTTGCGAGTGAAAGACTGTTCACTTGAGTGTTCACACACATCATTCGCGTCACGTGATGTTAAATTCCGGTTGCGAGTGAACAGTGCCGAAGGAAGCATTCCAACATTGTTGGAATGCTTCATTCGGCACTGTCTCTATTCACTTTCGTGTTCACACAGTTCATTTCGAGGGAAAGAGGCGGAATGAAATCACGAAATGAACGATAAATGAATCATGTGAATGGGCTGTAAACACTCCATCCCGGGTGAAGCGGGAAGGCCGGCGGGGGGATTCGTTTTTTGACAGATGCCGCGCAATGCGGTCGTGTATGTAGAATTAACGGGACGGCCTTTTGTGGTTATGTGCAATGAGCGATCATAATCACGAGTTTAAAATATTATTTTACTTAAATATATGTATAATTGAAATATTTGATAATAATAATAATAAAAATATTTGATATTAAAATTATAATATAATATCAAATATTTATTATTATAATATAATATCAAATATTTATAATTATTCTGTTTTTGACGTAAATATTTACCCACTCTAAATTCTTAATAGTAACTTTAGGTCGTGCAATAATCGATATTAGTCGGAAATCTTTCCGAAAATGGTATTTACGGTTTTGGTTGTAACTCCCAGAATAGTCGCCACCTCTGATAAGGCATCGTACCTCTTCAATTTATTTTTGAAATCTGGGTACTGGACGTCCCAAATGATTGGTCTCTCCCTGATTAGGGAAATGAATGCCAAAGTATTATGATTTTCCATTGCGCTCGGGACTCGGGAATGCTCAAAGCTCAAACTGCAACAAACTGACGATTGTTCGAGAGCATCGGTCGCGGCAAGACCCAAAGTCATAAAATAATAATAACAATATATGGCTCTTTATGAAATTTGCGTTTTTGGGTAAAATCATTTCAAGGGCACTGTACAAAAACATGTTACACATCCATGTTCCCGCGCGGAGTATATTCCAGGCGTTTCTCGGTTTAAACCAAATAATTATATTAATATTTGTTAAGTACTATATTATAATTTTATTATCAAATATATTTATTATAATATTATACGTAAGTATATTTAAGCTCGCTCATTACACATAACCTAAAAAAGCTTATTTTTGTTCTTCCATAAATATGACCAAACCGCGCGGCTCCATTTAAATGAATTATACCCCCCCGCCGGCCCCCGCCTGCCTTCCCGCTTCACCCGGGATGGAGTGTTTAGGAAATGTTTTCTGTCGAACATGGGAAGCTCGAAACACAACAAAAGTTGACAATATTTATGATGTTGATGACAAACATTGACTGTTGTTATGGGACCGTCAAGGCAAATGACTAGCTATGGACCCTGCTTTAGCTTATCAAACTGATTTTATAAGCTGTAAAAAGGCTGGAAATGCGCACGGGCGCGATTAGACCTGTCAAAAAACTTCCGAAAGAATAAGTTCTGTAACTTGCTATAAATTACGTTAATTGACTTTTGGTGTCATTTACATTGGTAATTTGGCCATAAATCGCTTACAAGAGCAATTTACAGGAAAAACTTACGAGTCTAAACCCAGCCTTAGTCATTGATATATACAATAAGCAATTAAATTGGTTCAACGGATTTGGAGGGGGCCCATCCAATTCAATATTTCACAAATTTAGTTGACTTACAACCATCGTGTCCAAAGCACGTTACGCGGAACACATCTGGTCAAAAGCATATGCAAAGGGTATTCATACAATGTATGGAACGGACTATTCAGACTGTTGAAAGTCCGAGTCCTTATTACGCGGTGCCCTCAGGCAATGAACTTGCATTATTGTAGGGATACTTGCATCGTTATGCGATACGCATCTGGTCAAAAACACGTGTAAAAGGTGTTCATACAATGTATGCAATGTACTATTCAGACTGTTGAACGTCCGAGTCCTTACTCCGCGGTGCACTCACGCAAAATACATGTGTATTTTTGGAGGTAATCTTACATGGCAGCTCGCGCTCGGTATGGAGTCTATCGTAAGTCCCTTGAATGGTTCAATACCCGGCTTCAGAGCTAAGTTTAACTCATTCCAGAACTCGCGGCCAAGAATGGCGCGATGTCATACTCGTAATTGAAATTATGAATGCAGTATTTTCCATCGCACCGAATGCACAAAGTTGTCTTTTATAGTATTTAAGGAGAATCTAAAGATTTTTCTAAAAATATTTGTGAAAAGCGTGACCAGTGATTTCGAAAGTTTACCAAAAATAGGCATTGCAACTGTAAAACATAACTAGGTTGAATAATATAATTGATGAACTTTGGCATCGTTGTATGCGGCCCTCTACTTGAAAATTCTGTAAACCCCTGCTTTGCAATCGCCTTCGTGCCCTTCGGACCAAGGGCGGATCCAGCTTTGGCGCCAGGGGGGAGTCACATAGTCGTGGTCAAGTCACAAGAAGTTATAATTTAATTTTGATAATAATAGATACAAGTAAAAAGTAGGTCCACCTAGGTCCTGGATCCGCCCTTGGTTCGGACCATATGTTTTAGTTCGGTAGAAGACGGAAATTGTCGAACTACCCCTCCTGTAAACCTCCGCAAGCCTGAGATGAACACGAATTTCGAAAATATTCGTATGGCATATCGCCTCTATAGTATATCTCTATGGCCTTAGTTTAGTTATTATTTATGCATACCGCTTACTCAGTAATACGGAAATTTTTTTATTTAAACAGTTAGATTCACACTAGGAGCAATAAATGACTTAATAAATAAACTTAGAAGCGGCATTGATGGTGGAAATTATATTTTATCTATATTAGTTGACCTTCAAAAAGCATTTGATACAGTTAGTCATGAAATGCTTCTCAAGAAACTCGAGAAAATTGGTGTAGTTGGTCCTGCTCTCAATCTACTCAAATCATATCTTAGCAATAGAAAGCAATTCGTTAGCAATAACAATCAAAATAGCAAATACGTTCCAATAAACTATGGAGTTCCACAGGGGTCCATACTAGGTCCACTACTGTTCCAAATTTACATCAACGATATTTCGCAATTAATTTTAAACGGTGAAATCTTTTTATATGCTGATGATACAGCAATTTTCTACTGGGGTAAAGATTTAGACATCTTACTAGAAAATGCACAAAGAGACCTAGAAAAAATCAACAGTTGGCTCCAATCAAATGTTTTAACAATGAATGTTAAAAAAACAGGATAATTGATTTTAAGCTCAACCCGTAAAATAATTCCTCCTCATGTACCCTTAAAAATTGAAAACAACGACCTGCAAATCCTGATCCAGGAAAAATATCTTGGGCTGTGCATTGATCAGCATTTGACATTTAAACAACACATACAAGGTATTAAAGATAAAATCATTCCCTTAATTAGCGTATTTAGCCGGCTATCATATCTGTTGCCAAATAAATTAAAAATAGGTTTATATTATAGTCTCGTACACTCACATTTAAATTATTTGATTGAAATCTGGGAAAACGCATGTGAAACACACATAAATGAATTACAGGTAATACAAAACAAGGTAATCAAAAAACTATTTAATTACAAGCCCAGAACATCCACAAAAAATTATATATGGAAACAAAACTATTAACATTAAGAAAACTATATGAATACAATACATGTCTCCTTATATACAAAATAATCTCGTACACACAAACACCGAATTCATTAAAACGTCCCAAGTACATAAACACTTCACACGACAACGCGATAACATACATTTAAACACCATCCACTCTAACTATGGTAAACAATCCATTGGTTGGTTACGAGGGGGGCAACTTGTATAATTGTCTCCCAAATGACATTAAAAACTAAAAGAAGCTGGGTAAATTAAAAAAAAAATTATTTATATTTATTCTTGAACAAAATAATGAAATAGAATAGCGCTGTATTGAAATATTTATTTATCTTAATGTGTATAATTTTTTCTAGTTAAATGAGTGAAAATGTAATTTTCTTTTAACTGGAATAAAAAAAAATAAAAAATAAAATGTAGATAATTAAACTATTAGGGTGACAGACCATAAACGTCACAGCCAAGTATTTACTAAAATAAAGTTAACCGTAAACCATAATTAAATATCTGTAAATATAAATTGGTGGAATTTACGGTTATTAAAAAGCAGTGTAGCAAACTCACGGTGCCTCCGAGACGCAGGGTCAAATCTCAATACGGTACAATCTCACTAATCCGGTACTTCAATAGACCGATAAGTCCAATAATCCGGCACCCTCCGCCCACGTCTCCCTCGCCCCTCTATGCCTATGCGCTCCATCGCCGCGTCGTCGTCTAGCAGTCTAACCTAAAAAAACTTATCTCATGTGCACGTGCATACGTATTTACCTGTTGTTTTGAAGTGTGAATAGTGTGTATATTCTCTTTATGAAATGCTTTGTTTTATTTATTATGATTTTTTCTCTATAATCCAGTAATCTGTACATTCCAGTAATCCGGCACCCTCTGGTTTTTAATAGTGCCGGATTAGTGAGATTGTACTGTATTTAGACTAATCTAATTAAGGTCTAATTTCATCCATTTACTTCCCTAGATATCCGTGGGACCAAATATGGACTATGAAAACAATAGAAACAACAATGATGATGAACCTTTGGGGAACGTAGGGGAAGGGAGAGATGAGGCCACCTCGGTGAACTCTTCCCTCTTGGGGCCTTCGAGGAACCAAGAGGTAGTAGAGAGGGGAGATGAGAATACCTTGGTGGACTCTTCCCTTGCAGGGCCCCCAGAGAACACAAACAAAGAGAGACGTACAATGAATCCTCCAGGGAGTTCAGATGTGAGGAAACATGGATCATCATACAACCTGGAAACTAACCCCCACCTCCGACCGGGACCCTCGGGGAACCAGAAAAGAATGGGGGACGTAAAGAAGTGCCTTCCAACAGCCACCACTGAGAAAGATAGGGTGAATTACCTGACTGATGACATAGGGAAAAATAGCTTCGGTAAGAAATTCAGTGGGGCTGCGAGGAGAAAATTTAAAAAAGAGAAGCAGGGGGTGGAAGGGAGAGATGAGGCCACCTCGATGGACTCTTCTCTCTCGGGTCCTTCGAGGAACCAAGAGATAGTGGAGAGGGGAGATGAGAACACCTTGAAGGACTCTTGGCCCTCAGAGAATCCAAACAAAGAGGGACCTCCAATGAACATATCGCAACTGAATCCTCAGGGACTGAATGGCTATTCAGATCTGAGACAATGGGGACCATCACAGGACCTGGAAACTAACCCCCACCTCCAACCGGGACCCTCGGGGAACCAGCGGAGAGGGGGGGATGTAAACAAGTGCCTTCCAATAGCCACCACTGAGGAAGATAGGGTGAATTACCGGACTGATGACGTAGGAAAACATAGCATCGGTAGGAAACTCAGTGGGGCTGCAAGGAGAAAACTGAGAAAAGAGAAGCAGAGAGTGGAAGGGAGAGATAAGGCCACCTTGGTGGACTCTTTCCCCTTGGGGCCTACGATGAACCAAGAGGTAGTGGAGATGGGAGATGAGAAAGCCTTGGTGGACTCTTCCCTTGCAGGGCCCTCAGAGAATCCAAATAAAGAGGGACCTTCAATGAACATACCGCGACTGAATGGGGATTCAGATGTGAGACAACAGGGACCATCGCAGGACCTGGAAACTAACCCCCACCTCCAATCGAGACCATCGGGGAACCAGCGAAGAGGGAGGGATGTAAAGAAGTGGGTTCCAACAGCTACCACTGAGGAAGATAGGGTGAATTACCTGACTGATGACATAGGGAAAAATAGCTTCGGTAAGAAACCCAGTAGGGTTGCGAAGAGAGAAATTGAAAAAGAGAAGCAGGAGTCCAACCCGGGGCCTCAGGCACAGGGGCCCGGACAGGTAAAGCCGGGAACCTCTGGCGACAACCGGCAACCAGGGACCTCTCATGCCGGGACATACAAACCAGGGACAGACCGGAAGCAAACAGGGACCCCACTGGGTAACCGGAAGCAATCAGAAATGCCCAGGGAACAGAAGAATGGGAAGAGGAGAAGAACCTCACCGGCAACTAAACCCTCGGGGCTATCACCGGGAGATGCCTGGAAAAAGCCCCGAGGAACTCCCACCTATGCAGAAGCCGCCGATAACAAAATTAGGGTGGCTATTGTTCATAGGAACAGAGAGAAGGAGTTTACTAAGGAGCAGGAGGCCCTTGTGAGTGAGGGAGCCGCCGATCTGATTCTGAGAATCCCAAAAGGACAGTTCACACCCAGATTCGACAAGTGCTTCATTCAAAAGCGCGTCCTGAGAATGACCTGCTGCGACAAGGAGTCAGAGGAATGGCTAAGGGAGATAGTGCCGACCTTGCAGAAATGGCCGGGCTGCGACCTGGAGGTGGTGGGGTTGAATGAACTGCCAAAGTACTTAAAGGTCGGGGTGACAATCCCCGAAAACGGATCAGTAACCACCAAGAGGCTGCTACAATTGCTGGAAAACCAAACCCCACAGCTTCACACAAATAAGTGGATCGTCCACAACTCAATCAGGGAGAAGGACGGGTATCGCCTGATCATGAGCTTGGACGAGGACAGTGTGAAGGTGCTCAGGGAAATGGGGATGACGGCGCACGTCGGGGTAAGGAAGGCCACCTTCAATGAGCTTCGTCCCAATACCGACAAGCGGACATAGTGTGGGTTTTTTAACAAAGAAATGACATTTATATTTAATTGTATCACTTTCCTTTGAATTTCTATTTTTTGTCGACCAGTGTTTATCTTGTAAATTGAGTTTGATAATTTTTTTTATGATTTTGTAGGGTCTGATTCTCAATTCGTCAAGCTTTTTCCTATTAAGTTTGTTTCCATTCTCCACAAAAACAGTATCACCAACTTTGAAGTTAATGTGTCTCCTGGTTTTATCGTAAATTATCTTGTTGTAATTATGTGACTTTATAGTATTATATCACCCTATATACTATAGTCGGCTACAGTCGTATTAGCTCTTGTTAATTTATCAAGGATACCAACATAACAGTGACAGGTACGGCTGCGGATTTTCGCTGTGTCGGTTCGCGAAGTGAATTTTGGTTTAATGCAATTGAAAATTAAAATGCATTATTTTCCGCCGCCCCAAAGCCAAAAAGTTTCCTTTTATAGTAATTAAGGCGAATCTAAAGTTTTTTTCTAAAAATTATTCGTAATAAGCGTGGCCAGTCCGAACCGATATTTACCCCTGCGGCTGGTCCGCGCTCAACATTTTTAATTTATGGGTTATTCCGCGGTTTCGTTCAAATCGCATGTTCTCGCAAAAAAGTCATATGAAAATGAATGTTTTTCAAGAAAATTTTATTGGAAAATGTAGCTATTTAAAAAAGGAAAAAGGAGTATTTCCCAGATTAGCCATTTGTTACTTAATTACTTTATGATATACAAAAAACATGCTAAAATTTCATTACCTTCCACATGAAAATGAGGGTCCGGTAAATTGGTCTACAAATAAGAACAGTTTACACTTGTAAAATTACTACATTTATTAATCGACCTGTATGTACAACTAATTATGCATATTTATTTGTATTCAATTTATTTTTAAAGCTATTGTATCATAGAAAGAATTGAGATTTTGATTTTGTCCAGAGAAAATCGTCGTAGTCTTCCGCGAAAGTGGTAATTAAAATTGTGACCGCGTTTGTCCTTGTTGGTCAGCTGTATCCCACCCTGCACCTCCGTTACTAACCAGGGTATCACTACATCTAGACGGGGGAAGCCGTGCGTCGCTGAATTAAGAAATATCTGCGATCTCCGTGCTCGAAAACAACTTTGTCACCGACCAGGCATCATTACCTTCCAGCATTTTTTTAAAGTAAGTACATGTTTTAAAAATTCGAATCATATGTCTATAAACTGTATTTAGTCGGACTATTTTTGATTGAATCATACAGATTTGTAATGTCAACATTAAGCGAGTAATTGAGAAAAAACTGTCAAAACTTCATTACCCTCCGATTCATTACCTTCCGAATCGTCAAATTTTTTGCCGGATGGTAATGTAGAGGTTTTGAGGGTAATGAAACTTTTGTAAGGGTTATTTTTACGAGCATCTGGGACCATGTTTGGGGGTTAATAAAAGCTAATATTATGAATAAATGCAGGTTTTTGCGTTCTGGCGTCGGACAATTTCGGTTTTGGTGAAATACATATTTTCGTTTTATTTTCTTTCATGTGGAAAAACAATCAGTTAAAATTTACCCAGCAAATTTTTATTTGAAAATTGATTTTTTATTCAATGATATAATTATTCAAATGTAAACGAATATATTATACAAATGATTAAACTATTCACCCTACAGTCTCAAGATCTTTCATTAGTTAGTTGTCTTTCAAAACTGACGAGTTTTTACATAATTTCAAGTTTCTAAACAAAGCCAAATTTAAACAAAAATCTACATAACTGGGCATCAAGAGTCCAACGTAAATTTCTTGATTAAAAAACGGTATTACTACTGTTACATTTTAAATCATTTAGGGCAAAAAATTATTTAACAAAGGTATAAAAGTGGTAACATTTTTTGGACTCTCTTTTAAAAGTTACCAAAATGAAATTATCAATTTTTGTTCTTCGACTTCTCACTTTCCGATACTTATGATAATTTTTCTTTGTTATTTGTTACAGGCTTAACCACTATAAACCACAATGGCAAAGTTAAATAAAAATCTGAAAAAATAAGAAAAGTTACCCAAGGACAGACTACGTAAGCAATAAAAATATGCAGAGATTAAAAACAATCCCAAACTGTACAGTCTTCAGAAAGCGAAAGAAAAAAAAGATACACTCTACGAAAAGCGCAAAAAAAGATATGCAGCATTGAAGATAATAATTGTTGGATGATTTTTATAGCGCCATTTTCGTGAGAAAGATATGAGTGAAAGAGCCCAGAGAAAGCAAGGTCGAAGATGGCGAAAGAACTCTCTAAATTATTTGAAGAAAAAAGAGGAGCATTGTAAAATAGAAATGATTGTAGTAGAAAATATGCCTCTAATTAGTAATAATGTGCGAAACACTCTAGATCCTGACCTCTTCGCAGTCGAGAATGAACAACGAATCGCCCAAAAAAACATGCATGGTCTAACAAAGGAGGCGTCTACTAATAGCTACAGGAATTCCAAAAACTGAAAAAATCGAACTAATATCTATGAGAATCAAAGTGTTGACGAATATCTACAGCTCAAACTGTTGATTAATATCTATGAGAACCAAAGTGTTGACGAATATCTACAGCACTGGCAGAGGTTGGATTTGCAATTATGTATAGCATATTGGAATAACGTAATATTGCGTATGCAGTTTAAAAAACTTAATTTATGTAAGTATGTATGTAAAAATCCCTAATATCGGACTATTGGACACATTTAGCTGATTAGTCCAACCTACGCTCTGTAGATATTAGTTCAACCTACGCTCTGTAGATATTAGTCAACACTCTGAAGTTCGTAGATATTAGTTCAACATATGAGCTGTAGACATTCGTCCGACATACAGGCTGTAGATATTAGTATCTGGAGTCCTAACGTATGTTAGAAAATTAAGGTACAGATCTATGAAAAACATTACCAAGTTACAGGATGAGATAAACAAACTTAAGAAAGAGAAAAAAAACGAACAAAAGAAAATGGAGGCGTTGCAGCTACAAAACGCAAACATAGCAATCGAAGATACATTAGAGAAAAAAGTAAACGACTACCATACTACCATTACTCGCCTACTATTTTCAATAATATTGATTACAATATGCTATTGAGCGAATCCGACGACTCCATGTTTTTGGACGATACTATTGCTTCAACGCCAGAATCGGCTAAAACTATAGAAAAGAAATGTAAAGTGAAAATACTCTCAAATGTCCCGTTCGACTGTCAGCATTATTCCTTCTATAAAAATAGTACCCAAGAATTCAATCTTTTCGATCAATGTGAGTTCGAGAAGTTCATCCGATCCCTAAGAGTAGAAGATCCTGATTTCAATGAATCAAAACAGCAGTCTCCCAAAACTATGGAAATCCCACACATGGAAATTGACGAAAAGAGGATAAGGAGGCGCCATTCAAATATGATTTCGATGACTGGATAATGGTTCAATGTAAAATAAATAACACAACAAATCATTTCATTGGGAAAATTATTGGGAAATATGAGTACACACTAGAGAAGAAAGTAATTTTTATGAAAAAGGCTCAAGGAAATTCCAAAAAAATTGTCTGGCCAATTTCATTTCATTCTGGAATCACAAATTCTTCGCGCTTGCAAGATCATTTTCAAAAATTTGCCGTACTTTAATTTTAAATAGTTTTCGAGCAAAAACTTTCACAAGAATAGCAACTCGTGATCTCATTAAAGTTCCTTAAATATCATGTTCCTATTTAGATGTAATACCTAGTACGTATTAGTTATGTTGTGTTTGTTTAGTAGTGTCTCTGGTGTTATTTTTAACTGCATTCCAATTGAGTTCCGTTATTTTCTTATTTTAATTATTATTTTTAATATTTAAATATTTCTATTTTTCAATTATTACAATGTTTGCTCAGGAATGTGAAAATTTTATATTTCTTGTGTCCAATACCCACTTATAAAACTGAATTATAAAGAATTTGACTACGCCTTATAATTTCGGGGTAAGTACCTAGTATAAGTAGGGAAATTTTGTTGTGCCTGTGATGTTCCAGCTGCATTTTCTTCATTTGTACCTATTTTGATATTTTATCCATTACTTTTCAATAATTTATACAAATATTGCAAACGCATAAGTAAGCAGAACTGATTATGTATGAAAAAATGTATTTCTTGTATCCAATACTCGAAAGTCTGAATAAAGCTTTTAGTTTTTCAATGTAATAGATTTTTCTTCCTTTTTCCTAATGCGCTCATCACGTCAGGTCAAATGATACTTGGCATGATTTGAAATCTATTTTATTATTCAATTTCAATTCATTGTTCATTATTCACAGAAATTTTTAAAACTTTGAACGTGTTCACTACCATCTATTAACATTTCATTACCAAACTTCATCACCATCCAAATTTATAAATTACCATCCAACAGTTTTTCATTACCATCCACACCCTCATTACCATCCATCAATTTTCTTCGTATCTAAGGGTCGTACAAAGGTGCCCTTTTCACCTCTCTACATCTGGTAGGTACAGGAACCCATTTCTATAAAAATATATAGTAAAAACGCAAAAAAAAAAAATTCCGCGGAATCAGGCAAATTTGAACGAAACCGCGGAACGACCCTTATATGAAATGATAAAAAAGTGAGATGACAAGAGTGTTTATTACACATATATACAATAGAATAAGTATTGTTGTTTACACAATCTGTGATTTTAGTACCTTTTCACATAAAATTTTTTAACCCATTTTTAATGTTTGCGTTCTAAATTTTAATATTTACAAATGCTAATATTTATTATAATTTGAAAGCTTATTTTGTAACCTTTCTAAAACAGTTTTTACTATTCAGCTACGTTCAGAAATGTTTCATTTATAGAGCTTTAATTGTGAAGCAGTAATAACAAAAAGTTTTCGTAAAATGTCATTTCGTTAGAGACAGTTAAAGTGCTTATATGGCGATTTCCTGAGGGGTTAAGTTAATAAAACTTTTTTCTAAATATTTAATAAACCTGCTGATCGTTGCTGTATATCTCTCCCAGTTTTATCATTTTCAACTGGAACTGCATGAACATGTTGTTGAAACTTTAATATTTGTGTTGTCATAATTCTTTCTAAGTGTTTACTGAAGCATGTAAATGTTATTAATCATTTAATAATTAATTGCAATAACTTTAAAATAAAAACAATAATAGGTCCACTCTGGATGATAACTATACCCAGTCTAGTTTTCTTTAATTACAATAAAACTCCATAAACATGTTGAGTTAATAAATAAGTGCTCCAGTAAACAATTGAAGATAATTTTTATATTATACGATTTTTCTTTGTTTATTGTTAATTATTTATTCTTTGTTCTATATATTAAAAAACATTTATATATTATTTAACCTTAAATATTAGCGTAGGGAGTGTGGCGAACCCATCGCTCAGGGAGTGGAAAACACAAACCTGCAATAGCCATCCCAAGCCAAGGTGTGAGCTACCGTGCTCAGGCTGAATGTCCTGGGGAACAGCATCACGAACGGTGCCTCCGAGAAACAAGGTCGCATCTCGGAGTATTTAGACCTCACTCCAGCACTCAGGGCTCTGCTGGAGTGGACCTTCTATTTCCCTGGTAACTCGTGGGACAAAAAAAAAATTGGACCATTCGAAAACTAGGGGCCTTTTGGGAACCTAGGAATGCTGAGGCCACCTCTGTGGATTTCCTTCCTGGGGCCGTAAGAGGAACCAAGAGGAGAAACCGTGGAGAGGTGAGCTGAGGCCACCTCCATGAACTCTTCCCTTGTGGGGCCTTCAAGGAACCAAGGGGAAGGGCACCCTTCCAGCGCGGGGCCTTTGTGGAACCAAGGAGGAGTGAAGTGGAGAGATAATGTCCTCTTCCCATGTGGGGCCTTCGAGGAACCATGTAGGAGTGAAGAGGAGAAATGAGGCCATCTTGGTGAACTCTTCCTCTGTGGGGCCTTAGAGGAACCAAGGAGGAGAGATGAAGTTCTCTTCCCTCCTGGGGCCCTCGGGGAACCAAGGTGGAGTGGACTCTTCCCTTGTGGGGCCTTTAGGAAACCAAGGGGAGGTGGACTCTCCATCGTGGAGCCTTCGGGGAACTAAGGAGTGGAGAGGAGAGATGAGCCCTCTTCCGTCGTGGGGCCTTCAGGGAACCAAGAAGGAGTGAAGAGGGGAAATGAGACCTGGGAAGACACATTGTCGGACCAGAAGATATAGCTTCATTTCGAATGACAATCCTGGTGAACTTTATAAAAGGGACTGGGTTACTGTCAAAGGAATGAGGTAAAATGCGAGATAGTACAATGGGTCTATGGCCTAAGTGCTCTCGGGAACTATATATATGTAAACCGTCTCCGATTATTTAAAAAAAAAAAAAAATAACCTTAAATAAAAATTGTTATCGACATTCGCTGTCTCCACCTTTTTAACACGAGTTTTGCTCAAGGTGTAAGACATATTAAATAATATATTTTTTAACTTCTCGAGTGCCGTTGCCGCGCCGGCGCGCGAGTATCAAATTTCAAAAAAGAATATTAATTCAAATAATTTGGATGCGATTTTAAATTTTATTCCATTAATATATAACATAAAATAAAGCTTAAAATAGCTTCCTCCATTCTTGTTCTTAAGGTAATTTAAAAAAGGTAAGGTAAAAAACCCTGGCCCTTGACAGGTTAAGAAAAAACTTTATAGAAAATATAACTTGAAATTTTTGTTATGTTTATTAAATAAATAAAATAAAAAAATATAACTAGCATTTCATTTTAAAAAGTGTTTATTTCATGTATAATTTACGATTTATTTCCGGAGTCCTAGGGACTCCACCAGGTAAATTTAACCAATTTTTACATTTGATATAAACAATTCAGTGGCACCTCAAGATACGAGTGCCCTAACATACGAGATATTTGAGATACGAGCCGTCGAGCGAGCCTCGATACAACGTATATATATTCGTCTGTCTTCGCTTCGAGCTGTTGAGTTTGAAAATTCGCTAGTCGCGGGGATGATCCGTGGAAGCGAGTCACTCCCTGCCTTGCCGACCGAGATGTGAGCAGCGCCTCTGCCGGCGGTTCCGCAAACGAAGTGTAGGTCTCTGCTTGGCTGACAGAGACGAGAGTAGCGCCTCTGGCGGCAAATCAAACTTAAGACTGTGGCGGCAGAATTTGAATGTGCTGCTAACAGTATATTGTATACATACAGATATTACTACCACTGCTATACTTACTGCCATCACAAGCAAAATGCAGCTGGGAATTTGCTGAGGTCGCATTCTGATATAGGTACTTTTTTTATAGTAAGTGTAAGGTCTCCCAGCTACCTTTTTGCTTAATAAAAATACTTCAGTACAGGGAGGCGTCTACTAATATCTACAGGAATTCCAAAAACTGAAAAAATCGGACTAATATCTATGAGAACCAAAGTGCGTACGAATATCTACAGCTCAAACTGCTGACTAATATCTATGAGAACCAAAGTGTTGATGTATATCTACAGCACTGGCAGAGGTTGGATTTGCAATTATGTATAGCATATTGGAATAACGTAATATTGCATATGCAGTTTAAAAAACTTAATTTATGTACTATGTAAAAATCCCTAATATCGGACTATTGGACACATTTAGCTGAATATTAAGGATTTGGGTTTTTGTTTTAACAGCTTTCTTTATTTCGAGTGCTTCTAAATTATTTAGTCTGTTACCATGACCATTTCTATGTCAGTTAGGTTAGACTAGATTATGTAAAAACTTCATGTACGAACTTTAAACGTTTAAGCCTTTACGTAATTGAAGTAATTTATGCTTTTCCGTACAACCTCTTGCTCAGCTGCCCTCTGTAGATATTAGTCCAACCTACGCTCTGTAGATATTAGTTCAACCTACGCTCTGTAGATATTAGTCAACACTGGTACCATCATAGATATTCGTCTGACCTTAGCTCTGTCGATATTAGTCAACACTCTGAAGTTTGTAGATATTAGTCCAACTTATGAGCTGTAGATATTTGTCCGACATACAGGCTGTAGATATTAGTATCTGGAGTCCAGTACAGTACCTATATCATTAGTGATATTTCAATAGAAAAATGTGTCATATTACTTTATTACATATAATGAAAAAGTTCATATAAATAAGTCAGTATTCAAGTTCTGTTATCATTTAATTATTAATTTTATTGCTTCATTTTTATGCTTTTATAAAGTAAACAATTTTGTGTTTTTGTTTTGTTAATTTTTTAGTCAAATGTTTTCTTTCCATTTTGTATGGTGTGTGTGTAAGTCTTTGTAATAATGCAGATAAAAATTAAAACTTCATGGAAAATTCTTTGTTTCACTCATTATATCTAATTCCTTGCATTATCGTTAAATGTGCACCAATTCATTGCTACGATGGCGACAATACCACTAACGAAGGTAATCTTTTTGACGAGCACCTTTCCACTTATAATGTCCGAACAGTTGAAAAGTTGCAACAGTTTGGGCAAGTACTGGCCTAATTTAGACGGAGTTTCTAGCCACGCGGGTACCTGATGAATTTGACAGCCTTTAATGTACAGGCGCCGGTAGAGGGCGAATCGAGAAGAAGTTTCGATACGTTCGTCAGTTGGTTCTGGGGAGTTTCATGGTGTGACAGCTGAACTACAAGCCGCCAAAGGTCATGGCCGAAACACACGTGAGCGAATTAATAATTAGTAATGGATCATCACGAGATATTATAGCTTAACTTTGGTATTTTATTATCCTTAGCATTTAATTTAAATCCTACTAAATATGTTCGGTTATCCGTACAGGCGCCCTTCAGGATTAACAAATATTATGCTTCCATTTATTGAGACCCACATGTTCCGAGATTATAGTTTTCACATTAATTTGACTTACCTATGGTAATCAACCACCCCTGTAGATTTAAATCAATTTAATCATGCTCTACCCATAATTGTTGAAAGTATTTAAATAAATGTTTCATCTTTGTTACTGGTATAATCCGTCTTTTCTTACACTGATTTACCCACATGTCTGCACTTGTTTTTTATTGAATACGAGAGAAATATTGAGAGTATTTAGATGGCGGTGATAAGTAAAGATAGATATTAGGTAAATATATCGTTACAATCTGGGCCCAACGTTATAAAAGAACTTAATGTGGCGTCTCGGACATGTGCTCGTGTATTTTATTGTTCCTTCATTTGTATTATCTCATGATGATTTGTTGTTCGTCATGTGTGTTGTGGTCAACGGCGGCTTGTTGAACACCTGCATAGACACGTGTCTCCCGGTAGTTTTTAAGTTTACAATTTTGCTTTGCAAAGGAACCAACTCACCGGCGTTTTTTTTGCGCTTTTCAAACGTCTCCAGTTATCTGGCGACATTTTATTTATAATTTTATCTTGAGATGCATGGGAAATATTTCCGAGTATTGGTGTAACATCTTGTGTTGTCGCATGTTCTAATAACTTTTTGTTTTATAATCCCTTTGTAGTTAGGTTATGGAATATACAATTGTCACAAGGAGTAAAGCAGATACAATCAACATGGCGAAACCTGGTGATAACTTAGCTGCATCGATTCCCGTTTCGTCCCCTTTGTCGGTTCCTGTTCACAAGTGGAACATTACTTTTGACGGCTCAGCTGGCGTACACGATTTTATAGAGAGAATCGAAGAGCTCGCACTAGCTCGAAATGTGAGTAAAGTTTCACTTTTTACATCTGCTGTTGAATTGTTTTCTGGTGATGCACTCTTATGGTACAGAGTAAATCGCTCCTCATTTGCATCATGGTCTGACATCGTCGTGGCTCTGAAAGAGGAATATGAGTTTCTGGATCACGAGAGGCGACTGTTGGCTCAACTGAGAGCTACCGTTCAAATGCAGAAGGAGAATTTAAACTCTTTTATTACTCGCATTCTCATTTTAAATAATTGTTTGTCATCGAAATTACCTGATGATGAATTATTGGAGATTTTACAATGTAATATGTTGCCTAGATATATTCAAAAGTTATCGCTATCGGTAATTCCGGATATCAGTACTCTGAAAAAACTTGGGAAAATGATTGAGTTAGCGGACAGCCGCTCCAGTGACAGGGTTCCTTCTACTACTGTTTCATCTAATAATCAAAATTTTGTCAGGAATAACAATTCACATAACAGGAACAATGGTAGGAATAATAATAATTCAGGAAATGTCAATCCCAATTTTAGAAATAACCGTCGTTTTATGAACCATGATAATCTTAGCCCGTCTAATAACGTTTCCAGGGGCGTGCATTGTTTCCGCTGCGGAAGACCAGGACTGAAGTCTCCAGATTGTGGCTGCCGCCGTTCAAAAAACTGAATACCCCGGAGTTCCAGACAGCGGGCGTTAAGACGTCGACGCTCGCCGAGGAGACGTCCGGGGAATGGGCTTCCTGGCTGGCTGTAGTAAGAGATTTTTATAAAAACTTAAATACTTCAAAGGAGATGGGAGCGGTAAACAGGGACAACCGTCCTCACATTTCTTTTCAAGTTTTAGGGTTAAATTTTTCTGGTCTTTTAGATTCGGGCTCTCACATTTCCATTTTAGGTAACAATTTTCATAGGAAATTCTTAGATTTGGGTTTCAAGCTTTCCAAGCTTGACACTAAGTTTTCTTTAGTTTCGGCTACAGGTCATTCTGTTGTTTGTTCGTATAAAATTACGGTACCGATTCGTTTTGATAACACAGAGAGGGTTTTCAGTTTTGTGGTTATGCCTCAGATAAATGCTAACATTATTCTAGGCTGTGATTTTTGGAAAATCTTCAATATTTGTCCAAGAATATCAAAATTGATGGCTTCTAAGGAGTCGGTCAAAACACAGTGTAGAGCTGATGTAATAGGTTTAGAAAATGCAGAAAACTTATCCATTTCGCAACGCTCAGTCTTAAATAAAGTAATTCGGGAGTATGTTTCCTATTCGGGTAATCGGTTAGGTAGAACATCCTTAGAGAAGCATGTCATTGACACAGGTAATTGCTCTCCGATTAAGCAACGCATTTATCCGATTTCACCGCACCTACTTCCGCAGGTACACAAGGAATTAGACAGACTGTTAGCTTTGGGAGTGGTTGAACCCAGCAATAGCGCGTGGAATAATCCAATTGTTTTAGTACCAAAAAAGAATGGCACGTACCGGTTATGTCTTGATAGTAGACTTTTGAACGCAAACTCTAAACGCGACGCCTACGCGACACCGTTCATTTCTGACATCTTGAATAGCTTGGGGGGTGCTCGGTATTTAACAACGCTAGACTTGAATGACGCTTTTTTTCAAATTCCTTTAGAAGAGAATTCAAAAGAAAAAACCGCATTTACAATCCCTAAAAGAGGCTTGTTTCACTTTGTGACCATGCCTTTTGGCCTCCACGGGGCGAGTTCCCGCATGATGAGGTTAATGGACAAGGTGCTAGGGCCACAATTTGATGGCAAAGTGTTCTGTTATCTGGATGACATTATTATAATAAGTTCTTCATTTGAAGAACATATAGAACTTCTAAGACAGGTGAAACAGAAATTACAAGCCGCAGGCCTTACTATAAATGTGGAAAAGTCTGTTTTCTGCAGGGACTCTTTAAAATATTTAGGTTTCATTGTAGACAGTAAAGGGCTTCGCACTGATCCCGAGAAAGTAAAAGCAATTGTGGATTTTCCCACCCCTACGTCTCAAAAGAGTCTACGTAGATTCATTGGGGTGCTATCGTGGTACAAAAGGTTTATCCATAACTTTTCAATTATTGCGTCTCCTTTACACAACTTAACAAAGAAGGAATTCGCGGGGAAAAAGTTTGCGTGGAATCAACAGGCGCAATCGGCTTTTGTTAAATTAAAGAATATCCTAGTTAACGCTCCGGTTCTCGCATGCCCTGACTTTAGTAAGCCTTTCACTATTAGTTGTGACGCATCGAGCGTAGGCCTCGGGGCAGTTTTAAGTCAATTTGATGAAAATCAAATAGAGCACCCGATTTCATTCATTTCAAGGTCGTTATCTGCACAAGAGAGGAATCACTCCACAACGGAGAGGGAGTTAAACACTATGATTTTTGCTCTGGAAAAGTTTAGAGGTTACATTGAGGGTTCACCTATTCCGGTTAGAATAATTACAGATCACTATAGTCTCAAGTGGTTAACACAATTAAAGTCGCCCAGTGGACGACTCGCACGCTGGGCAGTAAGACTGCAGCAATTTAATTTTGAAATTATTCACCGAAAGGGTAAAGACAATGTCATTCCGGATGCGTTATCGCGTGATCCCCTACAAGTAAATGCATTAGCGCAAAAGTTTAGTACTTCCGACTCGTGGTACATCAGGCTTAGAGAGAAAATTTTAGCTAATCCGGACAAATATTCAGCTTGGAAAGTGGAAAATGATAGGATTTTTAAACACATCCAAAGCATGGACGCTCTTCACAGGTCATATGACTGGAAGGAAGTTATGCCAAAGGAGGTTAGAAAGAACATTATTTTAGAACACCACGTTCCTCCAGTGTGTGCGCACTTCGGGATTATGAAAACCTTGAATAGGATTAAACTTAAATATTATTGGCCTAAAATGTCAGCTGATGTCAAACGGTTCATTAGTAAATGTCAGATTTGCTTAGGGTATAAAAGCACCAATTTGTTACCGCCAGGGCTAATGGGAAATCCCAAGTTGGTGCAGCGTCCTTGGCAGATGATTGCCACAGATCTGCTGGGTCCGTATCCGAATTCTTACAAAAAAGGCTATACATACTTGTTAGTAGTTTCTGATTTTTTCTCCAAATTTACTAGGCTATTCCCTCTAAGGAAGGCAACGGGTAGCAATATCGCTAGTATTTTAGAAAATGAAATATTCTACAAGTTTGGAGTGCCAGATACTATTGTGTTAGATAATGGTCCGCAGTACATATCTCGGGACATGAAGGCTTTGGTTAGCAAATTTCACATTCGGCACCTTTTCTACAACTGTAGATATCACCCTCAAAACAATCCTGTTGAGCGAGTTAATAAGGTTTTAGTCTCTGCCCTCGCTTCATATGTAGGCACTGACCACAGAATGTGGGCAAATTATTTACCTGAGATAGAATTAGCGATCAACACTGCTGTGCACGAAGTCACTGGTTACACTCCTTTCTTCCTCAATTTTGGCAGGGAAATTATCATTTCAGGGAAGGACTACATAGGAGCTGACTTCAACGCGGAGGAAATTAAATTTTCTGAACGGGATTCCTGGGCTGCAGGTTTGCAAGAGTTAAATGATATTTTTTCACAGGTGCGCACATCTTTGCGACAGTCGTATGAACGCAACAAACGTCAATATGATCTTCGTCGGAGGGAGGTTCAGTACGCGGAAGGCGACGTAGTGTGGCGGAGGTCTTTCGTTCTTTCAGATGCTTCTAAACACTTTTCAGCTAAACTGGCTCCAAAATTTATTAGAAGTAAAGTTGTGCGGAAAATTTCCCCTGTGGCATACCAGTTGGCTGACATGGATGGGAAGCTTTTAGGTATTTTCCACGCGAAGGACATTTTAAAGTCTGAGCATGCTGAGGAGTCAGCGGTTTAATTTATTTCCTTTCAGTAAGAAAATAGAATCTTTCCGTAATGGGATTTAATTCGGTCTAAAGTACCGATAGTTAGTAAAATTTTGCATGCATTTTGACCTTATGTTTGCAAAATACATTCAATGTGATGACATGACTTTGACATGAAACTTGTGTCCACACATTGAGTGCTATATGTTAATTGTTTTGTGGTTGTTTGTCCTTTGTATTTGTGATAGTTAGTGTAGTATATGAATATTGTAATTTGTATGAAAATTTTCCTTCAGAGCATGGGGGTAATTGGCCATTACGCTCATGCTTTGAACTGATAAAATTAGTGGGTTCCTTTCCCTGTAGGTAAACCTTGCTATTTGTAAAATATGAATTGTGTTTATAATGATACTACATGGTTTTGTACATGGTTGATAATTTATGGTTACATGTAGTAATTATTGACTTGAATGGTGTCGTGCATACGGTTTCTACCTTGGAAAATTCCACATGTATTTTCATGGTGATAATTATACATAATCAATAGCCTCAGAAGCTGACAATAATCTATTTGGGAGCTTTAGGAAGTTTCGCAGCATGGGAATTTTCCAAGTCAAGGAAATGGGTTTTCTTTACTTATATATGTTATAATAATGTTAGCTCGGGTGATGCATTCTTCAAAGAAATACAGATATTCTTATTTTATAAGATTTAAATTTATTGATTATTTTACACAAATTATTAAAATAATTCTCCATAGAGAAACTTTACGGATAATTTGTGTCTATAGTCATACAATCTTACTTTGATACTTGCGCATAATCTCAGAAGTTCTCAGAAACTATCTATTTTGAGTTTTAGGAAGCTCCGTTGCATGTTTATTTCAAATAGTCAGGAACGAGTTCTGGACACATACGATAATGTATAAATTTACTTCGGGTAACATAATTATTACCAATTAATAAATTAAAATAATAATAACAATTCATATTTCATAAGTTTTAATTATATATGCATTCTAAATGGAAATTTAATTAGTATCTCTATAGAGTGAGTACATAATATTAGATGTTTAGTTTCACAGTTAATTTTTAACAATTCTTGCACAGTTCCTTTTTGACACGGCATGTGACTTTAAGTCGGTTCTAGAGCTCGGAACTCATTTGAAGGCACATGTTTGTCTTTTAAAATGGAACTGTATGACTGATTTAAATTCTTATATTTTCTTACACAATCTTGGAGTTTTATTCCGGGATCTCAACCATTTAATATAGACAGGATTATTCATCTTTCTCCGCTGTTCAACAGATGTCAGTGGTTATTTCATTACCTTAACTTTATGTTATTTTCTTTTGAGGGGTTGGTTTTCTACAATTTGGAATTTTTTTTTGGTAGGTGTCAAGATTTTAGATGTTATTAAATTTTCAATGATATTATAACAGTATTTTGGAAATATTTCCATAAGTTTTGAGTGGAATGTGGGTTTAGAGTCAAGTTTCTTTTGTTTAAATCTTTTCATGTTTAGGTCAAATTATTTTTAGCTCAATCTAAATATTTGCTTTATATAAGTTTTTATTTCACCTTTAATACGTAGTAATTGTTTCTTCTTAACGATAGCTCAGTAATTATTTTTCGCTCACGTGGTTTTCTACGTTCTTCGAGGAAGTTTTAACCCAAACATTTGGACTGCGTCAAAAGGGAAATTCTAGAATAACATGGCACATCACTTATTTATGTCAACCGACTTTCAGTTGCTCTTGAATTGGCAGAAGTTTAACCCAAACATTTGGACTGCGTCAAATGGAAATTCTACAACAGCATGGCACATCACTTATTTATGTCAACCTACCTTCAGTTGCTCTTGAATAGGCAGAAGTTTTAACCCAAACATTTGGACTGCGTCAAAAGGGAAATTCTAGAATAACATGGCACATCACTTATTTATGTCAACCGACTTTCAGTTGCTCTTGATTTGGCAGAAGTTTAACCCAAACATTTGGACTGCGTCAAATGGAAATTCTACAACAGCATGGCACATCACTTATTTATGTCAACCTACCTTCAGTTGCTCTTGAATAGGCAGAAGTTTTAACCCAAACATTTGGACTGCGTCAAAAGGGAAATTCTAGAATAACATGGCACATCACTTATTTATGTCAACCTACCTTCAGTTGCTCTTGAATAGGCAGAAGTTTAACCCAAGCATTGGTCTGCATCAAATGGATTTCTTCAACTACAGGGATCAGCACTTATTTGCATCAACCTACAGATTGTGGCTCTGATATAAGCAGAGGTTTGAGCCCTTATTATTTGGGCAGTTTGAAGTTTCATTCACTGCTTCACTGAATCATTATCGAGGGAGGCTTACTGGTTTACAACATCATCTTGAGGATAATTCATCTCTACATATTTGGGAAGAACATTACGAGAAGTGACACAGCTGGGAAGGCACAAGAAGCTCAAACTCATTCACCACAAATCTCGTTAAGCACTTTGGAATTCTTGGTGGCAGCGGTGCCTTCGCTCTTCAGGATTTCTGACGCCAGGTGGCGTAGTGGAATTTTTTGCAAAAATTCTCTTGGCCATGGGGGTAATGCAACAGTTTGGGCAAGTACTGGCCTAATTTAGACGGAGTTTCTAGCCACGCGGGTACCTGATGAATTTGACAGCCTTTAATGTACAGGCGCCGGTAGAGGGCGAATCGAGAAGAAGTTTCGATACGTTCGTCAGTTGGTTCTGGGGAGTTTCATGGTGTGACAGCTGAACTACAAGCCGCCAAAGGTCATGGCCGAAACACACGTGAGCGAATTAATAATTAGTAATGGATCATCACGAGATATTATAGCTTAACTTTGGTATTTTATTATCCTTAGCATTTAATTTAAATCCTACTAAATATGTTCGGTTATCCGTACAGGCGCCCTTCAGGATTAACAAATATTATGCTTCCATTTATTGAGACCCACATGTTCCGAGATTATAGTTTTCACATTAATTTGACTTACCTATGGTAATCAACCACCCCTGTAGATTTAAATCAATTTAATCATGCTCTACCCATAATTGTTGAAAGTATTTAAATAAATGTTTCATCTTTGTTACTGGTATAATCCGTCTTTTCTTACACTGATTTACCCACATGTCTGCACTTGTTTTTTATTGAATACGAGAGAAATATTGAGAGTATTTAGATGGCGGTGATAAGTAAAGATAGATATTAGGTAAATATATCGTTACAAAGTTTTGAGACAAAAAATTTGTCCACCACCTCAAGGAAAAAGCCAAGCTTAACTGATTTGGGTGGAGATCAGTGTCTGGTGCAATTTGATAAGGGCATCCTCCCCAATAAAATGCTTGGAGTAAGTATATCAGACCGGCTCGGCTCCATAGAAGCCCCAGTAAATCTGACTACCAAGAAACTTGGCGTCCTTGTCCTGTACAGGGCTGGCAGATTCTACAATAATGACCAGCTGCTGCTGATAACCCTGTACAAATCTTAAGTACGTCCAATAATTGAATTTGGGAGCTACATATGCGCTGGAGCCCCAAAATTCTTGATAAACATACTTGATTATATGCAAAGAAGGGCGGTTCGTCTGATTGACAATCCATTGTTCACAGATAGAATGCCATCTCCAATGCACAGGTGTAGGCACGCTAAGTCTGTTCTACAGGAATTTTAATGACACGACAGAACACCCGTTCACAGTTGATGTTGGCTTCATGAGAACAGGTTGCTTCTTTTACTCATTTTAGTGTAAGTTGGCTCGAATGCGGAACGAGCTACCAGCATCCGTTTTTCCTCCATCATATAATCCGGCCTCTTCAAGACCTGCAAATAAATCCCTTCCCACAGCCCCACCTTAACCTGTATCATAAATCACAACCCTTCCTAACCAGATGGCGACATAGTTCATGATGCTGTGTGAACTTGTACCGTACTTCTTACAGTACAAGGTATCTTACTACAGTTTACAACTTACAATTCTTGTCATTATTCCGTGTGCTCCGGTTCCCAGAGTGAGGATGTTTTACTTTTCCATGCTTCTTTTTATGGTTTAAGTAATAATTTTGTGATCAATATTTAATTGGATCATCTAGACCAGGGGTCGGCAGTTTGTCAAGTGAGAAGAGCCAATTTGTCAAAGAAACAAGATAACAAATATATCAGAGTCATATTATGACGGGGGGGGGCTTTGTGTTATGTACATTCTTACTGTAATATATCACAATTCTGCCCGTTAAAATGTTTCTATAAACAGACTCGCGCATAGATTCCTTATTATATTAAAACCAGTGTGTTCGGAATGCAAAAAATAATCGTTCAGGGGCTCCATCTCATGGCGGCTGGTTGAGTACAGGTTAAGGGTCCATCCATGAATTACGTCACACTTTAAGAGGGGGAGGAGAGTAGAGAAGTGTGACAAGGTATGGGGGAAGGGGGGGTCATCAACTGTGTGACGTCACACGTAAAAATCTATATATTTTTATAATTTTTTTTAACTACGGTTTTCTGTTTTCATTATTTTTAGATGTAAAATTGCAAAATATGTGACGTCACACTAGAGGGGAGGGGGTCTCACAAATGTGACGATGTGTGTCAGGGACAGGGGGGGTCAAAAAATCATGAAATTAGTGTGACGTAATTTGTAGAAGTTAATTAAATTGTAATTGATGTCTGAAGAGCCGCAGACGTCTATGCAAAGAGTCGCATGCGGCTCGCAAGTCGCGAATTCCAACCCCTGGTCTAGACAAGTGTGCGGCTTTTTGTGTAAGCGTTTGCGGCTCTTTAGAAATCAACTCCTTTTCACCTCTACTCGCCTCCACTCAACCAGCCGCCATGAGATGGAGCTGCTGAATGAACTTTGACTCTGGAAGACAGTGCACGGTATGCTTATTATGGTACCATTACAGGAGTCAGTATTTGTACGCCATGACACGATCTCAGTATCTGACGTCAGTAATGTTGCAAATCCCACACAATAAGCTTTTAATGAAATAAAGTATCTAGGAATCGTAATTGACCATAACCTAAAATGGACACATCATATCAAACAAATCACAAATAGACTCTTCAAAACAATACACATTTTCCTAAACATAAGGAACATATATAAAATAAAACAAATGAAAACAAAATATATTTTGCACTTTGTCAATCAATAATAGAATATGGCATAATTGTCTGGGGAGGAGCAATAAACTCAGCTATCGTTCACTTAGAAATCGCGCAGAAAACAATATTAAAGGTAATTCTTAAAAAACATAGACTAACTGATGCAGACCAAATATTCAACAGTTTTAACGTACTAGATAATCGCCAATTATACGTTAAAACTCTACTAAACTACATTTTCGACCAAAAAAACAAATTTCAACAATCTCAAAATATCACTAACAGACCAGTAGACAATCGTACAAAAATAACATAAAAACTCCGACAGTGAATACAAGCTTTGGAAAAAGGTACATAAATATCATGCTATAAAAGCATTCAACAGTCTTACCCATGAAAATAAAATATAAGAAAACAAAAATAAATTCATACTCAAAATTAAAAATTGGATTAAAGAACAAAAAAGACAATATTTCCAAAATCTCATTACATAATAAGAATAAAACACACACATGTAACACACAAAAATAAATATAAAACACATCATTTAAAAAATACATTTTACCTAAATTATAAATTTTTATTTTTAGTTTAATTTTAGCTTTTTTTTTATTTAGAATTATTTTTATATTATTTTCAATGTAACATGTATAAATTTTTGTTTTATAAAATGGAGGCCTCATCACAGGTGAGCTACCCGGCGAGGCCGACATTGCTGAATTGTATTTAAAAATCTTAGATATTATGTCAAAAAAAAAAAATGTACTTAGTGGTTCTCAAAAAGAAAAGCCTGTTGCTGTAAATTTGGTGTTCAGCACAAAGAAACGAGTGAAATGTAAGTGATAGATGGATGATTCTCAAAAAACAAAAATCTTACTTTAATTTTGCTGACTGATCAGAAAAAGATGTTTGCACCTCTGGAACTCTTTTTTTCTGTTTCCAGATTTTCGATTGAGTTTGGCTAATATTGTCTTCGTTTAATTAAATATTACAATTTGAGGTTTTACTAGTAAAATTTAAAAAAATACATATATATATACAGGGTGTCCGGGAGTAAAGTGCATTAACTTCGGGAGGTGATTCTAAATGATGATAGTAGGTACAAGTAAAAATGATAAATAACTTTTTTCGAAATTTCAACTTTTAGGGGCAGTTTTGAGGTAAAGAGATAAAATTAGTCCGGCGTGTGTTGCCAGATATATTATTTTCCGCTGTTACGATACGGGCCAATCACAATTGAGTCGGGCGCCCGGCAGGCTCCCAGCAAGTAAGATCGTACCTCACACTAAGGATTTTTAGTAGGTACGTCTTTTTGTATGGGAAAAAAATGTTGGAATTTCGGAAAAAGTTGTTAATCTTTTTTACTCCTACCATCATGTAGAATCACCTCCCGAAGTTAATGCACTTTACCCCCGGACACCCTGTATATACATTTTTTTTTATTCCAGGAAAAAGAACAATACATATTCACTTATTTAACTAGAAATAACTAAAATAATTACATTTTACATTACACTACACATAAAAATATTATTTAACGTCCATTATTTTGTTGATTACCTTAGAAATTAATTAATTTTTTTTAAATGTACTTAGACTTGAGAGAGAGAATGAGTCACAGAAAAGGTGTAAAGATACACGGGCAAAAGGTGGATATGATAAGGTTTGCTGACAATATTGCTTTGGTTGCTGAAAGCGAAGAAGAACTGCAAGAGGCCTTAACAACCATGTAAAGCATTCTTCAAAACAATTACAACATGAAGATAAATAAAGACAAAACAAAGCTGCTGACTGTAGGCCGAACGCAACATCAGATGAGAGTAGAGATGTCAGGAGTTCCACTAAAGAACACCAAGGAGTTTGTCTACCTCGGGAGCAAAATAACATGGGACGGTCGGTCTAAGAGCGAGGTCGACAGCCGTACACACCAGGCTAGGCTTGCATTCAATAAAATTTCGAAAATAATAGAATCAAATAATATAGACCTAAAACTGAGAATACTCCTCATCAAGACCTATGTGTGGAGTATCTTGATGTACGGCTGCGAAACATGGTGCCTATCCGAAAGAGATAAACGGAGACTAGAGGCTTTTGAGATGTGGTCCTATAGAAGACTACTAGGAATTTCCTGGAGAGACCACATCACAAATGAGGAGGTTCTCCAAAGAATCGAAGGAGGAAGGCACCTGCTCAGGACCTTGTCCGAAAGGCGCGCAAGATGGATCGGCCATGCAATAAGACAAGAAGGCCTCTTGCATGCCATAATGGAGGGTATGACCGAGGGGACAAACGCTAGGGGACGCACACGCCGAGAGTACCTGGAGGACCTGCTGGTGGACGTGCGCTGCTCATCATATGCAGACTTCAAAAGAGCCGCACAAGACAGAGAAGAGTGGAAGAAACGAATAGATGAAATTGCTGCAAACCAATCCCACAATTGAAACCAGCGAGAGAGAGACTTTTTTTAATTTTTTATCAGGCAATTGTATAAATTGATGCCCTGAGGATGAGCAATGAGAATTTCAACAAATTGCTAGATATGGTAACTACATACATATATTTTGAAAGAAAATACAGCCACGAGAGCTTCGATCACGCCAAGAGAAAAATTAGCTATAAATGTTTCTGTGCGACCAGCAGAAGCTTTGAGGATTCAAAATTATTTTTTTAGGTTCCTTTCTATAATTATTTCGCAACATATTTATTTTCTTGCAGACATCTTCCTGTGTAATATTAGGTAATTAATTGTAGTTATCAATATTGCCTATAATTCATCCAAGGCCCAATTTCTTTTGAGCACAAGAACTACATAAAAAATAGTTGTTGTGAGTCGCGTTCCATATCTCAACTTAAGTTCCATGTAACATGTCCCACATATGTTCTACAGATCCCATGTTTTGTACGCCTCGGTAAATGTCGCAAGGAGGCGCTTTGGTGACGGAGGTAGGAAGCTTCGGTGGCGGGGATGGAACATCGCTGTCTAGTGTAGCTGGTGGCGATGGATGCTCTGTAGACAAGGCAGCACTGTCTTTCAACGCACACTGGAAATGCTGACGTACTGAGGGGGCGAGCGCACACACGCATCAGTAAGCGCATCAGGATCCAAATATCTATATAGCACGATTCAGTATTCACGTCGGTGAGGATTAGATAAGTATAGTGGTATATATTAATTTATAATAAATATATATGTAAATTTATATATATTAATAATATATATAAATTTACATGGATTTTGTCTTACTGATCAGGTGTCTACCATCTTTAAATTTACACGGATTTTGTCTTACTGATCAGGTGTCTACCATCTTCTAGACGGGTACGAACAAAGACTTACATATTTCAAATTAGAGAGTCTGGTTAAAAGACGAAACATAAATGACAGTAAATTAGTCAACCAAATCAAGTTATACGCCAGGCCCAAATCTACCAGAAACCTTAACATATTCTGGACTGAAATTTTTAGCAATAATAATACTGGATGCATTAATCCTAAGTCTAGAATGTCTCGATCATACAACGATCTTGTTAAAATACACAATTTCATAGAAATTTTTGTGAATAATATAACATGTTTCAAAAAATATCTCCACGATTTGTGCACCAAAAAAAAAAAATTCTGTTGTTTTATTACTTTTCAGTAAAATACTTCATAAATATTATGTAATTTAATTTTGTATTTAAGTTTTCAAGTTATGTATAAATAATACTTGCATTGTTTTTCATGTGTTTGCTTCTGTGAAAATTCAAATGTGATTACTGCAGACACATTAGTTTAGCCCTTTCCGACCGGCAAAAAATGTCCGAATTTTGATGGTACTCACCAGTAAAGCTCTTAATTATGATTTCTTGGGGCTGGGCGACTCACTGGTTTAACCACGTGTGCATGATGGCGCCCTGCATAAGCAGCTCCCCCGCACAATCGATCGACACTGGTGTGGTTCCCAAAAACAGATTTATTTGCTGTCAAGATTCTTTAAAAGACAAACTCACGCTCATATGAAGCCGGTCGGAAAGGGTTATGGATATTTATATTTGTATTTTAATTTATTATATATTACCCACAAAATTGTTTTAGAAATATCCTGTTTGTGTCTCAAATAAATAAATAAATATAATACAAACTGTACATTTTTTAATTATTTTGCCAACTCTGACAGAAATATAGTTTTAGGTGAATGAAACACAGTTGCATGAACACACAGCCTCTTTGTGGCTTTTCCTCCACTGCGTCCACTCCAGGATCTGCTCCCAGAGTTCGTCGTTGGGCTTGATTTTGGGCTAAATTGATGTTGGACTGGTCTATAGACCGACACTGAGAGAGGATCGGTTGAATGGGTCGGATTGATCGCTGAAGAGATGACTGCAAATACAGAATGGTTAATCTAAATGTGAAATCACAAATATTTAATGGGTGTTTCCACCTCACAGATATTGCAAAAAGAATGGAAGAACTGAAATGGGTACGGGCACTGGGCAGGGTGTGAAGTAAGGAAATAAGATTGTTGATGCAAAACTGACTGGAGACCAGAAGGGTTGCAATTTGGAAGTCGGGTCTGAGTACCGCCGCCCCTGCAACCATTTATTGGTTAACCAACACCTCTAAGGTTAGGTCACCCCAAGTGGTTCATACGTTTGGTGACTCAGCAGGGGTGCCCGGATTTACGGGGAGACGTTTGTCCGGATCTTGACAGCGGATACATCTGCCCACCAGTTGATGGGAGAGAATGGTTGAGGGAGTTCCTTTGACATCTCCAGCCGTTCTCTCTTGGAACATCGCCTTGCACCGCAGTGGGAGGGATGGATTCATACGTCCGTCACTCCTGGACACCCTGATCCCAGATTCCTACCCATCCCTCATACCCTTTTCCTTCCCAGAACTTCCTCTTCTTCCTTTCCCAAAAAGACCCTCCACACAGCATCCCCAAAGATGACATAGGCCCTGAAAGAAATTATTTTCTTCAGAACCTTCTGTGTGATGGTGCTGTTGTAAAAAAAAAATTGCTGAAGAAGGAAGCTAAAAAAAAAGAATTTCCTGAGGAAAAATAATTCCCCTCAGGGCCTCCTGTAGGTAAAGAAGAAGTTAAAAAAAAGATGGAAAAATGCCACCAGGAAGCCCACAACAGAGATGAAGCAATGAGCGGAGGGCCAAAATGGCAAACCCTGGCCTAACACATAAAGGAAGGAGGAGGCTTTTCATATTAACTCCACACTCTTCTCAAGTGATTTTATTTTGCAGAAACAAACAGTACATAATTACATAGTAGAAAATAGTTTGAAAGTTATAGAATTTAACACAATAATTGGTACCAATGACATGTCGCTGTTATATATTTATGTTTTTATGTGATAAATTATACATTTTACCTGAATTAAGTTAGTAAATTATTGAAGGAGAGGGGTGTGTGTGAGTGTTTGTATGCGTGTGTGTGCGAATTCAGTGTGCTAGAAATGTTTTTCTTAAATAGAGGGAGGGAATCAAAAAATATATCGGTATTTGTGGTTTTTTGAATTGAGTTGAATCTTTGAAGGATGCGGGAAATGGGGGAGTTGGCTGCAGCGTTCGTATTATTACTGGTTGTGTAAAAAAGGTTGGCGTGGCGAGTTCTTTTAGATGATATGTTAAAATTTATTTGGGATAGAAGTTCTGGGCAGTCTATTTCGTTATGTATTATTTTATGGAGAAATGTCATGTCAGCGCCTGGATTTCAGGGATCGGAGAGTGCAGATATAATTCTAATCAATCCTCATTGCTGAGGATCGTACTACAATACCCTACTACACCTCGCGTTCTGCACTGCATGGACACTCACGCCACCAGACACCAGGTACTAGAGTAGTCACTCTATGGCTGCGGTGACCTTCTTCTGCTTCTTCTGCCAAACACCAAGTTTAGTGACTATAAGTTTCTCCATGTTGGAGTCCTCAGTTTGGCAACACGCCCAAAGTACATTAGAAAAAGATGTGGGCATATTGTTGGAAGCCTATTGTGGATGCCTAACTCCTCCACTCTAAGAGGCCTTAAGGTTTCCCTCAGGGCCTATCTTTTTTTTTTTTTTTTTTTATTTGTTTGTTTATTTAGTACAAGATTATACATGTATATACATAATTCATTAATTTTTTTGACTGCCCAACTAGGAGTATTCCCGTTTTAGGACAGTCGAATTATTATGGGTAAAATGGAACATGATTTGTATTTGTACAAAAAAGAAAGAAAATTGATGAAATTAAAAGAACAAAAAGAATATAAAATAAAATAAAAAAGTTTAAAACCTAGTAACTGTTATTTGTTTAGCATAGTTATTAAAATAATATAAATTTAAAAAAGAAAAGGTAAATAGGTACATGTATGTAACTAATAGAAATTGAGAGGGTTAAAACATTTAGGTAACTTTTGTATGCATTGCATATTATAGTCCTACATACATGTGTTGTAGAAAAAAAAGAAAGAAAAGGAGAAGAGAAAGAATAAAATTAAAATTAAATAACCAATTAAAACATATAATAGCCGTCGGTTGTTTAGCATGGTTGTTGAAAAGATAATAAAAATAAATAAAAGTTATATATGTGTGTACTTAAAAGCAAATGATTAAAATATAAGGTGGTAACTGGTGTTTGCCTTTCATATTATAATCCTACGTACACATTTTATATAGTGAGAACAGAAAAAATATAGTAAAATAAAATAAACAATTAATACCTAATTATTACTGTTGTTTGCTTAGCACAGTTATTAAAATAATAGGTATATATATGTACTTAAAACAGGTGTTTACATTGCTTATTGATAAGCCCACATATATATGTACATATTTTGTATAAATATTAATATAAAAGAGAGGAGATATAAAGAATAAAATAAAATATTCAATTAAAACATAAGATTAACAGCTGCTTGGTTAGCTTTCTAATTTAAAAGTAAATAGGTAGGTACATACATACATATAATAATATAGATTAGAAAAAAAGGGTATCTTTTGAGAATTTTTGTTGTTGTTTTTGGTTTGTATTTGATTTCATTTTTTGTGTAGTAAAAGTTCACTCTCCTTTCTCCCTAATTGTTGAAACCAAGTAGTGGTCAATTTACGAAGAACACCTGTGCTTTCTTTTTTCCAAGCATCAGGCATGAAGTTGTATAGGTTTGGACCTAAGAAAGAGAAGTGTCTTTGAGCGAGAGATGTTTTGGTTGTGGAAGTTACAATTGGATTTCTCCGTGAGTGTCGGGTGTCGTGAGAGTGGTTAATAGATGGGTAGAGGTGGCGTTGTTTATGGGTGTTTAAAATTAATTTTCTCATGTACAGTTGCCTAACATCTAGAACTTGTAAGTCTTGAAATAGTGCATCACTGTGATATCTAAATGGTTTTTTGAGGATTACCCTCAGTAGTGATTTTTGAGCTTTTGCTAATTTGTCCAAAACAGTTTTTGCACATCCACCCCAACCTAAGGATGCATAGTCTAAAAGTGACCCACACATAGCATCATAAATGAGTTTCAATTCTTTTTTACGTAAGATGTTTCTGATTGCCATAAACATGTACGTGAGCTTTCTAACCTTTGTGGTGACTAGATCCACGTGACCGTCCCATCTAAGATATTTGTCTAATATAACACCAAGGTATTTTATACTGTCCACGCATTCTAATTTATAACAATTACAGGTCACTGCATTTATGTACGAAAATATTATATGCTTCCTTGGGTTGGCCGGCTTCTGTCGCACTAAATCGTATAAATGTTGTTTTTTCCGAATTGAGTGTTAAGAGATTACAGTCTAACCAAAGTTTTAGCTGTTTTATTCCATCCTCTGCTTTGCAGTGTACATCGTTCCATGTTCTTCCTTCAAATATTAAGACTGTATCATCTGCAAACGTTATAATGTGATTGGAAAAATTGCTGTTACACAAATCATTTATATAAATACTGAACAAAATAGGTCCTAAGGTACTCCCTTGGGGTACACCAAATTCTACAAGGGCCGGATCACTAATAGAATCGTTAATTTTAACTTTTTGGTATCTGTTAGCTAAGTAACTACCCATCCATTTGTGTAGCTGTCCCTGAATACCTATAGCCTTTAGTTTTTTTAGAAGTATTTTATGCGAAATGGTATCAAAAGCTTTGGCAAGATCTAAGAAGAGAGCAATAGACTTATTTCCCCTGTCAATATTTTTGGAAATAATATCTGCCAGTTTAGCAATTGCATCTTCTGTTCCTAGACCTGGTCGAAAACCGAACTGGTTGTTAGATAAGATTTTATGAGTTTCTAGGTAAAGGGTGAGACGATTTTTTACGATTTTCTCAATAATATCTTATATTTGGATATGCTGTGCAGGGGGACCCATTCCCAGTAAGTGGGAAATATAAGCACATTTCCCTCTGCTGCATTGAAATAAATCATATAAATATCTTATAATAATGTTTGCAATAAATTTTGCAAACAAATCGCAGTCGTCCTGTTCTACGCTCTTACTTAAAACATTATTAAGAGTAGTTAAGGCTGACTTCACGTGGACTTGGGCCTCTTGCAGTTCAGGCGGATTTTGTGAGCGCCGACGTCGTGACTCCCGAAGACGGCCCCGTTGTGGGGTTGGTGTGCTGTGGTTTGCATTGCTTGCATTTTCATTCAAAAACTCTGTATCAATGCTGTATGGTGCTTCATTTTCCTGAAATTAAAAAGAAACTTAATTATTTTTTTTTTTTTGTTGCAGATGCCTGCGACTGCTGAGCAATGGCTGGTAAAAAACAATTTTAGTTTTCCGCATTGTTTAGGAGCCTTGGATGGGAAGCATATTGTGATGCAAAGTCCCGCTAAGTGCTAGTTCAGACACGGCGATAACCGCGCGATTGATAAAATCGTGCGGTTTGAACCGCAAAAATGTCGACTGTTCTAACATCAGCGGTTAGTTAGCGATTAGCGATCAGTTTCAAGATGGAAGTCGAAGAGGAACTAGCGTGTCTGTGGCTGCTCCAGAAAAAAAATAAAGAAAAGAAGGAAAACGCAGTATTGGGTGCACCCAATATTAAGGGATCAACTGGCCACATGGCCAATTCGTAACGCTATATCCCAATTTAAGAATGTTTGAGAGGAAATTTTTTGACTATTTAAGAATGTCAATAAAATCTTTTGATGAACTAATTGAACTAATCAGGGAAGATATTTCGAGCTCAGAGCGAAGAAAAACTCAGGCGTGCTCTCGTTGTGACGTGTTGATCGCGCGGTGCCCGCAACACTACTGAACACTGAGGAAGATCTCCATAGTAATAAAACCGTGCGGGCGCCGCACGATTCTATTTTCTAGCGGTTGAGTAGCGGTGACCGCGCGGTTGGACTAACCGCGCGATTATGTCTGAATGATTATATAAATACCTGCGTAAATAAGACCCACGCGGTTCCCGTGCGATTCACAAATCGCGTGGTTCCCGCCGTGTCTGAACTAAGCCTAACAGCGGTTCTCAATATTTCAACTATAAAAAAACATTAATTTTTGGGGATCGTTGGAAACGGTTAATACGCACTTTTTTAAAAAAATATCTTTTGATTCTCCTTAATTACATTAAAAGACAACTTTTTGCATTGGGGGAAGTGGAAAATATTTCATTTTAAATTTCGATTACGTAAAATTAAAATTAGCTTTCGTCTTGTGAGATTGTACGCCATTGTGGTTATTATCACTTTGGTATGTTGGTATTCCCGATACACTTGAATGTATAACGAACGGCTAGAAGATTTTGAAGGTACCACGAAATCTGGAAAGGTAAGTACTAAATTATCGGAGTTTTGGGAATAAAATGACGGAAAAAAACATGTTTTTAATTTCGGTACCTAATTATTTTTTATAAATAATACATTCACTTTTGTATCAAAAACCGTGTTACACAAACCTAGCGTAGCCGTTAAACTACTTGAAAACTGGGATGTTTTTCTTGCCTTGACGCGAGTAGGCGTTATAAAGGGGCACTTTCTTTTGTATCACAAACCAGGTTACACAAACCTAGCGTAGCCGCTAAACTACTTGAAAACTGGGATGTTTTTTTTGCCGTGACGCGAGTAGGCGCTACGAAGGGGGCACTTTCTTTTCTATCACAAACCATGTTACACAAACCTAGCGTAGCCGCTAAACTACTTGAAAACTGGGATGTTTTTTTTGCCGTGACGCGAGTAGGCGCTACGAAGGGGGCACTTTCTTTTCTATCACAAACCATGTTACACAAACCTAGCGTAGCCGCTAAACTACTTGAAAACTGGGATGTTTTTTTGCCGTGACGCGAGTAGGCGCTACGAAGGGGGCACTTTCTTTTCTATCACAAACCATGTTACACAAACCTAGCGTAGCCGCTAAACTACTTGAAAACTGGGATGTTTTTTTGCCGTGACGCGAGTAGGCGCTACGAAGGGGGCACTTTCTTTTCTATCACAAACCATGTTACACAAACTTAGCGTAGCCGCTAAACTACTTGAAAACTGGGATGTTTTTTTGCCGTGACGCGAGTAGGCGCTACGAAGGGGGCACTTTCTTTTCTATCACAAACCATGTTACACAAACCTAGCGTAGCCGCTAAACTACTTGAAAACTGGGATGTTTTTTTGCCGTGACGCGAGTGGGCGTTATAAAGGGGCACTTTCTTTTGTATCACAAACCATATCACATAAAATTAGCGTACGTAGCCGCTCAACATCGCAGAAATAGTTGACTTATAAAAATAAAATTTTAAAGTCAAAAAAAATTTAAACTAATAAATTTTAATCAACGCACGCAATACATGTGTATTAGGTAAGTACCTACTAATTAGGCGGAATTTCAGTTTTATAACATTAAAAAACTCCCGCGCGATTTTGTCTCTAGCCGTTGGTTTTACGAGCCGAATTCCCATGAAGTCTGCTACGATTTGCTCTAGCATCTTTTCGTACAGTAACAAGAATACCAACATCACAAAAAAATGACATTTGAAAATAATGTTTGAAAATGGACGGTCTCGTTTCACAGAATGAAAGCTAATTTCAATTTTACGTAATCGAAATTTAGAATGAAATATTTTCCACTTCCCCCAATGCAAATAGTTGTCTTTTGATGTAATTAAGGTGAATCAAAAGATATTTTCAAAAAAAAGTGCGAATTAACCGTTTCCAACGATCCCCAAAGTTTACCAAAAAAACTTTTAGTGTTGTGTTATTAGCATTGATAGACAGCAATTACTGTTTTATGTATGCTGATGTAGGCTGCCAGGGTCGTATAAGTGATGGTGGAGTTTACAGGTAAAGTACGCTGTGGCAAAAGATGTGTTTAAACACATTAAATTTTCCTGATCCACTACCTGGAGGGAATAGTGAAATGCCTTACGTGTTTGTAGCTGATGGGGCATTTCCTCTCAGTACACACGTAATGAAACCATTCCCAGGAAACTGAGTTTGGTATGCCACAGCCACGGACATATGAATATATCTGGACCTGCCCTAAGTGATAAAAAAATATTATTTCCCCCTCCACATGGCGCCGGCTGGAGCTCCTCCTTGGAACCGGCTCGCTCCATGGGGAGGGGATAGAGCCTCGCTTGAATCTAAAATGTGTGACGTCATCATTCTTGCCGTGAACAGCGAGAAGCTAACATCCATACATTTAACGAAATAACACGCCAAAACGGTAGCTTGTGCTATACAATATATCTACATATCAATGTGCACATAGCGAATGTGGGCGGTTCTCCATTGTGCTCGTCGCTGGTTACAGGGGTAAGTAAATTATGAAACATTTGTAAAAGTGTTTTAACTAAACACGGCAACAAAATATTGCTAAGTGTATTGGGGCGAGTCTTTTTGGGGCGAGCATTTGGCCTTAGCAAATATGTTATGAACGTGGCAAGCAATTCGCGCTCCCATGTAAAAAGGTCTATTCATTCAAAGCAGATTTTGCTTTTAAGAACTAAATGGTGATATTGTAATGCGAGATGCTTATATACTGTCAGATTGATTGTTTAATGAATCACAGTCATCTTTCCCCTCTTCACCCTCCATAGTTTGGTTTTACCCCTCATCTGTAACTTCTTGTCTATCCATTTGGATGTCTATGGCCACAGCGTATATTTAATGAAGAACTTTCACGGGCACGGGTGGAAGTTGAAAACGTTTTTGGAATCATGAGTGATGTTTTTAGAGTTTTTAGGAAACCAATAGCACTTGGCGTTGAAAAGACTTCTTTAATTACAATGACCTGCGTTAGGCTTCACAATTTCTTGAGAAATAGTACGACTTCCCGTCATAGTTACACTCCCCAGGGATCATTTAATACAGTAGTTGATGGAGTAATAGTTCGCCCCGGGACATGGCGGAATGATCCAGAAGGATGTACTGGATTTGTACCACTTCCTGCTGTGGCTCGCCGAACACCCAACAATGCAGTACAGACTAGACTAGCTTTTGCCGAATACTTTTCCGAGATGAACAATATGCAAATTAGAAAATATGTCACTTATTTTTATAAGTATTTATTTTGTGTATTTGTAAGGTATGCACAATTGTAATATTATAGTAACTATTTGAAACTATTAATAAATAAACATACAACAAATGATTCTACTTACTTCATTTCGTAAACTGAATGTAAGAATCGTTCCATGTAAGAGAACGCAAACCACGAGGGTTGATACACATCATTAACGCCAGCACCTGAAGCCAAAGAGTTTTTCTTCTTCTTGGCATGTTTGCGAAATGCCGCCATTAACGATTCTTTTTTTTTTTTTAATCGTCCACTTGCTTATTCACAGAAGCCGTGATTTTCAACCAAGCATCGTGTAATGCTTTATTTTTATGCAGACGATGCTTTGGGTTAAATCCACCAGAAAACCACTAAAAATATAGTACTACACTTACACCGGCTAAATTTTCCACTAAAATAAATTTTAATGAAAGAAAATAAGTTAGTTAAGAAATTAGTTTCCTTTATTATTACAAAAATAATAATTAGTAACCAACATACCATTTTTGTAGGTAAATCTACATAAAAATTATTCAATATCGACTAACTCTAAATTAAGTCGTCTTCTCCAGACGAATCATTTTTGCCTGCACCGTAATCGTCGGTTTCAGATTGATATGACTCTTTGGTACCGATTTGATTTACAACGGCTACTGGAATTTCATAATCATTGCAGCATTTACATTCCAACCTCAAACCACAGCGTACTCTCAATTCTCAATATAGCAGTTAAAAGATTTAACTTCATTCTATTCCCCTGTTTGTTTTTTATTATATTCATACTACTAAATAGTCTCTCAACATCCTCAACTTTTTAGTAGATCAGTGTTGCCTACACAGTAAACGTAAATTCCATTTAAAATTAAAGAAAGTAGAACAAAGAAGTATGTACCTATAAGATTAAACATATAAGTGGCGTAGTGGCTGAGTGATTGCAGTTTTAGTTATGATACAAAAATTTTCAAATTTTCAAGCCGTCCACTGGACGGCTCGGACGGCCGGTTCGTGCGGGTTGGCCGTAGCAATCGCCTCGAAGGCGATCCCAGGCCAACCCGAACTCCAACCTTCCAAATCGAACTTCCAACGCACGAACACCCCTCCACACGATCGTCCAAACGTTTGAAGTTGGAACGTTGGCCGCAGTTTGGGCTTAGCATAAGTAGTCTTTGGCAATTTTGTACATATTATTCATGTTTTCTTTGAATTCTTCCACGCGATCTGGATGAGCCTCCGATAAATGTCGTAAAATTGCGGTTAACTTGATTGGACAGAAATTTTGTTCTAGTCTATCATTTTTTATATTGTCCATTATTTGTGAACACTGGTCAATTACTTCGTTGACTGAAGTTTTAACTGTACAGTTTAACTGTACAGATAAATCGTTAGGTGTGTAGGACAAAAGTTGAACTGTACAGTTTTTAACTGAGATCTAATCAAAATACGAATAGATAAATCTGTACAGTTAAAACTGACAGTATGTAGTCGAAAACTGTACAGTTTCGTCAGTTTTGTCTCAGTTTCTTTTAATACAGTAATTAAATTGATACAAATTTCTCTTTTAATACAAATAATTAATTTAATTTTAATTTCTCTTTTATTTTTCATTTAAAATAACCAGTTTCTTTTAATACATCTTTAGCCCTATGGAGGCCATTGTTTATAAAAACTGAAAGATCTCGCAGTTTTACAAATGTGTGTAGGCTGTATGGACCTACGATACTGTAAATATATAGTGTTAAACTGTACAGTGAAAACTGAAGGTCTGTAGCCCGCTTTTTACAAAAGCCGTTCACGTACAGGCCGGACACGACCCCTATTCCTGACGGTCGATCAAAAGTTCCTCGTTATGCGCCTCGAAGAGAGCGAAAATTTATCGTCGTCGCGACGAACTTTGTCGAATCCTTCAATTTTACGTATTCTTGAACGTCGACCGATCGAAGTGATGATTATATTGGCAGCCCTGTGAATATTGTCTATGTTCTTGAGATTTCTATGGTGTGACTGTCACTGTCAGACTAAAAACAAAACAACAGAAATGGCCGCGGGTTACATCACGATTGCTCAGAAACAATTACTAATTGAATTAGTAAGTTCGGATGTGGAACTTGTGAGTGGAAAATTTTCCTCAACATTTACCTTCGCCGAATCCAGACGGAGATGGGTGGCGATTGCCGAAAAATTGAATGCCATGGCAGGGGCCAACAAAGATTTCAAACATTGGAGAAAGGTTTGTTTTGATTAATTTCCACTTAAAATGTCTATTTGTTACCCTAATGCTTCGTTCAGATTAAGCTCTGCCTACGACAAATTTTTATTCAATAAAACAAACACCATGCTCACATCTAACATGGATTCCATGCCTAATCAAGTCAACTCGACATCTCTTTGAAGTCATTAAAACCCTAACATATTTAACCATTTTTTTAATATATTTTTTATCATCACTTTACTGAAGAGGTTCTAAGTTGTTCGGTCACTGCTGTTGTCACGGTTTAGCCTAATTTATATGTTTTGAAAATCACAATATTGAAAAGAATGATAATGGGGCTACGTTATTTCAAAGCTGATTGTTTCAAAATTCAAGTAAAATTGTTTGATATTGACGTTGTCCTGCTTTTTGAATAGTTTAAGATCTTATAAAGTGTCTTTCCACCAATATTTTGTGTAAATAATTAATATAATTCAAAAATCTTTTCAGACTTGGCAAGACTTACGGTCAAAGGCCAAGTTAAAGCATGCCTCCTTGAGGCGGCATGCGGCCGGGACGGGAGGCGGACCACCAGAGCCAGCAGTCAGCCTCAACGCGACTGACGAGCTGATACTACAGTCAATCAGCCCAGTCTTGATTACGGGCCACACGGAAGTTCAACATGGGGAGGTCAACTTCGACTTTGAATCACTTGGAGGACCACAGTCTGTTGCTGGCTGCAGCAGATGTCAGACTGTTGAGGTGCCGCTGTTCTCGGAGGCCACAACTCCCCTTGCGCTTTTCACAGCGCTCTTGAGGCGATTTTTCGCAAAAACAGCGCTATATAAGTTGTCCAAATTTATAGTGGTACCTCCTACCCATTTTAGTTTTATCTCGGAGATAAAAATGTTTTTTTTTTTTTAAATTTACCAAAGATAGTTAGTATACAATATCAAGGTAATGAATGCAAGTTTTATTTGTATCATGTATGATTTTAATGTTTAACTAATTAACACCAGAAAATAATTTACTAGAAAATATCAGACTTGATTAGTTTCATCAGTGTACGAATTGATTATTTTTCGCTTGTAATACAAAATATGTTGAAATAATTACAATTGTAATTGAACATCTGAAACCGTATTGTTTTCTGCATTCTATGATAAAAATTGTGATATTATGCTACTGCATTTTAGTTTTATCGAAGATAAATATAACGTTTTTCTAAAATTAACAAAAGATATTTAGTAGACAATATCATTAGCAATGTTGTAATTGAACAGCTGAAGCTGTGATGTTTGCTGCGTTATATGATATAAATTGTGATATTATGCTACTGCATTTTAGTTTTATCGAAGATAAATATAATGTTTTTCTAAAATTAACAAAAGATATTTAGTAGACAATATCAATAGCAGTGTTGTAATTGAACAGCTGAAGCTGTGATGTTTGCTGCGTTATATGATATAAATTGTGATATTATGCTACTGCATTTTAGTTTTATCGAAGATAAATATAATGTTTTTCTAAAATTAACAAAAGATATTTAGTAGAAAATATCAATAGCAGTGTTGTAATTGAACAGCTGAAACTGTGATGTTTGCTGCATTATATGATATAAATTGTGATATTATGCTACTGCATTTTAGTTTCATAATAGAAAATATCAGACTTGATTGGTTCATTAGTACTAATTCTTTATTTTTAGCCTGAATTACAAAATATATTGACATTGTATATTAACAACTGTTGTTTCTGTATTATTTAAAAAAAAATAATGATATATTAATGTTAAATACATTTTTTATGATCACATCATTGTTTTCTTACATTTTACATCACTATATTATCACAAAAAATATTGTATTTGAAGTGTTTGTTGTAACACAGCCTCACCTCACCATTCATTATTTGACTAACTAACTAACCAATCACGCCGTTTCCCGCAAGGGTAGGCAGAGAAGACGGACCGCCAAACAACTCGGTCTTGGCACACATTCCTTGCCTTGTTCACATTCATACAACGTCTCATACATGCTCTTCTATTCTTGACATGGCCCGACTCAAGTATCTGATTCACTTGGTCGTGCCATGTCTTTCTTGGGCGTCCTCGACTTCTTCCACCATTCACATTTGCATCATATATTCTTTATACAGTCCTTTCCTCGTTCATTCGCTCCACAGGCCCAAACCATCGGAGCGTCCCTTTCTTAATCTTACACATCACGCTGACATCAGCCACATGCAACGCTTCCCTCATATAGAGACGCAATTGCCTGAATGAGCTTCGTATTCACTCTGTACTTGGACAACACCTATAGCTTTTTCCTGTCAACTCGGTCTCCATAAATATACAAACCACCCACTCGGTCTCACTATTGTTTGTCTAATATCATTAATAATAATACGATCAGACACTTGACAAATAATATACAGTGAACAACAACAAAATGATAATAAAGACTAGTATAAATAATAGAAAGAATTTAGAAATAATTTTGAACTATCCTATTTCTAACAGCTCTACCAGCCACTAAATCTAGGTTAATTCTATTAACAGCCCCAGGCTCAAGTGGAGCCAATCCTCCAGCCATAAATAAACCAGTCATCCTCCAGCAATCAGACCTAAATCTAGATTATGATCAATCAGGTATTCTGGAAATACAATTGTCGGGTGCGAAAATTGCGAGTGTGAAAGGTCGCGCGGGAAAACAAATAAAACCAAATTTTGACAGCTAATTGCATAGATACGCCAACTTCACACCACTCGCTGCTGTGTTTCTACTGGGTAGACCCACTCGTTGTAATGTGGAGTGACTTTTGACGTTTGGCGTCTAAGGGCGCCTTCCATTGCGAGCGGAAAAGAGTAGAGCGGAGCGGAGTGGGAGCTGAGCGAAATAGTTTTGACCTTCCATCAAAAAAGAGTCACTTAGAAGATAGGCGTTTGCCTTCCACTGCCTGTGCGAGAAATGAGCGGGGCGAGCGGAGCGTGGTCAAGGAAAAATGAGAAATAGTTTTGCCCTTCCATTGAAAACGAGTCAGTATCGCTTTGTTTCGATGTGAACGGAGTGATTTTTGTGATGTCAAATACAGATTCTAGTGAATATGATTCTGACAGCATGTATGCAATGAAAAAAAATGTTACGTATGAATTAAATATACATTTATAAAAAGAATCTCATCTCAAAAATTTAAAAACTTTAAAAAAATAATTTACTTTCTTATTTCCGCCAATATCATCTCAGCGCGCCTTCCACTGCGAGCGGAGCGGACTCATTAAGGAATCCGCTCAACTAGCAAACGTTAACTGCATACAAGTGCTTCCATCAAGAACGAGGCCAGCGAAGCGGACTAAACGAGTTAAATAGTTTCGAACGAGTCCGCTCCGCTAATGCGAGCGGAGCGGACTCCTTACGATCTCCGCTCGACTCGCACACGTTAACTGTATACAAGTGCTTCCATCAGGAACGAGGAAAGCGGAGCGGACCGAACTTGTTAAAATAGGTCCGAAAGAGACCGCTCGCGCACACCATCGCCGACTAGTTTCTAGCGGACTCCGCTCAAGAACTGTAGCCAATTCAATTGCCTCGCTGCGTTTTTGTCGAGATGGAGGTGTTTATTGAAGCCGTTTGCCAATTTCGTTTATAGGATACGACTAGCAAAGATTGTCAACATAAAGAATTCGGCTTAGAAAACCATTAGTGTGATGATATTGGCGGAAATAAGAAAGTAAATTATTTTTTTAAAGTTTTTACATATTTGAGGTGAGATTCTTTTTATAAATGTACATAATTCATACGTAACATTTTTTTCATTGCATACATGCTGTCAGAATCATATTCACTAGAATCAGTACTCGACATCACAAAAATCACTCCGTTCACTTCGAAACAAAGCGATACTGACTCGTTTTCAATGGAAGGGCAAAACTATTTCTCATTTTTCATTGACCTCGCTCCGCTCGCCCCGCTCATTTCTCTCGCACAGGCAGTGGAAGGCAAACACCTATCTTCTAAGTGACTCTTTTTTGATGGATGGTCAAAACTATTTCGCTCAGCTCCCATTCCGCTCCGCTCTACTCTTTTCCGCTCGCAATGGAAGGCGCCCTTGGTTTTCTCAGCCGAATCCTTTATGTCGACAATCTTTGCTAGTCGTATCCTATAAACGAAATTGGCAAACGGCTTCAATAAACACCTCCATCTCGACAAAAACGCAGCGAGGCAATTGAATTGGCTACAGTTTTTGAGCGGAGTCCGCTAGAAACTAGTCGGCGATGGTGTGCGCGAGCGGTCTCTTTCGGACCTATTTTAACAAGTTCGGTCCGCTCCGCCCTCCTCGTTCCTGATGGAAGCACTTGTATGCAGTTAACGTGTGCGAGTCGAGCGGAGATCGTACGGAGTCCGCTCCGCTCTCATTAGCAGAGCGGACTCATTCGAAACTCTTTAACTCGTTTAGTCCGCTTCGCTGGCCTCGTTCTTGATGGAAGCACTTGTATGCAGTTAACGTTTGCTAGTCGAGCGAATTCCGTAATGAGTCCGCTCCGCTCGCAGTGGAAGGCGCGCTTTTAAGAATGTTACTTCGACCAAGCTCAGGAATAACCAAGTCGACTAACGGACGTACTTTCGACGGAGATTGCGAGCGAGAACGCTTCGGGAATAGCTACCCAGTATAACTCCGGCCAAATCCTTCAACCGACAAGATGGCGTCACTCTGTGACGTCATCCCGCCTTATTTTGACTTTGACAGCTGGCGGTAAAAACATGGTAAAAACCAGTGTTACCGAAGCTCCCGATTTCGCGGGAGATCTCCCGAGTTTTCACTTCATCTCCCGATCTACCGGAATGGCATCAAAATCTCCCGATTTTTCAAAGTTCCCAGCGATTTGTCGTTTCTCGTCAATTCTTTGTTTATGGTCCGCTCAAAAGGCAAATTATTGTCTGTGGTTAAAAAAAAATATTCCCCGGATTCGGGTATTGACCAGAATAATTACAAAATTCTGCAATCTAAGCATATCTCTATTATAGACCCATACAAACCGATCATCGATCATTTATGAATTATGAGCTGGAAATTATAATTTATTTATAAGATTTTGCGTGTGTAAGCGGGCCAGTCTTAAAATTAAAACCCATGCTCAATTGTTTAAACCTTTATTTAGTTAGATAGGTATGTAAGTACCTAGTTATTATAAATTTTCATTCAAGTCAAAAAGGATGGTAAAATGGTAAATTATCTTGAGCCAGACACCTGACTTCTCTTATTTTTTTAAGTCAGGTGTCATATTCGTGGTAAGTAGTTATTTTAAGAATCAATTGGAGATGCTCATCCGTAAACCTTGAGCGATGTTTGTTCTTATTTATTTTCAAAACGGAAAACATCCGCTCGCTTTAATAGGTACTACCGAACACTCACAGAATAAGTGCTGGATGCTTACTTATATTTGGATATAACAATTTGGGAGGCGGGAATGGGTACCGCCGCCCCTGGAAACCTTTATTGGATAACCAACAACTCTGCCATAGGTCACCCCAAGTGGTTCGCTACGTTTGGTGATTTAGCAGGGGTGCCCGGGTTCATGGGATGAGGTTTGTCTAGGCCTGATGACCAGGACACACTAAACCCCAGATTCCTACCCACGCTTTACACCCTTTTCCTTCCCAGAACTCTCCTCTCCTTCCTTTCCCTATAAAAACCCTCCACACAGCATCCCCAAAGATATCTTAGGCCCTCAGGGAAATTATTTTCCTCAGGGCCTCCTGTGTGGACTTCATGTAAAAAAAATAAAAATATTAACAACATATTTAAAGCAATTTTTTTAGGTTAACATTTTGGCAAGGATTAAATTTCAAACATTCATTAAAAAGGGTTTTTTCCCCTGTGAGACGGCTTGCGGACTTTTAAATGTTCCGTTTGAGAACATGAATATTTGCAGTCGGAATATGAAAAAGGTTATTTTCACTGTGAGACGGCTTGTGGACTTCTAAATGTTCCTTTTGAGAAGATGAATAGTTGCAGTCGGAACATAAGAAAGGTTTTTCTCCACAGTGAGTCAGCATGTGGATTTTAAATTGTCACTTTCGAGAACATGAGTAGTTGCAGACGGAACATGTAAAAGGTTTTCTCCACTGTGAGACGGCTTGTGGACTTTTAAATATTCCTTTTGAGAACGTGAATAGTTGCAGTCGGAACATGAAAATGGTTTTTCTCCACTATGAGTTCACTTATCAGTTTTTAAAGTCTCCTTTTTAGCACATAAATAATTGCAATCGGAACATACAAAAGGTTTTTTGCACTGCTTGCTGATGATATAAAAATTGTCACTTTCGAGGACATGAATAGTTGCAGTCGGAACATGTAAAAGGTTTTCTCCACTGTGAGACGGCTTGTGAATTTTAAATTGTCACTTTATAGAACATGAATAGTTGCAGTCGGAACATGTAAAAGGTTTTCTCCACTGTGAGACGGCTTGTGAACTATTAAATGTTCCTTTTGAGAACATAAATAGTTGCAATCGGAACACAAAAAAGGTTTTTCTCCACATTGAATTGTGAATATGAAATTGTGACTTTCAAGAACATGAATATTTGCAGTCAGAACACGAAAAGGGTTTTTCTCCACTATGACACGGCTTGTGGACTTTTAAATGTTCCTTTTAAGAAAAAGAATAGTTGCAGTCGGAACATGAAAATGTTTAATGGTTAAATTTTAATCTAATATAACTCCTAAGTATTTCATAACAGTAATAATTTCAATAACAATTTTAATATTGTCCATGCACTTTCTTTTTATTTTTGGTGATTAGACTGAGATATTAGTAGGTATTTCGATAAAGGATTACTAAACAGTGTATCGTTATCAAGTATCTCTCGCCAGGTGAGAGGTGTTTTGAAAAAGCCCATGAGGTGGTTTATTGGTTCCTTAATAAAATTAAAATTATTACTTATTTATTAAAAGATTGTTACTTTTATGAATGTTGTTCACTTTTAAAAGAAAGTAGGTATGAATTTGGCGTATCGTTAAGTGACGGGTGACAGTTCACAAAATTTCGTGCTGAGTTGCCAGACGTGAAATAAGTCCCCGTTGAACGTTAGGGAAAATTGCGTTATTCCACAGGCAACATCTACAGTAATCGGATTGACGGCGCTGCTTATGGGTTTTTCGTTTGTTGTTAAGGTTCTGCTTCGCAATAATAAAAGGGATTCGAATTATTGATAAGGGAGAAGTATTACTAAAATAATTCTAGTCATCTCCCGATTTCTTCAAATTTTTTTCCGTTTTCTCCCGATTTCTCCCGATTTTTAGGCGAAAATTCTCCCGATTTTTAAGTTTTGGTTTCGGTAACACTGGTAAAAACTAACAAAATGGACGTTCTCGACATTGTATGTACGCACGCGACGCAAATCGCTTAAACAAGTAAATATCACCGCAGTGTGTAATCAGCGGACTTGAAGACATTGAATACCCAATTTAGGGAACTCGTGCGTATATTTGTGGCTAATGCTATAAAGGTAAGGGAACGTACCCATACTACGTGACACGTTTAGGGGGGGGGGGGGTCTTCAAAATGTCACGCTCCATACAAATGAGCGGCGGGTTGCTTAGGATTTTGGTCACGGGGGGGGGGGGGGGGGGGGGGTTAAAAATTGCAAAAAGTTGGTCACGTAGTATGGGTACGTTCCCTAAGCTTCTTTCTTATGGTTATTTTCTAGCGAATCATTTCAGTGTCAAAGTTTTCATTTGCAGTCCTGGTTTTCACGCATTTATATTATACACTACCAGCTACGATTAGACAAATTGAATCAGTGACCAAATTCAAACAAGATATGTAAATGGAATGGATTATAAGTATTGGACGTCACACTACTGCAAACATCTGTAAAACACATTACATATAGACAGAAATATCAATTTACACACATCCCTAGTCCTTACCCATATAAAACAAATTAAAATAATAGAATCCTGTATAATCTAACTCCATAAATAGAGTTGGCAGGATTTACTACTTTACTTCATCTCTTCATACGTAAAAGATAACTCTTTATGGGATTTACCCACACTTTCAATCATCTTTCTGTTTTAATTGTATTCAAATTAAAATGTATTTAACCTTAAATTCTTTTAACTTTGATATTCAATTATGTACCTCTACCCCTGTCTCGACACAGGTATATCCTCGTGAGACAGTCATAAAAAAACTTAATGTAAACATCTTTATATAGATAAATAAATAATGTTATGTTTTGACAGTTTTGTCTGTATTGATTTATCTCCTTATTTATTTTTGTTAATATTTTCAGCTCGAAACAACAAATTGTGACGGTACTTTCTTCCCCCTACAGCTGACATGCTGGTGGAGACTACTAGTGCTGGAATTCACTCATTACCACATACTCACGTCCCACGAGCGATGGCCCCCGCCGACAGGACTCTTGGTTTGTATGCTTTATTATTATAAATTATTACCTAGGCAAAGGTATTTATATTGCGAAGATTAGATTGATGGTGAAGTTTATCCACCGGGTGCAGTGTGACGATAATACTAATGTTTTAACGTGTTTGTTGTAGGTATGTAGGTGTCATGTCAGGAGATGGGGGGCTGACGTGTCCCATCACTTTGTGCCGCAGCTGTCCTTGAGAAAAGAAGGAAGAGTGCTCCATGGACTGGATCAGGACGCAACAGGAACTATATTTTCTTAAAATGCCTTTTGTATTCTGTGCTATTTTTATCAGTAGAGAGAAGACGAAAACAGTGTGCAATATAGTTGTGAATGATGAATACTTGGAGCAGGTGATCAAGTGGATGAGTTTGTGTATTTGGAAAGTATGTTTACGAGAGATGGGAAGGTTGATAAAGATATTGAAAGAAGGGTAAATGCAGGTAAAGCTAACAAAAGAACTGTCTAAAGTCTAAAGAAGCGAAGCTAGCAATCCACAAAGGAGTGCTGGTACCTACATTGATGTACGGCAGTGAGGAACTGGCAGAGGAAAAATGAAAGTAGACTGAATGCTGTAGAAATGAGATTCCTGAGACGTATGTGGAGTATATGGTACAACCATATATGGTCATTCATACTTTCTGCCTGTACAGAGTATAAAAAGAGCAATATATTTATATTTTTACGCAGCAAAACATTTATTGGTCAAATCTTATGTATAGTTTCATATCAGTGATCGATGAACCGGTGGATGCAATTTTTAACCATAAGTTATTATAATGGTTTGTCTTTGTAGTTGGAAGTAACATTGTAGAAATATATTATAAGTTTGTGCAGAGTGCCTTTGAGGTGATTTTTTTACAAAAACAGCGCTAAACAAACACTGCATCCAAATATTATTATTATTTATGATTGTGTGAGAAATGTGGAAATCCGCAAAGAATGCGAGGCTGATCGTAATGAGTATTGTTAGTATAAGATTAAGAAAGAGACTCTCAGTTGGTTTGGGCATGTAGAACGAATGAAGGAAGCATGTAAGTAGAATATATGCCGTAGAGGTGAGTGGTACATGAAATCAAGGACGCCAGAGGAAGACCTGACACGATCAAGTGAATTAGATATTGCATCGGGCCATGTTAACAATCAGAATAGTATGTATGAGTCGATTTGTGAATGTGGCAAAGAGGGTGTGCCAAGACTGAATTGTTTGGCGGTCCACCCTATCTGTCTACCCCTGCGGTGAAATGGTGGTTAGTAGGTTATTCTTGTATTTCCTGTTTTTACCTGTTTATAATAAAACACACACACTTCACTAGTTATGTTAAAAGGATTGCCATTCATGTTACTTTCAGCAGTATGTATATAATTAATGTAGAGTTGTTGTGCAATTCGTTTTTGTCTAGATCTTAAGAGTGAAAACGTTTGGTAGTCACGTGGATTTTGAAATTTTTTAAAATTTTTATGATATTTATTTTTTTCTTTAATTATTTTTATGAGAGATGACGTATACCATGGTGGATAATTACAGTTTTTAGCCGGTTTAGTTGGTACATAATTTATTTTAATATTGTTCAATATATCGTAGAAGATGTCAGTTGCGGGTTGAGTATTCAAATGGTTAAGTTTATGATCCCAATCAATTTCATTTAGTTTTGTGTTTATTATTGAATAATCTGCTTTTCTGTATAGAAATATTTGATTTTCGTTAGTTTTCAGGTTTTTATTTATTTTTTTAATAGGAATTGAAATTAGCAGTGTTTTATGATAAACATCCTCTGGTGAGATATTATTAGACGTAATTTTCAGTAGTATGTTGCTCACAGCTAAGTCAAGAATGCGATTATTTATACTATTACTCTGAGAGTTATATTGTTTCAGATTATTAAATGACAAAAATTCTGTAAAGTTCAAATGGGCTGGGTTTAATGAATTGATCGGTTCACTACACATATAATCACAGTTTTCATTAATTGGTAGCCAATGTAAGTGAGGTAAATTGTAATCCCCAACCAAAATGAAACTATCATTATTGTTATCTGTCATAATTTGTGAAGTTTTGTTTATGTGAGACGTAATATTTATGGGGTGCTTACTATCAGGTGCAATATATGAGGTGCATATGTGAATTTTTTTACCAGGAAGTGAAAGCGTTACCCATATGTCTTCCGCCTCAGAGCTCCATTCTATTTTTTGATCAGAAATAAATTTATTTTTTACTGCAATTAAAACTCCACCACCGCGATTCTGATTAAGGTTATGGTAATCTCTATCTCGTCTGTAAACCTGATATCTTGGATCGAATAGTTCCTCATTAAAGATTGAATTGTTAAGCCATGTTTCACTGAGACATATAATGTCATAGTTGTTTAATAGTACATTTTGAAGAAAATAATTCGTTTTAGTTCTGAGACCTCTTGTGTTTTGATAGTACAATTCTAAAGAATCCATTTTAAGATACAATATAGTTAATTTGAAAGTTACTGTTATGTTCTAAGCGTTATTGATGGAAATATTGTATTTTTTTAGTTTTTCTAGATCGTTATAAGAGTTAATACAATAGTGATCTGAGTTTTCATTTAGTCTCACATAAATTTTACAATTTTTAATCCAGCAAAATTTAAATTTATTAATTTTGGTAAACTCTCTGACCTTTTTGTAGAGTACTTTGTTTTTATGAGTTAAATGTTCATTAATGTAGATCCGATGTTTCCCATTTAAGTTAATATCCTCAGCTGTTAGGCCTCTTCTCGTCCGGATTGCAGCCATGATGTCATCTTTTTGTTTTCTGCACTTTAGTTTCACAATAATATTTCGCGGTCTTCCTTCAATCTTCTCCTTAGGGGTGACCCGGGTGGCGTATTCAATTTCGTCAGGGCTTACTATTTTTAATTCTGAATAGATATTTTTGATAATCTCTGTCAGGTTCTCTTGTTTTTTTTCTGGTATCCCAATGATCTCTATGTTATTAATACGCGCGTGTTGTTCGTTAGCATCCAATTGTTTTTGTAATTGGTTGAATTCACTTTGAATTACAGCATTTTGTTCCAGGGTTTTTTCAAGAGTTTTTTTTGTGTCAATTTTTTTTTCCAGAGTTAATATTCTATTTTTTAATTCTTCGATTTCTTCTTTGTACTCGTTTCTGACGATTTCCAGAAATTGCACCTTAAATTCTTCAAACTTTTTGTCAAGGAGTTGAAGGAGTTGTGTATCCGTATTATTTAGTGCAGTCTTTGCAGTTGCCCGAGTAGTCATATTGACACGGAATATTGACTAATATAACAAGTTATAACAACACTCACTATTAAAAAGTTATTTGAAATATAAATATTTAGATTTTAGTTAGAAATTTGTTTTATTTTGCGATATTTCTAAAGAGAAATAAAAACACGACAGCTGTCATTGAATGTTATTGTTGTAACATAACTGTGAAGTGTGTACAACTAACACACTTCACACTTTAAAATTGATTCATTGAGTGTACGAAGGCATCATATGGATGCACTATTCCTGTATAAAGTAGTCAACAATAATATTCAATGCCCAGAGTTGCTAAATAAAATTCAATTCAATGTACCTGCACGTTCAACACGCTCTTCTGTCCTGTTCAGGGTGGATCAATGCAAGACAAACTGTAAGCAGAATTCTTGCCTGAACCGACTATGCAGTAGTTATAATAGCGTATTTTCCAATGTGGACATTTTCAATTGCAAACTTACTGAATATAAAAGGTCCATAAAAGAGTGTTTCTCTAATGGTTCTTGAATAATGTTATGTTTTTATTGTTTGTATTTCTGTTATGATTTGATTTATATGTACAACCTCTCTCCATGGCTACCAATGTTTTGATAGATTTTTTTTGTTTTGTAATTTTTCATTTTATATTAAAAAAAAAATGTTTTGAGTATACATATATATATTTTTTGTTTTATATAATTTTAGATTCATATTCCTTTTTATAAAACTAATTTACTTATTCTTATTATGCTGTCTCAGTAGAAGTAAAGTCACAAGGAGGAAATCCGTAATTGGTTTTATTTTGGCTATTTAATACTATGTACAAACTGAAATAAATATAAACTGTCGATTTCCCGAAAATTATTAAATAAATAAATAAATAAAACGTTAAAACGTGTAATTGAGTTTTCATTTCTCTTTGTATTTTTAAAATAATATTTTAGGCTACCTTATTGGGTAGGTACGGAAAGAGAATTATATTGTCTATGGTTGATCCTTTTTTATTGTTTCCTCTATCCTTGTCGATGGTATGTGTGACGTAATTTGGTGTTGCTAAAAAAAAAAGTGGTAAAATATTGGCGTGTTTATGGTCAAATAGCGTTGACACTTCGTCAGTACAAAAGGCATCAAGTTATCAATCTAATGATTGGTTTATTTATGGACACGACCTAAAAAAGCCAAACATGTCCGGCTAAAGCCGGACAGATGGCAACCCTAGTCACGAGCCCAAAAAGGATTTATTCATTTAAAAAAAAACCAAAAGTTTCTTAAAAAATTTAGTTATCTTTTCGTAATCGTATTAGTAGAAAAATCTATTCACACGATTTTTCCAAGTTATATGGTCATTATGAAATCCATGTGAAATTTTGGGTCTAAGTTGGCCAATGTTCCTTATTTTATAGTGGCAATATTAACTGACAGAAATTTGCGCGGGGAACGGAAATGATTGCCTTGAGGAACTTGGAACGGAAAACATTGTATTGTCAAGTTTCGTTGTGTTGTTGTTTTCGGTCTAGTTCTTATACTTCAAGTCGGGACAAGCAGCGAAGCGAACTGTTATAGGTTTTTTTAACTGCACAAATAGTAGTATCGGTTTCTGCAATAAGTGCTATCATGGCGGAAGATCTACCTTTTAAAGCGGAATATGCCAAGAGCGGGAGGGCAAATTGTAAAGGTTGCAAAACGCCGATTCCACAGGGTTCTTTACGTTTAGCTGCTATGGTTCAGGTTTGTTTATCTTATCTATTTTCGACTTCTTATCTAGTTTTTGATTATCCTCCCTCGTTATCCAATTCAACAACCATCAATAAATACGTCTTGCATCATCGCTTGTCATTTTTGTTTCGACTGTAAAAACATGTGAATGTAAAAGATTGAGATGAATATGAATGGCAATGCAATATGTACCTACATTACATCTTCTACAATATCCCATTATTATTCATTCATAATATAGTACATAAGGGTACCTTTTAATTATTTCGCGGAGTTTGATCGTAAACTGTTTCTACGGATACAGCAAACCATACCTACTAACTTGTAATTTTCTGTTTTAGTACAATGTTTTTTTTTCCGTAAGCAATAATGCTGAAATATTAATTGAATTATAACATAATAAAGTCAATAATAGTTTTCAGGGTCATCCAGCATTTTACATCTTTTATCAAAGATAATATACCTTTACAAATATTTATTTTTATAAACCACCTCACGAGGCTGTGATGTTCCGAGGTGGAATAATTAAACTATTTAGTTAAACTAACCATTAGCTATTTAGTTAAAAATATACCATTTAAACGTCGCAGCCAAGTATTTACTAAAAGAAAGTAAACCGTAAAACATAATTAAATATCTGTAAATATAAATTAGTGGAATTTATAGTTGCTAAAAAGCATAGGGAGTGTGGCAAACTCATGGTGCCTCCGAGACGCAGGGTCGAATCTCAATACAGTACAATCTCACTAATCTGGTACTTCAATAGACCGATACGTCCAATAATCCGGCACCCTCCGCCCATGCCTCCCTCACTTCTCTATGCCTATGCGCTCCATCGCCGCGTTGTCGTCTAGCAGTCTAACCTCAAAACTTATCTCATGTGCACGTGCGTACGTATTTACCTGTTGTTTTGAAGTGTGAATAGTGTGTATATTCTCTTTACGAAATGCTTTGTTTTATTTATTATGATTTTTTCTCTATTATCCAGTAAAACATACATTCCAATAATCCGGCACCCTCTGGTTTTTAATAGTGCCGGATCAGTGAGATTGTACTGTATTTAGACCATACCCCAGCATTGGGGGCTCTGCTGGGGTAAGGTATAATTTCATCCACTTACTTCCCTAGATATCCGTGGGACCAAACATGGACTATGAACACAATAGAAACAACAATGATGAGGAACCTTTGGGGAACATAGGGGAAGGGAGAGATGAGGCCACCTCGGTGGACTCTTCCCTCTTGGGACCTTCGAGGAACCAAGAGGTAGTAGAGAGGGGAGATGAGAATACCTTGGTGGACTCTTCCCTTGCAGGGGCCCCAGAGAACACAAACAAAGAGAGACTTACAATGAACATACCGCGACTGAATCCTCCAGAGGGTTCAGATGTGAGGAAACACGGATCATCATACGACCTGGAAACTAACCCCCACCTCCGACCGGGACCCTCGGGGAACCAGAAAAGAGGGGGGGACGTAAAGAAGTGCCTTCCAACAGCCACCACTGAGAAAGATAGGGTGAATTACCTGACTGCTGACGTAGGGAAAAATAGCATCGGTAAGAAACTCAGTGGGGCTGCGAGGAGAAAACTTAGAAAAGAGAAGCAGGGAGTGGAAGGAAGAGATAAGGCCACCTTGGTGGACTCTTTCCTCTTGGGGCCTTCGAGGAACCAAGAGATAGTAGAGAGGGGAGATGAGAATACCTTGGTGGACTCTTCCCTTGCAGGGGCCCCAGAGAACACAAACAAAGAGAGACTTACAATGAACATACCGCGACTGAATCCTCCAGACGGTTCAGATGAGAGGAAACACGGATCATCATACGACCTGGAAACTAACCCCTACCTCCGACCGGGACCCTCGGGGAACCAGAAAAGAGGGGGGGACGTAAAGAAGTGCCTTCCAACAGCCACCACTGAGAAAGATAGGGTGAATTACCTGACTGCTGATGTAGGGAAAAATAGCTTCGGTAAGAAACACTGGGGCTGCTAGGAGAAAATTTAAAAAAGAGAAGCAGGGGGTGGAAGGGAGAGATGAGGCCACCTCGATGGACTCTTCTCTCTCGGGTCCTTCGAGGAACCAAGAGATAGTGGAGAGGGGAGATGAGAACACCTTGAAGGACTCTTGGCCCTCAGAGAATCCAAACAAAGAGGGACCTCCAATGAACATATCGCGACTGAATCCTCAGGGACTGAATGGCTATTCAGATGTGAGACAATGGGGACCATCACAGGACCTGGAAACTAACCCCCACCTCCAACCGGGACCCTCGGAACCAGCGGAGAGGGGGGGATGTAAAGAATTGCCTTCCAATAGCCACCACTGAGGAAGATAGGGTGAATTACCTGACTGATGACATAGGAAAAAATAGCATCGGTAAGAAACTCAGTGGGGCTGCGAGGAGAAAACTTAGAAAAGAGAAGCAGGGAGTGGAAGGGAGAGATAAGGCCACCTTGGTGGACTCTTTCCCCTTGGGGCCTTCGAGGAACCAAGAGGTAGTGGAGATGGGAGATAAGAAAGCCTTGATGGACTCTTCCCTCGCAGGGCCCTCAGAGAATCCAAATAAAGAGGGACCTCCAATGAACATACCGCGACTGAACGGGGATCCAGATGTGAGACAACAGGGACCATCGCAGGACCTGGAAACTAACCCCCACCTCCAATCGGGACCTTCGGGGAACCAGCGAAGAGGGTGGGATGTAAAGAAGTGCCTTCCAACAGCTACCTTTTGAGGAAGATAGGGTGAATTACCTGACTGATGACAGCGGAAAAATACGCATTGGTAAGAAACCCAGTAGGGCTGCGAAAAGAGAACTTGAAAAAGAGAAGCAGGGGTCCAACTGGGGGCTTCAGGCACAGGGGCCCGGACAGGTAAAGCCGGGAACCTCTGGCGACAACCGGCGACAAGAGAAAGGATACCGGGAACAACCAGGGACCTCTCATGCCGGGACATACAAACCAGGGACAGACAGGAAGCAAACAGGGACCCCACAGGGTAACCGGAAGCAATCAGGAATGCCCGGGGAACAGAAGACTGGGAAGAGGAGAAGAACCTCACCGGCAACTAAACCCTCGGGGCTATCACCGGGAGATGCCTGGAAAAAGCCCCGAGGAACTCCCACCTATGCAGAAGCCGCCGATAACAAAATTAGGGTGGCTATTGTTCATAGGAACAGAGAGAAGGAGTTTACTAAGGATCAGGAGGCCCTTGTGAGTGAGGGGGCCGCCGATCTGATTCTGAGAATCCCAAAAGGACAGTTCACACCCAGATTCGACAAGTGCTTCATTCAAAAGCGCGTCCTGAGAATGACCTGCTGCGACAAGGAGTCAGAGGAATAGCTAAGGAAGATAGTGCCGACCTTGCAGAAATGGCCGGGCTGCGACCTGGTGGGGTTGAATGAACTGCCAAAGTACTTAAAGGTCAGGGTAACAATCCCCGAAAACGGATCAGTAACCACCGGGAGGCTGCTACAATTGCTGGAAAACCAAACCCCACAGCTTCACACAAATAAGTGGATCGTCCACTACTCAATCAGGAAGAAGGACAGGTATCGCCTGATCATGAGCATGAACGAGGACAGCGTGAAGGTGCTCGGGAAAATGGTGATGACGGCGTACGTCGGGGTAAGGAAGGCCACCTTCACACAGGAATGTGTGTTTAAAACGACCTAAACTAACATATGTGACAGCTCACAGCTGAAATTCTGACATCGGCCCGTAGAAAAAACAAATAACAGCCATTGAAAATCACACAAATCTGACAGGAGATCTCGCGCAATATCGATCTCGTTCCCACAAAAAATAGAAATAGCTCGGCTGATGAACTTTACAAAAGGGACTGGGTTAGTGTCAAAGAAATGAGGTAAAATAGAAGATAGCACAATGGGTCATGGCCTAAATGCTCACGGGAACTATATGTACACCGTCTCCGCTCTTAACCCTTTGGCCACAAACCCCGGCAGCCTGCCGGGTGTGCAACTCAGGTATTTAACCACAAACCCCGGCGCGCTGACAGGCTAGAGTAGGTCCGCCAAAAAGACTCGACAGTGACATTTTTGAAAAAAAAAAATTAAATGCCGATCGCTCTGAAGGTAATTAGTTATTAATTTCGTAGAATTGGCAATAATATGTTTTTCCCTGATATTTGTGTTCCAAGTTTTGTATGCCAGCCGCCATTTAATTTCTTCAAAATTGCGAGTGGTTCTAAGCTTTTGGCAGTGACCCTGCACGTCCCTGATTACTTTAAGGACTATCATACCAAAGTATTTTATTAGTTATTAGTATACATGTATGTAAAAAACAAAAATTATTAATGTTAGATTTATGAGTATTATGTTTTTTTGTAACTTTATGGATAAAAATGTGAAAAAAAAAACTTACGAAAACAGAGAAGGTTATATTTGTATCCTTGTTTACACATATTTTAATATATTTTTTAAATTTTTATTTTTATGTTTTTCTTTACCTTAATCCAATATGTAGACAATGTTAAAGAAATTAATTCATTTGAATACATGGTTCTAAAGTTACAATAGATTTAGTACACCAATGCAGGTTTTCAATTTTTGGTACAAAATTAATTCAGTGGTGGACGTAAATTTTTTAGCTTACTAATTCTGTGGCCAATGGGTTAAAAAAAAAGGTGGCTTGTTTGTGTGTCCAATGTTTGCAGGCAATACTGGGCCCTTTATCTCCAGTATTCCTCTAGGATGTTTTCAAGGTTAATATTTAAACACGTAGTACTTTGATACACGGAAACTGTTTAATAGAATATAATAGTACAATGTTGGCTGTAAGCCGTCTGACGAGAAAGAGGGCGCGCGAGATCTCCGCTCGCTATTATATCGTACCGATGTTAGGTCGCTTCGGCTAGGTTCGGTATTTCTGAACCTACCCGACAGATTAACATATTACCAACACTACAGGCACGTACTAGAATATCTGATGAACGAATTCCTAGAAAAATACTGAGTGCGATTCTAGAGGGCAGACATCCAGTGGGCCGCCCCAGACATAGTTGGGCGAGGCAACTCCAGAAATTGTGTGAGGAGAGGATGGATCTACCTTGGACGGAGGCCGAACATTCAGTGCAAGACAGGGACGAATGGGGGCACCTTTTCGATGCAATGGGTCCCCGGGGAAGAAGAAAAGATGAGATGTTGATTTGTAATTTAAATATTTTTTTGCAGTCTGCCTTCTTCGATGGAAAGCAGGCCAATTGGTTTCACGAGACATGCTTTTTCAACAAGCAACGCCCAAAAAGCATAGCCGATATTGCCGACCACCATACTCTACGCCACCCTGATCAGAAGAGGCTAAAGGAAGCTATTGGTAAACTTTTCTATTTTAATAACTTTACCTCCTCCCTTACTATCATGGTGAGAAATATGATTAAAAGGTATTCGAAAGAGAAAACATCACTCTTTATATTCAAATCTAAAATTTAACCACAAAATTATTAAAATGTACACCTTTATGAAGCCAAAAAATTACGAAACTTTGGGAATTATTCATTAATTAATTTTATATGAAATGAGTTGACAATATCTATTGTGATACATTTGCTGAATTAAATGTGTCAGTGTTTTTATTTATTTTTTCATTTTATCGGTAATTTTAGTCAGTTTTCGAATGCATTCAGAAATATTACATTTAGTTGGATTTTATTGCAAGGCGGAAATGTTTTGACCTTCTGTAAATATATGCCCACCTTTCCTCCCTGTCGCTAACATATATGAAATAGACACATTTTCATTTATACAAATTTCATAACGCCAGAGCTTACCATTATATACAGCCTATGTTACTCGCTGATTATGTAGCTTTCGGTGAAAGAATTTTTCAAATCGGTTCAGTAGTTTCGGAGCCTGTTCAATGCAAACAAACAATCAAATCTTTCCTCTTTACAATATTAGAAAGATAACATTGTGATTTTTGAATGACAGTGGGATTTTGTTGTAGAGTTTAGAGAAGCTTTTTTTTCCAAATGTTGTACTCGTAATACCCATCACAGGGCTGGGCAAAATACATGCTTTGCTGTAATTAAAATACAAATTACAAAATACTTTTTCACATGTATTTAAAATACGAAATACAAAATACTTTCAAGTGGTGTATTTGAAATACAAAATACAGTATTTTAACCATTTTTTAATATCAAATACAAAATACAAATTACAAAATACAAAATACATTTGTTTTTGGTAGAACCTTTGGTTGCAATAAATTGTAGTAAGTGCCCTTATCTAAGGGTGCGTTTCCATAGAAGCAAAGCTGAGCAGAGTGAAACAGAGACGTGCTACAATTGACCAATCATATTGCTCAGAAGACACATCTCGTCTCCGCTCCACTTGAAAAGTTTTGTGGTGTAGGACTTAGGGAACGTACCCATACTACGTGACACGTTTAGGGGGGGGTCTTCAAAATACCACGCTTGGTACAAATGAGCGGCGGAGTGCTTAGATTTTTGGCCACCGGGGGGGTTAAAAATTGCAAAAGTTGGTCACGTAGTATGGGTACGTTCCCTTAGATAATAATAATTATTATTATAATAAAACTTTCTGGTTCCCGGCATGCGTTGCAATGCCATATTCAAAGAAATAAATTGTTTCTCCCTGCATGTCCTTTTCCGTGTGTCCCCGTTCCCCTTCCGCTTCACCTTCCACTCTTGCATTCCCCTTCCACCTTCCCTGCCTACCCTCTCTCCTTTCCCGCTCCCCCATCCCGCCAACCCCCTTCCCGCGTTCCATATATTTAGTCACAGTACATTCAGTTTTCAAACGACTCGCGTGCCAGCTATTACAATTTTTTTTATTCAAATTTTCATATTTCACATATTTCAAATATTCATTATTCTATATTATAATAACAATCAATCAAATCTGGTACCTAACGTAGATACCTATTTAAAATATCTTTAATTTAAAAAATCCAACTTAGGTATCTATTTAAAATTTCTATAATTAAAAAAAAAAATTGTTACAAAAAAAAACAGCTGCCTGCTAAATTTAATTTCATCAAACGCGCGAACTGTCAAACGTGCGAAGTTAAAATAGTTGTTAGGTTTTCTGAAATTATCCAATTTTCTGCGTAATTTTCTTAATTTTCCTTTCCGTAAGAACCTTCTACAAAGTATTAGAAAACTTTAAAAAAACTAATGAAATAGGTAAAGTCATTCTGAAGTTATGGCGTGACCAAGGGAAACAAGGATTCATTTTTATATATAAATGAATGACATTTGTATAGCGCAGTTTTGTGTTATTTCACTTCAAGTGCACTCTACTAATAAATAAATAAACTTCTTAAAATAATCTAGTATTCAGTCAAATTATTCCTATAGTGCTTGATCTAATACTATGATACAAAAATGTACAAAACAAAGCAATGACAAGTATAATATAATATGATACAAAATGTACAATAACAGTGCTATTGTAGCACAGGACAATAATAATAACTAGCATGACGTAAAAAAAATGTACAGTACATTATAAAGCAATGATAAGGGGGCATACATTAATTACGTGAGCAGTTTTTCTTCCAAACTAGACTCCCCCCGCCCCTTGATGAGAAAAATTTGGCCACTTCGTTTATTCTTTTCAAGTAACGTGAGATTTTGCTGGACCCCCCCCCCCCACCCCCCTTTTTGAGCTCATGTAATTAACGTATGCCCCCTAAGAGAACTACAAAAAATCATTAATACGAGTGCTATAGCAAAGGACAATAGTACGGGATTCGAGCATTTTTAGTCTATGTATTATCTATGTTTGTTTATTTTTCATTATCGTTATTAAGATCGCTAAATGTATTTGAAAATGTATTTTGAAGCCATAAGTATTTGAAATACAAATTACAAAATACCTCAGCAGCAGGTAATTGAAATACCAATTACAAAATACATTTATAGGAAGTAATTGAAATACAAATACAAAATACGTATTTGTATTTCAAATACGTATTTCAATTACAAGTATTTCAAATACTGCCCAGCCCTGTACCCATCTAATAATGCGGAAAATTGTTTTGATTTTTAGATTTATTTTTATTAACCATTCAGGCCTATTTGTCGGATGGTAAAAATATTTCCGCTTTACAAAAAAATTCAAATAAATGGTATATTTCTGAACGAATCTGAAAACTAAAAACTGTTTTGGAAAGATGATAAAACACGCTTCCAAACTTTATAATTCAAATTAAACATATCATTTTTTAAAATGTAAAATTTTTGAATTTAAACAAAATAAAAAGTGACTCAACTTACGTTTTTTCTAACTATATTTACTGAAAATTATTCCGAAAATGTATTGTAATCATTATCGTCACCTCACTTTTTTGTCGTTTGATGTAAAAATAATTAATGAAAATGTTACCAAAATTTTTTAAATTGCAGTTGAAAGTTTTGGATTCATAAAGGGTACATTTTATTATTTAGCGATTAACTTTTAGATTTGAATACAAAATGTGGTGTTTTCTCTTTCATCATTTAGATCGGGAGTCTCCAAACAACAGTCCGCGGGCCATGTCCCGCCCGCCAGGGTTATCAATCCGGCCCGTGAAAAACGAATTTAGCACCCAATTGGCCCTTGGAACTTACTGCAGTAATCAGTATGGCTCTAAGACTGGAAAGTTTGGAGACCCCTGATTTAAATCATATTTCTAACCATTATAGTAAGGGAGACAATGATTTCTAAAAGACCTATTTGAGTTTTTTTTTTTTTTTTACATAAACTCCACACAGGAAGCCCTGAGGAAAATAATTTCCCTCAGGGCCTATGTCCTCTGGGATGCTGTGTGAGGAGAGGAAGGTATGAACATTAGTCTTGAAGAGACCCATGTTGTAGGGAGGAGGAAACACAGAGGCCGTCAAATCATTCCACAGCCGAGCTGTTGAACACAAGAACGAGTCGAAGAAACGACCCGTTCTCATGTGACAAATGTCAACCGTGTACAAATGTAGGGCACGTGTTTGGCATGTTTCCCGATTATGCACCAGTGCCGAAGGGATCAATGACGCAAGTTCCTCGGAGCATCTTCCATTGTAATACCGGTAGAACAAGGATAGCATTCCCACCCGACGCCTGTGCTATAAAGATTGCAATCCGTCTGTTAAGATGGGAGAATCTATCAAACGGACCACCCGTTTCTGCACAGAGTCGAGGGTATTTTTCAGATATTTAGGAGCTCCAGACCAGAGGTGGCTGCCAAATTCAACTGTGGGGCGCACTTGTGATTTGTACAGGGTTAGCAGTTGTGTACTATTAAAGTATCTGCGGGCCCTGTACAGTACGCCCAGTTTTTGGGAGGCTAACTTTACTCTGGCTTCGATGGAGCCTGAGTTGTTCCGAAAACTGAACAAATTAGCCTGAGAGGTTAAGCAATAACTTGTGATTGAAAATATGAGCTATAAATTGCGTTGTTGTCATAATAATATTTGTTTGAAAAATATCCAAATTAAATTATTGCTAAAAAATACCACTGGTCCTAATGTGATGGCCACCCACTGTACGCACGGGGGGGGGGGGGGGGGGGGGGTGAAAAAATGTAGGATTCTGATAAGGGTGGATATTACCGTAACAATTTGTTGTCTGTTTATCAAAACTATGTAAAACAAAATTTACTATTATTATTTGTATTTTTAGAGTCTAATTCTTCGGGAATCGTGATGCCCGATGCGGCACCCGCCAAGGGTAAAGGCAAGAAGGCGTCTAAGCGACCAAACGGTGACAACGCCAGCTCTATGGCGGCTCTCAAGGACTTCAGTGTAGAGTACGCCAAGTCCAGCCGGGCCGCTTGCAAAGCCTGCGAGATTAAAATCACCAAGGTTTGTTGTGCAATATTTTATGTATGTTGTGCAATGTTTTATGTATGTTGTGCAATGTTTTATGATGTTGAGCAATGTTTTATGTATGTTGTGCAGCATATTATGTATGTTGGGCAATGTATGTTGTGCAATGTTTTGTGTATGTTGTATGATAGAAATGAACAAATACACATATTCAATTTTTATTGTAATATCCTCTAGTTATAATAAGTTTTGAACAACAATGTAATACATTCCATGCGAGATCCCAATGGCCGAATTGGCTAAGGTGTTTATTTCGTGTCTTGTGCTGTTTAGTATTGAAACAGCTTTCATCTCCCATTGTTCCTTTCCTTCCTTAGGCGGCCCCTAGACGGTCAATTATATTGCTCAATATTACGAATTAGGATTAATATCGACCGTTTAGGGTTAATATTGAAGATTGCTCAATGATTGAACAAAAGTTTGAACGAGTTTAATTTTAAAGCCCTACTTGAGAATCAGAAAAAAGAAGATGACTAAAATCGTACCGTAAAACCTACCGACGCTAGTTCAAAATATTGTTATTTGTACAATCATTTTGAAGTACCCACATGAATCAGTTTAAATTTTGTCATTGCCATTACCACCAGTTTTCACAAACTCTCGCAAAATTGCTTTCATATACGTTTTATATGAAATTTAATTTTAACCATCACGTGTAACTGTGCCAAGTGACAAGTGGTTGAAGGAGCAGATCGTCAAACATTTGAATGACTGGCTTTTTCCCGTCTCTTTTTTCCCAGTGATAATAAAAAATGCAAACGGATGTTCTTTATAATTTGTTAAGTATTTTTAAACGACTTCAAAAAGGAGGAGGTTCCCAATTCGACTGTATTTTTTTTTACAATCTGCCGAAGTTGCCAACCGGGCTTAAAATAAATGCTTTGGTGGAAAAAAAATCAAAGGTTCGTTTGACAGTGCTTTTGTGCGATAATATGACCGTAGCGGACAAACGAAAACTGTTTGTTATTTGAAAATCACCAAAATCACTATGTTTTAAGAACAAGAAACTGCCTGTAGATTAGATTACACAGCAAATAATAAATCATAAATGACTTCTGAGATTTTTCGTCTGAGATACATTTCTGACTGGAACAAAGAGCTTTTTAAGAAGAAGAGAAACATTCTTCTTAAAGTGGATAACTGTCCTGCGCATCCTAAAATTGAAAACTTATCTAACATTAAGCTTGTGTTTCTGCCGCCGAAAACTGCATTCATCTTACAGCCAATGGACGAGGGTGTAATAACAGGGTGGCCACAAGACCTGGAAAACCTGGAATTATCAGGGAATTTTACCGAACCTGGAATTATCAGCAGGGTGGCCACAGACCTGGAAAACCTGGAATTATCAGGGAAATATCAGGGAATTTCGAAAATTTTTTATAATATCAGCAGGGTGGCCACAGACCTGGAATACCTGGAAAACCTGGAATTATCAGGGAATTTTACCGAACCTGGAATTATCAGGGAAATGTCAGGGAATTTCGAAAAAAAATTATAATATCAGGGAATTCCAAAAATGAAACTATATTCGTTATTTTGCGATTTGTGCAACCCCGAAGTTGTGTTTTATTACTTTTACTTGCGACTTGTGTAACAAAAGATATGCCGATAAAGACAAACTAGATAGGTATTTTTTATTATTATTTTCATTAATGCCCTTGCAACACAATCATGTCATCTAGTTGATGTGTGTGTGTGTTTTTTATTTTGTGTGTGTAGGTATTTTAACATTTAAATCAAGGTTTTTAGTATTTATAAAATTACATTTTATCACTATTTATACCATAGCTTCGTGTAAATACATAATAAACCTCTTTCTAAACTTTAGTCGAATGCTTATGGTTCAGTTTTCTCTGAACCATAAGCATTTTCTTATGGTTCAGATATGGTTTCTTCTTTTCTTTTCTTCTACCCAAAGGGTATATTGTTTTAATTATTAATATTCTAAATCTAAACTGTTCCCTAGTATTGTTTCTTATTTCATGTGATATTTTTTTTAGTATCTCTTCTAATATTAATGTTTTTTTTTGTTTATTTTTCTATTTTTGTCTCGTCTTTTCATTTCTTCACAAATTGTCTTCAGGCGAAATATCATAAATTTGTAACAAGTGTATTTTGTGTTCAATAGATTATTGTAATGCAAAGAAATAATTTATGCTATAGATGACGGAATTCCCTTTATTATTTATTTAACAAACGATATCCCCATAGGGAACGTACCCATACTACGTGACCAACTTTTTGCACTTTTTAACCCCCCCCCCCCCCCGTGACCAAAAACCTAAGCCCCCCGCCGCTCATTTGTACCAAGCGTGGTATTTTGAAGACCCCCCCCTGCTGAACAGGTCACGTAGTATGGGTACGTTCCCTTATATCAAATTAAACATATCATGGAAAAATGTAGAAACTGCCCTGGAAAACCTGGAATTATCAGGGAATTTTGAAATCCGTTTTTTGTGGCCACCCTGATCAGGGAATTCCAAAAATAAAACTAAATTTGTTATTTTGCGATTTGTGAAACTCCAAAGTTGTGTTTTTACTTTTACTTGCGACTTGTATAACAAAAGATATACCGACAAAGACAAACTAGATAGGTATTTTTTTTATTATTATTTTGTTAACGCCCTTGCAACACAATCATGTCATCTAGTTGATGTATGTGTGTATGTTTTTATTTTGTGTGTGTAGGTATTTTAACATTTAAATCAAAGTTTTTAGTATTTATAAAATTACATTGCAAAACTATTTTTACAATAGCTTCGTGTAAATACATAATAAACCTCTTTCTAAACTTTAGTCGAATGCTATGGTTCAGTTGTCTCTATTACCATATTTTTCTTTGTTTTATCTAATGTCCTAACTGCTTACCCAAGGGTATATTTTTTTTTTAATTATTAATATTCCAAATATAAACTGTTCCCTAGTATTGTTGCTTGTTTCATGTGATATTTTTTTGTATCTATTGTAATGTTAATGTTTTTTTGTCTATTTTGTCTGGTCTTTTCATTTCTTCACAAATTGTCTTCAGGCGAAATATTATAAATTCTAAGATTATTGTAATGCAAAGAAATAATAAATGCTATAGATGACGGAATTCTCTTTATTATTTATTTAACAAACGATATCCCCTTATATCAAATTAAACATATCAGGGAAAAATGTAGAAACTGCCCTGGAAAACCTGGAATAATCAGGGAATTTTGAAATCCGTTTTTTGTGGCCACCCTGATCAGGGAAATGTCATGGAATTTCAAAAAAAAAATTATAATATCAGGGAATTCCAAAAATAAAACTAAATTCTTTATTTTGCGATTTGTGAAACCCCAAAGTTGTTTTATTGCGGTATTTTAAATAGGTGCATAGTTATCTATGTCCTAATACAATCCTTATATATACATATACTTAAAATAACACATCTATACCAAATCAATCACATATCTTCACAATTTCATTTTAAATGCCTTTATGCTCTCTTCCAATTTTATTTCTTCTGATAATTCTCCAAATATCTTCAATGCTCCGTACATCAATGGCTTTTGACTCTGTGTTTTTTTTCCTGAAGGGGAGTCTGAGTTCATTTCTTTTCCTCGTCTCGTGTTGTTGCTTTGTAGTTATATCAATTTTTCTTAGGAATTCAATAGACGTATGGCCATTGATTATTTTGTAGATTAACAATATAGTATTGAAGTAAATAATTTGTTTAAATGACAAGATATTTTACTCCTTCAACATTTTGTTGACTGAAGTGTACCTATTTTTCTTCAATATAGTTTTCATAGATCTGTTTTGTAGAATTGTCATTTGTTTCATTAATCCGTCGTTGGCTAAGAATAGAATGCTGCTACAGTAATTTATGTGTGGTACAATGAATGCGTTGTACACATTTTTACTGGAGACTATGTCAAGGAATCTTCTTATTCTCCCCAACAGCGAAATTTTTTTGGCAATTTTTTTAATAATTGGTTTTGTATTTTGAGCGAAAGTCAATTTGGAGTCAATTATTACTCCCGAATGTTTAATTTCAAATACTTCTCTCAAAACTTCACCGTCTATCAATATGTCTTTTTTGTTTGCGTTACTCGTTTTCCAATGTTAGTTTTGTTTACATTCAATTTTAGTTTATTTTTCTTCAGCCATATTGATATATTATGTAGGTCTTCATTTAAATGATTCATTATGAGTTCATAATATTCTCCTGCTATATATATCAATGCGTCGTCTGCCATACTTTTACCATATCATTAATGTACATTATAAAAAGAATAGGTCCGAGAACAGACCCTTGTGGTACTCCCGATGTAATCTTCATTGGTTCAGAGATTGTCCGACCCACTTTTGTGGTTTGATATCTATTAGTTAAATAATCCTTGAACCGTTTAAATGCCTTTCCTTTTATTCCATTTTTAGATAGTTTTTTAATGATTATATCTCTATCTATCGTTTCAAAAGCTTGAAAAAAGTCTTCAGGCGAAATATCATAAATTTGTAACAAGTGTTGAAATTAGGGAGGCGGGAATGGGTACCGCTGCCCCGGGAACCTTTATTGGATAACCAACACCTCTGCCATAGGTCACCCCAAGTGGTTCGCTACGTTTGGCGATTTAGCAGGGGTGCCCGGGTTCATGGGGTGAGGTTTGTCTAGGTCTTGAAGGCGGATGACCAGGATACACTGAACTCCAGATTCCTACCCACCCCTTAAACCCTTTTCCTTCCCAGAACTCTCCTCTCCTTCCTTTCCCTAAAAAAACCCCTCCACACAGCATCCCCAAGGATGACATAGTGTATGTGTACGAAGCTCATATAAAAATAAAAAAGTGTATTTTGTTTTTAATAGATTTTTAATAGATTATTGTGATGCAAAGAAATAATAAATGCTATAGATGACGGAATTCCCTTTATTATTTATCTAACGAACGATATCCCATTATGAACATATCAGGGAAAAATGTAGAAACTGTCCTGGAAAACCTGGAATTATCAGGGAATTTTGAAATCCGTTTTTTGTGGCCACCCTGAATAAACAGTCTGAAGAAATTTTATCAGAAGTTCGCCGTGTTGCACCTTGTTGGCCAGAGTGAGAAAAATTTTAATGAAAATTTAACGATATTGGATGCGGGGTCAATCCGCACCAAATCATCCAGAAAATTTTGGATTTGTCACCCACCATCTCAGATTTTGATGAAACTTTAAATTTTTAATCCTTCCATATAGATAAGAAAATATACCAAATTTTACCTTCCTACCTCAACTCATTTTTTTTTATGGGCAGTTATCTGAAGCTGTGCTTTTAGGGACTCTTTGAGATATTTTGATTGAGACTTTGTTATAAAAGAATGAGGAATAAGTTTTACAAGACTTTTCACAAGATGTTCTACATATTCATGAAAGGGAACTGTAACTGAAACCTGCTGTGTTCTATCAGTAGTTACACATGCACTGTATGTAATACCTATAACTTGCTCAATTACAAACTAAAAATAGATAAAAAAAAATCACAAAAAGTTTGAAAAAAGTTTAAATGGTTTTTATTTATTTTTGTATCTAGATTTAAAAAAACTTAGAACAATTCTGTATGATAAAGATTTCTTATTTTAAAAACGTTTCTACACTGTGAAGCACACAAAATACCACGAGTTTTATTTTTTTAGGTTGTACTATGTTTATTGTAGATAAGAATATAAAAAAAATTACAAAAAGTTTGACAAAAGCTTAAAATGGATTTTATTTATTGAAGCAAGTGAAATGCCATGAATTTTATTTTTGTATGTGATTCTATGCTATTTGTAGATATGAATAAAAAAAAAAATTACTTCGTTAACACTGTACCTTCCCGAGATATTGCGTTTTTGTAAAGTACCTTTTCCGTCCCAAAAATTACTTAAAAAATTACTTTTGGTAATTTTTTAAAGTCAAGTAGATAAATGTAAAGGGTTTATTTATTTTTTTCTGCAATCAGCATAGTTTTCTTGATAATATTGCAAATTTTCATTGCATTTGCTCTATAAATGACAAAGATACAATTTTTTTTCATTGAAGGTACAAGCTCTTCCGGAGTGCTCGGAATATGTAAAAACGCTTATTTTGCCCAAACTTCAACTGCCCATAAAAAAAAAATGAGTTGAGGTAGGAAGGTAAAATTTGGTATATTTTCTTATCTATATGGAAGGATTAAAAGTTTAAAGTTTCATCAAAATCTGAGATGGTGGGTGAAATGGCCTGGATGATTTGGTGCGGATTGACCCGCGATTATTCTTTTACATGACGCATGGAATAATGTATCATCGAGTACAATTGCAAATTGTTTTGTAAAATCTTCGTTAAAAATGAGAATTGACGATCTGCAAGAAGAAGACAACATGTCATTATCTGAGTGACTAAGAATGAACGATGTTATTGCTTTCAATGTTGACGATATCGCAGACTTTGTGCATGTTGATGAGGGCTTATCGACATGTGGACTGTGGCTTACAAGTGGCTTATCGACATGTGGACCACAAACAGATAATATTGTATAATGCATAATGACAATGAAGGTGATGAGAGCAGTGATGATGAGATAATGCATGAATATTTCGCATCAAGCACCGACTACCGAAGTTATCATGTTGTATAAACACAAATGAGACCCTGAGGGAAATAATTTCCCTCGTTTATGTTTTTTTTTTTTCAGGGGGAAGTTCGTATAAGCAAGAAGGTGTTTGACACGGAAATAGGGCAGAAGTTTGGTGGGCAAGCTCTGTGGCACCATGTCAAGTGCTTTGCCGAGAAGCGCTCAGAGCTCCTCTACTTCGCCAGCGGAGAGATGCTACCCGGGTTCAACTCCCTCACCAAAGAAGACAAAATTATGCTTAAGAAGGAAATTAGGTAAAATGATTTTTTTTTTTACTTTTTCCACGCGATCGTAACAACAGTTGATACGGCAAAAAGCCACGCCTCACACGCGCCCGTATCAGCCCTTGTTACGCTAACTTCGACTGCCGATATCACAGCGCTACTATGTCACAGTATTTTTTCCCGCTCGCTAAATCATTTGTGTAACTATCACGATGCTGACATCTTCGGAAATATTTCGAAAGTAAAATTGTATTTCGTAAAAAACATCTATAATCAAGTGAATGTATTCCTCGTACACCTTTGAATGCAAAGTTCTCAATTTACTCCACAGATGGCGCTAGTAGTTTGCGCACGCGCATCTATGCGATTCCGAGTGACCAAATTGGACAAGCGTCGATAACATTTATTATCGAGATCGCGCGTATTCGCGCACGTTTGTTTATGTTGTGAAAGTGTGATTTTGAATTTACATAAAAATTTTAAACCGGTCAAATGCCGGGATATTTTGCGGAAATTCGCAGAACTACACTAAAAAACCACCACTTTGTATTTTGAATTGAATGTTTTGTTGATAAATTTTAAGCTATGGTATATTTTATTGACTGCAACACGTTCACAACACAATAAACTATCCACTGAAACCACAATACTTGCATTTATCACGTAAATTAATAGGTTTTACGACGTTTTATTCGCGATACAAATACATCGCGATAGTGATTTCGACCGTTAATTTCGCGGTAAATCTGACAGCACATTGTCATAGAAGAAATCGTCTTAAAAATATTCCAGTGTGGCAATTTGAGTGAAATCTTTAACACTACCTAGAGTAATGATGGCGCAAGCGATTTTGACACTGTTTTTCATACAAATTCTTACATATAAGGGTCAAAATCGCAGACCAAAAGTTTTTCAAAGACAATATATTTCAAATATTTGAATTATTTTCTCGCGCATGCGCAAATGGCCCGGCACGTCACCGGTTTTTTAGTGTCATCAGAAGATTTAGAACTTGTTTATACGAATTAATAATAATAAGTTATTGAGGTACCACTCGTGTCTATCAACGCAGTGTCCTGAGTACACGCACGCGGATAAATGGCGCCGTCTTTAAAATAATATGGGTATGTTTTTTACGTTTTTTGTTTTTTATAAACATCTAGGAGTGTTTACAGACGACGATTTGGTTTCAAATTGTAGATAATAATCTCATCTGTTTATATAGTATGATAAATCATGCCATAATATCCTGTAATTTGACATAAAATAGGTTGGATAGGTATTTGAAATATGACATATACATGTACCGCGTATGGGTATTGAAAAAACGGAGTAGTTCAACGCAGGGAAAAGGTTAAATTTTTTACATTAGCTCCAAACAGGAGGACTTGAGAATAATAATTTCAATCAGGGCCTATGTCATCTTAGGGGATTTTTTTAAGGAAATAAAGGAGAGCAAGTTATGGGAAGGAAACAGGTATGAAGGGTGTGGTAACCTCTTTCCATGAGCTCAGGCATCTCTGCTAAGTTACTAAAGGTAGCGAACCACATGGGTGACCTACATACTTAACCTTTGAAATGCCAAGCTCCCGTGACCTCTGCAGTGTCCTGAGAGTAAAAATCCCACAATCAGCCGAGCCATTCTATATCTTTTGTGGGATCGTTGTGAGATAACGGACGTGATCTCCTGTCAGATTTGTGTGATGTATTTGCTTTTTCTATGTACAACGTACGTTAACCGGTCAGCAACGTAAGCAGATATATGCGTTAAAAATGCGATAGCAGTCAAGTACAATAAGCGTGTTTATACGTCAACGCGTGTGTCTCCATAGAAATCGTTCTAACTCCGTTATTCTTTTAGTGACATCCCTAAAACAAAAAGTAAAAGGTCGATAGTGGATCAAGCTGTACATCCCTATTCAAGTTGTCCATAGAAATACGTAACAAGAATATTCTGTCATTTGCGCAGTCTGACACATAATTTATCCCGCCAAATTTCCTATGGGCGGCTCCACCACACTCGACATTGTTAATTTTTATTAAATATTTTTATATGAAATGATAAAAAAGTGAGGTGACAAAAGTGTTTATTACACATTTATACAATAGAATAAGTATTGTTGTTGGCATAATCTGTGATTTTAGTACCGTTTTCACATAAAAACATTATGTGAGTCATTTTTACATTTTTTTAATGTTTGCATTCTAAATTTTAATATTTACAAATGTTAATATTTATTTGTAATATAATAATTCGAAAGATTATTTTGTAACCTTTCTAAAACAGGCCTTTTACTATTCGGCTACATTCAGAAATGTTTCATTTATAGAGCTTTAATTGTGAAGCGGTAATAACATAATTTTCGTAAAATGTCATTTCGTTTGAGACATCATAAGCGAATATTTGCGAAAATTCGGAGGGGTTAAATGAACAAATAATCATACATACTTGCAGGAATTCGTGTTTAAAACGATCTAAACTAAATTGCGTAACAGTAAATTTGTAAAAATCACACAAATCTGAAAGGAGATCAAGTCCGTTATTTCATAACGATCCCACCAAAGATATAGAATCACTCAGCAGAATTTTTTTTTTCTATTACAAATTGGATATGCCGGCGTTCAATGGATACGAATTTTTCGTATCCGATGGGTACTTTTGGCACTTCAGAATTCAAACCATTTATAAAGCGAAAAGTCTGTTTGTGTGCCCCGTTGAAAGCTCTCAAACTGAGCTCTAGCCACTTGAAATTTACACAGCTATTGTTTGTCTTAAATAACTTTAACATGCATACTTTTTATCTTGCAAAGTCATTTCTTGAGCTTGTGAACACCGCACAAGAGTCCCAACTGTCCGGAGCCAGTGGTACGATATCATCCCTATTTGGCATATGTTGGGCAACAAAGGAAGTGGGGAAGAGGAAGGTTGGAAACTACCTTTCTATTCAGATCTGGTCATCATCACAACATTTCGATTCAAAATGGTGGTCTCTCACCAGGGCGATATAGAGTATCATCTATACAGAGTATCATCTATACAGAGTATCATCAATACAGAGTATCATCTATACAGAATATCATCAATACAGAGTATCATCTATACAGAGTATCATCTATAGAGAGTATCATCTATACAGAGTATCATCAATACAGAGTATCATCTATACAGAGTATCATCTATACAGAGTATCATCAATACAGAGTATCATCTATACAGAGTATCATATACCACGATGAAGGCTGATCTACGGGTTGTGACGATCTACAAATTTTGCAGTCGGGGGCGTCGCTACTATACAAGGTGTTAAGGGACATACTTGACTTTCTTTAACCAGTGATTCCTGACATTATGTGGAGTAAAAAATGTAAATAAAATTTTGGTCTCCGGTGATATTTTTGGTGCTTTTTTTAAAAAAAATGCTACAAAAACATAAAAAAATGGGAGGTGTTTGACAGTTGGAGGCGGGGTTAGGGGTTGATCGGTTACTTGGCTGAGTGACCAGTGACGACATGCAGAAGATTTTTTTTGTTGTTTGATTTTGAAGAAAAAAAAAAAAAAGTCGTCCAAAAAGTCACCGGAGACCAAAATTTCATTTACATTTTTTATTCCAAATAATGTCAGTAATCACTGGTTAAAGTAAGTCAAGTACGTTCCTTAACACCTTGTATAGTTTATATTGTAGATGCTGAATTTTTTTTTTTCTTTTAGTCTTGTGACAAATATTTTCTGTGTTATTTGCTTTAAATACCTATATTAACACCTTGGCGTTTAATTTTTAGTGCCATGACGGCAGATGAAGTGCCTATTAAGAAGTTGAAAGATGAGCCAATGGACAAAGAGGAGAAAAAATTGTTTGAGAAAGAAGAAAAGGCTTTACTGGACCAGAACAAAGTCTTTTTCAAATTTCGGTAACAACCTTTTTCTTATAATTAATTAGCTTGTAACTGGTGGAGACACGTGGTAGTCATAATTCTTGACAAATCAGTTCCAATTTTACAATGCCAATTTCATGTACATTTTTATAAATGAGACTTTCATTCTTACAAACTTTGTGACACTGCTGATTTTGTTTTGAATACAAAATGACACTGTTGTATTATTTGTGGTGAACTTCTAAATTTTTTTTATTTGTACAGCCAATTTATTAGTGAATTTGTAAACTATGTTTTGAAAATCTCATTTTATAAATTAAAAATATGTTTATTTATTATTATTATGTCCAGTTGATTAGTCAGACATCTCTGAAAAATATAAATTTGAATTGAATGCAGTTGTATGTAAAAGTGTATCCTCTATCTGTTACTTATAAACACCACCAAATTATTTATAATGTAGAAAAACTTTTGTGAAAAAAAAATCTATGTTTTCTTTATTACCAGTAGGAAATTTCAAAATGTCATTCTAATGTACCAGACCATTACTCTTTCCAGTGTTATTTTATTACATACTAGCTGGTTCCCGCCATGCGTTGCTATGCCATTCAAAGAAATAAATTAATTATCCCTGCATGTCCTTTCCCGTGCGTCCCCGTTCACCTCCAGAGACCCCTTTCCCTCCTGCGTTTCCTTTCCACCTTCCCCGCCTTCCCCCTTCCTCGTCACCCCTCCCGCGAACCTCTCCTCCCCCCGTTCCACTCCCCTTCCTGCCTTTCCTCCCTGCCGCTAAAATATGTAGCGACACATCATTATTTTTCGCCACTAAAAGAACAAGCGAGAATTATCCACATATTCACGCGGTGCCGCCTAGCTACTTGGATACATATCTACTTACCTCTACAGTGCAAGCCGCCGCCACCGGTACCTATGCGCAATAGTACATAGTCCACTTGGCGGCCTATAATGGTATTGCCACTTACTTGAAAAATCTAGCGCTAGTACCCATAGTTCACTGTAAAGCGCCGAGCCTTCATGAACCATCGAGTGGTACGTTTTGCCTAACTACCAGTGTTTTGCCTGCCCACCTTACCGGTCGACTATTTAAGCGAGAATGGGCTCGCCGCTGTTTCAGTAACCAATCAACCTGTAAACGTTCATAGTAAAATTCAGTGCATAACAACTCGCCGTTCTACAAGTGACAGTCTCATTCATTACGCTTCGTTACGACGTATTCTGATCCGCTACAAACCATCGTTTGCAATTATTTGTTAAATAAACTAAATAAACAATGGTAAATAATTAATAGTGTTCATTATTATTGAACAGTAAGGCATGGTTAAAACCATACCACCAAAAATATATGAAATACACACATCATTTAAACAAATTTCACGACATCAGAGCTTACCATTATACAGGGTGTCCGGTGGTAAAGTGCATTAACTTCGGGAGGTGATTCTACATTATGGTAGGAGTAAAAAAGGTAAATGACTTTTTCTGAAATTCCAACTTTTTTTTCCATACAAAAAGAGATACCTACTAAAAATCCTTAGTGTAAGGTAGCACTTACCCAAGTTAACTTGCCGGGCGCATTTGTTGCAACGTTGCTTGGTGTGATTTGGCCTGTATCCATGGAAACTGTTTGTAAACAATAAAAAGACCGAGAATTTGACGTTTATACAGATCGTATGTTTTAACCCGTCAAAGGCCAGCAAATTCCAGGAAAAATACGGAAATTTCGTAACAAAACACAATTTTGAATTAAATGCTTTGTTGATTAATTTTGAGCTATTGTATATTTTATTGACTGAAACACGTTCACAACACAATAAACTATCTACCAAAACAACATTACTTGCATTTATTACGTAAATTAATAGGTTTTACGATGTTTTAGTCGCGGAACACGCATTTATTGCGACGGTTAAAATCGCGGCAAATTCTGACAGCGCATTGTCATAGATGAAATCGTTTTAAAAATATTCCAGGATTGCAAGGTGAATGAAACTTTTAGCGTCTCCGAGAGTAATGATGGCGCAAGCGATTCTGACACTGTTCTTCATACAAATTCTGTACATAGAAGGGCCAAAATCGCAGACCAAAAGTTTTTTGTCGGAAATATTATTCAAATATTTGAATTATTTTCTCGCGCATGCGCATATGACGCGCGCGCCGGCGCATCTCCGGCCTGTCACCGGTTAAACCAAATTTAAAAAGATAACTGCACTTAAATAAAAATTGAAGGCACGCTTTTAACGTTTAAATTGTTACCAACTAATTGAACACTAAACTAATGTCATCGCTTTTAATTAGTTTAATGAATTTTCAAAATGCCCACCTTCAGCTTGTAAGCAAGTATGTAAACGTAAAGTAATATTATTATCAATTCGTAAATCTTTGTTGGTAAAGCAAGGCATTGACCGAATAATTCAATAACAAAATTACGCAGTATTGGCACAATAATTCAATGACAAAATTACGCACAAATTAACACAATTTTTACAGATAGGCAAGTCTACAACTAAATAAATAAAAGTAAGTTTGAAAAAAACACGCACCGAATGAAGTTGTTCCTTTAAGTCGTGTGTCTTAATAAATACACACTAGATAGACACATTAAATCAACAAGTTTTGACTAAGAACAATAAAGTTTTTAAAGTGAAATACTACTACGCGAATAAAATTGTTACATTCAAATTCAACACAGACACTGAGCGCTTGGAGCGGGGATTCGGCAACAGCGAAAAATAATAATGCCACCCGCACATGCCAGTCTAATTTTATCTTTTTACCAGAAAACTACCCCTAAAAGTTGGAATTTCGAAAAAAGTTATTTATCTTTTTTACTTGTACTATCATGTAGAATCACCTCCCGAAGTTAATGCACTTTACCCCCGGACACCCTGTATATCCTATAACCTTTGCGGGTTTGCACACAACATATCACCAAAGTTTCATCACAATCAGATGAACGGTATGGTAGTGCATAAAATACGAACAAACAAATATTGATTTTTAAATGTAAGGTTTAATATGTAAAAAGCAGACATGCAAATAATATTTGAATTACAGCGAACATTCAAATGTTGCTTTCCTCATTTTCTCAAAACTTAGTTTTATCACCAATTTGGAGATGTCTGACTAATCAAGGGGATGATTGATATGTTAATGTTGTTTTGACATTTAACATGTTTTTTTTTCAACTTGCAGGGATAGTCTTAAGAGAAATCTGGCCAAATCGGAAATGAGTTATGCGCTGGAATATAATGGACAAGAGATTCCGCCTGGCGAAGACAGGGTGTGTATAATTGATTTGTATATTGTAGTAATGAAATTATTTGATGAAAATATGAAGAGTGTGTCAAGATTGCTTTTCATTTCAGATTCTGGATCGCTTGGCAGATATAATGGCGTTTGGAGTTCCGTCTCCTTGCACAGTCTGCAAGGGGGGCCAGCTCGTGCTGGGAACGAGCGGCTACACCTGCACAGGTAGATATTTAGAAAACAATACATGTACAATAACCCTTTCCAACCGGCAAAAAATTTCCGAATTTTGATGGGCCGCATCTGTAAAGCTCTTAATTATGATCCCGTGGTGCTGGGCGACTTAACTGGTTGAAATACGTGTGCTTGAAGGTACCCTATACAAGCAGTTCCCGCACGTTCCATCCACACCGGTTTTGTTCCCAAAAACAGAGTTATTTTCTGTCGAGATTTTTTTAAAGACAAACTCACCCTCATATGAAGCCGGTCGGAAAGGAATAAAATACATACTTAAGGTCATATTTATTGTACACTCTATGTAAATTATGTAATAATTATGAAAAAACTCCTACGCCAAGCTCAAGAGCTAGCACTCTTAATTGGATAGAAATTTATTAAAATATACATTTCATTATTTTGTTTTGCCATAATACTTACTATGTTCAATGCTGCAACAATGTAATAAATTAAACAATAAAAAAAAATGTTGATAAACATGAAAGGTCCCGTACATCAGAATGTGACCATTGAATATTTACTGTTGCCTTTTTGCTTATGATGGCAGTATAGTCCCACTGGCTCCCAGTGACAGTATTCACATAAAGTGATGATAATAGATATTCGTCAATACCCAGAACCAAAGAAGATATACTAGCCTGAGCACGAGAAGAGCCGACCCCAACAGCCTATCTTGACAATGAGTTGGGACAGTGCAAGGAAGGAGAACAGTAGATATTCTTGGTCAATGTTTAAAGTGTTTTTGTAATCCGGCAGGTGACTTGACCGAGTGGACCAAGTGCCAGGCCATGACGCAGACTCCCAAAAGGAGTGCCTTCAAGGTTCCTGACACCCTCAAATCCTCACCGGCCTTTGCCAAATACAAATACAAGCCAAAGGACAGGATCTTCAGCAAGGCTCTGCCCACAGTCACCATCAAGTCTGAAGCGGAGCTGATCAAGTAAATAATTCATCCTCACAAATAACTTCATCAGATGTGTTACACAGAATACAGAAAAACAGTAGAAATGCCTTCCAAATACATAATAAGGGCCTTCGCTCATGGAGAAATTGAAAAAAAACCACTTGTCGACAGGGCCGGATCTACGAAATCTAGCGCCCTGTGCAGTAGGTACCGATGGCGCCCCCCCCCCCTTCATTTTTACACATATAAAGGGTGTAACCCTATCAAAGGTTTTCGAATAAATAAGCCACGATCTATGTAATTCTTCTCCATTAGGCAGTTTCTTGTAATAATACTTTGTATTAAATTTACGCTTGTTCGTAGTAGGAAAATCAAAACCTTTCAATTGTACAGGACCTTTCTGAACTAATAAACTAATGGAATTTTGAGATAACTTTGGCCAGCATCCGGGATCTTTCAATTCAAGCTCTGAAAACAGAATTAAATTTAAACTTCTATCAGTAACGTTATTTTTATCTTCTAATAATTCGACCGGAGGAATTTGTGTGATAGATATCTGTTTAGATGTGCTCGGGACCATTGTAACGTCATTGCGCGGGACATCATTTTTTATCGGTGCTGGAGAAATTGGAATAAAAAAATTCCCAATGGAAACGAGTTTTTTTATGTCATTATGCTCTTTAATTCTACGTTTTAGATTCTGCGAGCCAGAAAGTTTTTTTAAATTATTGTTCTATTCATTGTAATCCACAATCCACAACCTCTAACAACCAATAGAAATTTAGTTACAAATTAAAAAATCTAATAATAAATCTAATAATATAACCTCAAATTTGTACCTTGCATTTCCATTTCCCCTGTGTTCTGTGTTGAGCGAACAAACACCATACAAAACACTAAACACTGACGTATCTATGGTATCAACGGCTTACTGACTGTAAAATAACAAATCTAATAGAAATTAATTATAGGTACATTTTACAAACTTCAACTGTCAAATCAATGATGAAACTGTTAACTGTTGCAAACCGTGCGATGTTTATGCTAATGGAATTTACTGAATATTTCATAAGAAAATGGTCTTTAACTACCTTCTCTTAGAGACTTAAATCGTACAAAAGCATTTTGAAAGGCGCAGTCGGTTTGTTTGTTATCTTGAATAAAAGTACGGCGCTGTGATTGGTTAGTGAATTTGGATCGCACTCATTCGTCGTAAAAGACGGTAAAAGATATATGGAAAAATAGATCTTACGTTTAAACTAAATATATGGAATTTGTAAAAAAATTCTGTAACTGACTATAAATTCATAAACCGCTGAATACAAACCAGATGCGTGCGCAGTCTGTATCTTTGGAAAGTGTTGCTAGAGCATAATAATTATTTCGTACTATGGGTAATTTTTAAAGGATTCAGGGAATATTATAACAAATTTTTAATACAATATTTATTTTCTCACGGCGCCCCTTCGGAGTTGGCGCCAGGTTTTTTGCACGTTTTTGAACGTATGGCAGATCCGGCGCTGCTTGTCGACGCAATCGCAATCTACCTCCTGAACAAAATCGATATTTTTCCGATCTGACATGTCAAAACATGACAAAACTTGACAATACTTGACAGGTCGTGAGCCACTACCATGGCAATCTGTTAAGAGCGTTTAACCAGCCAGCGGACAATCCACATTTTGTCGAAAGTTGTTCTTACGATCGTGCAGGGCGGTTACAATGAGAAAGATTAATTATTCTCCGTACCAGCATCGAATTTATTTCAATTCAAATTAGCTTTAATTTATACCTTCATCCAAAAATGCTGAAAGGCGTGATGATAAAACTATTAAAATAATGTACTTTTTGTAGTTATTTTTTGATTATAAGTATTTATCATTTTTCAATAATTGTCACGTAAATAATTATCAATTTGTGATATAATTATTTACCTGACCACTAACCTGATAATTTGAACAGCACGGAATGGATTGGCAACACTTTTTTTTCTCTCTGGTTTTTACTTTTTGAATGAGCACCGTACGGGAAGCCGGTGTTGATTCGACTTGTCACTTTAGTGATAGTTTTGGATTTAAAAAATGGGATAATCTCTTCGTTACAAATTGTTTTAAACGATTTTAATCGCGAGCCGGGCGATGTACATTTTGCAAACGCTTCTTTCTGATGTGATCGGAACGCTGTTTCTAATGTGATTGGTCGCCGCCATTGGGACCGATATTTATCCGCGAAATAACGGTATTGTAAATTACCTACATAATCGCGACTGGCATATTGAAAAGCTTTGCGAGGGAGAGTCCTTATGACCTGGTACGGTTATTGCTGCTCATATTTGTGACGGATGGTCACTCGGCGTTCATTTCCTGATGAGGTGTGCTGACGGAAATCGTGTTTCATCCGGTGGGCTCAACCGGAGCGCTGGTGCTGATCTTGGATGCTGCTCCCTGGCGGGGAGTCCTCATTCTCTGGCCTTCCTGGGGGTCTTTCCTGGTTCCCATCCTGGAGATTGCGAGAGAATGTGGCCCGCGGTTCATCGACGCGCTATATTCAAGTGAATTGGGAGTTCGTGTCAGTGTAGAATTAGATAAAGATCCATGGTCCGCAGGTACGATATTTCTTTCTGCTTAATTATATTCCTGTCAAATCTGTTATGAATCTGTTATGTTTCAGAATCTGTTATGTTTTTGGGGATGTGAAACCCGGCCCCTCAAAAGGGCAACATTGTTATGTTCTTTATAAAATTATACTGGGCTTTGGCTGTTTTGGAAATGAACTCTTTTATTACTGAAACCAATTTAACCTCACAAGTAGAAACCTGTTTTCGTTTATTCCCAAACATTCTTGTTCTTTTTTTATTCTGGAACAAAAAAAGCAGAACCTTCCTACATTACGGATCGCTAGGACCCACATAACCTGAGAGAGAGAGAGAGATAACCTTATATTTGGCGCTCCCAACGTTTTAAGTTGAATATTCTGCTTTTGGTGCCCGTATATTCTAACGGTCTGTTATGTTTTGAGTTTCTGCTTCTTTTTCCGAATTTTCAAGGTTGGATATGTATTATTCATTAATATCTTCATACTGTTATAATGGTACCAGTGTGTGTGTGTAGATGCGTCATAATTTGATTATATGAAATATTTCGCGGTAGTTTGAAATTTTGTGCATATTATTATGTTTTTTTTTTGCTTTGCTTTAAATTGTATTGGTTTCCGGTTGAGCTTCGTTCGCTCTCAAATTTTGTGTAACGTAAACATAAATATACCTTCTAGAACAGCTTCGTTCTTTTTTTTCGGATAATATTTTTGGGACATTTTTGTAGGCTGGCAAGTTTGTCTATGGTTATGTCAGTTGTTATTACAGATCAGCTGATAGCGATTTTTGTTGACATGTGTCAGATGTCAAACGATCATTATTATACTTCGATTATGTTATCGTAATAACTTTATAAACAATTTTCCAGACTTAATATAGTGTTATTCGGTTTATTTCATAAATATTAACTATTTTATATGGAATCATTTGGAATTTTTTCTTCGTTTTTTTTACATAAATAAATTCCATTTGACAAAATGTCGTTGTCTAACATCAACGGGGCCTCAAAAGAGGAAATGATTCAGATGCTTTCTGACGTTAATATTACTCCAGAACCCACTTTGTCCGCCATGAGAGAGCAAGCGCGAATTTACAACAGGAACCTTAAACAATCTAGTGGTACTTCTTCTCAACAAGAAACAAGCAGTGATGAAAGTCCTAATACAAATACCAACATAACTAATAATTATTATCAGAATATAACTACAAATCCTTCCGTACATAGCTGGGGTGTTAAATTTAACGGATCTTCAGACATCCGTGACTTTATACAACGTGTGGAGGAGTTATCTAGGTGTCGTCGTATTGAGTTGCCGCTTGTTGTCACTTCGTTTGCTGACCTTTTGGAGGGAAGAGCATTGCTATGGTATCGTACCATTTATAAAGATAATTTAACTTGGATAGAACTGAAAAAACTAATTTTAAATCGTTTTGATCCAATCGCTAACCAAACCGAAGCTTTAAAAGCTCTCTTCTCTATGAAACAGAAGTATAATCAAAGCGTAGTTGATTATGTTGAAGACGTGCAATTAGCTAATTTAAGATTAAATGTTCAACTTCCGGAAGAACAAATTGTGGATTTAGTGTGCAATAGCCTATTGCCGAAATATGCTATTGTTATTGCTTATTTTGAGGATAAAAATTTAAATTCCTTAATTAGTGTTTGTAAGCGATTTGAAAAAAGTTTAGCTATTTCCGACGATGAAGCAAATTCGGTCAAAGACAAGAATAAACCGTCATCCGTTCCGTTGAATAATAATGCTGCACCTTCTTCCTCTTCTTCTTCTTCTTCACCTTCTGCACAATTTTATAGAAATAAATTACTTTGCGCTTATTGTAATATAAAAGGTCATTCCAAGCCTTTTTGTAGGAAATGGAAGTATGATTCTCAGAGGAATCATACCAAGCGACAAGCAAATCCTGAACGACATAATTCAAAAAACTAGACGGGGGTCCCCCACATTCTGCTAGCGAGGATGCTAGGAGACCACCGATAGTTTCAAACTCGAGTACCAGTCCCATCGACCATGACATGGACGCATTCATGCCGATGATGACCAGCGGTCAAGATATTAGACCTCATGTTAATATTGCAATTAACAATTTAGTTTTTTCAGCTCTTTTGGATAGCGGAGCTAGTGTGAGTTGTTTTGGTGGTTCACTGTATAGGTTTTTCTTAAGTTTAGGTTTTAAGTTAGATAAGCTTGATTCTTACGTTACCACCGCGGATGGTAAACATCAAGATGTAATTGGTACTATGCGGGTACTAGTTACTTTTAATAGTATTAAGAAATATATAATTTTTTTTGTAATTCCGTCTCTTTCTCCCGTGATTGTTTTGGGAGTCGACTTTTGGAAACAATTTGACATCGCTCCTCAATTGTTTTCAAAGGCCAACAGTGGACGTGATGTTGAGAATACTTTAAGTGAAATTCGCAAGATCACATCAGCTTCCCTACTGTCCCCTCAAGACAATCATAGGCTAAATAATGTAATTGATAAATTTAAGTCAATTTCGTTTGAAAAATGTGGACTGGGTCGTACTCATTTAGTGCAGCATAAAATTAATACAACAGGAGATCCCATTAAGCAACGGTATTACCCTTTGTCTCAAACTCGTCAGCAACAACTTGAATCACAACTTAAGGAAATGTTAGATTTAGGTGTTGTTCGCCGTTCGCGTTCGGCTTGGTCGAATCCGGTTTTGATCGTGCCTAAGAAGGATGGTTCTGCAAGGTTCTGCTTGGACTCTAGGAAACTTAACAGCGTCACGACAAGGGATTCGTACCCCTTGCCGTATATTTCGCGCATTTTAGACAAGCTACGTGGTGCACGCTTTATAACCTCTATTGATTTATCGAAAAGTTTTTGGCAGATACCTTTACATAAGGACTCTTGTTCTAAAACGGCTTTTGTTGTACCAGGTCATGGACTTTTTGAATTTGTTAGGATGCCATTTGGTCTGAAAAATGCACCTAGTGAATTACAGCGTCTTGTTGATGCTCTTTTTGGTCCAGAGTTCGATGAAAACGTTTTCTGCTACCTGGATGATTTAATTATTATTTCAGAAGATTTTGAGTCACATTTAGAATTGTTAAATAAAGTTTTCACACGTATTAAAGAAGCAGGTTTAACAATTAATCTCAAAAAATGTGAGTTTTGTAAGGACGAGTTGAAGTATCTGGGTTATATTGTTGATGCAAAGGGTCTTCGCACAGATCCAGTCAAGCTAGAGTCTATTCGAACTTACCCCACTCCTAGGAATTCTAAACAGTTAAAAGCATTTATTGGACTTTGTGGATATTATAGACGTTTCATCAAGAATTTTTCCACAATAGCGGCCCCTTTAACAAGACTCACTGGCTCAAGAAAGGGGGTGAGTAATTTTTCTTGGTCTTCAGAGGCTGAAGACTCTTTTAAAAAATTAAAAAAGGCATTAACTTCCGCGCCGGTTATCAATTGTCCTGATTTTTCACTTCCATTTACCATACACTGTGACGCGAGCAACGTTGGGATAGGCGGCGTGCTCACACAGGTCTTTGAAGGAGAAGAACACCCGGTTTCTTTTTTTTCTAGGTGTTTGAACATTCACGAGCGAAACTACGGCGTGACGGAGCGCGAACTCTTAGCGGTGTTAGATTCGGTGAATCACTTCAGGCCCTACATAGAGGGAGTTCACTTCACAGTAGTAACTGACCACTCCAGTTTGCAATGGCTAGTGTCTTTATCAAATCCGACAGGCAGACTTGCACGTTGGTCTACCCGCCTTTCTCAATTTTCTTTTGACGTAGTCCACAGGAAGGGTAAATTTAATACTGTACCCGACGCTCTTTCGCGTAAAGACGATTTAACTATTGGAGCCATTGACAACCTTCCTACTAGCACGGATAATTGGTACAATAACTTATTTACTAATTGTAAAAATAATCCTCAACGTTTTAATAATTTTCAAATTAAGGATAATTGTTTATTTCGTCACTCTAAGTCCCGTTTCGCTCTACAGGAGGATACAGCTTGGAAGCTGGTAGTTCCTTTTAAGGACCGTAACGCTGTTTTAAGTAAAGAACACGAGTCTATTAGCTCTTGCCACCCAGGTGTATTCAGAACGTATAAGAAAGTTCAACTCCGTTATTTTTGGCCGGGTATGTATAATGATGTCAAAAAGTTTGTTAATAAATGTAAAACGTGCAAGGCACATAAAATAAATACATCTGCGCCGGCTGGCATTTCTACGAATCCAAAATTAGTCAACAGACCGATGCAAATGTTGTCTATCGACCTTGTTGGTCCTCTTCCACGTAGTTACGCGGGATTTATGTACATTTTATCGGTTGTTGACGTTTTTTCGAAATATACTTGGATTTTTCCGCTCAGAAATGCTACTGCTAAAAGCATTGTTAAAAATGTAGAACAATATATTTTCTTGGTACACGGTGTTCCGCAAACTTTTATATGTGATAACGGGAAACAATTTGTCTCAAAAGAATTTAAACAATTGTTATCAGATTATAATGTTCCCATGCCTTTTTATAACGCTTATTACACCCCGCAAAACAATGTAGTTGAGCGGTATAACCAAACTATCGGGACTGCCTTGTCTATCTTGACCGAGTCTGACCATCGTAATTGGTCCAGATTTCTGCCTCAGATTCAGTCAGCCTTGAATAATACGGTTAATTTCGCAACAGGTTTCACGCCTTTTTTCCTCATGCACGGAAGAGAACAAATCATTGACGGAAAATTTCATGAAATAAATATTTCTTCTGGTGTCGCAGACACTACCCTAAAACAATCTAGAAGTGAATTTGCTAAAAAATTGGAAGAGTTAGCTCCAATTTATGAGCAAGTTTCTAATGCATTACTACAAGCTTTTAAAAAGAATGCCCAACACTACAACTTGCGTCGTAAGTCGGTTATTTATGATGTTGGAGACGTCATTTGGAGGAAAAATTTTGTTCAATCCAGTGGACCAGATTATTTCTCTCATAAATTGGCACCTAGATTTGTTCGCAATGTCATAAAGGGTAAAGTCTCTGATTTAATTTATACTTTGGCAGATATGAAAGGAAAAATAGTAGGAAATTTTCACGTCAAGGATATCGTTCGTTTAGACTAATTATTACTTTAAGTACATTATAGGAAGCCAATGTCGTGGTGTGTAAGACTACCAACCTTCCACTCCATTTCATTTGTTTCTTTATGTGTTTGTTCAGGTTATGTGTCTTGGAGTTTGGTACCTCCAAAGCATGTGGTCGGAGTAAACGCAATATTCTAGTTTATTGATGATAAACGGTTATTTACCCTCGTTCAACTAGAATCTGATCTGATGATCAGTGGCGCCCAAACCTTAAGTCATTATTTTTTTTTCTCTCTCCTTCACATGACTTATTTTTTTTTTTTTTCTCTCAAGTGATATATATAATTAGATTGGATATGAGTATTTCTCGTTTTTTTTAGTAGACACCCTGTCTATATTATTTCTGTCAGTATTATCACTGCAATGCACACACGCACACATTGGTATCGCATCTCTACTCCGTCAGTTAACGGATATTTTGTATTGTTCCCTACTTTTAAATCTAAATCCATTTTTTTTCTCTAGTTCAGTGGAGCTTTCTTTCCATTTTGTCGTCCCTCCGACATGCCTTATAACCAAAGATCCTCCAAGGAACTAGAGAACAAAATATATTCTTAAGTGTAGTTCTTTGTGTAGCAGAGATTTGAGCAACTTTCTGGTATACAAAATGTGTATATTTTCATAAATAGATTATATTATATAATAAATAGATTATATTTAGCTAGTATTTGTTACAATTAAGTTTGGTTTAGCTTTCCTTAAAGTGAATAATATTAAGTCATAGTTTATTAACAACATTATTATGTCTTTCTAACAAAGGTAGTACTGCTTCGGCGTACTTTCCTATTAAGTAATTCCAGCATGGAATATATAATACTCTACCTCTAGCACAGGAGAGCGTATTTTTGTATAGCTTATAGTCATAAGTAAAATATTTATATTAGTCTCACTGCTGAAACACCAGTGTTTCTCTACACAATTTTGTACCTAGTGTCATTCAAATGTTTTGATTGATCACCAATTTAGATAGTGTCGATTATCACAATATATTCGATCACCAATACATATTGTCTGTTCAAGAAATTTTGCCTTTTGCTTACTTTTGAAGTAATATTTTGAAGGATCTCCGTCTACGGTGTGATCTCAGTCTTTTTCTTGTGCAAACTATGTACACTGTTTTAGTTATTAAAATGGCTTGTACTCTATATATTTTTTCATAGTGGTTCACTACTATTAGCTAGGTTTTTTTTTGTTAAATTGTAATCCCTATGCATTCAGCTAAACATTCTAGATTCTGTTTCGCTTGTCTTTGTGTTCCTACTGATACTCATTGTTACCACTTGTAGACAGGTATATCTTTGGTATTGTAAAACCTGATCTAATTTTTTAATTTTGAAACATAGGTATTTCTTATTATGTAAACCCTATTGTAACCACCTGTACGGATAGGTATTTCTAAAAAATGTAAACCCTAATCTAACCACTTTTAGTAGACAAGTTTTGCAATCTTGGTCTAACTAATTCATTAATACACAAGTACTACTCGTATACTTATGGTTCTACATTGTTATAAATCTTTTTTTTAAACTTAATTAAACTAAGTTAAATATCTCTGAAAGATATTCCTCATTCTAGGTTTAATGTCTGTTCTGTATTTTGTTGAATAAAATTCTATGTTTAGACCTGTTGGACCTAGGTAGATAGAATAGTTACCTTTTCGCTATTAATAAATAGCCTAAATTCAGTGAAGTGAGGGATGGTTGACCACCCTAAAGTGAAGCCTCTTTTTTAATGGCAAAATTTCCTGCTGAAGGAAAAGTGATGCTTTGTGCATAATTTTTTTTCTTTTCATTGTTTGTGTTCTTTATTTTTAAGATGTTCCCGATGTTAGGATGACATGAGAATAACAGGTCTGGACTTCAGCCAGTAATGCCAGCACCCAGCTCCATCGTTGCTGAAGGTGTTGTAGACTCCTTATTCTCGTACCATCCTATTCTCATTGTTCTTTCAATCTATCTAGATTTATATGATTTATTGTTTATGATTGCTAATGGTTACTTGTTGTAAAATTTCTAGATACCTGATGGACCTATCTTCTAGTTAGTTAGTTAGTTAGTGTACCTTTATTTTTTTATTTGTTTATTTTTTTTTTTACATCGGAACCGTGGATTTCATGTTTGGGGCCAAACATTTTCGTGAGAAGGGGGGAATTGTCACGTAAATAATTATCAATTTGTGATATAATTATTTACCTGACCACTAACCTGATAATTTGAACAGCACGGAATGGATTGGCAACACTTTTTTTTCTCTCTGGTTTTTACTTTTTGAATGAGCACCGTACGGGAAGCCGGTGTTGATTCGACTTGTCACTTTAGTGATAGTTTTGGATTTAAAAAATGGGATAATCTCTTCGTTACAAATTGTTTTAAACGATTTTAATCGCGAGCCGGGCGATGTACATTTTGCAAACGCTTCTTTCTGATGTGATCGGAACGCTGTTTCTAATGTGATTGGTCGCCGCCATTGGGACCGATATTTATCCGCGAAATAACGGTATTGTAAATTACCTACATAATCGCGACTGGCATATTGAAAAGCTTTGCGAGGGAGAGTCCTTATGACCTGGTACGGTTATTGCTGCTCATATTTGTGACGGATGGTCACTCGGCGTTCATTTCCTGATGAGGTGTGCTGACGGAAATCGTGTTTCATCCGGTGGGCTCAACCGGAGCGCTGGTGCTGATCTTGGATGCTGCTCCCTGGCGGGGAGTCCTCATTCTCTGGCCTTCCTGGGGGTCTTTCCTGGTTCCCATCCTGGAGATTGCGAGAGAATGTGGCCCGCGGTTCATCGACGCGCTATATTCAAGTGAATTGGGAGTTCGTGTCAGTGTAGAATTAGATAAAGATCCATGGTCCGCAGGTACGATATTTCTTTCTGCTTAATTATATTCCTGTCAAATCTGTTATGAATCTGTTATGTTTCAGAATCTGTTATGTTTTTGGGGATGTGAAACCCGGCCCCTCAAAAGGGCAACATTGTTATGTTCTTTATAAAATTATACTGGGCTTTGGCTGTTTTGGAAATGAACTCTTTTATTACTGAAACCAATTTAACCTCACAAGTAGAAACCTGTTTTCGTTTATTCCCAAACATTCTTGTTCTTTTTTTATTCTGGAACAAAAAAAGCAGAACCTTCCTACATTACGGATCGCTAGGACCCACATAACCTGAGAGAGAGAGAGAGATAACCTTATATAATGTCTAAATTTAATAAGAATGTTAAAAAAATCTGAAATATATTACTTTGTAAATGCGCAAATAAATACACAAATGGACCAATTTTCGTCAAGAAACACATGTACGTACATATTTTTTAATGATTTTATTGAAACTAAAATTAAAATTCTAAAACATGCGTTTGCTAGATAATGTATTGATTTATTTTACTGCATGATTATATTATTTGAAATGGGTGTGGTATAATACAAAATCCCTTTTGAAAATTTAACAAATCTGCCAACGACCTATGAAATAACCTTATTATACTAAAAATTAAAAATTTTCTCAAAATTTATTACATGCGAATGCTAGATAAAAGAACAATCTTTCGAAATCCATTTATAATTTTTTGTGGAAAAGAGTCAATACGTCTAAAATCTGATTTGAAAATGACATATTTTTGGTTTTCTCTGGTAATGCCCTCTTAACAAGGCAACGGAAATGCGGCTGTCGATCAGGAAAATATCAATTTTGTTCAGGAGGTTGATTGCGATTGCGTCGACAACTGTTTTTTTCCAGTTTCTCCATAACTTCCACATGCACTGTACGGAAAATCGTTGATAAAATCTGAATCTGCAACACATAGAGAACCCAAAAAAAACTTCTTTTTTTTTTCAATTGAAGCTATTAATTAATCTGTTAAAAAAAGAATTTAGAGTAGGGTCTACGCTACGTCTATTTTAAAAGACATTAACTGGTACCCGGCATGCATTGCTAAGCCATTTAACTCGTTGAATGCCGCGAGTAAATGGGGTTGGTTGTAACCAATTAGCGTTCGCAAAAAGCGGCAGCCATGACACCCAATGTCCCGCGATTCTGACAGCGTCCTTGAGAAATTTCGTACATAGAAAGGTCAAAGTTCAAAACCAAAGAATTTTTCCCGCGCATGCGCAAGAACTGCGCACGCTCCCGCGCTCCGGTAAATCATTAATATAAATTATATGGAGTCACCAATCTAATTGCGGTTTTCTCTATGGTAAAGAGCGATAATAGAGCAAGCGATTCTGACCGTGTTCTTCATACACTTTCTTTATACATAAGGGTCAAAATCGCGTGTAAAATCTCATGACACACCGGTTGACGAGCGGCACTGGCCAGGTTAATAAAGAAATTGTTTCTCCCTGCATGTCCTTTCCCATTCTCTCGCGTCCTCTTCCCCTCTCGCATTCCCACTCCGCCTCCTCCACCTTCCCTCTCCCCACTCCACTCTCCCCTTTCCTGTCCCGCAAACCCCTCTCTTGAGTTTCCCTCCCCCTTCCAGGTTCCCCTCCCCCCTCCCTGGTCCTCCTAACCCCCTCCCGCGAACCCCCTACCAGAGTTCCCTACCCCCTCCCGCATTCCAAACATTCACTCCCGGTACATTCAGTTTTCAAACAGCTCGCGTGCAACCTATTGCAAATTTCATAATGTCAGACCTCACCAGTAGTTTTATACAAACCTTGTCCTGACAATAACGAACACACAAAAAAAAGAATTATCCAATTTCGTGCAGTCGTTTGGAAGTTATGCGCGTACATATGTTTCGGCGATTCATTTTTATTTATATAGATAGATAGATTAAACAGCTGATATTAACCCCTCAGGCTAACTTGTTTGCTTTTGGGAACAACTCTTATAAGTCTCACAGAAGTTGCTGTGTCTCCCTTACTATCATAGTGAGAAATAACATCTAAGCTTTATATTCAAATCTAAAAGTTTACAATAAAATAATTCAAGTGTTACACCTTTATGAAACCATAGTTTCCAACCTCAATTTTATGACACTACAATGGAATTTTTTTATTAATTATTTATACATGAAACGACAAATAATAATTTCATAATGAATAACAGATCACTTTGTATAAACCACTATATTATAAACAATATCTTATATTATTATAATAATATCCCTTTCCGACCGGCAAAAAATCTCAGAATTTTGATGGGCCTCACCAGTAAAGCTCTTAATTATGATTTCTTGGGGCTGGGCGACTTACTGATTTAACCACGTGCGCGTGATAGCGCCCTGCATAAGCAGCTACCGCACAATCGATCGATACCGGTGTGGTTCCCAAAAACAGATTTATTTGCTGAAAAGATTTTTTTAAAGACAAACTCACGCTCGTATGAAGCCGGTCGGAAAGGGATATAAGATATTATTGATATTATTTATAATATAGTGGTTTATACAAAGTGATCTGTTATTCATTATATAATTAATGATGCCACAAAGTAATTTTGCGAAGTTTGAAGAAATAATAATTTCTTTTATTTTTTTTTAATATCTTTGATGGTTACATAATTTGTGCATTTTTCGACCACCATGCCTAGGCAACATGCCCTGTTATGGTGGTCAAGATATGTATGTTTTTTTTTCAGTTTCAGTCATTTTAGTTAGATTTTTAAAACTTTTTTATGTTTGCCCAATTATGTGTTTATTTTGAATTATAAAATTTGGAAGCGTATTTCTTCACCTTTCAAAAACAAATTTTACTTTCGGATATATTCAGAAATATTCCATTTATTTGGATTTTATTGCAAAGCAGAAATATTTTGATGCTCTGACAGAATATGCCCGAGGCCTCAGAGTTTAACACTCTAGTAACCAATTAAAAAAAAATTCCAACTTATCAACACAGTCAACTGAAATTATTATATTTGATACAGATTATTGTTTTTTTATATTCTAGAACGGAAGTTAAAAGGCCCGTCCCTCCACTAAAGAATTTGGATTTCTTTATTTACGGCCTGAGTTCCAAAGAAAAGGAAGCGTTGAAGATTAGAATTTTGAAAATGGGAGGCAACGTGCCCACCAAGAGCAATAATAAAACTTTAGCCGCCGTAGTGTCCACTGCTAAGGAGATCGCTAAGATGAACGACAAGATGGAGGAATTCAAGGAAGCCGACATACAAGTGATTGAGCCAACGTTCTTCGATGATATTAAAGAAAATGGAAGTGTGGCCGATACCATTGAAATGATACGGGAGAAGAATATTGCCGATTGGGGATCTGATGTAAGTAACAAGCAGTTATTATTATGTTTATTTTTTTGTTTAACGTAAAAAGTATTTTATTCAGCAAATAATATATTTTGTTCATCTGTAGCCGAAATCTCGTATTCCACAAGACGTAGTTGATGGAAAGTCTATCCCGAAGTCATCTTCAAGTCTCTACAAATCCAAATCTGCATCGGGAACAACTAAGATCAAAGTCAAAGGTATTTATTGCATTATTATGCCGTTTGAAAGAGAGAGAGAGAGTATGAAAACAATGTGCAACATAGTTGTGAATTAAGAGTATTTGGAACAGGTGGATGACTGTTTGTGTACTTGGGAAGTCTGTTTACGAGAGATTGGAAGGCTGACAGAGATATCGAAAGAAGGGTAAATGCAGGCAACTCTATTAATGGAGGACTGAATTCCGTTGGCGCCAACAAAAAACTGTCCAAAGAAGCGAAGTTAGCCGTCCATAAAAGAGTGCTGGTACCTATCCTGATGTATGGCAGTGAGGCATGGAACTGACAGAGGAAGGATGAAAGTAGACTGAATGCTGTAGACATGAGATCCCTGAGGCGTATGTGTGGTAAAATCACGTACAATTGTTTGAGAAATGTGGAGATCCGCGAAGAATGCAAGGCTGATGTAAGCGTAATGAGTAAGATTAAGAAAGGGACGCCCAGATGGTTTGGGCATGTAGAGCAAATGAACGAGGAAAGGAGTGTAAGGAGAATATATGACACAAATGGTAGAAGAAGTCGGGGACGCCCGAGGAAGACATGGCACGACCAAGTGAATCAGATACTTTAGTCAGGTCATGTGAAGAGTCAGAATTATAGAAGAGCATGTATGAGACGATGTATGAATGTGAACGAGGCAAGGAGTGTGTGCCTAGATCGTGTTGTTTGGCGGTCCGTCCTCTCTGCCTACCCCTGCGGTGAAACGGCGTGATGGTTAGTTAGTTATTACGCCGTAAGATTGGGTACAAACCACAGTGACGGTAGCGTCGTTATCACCGCATCACTGTCGTAAACTATAACTAAAGCTATACTAAAGCAGCTTCACTTAAACTAGTGTCACTTTGTTCGGAGTTCCACCATTAACCTCTGGGAGGCCAGGCCATTTCACGAAAATTCATGTAAATTCAGTAAAAAAGCACCACTTTGAATTTTGAATTGAATGTTTTGTGGATTAATTTTGAACTCTCGTGTATTTTATTGACTGAAACACGTTCCAAGAACAATAAACTATGTACCAAAACAACATTACTTGCATTATTTACGTAAATTAATAGGTTTTACGATGTTTTAGTCGAGGAACACGCATTAATTTTGGCAGCTAAAATTCGCGGCAAAAATGACATTTCTATGTCACAGATAAAATCGTTAAAAAATATTCTGGGGTTGCAAGGTGAATGAAATTTTAACGCATCTTATGGTGTAATGTTGGCGCAAGCGATTCTGACCCTGTTCTTCATACAAATTCTGTACAGAGAAGGGACAAAATCGCGGACAAACATTTTTTGTTTGATATTTTTTCGAATTATTTTCTCGCGCATGCGCACATTTCGCGCGCGTCTCCGGCCTATTAGAGGTTGAGAGGAAACACAGGGGTTCTGACACTATCACTGTTACCCCCCTAATCATCTGTGCCCCAGGCTGATGATACCTAAAATATATCCTCCTTTTTTCTCCCCCAAAACTGGACTAATTTTTAAGATTTTTTCAAATTTTTAATATGAGTTCATTATTACAGTGACGATTCACAATTACGGTACCGTGACGGCGTAAAAAAGGCTATAAACATATTACATTCCTTATCACAATAATGCTGCAGCTTTTTCAAAAGATGAGATACACAATGTCATTCCAAAAATGTCAAAGCGCTGATGGTTTTGCCTTTGTTCTTAAACATATCGTCACCTCAGTTCTTATTTGTCCAACAGACCATTTTAGTTTTTGTTAAATCTCAACTTTAAAACCAGTCAAAGGCCAGGCCATTTCACGAAAATTCACAAAAAAACACTAAAAAAGCACCATTTTGAATTTTGAATTAAATGTTTTGTTGATTAATTTTGAGCAATTGTATATTTTATTGACTGAAACACGTTCACAACACAATAAACTATCTACCAAAACAACATTACTTGCATTTATTACATAAATTAATCGCGGAACACGCATTGGTTGCGACGGTTAAATTCGCGGCAAATTTTGACAGGTCCAATGTCATAGAAGAAATCGTTTTAAAAATACTCTAGGGTTGCAAGGTGAATGAAACTTTTAGGCCTATCATAGAGTAATGTTGGCGCAAGCGATTCTGATACTGTTCTTCATACAAATTATGTACATAGAAGGGCCAAAATCGCAGACCAAAAGTTTTTTGTCGAAAATATTATTCAAATATTTGAATTATTTTCTTGCGCATGCGCATACGACGCGTGCCAGCGCGTCTCCGGCCTGTCACCGGTTAAACTTAAAAATAAGGTATAAAAAATGATAGTTAATCACTTTTCTTTTTTTTTCACTTAACTAAGAATTATTTAAACTGCTGAAACCTTTACCTTTACGGAAATGGCTTTATCTTACAACTACCATAATGTTTCATTGAAATAATGAAAGAAAACCTTTTCCTCATCTAAAAATTTCTAATGGTATGTTGGACAAATGCGAACTAAGGCGACGATATAATGCTGCAGCTGTTTCTTTTTTTTTTATATGAATACCGCACAAGAGTCCCTGCTCCCGTCTGAAGCCAGTGAGACTATGGCATCCCCAATAGGGGTATGTTGTGAGGCTGAAGATAGCGGGGAGGGGAAGGACATAGGGAAGAGGAAGGTGGGGAAGTACCTGGCTATTCAGATCTAGTCACCAAACACGGCTAATGCCATTTCAAGCAACGTTTCAATACTGAATGACGGTCTTACACCAGCGCGATACTGAGAGTATCTTCCACTCTGGAAGGTGCCGCAAATATACTATATATTTTAAATGAATAAATTGTGAAATAACGCAAATTAGTCCAATAAAATTTATTTGCCATGCCGGGATTCGATCCCGCGACAAGAGCGGTGAGTCAAGAGCCTTACCGCTGGACTACGCCGGCCGTCTTACACACTAAATAACAAAAATGAGTACATACATGTAACAAATAATAAATTATTTTTATAGGCGGCACTGCTGTGGATCCTGACTCTGGACTGGACGATGTGGCGCATGTGTACAAGAGCCGTGATGGAGTGAAATACTCAGTTGTCCTCGGATTAACTGACATTGTGTCCAAGAAGAACTCCTTCTACAAACTCCAGGTTTTGGAGGCTGATTCCAAAACTAAGTACGTTCCTACTAAGTGATACCATCTAAATGTGTCTCATTAGCTTAGAGATCTCTTTTTCATGAGTCAGTCCTTTCTAGTTATTTTTGGTGGCAGTTTTTCACTCTTTGTATTGTCTGTGGGTAACCTCCGTTTCTTTTTCGTTATAACTCATGGAATCTTAGAGGGCTCTTCAAATAAAACTACGGAAATACACAATAAACCAGATATTTAGTGATGTAAATTATAATTAAGCTGGTAGACAGGATTACAAGACAGTAGGAATCTTTCTCCGAACTTGTTCTTGAGCCTTTTCATATCTATCTCATATTTAGAATGTTCCATGTTGTTCTCAATGTAGTTCTCTGTAATATGTTTAGCTCTGAAATAATGCTACTAATGACATCTGTGTTAATCACAACTAATGAATCAATATATATTATAAAAGTAAGTCCAAAGAAAGGGCGGCTCGCAAAAACTCAGAAACGAGTCCCGGTAGGATCAAGGGAGTTACATGGTGTGGTAGATCTCTTTACCCCCTCCAGGATGACAGTCCCGTTTTTACCTAAAGAGCTCTAGAAATTTCTGGAAGGAGTGGTGGAGTATGTCGTGGAATGTTTAAGAATAGGGAATCGGGAACATCATTGAGGAACTTTCCAGAACACTCTAGAATGTTGTCCTGAACGAAGCCGGGTAACCCAGTTAGTATCTAATTGTTAAGAAATAAAGCTAGTGTTTATGTAGGTAAAAGGTAAAACGTTTCTCTACTCCTTACAAAGATGTCAGACATAATTATAGTTCAAGGTTTTTTATATAGATGTCAGGAATAGCTATATTCTTCCCTTTCCAACAGACCCTGTGTCTAAGTTTATAAATAGGATGATTTAATTTTTTTCTCCCTCTTCTGCGTTAGTTTGCCTTAAAAAGGAAACATTGTATTGTCGGTCCGTTGGGGGACTTCAGGTTTTATAAGGGAATTGTTGTATATTCTTTTGCTACAATAAAAGTATTTTGATCTACTTTGGAGTTCTAGTTGAATTTAAAACCTAAAACTTAACAATTGAATTACTCGAACCAAACTTAAACACTAATATATCACTTATTCTTAGTTATTTTGTTTTATTGTAGGTTCTGGCTTTTCCGATCGTGGGGTCGAATCGGCACAACTATCGGCGGTAAGAAAACAGAACCCTGCAGCAGTCTCGGTGAAGCTATAAGGAAGTTTGAAGACCTGTTTTCCGAGAAAACAGATAACGAATGGAATTTTGATTTGGGTGACTTCATGAAGGTAAATCTATTTGAATAACTCTATCACATTAAATGACTAATTTCTTTCTCAACTCTCTGGTAATGGTTTTTTTGGTTCTGCTCAGGTCCCCGGCAAGATGTACCCCATCGATATGGATTACGGTGATGATGAGCCCATTAAGGCGCTCAGTGTGGACGATCAGAGTAGCTCACTTCCCAAACCAGTTCAGGGACTGATCCAGATGATATTCGACGTTGAGGTTATGAAGAAAGTGCTCTTGGAATTCGAGGTTTGTAATGTGGTGCATCGTTTCTAAAATTGTTAAATCACAGGCAGAAGAAAGAATAGACCTTCCTGGAAGGGCGAGGGAACAAATCAAATTGCACGGAGCAGGGAGATGTGGTGTGTCCCTTTCAGTGATTGGTCAATAAATGAATCTGACAGTACAGGCAACACGCATTGTAGTATCATTATTTAGTATTCGAAAATAAAATCTGCTTATGAATAACTAGTCACTTTCAGTTTGGGTGGCGGAAACGGGAACGGCCGCCCTGGAAAACATGTATTGACTGGTTGAGGGAGACCTTTTTGATCAAATTCTTTCAGCCCACTGATCCCTAAATTCCTACCCACCCCTCATTCCTTTTCCTTTCCAGAACTTTCAAGTTCAAAATCTTCTACTTACGTACCCTCTTTTTGGTTATAGTTTTAGAGCCGTGCCTGAAACTAACTTCCATTCTGGAAATTATGCAAAGCATCACTTTGAAGTAACATTTTGTCGATTAATTTTGGGCTATTGCGTATTTTATTTACCGAAACATATTTCTTGAACAATAAACTATCTATAAAAATAACATTACTTGCGTTAATTTGGTAAATTGATAGGTTTTGTGATATTTTTATCAACTATCACACATCGGACTTTGACAAATCGCGGCAAAATGTGACATTCAAATTCCACAGATTTAAAAATATTCTGGTGTTGCTAGGTGAATGAAACTTTTGACTATAACAAGAATGATGTTACCACAAGCGATTCTGACCTTGTCCTACATAAATAAAGTTTCTTTATACATAGGGGTTAAATTCGCATTCAAAATTTATTTTTTTTCGAAAATTTGTTCCGTGCGCGCGTCTCCCGCCAATAAGGGAACGTACCCATACTACGTGACCAACTTTTTGCAATTTTTAACCCCCCCCCCGGTGACCAAAATCCTAAGCAATCCGCCGCTCATTTGTATGGAGCGTGACATTTTGAAGACCCCCCCCTAAACGTGTCACGTAGTATGGGTACGTTCCCTAAGAGGTTAATATGTAATGTGGAAAATTTAATTCTTTAGAAAATGATTGTAAAACTTGCCTGAGCTATGCAAAAAAAAAATAGATAACGCTTTTTTGTAATGTTTTTTTCGTTAATAAATCAAGACAGGCAGGAATTTAAACCTTATCGCCATCTATATAAGGAGTGTTATTGTTAGCAGCCTGATCCCCAATTTTACACGACCTAGTGCACCACCTTAGAGTGTTTTAACTATTAACCCAACGAGTTTATGGACATATCTATGTCTTCTTTAGTGCGTGATTTGAATCATTGATCTATCTTTGTGTAGAACATATTATTATCTTGTTCTATATTGAAACATAACTGGCTTATTTTGGTCATTGTATTTGCAGCTGGATACTGAAAAGATGCCCCTTGGCAAGCTGTCTCGCAAACAACTCACTGCAGGGTATAAGGTTCTGACTGAAGTACAGAAAATCTTAAGCGACACCAAGAAGAAAGATAGTAAAAGCAATAATGCCAAAATCATAGATGCCACTAACAGGTAATATTTGCAATTACAGCCTTCAGCTAAGACACCAGACCACGGTGCGTGGGCGGTACAAGGGTATAGTTTTTAATACATATAACGTGTTGTCTACTAATTGAAATACCTTATTATGTATTATTTCATACTTTCAATGTGTATATGTATATTAGCGTGTGTCAATTATTTCAACTTTTGAATTCAGAAACGCCCGGGGTCTCAAAAGTTGCGTTTTGCAAAGAAAATGATAACTGCATTTAAATTTTTTTTTTTTTAAATGTTTATTAGCCCGCTAAAATTCATTGAAAATCAGAAAACAAACCTGAAACCATTTTTTTTTTAATTTTTAATAATTTTTTTTTTCAGTAATCTAACCTTTTAATGTTTGTTTATTATTAAAAAATGCGTATAACTGACAAAAATGAAAAAAAAGTTCAACTTTATGAATAACAAGTAAGTCAACAAGAATTCTGATTTTATCCAGAAAAAGTGTTATTTTCCCCTTTTATTTTTTTAACCAACACATCACATATGTTTAAAAAAAAATTTTTTTTGGTTCTTTGTACTGCAGTTATGTAATGAAAAATAAGTTTGGTACAAAATATAAAATATGAACCCTTTGTTTTATTTTTTTTCCAAATCACGAAATCTATATTTTTCGAAACTTCCGGCCATTTTAGCGGGCTAATAGTGAACAATAATTTAATTTTTTTTAAAGTTTTCGAATAGCTACAGATCATACAAAACTTTTGAGACCCCGGGCGTTTAAATATAAGGCCATTTGTTTTCTCTCTATGGAGAGCGACACACGCTAATGTATATGCTCACTTGGGTCAAATGAAATGTTTAACGGCCAATATCTCAGAGCTCAGTTGTTCACATAATGCTATTTTTCCGCATAAGGGCTCATTTGTAATCCACAAAGAAGTTGTTAAAATCTTTGGTTTTACTTGCAGATTTTATACTTTGATTCCCCACGACTTTGGTGTGCAAAATCCCCCATTGCTCAATGATGAAGAAATGATCAAAACAAAAACATTAATGCTTGACAACCTTCTGGAGCTGGAAATTGCCTACAACATGATGAAATCAGGTATACTAACTTACTAATAATATGTATTAAGCAGGGTACTCACCTAAAGTGTAGCATGTAATGTATCTGATACTGTATCAATCTGCAAGTGGGTACGGCTCGTCCACGGTAAACCGCGTATCAAGCTACGACCTCCCGGATCCGCAGTGCTCGTGACGATATCACGCCGACAACATGTCTCAAATGGTGGCTTTTTTCCGTGACATTTTGTAGAAAATATTAATAATCGTTTCATACCTTTACCAGTTCCACAACATTTTTAATTTTCATTTTCTCTCTCCTGTAGCAAGACAATACGGTGATCATCTTATTTTTACAGTTTTCGCCCGACTTACCCATAGCTTGTCGAATATTTTCCTAAGCATCCACTTTTAGATTTTTTTAATAATAATAATTATGTTAAGGGTCTCACAATACCGGAGCATTTTGATAAAGTTCAATTAAATTTAACACGTCTTCATCTGTCCACTCCATGATGAAAACGTTCGTTTGAAGCTCGCCCCTACGTACTCACTCGCCGTGTCGCCGTCCACATGCGCACTGCGAGCCGCCTTTGTGCTCGCAGTGAAACCGCCGTCGGCGGGTCACTGCGAGCACACTGCGCTCCACGCGCGAGCGGCTCGCAGTAGACTCGTGCCTACGTACTCACTTGATACAGTATCAGATACGTTACAGGTTACACGGTTAGGTGAGTACCCTGCTTAACAAACTATTTATTGTTACACACTTAATTACATTGTGTAATCAAATTAGTAGTTTATTAAGGCTTGTGCATCAAACCTCGCATTTACTGAAGGTATGTCTGGTACTTCAAGGGCACCTACTGAAAAAAACTTTTACGTGGGTTCCAAACTAGGCCAATTTTTCATTTTATTTATGAAATTACTTTGCGAAGTAATCTAACCTTTCTCCTTCCCCACCAGCCTTTTTTCTATCTCAAAACGTACACCAAAATGGTATTGCCGTGATTCTGCCGGTTCCAAGCAATACAGAGAATAATACAGATATATATGTATACCATGCGATTAACTTAATGTTTGCAGGATCTGACGCTTCGGGCAGCCCACTGGATGCGCACTACATCCAGCTGAAGACAGAGATCTCGCCGGTGGATCTCGGCAGTCCCGAGTACCAGATGGCCTTGAAATACGTGCAGAACACGCACGCTGCCACTCACAGCGGGTACAAACTGGAAATATTGCAGGTGAGCTTGTTCAACAAGAGTATACTAAACATTTATTCACAGAGAAGAAATCGTTTTTTATACAATCTAATAAATTTATCAGAAAGGCTATTGGGTACTGCCGCTGAGAGCTCCATTGTAATATCTTTGGTACATACAAAAAACAAAACTAGAAGTGCTCTCCATACAAATTTGAATGCATACAAATGTTCCATTTAGCCCAATGGTCCTGTCTCACTTACACTCACCTTACAATGTAGATCTCCTTCCCATTTGAAATTCGTAAACACAGTTTTGCATTGGAAATTTAAGCCCCGATTAGGCAAATATTTAAATCTCGAAACCCTCATCTAATCAATATTAACATTTGTAAATATTAAAATTTAGAGTGCAAACATTAAAAAAAATGTAAAAATGACTCACGTGATGTTTTTATGTGAAAACGGTACTAAAATCACAGATTATGTAAACAACAATACTTATTCTATTGTATAAACGTATAATATACACTTTTGTCACCTCACTTTTTTATCATTTCATATAAAAATATTTAATAAAAATTAACAATGTCGAGCGCGGTCGAGCCGCTGGTAGGAAATTTGGCGCGATAAATTATGTATCAGATTGCGCGAATGACAGAATATTCTTGTTATGTATTTCTATGGACAACTTGAATAGGGATCAACCTTTTACTTTTTGTTTAGGGATGTCACTAAAAGAATAACGGAGTTAGAACGATTTCTATGGAGACACGCGTTAACGTATAAACACGCTTGTTGTACTTGACTGCTGTCGCATTTCTAACGCATATATCTGCTTAAGTTGGTAACCGGTTAAACCAATTTCAAATACTTAATTATGCAGGATAATAAACCCATGAGTCGTCATTTCGGAAAAACTAGAGTAGAAAACTTCAGTCAAACCTTCAGTCAAATTTAAACAATACAGTAATAGAGAAAACTTAAAAATAACAATATCAGTAATTTTACTCAGAAATTAGTAAGAGTCATTTTACTCAGAATAAAAGTAATAAAAAAAAATCATCATAAATACCTATCTAGAAATAATATAAATACTTCATCTGTGTCCAGTTACCATGAAATAGGGGACAACGGGTTATATTTCAAAATGTTGTGTAAACATTGACCTTTCTCGTGTTTTGAAGGCATAGTCCAGCGGCAAGGCTCTTGACTCGCACTCCGAAGGTCGCGGGATTGAATCCCGGCGTGGCAAATAAATTTTATTTGATTAATTTGTGTTATTTCACAATTTATTCATTTAAAATGATGTATAGTATATTTGCGGCACTTCCCAGAGTGGAAGATACTCTTAGTATTCCCCTGGTGTAAGACCAACATTCAGAATTGAAACTTTGCTTAAAATGGCTTTAGCCATGTTTGGTGACCAGATCTGAATAGCCAGATACTTCCCCACCTTCCTCTTCCCTATCTACTTCCTCTCCCCACTACCTTCAGCCTCACAACATACCCCAATTGGGGATGCCATAGTCCCACTGGCTCCAGACGGGAGCAGTTGGGACTCTTGTGCGGTATTCATGTAAAAAAAAAATGGGCAAAATTTCATCAATCTCGGAATAAAGCTGTAAATTTGTATCAAAAACAAAGCCAGGCCACCCATCCAGACGTTTCCAAAAAATAAGTTTTGAGATAATGGGGAAAGCAATATTCGAATGCTCACCATAAATCAAATATTATTTACACCTTTCCGTTATACACTACCTAACTTCATTTAGGTAAAATGTATAATATATCACACAAAAACATGTACATAACAGCGACATGTCATTGGTACCAATTACTGTATTAACTTCTATGACTTTGTAACTATGTATTTTCTTTTATGTAATTATGTACTGTTTGTTTCTGGAAAATAAAATAAATAAAGCAACATCGGGAGGCATAACGGTTCAGTACATTAGTATGAAATTTTAAAATATCCTACTAGTGATCCAGAAAACATCAACATTTTGTTTAATTCACTACAAGTTTTTCTGCATTGTATTTGATTTGGTGGTGTTTATGAGAAATCTGAGTATTGTACCAGATAGAGGGTACACTGTTGTATATAACTGCGTACTCAACATAAATTTCTATTTTTTGGGGATATCTGACAGTAAAATAACCAACTTGGCTTACAGATGTATTGATTAATAATTATGATGGGTTATAGCATTACACACAAGACACAATTGTGCTGGAATATTAAAAATAAAACTAAATTGTATGTGGAAAGCATAATATTGAAATGGTAAAAATGGTTGCTTTCAGCTATTCAAGGTGAACCGAGAAGGCGAGGATAAGCGCTTCAAGCCCTTCAGGAAGCTGCCCAACCGCAGGCTTCTGTGGCACGGCTCCCGAGTCACCAACTTCCCCGGAATTCTCTCTCAAGGTCGGTTCCTTCAACTTCAACTCCCAACAAATGTATTCAAGAAACTGTCCCAGGCACCAAAAACTTCAACTACCACTTCAACTGACTTAAATTTCATCCAAACACTTCAACTGACACTTGGTGAAACTTCAGCCTGACTTAAATTTCAACTGATACTTGATGGAACTTAAGAGTGGCTTAAATTTCATCCAAAAACTTCAAATAGCACTTGATGAAACTTCAGCCTGACTTAAATTTCATCCAAACACTTCAACTGACACTTGATGAAACTTCAGCCTGACTTAACCCATTCATGACGAAGGTTCCATATGGAACTCGAAAAAGTATTGGCATTCATTTAGTCACATCATGCCGATATGTTGAAATAGCAGTGCCAAATACAGTTTAATATAGTCTACAGGCATGTATAAACACGTTTGTCTTGGTTGCGTTCAGTTCGTTTGTGTGTGCCGACGTGGACAGACTTGTCTTTATTGAGTTAGAAAAAAAGTGCAAATTTTTCAAAATTTCAAAACAAGTGAAGTAAGTAATCCATTAAATTTATATAGTAGATTTGATTTTTTTCTCCAAAACTGAATATGATTTGTAGAGAATGAAATTCTCTGCCTATTTACAAACATTTGGTTAAAAAAATAATCATTATTATATTAAAATGAGTACTGTGAATTAAAGGTTTTGATTTTTGGTTCCATATGGATCTTTCGGCAGATCTCACTATACATAAAATGTAATTTTTCAAAGATTTCATTGGACCATTCAAAAACTAGGGGCCTTTGGAAAAATTAGGAGTGCTGAGGCCTCCTCTCTGGACTTTTTTCACGGGGCCTGCAAGAGAAACTAGGAGGAGAAGCCGTAGAGAGAAGAGCTGCGGTCAACTCCATGACCTCTCCTCTTGTGGGTCCTTCAGGGAACCAAGGGGAAGTGCACTCTTCCGGCGTGGGGCTTTCGGGGAGCCAAGGAGGAGTGAAGTGGAGAGATCCCATGTGGGGCCTTCAGGAAACCACGTAGGAGTGAAGAGGAGAAATGAGGCCATCTCTGTGAGCTCTTCCCTCGTGGGGCCTTTAGGGAACCATGGAGGTGAAGATGAAGTCCTCTTCCCTCCTGGGGTCCTCGGGGAACCAAGGTGGAGTGGAGTCTTCCCTTGTAAGGCCTTTAAGGAACCAAAGGGAGGAGAACTCTCCGTTGTGGAGTCTTCGGGGAACTTATCAGTGGAGAGGAGAGATGAAGCTTTCTTCCCTCCTAGGGCCTTCAGGGAATAAATTTCCGACTAGTTATTTGCCGAAAGTTCCATATGGAACTCACCCTTCTCTAGCTTCCTGGGGGGTGAAGAAACCATTTTTTTAAATTCTGACAAAAATGTCTGTTTTCTACCTCCAAAACCAACCCCCCTGTGAAATTTCAGCACGAAATTCGAGAAAAAAATAGTTCGTCATGAATGGGTTAAATTTCAGCCATAAATTTCAACTGATACTTGATGGAACTTAAGAGTGGCTTAAATTTCATCCAAAAACTTCAAATAGCACTTGATGAAACTTCAGCCTGACTTAAATTTCATCTAAAAACTTCAACTGACACTTGATGAAACTTAAGCCTGACTTAAATTTCATCCATAAACTTCAACTGACACTTGATGGAACTTCAGCCTGACTTAAATTTCAGCCATAAATTTCAACTGATACTTGATGGAACTTCAGCGTGGCTTAAATTTCATCCAAAAACTTCAAATAGCACTTGATGAAACTTCAGCCTGACTTAAATTTCATACATAAAATTCATCTCTCACTTAATGAAACTTCAGCATGGCTTAAATTTCATCCAAAAACTTCAATTGGCACTTGGATGATTGAACTTGAGCAACAAGGACAGCTTTCCCACTGACACCGGTGCTCTAAAGATTGCAACCAGTTTGTTAAAATAGTATATAATAAAATGGACAATCATCTGTCATTTTAACATAACATTTCATAAATAAATTAGCTCTGCATTTTAGGTTTCCATATTCTGTTATATTTACCATCTTCATGAGATTTTGCTGACAATGTTTGTGGTTTCCAGGATTGCGTATAGCGCCCCCCGAGGCTCCCGTCACAGGCTACATGTTTGGAAAAGGCATTTACTTTGCTGACATGGTTTCCAAATCGGCCAACTATTGCTGCACCAACGTCGGCAGTCCCGTCGGTGTCATGATGCTGTGTGAAGTGGCGCTCGGAGACATGTAATATACCCTTTTCTTTCACTATAACATATCTCATTCACCACCTCCGAGTAAACTGCCGATTACAGCTACTCGTCGAGTAGTGTTCACTGGTTATTGTAGGCAGCCTTTTTCAAAACCAGTTTCTGACCTCAAGACTGAATGGTAGGTCATTTGAAGAATGTGGGTAGCACCTAGTGCCTGGTCCCCAAACATAGCAACATCAAAATTTCAAATTACATTTTTTATTCCAAATTATTCCCCCCCTCCCCATTGAGTGACAAACGTGCAAATTTCAACCATAAAGGGGGGGGGGGGTGTCACCCGAAAATTTCACCGCACCTTATTTAGGTACTTTTACCGGAGATTTTCAAGCGCCGCAGGGGGAGGGGGGGGGGGGTATTTTTTTTATTGCGACCTCATTTTATACCAATTTTTATATCACGTGTGACGAATATTCTTCCAATGAAAATTATGTTCATAAATTCTACCACAAATTTATAACTGCTCTCGGAAACCGAGAATGGTATCCATGTAGGATTTTGCATCTTCATCAAACAAGGCTTAACTAAAGATTGCTTCTTCGTAAGAGTCCCGAAATAATAGTTACACACGGAACAGTCAATTTCTCAGAATTTTGCAGCACATGGCATGCAACATGCAAAGTTTTATTGGGTACGCGATGAACCGGCAACTTGTAATGTAATTAATCGTTTTATTGTGAACACAATACTGGTTTAAATTAAATCTGTATACGGTGAATTGAAACTACACTCAGAAAATGAAAATGGTTTTTCTTTATTCTGGCAGCACATGCGTAGTCTGCAACTAGAATTTTTATAACTGCACGTCGAATAAGAGAACGTTTTCTTTAGAAATGTGTCAGCAGATGAATCCGCAACTGGAATTTTAAATTGTGATCACAAAACTGGTTTTTAAATTCAGAGTGAATCTCTTCACCGTACAACTCGGACTGACTGACTGACATAAATATACAAACCACCCACCTGACTGATAAATAAACCATACCACAGACTAGACACTAGATCGACAACTTCGGGCTTTAGAAGGGGGCAATTTTCGACAATATTTCACCATTAATCTGCAATAATTTGACGATTTTTTTTTCTATGGGGACTTGTGACGTCACACACCATAGATGAGGATAGAGTAAAAAACAAAAAAAAAGGCGCGACCATTAATAATATTTATAAGCTACAAATGAATTATAAAAAAAGGTATGAAAAATGGGCGGTCTTATCGAGGCCTAATTGAGAATCAACTAAAACAAAACTCAGAATAGATCTATTTATATGGGTAAATTTTTTTCGAGATGGACTCAAAAAGCACTCGCGATCGACCGTTTGAGCACCACTGCTGTATATTATCACTCATGTAATTCAAAAGAACCACATTTGCGAAAGTCGCAATTTTGAGTTAAAAATGTAGAAATGTGTAGTGAATATTAGTGAATTCACCTACTTTCTTGTTTATAAAGACCACAACTGCTATAAAGGTAAATTTTTTTGTAAATGCAGATACTTTTCTTTTGAATTACATGAGTATTACTTGTGCATGCTTGAAAACTTCTTCCAATATCTAACGATGATATTTTTATCACTTCATTTCATTTTCAAGGCACGAACTGACCGATGCTCACTACGTGACCAGTCTGCCCCCGGGCAAACACTCGGTGAAGGGCTGCGGGCGCACGGAGCCCGACGACAAGCATAACCTGGTGCTGGACTGCGGCACCATAGTGCCTCTGGGCCCCCCCGTCACCAAACGTACCCACAGCTCGCTTCTCTACAACGAGTACATTGTCTACGATGTCGCCCAAGTCAACGTCAAGTACTTGTTCCAGATGAAGTTTGTCTACAAGTATTAATTTTGATGCCATTCCATTTTGTTACCCCATTTTCAAAAGTTAACAATTTCTAGTTGTTTGATGGCAATTCCATTTTGTTACCCCAATTTTCAACAATTAACATTTTCTAGTTTGATGTCTATTCCTTTTTGTTACAAAATGTTCGATGATTAACAATTTTTATTTTGATGTTTATTCCATTTTATGGTTAACAATTTTTATTTTCATGTCTATTCCATTTTGTTACACCCAATTTTCAAAAGTTAACAATTTATTGTTTGAAGTGTATTCTATTTTGTTACCCCATTTTCAACAGTTAACAATTTCTAGTTTGATGTCTATTCCATTTTGTTACTTAATTTTAATGGTTGACAATTTTTATTTTTGAAAAGACATTAAAAGTTATTAAAAAAATAGTTGAAAAATAACCCTAATTAAAAAAAAAAATCTAAAATTTCACTTTAGAAATTACCATCACTTTTCAGAGGTGTCGATTGATTCACCCATTTTGTTACCCAATTTTGGAAGGTTAACAATTTTTAATTTGATGTTTATTCCATTGTGTTACCAATCTTTCAATGGTTAACAATTTTTAATTTGATGTCTGTTCCGTTGTATTATCCAATTATCAATTATTTTGTACCTTTTTTTTATTTTCCATACAATAATAATTTGTGTACAGCTTTTAATGTTGTGTTCCCTAATGTTCAGCAAATATTGAATTGTTATTTTTTTAATGTTTGTTATAACAAATTTTAACCATGTTCAATGTCACATTGTTGTTTTTATTAAAAGTTGTTGTTTGATACAACATTATGTATAATGGTTGTAATCATGGCTAATCCCTCGTTACTTTATTATTTGAAGTTGTTTCAAATAAATGCTTTGAATTATGATATAAATAATTTTTATTTTTTACCTTCCTTACTTACTATGGTCAATCCGCACCAAATCATCCAGAAAATTTTGGATTTGTCACCCACCATCTCAGATTTTGATGAAACTTTAAATTTTTAATCCTTCCATATAGATTAGAAAATATACCAAATTTCACCTTCCTACCTCAACTCGTTTTTTTTTATGGGCAGTTGAAGTTTGGGCAAAATAAGCGTTTTTACATATTCCGAGCACTCCGGAAGAGCTTGTACCTTCAATGAAAAAAAATTGTATCTTTGTCATTTTATAGTGCAAATGCAATGAAAATTTGCAATATTATCAAGAAAACTATACTGATTGCAGAAAAAAATAAATAAACCCTTTACATTTATCTACTTGACTTTAAAAAATTACCAAAAGTAATTTTTTAAGTAATTTTTGGGACGGAAAAGGTACTTTACAAAACGCAATATCTCGGGAAGGTACAGTGTTAATGAAGTAAATTTTTTATTCATATCTACAAATAGCATAGAATCACATACAAAAATAAAATTCATGGCATTTTACTTGCTTCAATAAATAAAATCCATTTTAAACTTTTTTCAAACTTTTTGTAATTTTTTTTTATTCTTATCTACAATAAACATAGTACAACCTAAAAAAATAAAACTCGTGGTTATTTTGTGTGCTTCACATTGTAGAAACGTTTTTAAAATAAGAAAACTTCAACTGCCCATAAAAAAAACGAGTTGAGGTAGGAAGGTAAAATTTGGTATATTTTCTTATCTATATGGAAGGATTAAAAATTTAAAGTTTCATCAAAATCTGAGGGAGTGGGTGACATGGCCTGGATGATTTGGTGCGGATTGACCGGGCGTCCAAACAAACAGGTCATGGAAATTTATACCTATCAAAAAAGTTTCTCTACTCGTGGCTCTATCATACAGACTTTCTCTTGGGTGTGCTTGATTAAATGATGGGGCAAAAGGATCCCGTTCGAGAAAATGGAATTCGCTTGCATAGTGGGGGTGTAAACTGTGCACCCTAAAGTTAAGTTAAATACGAGAGCTGTCCGTAAAATAAGGTCTCCAAGGTGCTGCGGTCGCGAGGAATAATTTTACGCGAGATCCTGCAACACTGGCATATAGCCTGATTTCTCCTTGCCAAATCCCTACACGTTGCACCCTCTGTGATGTTTAGTCTCGGTGTGGCAGCTGTTGGCGATCAAGCTTCCACTCGCCGCACCTGCCAGGTGTGAGTTACGCTCTGTAATTTGTTTTTAAACTTTGCTTCGGCGAATCTGAATGACGCCACTGGGTTTGTTTCTTTGTCTCTGGTGTCATGTAGTCTATCCGGGTCTCATCCCCAGTCACAATTGAGTCCAAGAATTCTTCGCCATCGATATCGTAGCACTCAAGGAATTCGCGGGCTGCTTCAACCCGTTGTTGTATGTGATCTTTGGGACCCACCTTGGGCAGACTTTGTGGTCTCCAAAATGTTCTGTCAAAATCTTTTCAATAGTGGTCTTACTGACATCAGGGATCATATCACAGAGCTCCCGAACCGTCACCTGCAATCATTGTTTTATCCATTTTGGCAATTTTTTCGTCTTTTTTTTACATTAGCTCCACACAGGAGGCACCGAGGAAAACAATTTCCCTAGGGGCCTATGTCATCTTTGAGGATGCTGTGTGGAGGGTTTTTTAAGGGAAAGAAAGGAGAAGAAGATATGGGAAGGAAAAAGGTATGGGTAGGTAAAGGGGTGGGTAGGAATCTGGGGGTCAGTGTGGCCAGGAGGAGTGACGGACGTATGAATTTATTCCTCACACTGCGGTGCAAGGCGAAGGGTCGGGAGAATCCGGCTGGAGAGGTCAAAAGGCCTCCCTCAATCAGTCTCCTCCGATTCAGCCCGCCACGCAGTGTTTGAGCAAACGTATCCGCCACCAAGACCTAGACAAACCTCATCCCACGAACCCGGGCACCCCTGCTAAGTCACCAAACGTAGCGAACCACTTGGGGGTGACCTGTGGCAGGGGTGTTGGTTGTCCAGTAAATGGTTCCCGGGGCGGTGGTACCCATACCCGCCTCTCAAATTGTACCGATGTACACTTCAAGTAGCTGAGAATGAATATCTACCCGGGTTTTGTTCTTTGCACAAAAAAACTAATTATAGAGCATAATAAATTCACACCTGGCGGGTGCAGCGAGTGGAAGCTGCATCGCGAACGGCTGCCACATTGTGTATTTAAAAATAAAATGCAGCGTGGTGGGGATTTAGCGTAGGGAAACCAGGCTACACGCCAGTGTTGCCGGATCTCGCGTAAAATTGTTCCTCGCGATTGCGGCAACTTGGGAGACCTTATTTTACGGACAGCCCTCGTATATTACAAAACACCTATTGACTGCTGCTGAAATATGAAGTAACCATTTAAAGCCGTAATTTGAATAAAAATAGGTGGGGCACATGCCTGATGATAGCCCATCTTGAAAAACCTGATGCATCTACTATACAGAGACAGATGGATCCATGATTTTAACTCGTTAATGCTAACATTGTTTCATCCCTCAAACCTAACTAACTAACCATCACGCCGTTTCACCGCAGAGGTAGGCAGAGAGGACGGACCGCCAAACAACTCATTCTTGGCACACACTCTGCCTCATTCACATTCATGCATCGTCTCATACACACTCTTCTATTATCCTGATTCTTGACTTGGCCCGACTCAAGTATCTGATTCACTTGATCGTGCCATCTCTTAATTGGGCATGATTCACACCTCGGACGTCCCTGACTTCTTCGACCATTCACATTTGTGTCATATAGTCTTCTTACACTACTTTCTTTGTTCATTTACTCTACATAGGGTTGCCATCCGTCCGGTTTTCCCCGGATTTGTCCTAGTTTAGAGGGCGTCCGGGGAGCGTCCGGGCGGGGTTTCATTTGATGTCCGGGTTTAAAAAAAAAATTTAAAGTCAAACGTATATGTTTGCCCTGAGGAAGGAACGGTCGTTCTGAAACCGGTTGGTTTTAAACAAATATAAAAGTGGTTCAAACAAAGTAACATTGTTTCATTTATGTTTAATTAAAATTTAATTCGATTTCCAAGAATACAGCTGCATTAATTTTTACAAATTCCTTTTAAAAAGGGAAGACATTCTAAAAGCTATCGGAAAGAGTGATAAATACAAAAAAAAACTGAAAAGTAAAAAAGGCTGAGGAAAAATTTTTAATAGCTAGATAATCAAATAATGTTCTTATGATTGCAATAATTTCTTTTCATTTTTGTAGTTAAAGTTATGATTGTTTTTATTACGTAAAAGAAATTTACAATATGGCTGTTGATTAAAACTTTAAGGTGATATAAATGAGTATAGTTCTGATCATTTTATGCTTAAAAATTTAATAATGTAACTTATATTACAGTCTAAACTTTAAAAGGGTTCAGTTGTGTTGCTTAAAATTTAAGACTGAATTTAGTTCATAATATGTTAAGAGATATTTTGTTGTTTAAATGGCTGCTGATAAAAATTTAAAGATATATAATTATTATTGAGTTAAAGAGTTACGTCAAAAATTGTAAGACTGAATATGTACTAAAATGGTCTCAGTACTTTTAAGATTTTTGTTTAAAAATTTAATTGAATTTTGTTAGGCTTAATATTTTAATAAGGTTTTGTTTTCATAACAGAGTATATTAATAATTTGTGTTTTATTTTAAAAATAAAAAAATTCTAACTGATTATTAAAACAATTTGTAACAAACTGTAATAAGATTCTGTTTTGTTAGGTACATTTATAATGATGAATGATGATAAAAGATGACTAAATTTAATTTGAAAATATATAAATAGGTGATTTATGACATTTTCAACTGTTTTTTATTACACTGACTATGTTTAGAAAAACCTGTTGACATGTCCGGGTTCTGGGCCCTAAAATCCGGGGTTTTCACGCGTCTTGTCCTGGTTGCCAAATTTAAGAGATGGCAACCCTAACTCTACATGCCCAAACCATCTGAGAGTCCCTTTCTTAATCTTACTCATCACACTTACATCTGCCTTGCATTCTTTGCGGATCTCCACATTTTTCACAAGATCATACATGGTTTTACCACACATTCGCCTCGGGGATCTCATTTCAACAGCATTCAGTCTACTTTCATACTTCCTCTGCCAGTTCGATGCCTCCTGCCATACATCAGGGTAGGTACGAGGACTCCATTGTGGACTTAAATCTAATAATAGAAAACAAATTTTCTATGCAATCTTGTGCCACAGTTTTGCGTGGAATGTATCCACTGCATTGACGTATGATATCTAGACGTGCCCTGTGAGATGCACAATGACACCAGAAACCAAATAAAATTGGCTCATGGCCTATTTATGAAAAAGTGTGTGCATTGTTTTGCACTGTTTAGATCGCATAGTGCTTTGTGTTGTACCTTTTATCGGTCTTCAAGGTCTACACTGTAACTAATTTGTGTTTTAGCCGTCCGGACCGCGTTAATTTTTTCAAACACAAAAATATCACACTTCGGAATATTGCACAAGATACACGTCGCGGACTTTATTTTTGAAAATGTCGTCAGCTATCTCAATACAAAAGAAAATGTATGCCCTACAAATAGTGAAAAAAGGAAAGTTTTTAATTTTTTGTCTAGCAAAGTTTCTGACGTCATTAAATCACCAAAGTACTTGTGACGTCACGACAGATCGACTACATACATACAATGAGGGCTGTGTCACAATATGGCAGTGGTTTTCAAACTTTTTTAAAGCGCGACCCGCTTTTAAATTCACCCCCCCGCTGTTTTTTAGTAATGATCAACCTTTTTAGTGGAAGTATTATTAATGTATCCATTATTATTTTTTATGCAGACCTTGGTGAGAGGGAATGTACAACATTACCTGGTAGCTTTGTTGTCAATGGAGTCGCAAACCTACTTTATATATTGTAAAACAATATTTGTTTAATAAAACTATCAAAGTGGGTAAAAATAAAGTGCCGCAGGTGAAAATATTATATCCGCAAGGCCAAAACAATGATTGCTCTCGATTTTTTCATTTGGTAATATTAAAGAACATATAAAAGTACTTTCAATTTTGGCGGTTAATTAAAAAAAGTTAGTCAATGCCAGACAAAACTTTTACTACTTTCAAGGTCAAACCAATAAATGGTGTTGGTTTATTTTCGTTCGGAATTACAATATTTATAATTACAATATTTCGTCAAGAAATTTTTTGTTATTTTGTAAAACAGAATTTCAACGAAGAACAGATTTTTTTTTTTTTTTTTACATGAGCTCCACACAGGAGGCCCTGAGGAAAACAATTTCCCTCAGGGCCTATGTCATCTTTGGGGATGCTGTGTGGTGGGTTTTTTTAAGGAAAGGAAGGAGAGGAGAGTTCTGGGAAAGAAAAGGGTTTAAGGGGTGGGTAGGAATCTGGGGTTCAGTGTGTCTTAGTCATCCGCCTCCAAGACCTAGACAAACCTCACCCCATGAACCCGGGCACCCCTGCTAAATCACCAAACGTAGCGAACCACTTGGGGTGACCTATGGCAGAGGTGTTGGTTATCCAATAAAGGTTCCCGGGGCGGCGGTACCCATTCCCGCCTCCCAAATTGAAAGATGCACTATTCTTCAATTAAGTAAAGTTAACCTATCTTAAGCCATGGCATTCCGAAGGTCTACCGTTTTATAACATATTTCTCTTGAACACGTTTTTAAATTTCTAAAAAATACATGTTATTTTTGGCCATAATATCTATAAATTTTCCACGCCGAAAGGAAATGAAATTCCCCAATAGAAAAAAATCGGAAGATATGCTATAAATAATTGAAAAAAATCATAATTCATTGTTTCTTTAAATGCTATTTAAATATTTCCCGCAAGATTTTTGTTGTATTTTAAATGAGTCATGTTGTATTAAACATTTTCACAATTTTCACTAAAATATTATCATATTTAATATAAGCGTGCTCCTTCAAACTTTCTTATTAACATATCTCCCCTTCCTCTTCTTTTTGAGCGCTTACTGCCGGGCCTTAAGTAACCACGAATTTCTGTAATTTTTTATTTATTACACGCAAAAAACTTAATGTTTTGAGCAACTTTTTCTTCTTTCGTATGGTTGGGGGTCAGTGGGGGACATCTAGGTCTGCGAGCCAGTCTAGGGCCTCAGGCGTTACCCTGTGGACCTCACCAGTCCCGCCGGGGAATGAACGGAGCGGGCATTCGTTGACCACATGTTCGTTGGTCTGCACCGCACCGCATTCACACATCGCCTTACTGACTCTTTGACATCGCCACACCGACTCTTTAAGGCCCCATCTATGCATCATGTGATCACAACGGCTATGGGAGCACTTTATCCTATTGATGGCAGTCCAGAGTTTGCGAGGCAATGAGAACCCAGGCTGTCTCTCAGCGGGGTCTTGAACGAGATAGTAGTGTGCCAACCGCCGCACGCAGAGGTACTGTCCGCCGCGCTATTCGCAATGTTACCGGCACGTATATTGTTACCGCGCGTGTAAGGTAGTGAGTGCTGTGAGTGAGGCGGCAACCAAATATTAAGAGGGCCTCCGAAGTTCATTTATGGCCTCCGACTACAAATAATTATGCCGCCACGTAAGGGGCCGAAGACCGAAAGGCCTCCCAGCCAAGGGGAAACATTAAATTTTGGGGAACAATTGAAAATATTGTCCCTGAATATTGAGGGAACATCGCTCTCAAAGGTGGACTTTTTTTTTTGAGCAACTGATTCAAAACTTTAAAGAAAGATTATAGTTTTCGGCTAATACCTTTTGCAAAACAGAACAGAAGCCTTTGAATATTTTTGACGCATCCACCGCCAAGACCTGGGCAAACATCACGCCATTAACCCGGACACCCCTGCTTAGTCACCAAACATAGCAAACCACTTGGGGTGACCTATGGCAGAGGCATTGGTTATCCAATAAATTATTCCCGAGGCGGCGAGGGCGGTACCCATACTCGCCTCCGAAATTGAATCGCTTGTCATAATAAAGTTAAAAAAATATATTTTCCAATTAAATTTATAAATGTCTCGTGTCCCCCACTTTGAAAACCACTTGTATACACACAGCTTGTCGATATTGTTCATGCGGCCAAAACGTGAACAACTCTTGATGTATTACTTCGAAAAATTGCACAATGGTGCAATTTTTGGATTAACTTGGTGGTAGTTGCATACTGTTACTGGCGTTACTTTATTCTGATGTTTACTGTGAAGGGGCTTGTCTAGGGCAGAGGTCGGAATTTGCGACGCATGTGGCTCTTTGCATAGGTGTCTGCAGCTCTTCAGACATCAATTGCAATTTCACCTCTACTCAACCAGCCTTATGAGATGGAGGTAAATGGTCTCTCGAAATAGGTACGTCAGCAGATGAATCCGCAACTGGAATTATTTTTTTGCATTCCGAACACAAAACTGGTTTTAATTTTACAAGGAATCTATGCGCGGGTCTATTTATACAGGGTGGGGCAGAGTGGAGTTACTAGTTTCAAAAAATCACTGAATGCCCCCCAGACCGAGCAGAGTGGCGAGGTGGGTGCCGTTAGGTCGGGGAAATGATGCCGTTTCTTTTTATGATGTTTTGAAAATGATATCGTCTGGTGTGACGGCCTTGGCGAGCAATACGCGTATTGAGCCTTTCAAAGAAGTTTTCGGCCACTCTTCCCAGCATATCTTGCGGAATTCCAGTGATGACGTCCTCAATCGCCTCATTCAGAGCTTCAAGGGTTCGAGGTCGAAGTTTGTTAATCTCAGCTTTGACATATCCTCACGGAAAAAAGTCACTCGGGGTTAAATCGGGAGATGGAATATCCCCCGCAAAGAAATCAGGTGACCTGGAAAGAGCTTTTGCAAAATTTTGCATGAACGATGGACAGCATGGGCCATGGCTTCATCATGTTGAAACCAGAAGGCTTCTGTGTCGTGTTCCTCGCCATACGCTTTCGTTTTAAGAAGCCTAAGGTTCTCCAACATCTCACAATAGTGAGATGAATAACTCAATAACGGTAATGGTTAATCCTTCGTCGCCAGTGCAAAAAACAGCGCCGAGGGATACAGCAGTTACGATTGCAATACAAGCATCTCTACGTTTCACAAAATCTTGTGGGCTCAATTCGCGTGTACGCATCATCTTGTAGGGGTACAGATGAAGGTCTGAGTGTAAGATTTGCCTTATAATTCTGGACGATATTCCAAGCGCGGCGGCATATTTCCGCGCTGCTAGGGTTTGAAGAGTCTCCAACCCTAGCAGCGCTTCAATTGACGCTCTTACTACCGCGATGTTTTCAGGTGTTTGCACACTTTTAGGTCGCCCAACTGGTATTTTAAGATCTGCAGTTCCTGTCCACCTTATATTACTGATCCATTTCCGAATGGTTTTTGGGATCAGGAACACTGTCATCATGATTTAACTCGAACCGGACCCGGAAAGCTCCATGCGTAGCCACAACGCTTTCCCCGTTTTTAAAGAACGTCTCCACAATGAAACCCCGGTACTTACCTGACCACAGAATGGTCACTAACATAAACGGCGTCATTTCCCCGACCTAACGGCACCCGCCCCGCCGTGATTTTTTGAAACTAGTAACTCCACTCTGCCCCACCCTGTAGAAACATTTAAATGGGCAGAAGTGTGATATTACAGTAAGAATGTAAATTACACAAAAAAAATTGCAATTATCGTTCCACCACAGTACGATTGCCATCCCCCCGCCCCGTTATAATATGGCTCTCTGATATATTTGTTATCCTGTTTCTTTGACAAATTGGCTGTTCTCACTTGAAAGTTTGCCGACCCCTGGTCTAGGGTACCATTGTTAGAACTATATTGGCATATGGATGTGAGGCGCTGACACTGACGGTAAAGATGGCTGAAATGCTGGATACTTTTGAAAGAAAAGTGCTGAGAAGAATATGTGGACCCGTGAAAGAGGGTGAACAGTGGCGCATCCGGCACAATACAGAATTGTATAATATATATAAGGCACCTAGCATCTCAACACATATGAGACTCCTCAGGCTGAGATGGGCTGGGCATGTACAAAGAATGCCGGATACACGCGTCCCAAAAAGAATTTTGACTGGACACCCAGGTGGAAAGAGAAAAGTGGGAAGACCCAGACTGAGGTGGGAAGACGAAGTAAGAGGGGATGCAGCACAGCTTCTCCAGGTACCAAATTGGAAGTCAGCCGCTGAGGACAGGAGGAGTTGGAGGCGACTGTTGCAGGAGGCCAAAGCTCGATATGGGCTGTAGCGCCATCGAAGAAGAAGAAGGTCTAGGGTATACTTGGTAGAAGATCCACTGTGTAAAAAGAGAGTCCAGGAAAAATCGAAAAACATCTTGAAAAGCCTGATAATTCAAATTCTCTTTCAAAATAACTTTTCTCTAATAACTAATGTCATTTCTTTCTCCCTTGGACAAAGTTTTACCAATTTTAATTTCAGTAATTGAATACGGGAGAGCATTGAAAATTTTTATACCTTGATAAGCATAGTGGTGTTGAGAAGCACTTGTTTTAAATTTTGGGATTTCTAAATTTCCACGTGATCGTGGTTGCTTGTTTATGTTTGTGAATGGTGTTGTTGTTGTATTGAAATGATCTTTATGAGTTTGTAATAATGAGTTCTTTTTGAAAATTTTATTTAGACCGAGAACCCTAAAAGAGTCAAATAGCTGTGTTGTTGGAAATATAGATGGCTTTCGTAAGATAATTTTTAATATCAACCTCTGTACTCTTTCTACAGGTAAGAGGTCAAGGGCGGATTTAAGGGGGGGGGGGGGGGGGCACGGGAGCACGTGCCCCCCCCCCCAGACGGTATTTTTGTGAACTGTGGAGATTCCATCACAGTACATACTTAGAAGCAAAAACTGTCTATTGTTGTGACACTTTCATAAACCTCTTGCTTTTGCTACTAGCTACGCTTAGTACTAGTAGCTAAGTCTCTCGTAGCTAGTCCTCTCTAGCTACGCCACTGTTTTTTACACATGTTTTTTCGTAAGTATTGCCTATTACCCCACATTTGCATGATTGCCAAAAACAATATTTCGTTTCAATTTAAACTACGTATAAGAAAAAATAATTAAAATTGGCAAAAAATGCATTAAAAATAATGGATACATTTCAACTTAATTACTACAAGAAACAACTAATTACGTTCACCTACCTTATCTTTTTCATTTCACTCAGAAAAAAAGTACGTAGATCTACGAACTTTTCATATGCAATTTTACTAATTCTAGGTAATTTTCTTGTCTGGCCCATATAATTGTCTATGTTTTGCCCATCTAAGGGGGCGTTAAAGTATTACGTAACGCAATTTTTGACCCCCCCTCCCCCCATGTAATGCGCCGTAACGTTTTTCTGTACCCCCCCCCCCCCTCCCTAAACGTTACGTAACGCCCAAGTGACAATTTTTACCCGAAGTCACAATTAAGATGCGCAAAGTACTGGAAAGTCGCTTTTAAATACCTTTTTTCTTGTTTTAATCGCGTTTGCGGTAATAAATAAAACAAGAGATTTCGAGAACGAAAAGGGTTTCCAACTTGAAAGATTTTAATTCCCTAGTTTTTTTAATCTAAATAAAGAAAAACATGTTACGTAACGCGTTGTTCGAACACCCCCCCCCCCCCCCCCTCCCCTGGTAACACACAGTGACGTTTCACAAGACCCCCCCCCAAGTGCGTTACGTAATACTTGAACTGCCCCTAAGCTGTGATTGCAACTGAAATCGTAGATATTTATTTATTTATTTGTTTATTAAGACATACACAGTACATTATAATACAGATTATAAGGTATGTTAAATTAAATTATTACATGGTTATGTACCTATTACTTAAGTCCATAGAATGTCATTTGGTAATTAAGCCTGAGATATGAACCGGTCTAGTAACTTAATTATTGAATGAATGGGTAATAATAATAAAAAGGAAGAAAAAAAAGGGGAAAAAATATGAAAATAGAGATGAAAATAACGAACGCGCAAAGGTCGTATATTATAGGCATTGTCTTTTTCAAAATCCGAGTTGGCAACACTGCACTCCAATCCGCCAGAAATGACGGGAAATCCGTTAAGTTGGCAATTGGCAACACTGGTCAACGATTTTGGCATCCTGAATCTGAATCACGCCATCTTTTTTCGGCCGGAGGCGTCTACTAATATCTACAGGAATTCCAAAAACTGAAAAAATCGAACTAATATCTATGAGAATCAAAGTGTTGACGAATATCTACAGCTCAAACTGTTGACTAATATCTATGGGAACCAAAGTGTTGACGAATATCTACAGCACTGGCAGAGGTTGGATTTGCAATTATGTATAGCATATTGGAATAACGTAATATTGCGTATGCAGTTTAAAAAATTTAATTTATGTAAGTATGTACGTAAAAATCCCTAATATCGGGCTATTGGACACATTTAGCTGATAAGTCCAACCTACGCTCTGTAGATATTAGTTCAACCTACGCTCTGTAGATATTAATCAACACTCTGAAGTTCGTAGATATTAGTTCAACATATGAACTGTAGATATTCGTCAAACATACAGGCTGTAGATATTAGTATCTGGAGTCTTTTCGGCCCCATACCCGTAAAGAGACCGAAGACAAAATTTTTCACTTTCCGCGATCGCTACTTTCATTTATTAGTGTCCGACCGAAAGACTTTCCACCGAAACCGAATCTTCAGTGTCTGTCTCAGTTTCGGCCGAAACCGAAACCGAAACTTTTTTAGAAATGTTAAAAATCGATTGTTTACTGTAGTTATTTGGCTTATTTTTTTCACTTATTCAGACAGTTAACACTTGTCAAATTAAATAAATAAAAAATAAAAACAATAATTGAAGTATGAGAAAAAACGACTTAAAAAATGCATTAAAAAGTAAAAAAATAATTTCGTATTCTTCTACAACTTAATAATCAACTTACTTTTTCTACTCTTCAATATGTAGGTACGATTGTTATTTTTGGAGTCGGTGTCAGCCAAGGTAGGTTTGTAACTACATATATAGTTACGGGTGAGATGTGTTTGTGTCGCACGTGCGACTTGACGAGGCGAGAGGTGGGAGGCGAGAGCGGGGCCGCGGCGGGAGGGGAGCTGTCAAGTGAACACGCCGGGTCGGGTTCCTTGGCTGAAACCGACTCCAAAATAACAATCGTACCAACATATTGATGAGTAGAAAAAGTAAGTTGATTATTAACTTGTAGAAGATTATGAAATTATTTTTTTACTTTTTAGTGCATTTTTGAAGTGGTTTTTGTTTTGTTAAAATTTTTCTTTATTTTTTGATTTTAGTGAATCTGAAGTACACTAACTAATTTGGCTGAATATGGGTAGACCTAATAAATGTGCTGTTCATATGAGACAGACATTACTTGACCACAACGACGTTACGGTAGGTGACTCAAAGATACGGATAGCCTATAAAATATTCGGCCGAGTATCGTTAATTTGCTCCTAAGAATTGAAGAGTTCCGTTACTTTGTCATGGATCCCATAATCAGAACTTAACTCTCATCAAACTACCCTTGAAGTACACCCTTTCCAATAAAAAAAGAATCATCGAAATCGTTTGGCGTGATATTTAGTTATTCGTCCATTTGTCGCGCACATACCTACTTAATGCAAATTTAAGACTTATATGGTTTTCTCATGGGTATCATTGTCAGAACTGGACTCAATTGAAATGGGACCACACGGGAAGCACCAGCTTTCAAATAAAAAAGAATCATCAATATCGGTTCACTCAGTCGAAAGTTCTGAGGTGACAAACATAAAAAAGTCGAATTGAGAACCTCCTCCTTTTTGAAGCCGTAAAAAAACGTATTTTTTATATTACTTCTATAAAACAAACAAAATTTATAAAAAATAACAAAACATGTTAACTAAGTGTAAAAAATAAGTCAAATAACAGTCAATACAATGGATTTTTAACATGTCTAAAAAAGTTTCGGTTTCGGTTCCGGCAGATTTTCTGCCGAAGATGCCGAAACTAGATTTTTTTGCCGAAACTTGCCGAAACCGAAACCGAACCTTTGGTCCATAAATATTACCATGCTGTGGTCGGTCACTAATTTTCTTATCTACGATTTCAATTGACATCACAGCAAACAACACATGAACCACATTGTTTGCTGTGATGCCAACTAGAGTCTTTTTGTAATTATTACATCCGTTAACAGCACACTTATTTTGTAGTTGTAGGACATTTTAATTTTTTTTTTTTTACAATTAATAATTCTCTTAATTATTGTAGTTATCTTAGAAAATTTAGTACCGATAACATTTATCCAAATCGTTAATCGAACTGATCTATTATTTATATTTCCTAAATCTATCTATGTTCATTTACTCAATTTAATTTTAATTATTTTAATACTTGTATTATACACTTTTATCATATATTATATTATACACCTTTATTACACTTTTATTATAAACTCAAATTATACAATTTTACTCGATAAAAAGAATTTACTTTGTTCAATTAGCAAAGCTTATTCAATCTACGTACGATATTTAACCCAAATTGTAAATCATATTGATCATTTAATTATATTTTCTATACTTATCCATATTAACTTACTACACTTAATTTTACTTATTTTAATTTTTATAATTTTGCAATTATGTGACACCCCTAAAATTCTCATTTCTCAAATTATCTTTCATGGTCTTATTTACACCTATTTATCTAAATTACCTTTTTATACCAAGTATTTTACATTCAAATGTTATTATACTACAGGTATTTATTACCCAAATTATTTTAATTATTTTAACATCAAATTTTATTGTTCTAAATGTTCTTATTACCCAAATTATTTTAATTATTTTAACATAACATTTTATTGTTCTAAATGTTTTTATTACCCAAATTATTTTAATATCACATTTTTTTGTTCTAAATGTTTTTATTACCCAAATTATTTTAATTATTTTAACATCACATTTTATTGTTCTAAATGTTTTTATTACCCAAATTATTTTAATATCACATTCTTTTGTACTAAATGTTTTTATTACCCTATTTATTTTAATTATTTTAACATCACATTTTATTGTTCTAAATGTTTTTATTACCTAAATTATTTTAACACCATATTTTATTGTTCTAAGTGTTTTTATTACCCAAATTATTTTAATTATTTTAACATCACATTTTATTGTTCTAAATGTTTTTATTACCCAAATCTAAATGTTTTTATATCCGTTTGATAGATTCTCCCATCTTAACAGACGGATTGCAATCTTTAGAGCACAGGCGTCGGGTGGGAATGCTATCCTTGTTCAACCGGTATTACAATGGAAGATGCTCCGAGGAACTAGCATAATAATAATAATAATAATAATTGGATAATTTATAAAGCGCCGTTTTTGTGAAAAATCACCTCAAGGGCGCTGTACAATTTATTAGGAATGCTTAGGTTCTAACTGATTTTACTATTTACAAATGGATACAGAAACATACTTACCTGGCAGGTCACTTCCGATAAACACACTTTAATTATAAGTTTATGCTTGGAGAAGATACGGCTTTGCACGCGGAGGACATTACAGTTAACACACTGGACATTGCGTGATTTTACATTATTTGCTACCCTCACCGCTGTTAGTACCTATTACATTTGTGAATAGATTAGTGGCAAAAGGCAAAAGTAGAGGTATTTATTTTAAAATACTGGAGAATTTAGGACTATTGGAGATTAGTGGCAAAAGTATAGTTGATATTTATTTTAAAATACTGGAGAATTTCGGAATCTTTAGGGCTGGAGAATGTTCATGAAATGACCTTCACAAACACTTACATTTTTTTTATTTTATTTATTTATTTTTTTCTACATTTTTACAGGTTAGTTATTTACGGTGTCGCGGGCATTGAAAATGAAGGTGAAAGATTTTGAGTTTATGGATACGACTGTCTGAAAAGGTGAGTTTTAAGTCTAGCTCTAAATTCCGCCGCGTCTGTGATCATTCTTAAGTCATGTGGCAGTCCGTTCCAGGCTTTAGGTCCTGACACTCCGAAAGCGCGCTCACCGAACTTAGTATCTGGTGTGCGCTTTGGTTCCTTTAACCTTCCGATAGCTGATGACGCTGCTGACCTCAGGGTTGACTGTCGATGATTGGAAATTTCTGGAATACACAATTCCGATAAGTAAGCCGGAGCCATTCCGTTAAGGGACTTAAATACCATCCAGCAGAGCTTAAACTGGATCCTTTCGACATTTAAGCCAGTGTAGATTTTTGAGATGCTCTGAAATATGGGAATATTTTGATACGCCGGTGATAAGTCTTGCCGCAGCGTTGAAAACGGATTGTAATTTGTTAATTTGATATTTTGGAAGACTTGCATATATTCCGTTGCAATAATCTAAACGTGAAACCACATACGAATTGACTAGTAATTTAGTCGCCTCTGTTGGCAGGTTTCTCCTTACTGCTTTAATTTGCCTTAATTGAAAAAATCCCGTGCTTACGGTTCTGTTCACTTGGGTTTTAAGGGAAAAATCAGCGTCCAGATTGACACCCAGTAGTTTTATACAAGTCTTTGGAGTGATGTCGCTTCCTGAAATGGTTATTGGGGAGTTATCAATGTTATGCTGACGTCTGCTTGTGGCGGTCCAAAGAAACTCAGTCTTTGACGGATTTAGTTTTAATCTATTTGAGGTCATCCAGCGGGTAATTGCTTCTAGACACTCAATTATGCGAGTTTTTAGACTGTCTACTTCCTCTGGTAAGCAGTAAAAGTAAACTTGTTGGTCATCAGCGTAGCAGTGAGATAGAAGGCCAAATGATTCGATTATTTTAGCGACATCATTTGTGAAGAGGATGAAAAGAAGTGGGCCCAGAACAGACCCCTGGGGTACTCCAGATGAAAGGGTTGCATATTTTGATTGGGTTTTCCCTACCTTTACGGCTTGTATACGGTTACCCAAGTACGATGTCAGCCAGATTTTAACGTCGCCATTTAAACCAAAGGATTCTTCTAATCGTTTAATAAGAAAATCGTGGTCGATTGTATCAAAAGCGGCACTCATGTCCAAGACTGAAAGGAGTGCCAGTTTTCCCGACTCGATAGCAAGAGTTATGTCTGACAAAACACGTAGTAATCCAGTTTCCGTTGAGTGAAACCTTCTATATGCAGATTGGTATTTAGTCAGCAATTCATTTGAGTTTAAGTGATGTATTATCTGGGAAGCAGTAATTTTTTCTAGGATTTTGGAAATTAATGGAAGATTTGAAACGGGTCGGTAGTTTGAGAGATCTTCAGCGTCCAATTGCGGTTTTTTTATAAGTGGAGTTACAACAGCTGATTTAAGGGGTTTTGGGAAATCACTCATGCTGAGTGACTTATTGAAAAGATGAACTAGAAAGGGAGATATTTCCTTGCAACACTTCTTCAGTAACCACGTTGGAATAGGATCGAGTGAACACTGCTTGTTCGGTGAAGTAAGTATTAATTTCCTTACTTCCTCGATGGTTGTAGGTTTGAAGACAGAAAAGTTTCCGCTATTGCTTTTAGTAAAATATGGTGGTGGGGCGGAGGCTGTTAGGTCACGTATTGACTTAATTTTGTCAAGAAAAAATTTGGAGAAGGTTTCCGGAGCTATTTCGGTTGTATTTTGCGTACGTACATCGGCAACGACCGTCTTAATAGAGTTCCACAGACTTCGTGGATTTTGACGCTCTGAATCGATCCTACTTGTCCAATATTCAGATCTTTTCGAGCGAATTAATAGTGCGTACTCTTTTTGAGCCCGTATCCAATCGTCCCGTGAAGTAACGCCTGAGTGTCTGTAGGACCTCTCCAATTTGCGCATTGATCTCTTCTGGCTCCGACATTCTTCGTCAAACCAGTCATCAGAACTTCGCAGTCGCCGAGTTTTTGTTGAAGTTGGAGCATATTTATTTAGAAGGGTTGAAAGAAAAGTGTTGTAATATTCTGTCAGTTTGGTTGGCGACTCTGTTTCCCAAACGCTTTGTGTACAAAGCGGAGAAGCCTTTAGTTCAGACAGAAACTCATCAAAGTTAAAACTTCGCCATGCTCTTGACGTGATAGTTACGTACGGGGTTTTCGGAGGGTTAAAATCGATTTCAGCGCGAATTAACCTATGATCTGATAGCCCTACATCCACGCTATCCGCTACCAAAGGCGGGCCGCTCGACTTTGAGACAAAAATATCCAAAGTTCCGCCTGCATCGTGAGTTGGAGCATTAACCCATTGATGGCATCCAAAGCAGTCTAATAAATCACAAAATTTAACGGTGTTGGGTGAATCCGGACGCTCTAGGTGTATGTTAATATCGCCCGTTATAAAAATGGTATCGGAAAGTCCTACAACTCGCTCAAGAAAATACGAAAGTTCATTGAAAAAGTCCGAGGTAATTTGTTTTGAGCCAGGTCGGTACAGGGTGCATAAGATGAATGATGCTCCTGCTGAAAAAACTTGGCATCCCAGGTACTCAAAAGTTACGTACGTACCTAGTGACAACTTTGTCAAACGTAAGCCCTGGCGAGCTAAGATTGCTATTCCTCCGTGATTTACGCTAGAGATGCTATCATCCCCAGAAATCGTGGCTTTAGGTCGGGCTTCTTCTAGTACCGCGTACCCTAAAGCTCGGAGTCGCTTTATTGAAAAAGAGTCGCTGTTTTCATGCCAAGTCTCCGTTATGGCCAGAATATGCAGATTCTGTTCATTTAACACTTCCGCTACCTCCTCTATTTTATTGTTGAGAGATCTGACATTCCAACATCCAATACCTAGTTGACGGCTCTTAAAGTTGGCATGCCGTTGTACACGTGTTTTAACAATATTATATTCTCTCTCAGGCTTTGAGAGGATTTGTGTTGGAACGTTTCCCTGTTCGGGTATTGGTGGTGACGTAACTATTTCAATGCCCAGATGTTTTTTCCTGTTCCTCCCTCCACGACAGCCCCTGAATCTAATTTTGATTTTATGGGTAGTGATATTACCGCGTTCGAGGTTATGCTGCGAAATCTTTGCACTTATTATTGGGTCCAAAACACTTTCACATTGATCCCTTCGGCACCGGTGCATAGTCGGGAAACACGCCAAACGCGTGCCCAACATTTGTACACGGTTGACATTTGTCACATGAGAACGGGTCGTTTCTTCGACTCGTTCTTGTGTTCAACAGCTCGGCTGTGGAATGATTTGCCGGCCTCTGTGTTTCCTCCTTCCTACAACATGGGTCTCTTCAAGACCAATGTTCATTCCTTCCTCTCCTCAAAAAGACCCTCCACACAGCATCCCAGATGACATAGGCCCTGAGGGAAATTATTTTCCTCAGGGCCTCCTGTGTGGAGTTAACGTAAAAAAAAAAAAAAAATTATTTTAACACCATATTTTATTGTTCTAAATGTTTTTATTACCCAAATTATTTTTATTATTTTAACATCACATTTTATTGTTCTAAATGTTTTTATTACCCAAATTATTTTAACATCACATTTTATTATTCTAAGTGTTTTTATTACCCAAATTATTTTAACTACTTCACCAACAAATCTTATTGTTCTAATTGTTTTTATTACCTAAATTATTTTATTTATTTTAGCAACAAATTTTATTGTTCAAATTGTTTTTTTACTCCAAACTATTATAATCGTCTCTTATATTTTAAAAATCGCAATATTTCAATTTTTTTTTTGTCATTTTAGTATTTATTCTCCTAATGGTTTCAGTACCTTCACTTATTTCAACCAACTTCATCCATAAATTTTTAATGTCTTATTATAAGCCTTCCAATCACTATACAAGGGCGGATCCAGCTTTGGTGCCAGGGGGGGTCACATAGCGTCAGGGGGGGGGTCACATAGTCGTGGTCAAGTCACAAGAAGTTAAAATATAATTTTGATAATAATAGATACAAGTAAAAAGTAGGTCCACCTAGGTCCTGGACCCAGCCCCCTGATACATTTTGTCTTTGCATTATTCACTCACCAACATGGCTGAAAACATGGAACATACAGACTCGGACAACCAACACTACTGTATAAGTACAAACGACATTAATATATGGACCAATATCACAAAAGAAAAAAATAAAATCAAAATATTGCACCAAAACATCAGATCGATTAATAAAAATTTTGAAGAATTCACTATATACCTAGAACAACTAGATAATAACTTCGATATAATTGTTGACAGAATGCTGGTTGAATGAAAAATATATCCCAAAAACAATTGAACACTACAACACACACCACACAAAAAAACACAAAAATCAAAATGATGGTATAGTCGTATACACTAATGATAAAATAAACACATTCGTCCAAGAAATACATATCGTAGACTCCAACTGCTTACAAATAACATATGAAAAAGAAACGTGTATTCTTGCAATGTACAGATCTCCATCCAAAAACAATATTACAAATTTCCTAACTGCACTTAATGATACATTAAATGATCTCAACAAACACAAAAATATCATCATCATCGGAGACCTAAACATAAACACTCTACAAAACGGACACCCACAAAACTTAGAATACCTAACAACACTAGCACAGCATGGACTGGAGCCAACGATAAATATTCCAACACGAGTCACACACAACACAAAAAGTTGTATAGATCATATAATGATCAAAACAAAACTAAAAACCAAAACCATAGTGCTTGAAAGCACTATCACAGATCACTACATGAATATGATAGCAATTGATACCGAAAATACAAAACCTAACCAACATAAAATATTCACAAAAAAAATAATTGACTACACAAACTTAAAAGAAAAACTCAAAAAAATAGACTGGACTACAATATACCAAATGGAAAAGGTCGAAGAGGCCTGGGACAAATTCACAACAATTTTAGCGCAAGAAATAAATAATAACACTACTCTAAAAGAAGTAAAACTTACACATAAAGCTAAAAAAATTAAACTATGGATAACACAGGGAATATTAAACTGTATTCGTAAACGAGACAGAATTCACAAACAAATTAAACACACGCCGTATGACATACAACAACTTAATTACTACAAAAGATATAGAAACATATGCACAAAAATTATTAGAGTAGCTAAGGAGTTGTATTTTAGAGAAAAACTTTAAAAAAAAAGAAAACAATAACCCAAAGGAAATATGGAAAATATTGAAAGAAGTTACATACACACAAAAATTCAAACAAGAAAATACAATCGAACATCTAAACATTAACTCAAAAAAAGTAGACGCCAATACAAATAAAGAAACTATAGCAAATCATGTAAATAACTTCTTCGCAAGTATAGGAAAAGTCTTAGCGAACCGTAAAATTCTCAACACAAACACAATAACACAAACAAACAGTTCAAACATCAATACACAACCGACACAACACAGATTTGCAATAAAAACAACTTCGGAAGAGGAAATTGACAAAATAATAAATACATTAAAAAACCGTATTGCTCCTGGATTAGATGAGATAACGACGGATTGCATTAAGATAATAAAAACCGAAATTTTAAAACCCATAAAACACTTAATCAATCTAAGTATAACACACTCCTGCTTCCATAGTACTCTTAAAAAAGGACTGGTGATCCCTATTTACAAATCCGGAGACAAAATGCAAATAACTAACTACAGACCTATCACATTGTTAAACTCGCTTTCAAAAATTTTCGAAAGAGTAATAAAAAACCAAATTATAATATACCTGGAAGAAAATAAATTAATTTCGGAAAAACAATATGGTTTTAGAGAAAAAATAGGCACAAAAGAAGCTTTGGCGTGTACAATAGACTATATACATAGCAATTTAGATCAAGGGTATAAATGCATAGCGATATACCTAGATTTAGCTAAAGCTTTCGATTCAATCTGCCACCAAACGCTTTTCAAAAAATTAGAAAACATAGGTATCAAAGGCAAGGAACTCCAACTATTAAAAAGTTATATAAGTAACAGAACACAGCAAGTAAAAATTAACAACCATATTAGCAAGCCACTACCAATTACATATGGAGTTCCACAAGGAAGCATACTAGGGCCCGTTCTTTTCACTATTTACATTAATGAACTTTGCAGCATGAAAATAGACGGTGAAATAGTTAGTTATGCAGACGACACAGTTTTACTCTTTAAATCTAAGGATTGGAAAAATGCATACAACATAGCGAATTTAGGAATCACGCGAGTGAAATCATGGCTAGACTCAAACACGCTTACTTTAAACATATCGAAAACAAAATTCACAACGTATAGTATAAATAGCACAGGACAGCCAAAAAATAACACAAACACCATAAAAATACACGAATGTTTAAACACCAACATCTGCGTTTGCTCTCCTCTAGAAAAAAAAGAACAAATAAAGTATCTAGGAATCATAATTGACCATAACCTTAGATGGACAGATCACATCAAACAAGTCACAAATAAACTCCTCAAAACGATACACATTTTCCTAAACATAAGAAACATATACAAAATACAACAAATGAAAACAATATATTTTGCTCTATGTCAGTCTATAATAGAATATGAAATAATTACTTGGGGAGGAGCAACAAACTCAGCTATCGAACACCTGGAAATTGCGCAGAAAACGATCTTAAAGGTAATACTTAAAAAACATAGACTTACTGATACAGACCAAATATTCAACCGTTGTGACGTACTAGACATACGACAATTATACGTTAAATCGCTACTAAATTACATTTTTGACCAAAAAAACAACCTTCAACAAACACAAAATATCACAAACAGACCAGTTAGACAAGCATACAAAGAAAACTTAAGAACTCCGACGGTAAATACAAGCTTTGGACAAAGACACTACCAATATCACGCTATAAAAGCATTCAACAGTCTAACACTTGAAAATAAAATTGAGGAAAACAAAAATAAATTCCGACACAAAATTACAAAATGGATTAAAGACCAAAATAGACAATACTACCAAAATATCATAGCATTAAAAAAAAAAATTTAAGTAACACACAAAACCAACAACACAAACACACAATACTTATTAAAAATATCGTTTTTAACCTTATACATATAATATTATTTATTTTCAAATTTACATTAATTTTAAATCTCTACTTTTTAAGTTTAATTTATCTTAATCATATGTTTTTTTATTTACTTTATTCCGTTTTTTCACCAATATTATTTATATGTATTGTAACATATCTATTTCGCGAGTAGGTACTGCTTAAAGCAGGTACTGTTTATTGTCTATTATTTTTTTATTTTTGATTTAACTTTGTTGGTTGGCGAAACTGCAACGACACCGGAAACGGGCGTTCGGGGGAAAGATGGCGGAGGACATAACGTAGTTTTTGTGTGCGGGAGGAGATTTTCGGGGCGATTGGGATTATGGTGGGTGTTACAAAGGCGATGTAGCCTAAAAAGTTCGTTTATACACGTCACGTGAGTGTGTGACAACTCTAATGGCCCTGTAGCCGATTTATTTTGTTGAATCCCTCGCCGGATGCCGCGAGATAATGTTGTCCGCGTGCTGATGTTTTTGACACCAAATTCAACGGGTGATCAACTGCCCGCTAGGATTCTTGCCTGGTGAATCCTTTGGCCGATGAGGTTCCTTCATGCCGCTTGATGGGTGAGGACCTTCCGTGCTCTTTTTGTTGGGTGAATTCCCTTTACTGATGAAGCGGCTCCTAGCCTTTGTTGTACCTTTGGGCCGGTGAGATTCCCCATGCCGCCTGATGGATGGAGGCTCAACCGAGCTTTTTGTGTTGGGAGGACTCCCTTTAACCAAACGCCCCATGACGTGTGGAACGGCGTTTTGGGGTTTGCTGTTGACGATCGCTGTTGAGGATTGCTCTACACGACTGGAAGAGAGTCACGACGACGAGACGTACGCGCTTCTGATAACCAACCGTAATTTTAACATAACTCTCTCTCTCCAATTCTGATAGATGCCAAAGGTATTTGTGTTTCTCTTTTTTACATTTCTTTGATGTCATTTGCAAAGTGCAATAAAGCCGTTTTTTTTACATTTCACTAGAAAATACTTTCATTTATTTATATGCATGATCTCTGATCCCTATTTCCACCATCCTGAGATGGAAGTTCTTTATGCTCTGGGAGGCTGTCGGATGACAAAGGTGGGTAACCTACATTACTTGGTATTACATTTGCGCCCAACGAAAGAGTTTTTTAAGTATATTAAACAGGTGTTCGGAAGGGTATTTATAGATCATGCATATATCTATAAGAATAGTCTTATTTAATGTTATATAATTTGTCTGCTTTTTACGATGTCATTTTACAACTCATCAGTGTGTGGGTAGTAAGTTAGTTATTTGCAATTTTGCATTTGAACTTGTTGATTACCAAAGTTTGACGTTTAGTTATATCTATTGCCATATATAAAAAAAATGTGCGTGTTAATATATTGTTTCCCGCAATTTAATGTACATTGGTACCAGTGACAGCTTGAATAATTTACAGCGAAAAATATTCTCTTTTCTGGCAATACTGGATTTAAGTGTCAGTTGTCTAAACATCAAAACAATTGTTGTGTTTTGTTTTCGCAAATAAGAAGATACGTTATATTGTGAAAGGGTTTTGTACATTAATTGGATATACAATTAAAAATTTACAAGGGAAGACGATGTGGATTCTTTTTATAATTTTTCGCGGAAAAACTTGCTTTGTTTTGAGGGAATTTTAGTTCCGGTGATCCATTGGCTTTACACGGTGTCCGGTGAGCTACATACATTATAAAATGTCCGGTGAGCTACATACATAAAAAATTTTTTTTTTTTTTTTGGAAAATAATTTTGATTTTTTTTTTTTCTAATAATTTTTTTTTTAAATAAGATAATTTGTTTACAGGGTGTCCGGTACTTAGTGCAATAAAAATTTTACGAATTTAATTCATATTATATTATTTTATTTGTCTTTTTGCAGCGACAACAACTTTCGTCAACAATAACAAAGATGCGTTATTACTATTTTGAGGGCATTTTTAACAACTATTATGGAAATTGTTTTGAATAAATTGAACACTTTTATTGTCAATCGTGACATGTTCATAGGTTTGTTAAATTTTATATAATTACAGGCATTATATTTTTGCAGTTTTGTGGACTTAGAGAATTCATAATTTTTTCTTTTTTGAAAAAATTTTTTTTTGGTGTGGACATTGATGCTGTTTAACTTGGGTTCTTGTGTTTCCTGCCGTGCTTTAAGTACCGCAAGATTCATTTTATAACACCTAAGTTAAGACATCATTTTTTTTGGATTATGGGAGTACACGGCCCCCGGCCACCCTTCCTAATCCTATTTTTTTTTGTGTTCCACCGTGTAATGTCGCGAGTTCGTTCGGGAATTGTCGATTTGTGTTTTTTTACAATCCCAACAGCACGCATCCAATCATATTACTCCTTTTCTTTAAAACGAGTTGTGGTTGCATATCACATTACTACTGAATTCTCGAATCAAGTCTCATTATACACAACCTCGCCTGTAATTTTTCTATACCTATCGAGCTATTGGAAAGACCAGTTCATTTTTGTTTTGCCCTAACATCCAGTAAACTCAGCTTTTGATAAAAAAAAAAATTTCACAAAAATTTCCTCAATCTTGCTTCCTCAATTTAATTTTTTTTTCTTTAAATTCTTCGGAATTTTTTCTATAGGAGACGTCGTTTACAATGAATGTCGTTTCCTCTGATCCGTGTGATCAGTGGCGCCCAATATTTTGTCTAAGTCATATTTTGTAATTGACTTAGTCTTTGACGAGATTTTTTTATTTAAACTCTAAATAATTTTTTTGTATGAAATGAGTTGTTTCGCCTTCCTTATAGGCTACAATTATACTTACACACTGATGCGTTCGTAAAACAATAGGTTATGTTGTACTGTTTTAGCGTTTAAGTCTGAATCCTTCTTTTCAAGTTCGTTGGAATTTTCTCCCGAATAATGACTTTCCAAGCACTTGGAAAGAATGATTCAAAACTTCTGTTTATGAGAGATTTGAGCGACTTTCTTATGTACAGATTGTTAAAATTTCAACAATTAGTGATTAAGTAAAGTTTTTCTTAAATATACCATAGCTATGTTAAATAGATTAAGTCTGGTATAACTTTCCTTAAAGTCAGTTAGTTAAGTTTGTTAAGAATATTTGTTAAGAATTTTTTTTTCTTGTCACAAACAAAGGTGGTACTGCTCTGGCATACCTACCCATTAAAGTAACTCATATTTGAAGTTTATCACCTTACCTCTAATACAGGAAAGTGTTTTTTTTGTCTTTTAGTTCTAAGTTAACATTAAGCATTTACATATATAGGTCTCTCACTGCTTAAACCAGTGTTGTACTGTTAATTTTGTCTACTAGTGTCGTTCATTTGGATATTGTTCGATCACACCTTATCTAGTGTCGATTATCTAATAAGTATATTCGATCACCAAAATATCATTGTTTGTTCAAGAAATTTATGACTTTTCACTTACTTGATGTATTAAGTGTTATTTTTTGAAGAAATGCCACCTGAGTTTATCTTCAGTCTTTTCTTGCACAAGCAACGTCCTCTGAGGATGGTTTATAATAGTTACATCTTGTATTTTTGTATAAAATCAAGAGTACTTTTTGAGGTTCACTTTTTTAATAGCTAGGTGTTTTGTTTAATTTTAACCCCTAAGCTCTAAGCCTAACATTCTAGATCCTGTTTTGCTTCTGTGTTCCTAATGAATTTTTTCATAATTTTGATGGATAGGTAATAGAAATATGTAAACCCTAATCTAACCTCTTTTATAGATAGGTAGTGCCTCGGTATTGTAAAACCTGATCTAAACTGTTTGACAGATAGGTATGTCTTTACATATAAACCCTACTCTGACCACTTTGTAATTGACAGTTTTTTATAAAACTTGTTATACGATGGACAAGTAATAATTGTATTATACTTGATCTGATTTTTTTTTTGACAGATAGGTATGTCTTTACATATAAACCCTACTCTGACCACTTTGTAATTGACAGTTTTTTTATAAAACTTGTTATACGATGGACAAGTAATAATTGTATTATACTTGATCTGATTTTTTTTGACAGATAGGTATGTCTTTACATATAAACCCTACTCTGACCACTTTGTAATTGACAGTTTTTTATAAAACTTGTTGTACGATGGACAAGTAATAATTGTATTATACTTGATCTGACCTCCTAGACATCAATTTTTAAATTGAATGAGTTAATTCTGTATATTTGTTTATACCTTGGTCTAGTTTTAGTTGATAATTTAAGACGCGTTGAGTATAATATCTGTGACGTAACTTTTTTCAAATATCACTTTTGATTAGAATATAAGGATAGAGAGAGAGAGTTATTTTTTTTATGTTAATAATAACTAAGTGTTGCTTTTTTTCTATAAATGAAAGTGGGAGCTTGAATTCTCCATACTCACTAGTGTTTTCTTGAGAGATTGTCTCTCGTCATGTGAGTAACGTGTTGGTAATCTTACAAGCGAGCTTGTAAAAGTGGAGGTATTACCTCATTTTCTATGTTTTTTTTTTTTTTGTACACCATTCTGTGAATGGGTTTGCTACTTTAATATGTTTTACGTTTATGTTTTCTGATACTATGTTGTGTTATTTTTCTTTAACAGATGTGGAAAGAGAGAGTCGTGTTGGGCGGTGTCCTAATAATTTTACTTCACTTCGCGGCGTAAAATTTTCGGGGGTTGCGGGGAAATGTAACATATCTATTTCGCGAGTAGGTACTGCTTAAAGCAGGTACTGTTTATTGTCTATTATTTTTTTATTTTTGATTTAACTTTGTTGGTTGGCGAAACTGCAACGACACCGGAAACGGGCGTTCGGGGGAAAGATGGCGGAGGACATAACGTAGTTTTTGTGTGCGGGAGGAGATTTTCGGGGCGATTGGGATTATGGTGGGTGTTACAAAGGCGATGTAGCCTAAAAAGTTCGTTTATACACGTCACGTGAGTGTGTGACAACTCTAATGGCCCTGTAGCCGATTTATTTTGTTGAATCCCTCGCCGGATGCCGCGAGATAATGTTGTCCGCGTGCTGATGTTTTTGACACCAAATTCAACGGGTGATCAACTGCCCGCTAGGATTCTTGCCTGGTGAATCCTTTGGCCGATGAGGTTCCTTCATGCCGCTTGATGGGTGAGGACCTTCCGTGCTCTTTTTGTTGGGTGAATTCCCTTTACTGATGAAGCGGCTCCTAGCCTTTGTTGTACCTTTGGGCCGGTGAGATTCCCCATGCCGCCTGATGGATGGAGGCTCAACCGAGCTTTTTGTGTTGGGAGGACTCCCTTTAACCAAACGCCCCATGACGTGTGGAACGGCGTTTTGGGGTTTGCTGTTGACGATCGCTGTTGAGGATTGCTCTACACGACTGGAAGAGAGTCACGACGACGAGACGTACGCGCTTCTGATAACCAACCGTAATTTTAACATAACTCTCTCTCTCCAATTCTGATAGATGCCAAAGGTATTTGTGTTTCTCTTTTTTACATTTCTTTGATGTCATTTGCAAAGTGCAATAAAGCCGTTTTTTTTACATTTCACTAGAAAATACTTTCATTTATTTATATGCATGATCTCTGATCCCTATTTCCACCATCCTGAGATGGAAGTTCTTTATGCTCTGGGAGGCTGTCGGATGACAAAGGTGGGTAACCTACATTACTTGGTATTACAGTATTGTATAATTGTGTGTATAATTTATGTGTATAATTTTGTAAGTATATGAAATGGAGGCCTCAGCACGGGTAAACCACCCAGTGATGCCAACATCATTGAATTGTTTTTTATAATGTAAATATATTGCATCAAATAAAATAAAATAAAAAAAATAAAATAATATTCTTCATTAGAAAGCGCAAAACACATCCCCACCAAATAGGTGCCATCATATAAGTCATTAGTCGGTTAGTATATTTATGCATTAGTCATTATCATGTTGTTCAGTCAAGTTCAAGTCGAGACAGGCAGCGAAGCGAGCTATTTATAGGTTTTCTTTTTAATTACACAAATAGTCGTATCCAGTATCGGTTTCTGCAATAAGAGCTATCATGGCGGAAGATCTACCTTTTAAAGTGGAATATGCCAAGAGCGGGAGGGCAAATTGCAAAGGTTGCAAAACGCCGATTCCACGGGGTTCTTTACGTTTAGCCGCTATGGTTCAGGTTTGACTAACTTATCTATTTTCGACATTTTATTTCGTTTTTTGATTATCCTCATTATCCAATTCAACAACCATCGATAATACTTGCATTGAATTTATTGCAACTTGCATTGCTTGCATCTTGCATCATCGCTCATCGCCAGGGTTGCCGAGGCTCGTGTTCAAAAATACCCACAATAAATATTCAAAATCCCCGAATTGGGGAGAACGAAATAACAAATTCCCCACAAGTTTATATTTTTATATTCCTGCCCCCAAAATACAACCAAATTCTATTGAAATAAGCATTTTTTACTGAAATATTTTATTTGTCCGGATTAAAATGTTAAGATTTAAAAATATGTTACAACCCAATGTTCATATGGTTGCAATATTAATGACATGATGTATAAAAAATATATTCAATATGGTGTGCCAATAAATTGTAGTTCGTAGAAAAAAGTGAGATATAAGATATAACATTAAAAATAAGGTAATTTAATCACACGTACAGCGTGCCAGGCATGACCAGAAGAAAAAAAAAGTATTGAAAAAGACGAGTATTATTGAGACAAAAAATAGTTAAGTTGAAGAAATTAAGATAAAATAGTATTTAAGCGTTTAAAACATAATTTTAACCAATTTAAAAAATATTCATATTGAGACCAATAATTTCAAACGAGACGTTAAGTTATTTTTAGTTAGCAATTTGCATTATTATAAGACTTTATTAACAACTTAATCCCATATTTTTTTGGTTATTATTTTGTTTGAAAGATTAAACTTCAAACTTCCTCCTTTTTCAATCCCTTCTCGAGTGGCCATCAATACCACATGTCATCTATATGAAGGCGGCATCTATAGTCTGTCAAATAAGAGTAGAAAATATAAAAACGTGAACTACTAAATTTGTAGACTGGCAATACCAATTTAATTGTCAAATATTTTTTTGAAGTGCAATTACACTGAATGTATAGAACACAGTAAACAACATTTTTTCTTCATGACATAAATTTGATTAAAAGGTGATTTATGAAGCGATTTGCTTTAATTTAATTTAACATAAATTTGAATTTAACAATAGGTAGAAAGGAAGAATCACTAATGGTGAGTTTAGTTACACTACTTTTAGATCTGAATGAGTTAAATATATTCAGATCTAAAATTAGAGACATGATCTAAAGCCCAGGCAACGCTAGGTACTTTATCTAGTATTAAATAATAGTGAGCAATTTCTAAACTGTGCTTTATATTTTATTACATTATAGTTATTCTTCATTGTTAACACAAAATTGCAAAGGTATAATAATAATATACCTATACGCAATTCTAATTTTGAGATCGGCGGGTATCTATACTGCAATGAAAAAATATTTTTTCCACTATTATGCCTTTTTAATTTTTTATAAAAATGTAGGTTACACAGCTTTACTTTAACACCATGAGTTATGTGTTTAGTATTGCCATTTGATCAACAGTGGCGCACTCATATATTTTCTACTCTTATTTGACAAACTGTATATTTCTGTTTTCATACGTGACCTGTTCAGGGTCAGGGGGGGGAGGGGGTCTTCAAAATACCACGCTTGGTACAAATGAGCGGCGGGTTGCTTAGGTTTTTGGTCACCGGGGGGGGATTAAAAATTGCAAAAAGTTGGTCACGTAGTATGGTTACTTTCCCTTAGTTACTTGTGGAGTTCGAGTACCGAACTTCAGGAATCCTATCACAGTTATTATTAGGAAATAAATGCTACAAGTGCTCAGAGTGTTGCCATAAAATAAATTATGAAATCTTCCGCCGAATGTACGTACTTTTTAACATTGTTGGATAATCGAGAAATACCCAGAATCCCTGCAAAAAGGTTCTCCGCAAAATACCCAATTCTTAAAAAATCTTAAAAATTCCCCTCAATTTGGGGAATTCCCCGCAGATCGGCAACCCTAAATTCATCGCTTGTCATTTGTCATGTTTGTTTCGATCAGTTTCGATTGTAAAAAAAGAGAATGAAAGATTGAGATGAATATGAATGGCAATGCAATATATACCTACATCTTCTAAAACATCCCATTTTTATTCATAAATAATATACTGTACACCTTTTAATTATTTCATTGAGTTTGACAGTAAATATCTCGACTGTTTCTATGTACATTTGGCAACTAACTTATAATTTTCTGGTAGGTTAGTACAATCAGTACAAAAATAATTCTTTTTATTCCATATAATAAGCAATAATGCTGAAATATTAATTGAATTACTTATGACTTTTTGAAGTAAAACTTCTACGCACTTTCAACTTGGGGGTAAGATGGTGAATGCCAGTGAATGCGTTACAAAAAGTAGTGATGTGTTACGAAAAGTGTCATGCAATCGATGTAATCGATGCGAACGGTGATCGATGGCGAGGCGAACGGTCGGGCCTTTACGCACGCTTGACTTGGGGAGTGATAAGGATAAGGATAGTCACACCAAGGTCGTAGGTCACCCCAAGGTCGTAGGCCACACCAAGGTCGTAGGTCACCCCAAGATCGTAGGTCACCCCAAGGTCGTAGGTCACCCCATGGTCATATTTCACCCCAATGTCATACGTCACCCCTAGGTCATAGGTCACCCCGTTTGCTACATTTACAGGCATTCATGGATTTTTAAGGCTTGTGGTGGATAGCTGTGCTACTTAGGTTACCAATACAAAAAAAATCAGAAATATTTGAAAAATTGTGTCATGGTAGTTAAAAATATCTTAAGAGGTGTCAATTTTCAAAGGATTTAAATTTTTTTTGTACATTCAAAAATTGAGAAATTTTTTTTTCTATTTTTTTCTCGAGGAGTCATGAGCAGGCCCACCCACTGGTTCCCTGCTTATCGTTCAATTTTGGGACACGTATAAAAGAGAAATTATATTCGTAGTCCTCCTCACTAGGAGATCCTTTGCTGAGGGGGACTATGTTTTGGATAAGTTTTCAGCGACTTCTATGGTTTAAATTCATGGTTGGATAAAGCCGGAAACTTCTAAGACAATGTTGTATTCTAGCAAGTTCATTTTCCGATAGTTCCTTCAGCCAACATTTAATGTCCTTAAGGCGATCCAATATTTCAGGAAAAAATTGGAATCGGAATTCACGCCACTTCAAGGGAGGAGTTTGAAAATACTTAAGAAAAAGCGTTTTGGAAAGGTTGGAAAAGGCATTTGAGTTTTTTTTTTACAGGTTGGTTTCGTAAAAACCTGTAAAAAACATTAACTTTTTTTAACGCATTGTTTATTGTAATAAAACGGAAATTTAAAATTGATTTCACAAAATCAAGCGACGCGAAGTCACACGTTCATCTCCCTCTCTGTCCGGGGCATGACTGATCCGAAAGAGGTGTGGCGTGGGCACTGCGGGCAGTAGTTCTTCGGTGGACGCCATAGGGTTCACTTTGAAAAACCGAATTAGTCGACTAGCGGCCGTATTGTAAAATAACCCGAAAATGCATATTTTATTTTATTTTGGGAAGATCGGGCGTAAATATCAATTTTTTTGGCAATTATTATAAAATAAACTGAATTTGCATTATACAATAAAATCAGGTCTATAAATAGGAGAGTTTGGACTTGAGAATGTTTTCTATAGACCTTGTACTTTATTTTTTTATAGGCTTATTAAAATACTTGAGACAGAAAAAATGACCGATATTTTTAAGGGCCAAGGTATATTCTACACGCAGTATTTAATTGAAGCATCTATAATACTTCTAAGCGATCAAATTTTCAAAACAAAAACATATGATTTTGTAGGATTTTGCATTATTTACTATGGCTTCATCTTAATGTAGCTATTTTTTGTTTTAATTTATTTGATACTAAGTGGGAGTTTGTTATATCTTTACTGCTAAAAATTCAGAGCTTCTTTTTCCAAATGTAGAGCATAGAGGCCAATAAAATTATATTTATAACAATAATATACACATTACCAACTGGCATCTGTATTGAATTCTTACACAAAGGAAAGAACAAGAACATCAGACATTTTATTATTTATTTATCTGTATAAAGTATATTTACATTGGGTTTTTCGATGCCTGTCTTACTAGTATATATACATACCTGTGTCGAGACAGGCGTAGAGGTATATAAATGAATATCGTAGTTACAAGAATATTTAAGGTAAAATACATATTAATTTGAATAGAATTAAAACAGAAAGGTGATTGGAAGGGTGGGTAAATCTTTTAAAGAGAGTTATCTTATAATTTGTTGGAAGAGATAAAGTAAAGTAGTAAATTCTGTCTAATCTATGTATGGAATTGAATTTCACAGGATTCTATTATTTTCATTTATTTTGTATGGTCCTATGTGAATAGTTATTTCTGTCTATGTGGATTTATTTTACAGATGTTCGTAGTAGTGTGGCGTCCAATACTTACAATCCATTTGGCTCGGGTATTGTGTATTGTTTGTGTAGCTTTGTATAGTGTTTTATTGTTTTTGTGTAAATTAATTAAGATGGATTTTGAGCAGGGTTGCCAGGTTTTTTCCAAATATATACCGAATAGTGAGCAAAAAAAAATTTGGGTTGAATTTCCCTAGATTCCCTAGAACATTGGTCTTGAAGAGACCCATGTTGTAGGAAGGAGGAAACACAGAGGCCGGCAAATCATTCCACAGCTGAGCTGTTGAACACAAGAACGAGTCGAAGAAACGACCAGTTCTCATGTGACAAATGTCAACCGTGTACAAATCAACGTGTTGGGCACGCGTTTGGCGTGTTTCCCGACTGCACCTGAGCCGAAGGGAACAATGACACTACTTCCTCGGAGCATCTTCCATTGTAATACCGGTAGAACAAGGATAGCATTCCCACCTGAAGCCTGTGCTCTAAAGATTGCAATTCGTCTGTTAAGATGGGAGAATCTATTAAACGGATCGCCCTTTTCTGCACAGATTCGAGGGTATATTTTAGGTATTTTGGAGCTCCAGACCAGAGGTGGCTACCAAATTCAACCGTGGAGCACACTTGTGATATGTACAGGGTTAGCAGTTGTGTACTATAAGTATCTGCGGGCCATGTACAGTACACCCATTTTTGGGAGGCTAACTTTACTCTGGCTTCAATGGAGCCCCCATACCTGAGCTGGTCACTTAGGGTTACACCGAGAATATCAATGGAGGGCCTGTTCGGAAGATTGCTTCTGTTGAAAGAGATTAGATTTAAATTTCGATCCCTTTTAGACGTAATCAGACAAGATTGGGTTTTTGAAACATTAAATTCAACGAGATTATTTTTACCCCAAGAGAAATCACTCTTGAGGTAACCGTCCATTCTTTGTTTCACAGCCCTACGAGCTGTTGGAGTTTGTGAGCCGTTTGGGGGCTTGTCAAAAAAAGCTATCATGGACTGTACTGTCATCCTCGTAACAATGAATTGGGGCACGTGACAAAAGGTCATTGATGTGCAACAGAAACAAAGTCGGAGACAGAACCGATCCCTGCGGGACGCCAGCATTTATCGAGCGTGAGGAAGAGATGAAACCAACGGCTACCGTCTGAATCGACCTCTCCCTCAAAAAGTCGGCAATCCATCGTACACAAGGATGCGGGAAGTTTGTAAGAAGGCAGTTTGTTAAGAAGTCCTCGGTGCCAAACCCGGTCAAAGGCCTTGGAAACGTCCAGTGCAACCAGGGCCGGATCTACTAAATCTGGCGCCCTGTGCAGTAGGTACCGATGGCGCCCCCCCCCCCTACATTTTTATTTTGATTAAAAATTCGTTCACCCCAATTTTTGAAAATTAATTTTTTTTTTTACACTAATTTATCAAATAAAATCAAGATATATAAAGGGTGTAACTTTTCCAAGTGACCTGGCGGTAGCTCTCACACTCGTTTTTTTAATGAGAAAATCGCCAGGAGCCCTATACTCTCTGAATCTATTGGGCAAACATAAAATTATGGTGCTATTTTAATTATTTTAGGAAAAACTCTTTTTGCAAGTTATACTTTAAAATAATACAACGAATTGTTTGTTTGTGCCTGTACCATGATTTAAAATATAGGTTACGAGACAATGCGGGTGGTCTCGCTGAACTAGGTCCATTAGACATTCTTGAGATTTACTGCGTTTATGTATATACCCAACGCGAATATTAATAGAAAAAGCAAATACAAATACGTTCTCATGGCAACGCACAACACAAGAATAGTATCTACAGCTTCTGACTAGCAACAGGCAGTCCCGACGAGAGACAGTGAGCAGTGAGACGGAAGATGGTCCTTCAAACCCTTCACACCGTCCTCGGCAGCACAGTGGCCAGACGTGACCCCTATGAAGACGGTGGGATAGTGGAGAAGAGACTTCTGAAGAACCCTGGAATATAACCTCAAATTTGTACCTTGCATTTCCCTTGTGTTCTGTGTTGAGCGAACAAACACCATACAAACACTGACGTATGGTATCAACGGCTTACGAAAGACGCTTAGGTACACTGGCACCGTAAAATAACAAATCTAATAGATATTAATAATTATACATTTAACAAACTTCAAATGATAAGTCATATCAATGATTATATACATCTATGGATGAAACTGTCAACACGTAACACGTTGCAACCTGCAAATCCTGCAAACCGTGCAATGTTTTTGTTAATGGAATTTACTGAAGATTTCATAAGAAAATGGTCTTTAACTACCTTCTCCTAGAGACTTAAATCGTACAAAATAAAACAATAGCGAGCGTACGCTAACTAAAATTGTCAGTCGGTTTGTTTGATCCTCTAGAACAAAAATATTGTGATTGGTTATTGAATTTGGATCGCATCCATTTGTCGTAAAAGACGGTAAAAGATATATGGAAAAATAGATCTTACGTTTAAACTAAATATATGGAATTTGTAAAAAATTTCTGTAACTGACTATAAATTCGTAAGCCGTTGATACAAACCTGATGCGTGCGCATTCTGTTTCTTTGAAAAGTGTTGCTAGAGCGTAATAATTATTTCGTACTATGGGTAATTTTTAAACGATTCAGGGAATATTATAACTAAATTTTAATACAATATTTATTTTCTCACGGTGCCTCTTCGGAGTTGGCGCCAGGTTTTTGCACGTTTTTGAACGTATGGCAGATCCGGCGCTGAGTGCAACCATTTGGGTCTCACCGAAACGTTCCAGGCACCGCCCCCAAACATGCGTCACATACGCAAGAAGATCACGGTTCCGCCGGAATCCGTATTGACGGTCGTTAATAATTTTGTTCTTCTCGAGGTATGTGAGCAGTTTGTCGTTGATCACATGTTCCATCACCTTAGACAGAACTGATGTGATCGCTGTGGGGCGGAAGTTGGCCGGGTTGGAGCGGTCACCCTTCTTTGGAATAGGATGGATAACCGCTTTTTTCCAACCAGAGGGCACAGAGCCATGTGTACACAATTGAAGGTTTCTATACACAGGGTATTGGGACGTACCTACTCAACTTACTTAACCAGTGATCCCTAACATTATTTGGATTAAAAAAAGTACTAGAAATTTTGATCTCTGATGACATTTTCGATTATTTTTTTTAACTAAAAAATAATTCAGAGTTTTCTTTTTTGCAGTCGACCTTCTTTGACGGAAAGCAGGCCAATTGGTTTCACGAGACATGCTTTTTCAGCAAGCAATACCCAAAAAGCATAGCCGATATTGCCGACCACCATACTCTACGCCACCCTGATCAGAAGAGGCTAAAGGAAGCTATTGGTAAACTTTTCTATTTTAATATCTTTACCTCCTTAATTTTATTTGAGTTTTAGTTGTTACCAGCTGGTACCCGGCATGCGTTGCTATGCCATTCAAAGAAGTAAATTGATTCTCCCTGCAAGTCCTTTCCCGTGCATCCCCGTTCCCTTCCACCTTCCCCCTACCTCGTGTCTTCCCTCTCGCAAACCCTATCTTCCCCCTGCCTTTCCTCCCTGCACATTTTCATTTATGCAAATTTCATAACGCCAAAGCTTACCCTTATATACAGCCTATGTTACTCGCTGATAATGTATCTTTCTATTGGTGAAAGATTTTTCGGTTCAGTAGTTTCGGAGCCTTTTCAATGCAAACAAACAATCAAATCTTTCCTCTTTATAGTTAACATTGTGATTTTTGTGCGACAGTGGGATTTTTTTGTAGAATTTAAGAAGCTTTTTTTGTCCAAATGTTGTATTCTTGATCTATCTAATAATGTGGAAAAATGTTTTGATTTTTATTAACCACTCGGGCCCCGGACCTATTTTGTCGGATGGTCAAAATATTTCCGCTTTTCGATAAAATCTAAATAAAGGGAATATTTCTGAATACATTCGAAAACTAAAAACTGTTTTAAAAGGTGATGAAACACGCTTCCAAACGTTATAATTCAAAATAAACACATGATTTTTTAAATATAGAAAATTTGGATATACAGGGTGTAACAAGACGTACCCGAGGGATTTTAACCAGCTATTCCTGAGTTTGGGTACATTTGGAGTAAAAAATGTACATATCATTTTGATAGGTATATACAAGTATTTTTCCAACTGCGTAACTTTTCCTCTCGTTCTAACTGCGTATTACCACACGAAACAGCGCGTTTCGCCCAAACACATCACAACGGTATACATATATTCCATAGCGATGGGAACAGTAGCGGCGTGTGATGGATAAATATTTTTAATGTTTTTAATAGAAAAAAAATGTCATCGGACAGCAAAATGACGTCTACATTTTTTACTCCAAATATGCTCAGGAATCACTTGTTAAAATCCCTCGGGTACGTCCTATTACACCCAGCACACATAATTAATATTTTTTTAAATGACTCAACTTACAGTTTTTCTAATCAAAAATTACTGAAAATGAAAAAAAAAAAACTTATATTTTATCGGCAAATGTATTATAAACATTATCGTCACCTCATTTGATATAAAAATAATTAATTAAAAAGTTCTCAATTTTTTACTATTTTTTTTTCAAATTGCGATCGGAAACTTTGCTACGTGGGTTTTTCTCGCCAAGTGGCAAAGCCAAGTATACATTTCGTAAACAACTTTAGTATTGTAATGCTGACCAGGTACCCACAGATTTTATCCCAAAGGAAGCGCCAATTCTGGACGGGTTATGGATCCCGTCAAGAATATCTGTGGATCCCAAATATGCTCAGGGGTGGATCGTAAACCACGATATGTGTCGTTCTCCAAGGGATGGTATGCCAGGTACATAATTTAAAAGGAAGAGTTGTGAGAACAAACATATAATTTTAAAACAAGTAGCAATCAAAGGTTTTAAATATTGCATTTCACTTACCCCCATGGAACCGACCTCTTTTTATTATGAATTCTATCGCTAGCTAACTAATAAAATGTCCGTCTAGTAGCTGCAAGGCACAGGCAGCATTTCCTCATGCAGGATCCGGAAAGCCATCACCGAAGCCGAGATCTGGAGTCAGTTCCGCCGCCAAAGGGGGATCAACAAGCGGCCTTTCGCCGCGACCAAAATTAGCAAGTCACCCCGCCGCCAAAGGGAAATCATCAAGCGGCCTTTCGCCGCGACCAAAATTAGCAAGTCACCCCGCCGCCAAAGGGAAATCATCAAGCGGCCTTTCGCCGCTTCCAAAATTAGCTAGTAACCCCGCCGCCAAAGGGGGTGTTTTCCGTTGAAGAAGGTTTAGCATGTAGGGAGGCCGCCCTCGGTCCAGACGAGAGTCAAGGTCGGCGTAAAATTACATTTCCGCCACAAAGAACAGCGAATAACATCGCGGGCTAACGGTACACCGATCATCCATCAAAACGGGGCTCTGTCCCAAGTGTGATCGGACGTATTTATCATGGATTAAATCTTTTCAGGCTCTGACAACGCCTGGCCGCCATACAAGTTTCCTTACGGTTGCAGGAATCACAACTAATCCCACCAAGGGGATTCAAACTCTCGATCACACAATACGTACTCGTTATCACTTTTACCGCCCGGCATTATCTAAAGTAAAAAGGAATTTTTTTCCCGTTCAAAACTCAAATCTCACAAAAACTCCCTTGACTGTCGCGTAGCTAGATTCCGGACCCAACTCTCCGAAATCTACCTACGCAAGAAGTGAGTATTGCCGCGGAACCGCTCCAGGCCTCGCCTCTGGCCGTAGATAAAATCAGAGCTGGCACTCTAATAATTAATAAACAAGTTCCTACCTAATTACGATTTCGACGGGTGGAGTTGTTAGGATGCAGTACAAATGATAAGGATGTTAATAATTATATTTAAAGGAATACGGATTTGTACTGCATCATAACAACTTTGGATTCACAAAGTGTACATTTTAATTATTTTGCACTTAACTTTTCGATTTGAATACAAAATGTGGTATTTTCTCTTACAATCACCTTTATATCAAGTTTCTGACCTTTATGGAAAGGGAGACACAACGATTTTTCAACCTATTTGAGTTGTTCCGAAAACCGAACACATTAGCCTGAGGGGTTAAACAATAACTTTGATTGAAAATATGAGCTTTGAACTGCATTGTCTATAAAAAAAAATATCCAAATTGGATGATTACAAAAAAATACCACTGGCCATCATGAAAAAATGTGGGATTCGGATAAGAGTGAATATTACTATTACAATTTGTTGACTGTTACATCAAAACAAAATTGACTTAAGTATTATTATTTGCATTTTTAGAGTCTAATTCTTTGGGGATCGTGGTGCCCGATGTAGCGCCCGCCAAGGGTAAGGGCAAGAAGGCGTCGAAGCGACCAAACGGTGACAATGCCAGCTCTATGGCGGCTCTCAAGAACTTCAGTGTGGAGTACGCCAAGTCCAGCCAGGCCGCTTGCAAAGCCTGCGAAATTAAGATCACCAAGGTATCTTGTGCAATGAATGAATGAATTATGTATGTTGTGCAATGTTTTATGTGTGTTGTGCAGTATTTTATGTATATTGTGCAATGTTTTATGTATGTTGTGCAATGTTTTATGTGTGTTGTGCACAGGGCTGGGCAGTATTTGAAATACTTGTAATTGAAATACGTATTTGAAATACAAATACGTATTTTGTATTTGTATTTCAATTACTTCCTAAAAATGTATTTTGTAATTGGTATTTCAATTACCTGGGGCTGAGGTATTTTGTAATTTGTATTTCAAATACTTATGGCTTCAAAATACATTTAGCGATCTTAATAATGATAATGAAAAATAAACTGACATAGATAATACGTAGACTAAAAACGCTAGAATCCAGAGCTATATGTTATGTGTGTTAATATTTAGAGTTGGCAACACGTCCTGTGCTATAATAGCACTGTTATTGTACATTTTCTATCATATTTGTATCATATTATGTAATGCTTGTCATTGCTTTGTATTGTACTTTTTTGTGTCATAGTATTAGATCAAGCACTATAGGAATAAATTGACTGAATACAAGACTATTTTTAAGTTAATTACAATAGAGTGCACTTTAAGTGAAATAACTAGTGTCCGACCGAAACAGGATTTTCTACCGAAAACGAAACCGAATATTCGATATCTGTCTCAGTTTCGGCCGAAACCGAAACTGAAACATTTTTAGACATGTTAAAAATCTATTGTTTACTGAAATTCGGCTTATTTTTTACACTTATATTCACTATAAAGTAAGGACCTCATAAATTGAGTATTATAATTTTAATTGCGTTTACAATCACAACATTTTTTTACATTATCTCCACATTAGAGACCCTGAGGAAAATAATTTCCCTCAGGGCGTATGTCATCTTTGAAGATGCTGTATGGAGGGTCTTTTTGGGGAGATGAAGGAGGGAGGAAACATAGAGGCCGGGCTCCACAGCCGAGCTGTTGAACTCAAAAATGAGTCATAGAAACGACCCGTTCTCATGTGACTAATGTCAACCGTGTACATATGTTGGGCGCATGTTTGGCATGTTCCCCGACTACGCGCTGGTGCCGAGGGGATCAATGGCGCTATTTCCTCAGAGTATCTTCCATTGTATTACCGGTAGAACAAGGACAGATTCCCACCTGACGCCTATGCTCTAAAGATCGCAATCCGTTTGTGTAATGAGAATCTATCAATTGGACCACCGGTTTCTGCAGAGAGTCGAGGGTTTTTTTTTTTTTTTTTTTTAAAGGTATTTTGGGGCTCCAGACCAGAGGTGGCTGCCAAATTCAATAGTGGGGCGCGGTTGCGGTTTGTACAGTGTTAGCAGTTGTGTACTATTAAAGTATCTGCGGGTCCTGTAAAGTACGCCCAGTTTCTGAGAGTCTAAAACTCTGGCTTCGATGGAGCCCCCATACCTGAGCTGGTCACTTAGAGTTACTGCCTCCGTTCATGGAGATACTTGCAAGATACTTGATCTTCGTGCACGTATCATTTGCGCCGATCGTAAGTACCCCCAGTACGATTTTGCTGGTGCCCGTTCACGGCGCTACGCGGTGACTGTCGGTTTCCAATCAGTATCACGATACCGACAGTGCTGATCGCACGCGACGCGTCGCATCATTTTTGTCTGATACTTATTCATTTGACGTTTGACAGAAATGACGTTGGAACATGAAAGTAATGTTAGATTTGTTCTGGAAGTGGAAAAAATTCATGTTTATATAACTATACTTTACCAGAATATGTAAGAAAGGATTTAGTGGAGATGGCATGGATTGATGTTGGAAAAAAAGTCATATGACATCGCTTGACAGCGTGTTAACTCCACGGCTGCACGTGAAAAATGTTCAAGTTCGGTATATTTCGGATAGCGACGTGTACGGAGACTAGCATTAAAAAGTACCTAGTATATCAGCAGGGTACTTGTGGTTTCGTCACAATTACGTAGATTGTAAGTATCTCCATGAACGGAGGGCCTTACACCAAGCACATCAAAGGAGGGACTGTTCGGAAGATCGCTTCCGTTGAAGGAGACTAGATTTTAATTTTTATTTACACTTGTTAAATGAAATAAATAAAAATAATTGATGTTTGTGATCACATAAATTCACAATACAAGCACGCCGGACCGGCCGGCGAACTCAGTTGATGATGGTGGATGACACACGAGCCACGAACTCACCCGAAGTCAGTCAAACGGCACGCGATAATTCACAAATGCAGAGTTTCGGTGCGGCCGATTTTCTGCCGAAACCGAAACTGATGCCGAAACTAGATTTTTTTACCGAACCTTGCCGAAACCGAAACCGAACCTTCGGTCGGTCACTAGAAATAACACAAAATAGCGCTATACAAATGTCGTGTTATAATAATAATATATTATTATATTACCTAACACCTGAGTTCTTTACCACAAATTTTACAAGTGAAGCGGAGATGTGATGTGTCTTTTGAGCAATATGATTGGTCAATTTTTGCACGTCTCTGTTTCACTCTGCTCAACATTGCTTCTATGGAAACGCACCCTTAGATAAGGGCATTTACGACAATTTATTGCAACCAAAGGTTCTACCAAAACCAAATGTATTTTGTATTTTGTAATTTGTATTTTGTATTTGAAAGAAAAAAATGGTTAAAATACTGTATTTTGTATTTTGTATTTCAAATACACAACTTGAAAGTATTTTGTATTTCGTATTTTAAATACATGCGAAAAAGTATTTTGTAATTTGTATTTCAATTACAGCAAAGCATGTATTTTGCCCAGCCCTGGTTGTGCAGTATTTTGTGTATATTGTGCAATGTTTTAATGTATGTTGTGCAATTTTTTAAGTATGTTGTGCAATGTTTTATGTATTTAACAATATTGGATGCGATTGACTGCACTAAACTACCTTCAGTAACGCTTCGTCCACATCAGGAAGTACGCACTGTCTAAATTTTTTAGTTTCTGCGATGTTATTTTCCAACGCAAATAAATAAACATCCTTATTTTTCCACAATGTTGATACCGTGAAGATGGCGGAGAAAACTTCTTACACACTTCAATATTTTTTTCAACGTGTTCCATTTCCTGAATAATATGGACTTTATCTCCAATTGAGAGACACTTCCTCTTGTTACACACGTCTGTGTTTGTAATCAAAGGGTTTATTTATTACAGACTAGAGATATGATTTTAATAAACATAACCTGTATACATACCTGCCTACATTAACCTTATATTTATTGTTTTAAGAAAAAAATTGGGACAACTTTCTTAAAAAGCTTTTTGTTCCAGTTTGTCGGAAATATATTTGCAAAAAATCTCGGATCTTGTTCTTAAAACAATGCGGTTTTAGTGATTTTCTGAAGAAAAAAAAACAGTTTTCATTTGTCCGTTCCGGTCATATTAGCACACACAAGCACTGTGAAACGAACCTTTGATTTTTTTCCGCCAATGCATTTGTTTAAAGCCCAATTGGTAACTGAAGCAGACTGTAAAATACTTAACAAACATAAAGAACATTCGATTGCATTTATTATCACTGGGAAGAGATACGTGAAAAAGCCAGACATTCAAATGTTTGACGATCTGCTCCTTCATCCACTCGTCACTTGGCACAGTTACACCTGATGGTTAAAATTAAATCCTTATATTTATTTAATTATGTATTAATTTACAGTCCATTAAAAACATAATGATAACACGAATAAAATAAAAACAGAGATGACAGAGAAGGGAGAACACATATAAATAATAGCAATGACAATAATAAATATAAAATGTTAAATATAATAGCAATGACCCAAGGCGGATTTAGGGGGGGTGTGAGGGGGATTTAGTGTACTGTGGAGATTTAGTGGTTTAGGGATTTAGTGTACGGTATTTTTGTGTACTGTGGAGATTCCATCACAGTACATACTTAGAAGCAAAAACTGTCTTTATTTTAAACATTTAATTTTTTTTTGTTTTGACACTATCATAAACCTTCATAAACATACTTGAACTTGTAGAAATAAACTTGAAGTATGTACTTCAAGTTTATTTTTAACAGTAATTGTTGATTTTTTTGCCTGTCCGCCCCCTGTGCCCCCCTAGAAAAATATCCTGGATCCGTCCTTGGCAATGACAATATAAAATGTAAAAAGTACATATAGAAGACACTACAAGTCATAGCATTAAGAAGCATTTAAATATTGCATATGGACTGCCGAAAGTCATTTAGTTTTATACCAAAAAAACAATGCTTTGACTTGCGTTGACAAGTAAAAGGATAAGGGTGAATGGTATCCACAATTAGTAGAATGTTGATTGAGGAACAGCAATTCATTATTTTGGAGTCTATGGGAAGGGATGTTGAACTGGATGAGTTGTAACAAAGCAGGTGTATCAGTAATACTGTTGATAATTTTAAATATGAAAATTAGATCAGAGTCCTTTCTAGGTTTTTATAAAGAAGAAATGTTTAAAATGTGTTCAATTTCATCATATGAGTACTCGCCTCTTTCAAGACCCAAACTCCAAGCAATTCCTCTTAGGAAACGATATTGTACGGATTCGATGTGACAAATGTGGACAGCATAGAAAGGAGACCAAATGACACTAGCATATTCAAGGTGAGGGCGAACCAGCGAACAGTGAAGAGTTTTAACTGTACTTATATGAAAGCGATTTTGCGAGAGTTTGTGAGAACCAGAATGGTCACAGCAATGAAATATGACAATATTTGAACTGATCAATGTGGGTACGTAATGATTGTACAAATAATATTCTGAACTAGCATGGGTAGGTAGGATTTTGTCATCTTCTTCTTTCTTCTGATTCTCAAGTAGGGCTTTGTAAGGATGGAGAAAAACAATGGGAGATGACAATACATTGAACAGGACCTTGGGATATATGGATTAGTCCCAAAGCTGTTTCAATACTAAACAGTATTTATCACCTTTAAGCGTAAATGTGGTATTATACTGTGTTAAATTATAAAAACATCCTGACTCATCCCGACTCAGCCCATCAATAGCAAATCTGCCAGTTCTTTTACACTAAATCAGTGATCCCCAGCCTTTTTACCCCGGTGTTGGTTGTTTATATTTTAGATTGTTTTGAAATTACATGTTATTTTTCACCTAAAATGTATAACTAGTACACATTACCTCAGAACTGAATATTTCTCAAAATATAGAAAACACAGGATTCAGATTTTGGTGATACGTTTATAAATTTATTAAAATAATTATAAACATAATAATAAGCTCTCGTTGGTAGCACTAGATGTATTTTGTTGAAAAACGGGAATAAATTCACCAATACAATCAAATGCTTGTTAGTACCTACAATTATTCTCAAAAAAACGATTCCAATTGCATTTGGGCAAGCAGAATATAAGAGCGGTGACTCACGTCGTTGCTTCTCCCTCGAAGCAGAATAAAAGAGCGGTGACTCATGTCGTTGCTTCTCACTTAAAGCTCTTTACTTAAAAACGGCATCATTTCCCCGACCTAACGGCACCTGCCCCGCCCCTTTGCTCGGTCTGGGGGGCCTTCAGTGATTTTTTTTAAACTAGTAACTCCTCTATGCCCAACCCTGTATATGCGAGTGCGCAAGACGGAAGCCCAATCATGTTTTTTGCTTCGAAGGTATTGTGTCGGCGGTAACTTGGCATGAAGGGGTTCTCAACTTCATCAATTAAATAAATTTTTTGTCGATAATTATTTAATTTTTATTGGTTACGTTTGATTTTTTTAACGTAATTTTGATTTTTAAGCAGGGCCTTGGGCGGCCTGGTACTGTTTGATTCCGCGTTGGTTGGAAAATTTAACTATATTGGATGCGATTATTATTTTTAATGATGCATGGAATAATGTATCAGCGAGTACAATTGCAAATTGTTTTGTAAAATCTTCGTTAAAAACGAGAATTGATGATCTGCAAGAAGTAGACAACACGCCATTATCTGAGTGACTAAGAATGAACGATGTTATTGCTTTCAATGATGATGATATCGCAGACTTATTACATATTGATGAGGGCTTATCAATATGTGGACTATGGCTTAGATGTGGCTTACACGTGGCTTATTGACATGTGGACTGTGGCTTACAAGTGGCTTATCGACATGTGGATCACAAACAGATAATATTGTAGAATGCATAAAGATAATGAAGGTGATGAGAGCATTGATGATGAAATAATGCATGAATATTTCACATTACTCACCGATTACCGAAATTAGTAGACCCTGAGGGAAAAAATTTCCCTCGTTGATGGTTTTTTTTTTTCAGGGGGAAGTTCGTGTATGCAAAAAGGTGTTTGACACGGAAATAGGGCAGAAGTTTGGCGGGCAAGCTCTGTGGCACCATGTCAAGTGCTTTGCCGAGAAGCGCTCAGAGCTCCTCTACTTCGCCAGCGGAGAGATGCTACCCGGGTTCGACTCCCTCACCAAAGAGGACCAAATTATGCTTAAGAAGGAAGTTAGGTAAAATGACATTAATTTTTACATTAGCTCCAGGACCTCCGTACGACAGGAGGCCCTGAGAATAATAATTTCTATCAGGGCCTATGTCATCTTAGGATAATGTTTTTTTAAAGATAGGAAGTTCTGGGAAGGAAAAAGGTGTGAGGGTGTGGTAACCTCTTCCCCTGAACTCAGGCACCCCTGCTAAATCAATGCATCACCAAATGCACCAAACCACTTGAGTTGACCATGTATATATTTAACCTTTGAAATGCCTTGACCTCTGTAGTGTGCTGAGAGTAAAAATCCCACAAACAGAAAGTATTGTTTTTTTTTTCGATTACAAATTGGATGCTCCAGCGCTCAACGGATATACATTTTTTGAATCCTATGAGTTCTTTTGACACTTGAGAATGCAAACTCCTTAAGGCTCGATGACACAGGGTGAGTTTACAAGCTACTATCTACTAAGTTTAAAAGCGGATAAATCGGCGAGTGAGATTGTCATGATGACACACAAAACTTAAGGGAAAGGTTAGAAACTACCTGACTATTTAGATCTAGGCACCAAAAATGGCTAAAGCCATTTAAAGCAACATTTCGATTCAAAATGGTGGTCTTTCACCAGGGTTTTTATGCTTGGTGTAACTCTAAGTGACCAGCTCAGGTACGGGGGCTCCATCAAAACCAGAGTTAAGTCAGCCTCTCAGAAACTGGGCATACTGTACAGGGCCCGCAGATACTTTAATAGTACACAACTGCTAACCCTGTACAAATCGCAAGTGCGCCCCACGGTTGAATTTGGCAGCCACTTCTGGTCTGGAGCTCCAAAATATCGAAAAAAACACTTGACTCTGTGCAGAAACGGGCGGTCCGTTTGATAGATTCTCCCATCTTAACAGACGTACTGCAATCTTTAGAGCATTGGCGTCAGGTGGGAATGCTGTCCTTGTTCTACCGGTATTACAATGGAAGAAGCTCCGAGGAACTAGCGTCATTGATCCCCTCAGCAACGGTGCATAGTCGGGAAACATGCCAAACATGCGCCCAACACTTGTACACGGTTGACATTAGTTACATGAAAATGGGTCATTTCTATGACTCGATCTTGAGTTCAACGGCTCGGCTGTGGAACGATTTGCCGGCCTCTGTGTTTCCTCCCTCCTACAACATGGGTCTCTTCAACATGGGTCTCTTCACTCCTTCCTTTCCTCAAAAAGACCCTCCACACAGCATCTTCAAAGATGACATAGGCCCTGAGGGAAATTATTTTCCTCAGGGCCTCCTGTGTGGAGTTAATGTAAAAAAAAGGGTGATGTAAAGTAGGTATCTACCACGATGAAGAATGAACAGGGTTGTATTGATTTACAAATTTTGCAGTTGGGGGCATCGCTACTATACTCATAGTAGATATTGTAGATGCCGAAATTTTTTTTAAATTTTGTTTTCATTTTTTCTTTTAATCCTTTGTGACAAATGTTTTCTGTGTTACTTGTTTTAAAAAATATTAACACCTTGATGTTTAAATTTTAGTGCCATGTCGGCAGATGAAGTGCCTATTAAGAAGTTGAAAGATGAGCCAATGGACGAAGAGGAGAAAAAATTGTTTCAAAAAGAAGAAAAGGCTTTATTGGACCAGAACAAATTCTTTTTCAAGTTTCGGTAGCCACCTTTTTCTTATAATTAATTAGCTTGTAACTAGTGGAGACACGTGAAAATCACGGGATGGTCTGAATTCTTGATAAATCAGTTTCAATTTTGCAATTAAAATAATTTTGATGCTTACTTTATCGCTTGTCTGAAATCTTCAAACTGATTCCATTTTTTAAAATGACACTTATATTCAAAGTAAATTTGAGTTCATTGAACCAGACATCTGACACTTATTTTATTATGAGTGAAAACCTATTACATATACACGGTGTTCGGAAACTCGTAGTGCAAGTGGGAAACTGGTAAATCTACATCACATTCGGAGTCGATTTGTGATATAAGTTTTTTGATTTGAGCCTTCGTTTTCTAGTAAATCGGGTCCGAAGTTGGAATTTTTTTGGTTAAATTAGAAATTTTTTCACTAGGGGGTTGATTTCAGCTGTGTAATGTCTTATAAAATGCATCGAAGGATAAACCGGGATCAAAATTTTTTTTAACCCTTTAGTTGCCGAAAAAATGGAAAAATAGAAAAAAAAATATATTAAAATCGAAATGCTCAGATCGAAAAAAATAAGTTTTTTGGGTTCTCTACGTGATGTAGATTCACCAGTTTCCCGCTTGTACTACGAGTTTCCGGACACATTGTATATATCAATCGTCCAGTTGATTAGTCAGACATCTCAGATTTTTTTTAATTTGAGTCGAGTTTGCATTTGTATGTAAAAATGTATCCTCTCTCTGATACAATACTCAGATTACTTATAATCACCACCAAATTATTTATAATGCAAAAAAAAATTATGGTGAAATAAACAAAAAAGTGATGTTTTTCTGGGTCCAGCAGGATTTCAAAATATTTTAATGTACCGAGCCGTTATGCTTCCCGGTGGTATTTTATTACAAATTTAATATGTAAAACACAGAGATGGGTAAATAATATTTCATTTGAATACTGCTTTGGGGGCATACATTAATTACGTGAGCCCAAAAGGGGGAGGGGGGGGTCCAGCAAAATCTCACGTAACTTGAAAAGAATATTCGAAGTGGCCCAAATTTATCTCACCAAGGGGGGGGATCTAGATTGGAAGAAAAACTGCTCACGTAATTAATATGTGCCCTCTTTCCGCCTTATCTCAAAACTTAATTTTAATACCAATTTGGAGATAGATGTCTGACTAATCAACCGAATGATCGATATATTAATGTTGTTTCGACATTTTAAATTTTTTTTTTCATCTTGCAGAGATAGTCTTAAAAAAAATCTGGCCAAATCGGAAATGAATTATGCGCTGGAATATAATGGTCAAGAGATTCCCTCCGGCGAAGACAGGGTGTGTATAATTGATTTGTATATTGTGGTAATGAAATTATTTGATGGAAATATGAAGAGTGTGTCAAGATTCTTTTTCATTTCAGATTCTGGATCGCTTGGCAGATATAATGGCGTTTGGAGTTCCGTCTCCTTGCACCGTCTGTAAGGGGGGACAGCTTGTGCTGGGAACAAGTGCCTACACCTGCACAGGTAGATACTTAGAAAACAATACATGTAAAATACAATACATAGTTGTACATGTGCAACACATTTCAGGTACAATACATGTATAATACAGGGTGGCCCTTAACATTGTTTGCGGTTTGTTTTGTTATATGGGGCGGGCGCGGTGCAGGAGGTAGCGTGAGACGCGCTATTTCATGGAATTTTTAGTCACCATGGAGCCGTTCACGGGAGAGCAGTGTTTGTGCATATTACATAATAATAGTAAACAATTATTCTGTGATGATTTCGAGACAAATGTACCGTGCTCACTTCGGTTTACGAGACATTAGTAAAGCACCAAGCGCAAAGTCTATTGGACATGGATCAAAATGTTTGAGATAACCGGCTCAACAGTAAGAATAATGAATAAAGGCCGCCCGAAGTCAGCGAGTATATCAGAAGTTATTCAGCGTGTTAGGAATCAGTAAGGGAAATCCTCCTCGCAAGAGGAGTTGCTATGACAGTGAAATCTGAGAATTATTGTCGAGATGCTTCAGGCGTCGTTGGTCCCAGCTCTTCAAGAATTTCAAGGTCACAATTCCACGACCTGGTTTCAGCAGGACGACGCCACCTGTCACACTGCTAACTGTTCATGTACCGTTTAAAGGAAATGTTCCCCGGGAAACTCATTTCACGAGGAGGAGACATTGAGTGGCCCCCGCGGAGCCCGGATCTCAGCCAGTGTGATTATTTTTTGTGGGGATACTTAAAATCAAGCGTCTATGAAGACAATCCAACAACAATAATTCAGTTAAAACAAAACATCCCACGGGAAACTTGTGTACGTGTTTTTGAGAATTTTCGAATCCGCCTTAGACAATGTCAATGAGCTGGTGGAACTCACTCGGGCAATATAATGTTTAAAACTTAGATATCATTAAAATTTCCATTTATTGTAGTTTCCGAAAATATAAATAAAACATTTCTATGTTCTACAATTATTTATTTTTTGTTAATTGAAACTAAGTATACAGTTAAGGGCCACCCTGTACAATACATTTTTAAATTTTTTTTTATATGAATACCACACAAGAGTCCCAACTGCTCCCGTCTGGAGCCAGTTAGACTATGGCATCCCCAATTGGGGTATGTTGTGAGACAAAATTTGAAAGCATATTTCTTCACCTTCAAAAACAGTTTTCGGAAATGTTCACAAATATTCCATTTATTCAGATTTTAATGCAAATCGGAAATATTCTGACCTACTGATAAAATATGGTCGAGGCCTGAGGGGTAATGATGAAAAAAAGCTTAAATATTCATTACGCATATGTAAATGCGTAAAATACAATTTCTAGTTTTTTTTATTTTATTTTTATGTGAATACCTCACAAGATTTCCAGCTGCTCCCGTCTGGAGCCAGTGATAGTATGGCAACCCCAATTGGGGAGGGGAAGGAGATGGGGAGGAGGAAGGAGGGGAAGTACCTGGCTACGCAGATCTGTTCCCCAAACACGGCTAAAGCCAGTTATAGTCAACATCATCATCTTCCCCTTGTCCTATTTGGGTCAGGGACCCATTGCATCGACAAGGCTTTTTTTTATATGAATACCGCACATGAGTCCCAACTGCTCCAGTCTGGAGCCAGTGAGACTGGCATCCCCAATGGGGGTGTGTTGTGAGGCTGAAGATAGTGGGGAGGGGAAGGACGTAGGGAACAGGAAGGTGGGGAAGTACCTGGCTATTCAGATCTGGTAACCAAACACGGCTAATGCCATTTTAAGCAACGTTTCAATTCTGAATGGTGGTCTTACACCAGGGCGATACTGAGAGTATCTTCCACTCTGGAACGTACCGCAAATATCCTATATATTATTTTAAATGAATAAATTGTGAAAGTGTGAGGCTGAAGGTGGTTGGGGAGGGGAAGGAGATGGGGAAGAGGAAGGCGAGGAATTAACCTGGCTATTCAGATCTGGTCACCAAACACGGCCAAAGCCATTTCTAGCAACGTTTCATTTCTGAATGGTGGTCTTACACCAGCGCGATACCGAAAGTATCTTCCACTCTGGAACGTGATACAAATATATTATTTTTAAATTAAATAATTGTGAAATAACCCAAATTAATCAAATAAAATTTATTTGCCCACGCCGGGATTCGATCCCACGACCTTCGGATTGCGAGTCAAGAGCCTTACCCCTTGACCACGCCGGCCATCAATAGGTAGTATCAGTAATTTAAAAGGCGGGTATGGGTACCGCCGCCCCGGGAACCATGTATTGGATTATCAACACCTCTGCCATAGCTCACCCCAAGTGACGTAGCAGGGGAGCTCGTACTCATGGGGCGAGGTTTGTCAGGATCTCGGCGGCGGTTGCGTCTGACCACCAACTACGTGGAAGGCCGGATCGGGAGAGACCATTTTTTTTTTTACAATCGCTCGACATACTGCCTATCTCTTCTTTGGGGATGCTGAGTGGAGGGTCATTTTAGGGAAAGGAAGGAGAGGAACTTCTGGGAAGGAAAGGGGTATTAGGGATGGGTGGAAATCTGGGGGTCAGCGTGTCTAGGAGAGCGGATGTATTAATCCATATCCCTCCCACTACAGTGCAAGGCGATGTTCCAAGAGAGTAAGGCTGGAGAAGTCAAAAGGACTCCCTCAACCACTTTCTCCAGATCCGACCTGCTATGCAGCTGGTGGGCAGACGCATCCGCCGCCAAGACCTGAACAAACCTCACCCCATGAACCTAGGCACCCTTGCTAGTCACCAAACGTTGCAAACCACTTGGGATGACCTATGGCAGACGTGTTGGTTATCTAATTAATGGTTCCTGGGGCGGTGGTACCCATACCCGATTCTCGTGTTTGTTATTTTTGTAATACGAAAAATGGATATAAAAAAGGCCTACCCTCCCACCCCCTCTCAACCCCCCCTCCCCTCTCCCTCTCACCCCCACCCCCCTGCCTCCTTTACCCGCCACCCCCCCTCAGCCACCCCCACCATCTCATCACAACTCTTCTTCAACCTCCCTCCCTTGGGAGCTGTTGGACTCTTGTGTTCAGTATTAGATATTCAGATTTCGGTATTCAGATAACAATAATTTTTTTGGAGCAGTTGTGACTCTTGTGCGGTATTCACGTAGCAATAATTCACAATAAAAAATTTAAAATAAATAAAAATTTTGGAGCTTTTGGGACTCTTGTGCGGTATTCACGTAACAATAATTTAGAATAAAAAAATATTAAAAATGATAAAAATTTTAGCATAAAAATATATAAACACGAAATTTTGTGTTCGGTCAACCCTGTAGATTTTACAAACGTGAAACGAGGAATTCGTATTTATTTAAAGTTTCGTTTTCGTATATCATTTCAAAATGTTATGATTCAGAGCGTCACAAACACGACTTCTCCCTCTGCTCTGAAATTTGTGTTACGGTAAAATGGTGAAACGCAAAGCTGTAAATTAATTAATATTAAATGCTTCTCAAAATTATTTTTCAATAAAAATTATTTATGATTTTGTCAATAATGTCTTAGCAAAATAAGTATGTAAAAAAATTTTAAATATATTAGTTTGTAAGTGCGCAAATAAATACAGAAACGGACCAATTTTTGTCAAGAAACACATGTACCTACGTATATATTTTTAACTAAAATTAAAATTTTGAAACACGCGTTTCCCGGATAATGTATTGATTTATTTTACTGCATGATTATATGATTTGAAATGGGTATTGTATATGTAATATAAAATCTTGTTTGAAAATTTGGTATAACCTTATTATACTAAAAATAAACATTTTTTCTCAAAATTTAAAACATGCGTTTACTAGATAAAAGAACAATCTTTCGAAATCAATTTATAATTTTTTGTGGAAAAGAGTCAATACGTCTAAAATCTGATTTAAAAATGACATGTTTCTGGTTGTCTCTGGTTATTCGCTCTTAATAGAGATTCTTGGTCAATGTTTAAAGACAGTATTTACATAAAGTGATCTTAATAGATATTCTTGGTCAATGTTTAAAGACAGTATTCACCTAAAGTGATCTTAATAGAGATCCTTGGTCAATTTTTAAAGACAGTATTCACGTAAAGTGATCTTAATAGTGTTCCTTGGTCAATGTGTGAAGTTATTTTGTAATCCGGCAGGTGACTTGACCGAGTGGACCAAGTGCCAGGCCATGACTCAGACTCCCAAAAGGAGTGCCTTCAAGGTTCCCGACACTCTCAAATCCTCGCCGGCCTTTGCCAAATACAAATACAAGCCAAAGGACAGGATCTTCAGCAAGGTTGCATCCACAGTCACCATCAAATCTGAAGCAGAGCTGATCAAGTAAATAATACATCCTCACAAATAACTTCATCAGATGTGTTACATAAGAGGGTTGTCCAAGAATTAAAGACTCAAGCACTTTGCTTACGCCATTTTCCCCTCAAAATCGTTTATGTCAATGACTTACTGACGTCTGGGATCAAAATTGCGAGATTACAAACTGCATTAGGGCGGACTCCCTCTTAGTTGATAAAGCGAAAAATTGCAGGGAGATTCCACAGTCAAGCGTTCACCTCAAACTGATACAAAGATCCCACTGAAGCAGCTACCAAGCCGGATCACCGCTAGTAGAAATGCCTCCATATACACTGTACATAAATTCATAGAACCTATGTGAATCTATATCACATAGAAAACTGAAAAGCTTTTTTTTTTCGATCTGAACTTTTTTTTTTTTAGCAACCAAAGGATTAAATAAACTTTTAGAACTATGAGTCTAGTTCTACCATCCGACCATTTTAAAAGACATTAAACAGCTGATGTTAACACCTCAGCCTTTTGGGAACAACTCTTATAAGTCTCACATAAATCGCTGCGTCTCATTTACTTTCATGGTGACAAATATTATCTAAGCTTTATATTCAAATCTAAAAGTTAACCTCGAAATAATTCAAATGTACACCGTTTTGAAACCAAAGTTTCCAACCGCAATTTGAAAATTTTAGTTTCAGATGCGTTCAGAAATATTCCATTTATTTGGATTTTGTTGCAAAGCAGAAATATTTTGACTTTTTTTTTTCCTTTATTTTTTCCCATTAGGGAACGTACCCATACTACGTGACCAACTTTTTTCAATTTTTAACCCCCCCCCCCCCCCCCCCCGGTGACCAAAAACCTAAGCAAACCGCCGCTCATTTGTATGGATCGTGACATTTTGAAGACCCCCCCCCCTCCCCCCTAAACGTGTCACGTAGTATGGGTACGTTCCCTTATATCTTGTGAAATTTCAAAAGTAATTTATTTCAAATATTTTTAAATATATATAACACTAGCAGACCCGGCCACACGTTGCTGTGGCTAACGAAACACAACGCCATTACCCAATTTTTATAAAATCCACACCACCCGCTGCCCGCTGCCTGAATTGAATATTTAAATTTATCGGCTTTTCTCTACTATAATAAGCATGTATTATACATATATATTTTTTTTTACAGTGAATACCGCACAAGAATCTCAATTGCTCCCGTCTGGAGCCAGTGAGACTATGGCATCCCCAATTGGGGTATGTTGTGAGGCTGAAGGTAGTGGGGAGGGGAAGGAGGTGGAAAAGAGGAAGGTTGGGAAGTACCTGGCTATTCAGATCTGGTTACCAAACACGGCTAAAGCCATTTTCAAGCAACGTTTCAATTCTGAATGGTGGTCTTACACCAGGGCGATACTGATAGTATCTTCCACTCTGGAACATGCCGCAAATATACTATACATTATTTTAAATGAGTTAATTGTGAAATAACACAAATTAATCAAAATAAAATTTATTTGCGCATGCCGGGTTCGAACCCGCGACCACCGGATTGTGAGTCAAGAGTCTTACCCACTGGACTACGGAGGTCGTCATATAAACTAATTAACTCGCCACTAATTATACAATGCTTGCAATGCAACACTGGATATTTGAAAAGGGAAAATCAAATACCTACTTACTCTAGGACATCTATTTTCCAATTTCTTCCGTAGAACGAATTTCAAAAGTGACTATAGTACGGCCCGCCAGCCGTTTTAAATCGCACAAAAATATGTTTTCTTTGAATTTCTCGGCTTTTCTCTAACATAATTTACATGTATTATACATATAAACATTCCTCTTCAATCACTCTATCTATTGGTGAAAACCGTATGAAAATCCGTTGCGTAGTTTAAAAGATTAACGCGCACATACATTTTGAGCAACTTCATTTTATACTATGTAATGAAATGATGATAACACAAAATACAAATAATGAAAAAAAATATATATAAGACAAAAGTAGATAATGGGAACCCACTAAGGCGCTGCCTATGCGTGGGTAATAAATATAACTAAAGTGCTAAATTACACCAATAAGTTAGTGGTACAAGTAAAAAATGTAAATTTCAAAGTGAAAGTTTAAAAATATAGGTATGTATCTTTGAAAATATTGTAGTAACAAAGTGACACATACAAGTTAGCTGAGACGGTTTCAAGAAGAAAAATAAAGTTAGTCTTGAAGTTACAGTAGAATTGTATTAAAAAGTGAAGCATGAAGGTTTACATATAGTTTATAAAAAAAGTGTTTCAAAATCTGCATCATTTATTTATCACATTTTGACAGAATATGCCTGAGGTCTGAGGGGTTAACACTCTAGTAACCGATTTAAAAAAATATATATTTATAAAAATCCAACTTATCATCACGGACAACCGAAATTAGTTTATTTGATACAAATTATTGTTTTTTTATATTCTAGAACGGAAGTAAAAAGTCCCGTCCCTCCGCTGAAGAATTTGGATTTCTTTATTTATGGCCTGAGTTCCAAAGACAAGAAATCGTTGAAGAATAGAATTTTGAAAATGGAAGGCAATGTGCCCACCAATCCAAATAATAAAACTTTAGCCGCCGTAGTGTCCACTGCTAAGGAGATCGCCAAGATGAACGACAAGATGAAGGAATTCAAAAAAGCCGACATACAAGTGATTGAGCCAACGTTCTTCGATGATATTAAAGAAAACGGAAGTGTGGCTGATACCATTGAAATGATACGTGTGAAGAATATTGCCGATTGGGGATCTGATGTAAGTAACAAGCCGTTATTACTATGATGTTCATTAATGTTTATTTTAATTTTTTTTTTGTATAGTTTTAATGTATTTTGCAAAATATATTAAGTATTTTATTCAGCAAATATAATTTTTTCGCCTACAGCCAAACTCTCGTATTCCACAAGACGTAGTGGTTGATGGAAAGTCTATCCCGAAGTCATCTTCAAGTCTTTACAAATCTACATCTGCATCGGGAACCACAAAGATCAAAGTCCAAGGTATTTATTGCACTTCAGTCGAAGGTATTTATTCACAGTACAACCCTGTTAATTCGAACCTCGAAAATGCAAAATTGAAAAAAGGTGCAATTCGAAATTTTTGTCAAAAAAAAAAGATTTTTTAATTCGAAATTCGTTTTCGTAATCAAAATTTATTTTTGCCGTAATTTTTTGTGTAATTTGAAAAACAATTTTTTTTTTTCGTAAATCTGAATCTGACCATAGAGATATACAATGAATATATGTATAAATCAATGAATCTGGCAGGCAGCCGTGGTGGTAATACACCGTAAAATGTCGATTTACAAGGTTAATATCGTTCTAATTCGTAGATATTATTATTTTTATAAACATTCTTCAAATATAATAATTTAAAGGGCCGGCTATGGCGCAAATCGGTTGCAAATTTTCGATTTACAAGGAAATTTATCATATTTTTACAAATTTACTTCGAATATTCGAATTTGAATCAAATTGTCGGTATTTTTACGAATTTACTTTGAATATTTAATTTAGGATAGCCGGCTGCGATAGAAATCGGCCGCGAAATTTCGATTTACACGGAAATACATATATATCGTGTTTAATGAATTTATTTCTAATAGGTATCTGAATTTAGAGGGCCGGTCACGATGGGATTCGGTCGCAAAACTTCGATTAACGCGAAATATAGGTATTTTTACGAATGTAAAGGCCACGGCTGTAATAAGCCTCGAAAATTTGATATACGTAGAAATTATGCAATATTTTTACGAATTTATTTCAAATAGGTATCTGATTTGAGGGCTGGCCGCGACGGGTTTCGGCTGCGAAATTTTCGTTTTACGCGGAAATTATCGGTATTTTTACAAATTTTCTTTGAATATCTGAATTGGAATGGCCGGTTGCGACAGAAATCGGTCGTTATGAATAAACTCTGGCGTTATGAAATTATTTATTAATCGTTTATTGTCCGGACCAAAAGCAAAGCGTTGCTTGGTAACTATAAGTAATTATTTGAAATGTGCTGTCATTTTGTTATTTGTTTAGGTTACTATAGAGATCCCTTTGATAGTTAAAATTATATTAATCTATACTAATATTATATATTCGAAACTGCTTGTGTTTGGTTCTTACGCTTTAATAAGTGGCACGCGAGCTGTTTGAAAAATGGTTGTAACGGGTTTTCGAGGGAGTAGGGAAGTGAAAGAGGGAGGGGGGAGGGGGGATAGGGAAGGGGGAGGAGGCGGAGTGGGATCTCCCTAATACTATGCGAGCAAAGTCGGGGGCAAAAGCTAGTCATAAATATAATAACGATTTTAATTGAGAATTTTTATAGGGAAGGGGGAGGAGGCGGAGTGGGAACCCTCTAATACTATGCGAGCGAAGCCGGGGGCAAAAGCTAGTCATTTTAATTATCAACCTAATTATTATTAATAATTATTAACCTCATTATTATTTATAATTATTAACCTCATTATTACAATATACTATATTTAATAATAATTAATAAAGGTCGACCGAGACAGGTTTTTCATTCTCGGCCGACACCGAGAATAAATTAAAATCTCGGCCGAGACCGAGAGCCGAGACCGAGAATAGATAAATTGAGAAAAAAAAATTAAAATGCGCTATTTTTGCATAATATATGTAGTATATTTAAGACTGTAATAATAATTTGTTTTAAGGCGCCGCATCCGCGCTCAAAAAGAAAATATGGAGAGATATACTAATTACGAATGTTAGAAGAGCGCGCTAATATTTAAAGCTATAAAATCGATGCGAAAATTGCGAAAATATTTAATAAAAAAATCTCGTAGAGGGTATCTTAAGTATCATTTAAAGATTCATTGTGAATTTTTTTCACAACTGTAACTTGTAAAATAACTGAAACAAACGTGTTTAAAATAATTTTTGGTTCATACTTTGCGATTTTTTTCTATCGAGGGAATTGTAAATAATTTGCATTCCGGCGTGGAACGCGTCTAGATATTATCATTATGGTTATAAGTAAAACCAGCTTCGCTCGCGCACTGACACCAAGTGACGAATGTGATGTAGATTTGAATCCCATTATCCTATACCATACCTACTTACAGCGGTCTCGGTTATGGCCGAGAATCTCGGCGATTTTTTGCCGAGACCGAGATCTCGGTCGACCCTTAATAATTAATTAATTATTATTATTATAAAATGTTGCAATTTAATTTAATTTGTGTAACTTATAATTTAATTTATCAATCATAACATATATGATTTCCAATCTGTAAACATCACCCGCCATAACACATGGATATCCCTAGCATGGCGGACGAAATAACCCAAAAATACTAAGCAATGTACAATATTCTTATAATAAATAAATATAGTGCATCATATGGTCACTCTGTCACGGCGATCTGACGCAGCTTCACTGACACTAGTTTCGCTGTGCTCGGAACTCCACCTTTGAGAGCAAAACACAGACGCTGAGAAATTTGAGTAATAGATATTTTACAAGCTGTAGCTGTTACTGTCGCTGTTACCCTCCCCAGAATACTCAGTGAAATGGTCAGTGCACCTCAGACTGATTATATCTTTAAAAAATCATCAAAACCGAGGTTTGGTATAAACCTTTTTTTCTGCTCCAAAACTGGACTGATTTTTAAGATTTTTTTCCAAATTTGTGTACTGAAATCTGTTGATGGCATTCAAACTACGATAATTTAAAGATTTTGAAAGGTCCTAACCCCTATAAGAAGTACATTTTTATACATGCAGGAGAGTGGTTCATATTTATACATATCGTCGTTGCGCCTGCAAAATCCGACAAACGTTTTTTTTGCAAAATCGGTTTTTTACGCTTTGTGATAGAACGAGACATGGCGGATAGGCCTGTAAAACGCGTTTTCTAAAATTATAGCTAGTTCAGAAAACTGCAAATTCAGCTATGTATTTTCGCTTAAAAAATGGCTTTCAAAATACTCTATGAAGATTCTTTCACATATCGCATTTTGAACTAAAGTAAAACACTTAATATTGCGCCAGTTAATGACACATGGCGGATTTTGCACTGGATTTTGCACATCTTGGTTCAGAACGCACATATTACAATTCACATGACTGGACAGTGGACAGTTGGGCAGTTTTGTTATGATATTCAGTATTGGTGCACGTGCCAGCGGATTATTTACATTCATCAAAAAATAATATTTAAGCTTTTAAAACAGTGTGAAATTACATTACAGTGCACGTGCACTCAGCGCACAATAATTTATACATTTGGACATTATTTCTGAAACAGTTTTGGAGAAAGACGTGGGGAATGTATCCCCAGTTGTAATCTTGACCATGAATAATGATGCTGACAGCATACTCAACCCTGAAACGGGACTGTTTGAACGAGTTGCACTTTCAAATTCTAACGAAAAATGTGATGAGGATCAACTGGGCACAAATAATCATAGGTTTATTTTGAATCACGAAACGGGACAATTCGAATGCTCTGATGCTAACTCTAATTCTGAAGACGATCTGTTGACTAATGTACCGAACATAAAGGACAAACGAAAATTGAATAAAAATTTACGAATCCTGGGGAAAAAATATAGTGGTATTAAACGAGTAAGTGGACGTACAATTTACGTTAAAAGGGCTCAAAGAAAAATAAAAGAAACACCATGCAATCATCATGGCTTTAATTTATCCAATAGATCTTTTCTATGCGGATTGGTTAATGAACAAGCTCGTCTAGACGTGTTTAACTATTTCTGGAGCTTGTCAACATGGGAAGCTGAGAAAGCCTATATTTTCGGACTTGTAAATATCCGAAGAGTACTCAAGAGGCGACAACGACGACAGCAATTAAAAGGTAGAAGTGCTTGGAAGCGCAAAATTGGGGTCGACTGCTCCTTACCCAAGCTTATTGGTGAAAAAGTTAGAGTTTGCACAGAGTTTTTCAACGCCACATTATGTATTACGAAAGATACGTTTGCTCAATGGATATCATGAACACAGATTGATAACGAAGATGAGACTCAAACATCTGGGAAACAAAAGATCAGAGTTCCTCAGTCTTTGAGGTCAGATTCCGTTAAAAAACGGTTGGACCTATTGCCTAAAGTTTTGAGTCATTATTGCCGCTCGACTAGTTAGGAGGATTCTTTTAAATCTAAAACAGAAATGCATAAAATTTACAAGTCGTGGTCTTCAGAAAACGGCATAACTTGCGTCCAAAGAAAGAAATTCTGTGATATTTTAGAAAGTAACAAAATATCTATATTTAAACCACGCAAGGATCAATGAGACACATGCGTGTCCCACAAACAGGGAAATCTAAGTGAAGAAGAATACCAAATTCACATTAATAAGAAAAATGAGGCAAGAGATGCAAAAAGCTGGCTAATGCATCCTGCTCTGATCAACATTTAGTAGTAACAATGGACCTTCAGAGCACACAGCTGTGTCCGAAACTTTTAGTATCCTCTCAATATTATAAGCCAAAAATTCAGTTACACGACTTTACCATTCATAAAAACAACACGAAAGATGTTTTTCTGTACTTTTGGTATGAAGGCGATGGAGGTGTTTCAGCAAATGAGTTTGTTTCTTGTATTATCGATTTTATAGAAGGAGAAATTAGAAAGGGATTCAAAAAAATTACTTTGATATCGGACGGCTGCGCTCACCAAAAACAAAAATAAATTCCTCTGCAGTGCTCTGGCAGATATATCGAAGAATATGAATATAGAAATAGAGCAACTCATATTAGAAAAAGGACACACAATGATGAAGGTGGATAGCGTCCACTCGACTCCTCCATTATACTCCCCAATGGATTATGTGGACCGAATGAAGAAAGCCAGACCTTCCAAACCTTACGTTATTAAGTATCTTGATGAAAGTTTTTTAAGGCTTACGATACACTCCCCAGTAATTACTGCACTATTCGTCCAGGCAAAAAGGTTGGAGATCCTACAGTTAACCAGATCAGGGGGCTGCTGTACAAACAGGGTGAGGTTATGTACAAACTCCGACACATTGATAACTGGACACTTCTGCCTCAAAGGAGGAAGCAAGATTTATACACAACACCAAAACCATTATACACAGAACAGAAAAAAAAATGATATGTCTAAGTTTGAGCAATTACAATCCTTAAAGTTATATATGCATCGAGATTATCATTCATTTTACAATAATCTTAAACACTGATTTTGTTGATTACTATCATACCTTCTATTTTTATAATATTTTAAAGATCTCAATAGTTATTAGACTAATGTTCAGATTGTTCAGTTTACTAGCAGGCGTTATCATTGTTTATTTACATAACTAAGAAGTTATTTGTTTTGTTTAAAAGTTGTAATTATTGTGATTGTATTATTGTTCAATAATGTTTGGTTTGTAATAAGTAAAATACTAGTTACTATCTACTTGATTTTATTCTTCCAATAAATAAAATGTAATAATCTCGAACTGTGGTTTGATAGATTACATTATGTACCTTATATTTTTATAAAATTTTACAGATCTCAATAGTTATTAGTTATTAGACCAGCAGGAGTTATCATTGTTTATTTACATAACTGATATGTTATTTGTTTTGTTAAAATGTTGTAATTATTATGATTGTATTAAGAGGTAATACCACCGGTGCGAAATCTCGACGGTAGGTATTTTCAAAAATTATCGCTGTCGCACCGCGCTCGAAAAAGAACTAGCTCTCGATGTGTGGGTGACCACGTGAGTGTTTGGCTAGTACACCTTCTCGCCCCCTCTGCGTTTCTTGCCTACCGTCTTACGCCTCCACAGTCCACTCATGCTTGTAGCTTGTAGCCTCAGGTTTGGACAAGGCATGTTTCGACTTATTTAGGATGTACCACTCTCCATAGACAGAAAGAGGGCGCATTATTTTTAAACGCACGAGGTTTACTATGCCGGTCATTTGTAACAATGTCTTCTGTTCACGCTTCGATCAAATACTCACACATCTATAGTAGCATCGCGTAGTAGATATGTGAGTGTGTGAAGCTCGTGTGTACGTTTTCGCGCGGTAATGCTGAGTCTTGTGTGTTTGTCGCCTTACCGGGTGTGACCAAGTAGGTGGCAAGAAATAAAATAAAACTCTAAAATAATAATAGAAAATGTCATGAGTAAACGCTGCAACTTTTCCTACAGTGTTTTGTTATAACCATGCACATGGCATCTTTTCAAAGATAGATTTTTTTATTTTTTTTATTTATTCATTGCATCGTTAATTATTAGGGAACGTACCTATACTACGTGATCTCTTCGGGGGGGGGGGTCTTCAAAATGTCACGCTTGGTACAAATGAGCGGCGGTTTGCTAAGGATTTTGGTCACCGGGGGGACGGGGGTTAAAAATTGCAAAAAATTGGTCACGTAGTATGGGTACGTTCCCTAACATAAGTTGAGGATTTTTCGACCACCATGCTAGGTACATGCCCGTGTTGTGGTGGTCAACCTTTGTTACGACGAAGTCCAGTATCAGATTGTTACAGGGTTTTGTTATAATATCTACTCTTCCAAATAAATCGCGTTGCAACATGAGCGCTTCAGACAGGTGGCTTCTTGCTGATTAGCGCATCTTCAATCGCGTCTTGACTTGAGCGTGTGTATAGACTGGTGTCTGCCTGCTAGAGTTCATTATTTCCTGCACCAAATAAGTCAAGTAGAGTCGGGACTTGAACGTAAGTATTCCTATATAATAGATGTCTTCTGCGCTCATCATTCATTTATATTGTTATACTACAAGTAAAGCATCACGCATGCTGTACCTATTGGTTAAGTAATTTGAAACAACAAAGTTGCGAGAATATCAGAGAGATAAATATAAGTTTTGTCCTGATCCCAATGTTTGTGGTTGTTTAGAGATCGATTTCACCATTAGCTGCATCACTCCAATATTTTGTCACGAATTACACAGTTAGGATATCGGTGAGTACCTACCTACTAAACTATTCATAAATTTATGATGAATGTCAGTGTGAAAAGTGTATACTTACCCCTCTATACAGGGTCTTACTAAAATATTTTATAATGTATGTAGATTACCGACATATTACGTATTATTTTACTAGAACTCTATGTAGGTTAGTAGTTTTAAAGTTTTCACTGTATTAGCGTTTATAAATATGCAGTCAAACCAACTAGATCGAATTATTATATATATATGATTATTCTCTATGATACATTAGTTATTATTGAAAATTAGTATTAACCTCTCAGGCCTCGGGCCTGTTTTTCGAAAAGTAAAAATATTTCCACTTTCCAATAAATTCCAAATAACTTTAATATTTGCGAACGCATCCGAAAACTAAAAACCGCTTTTGAAAGATGATGAAATACGCTTTCAAATTGCATAATTCGAAATAAACATATAATTTTTTTATTTTTATTAATAATAAAAAATGTTTAAAAATAGCCCACCTTACGTTTTTTCTAATTAAAATTACGACAACAAAAAGATAAAAGCACGTACATATTTTATTAGACAATTAAATCTAAATGGATTTATTGTGTTGTGTGTATTATACGTGTGAGTTGATATGTTTGTAAAAAATAATGTTTAAAACGTTAGATATATCGCTTGCTGAGGTTTGATTTGTACTCCTGTATTTTTGAGTTTTTTTAAGCAGTAAACACAAAAAAGGACGTGTTAGTTCGTTCAAAATTCAACCAAAAATGTTGGTCTTTTACCTATAGATAGATTAACCTACATATTTTTTTAAATATTTATTACAGTCAGTTTGAAATAAAGGAAACAAATATATAATATTTTTAAACTTCAAAACTTTTTATTTTTATTTTCAACTTTATAAATAAAACCTTAATTTGTAATATTTAATTACACGAAGACAATATTAGCGGAACTCGACATAGATTGTCTCCAGCTTTTCAATTGAGTTTCGCTAATATAGTCTTCATTTAATTCAAAACTTTTATTTCTCAGTACGTGTTTTTGTGGACTTAGTACAAACCAATCCTGAGCAAACGATATGCATTATAAATGTATGTAAATGTCTGCAAAAACCCTACGGGCGTGTAATAAAAAGTAAACATAATTAAATAAATGTTTCCGTCAACTCACTTTTTTTTCGCTTCATGTCAAAAAATTAACACAAAATTCCCAGTTTCTTATTTTTTTTTTCAAATATTAATCAGAAGCTTTGGTTTCATAAAAGGTTATAATTATTTTGTTTTAAGTTTTAATTATGTTCTGGTTGTTTTCTCTTTCTAACAGATCATTTTTCTAACCATGGTAGTAAGGGAGACACAACGATTTCTATGAGACCTATATGAGTTATTTCAAAAAGCAAACAAATTAGCCTAAGTAATGTGCAAGTACTACACAATTCGCGCCTCGGTTCACAATTTTATACGCAGCATAAGATCCTCGTATGTGTGTGATATAAAATCAGCTACTATTATCTAACTTCTACTAAAAAAATGTGATATCTTTTTCTTACAGATAAATAATGGGTAAAAGAAATGGAAACAAAGCTCGTTTATTTTCGTCTACTAGACGAAAAAAACCGATTATTATTATCAAACGACAGATTCATGTTGCACCGCGTTCGATCTCTAGGTAAGTACGAGAAATATAGTTTTCCTGTTTTCCTCTCACTACTGAACCCTCCTAATGGTTTATGTTATGAGAAGCCTGTATGTAGCATGCGTAACCGAGACTTGAAAAAGAACAGAAGATATAAAGCATTACATTTTGATGAGAACAAATGGGCTCAATTGATTCCTTCGCGTATGGAACTCGAAAAAATTCTGTCTTATAAGTACAACGAAAATAAGTAATTTAATTATTATTACTTTTTATTTACAGGGATATGGATGTCATCAACGATGCTGCTAGAAACTTAGATACATCTTCACAAATGCGTGAACCTTCGAGGGATGAATCATTTTCTCCAAATATAGAAGAAAACGCAAGTTCTTCATCGCCAACAACGCTTGATGATTTTCTGTTGAAACCAGACCATATTGATGAAACCCATATTCACGAAGGTCGCAGAATTGTTGATATAAAATATTTGTTTTCAGAAATTTCAAATATAAAGCACGAACACACCAACTGCACATTTTCCGATTTAAAATTTGTGAAGGAACGACGAAATGGTTTTCTAAGCCAATATGTTTTCGAGTGCAAAATGTGCAAGAAAATAGAATATGTACATTCCGAAGACCCGAAACTGAAAGTGTCCGTAAATACTGCTGTCGTCGAAGGAGTAGTATGTACAGGAAATGGATATTCACAATGGAACGAAATTTGTGGGGTATTGAATATGCCAAATATGAATCCTTCAACTTACAAGAACATAGAACAATGTTTAGCGCTAACACTTGAAGAATGTGCCTTAGAAGAAATGATCGCAGCTGGTGAAGAAGAAAAAAGGCTTGCAATTTTAAATGGTGACGTAGACGAGGGAGGGTACCCTTTGGTGACGGTAGTTGCAGATGGTTCTTGGGCAAAGAGATCATATAAAAGTGGATTTAGCTCCTCATCTGGTGCGGGATGCATAGTTGGACTGCGAACTAAAAAGGTTTTATTTCTGGGAGTGCGAAACTCGTACTGCTGCATATGTGCTAGAGCTACAAAACTACAAGTAGAAGCATCTGAGCATAGGTGCTTCAAAAACTGGCGTGACAGTGCTAATGCCATGGAAGCCCACATTATAGCAGAAGGGTTCTCGAGAAGCATTGAAATGCATGGATTGAAATTCAATAAACTAATTGGAGATGGCGACTCCAGCATCATGAAAAAAATTTTGCAGCAAATGCCATATGGGCCGAACTTCATAGTACAAAAAATAGAGTGCAAAAATCACTTACTTCGCAATTTTTGCAACAAAATAAAAGCACTTGGAAAAAAAACCAACAACGCTAAAGGCTTTGTACCAGTTCAAATAAGGAAAAAGGTTGAAGCAAACGTTTTACGAATGAGAAAAGCTATAGTTGGAGCAGTAAATTACAGAAAAGAGCAAGAAAACACGCCACAAAGTGATAAAGTAAAAAATCTGAAAATGGACATAAAAAATGCCGCAAACCATGTTTTTGGTGATCATACAAAATGTTCGTCATACTATTGGAAGTCGGAGAAGTACACTAATGATCCAAATTTACTAAGCGATCTTCAAGATTGTGGAATATGGACTGATATTCAACAATTATTGTCGTCTCTAATAGCAAATGCGGAAAGTCTTATTATTAACGTGACAAATAACACTGTGGGGCAATTCAACAACGTTATTGCCAAATTTATAAGCGGAAAAAGAGTAAATTTTACAAAAAGGGGATCATACCAAGCAAGATGTTTTGGAGCAGTAACTTCGTGGAATAGTGAAATGGCAACCCATTCCCGAATACAAAAAAAAATCCAAGGCCACAGTCCTGGCAGCTACACGAAGCATTTTATCGAAAGAAAACGACGTTCGAAGGAGACAACACAGAGGTGTCGAAAAAGAAAACTAAGGTATAATGAAAACACGACAGAAAAGAGAAAAAAAGTTACAGGGCCTGATGAAAATTATGGTTAATTGGAATTAGAACCAGATATGCCACCTGAATTATTTGAAACGAAAAAAGAGGAATTTCTCAAAGAATTATCTCCATCGAATAAGGAAAAACTCGAACGGAATACGGTGGGCCAAAGCAATAATAATTTGTGGGTAATTGAAAGGCGTAAGAGGCTAACAGCTTCTAACTTTGGACAAATATGTAAGTTACGGCCAAAAACTTCAGTTACGAGAGTATTAAACTCGTTACTGTACTCGCCATTTAAAGGAAATACGGCCACAAATTATGGGAAAGAAAATGAAAACCAAGCAATTGAGCAATTTACAAAAGAAACAAAATTAGAGGTATTCGCCTGTGGACTATTTGTCGATGAAAACAAAAACTTTTTAGCGGCAAGTCCGGATGGCCTTATTGGCAAAGATTCTATAATTGAAGTGAAATGCCCATATAGAATAGCAAATATGTCACCAGAAGAAGGAATTGAACAAAAAAAAAATTGATTACTGTAAAATTGAAGACAATGCTTTAACATTAAAAAGGAATCACAATTACTTCTACCAAGTCCAAGGCCAGTTACACGTTACTCGTCGTAAATACTGTTATTTTGTCGTGTGGAGTCCTAAAGGTTTGCTGTATGAAAAAAATGAAAGGGACGATTCAATCTGGCAAAAAATTGAACCACTGTTAGAAAACTTCTACCTCCAATGCCTTTTACCAGAAATAATTGACGGTCGCATACCAAGAAATTTACCAGCGAGAGAAAGATATAAATCATAAATTGTTTAAAATTCATTGTCTAGTTGTAAAAAATTAAAAATTTTGTACAATAAAGCGTTTACAAACAAAAAATTTCAATTAATCACTGAAGGCAATGTAAGCGACTCTCAACCGAAAATTTGAAACAGATTTTTTTTTTAAACATAAACCCCACATTGGAGGCACCGAGGAAAAATAATCGCTCAGGGACTTTGTTGGAGAAGTTGTTGGACATCATTGGAGAAGCTGTGTGGAGGGTATTTTTAGGATAAGGAAGGAAAGGAAGTTCTGGGTAGGGAAAAGGTAGGTAAAAGTATGAAATGATGGTGGAGAGTCCGGCTGTAGAGATCAAAAGATCTCCCTCTTCCAGTTTCTCCCAATCCGGCCCGCCACGCAGTAAGTGGACAAAATTATCCGCCACCAAAACCCATGCAGACCTCACCCGTGAACCCGGGAACCCAGGCTCAGTCACCAAACATAGCGGACCACTTGGGGTGAACAAGTGGCGGGGGTAATGGTTATCCAATAAATGGTTCCCGGGGCGATGGTACCTATAACGCCTCCCAAATTGAAAATTTATTATAGTACTTGATATAAACAATTTTAATTTGGCTCAATTTTAGTATGAAAGCTCGATCAGTATTGGTATACCGCGATAAGTCACTAAACAGAAAAAAACGAATAAAAAATATCGATCACTCGGGGAAGGACAACACTAGTCTACCGATAAAATTCGTTACATCACTACTTCGCTTTGTATGTATTTGTCAAAACCCTCGTTCCCCGCCCCCCTCAAGGGAACTGAGCGAAAGGGACACCTGCACATCGGGCCGAAAATACCTAAATAAAATCTTCGAAATCGATGTTTTGTATTCCCCATTTTTTTTCTCCAAAACTGGACCGATTTTAATTTTTTTTTTCACAAACTATATTAGAAGAAAATATTCTATGTCGGTACGTTTTGCTTTTTTACAAAATACATTGTTTAGTTTGTATACTGAACGTTTTTTGACGGCTTTTAAATTAGGCATTTTTATTCATTTTTGGAAGGTCCTAACTTCTATAAGAAGTAAATTATCAAAAAAAGCAAAACGTACCGACACGCTAGTGGTCGATATCTATATTATGTAAAAAAAAAATTTTGCTCTAGGGTCAAAATCCAGAGAGATAAACGGGGAATACGTTTGTATGGAAAAATGCCGCTAGTATTACCTCTTAATGTTGAATAACGTTTGGTTTGTAATAGATATAATACTAGTTACTACAATCTACTTGATTTTATTCTTTCAATAAATAAAATGTAATAATCTCGAATAGTGCTTTGGTAGATTACGTACATAGTTTTTGCTTTTTATAAAATTTTAAAGATTTCAATAGTTATTAGACCAGCAGGTTATCATCGTTTATTTATATAACTGAGATGTTATTTATTTTGTTTAAAGTTGTATTTATTATGATTGTATTATTGCTGAACATTGTTTGGTTTGTAATAAGTAGGTATAATACTAATGACTAATGACTCTCTACTTGTTTATCTTCCTTTGATAAATAAAATATAATAATCTCAAATACCGATTTTGTTAATAACTTAGGTACTTTTTATTTTTATAAAATTTTAACGATCTCAATAGTTATAAGACAAATGTTTAATTTGCTAGCAGGCGTTATCATTGTTTATTTATGCAACTAAATTGTTAATTTGTTTTGTTAAAATGTTGAGATTAATTTAAAATGATTGAATTATTGCTCAATAATGTTTAGTTTGTAATAGGTATAGTACTACTATCTACTTGATTTTATTCTTTCAATAAATAAAATTTAACGTGTAATAAACTTGTTTTTCCATCTTACTCAAAATATTTTTAGTTCACCTTCACTCGATAATTACTAATTTAAAAGTAAACTTTCAGCTGGGAAAGATAAAGATTCGTTAGAAATAGGCTATTGGTTTGTTAAAAATGCTTTACGCACACGTTAGTACATTTAAATTATACGCAATTAAAGAATTAATATCATTTCTAACTAAATGCAAAATCCATTATGTCTAAAATATACGTACATAAAAATCCGCTATATGCTGCCTCTAACACAAAGCGGATTTAAAGACCCATACAAAATCAGCTATGTGTCATTTATTCACAAAAACAAATATTACTACTAAAGTATTAAATATTTAATTGTAAAATATCATTTATACAAAATCCGACGTAAAGATCTAATTTTCTGTTTATTTGGATTGTAAAAAATGCGAGCCATTGTTAAATAAATTAGTTTTTTCCTTCTCCTGAAAAGTAACATTTTTTAACATAGCGGATTTTGCATGCACAGCGACGATATTATACTGACCCCTCAGCCCTCGGCCGTATTTTGTCAAAGGGTTAAAATATTTCCGTTTTGCAGAAAAATCCAAATAAATGGAATATTTCTGAATGTATCCGAAAACTAAAAGCTGTTTTAGAAAGGTGATGAAATACGCTTTCAAATTTTATTATTCAAAGTAAACGTATAATTATTGAAATATAAAAATTTTGTCTTTTCATGTAAAAATAATTAATAAAAATTCATAATTTTTTTTCAAATTGCGGTTTGGATTTTGGACAAACTTTGGATTCTTAAAGGTTTACATTTTAATTATTTTGCGGTTAACTTTTAGATCTCAGTATAAAGTGTGGTATTTTCTCTTTCTAACACCATTTAGATCATATTTCTAACCAAGATAGTAAGGGAGACACAACGATTTCTATGAGGCTTTTATGTTCTGAAAACTGAACAAGTAGATCGGACGGGTTAAAAAACATTCGTATATATGTACAAAACACTGCCCGCATTTCATCTTAACAAGCAGATCAAATTTTGCACACTTGACATGATGCATCTTAAAGCACATACATATAATAAATAATAAATAAAAAATTTTAGGCGGCTCTGCTGTGGATCCTGACTCCGGACTGGACGATGTGGCGCATGTGTACAAGAGCAGTGATGGAGTCAAATACTCAGTTGTGCTCGGATTAACTGACATTGTGTCCAAGAAGAACTCCTTCTACAAACTCCAGGTTTTGGAGGCTGATTCCAAAAATAAGTACGTCCCTAAGTGATACCATCTAAATGTGTGTTATTAGCTTAGAGATCTCTTTTTTGTGAGGATTCTGGCTTCTAGCTTAGGAAACAGTCCTTTATAGTTGGTATACCTACCTACTATAAAAAAACTATGTTAGCACCACAAACAAGATGCAATTCCTGACAAAAATAGTACAATTAGCTCGTTAAATCCTTATTGCTTTGGAACATCAATTTTTACAGAACCAAAATTTCTTATTGTGTCGTTGAAAAACAAATAAAAAAATACTTAACGTGTGTGGGCTTTCATTTACCAAATTGACGCTCTTTTTTTATAAAGTCGTCAATTAAAGTCGAGTTGAGTATGCATGCGCGAAATCCGAAATCTTCTCGGTGTTTTGAAATATTTGGATGATCAATCTACATGCATCCAAATGGGCCGATGCGTGCTGTTTCGTTGTGTGTGTGTTGAACGCAGCAAGTATCTGTGGACGCTGTTGCTGGTATGTGGGTGTTGCGTTGTACGTTTACTAGCATTGAGAATGTATATGTATTTCGAGTCGCTTCATGCGTCGCTGTTTCTTTGCATGTGTTCTCTTTTAGTAAATTGCAGTATTGTTGTTTACAGCTAGAAAAAATAAATCCTTACCTTTTTGACTAGAAAACAAAGGGATGCGGCGCTTCCACCGCATGTATGGCGCTTCCACCGCGCTTGGTAGACAGGCATTAGGCCTAAGTCCGACGGTAGCAATCTTTCTCTGAACTTGTCCTTAGCCTATTCGCATCTACCTCATATTTATGATGATCCTGTAGTTCTCTGTAATATCGTTAGCTCTAAAATAATGCTACTAGGGCCATCTGTGTTAAGCACAGTTAACTAATGTCTAATTATTCTTATTAATTTTGTTTTATTGTAGGTTCTGGCTTTTCCGATCGTGGGGTCGAATCGGCACATCTATTGGCGGTAAGAAAACAGAACACTGCAGCAGTCTTGGTGAATCTATAAAGAAGTTTGAAGACCTCTTCTCCGAGAAAACAGATAACCAATGGAATTCTGATTTGGGTGACTTCATGAAGGTAAATTTATTGGAATGACCTATCAAATTAAATGACTTCTTGACTCTCGTTAGTAATGGCTTTTTGGTTTTGCTCAGGTCCCCGGCAAGATGTACCCCATCGACATGGATTACGGTGATGATGAGCCCATTAAGCCGCTCAGTGTGGACGATCAGAGTAGCTCACTTCCCAAACCAGTTCAGGGACTGATCCAGATGATATTCGACATAGATAAAATGAAGAAAGTACTCTTGGAATTTGAGGTTAGTAATGTGGTGCATCGTTTGTAAAATTGATTTAAATCACAGGCAGAAGAAAAATAGACCTGCTCATAAGGGCGAGGGGATAAACCAAATTGTGGAGAGTGGCCGGAAGGGGTCGGTGTGTCCTTCAGTGGTTGATCAATAAATGAATCTGACAGTACAGGCAGCTCCCATTGTATTTTGTACTTTGTATTTCCAGCTGGATACTGAAAAGATGCCTCTTGGAAAGCTGTCTCGCAAACAACTCACTGCGGGGTACAAGGTTCTGACTGAAGTTCAGAAAATCTTGAGCGACACCAAGAAGAAAGATAGTAAAAGTAATAATGCTAAAATTATAGATGCCACTAACAGGTAATATTTGCAATTAGAGCCTTGAGTTAAATGAAATGGTTAAGAATTTGAGCCCTAATGTTGGAAAAAACAGGCATTTTTGTGTAGTGCTGCATCCGAAACTGTTTTCGAATTACAGCTTCAGATCCACTTGGAAATGGACTGTAAATTGGACAAAAAAATAAAATCAAAATGGTGTTTACTGGAATTGGGTAATAATATGTGTTTGGGAAAAATAATGGATTACAGGGAAGAAGGAAAAACCAACCACTTACCTCTGAGAAGGCGAACAACACAATCTTATATATAAAAATCAATATTTGTTTGTTTGTTCGTATTTTATGCGCTGCCATACCGTTCATCCGACTGCGATGAAACTTTGGTGATATGCTGTGCTCATGCCCGCGAAGGTTATAGGCTATATACAGGGTGTTAAGGGACGTACTTGACTTACTTTAATCAGTGATTCCTGACATTATTTGGAGTAAAAAATTAAAATGAAATTTTGGTCTCCGGTGACATATTTGATTTTTTTTTTTTCTACAAAACATAAAAAAATGGTAGTTGTTAAACAGTTGGAGGCGGGGTAAGGGGTTCGTCGGACACCCGGCTGAGTGACCAGTGACGACATGCGGAAGAAATTTTTTTTTGTTTGATTTTGAAGAAAAAATTTTTGAAAAATAAAAAAAAAAAAACATAAAAAAAAGTCTCCGGAGACCAAAATTTCATTTACATTTTTTACTCCAAATAATGTCAGGAATCACTGTAAGTCGAGTACGTCCCTTAACACCCTGTATAATGGTAAACTCTGGCATTGCGAAATTTATACATATAAATGAAAATGTGTCTATTTCACATATTTTAGCGGAAGCGAGTAAAGGCAGGAGGGGGAGGGGAACGGGGGAGGTGGGGGTCGTGGGAGGGGTGACAAGACAGGGGGAAGGCAGGGAAGGTGGAAGGGGAACGCGGGAAGTGAACGGGGTCGCACGGGAAAGGACATGAAGGGAGAATCAATTTATTTCTTTGAATGGCATTGCAACGTATGCCAGGAACCAGCTAGCTACAAATAAATGTAGTTTATTTAGTTCCACCGAGGTACCTCGAGGTAGTTATCGCCACAAACACACAAATAAGTTTAAAACGATCTTGATAAGGTCAAAACACCTTCTTTTAGTTCACAAATGAATATATATTACAAAACAACCAACAAAAAGATTTTAATGGAGCCCAAAATCTTATATTTTTTCAAAAACAAATGCATTTCAATTCACTATGATCATTGTTCCATTTTCAAATGCTTTTCGAGCAAGGTGATGTGGTTAGGTACTGGATAAATGACATCCCAGTAGGAACTGTGCATATTATCATTTCAAAACCAAACATGTAGATTCATTAAAATTACGTGGCCATATATCAAACTACACTCACAACAAAAGCAAATGCATTTCAATTCACTATGATCATTGTTCCACTTTCAAATGCTTTTCGAGCAAGGTGATGTGGTTAGGGAGGGTAGGTACTGGATAAATGACATCCCAATAGGAACTGTGCATATTATCATTTCAAAACCAAACATGTAGATTAATTAAAATTACGCGGCCATATATCAAACTACACTCACAACAAAAATCATTTTGAAATTCCAACTACAGATGACAGTAAGGCCACGTCCGCATAGGCAGGCGGCTTGCTTAGCGCCTAGAGCCTAGCGAGTCACCTAGCGAGTAGCTTAGTAAAACGAACGTTCTCGAATTTTAGCGACCGGCCGCACTGCGCGCTTGGCGCCTAGATAGGTAGTAGATAGTCGCTTGGCGTGTATCCAGGTAAACCAACGTGTTGGTTTTTTGCCACTAGGCGCGAGGCATTTTAGAAGAAAAAATTGGATGAAATATTATTAGACAGTTGTCAGAAACTATGGGAAGATGTAGCAATCTAATTAGAAAAAGATGGTTAGTACTAAAAAGTGATTTATTTATGATGAGATTTTTTTTTACATTGAGAAGTTAATTGTGGTTATGAATTTTCGTGATTTGTTTTTGGGATGTTATGCCATGTTGCAGCTCATCTGCCATGATGATAGTGGTGATGGACACTCTAACGCTGTCCGAAACTTTGGCTAAAGGAGGTAGCGTAACACGGCATAACACCCCAAAAACAAATATCGAAAATACTTTTGGCCGTGAAAATCTAAAGACGTACATGGTTATGAATATTTTAAAAATGAATTTTCTGTAAGTAGCAGTTTTAGAACTAATTTTGAAAGTGACATCTCGTCAACGTGCCGACAAGCAAATGACCAAGGCACCTAGCGACCCACCACGCACACCACCTTCAGTGCGGCCACCATGTATCCTAGCAAGTAGCCATAGTGCAAGCCACTAGGCTCTAGGCGCTAAGCCAGCCACCTGCCTGTGCGTTCGTAGCCTAAGAGGCTTGTGGTGACTGCCGGTGGTACGCTCTCTACACAAGTCGGCCATTACTTAAGTGAAAATGAGGATTTGCGCTATCCGCGCTTGGCACATTTGTCTTTATTCATTTTTTTTCTGCAATGTGTTTTTTTGTTAATATATTGTAATATTTTCATTTATACGATCACCCCTTGTTTACACGTACATACGAAACCACTGTACTTGGAGATAATGTTGTTGTAATTTCTTTATTCCAAAATACCTTGTCCCACCTCCCCTCTCACTTCTTCTCTCTCTGCCCTCGCATGTGACAGTTCAGTTCTCTCGCCGCTTTCTTCAGAATTACATTGTACCGCTGAAACAAACTATCGCCTAATGAAGTAAATTTTGTGAAAAAAAAATCATGTGTGTAGTGTAAGAAATCAAGTCACAAGCGGTAGAAGTGAAACCTTCAGAAAACTAAACTTCGATAGAATGGGACGATAGCCAAATAAGAGGAGTAGGATAAATGTAGGGTTTATTTATTATAATATTGTTACCAAGTTTAAAAATTATTTTACATTTTATTCTACGACGCACCGCACAAAGAGGAGGCCGATAGGCTACGAAGCACTTCACAAAGAGGATACCGATTAGTCCATCTCATTCTCTCGCAGGCTAAATCCTGTAGATGTATGGGTTTGTCTCTTTTTAATGCAGCTCATTTCCTTTTCATCCAATATCAAATCACAACGGTGCTATGAAGTTTTCACTTAGAAAACTTTTACATGTATTGTACGCAAAATTTATTAATACATTAATACATTAGATGTGTTATCTATTATGTACATAATTGAATATTTCATATCTAATTATTTCATCAATGTATATGCTCACTTGGGTCAAATGAAATGTTTAACGGCCAATATCTCAGAGCTCAGTTTTTCACATAATGCTATTTTTCCGCATAAGGGCTCATTTGTAATCCACAAAGAAGTTGTTAAAATCTTTGGTTTTACTTGCAGATTTTATACTTTGATTCCCCACGACTTTGGCGTGCAAAATCCCCCATTGCTCAATGATGAAGAAATGATCAAAACAAAAACATTAATGCTTGACAACCTTCTGGAGCTGGAAATTGCCTACAACATGATGAAATCAGGTAAGCTAACATACTAATAATATGTATTACTAATTATTTATTGTTGCACACAAAATATTTACACCGCCTAATTAAATTAATAGTTTATTAAGGCTCGTGTATCAAACCTCGCATTCACTGAAGTTAGGTATTTTTGGTACTTATAAACAAACTGTGCTGCAGCGAGCCACTTGTGACTGACTTGAGGAGATGTCCTATCCTATCGTTTTAGTGATCATCAATTTGTGTGATTTAGTGATCATCAATCAATAAACAAACTGTGCTGCAGCGAGCCACTTGTGACTGACTTGAGCAGATGACCTATCCTATCGTTTTAGTGATCATCAATTTGACCCTATCGCTTTATATAAACGCAGAAAAATCTCTGATGCATTATTCTTACACAAAATCGTGAACTGCCTTGTTGATTCATCATATCTGTTACAAAATATTGCATTTCGTTGCCCCAAACAAAACACCAGATCGAACGACTTATTTAGAATACCACACAGTAAATCTAAATATGCGCAAAACTCTGTAATAGTACGTATCTGTGAAACTTACAATACCTTACGAGATGTAGACATTTTCAACCATGACTTGAAATCATATAAAATGCAGCTTAACCCATTGGCCACAAACCCCGACAGCCTGCCGGGTGTACGACTCAGGTACTTAACCACAAACCCCGGCACGCTGACGGGCTAGAGTAGGTACGTCAAAAAACAGAAAACGAGCACAATAGTGACATTTTTCAATAAAATTTTAAATGCCGAACACTCTGTAGATAATTAATCTTTAATTTCATAGAATTGGCAATAATATGTTTCTTATGTTTTTTCCCTGATATTTGTGTTCCAAGTTTTGTATGCAGCCAGCCGCCATTTAATTTCTTCGAAATTGCGAGTGGTTCTAGGCTTTTGGTAGTGACCCTGAACGTCCCTGATTGCTTTGAGGACTATCATAGACAATTATTTTAATAGTTATTAGTATACATGTATATAAAAATCAAAAATTATTATTGTTCGATCTAAGAATCCTATGTTTTTTTGTAACTTTTTGAATAAAAATGTGGAAAAAAACTGACGAAAAAAGAGAAGGTTATATTTGTAACCTTATTTACACATATTTTAATATTTAAAAAAATATATTTTTTATGTTTTTCTTTACCTTAATCCAATATGTAAACAATTTTAAAGAAATTATTTAATTTGAATATACGGTTCAAAAGTAACAATAGATTTAGTACACCAATGCAGGTTTTCAATTTTTGGTACAAAATTAATTCAGTGGTGAAGGCCAACTTTTTAGCTCATTAATTCTGTGGCCAATGGGTTAATAAATTAATAACTTAAAATACTTTTTTTTCTCCTTTTTGTGAAAATCATATTTTTATCAACCATAGTAAATAGTATAACCATGTTTTTTAATAATTTTACGTTTTTCTTTATTATGTTTTATGTTCTTCTTTTTTATGTTTTTCTTTATTATGTTTATGTTTTTTTTCTTTGTCATTCAATAAGTTGAGTAGGTAAAAAAAAAAAAACCAATATTTTTTAACACAATGGAACTTAATTGGTCTACAATATATGAATTTTATTGTTATAATCTTTTTTTCTGTATGACTGTTTGTTTCCTCAAAAAAAAAAAATGTGGGTACGGTAGACACCACCACAGATTTGATAATCGAGTCAGCACTTTTATAAAATACAAAATAAAAATATACTTGCTTTATGAAATTAAAATTTAATCGCCTTATGCACTGGAGTGCTTTTTGCCACAATATGGCATCATTTAAAATACCTAGGATTGCTTTGCTGCCAGTTTTAGGCAAATTTTCCCTAGATGTATTAAATATTTTTTTCATATTTTCTGTATTAAAATTTGGAGGTATGATTTTTTTTATGTTGGCGGAAAATATTCAAAATGGTCACCAAAAAATCACGAGCAATCGGAGGGAAAAGTTAAAAATCACGCTGCCGCTCGAGTGGTTATATACTAAAAATCATAGTATGGAGTGGTGTAAATAGGTCATAGAGACATTTTTTACGCCCTAGACCTTTTTTAACATCTCAGTTTTCTAATGATATTAAAAAAATGTATATTTCTGATACCAGGAAACAAAGGTGTGAATAAAAGGGAGATCTGAAAATAAAATTTAAAAAAGCCGACTGAAATGACTCCCAGATTGTTTTGTTTTTGAAAATTAGTGATGTCCATCTCGTAATAAAGAACATATTGCACAATATTAGCTTAGATGTACACAGTGGCGTAGCTAGGGGGGGGGGCGGGCTGCCCTGGGTACCACCCAATGGGGGTGACACCCGTCCGAGTGTCATCCCCCAAGAGCACGGTCTGTACTCTAGCCACCCCCCCCCCCAGGCTAAGGCTAAGGCTGCGTAATTATTGAAAATAAGTAATTACATTTACTTGTTTGAAATAAATCTCTACAATTTTTACAATTTTGTATCATCAAAGTGTGGCAGTACACAGTGATAAGTGTCAATTTGGGAGGCGGGTATGGGTACCGCCCATTTCGTAGATTTCAAAGGATCGACAGACAAAACTTATTTATGAAAAGTTTTTACTTGGGAACCTTATGCAACCTAACCTTCCTCCTTCCCCACCAGCCTTTCTTCTGATTCGAAACGTACCCCAAATTGGGGTTGCCATGTTCCCGCCGGTTCCAAGCAATTCATAGAATAATGAGTGTATGTACCATGCGATTAACTTAATGCTTGCAGCATCTGAAGCTTCGAGATGCACACCGCTGGACGCATACTACATCCAGCTGAAGACGGAGATCTCGCCGGTGGATCTCGGTAGTCCCGAGTACCAGATGGCTTTGAAGTATGTGCAGAACACGCACGCTGCCTCTCACAATCGGTTCAAACTGGAAATATTGCAGGTGAGCTTGTTAAGATGGGAGAATCTATTAAGCGGACCGCCCGTTTTTGCACAGAGTCGAGGGTATTTTTCAGGTATTTTGGAGCTCCAGACCAGAGGTGGCTGCCAAATTCAACCGTGGGGCGCCCTTGTGATTTGTATAGGGTTAGCAGTTGTGTACTATTAAAGTATTTACTCCTCCCATAAACACGAGCTCCTAGAGCTCAACTTATGGAGTAGTAGAATAAAATATGAATTATTTTATAACCTTGCACATGTAATCATTTGTAATGTATAATTATTTTTTTTATAATTATTTTTTTTTTCCCTTTATAACGCCTACTCGCTTTGATGGAAAAAATATTTACCATGACCCCCATCCCCGCTATCTTGGAGTAACTTTGGACAGGAGCCTGAATTACCGGAAACACATGGAAACAGTGGGCAAAAAAACCAGGACAAGACTAAACTTAGTCAATAAGCTGGCTGGTACTAGCTGGGGATGCGACGCCAACACGCTCAGAACGGCATCCATTGCCCTGGTTTTCTCAGCAGCTGAATACTGTGCTCCAGTATGGGCCAGAAGCGCCCACACTTCCATGGTCGACGTTCAGCTTAATGCCACAATGCGAACCATCAGCGGAACCTTAAAATCGACTCCTCTTCCTTGGCTCCCCGTACTTGCAAATATAACCCCGCCAAATATCAGGCAAGAGATTGCAACACTGAGGGAATACAAGAAGGCGCTGCAAAAAAGCAAAATACCCTTGCACGATGATGTCGTTTCTCACCCGGCATGCCGCTTAAAGTCTCGAAAACCCTTCTGGACGGAAGGAGAAAGACTCCTTCGAACACCTCTCACCCCAGAAGATAGGTGGAAGCTTGAGTGGCAATCAGCCAACGTCAAAAACGCCGATTTTGTGCAAGACCCCACTGAGAGACAGCCTGGGTTCTCATTGCCTCGCAAACTCTGGACTGCCATCAATAGGATAAGGAGCTCCCATAGCCGTTGTGCTCACATGATGCATAGATGGGGCCTTAAAGAGTCGGCGACGTGTGAATGCGGTGCGGTGCAGACCACCGAACATGTGGTCAACAAATGCCCGCTCCATTCATTCCCCGGCGGGATTGATGAGGTCCACAGAGCAACGCCTGAGGCCCTAGACTGGCTCGCAGACCTAGATGTCCCCCTCTGACCCCCCACCATACGAAAGAAGAAGAAATGTATAATGTATCTGCGAGCCCTGTACAGTACGCCCAGTTTTTGGGAGGCTAACTTTACTCTGACTTCGATGGAGCCCCCATACCTGAGCTGGTCACTTAGGGTTACACCAAGCATATCAATGGAGAGCCTGTTCGGAAGATTGCTACCGTTGAAAGATACTAGATTTTCATTTCGATCCCTTTTAGATGTAATCAGACAAGATTGGGTTTTTGAAACATTAAATTCAACGAGATTATTTTTACCCCAAGAGAAAACACTCTCGAGGTAACCGTCCATTCTTTGTTTCAAAGCCCTCCGAGCCGTTGGAGTTTGTGAGCCCTTTGGGGGCTTGTCAAACAAAAAGCTATCATGGACTGTACTGTCATTCGCGTAACAATGAATTGGTGCACATGACAAAAGGTCGCTGATGTGCAACAAAAACAAAGTCGGAGCAGCTGAACCGATTTCGATAATTCTTTTTTTAGAATATTCCATGAAGAACGAGGATGGTTCTTATGGAGAGAAAAATTAAGAAATTTTGCAGAAAATTGGATAATTTCAGAACACCTAACGACTATCGCACGTTTGACAGTTCGCGTGTTTGAGAATGACATTTTGCAAAACAATGATCATTAAAATCAGGATTCTATTTTTGAAAATCCTTAAGTTGATAAATTTATTAAAGTAGGTACTCCCCTAATAGTTTGAATCGAATCAAGAATTTTAGATATTTTAAATAGGTACCTATGTTAGGTACCAAATTTATATACTTACATGAAAAATTGAATAAAAATTGTAAAAGGTGGCACGCGGGCTGTTTAAAAACTGAATGTACTGGGATTGAATATATGGAACGCGGGAGGAGGGTTAGCGGGACGAGGAAGCGGGAAAGGAAAGAGGGAAGGCGGGGAAGGTGGAAGAGGAACGTGGGAGGGGAAGGGGACGTGTGAGGGGGGAGGGGAACTCGGGAGGGGGGTTCGCGGGACGGGGAAGGGGGGGGGAGTGGAGTGGGGAATGGGAAGGTGGAGGTGACGGAGTGGGAACGCGAGAGGGGAAGAGGACGCAGGAGAAGAAGGGGAGGCGGAAGGGGAACGGGACGAATGGGAAAGGACACTCAGGGAGAAACAATTTCTTTATTAAATGGCATAGCAACGCATGCCGGGACCAGCTATTCTTATATATAAAAATTGAATCACTGAATGTGTTGCTAAGAGCATAACTTTCGAACGACTGCACCAAATTGGATAATTCTTTTTTTTGTGTGTTCGTTATTGTCAGGACAAGGTTTTTATAAAACTTCCAGTGAGCTCTGGCATTATGAAATTTGTATAAAAAAATTGCTCTTGGTGACATGCGAGGTTTGAAAACTGAATGTATGTATGGAAAGCGGGAGGGAGGGAGAGATGGGGGAGGGGGGGAGGGGGGATGAGGGGGGAGGGGGGATGAGGGGGGAGGGGCGATGAGGGGGGGAGGGGGGATGAGGGGGGGAGGGGAGGTGGAGGAGGAACGAGGAAGGAGGAAGGTGGTGGGAACCCACTGGATACGCGCCATAAATATATTTGGATCCATTTTCTTAATCAATTAATAATTTATGCTATGAGACCATGAGGGCGCCATCTGTGGTTTTTGTATTGTATTGAATTTACCTGTGTGACTTGAAATTCAGTGTATCCATGCATTTCCTTACCTCTGTGAGGCAGGCAATTGCTTCCGACGGGAGTGTTGGTGAAAGGCCAACAGATGTCACTGGTCAGTCATTATCAAGTGGTTCACCCAGTGAGTGAATTATTGTTGTACAAGATTTTTTGGCACGTATTATTAATATGCAAATTTATTCATTGTTGAAACTTCCTTGCTGTGCGAAACATCTGTTAAGATTATGCAATACCGCCTTGATATTTTTTTAATGAAAAGAAGTGTCTTTTGTGTTGGACATCGCCAATGAGCTGCATTCTCTGAGTGAGTATTGTTTTGTTTCACTTTGGTTGGAATTGCTGGGTCAACTGTTTTTGTGTCACATAGGGAAGAATTCAATTTTCGTTAATTTACATAGGGTAGTAACTCCCTCGTGTCAGGGGCTATTTACACGCCCCTACATATTTAATGGTCCTTCGTAGCCTGGATTATTCATTCAATTCGAGATTATAGCTGATATTACATGGATGTTCGAATTTACGTATTTTTTTTTGGTAAATTTGAAGTACCTCTCATTTTTTGAGAACTATAGCTGGTCTTGTTTTTTGCTTTTGGATGACATATTTGGATGTTCGCAGAATTATCGTAATTTTGGATAATTATTCGCAACATTATTATTATTAATTAATTGTTAACATTGTTCGCAGAATTGTCGTAATTTTGGATAATTATTCGCAACATTATTATTAATTAATTATTAACATTGTAACATTATTGTAAAATTTTGTGGTAATCTTTTCGCATATATAAAAAATGCCAAGAATTACGGAGGAGGGTTTTGATGAGGCTCAAGACAGATCGCTTATTCTTTTAACCGCAAAAAAGGAAAATCTTTTTTTTCGTATGAACGATCTGTATAATGCAACAAATAATATATCTAATTTTGAGTCAAGAAATAACGAAGTGTTTATGGCTCAGTCAGAGATGATTGATCAAATGCGAAGTCAATTTGAAAATATTATAGATAGCATCAATGATCGTCAGTTAACTTTAAATCCAGAATTTAAACCAGATTTTCAAGCTTTAAATGCTTTTGATGATCTTTTTTTGAAGGTCAAACGAACTAGATCGAATATGAAAACTTCTGTAAGAGAATCACTGACGTCACAAAATAAGTCGCGGGAGCCGTGTATGATTAATCTTCCTGCAATAGATCTTCCAACCTTCGATGGTAAGAATGAAAGCTGGTCGAAATTTTTTGAGTCATTTAAAGCCAATATCCATAATAATAGACAGCTAACTGACTCGCAGCGTGTGCAGTACTTAGTCGGAAAACTCACACACGGGGCTTTGAACATAACCGCAGGCATTGTGCCTTCGGGTGATACATATCAGATCATTTGGGAGAGTTTAGTTAAAAAATATCAAGATAAACGTACACTAGGAACACATTATTTAAATAATATTCTCGATGCGAAAAACTGCACGAATACATCTGCCAGTCTCAATTCTTTCATTGAAAGATATTCTTCGTCAGTGTCGGCATTAAAGCAGTTAGGTATTGAAGATTTAACTGATTTTATTTTGTTTCACTGCGCGGTAAGAAAAATTGATTCACAGACGGCTCAGAACTTTGAGCTGACAGTTTGTAATAAAGAAATTCCTTCTTATAATGAGTTAGTTTCGTTTGTACAAGATCAAGTAAAGATTTTAGAACGAACGAGTAACTCGCATGGTGTCGTAAATAAAACGCATCCCATTTCGTCCTCCCGATCAAATAATACTAAATCGTTCGTCGCGAGTAATGCGAATATTCCGCGCTTCCCAGCTCCGCCGAAAGGATGTATTCTGTGTAACAAAACTGATCATCTAGTCAACGTTTGCTCAAAGTTTAAATGTATGAGTTCCCCACAGGCTCGATTTGAATTTATAAAATCGAAAAATGCCTGTGTAAATTGCCTTAGTGGTTCACATACAATCAAGTCATGCAAATCGGGGTTAGTTTGTGATTTGTGCAATAAACGTCATCATACATTCTTACATTTCGGCAGTGTGAATAATATGAAAACCAATACTCATGTACATACGTCGCAAGTACCTACCAGTGAAGAACCGTCAGTCCCCCCTCCAGTGTCATCCAGCATCAATGGAACTGGCATTGGTGATAAGCAAGTGGAGGGGACCGCGAATGTCAATCCTTCGTGTTCACTTTGTGCCAAAGTAACACCGAACTCTTCTATTTTACTTTCGACCGCACAAGTATACGCGAAGCTTAAAAACGGAAATAAAGTTATTGTTCGGTGCCTAATTGATAATGGCTCTCAAAATAATTTGATTACGGTCGATTGTTGTAAGACGCTGAATTTACCAATAATTCCTTTGAGTAATTCGTTTGTCAAAGGAATTGGATCAACGTCTCGACCAATTTTCGGTTACGTGTATTTGGATATTGAGTCTCGCGTATACCCAGAGAATAAATATAATATACATGCGCTTGTCGTTGACAGTATCACCGACCAATTACCTAATCACTATATAGCCAAGGGTGACATGAGGTACTTAGAGGGCATACCTCTCGCAGACTTAACGTGGAATATTCCTGGATGCGTGGATGTCGTCATCGGTGCGCAACTGTTCCCATATATTTATTTAGGGAACAGGGTTGAATCGGGTACTAGTGCACCCCCCGCGTTATCGACCGCTTTCGGTTTCGTGTTGATGGGTGATTACCCCAATAATGTGCTCAACACAAACACATCATTTTCGGCACTCGCACTGAATGATTTAGTGCAAAAATTTTGGCTGTTAGAAGAGATACCTAATATAAAATTTCTAAGTCCGGAGGAGACAGAATGTGAGAATCTCCTTACTTCATCAATTTCTCGCACTGATGATGGTAGATATTCTGTTGCTTTACCTTTCTGTAAAGATCCAAGACAATTGGGTAATTCTCGTACTGCTGCCCAACGCCGATTTTTGGCATTGGAGCGAAAATTTAAACATTCCCCTGCTTTGCAGGAGAATTATAACAAGGTTATCAATGAATATATTGAAAATAATTACCTATCAGAAGTCTCAGAGTCTGATATCACAGAAGATGGATATTACATCCCACATCATGCTGTCACTCGTCCAGACAAACCAATGCCTCGTATTGTGCTCGATGCTAGTGCTAAAACACACACAGGGCTGTCACTGAATGATATTATTCATACTGGTCCCAATTTGCAAGCCGATTTGTTTCTGCTTTTGCTTGACTTTCGTCTTTTTCCCATCGCTATGACTGCGGATATAAAGTAAATGTATTTACAGATTGAAGTTCCTAGCAAGCATCGCAGATACCTGAGGATCTTATTTCGATTCTCAAATAATGGTCTCATACGAACTTTTCAGTTCAATCGAGTTCCTTTCGGCTTGACGGCAAGTCCATACTTAGCAATGCGGACGGTTCGCCAGTTGGCCCAGGATATGAGACCACATTACCCGGACGCTGCCAAAGTGGCAGAGTCCAAGCTGTATATGGACGACCTGGTCTATTCTATTGCAGATGAGCCCAGCGCCATACGTCTTTCTCGAGAATTAATCTCATTGTTTAAGTCCGGTGCCTTTGATTTAGTAAAATGGACTAGTAATTCTCAAGTTGTACTTGAGAACCTCCCGGATTCTCACCGCAGCCCAGTGGACTTCACTGTTGGTTCTAACAATACCTCTAACGTGTTGGGCCTTTCGTGGGAACCAGCTGATGACAGCTTCTTCTTTACGACATCTTATGTTCAGGAGAAGTGCACAAAGCGGAGCATACTCTCCATAGTCGCCCGCTTATTTGATGTCCTCGGCTTGGTCGCCCCTGTCATTCTGTACGCTAAATTACTTATCAAAGAGCTATGGCTGTGCAACATTGGTTGGGATGATACACCCCCTGATAGCGTTATTCGTCGGTTTTCGGCGCTTACACAGGAATTTCCTCTAATTTCAATGAAGAAAATCCCTCGCCATGTTGGTGTCCTGAAAGACAGTACGGTGCTCGTAGTTGCTTTCTGCGATGCAAGCATGAATGGTTACGGCTGTGTGATTTATTTGCACACCACTGATCTGTTTGGGAAAATTACAGTGAGATTGTTGTGCACAAAATCAAAGGTTTCTCCCACCAAAGTGACGACCCTCGCTCGTTTGGAGCTCTGTGCCGCAGTATTGATGTCCAAATTAATACGGACGGTTCAAGATAATTATTCTGAGCGTCTTCCTATTGCAGGAACATATGCGTTTTCCGATTCTACCGTTGCGCTCTCTTGGATACATTCTTCACCGCATCGCTGGTCGGTGTTTGTTAGTAATCGCGTAGCTCAGTGCCAAGAAAATTTGTCTCCAGAGAACTTTTACCATGTTGCTGGTAGTGAAAACCCGAGCGACTGCCTTTCTCGTGGCATGCTTCCTTCCCAACTCGTTTCACATGATTTATGGTGGAACGGCCCATCATGGATTCGCAGCCCACCTTTGGAATGGCCATTAAAACCGTTTCACCCTACCAATACTGGTGAAATGCCTGAACACAAAGCTAATGTGCTCATTGCAACATTTCAGGGTGAAAAATCGGTCCTGAGTGAACTGGCTCAGCGTATATCCACTTGGGATAAACTACTAAGGATTGTTGTTTATGTCCTCCGATTCATAAAAAAGATATCACTTTCCTCTGGAACGGTCAATAATCTTATGACTGCTGAAAAGGCTGTGATTCGTGCTGTGCAGAGCATTCATTTTGCAGGAGATATTGCTGCACTCCAGAAAGGCAAATTTCATTCCAAAAGACTTCAGAGTTTATCTCTATTTCTTGATGGAGATAATCTGTTACGTATTGGGGGGCGGCTTTCTAAATCGGATTTACCTTTTGAGGTTAAACATCCGGTTTTACTTCCCAAACATGACTGTGTTGTCGATCTGATCATCGCTCACTTTCATGTCGTGAACTGTCATACAGGCCCTGGACTTCTTATGTCTATCTTACGTCAACGCTATTGGATATTAGATGCTAGGACTGTTATTAGGGCGATGGTGCGGAAATGCAATTGTTGCTTCCGCTTAAATCCATCGCATCCTACACCGAAGATGGCAGATTTACCGTCATATCGTGTTGCAGAAGCAAAGGCCTTCGTACATACCGGTGTAGATTACGCAGGTCCCCTCCGTATTACGCTGACTCGTCGGAGAGGACAACATTCTCAAAAGGCATATATTTGTCTATTCGTATGCCTTGTGACCAAGGCTATTCATATTGAGTTGGTCTCTGACTTAACTTCAAATGCTTTCCTGGCTGCTTTCAGCCGTTTTATTTCTCGGCGTGGCCCGGTAACATGCTTGTATTCAGATAATGGTACTAATTTTGTGGGGGCGAAGGCACAATTAGATGACCTCTACAAGTTTTTGGTTGAATCTGAATATGAGCCCTCATTAAAGCGCGAACTCGCTAAGCGTCGTATAGAGTGGAAAATGATTCCACCACGCGCGCCTCATTTTGGGGGTATATGGGAGTCGAACATAAAGAGCATGAAGACACACTTGTACCGTGTGATTGGAACTCAGCTTCTCACCTATGAGGAGTTACAGACTGTGCTAGTTCAAATTGAGTGCATAATGAATTCGGGTCCACTTACAGTTATGTCTTCTGACCCTTATCCAGAAGTCCTTACGCCTGCGCATTTTTTAATGTCGACACCATTGCAGTACTTGCCTGCTTCTGTCCTGGCAGACGGTAAAATTAATTTGACTCAGCGTAAGCAATTATTAGACAGCATGGTTCAGTCCTTCTGGAAGAAGTGGCGTTCAGAGTATCTGCACACCTTGCAAGTCAGGCAGAAGTGGACTACTTCTGATCATCCGATTGATATCGGAACTGTTGTACTAGTGGGACAGGAAGATTCCCCTCCGTTAAATTGGCCTTTAGGCGTGATAACTGAAATCCATCCCGGAATGGATAAAATTGTTCGCGTTGCGACGGTAAAGACACGATTTGGTTCTTTTAAACGTCCGGTTGTCAATTTATATCCCATTCCAACGCAATAATTTTATTTATTTATTTATTTATTTATTTAAAATTTACGGCACAAAGTGCCATTTACAAACATGTATTATTATTATATTTAAACAGTCATAGTACAGTGAAGAAAGATTGTTTTTTTTTTAAATTTCTTATAATAAGAGAAAAAATTTCTAACAAGTAATGAAAACTTCAAAAGGAACAGTGAAATAAAAGAATAACTTGTTATGAAGTAACCTCGTTACAATACGTAAGGCTGAAATGCTTGATAAGTAGAGCCTTGTATTTTAATAAGGAAATATGAAAAATATCAGCAACATTGGCATAAAAATTACCAATGGTGAGTATTCTATTTATAACAGAATTATATCCAGCGACAGATGTATAATTGTCACAATAATACATACTAGGGAACCTTGATCTAATGGTAGGTACATGAATTTATATTCTATCTATTATTGTTTATTTTTATTTATTTATTTTTTGTTTTTTAGTCATTGTTTCAATGATCTCTGACCCAGACATGGCATTACTTAATATCCGTTATCTTGGTCAATTGAACTTTATTACATTGTATTTTTTAGTTATTTTTCTTTATTTTGTGAGATTCTGCGAATTTCCAATGCGTGTCATTCCTTAATATTACCGGTGAATACAGTCACTTTATTTCTATTTCATTTCTTGTTTCATTTGTATTTTTATACTCTTTCTTTTGTAAGCTCTACGAACTTCCAAGGCGGGGAATATGGATACGCGCCATAAATATATTTGGATCCATTTTCTTAATCAATTAATAATTTATGCTATGAGACCATGAGGGCGCCATCTGTGGTTTTTGTATTGTATTGAATTTACCTGTGTGACTTGAAATTCAGTGTATCCATGCATTTCCTTACCTCTGTGAGGCAGGCAATTGCTTCCGACGGGAGTGTTGGTGAAAGGCCAACAGATGTCACTGGTCAGTCATTATCAAGTGGTTCACCCAGTGAGTGAATTATTGTTGTACAAGATTTTTTGGCACGTATTATTAATATGCAAATTTATTCATTGTTGAAACTTCCTTGCTGTGCGAAACATCTGTTAAGATTATGCAATACCGCCTTGATATTTTTTTAATGAAAAGAAGTGTCTTTTGTGTTGGACATCGCCAATGAGCTGCATTCTCTGAGTGAGTATTGTTTTGTTTCACTTTGGTTGGAATTGCTGGGTCAACTGTTTTTGTGTCACATAGGGAAGAATTCAATTTTCGTTAATTTACATAGGGTAGTAACTCCCTCGTGTCAGGGGCTATTTACACCCCCCTTACACCATGCGAGCGAAGCCGCGGGAAAAAGCTAGTTAAAAATAAAACTAAATTTTATGTGGAAAGCACAAAATTGAAATTGTATAAATGTTTGCTTTCAGTTATTCAAGGTGAACCGAGAAGGCGAGGATGAGCGCTTCATGCCCTTCAGGAAGCTGCCCAACCGCAGGCTTCTGTGGCACGGCTCCCGAGTCACCAATTTCCCTGGAATTCTCTCTCAAGGTCAGTTACTTCAACTCCCAACAAATATATTCAAGAAAATGTGCCAGGCACCAAAAACTTCAACTGACACCTGATGGAACTTCGGCTTAAATTTCATCCAAAAACTTCAACTGACACCTGATGAATCTTCAGCCTGACTTAAATTTCATCCAAAAACTTCAACTGACACCTAATGGAACTTCAGCCTGACTTAAATTTCATCCAAAAACTTCAACTGGCTTGGATGATGGAACTGATGATGGACTGATGGAACTTCAGCAACAAGGACCGTTCACACTAACACCTATGCTCTAAAAATTGCAACCAGTTTGTTAAAATAGTAGGACAATGATCTATAATTTTAGAATTAAAAAAAATTGAGGCATTCAATTTCATAAATAAACTTGCTCTGTATTTTAGTTTGCCATATTCTGTTATATTTAAGTACCATCTTCATGAGATTATGCTGACAATGTTTTTGGTTTCCAGGATTGCGTATAGCGCCCCCAGAGGCCCCTGTCACAGGCTATATGTTTGGAAAAGGCATTTACTTTGCTGACATGGTTTCTAAATCGGCCCTCTTTTGCTGCACCAACATCGGCAGTCCCATCGGTGTCATGATGCTGTGTGAAGTGGCGCTCGGAAACATGTAATTTACCCTTCTATTCCACTACTTATATCATATCTCATTCACCATCTCTGATTAAATTGTTATTGAAGCTAGCCTTTTTAACTAGTTTCTGGCCTCAAGACTGAATGGCAGGTCATTTGAAGAATGTGGACCTAGCACGTTGAATGCTGTCCCCAAACTTCACAACACCCGAGAGCATACTAGAGTTCAACCAATCAGACTTGCCTGACCCCACACATATTTTAACATCTAGCTAATACTAGCTTCGCTCAAGACAACATTCCAGAGTGTTCTGGGTTCCCGATTCCTTATTCCAGAAAGTTCCACAATTTTCCAGAATGTTCCGAGAAGTTCTAGAATGTTGTGGAATCCTCTCAAATACTCTGGCAGGGGTGGCCGGCTTCGCTCAGGGAGATAACTGACGTTCATACCCCCGACGGATCTTGCTTTATATACCCCTACCAATGGGTAGCCCCACCCACAAAAAAGGCTTCAAGTGTTCCAGAATAATGTTTCAGAACATTCCACAACATTTGGGAGTGTTCTGAAATGTTCCAAAATGATCTTTTCAACGTTCCAGCCTATTCCCGTACATTCCACAACATCCCAGAATGTTCTCATTTCTGATAGCTTCTAGAACTTACGGAATCTTCTACACTCACCGGCACACTCCGCCACTCATTTCTGATAGCTTCTAGAACTTTCCGGAACCTTCTAGACTCACCGGCACACTCCACCACTCATTTCTTATAGCTTCTAGAACTTTCCATATCCTTTTAGACTCACTGGCACACTCCGCCACTCATTTCTGATAGCTTCTAGAACTTTCCGGAACCATCCAGAATATTCTCATAACTTTTAGACTCACCAACATAATCCGCCACTCCTTCTAGAACTTTCCGGAAGACTTTTCTTGAAATTTCTAGAGGGTGAAACTTCCAGACCTTATATCTTCAAAACACGCCCTTTAGGTAAAAACGGAAACCCTCATCCTGGAGGAGGGAAAGAGATCTACCACACCATATAACTCTCTTGATCGTACCGGGACTCATTTCTGATTTTTGGACTTTCTTTTATAATATATATTGATTAAATGTTTTTTTGTGTTTAATTTGTAGAATTCCATTTATTTTTTTTTAAATTCAATGTAAAAGAAACTTAATAATGTTGTTAATAACTTCTGCAAGTAATTTAGTTTTTTTTTATTATAGTGACAGCTGTTTTGACATTCAAAACCATTTTCAAACTGTGGTTAGGTCACCTTGAGACGACTTATTTATAGGATTGACCCCCGCCTAATTTCCTAAAATCAGTTTAACCGGTAAAAGATCATTTTAGGCACCCTAAAAATTGAAATTGAAATAGATCATTTTTACATCTTTGAAGCCATAATTGAGTTTTCACTATTTCAAAGATACGGTACGATTGTACCACCCCAGCCAGGAGCACTCCTGTCCCGGTGAGACCGGTACACCAGGGGGCACTGATTTGTTAGGATTATGAACACATACTCTCAGGATGGGAAGGAGGTTGGAGTTTAATCGACCGGTATACATGGCAACCTAATAAGCCAATATTGGAATTTAGGGTGGGCAGGAATAAAGGAATGGATTGAGCATTATATATTTTTCCCCTTCTTTATAACTTCCTTCTTCTTGCTTCTTCTCGACTCTTCTTGCAGCTTCTTGACTGTTTTAGCTCTGCTTGGCTCTTCTTGACTTTCCTTGCCTCTTCTTGTCTCTTCTCGTCTCTTCTTGTCTCCTCTGCCTATCTTGTCTTATCTCTGATTTTCTCTTCTTGAATTTCTGATCTTTTCTTACAGCTTCTTGGGTGTTTTTGTCTCTTCTTACCTCTTCTTGTCTCTTCTCGTCTCTACGGCTCTGCTTCATACTTGTCTCTTATCGTCTCAAATTGGCTTCTTCTTGGGTTTTCTTTGTTTTTACAGCATCTTCTTTCAAATTCTCACTATTGTATTGTTGGCTAGTCCTGCTTTATCCTACATTTTCTTGTATCTGAGTATTTCTTCTTGTTTCTTCTAGTCTGTTCTTGTCTCTTTTGTTTCTTTTTATCTCTTCTTGTCTATTCTCCTTCTTGTCTATTCTTAGTATTTCTTGCAAATTCTTGCAAAGTTTAATCCACATGTCAACCTATTAGGAGTAAAGATTTTGATCTGGGTTTGTTTTCTGAATCATATAATTTTCTTGCTTCTTTTCTTGCCTATTCTTGTTTCGTTTTACCTCTTCTTAGCTCTTTTTCGTGAATTTTCCTCTACCCTAGTATCTGCTATCATGTTCTTGCTACTAATAGCCCATTCTTGGTTCTTCTGCCTTCAAGTTGCTTCTTATTGCTTCTTTTCACTTCTTCTTGACTTTTCTTGGCTCTCCTAATCTTTGCTTGCATTTTATTGATTCTTCTGGTCCCTACACGCGTCTTCTTGCATTATCTTGATTTTTTTTCTTATGGTGGCATTCCTTGCCTATTGTTGCTTCTTATAGCATCTTCCTGAATTTTCTCGGTTCTTCTTACTCTCCTTGTCTATTTTTGCTGTATCTAGGCTCTTCTTGACTTTTCTTGACTCTTCTTTTTTTCTTTTTTGCATCTTCTGTCATCATCTTGAATATTCGAAACAGATAATCCAAAAGAGAACACATGACGCTCCTCCAACGACTGAATTAATTAATGATAAAAGGTGTACCTGAAAAGAACTTCGTCCAGATTTTTGACTGAAATAAAAATATGTAAAAACCTCAAAATTTCGAAAAGCACAGAAAGTTAAATAAAAGTAACTTTTTTATCATTACTTTAAAAAATGGGTTATTTCAACTTCATTTAAATGAAAGCTTACAAAATAGTAAAAAATATTTAATTTTATTCAACCCAAACATAAACAATCAAAACAAATATTGAAAAACCAAAACTGACAAGACCCTCCCTCAAAACTTTGTCCCTTTGCATGTGAATGGGAAGTAAGCGTTATGAGCAGCGTAAACACTTAAAAGCATTCACAATTTGAGTTCTTCAAAATAAACGAATTCTCTAATAAACAAAACTCAATTATATGTCATCATCTTTGTGTCCGACATAATTTATTTTTATTGATTTTCTGAATGCATGCGACCAAAAATAGTTAACCCATGTCTCTCAATGCCTAGATATCCCAGACCACGAGTGTTGTGAATATAATTATGTTAAAATAACACTTCGCTCTTCGCTCGAAAAATATTGACTAATATCATTCTAAAAAGAATCGAACCAAAAGTAGAGAACATCCTTTCCGGAGACCAGTTTGGCTTTAGAAGAGGTGTAGGAACCAGAGAAGCAATATTGTCGCTACGAATACTACTAGAAAAAAGAATCAAAAGAAACCAAAACACATTCATCACATTCATAGACCTGGAGAAGGCTTTCGACAAAGTAGAATGGAAAAAACTCTTCGAGATTCTGAAGAGAATTGACATCAAATATAGAGATAGACGAATAATCCAGGCGCTATACAAGAATGAGGCCGCTATAATTAGATGTGACAATGATACAAAAGAAGCCAGTATAAGACAAGGGGTGAGACAGAGAGCATCCCTGTCACCTGTTCTTTTTAACGCTTATATACAAAGTGCGATTGATGACTAGAGAGAGAGAATGAGTCACAGAAAAGGTGTAAAGATACACGGGCAAAAGGTGGATATGATAAGGTTTGCTGACGATATTGCTTTGGTTGCTCAAAGCGAAGAAGAACTGCAAGAGGCCTTAACAACCATGCAAAGCATTCTTCAAAACAATTACAACATGAAGATAAATAAAGACAAAACAATGCTGCTGACTGTAGGCCGAACGCAACATCAGATGAGAGTAGAGATGTCAGGAGTTCCACTAAAGAACACCAAGGAGTTTGTCTACCTCGGGAGCAAAATCACATGGGACGGTCGGTCTAAGAGCGAGGTCGATAGCCGTATACACCAGGCTAGGCTTGCATTCAATAAAAGGTCGAAAATAATAGAGTCGAATAATACAAACCTGAAACTGAGAATACTCCTCATCAAGACCTATGTATGGAGTATCTTAATGTACGGCTGCGAAACATGGTGCCTATCCGAAAGAGATAAACGGAGACTAGAGGCTTTTGAGATGTGGTCCTATAGAAGACTACTAGGAATTTCCTGGAGAGACCACATCACAAATGAGGAGGTTCTCCAAAGAATCGAAGGAGGAAGGCACCTGCTCAGGATCTTGTCCGAAAGGCGCGCAAGATGGATCGGCCATGCAATAAGACAAGAAGGCCTCTTGCATGCCATAATGGAGGGTATGACCGAGGGGACAAACGCTAGGGGACGCCCACGCCGAGAGTACCTGGAGGACCTGCTGGTGGATGTGCGCTGCTTATCATATGCAGACTTCAAAAGAGCCGCACAAGACAGGGAAGAGTGGAAGAAACGAATAGATGAAATTGCTGCATACCAATCCCAGGATTGAAACCAGAGAGAGAGAACACTTCGCTGGGTCGCAAGAGCACAGAAACAAACAAAAAACCAAAACATTAAAATAAAACCAAATATGGCTTATCTGTATGGCTGAAGTGATCCCATAAATTTCGAACATAACAAACACTTGACACTGAAGGGAGTTGTCCACTATCCGACTGCATTGAAAGTTTTGGGCGATAGCATCGTATAATCGGTTTAAAACATTATAAAATTGGGATTTGCGGCTAAAATATCAAAGTTAAGCACATTTCGATATGTGAAAAGGCAAACACTATGCAAAACACGCATGTTAAAAACTTTTCCGCAATCTCCTAACAGGGGAAATCGTTTAAAACTATTAAATAAACAGGAGCGGTTAAACCTTAATAAATATTCAGCATTAAAAAAGCTTTGTGCTTATTTTTTTCTAGCCATAAACAGCTATAAATACTGCAATTTAACGACACCGTCCCAACCTCAGCAGCCAAAAACAACAAAATGCGACGCGCGGACCGGACTGAAATACATAATAACAACACCCATCATACACACAACACCATTCTCGAGCTAGTGTGTTGAATGTTGCGTAAACTCACCAATACCAGCAACAGTGGATTTTCTGCTCCATTCCGCATCCACGATGTTAGAAAAAGTTTGATATTTACACATGCGCTTTTAGTTGCCTGCTAAGTTTTGCCTGAAGCAGTAGGTACATCCATTCGACGGGAGCAACCAACTTTAATGCGCGTATGTGAGGGAGCGGGAGACAGAAATGAAAGTCGTCAGTCGATGTGGTGAGTCAGTCGTTTATTGGGCTACGTAGCGAGGTCGGTGAAGCGGTAACATGATGTATGCAGGGTGCCGTAGATGAGATGCTGCAGGCGCTCGGAGGAGATGGAGATGGTGTGGTGAAAGTCAGCGAGTTGCTCGACACCTTGGCGGTGGAGATGACCTATCTTCCAGGCCGTTGCTCGACGCTTTAAGTCGCGGAGATGAACGGTGAGTGGCTCGGTTAGCTGAGCCACCAGCAGGTAGTCCTGGCGAGGCGGAGCGTGTTTCCATGGCAGCGAAGCACGGTGGGGCTTCGGGGTGCCATGAAATGGTGAGCTAATCCCTGGACTGAAGGTGGCGTCAAACCTTGTAAGTCGCGGGATGTAGCTGTTCTGCGGAGCTGAAGGCACGATGGGCCTTATGGCTGAGACGTGGTGGTGGACCTCGGGAAGCTGCCCTGGATGTGTGTAGATGCCATGCAGGAGCACTTGTGCGGAGATCTGTTACATGACGAGCTGTTGACCGACGGTTAGTGTAAGACTGAACTGCAGCGGGCGAGCGATCGGCTGCTTATATAGCCGCGGCGAGTAATTACCCACACGGTAGGTAATACGCGCCACTTTGGCAGTTGACGAGAATGTTCGGCGCCGTACAGATATTGTACGGCTCTATCTCGAGACCTTTCTAGGCGGTGGCGATATTATTATCGTCGACGGCAGCAGCAGTAGGTAGGTATGTACTCAGGTAAGTAGCTTGCCCGTATCGCGCGAATATTAGATATTTCTCGTTCGTTCTTTCTGAAGGCGAAAAGATTATGATGTGTCGCCACATATGCATAGTGCACAGAATAGCATAACAAAGCGCGTGGATTAATTCGGTATGTTTTAGACTTTTTAGAGAATTTGTTCAAGCGACCATTTTGACAATTTGGCTTGAATAACGGATGCCGATTGATACGTTAAATATCTTTCGAATATCTATTCAATTAATTTAATTTTAATGTGAAGCATAAGGGATTTATAGAGCTAATTTGACCTGTTATTTTTGTCAGTAATCGCATCTTGTTTGTGGGCTAGTCTGTAGATATTTATATTTTATATTAGGTAGGTATATACTTAAGCATCCCTTATACAAAAAGTCACTGACCGCCACTGGTGTGCATGCTTGAAAACTTCTTCTAATGTCTAACGATGATATTTTTATCACATCATTTTATTTTCAAGGCACGAACTGACTGATGGTTACTACATGACCAGTCCGCCCCCGGGCAAACACTCTGTGAAGGGCTGCGGGTGCACGGAGCCCGACGACAAGCACGACCTGGTACTGGACTGCGGCACCATAGTGCCTCTGGGCCCCCCTGTCGTCAAACGCACCCAAAGCTCGCTTCTCCACAACGAGTACATTGTTTACGATGTCGCCCAAGTTAACATCAAGTACTTGTTCCAGATGAAGTTTGTTTACAATTATTAATTTTGATGCCTATTCCATTTTGTTACCCAATTTTCAAAAGTTAACAATTTCTAGTTGTTTGATGTCTATTCCATTTTGTTACCCAATTTCAATGATTAACATTTTTTATTTTAATGTTTATTCCATTGTGTTACCAAATTTCAATGATTAACAATTTTTATTTTGATGTTTATTCCATTTTGTTATCCAGTTTTTCAATGGTTAACAATTTTTATTTTCATGTCTATTCCATTTTGTTACCTACACCCAATTTTCAAAAGTTAGTAATTTCTAGTTTAATGTCTATTCCATTTTGTTACTCAATTTTAATGGTTAACCATTTTTATTTTGATGTTTATTCCATTGTGTTACTAATCTTTCAATGGTTCACAATTTTTAGTTTGATGTCTGTTACATTTTGTTGGTTCCATGACAACTCAAAATCACGCAATTTCAACACCTCTTTGAAAAGTCATTAAAAGTAATGAAAAAAAAGAGTTGAAAAATAGCCTTATTTAAAAAAAAATCTAAAATTTCACTTTTCAAAAGAGTTATTGAAGTTGCATGATTCTGAGTTGTCCAGTCACCCATTTTGTTACCCAATTTTTGGAGGTTAACAATTTTTATTTTGATGTTTATTCCATTGTGTTACCCAATTTTTGGAGGTTAACAATTTTTTTTTTTTTATGTTTATTCCATTGTGTTACCCAATTTTCAATTATTTTGTACCATTTTTTATTTTTCATTCAATAATAAATTTGTGTACAGCTTTTAATGTTATGTTCCCTAATGTTCAGTAAATATTGAATTGTTATTTTTTTAATGTTTGTTGTAAGTTGTAAGTAACAAATTTTAACCATGTTCAATGTCACATTATTGTTTTTATTAAAGTTATTGTTTGATACAACATTATGACTAACTATAATCATGACTAACCCCTCGCTACTTTGTTATTTGAAGTTGTTTCAAATAAATGCTTTGAATTATGATATAAATAATTTTATTTTTTACCTTCCTTACTTACTACATCCGGAGGAAGTGTTGTGGGCTCGTCGAGGTAGGACGCATATTCCCGGGTCCAGCTTTCTTTCTAAAGTATCCGGCGATTTTCTTAACCGATTTTCCCGAAAAGTGATACGAACACGTGTTAGAATCAGTGCAATTTTCTTGTCTTCGCGAATTAATTTTACCTCATTCCGTTGGAAAGTTATGTGTGATTTTTTAAAAAAATATTTCAAATGTATTCAAATATTATCCGTTTTTGATAAAGTTACACAAAGCGCAGCGTGTTTGCTCAGCGCGACACAAACAGTTCGAGTGGTGTTAATGGATTTATTGTAAACAGACTAAAAAATGGACCTTGGTTTGTAAGTGTTTCCATAGGACACAAAGGAGTTCATCACACGAAGACATCTAAAGATAAGACTCACTCATATTACAATTTTATATATGGCTTTCTACGATCTGTTTATTTTAACCTAATAATAACGCAATTTCTGTCAAAGAAATTTAAATTTATTGCTTTCACGATCATTGGATTTTGTTTATTTAAAAGCAGACACAAGTTAAATTCTTTCAAAATTATTTCAATGAGATACTTAATGGTTTTGAGATGGCTACATATTCAGCAACAAAAACTAGTTGAGTTACTCGCACTTATCGAATGCATCTGCGCTTTTTGAAAATTCGTTTCCCCCTCTGACGTGCACATTATAAACAAATATTTTTTTTATTTATCTTAATGGTTAACAGGCTTTTAGTTTTTAGGTTTTTACAGGTTTTTGGTTTCAGTCAAAATCTGGAAGAAGTTCTTTTCAAGTACCTACACCTTTTATCTTTATCTCAAATGTTAACGTTAAGTCGGGTTATCACACTTCGGATGAGTTTCTTTGTTCTCTTTTGGATTATCTTTTTTTACATTGACTCCATACAGGAGGCCTTGAGGAGGATAATTTCCCTCAGGGCCTATGTCATCTGGGATGCTGTGTGGAGGGTCTTTTTGAGGAGAGGAAGGAATGAACATTGGTCTTGAAGAGACCCATATTGTAGGAAGGAGGAACACAGAGGCCGGCAAGACATTCCACGGCCGAGCTGTTGAACACAAGAACGAGTCGAAGAAACGACCCGTTCTCATGTGACAGATGTCAACCATCTACAAATATTGGGCACGCGTTTGGTGTGTTTTCCGAATATGCACCGTGCCGAAGGGATCAATGATGCTAGTTCCTCGGAGCATCTTCCATTGTAGTACCGGTAGAACAAGGATAGCATTCCCACCCGACGCGTGTACTCTATTATCTGATTTGAATATTCAAGAAGATGACAGAAGATACAAAAAGAAACAAGATGAGCAAAATCAGGAAGAGACTAGAAGATGCACGAAGAGACAAATGCCTCCACAAGTCTAGAAAAGTCAAGATCATGCAAGAAGACACCTGCAGGGACTAGAAGAACCAAAAAGGTGCAAGAAAAATAATGAATAATAATAATAACATAACATTTGTATAGCGAAGTTTTGTGATATTTCACTTCAAGCGAAATGAAGCAAGACGAATCAAGTTGAAGCCAGAAGAAGGGGCTAGTAGAAGCAAGAACTTGTAAGCAGATACTATAGTAGACTGAAGCAAGAAAATGACATAACTTAGAAAACAACACTATCAAAATATTTATTCTTGCCCATACAAGTTCGAGTATTGGCATATTAGGTTGCCATGTATAAAACTGGATTAAACTGGTTCCCATCTGGTCACCAATATAATATTGTTATTTCTTACTTTCCGCATATAATATTTTAGTGTTTTGGATGTAGTGTTTTGTATTTTAGTGATTTTTTTGTATTTTAGTGATTTGTGTGTAAATTGCACCACTCAAATTTATGAATTTAACCTCAATACAGGCTGCTAGCCTAGTGAGGTTAATATTTTTGTAAAAAAAAAATAAGAACACATGTATGGTGAGAAATTATAAATAAATAAATAAATAAATAAAACTCCGCAAGAAGTCGCAAGAAACTCAAGAACAGCCAAGAAGGAGCGAGAAGAGATAAGAAGAAGCAAGAAGAGACAAGAAAAGACTCGAAAAAACACTAAGATACAAGAAAAGGCAGGAGGAACCGAGACGTGCCAACAATGGGTGAAAATTCGATAGAAGGTACAATAAAACAAAGGCGAGTTAAGAAGAGCCAATAATAATAATAATAATAATAATTTGCGTATAATTTGTTGAGCGCCGTTTTTAAGATAAGAGACAAGAGGTTGCAAGCAGAACCGGAAAGTGATGAGAAGATCCTAGAAGAGCCGAAAAGAGACGAGGACGAAACAAGAATCGGAGACAAGAAAAGCTGAGACTAAAAAAAGATTAGAAGATATAAGAATAGACGATAACATCCAAGAAGGAGCAAGAAGAGTCAAGAAAATACAATATTAGATAAGAAGAGATAAGAAGATGCAAGGAGAGTCAAGAAGAGTCGAGAAAAGGCGAAAAGATCTCAAGAAACAAGAAGAAGTCAGAAGAGATAGGAAGGGACAAGTAAAGCAAGGAAGAGATAAGAAGAGCCAGAGCCAAGAAGAGTCCAGAAGATCCAAGAAGAGGCGAGAAGATAAAAGAAGAGGCAAGAAGAGACTAGAAGATCCTAGGAAAACCAAGAAGAGACAAGGAAATCCTAGAAGAACCAAGAGGCAAGAACACCCAAGGAGGGGCGGGAGGAGCTGGAAGAGGCAAGAATTACCAAGAATATTCAAGAAGACATGAGAATATTCGAGAAGAGATAATCAGAGACAAGACAAGCTGAGACAAAAAGAGACAAGAAAAGATAAGAAGATACGAGAACATCCAAGAAGAAGCCAGAAGAGTCAAGAAGAGACAATAATAGACTAGAAGAGAAAAGAAGATGCAAGGAGAGTTAAGAAGAGACGAGAAGATCTCAAAAAACAAGAAGAATCAAGAAGACACAAAAAGGGACAAGAATATCTAAGAAGAAGCCAGAAGAGTCGAGAAGAGCCAATAATAGACTCGAAGAGATAAGAAGATGCAAGGAGAGTCAAGAAGAGTCAATAATAGACCAGAAGAGATAAGAATATGCAAGGAGAGTCCAGAAGAGTCGAGAAGAGACGAGAAGATCTCAAGAAACAAGAAGAAGCAAGAATAGACAAGAAGGGACAAGGAAAGCAAAGAAGAATAAGCCAAGTAGGGCCGAGCAGAGTCAAGCAGAATCAATAAGAGTCAGAATATCCAAGAAAAGGTGAGAAGATACACAAGAAGAGACAAGAAGATCCTAGAAGAGGCAAGAACACCCAAGGAGGAGCGAGAGGATCTGGGAAGAAGTAAGAAGAGCCAAGAAACGACGATAAGATCACAGAAGAGACAAGAAGAAATTTGAAAAGCCATGAATAGCCATGAAGAGCTGAGAAGAGCCGAGAAATGCCGAGAAGAGGCAAGAAGAAGGAAGACAAAAACGAAAAGAAAGTATTACTTATTGGCTTATTAGGTTGCCATGTATACCGGTCGATTAAACTCCAACCTCCTTCCCATCCGCAGAGCATGTGTTCCAAGTCCTAACAAATCAGTGCCCCCTGGTGTACCGGTCTCACCGGGACAGGAGTACTCCTGGCTGGGGTGGTACAATCGTATCGTATCGTATCGTATCCTTACTTACTACATCCGAACAAACAGGTCATGGAAATTGATACCTTTAAAAAAAGTTTCTCTACCCGTGGCTCTATCATATAGACTTTCTCTTGGGTGTGCTCAGAATGATTGATTAAATGATGGGTCAAAATGGATTACTACACACGTCTTCAGACTCATTCGTGGATGGTTGAAAAACTCGGCTGTCATTTCTTTGTTCCCCATGATTTTATTCTGTTACTGACAGCGTGAACTGTTTTATCTCCGAAGAAGAATAAATAATTGAATTGAAGAAAAAATTTCAATATTTGAAAATACAGTGAAACCTCCATCTATCGTTTTTGAAGGGACCTATTGAAATAAACAATGGATGCGGGAAAACAATGATTGCGGGAATATAGAAAAAACACATTAATATTAAAAGGTTTAATATGTACCTATATACAAACATATTCAAAAAAAGAAACATTTCAGTTATAAATCAATTTGTTTCAATAAAAAATATCGTAAAAAAATTTAAAAAAAGGAAGCTGCATGAAGACAAAAAAATTACACTTTGCGCTGTAAATAATCTTTCATCATCATTTGTTTTTGGCTTTTTTTATTGCTGTAGGAAATCTGCTTGCTGCTTCCATCAATCGGAATGTTTATGGCACGTGATTGTTGGATTTTTTTCCACTTCCTTGACAATTTTTAGTCTTTCTTTGAGAGTACGCACTTTTTTCACTGGACGGTTCATTTTTATGGTTAAAGGGCTCAAAAACTAGATCGTAAAAAGATAACCTTAACACGTGCACCGCTCTGCCTGAATGTCTGACGATTATTAACGGACCCATCATAAATATGGACCCATAAATGATCGAACGGACCTAACGGTAGGTTGGCAGGTACCTAATTTAGCACTAACATGTCAGAAACGGCCGCCAACAAAGGCGACAAACCGTTCTTTCTATCTCTCTTTCGCTCTCCAATGTTATTGACCATTTATATACGAAATTTGCCGCGTAATTTAAACGATCGGTAAAGAGAAACGATGAATGCGATCTAATTTTGCATGTTTTATATGAAATTAATTCGGGACTACAAGAAATAACGATACATATGGGAAAACGATTATTCGAGGAACGATAGATAGAGGTTTCAGTGTATTTTATTAATTTCTCTAAAAGTAAAATAAAATTGAATAAGTTCTCTTCAGTGATTATATACAAAATAAGCATAATATAATAGCATAGTTTTTTTACAGTAATATCTATTTTTATTATGTAGTGAAACCCTTTTGACCTTCCGCCACAGTCCCATGTACAAAAATTTAGTTTATTTTTAGTTTGTTTTATTTTAAAAATTTAATTTACAAAAAGGCGGGTAAGGGTTACGCCGCCCCGGGAACCGTTTATTGGATTTCCAACACCTCTGCCGTAGGTCACCCAAAGTGGTTCGCTACATTTGGTGACTTGGTAGGGGTGCCCGGTTTCATGGGGTGAAGTCTGTCCGTATCTTAGTGGCGGATTCATCTGTCCACCAACGGGAGACCTTTTGAACTCTCCAGCAGGATTCTCTCGGAACATCATCTCATCACCATCATCATCATCTCTTGTGTGTTAGGAATAGCAATTGTCTACTATTTGCTGATGACCTTAAAATTATGACGGAAATAAGCTGCCAACAAGATTGCTTTAAAATGCAAACTGATCGTTGGCAAACAAATTAGATTTTAACACAAAAAATGTGTCACTATGTCCTTCACTCGTTGTAAAAACATTATAGTTTACGATTATAAAATAAAGGGTGAAACGTTATCTCGGTGTCGTCTTTGATCCCGAACTGACATTCTCTTGCCATATATCGCAGCTCACTCAGTCTTGCTACAAACTTCTTGGGTTCATCATCAGGACTTGTAAGCAGTTTGATAACCAAGAAGCTATGCTAGCGTTATTCGATGGCATACTGAGAAGCAAGCTGGAGTACGCGAGCGATGTTTGGGCACCGTACTACCAGAAGTACATTGATATGTTAGAGCAAATCCAGAAGAAATTCCTCAGGTATGTTTATATGCGGAAGCACGGAACCTATCCAAGGTTCATGCACCATATTGATTTACTTGAGGAAACTGATTCTGTGAGTCTAGAAACTAGGCGGAAAGCAAGTCTTGCTATTCTGTCTTTCAAAATTTGGAACAATTTCATCGATAGCCCATTTCTCTTGGGATGCTATGATTTATATGTACCAGACCACTACAGCCGAAGTCGACATCATGACTTATTTAAAGTACCGAACAGCAGAACAGACGTCTTGGCAAAGCAGAGCGTGACGAGGGGAGTTGCGCTATTAAATGAAATTGCAAACCATTTGGATGTAAGTGACTGCTCTTTATACGCCTTAAAAATATTATTGAAGAGTCACTTGCCTAAATGCTGATAGGGTAACTAAATTGAACTGGAATTGGAATTATTCTGTTGTACAATAATAATAAAAATAAACATCACCTTGCACATTGATATGTCCGCCAGTCCTGGACACACTGACCCCCAGTTCCTACCCACCCCTCATACCTTTTTCCTTCCCAGAACTTCCTTTCCCTAAAACGACCCTCCGCACAGCATCCCCAAAGATGACATAGGCCCTGAGGGAAATTATTATTCTCGGGCCTCCTGTGTAAATCTAATGTAAAAAAATATAAAACCCACTAGCGCCATCATTTCATCCAATTTCAAAATAAATGCGTGTGTGTGTGTGTGTGTGTGTGTGTGTGTGTGTGTGTGAGTGCCATCTAAAGTTGATAGAATGCATCGATCAGATGTCAGGAAGCGTGTTAATTTCCTCTTCCAAGATTTACATCTATTTATAGATGTATTTAAAAATGTATTTTCTTGCCGTACGGGAATTAAGCTAATGAATTTCTAAAGGTACGTACACACAGAATAAAATAAAAAATCTCAATTTCGAGAGTATGTTCATAAGTTTATTGTAAACAAGCAAAGTACATAAATAATAATTTTTAAATTGATGTAAGTCATCCACATCTCTTCAAAAATAATTCAATATCAATATTATCTATAATTAATTCCAGAAAGATTTTCGTTATTTGTTTTTGGGGTGTTATGCCGTGTTACGCTACCTCCTTCTTTAGCCAACGTTTCGGACATTATTGCAGTGTCCATCATCGGGGCAGATCCGGTAGATGTGTAATTTTTAGTGGTGAAGTGTGTGCTTATTTACTTTGAAGCGATACCGTGTCGCCAGCTCCACTAACTTTCACCGGTACAAAAAGACCGTGACAAGCAGTGGCATCATTGCCGCGGAACGGAATAGAAAGTTCACTAAATCGTGGTATTTATGTTAGCCAGGGGCAAGTCCGTTTGCGAGTTGCCGACAGAAGTGGCTCCATCTCTTAACGAATTCTAAAATCAGAAATCATAATGGTAAGAATTATAGAATTAGAATTACAATGGTTAAAGTGAATTTATACAAAATGCTTTTGGCCGTGAAAATCTTAAAACGTATCCAATTCCAGAAAGAGTTTTTGATAGAAAAAAGTGTTCGAAAAAGTGCACTTCAGGCGGGCGAAAACAAGGATCCCGTTTGAGAAAATGGAATTGGCTTGCACAGCGCGGGTGTAAACGGCACCCTAAAGTTAAAAGTTAAATATACCTCAAAACACCTACCGACTGCTGCTGAAATATGAAGTAATCATTTTAAGTCATAATTTGTCTAAAAACAGGTGGGTCTTATTCTTGCAAGCCCTTGTTGAAAAACCTGGTGCTTCTACTATTTTAGTTACAAAGAGGGAAATGTATTTTTCCATGATTTGACCTCGCTAATGCTATCATGTGAAGGCTGAAAGAACAACAATGGCTGTAACATTATTTCATCCCTTATCTAATAGTAGAAAACAAATTTTCTATGCAGTCTTGTGTCACAGTATTGCGTGGAATGTATCCACCATGTAAAAAGAGAATCCAGGAAAAATCAAAAAAACATCTTGAAGAGCGTCATAATTTAAATATTATTTCAAAATAACTTTTCAATCAACAATTAATGTCATTACTTTCTCCCTTGGACAAAGTTTTTCCAATTTCAATTTCAGTAATTGCATTATTTATTTTTTGTTTAACCACGAGTGAAGCGTAGTTATACTCGGCAAACAGATTTTTTTTTTAAGTAAAATATATGACTTAGGGGAGCTATAATAAAGCGCTAAAGCCAACTCCTTATCAAAATTATTATATCTTCATCCTTGTTTATGTTTTTCATTTAACAATTTATATTGTGGATCAAACATTTTACAACCTTCTTTCACTGTTTTACGTGAATTAGAAGCACAAATTTTATTTTCACATTGTTTAAGCTTAAGTTGTAATATTAAATTTTTCTTTTTGTACTTTGACACCAAACAGGTTTTATTATGCAAATTTTTCTTATAAATCCCAAGTGTCGATTCTAAATACGATATTCTCTTTAGTAAGGTGGTTGATGATACTTCTTTGGATAATAATATCTCTTTGGATAATGATACTTCTTCGGATAATGCAGGCTCTCTTTTTATTTTATTTTCAAGAGGAGATATCATTTTCTTAAAGCTGGTTGATGATACTTCTTTGGATAATGATATTTCTTCAGATAATGATAACTCTTCGGATGATGCAGGCTCTTTCTTTGTTTTATTTACAAGGGGAAATTTAATTTTCTGTAAGCTGGTTGATGATATTTCTTCGGATAATGATACTTCTTCAGATAAAGCAGGCTCTTTCCTTATTTTATTTTCAAGGGGAGATATAATTTTTCGTAAGCTGGTTGATGGTGCTTCTTTGGATAATGATATTTCTTCGGATAATGATACTTCTTCAGATTTTGCAAACTCTTTCTTTATTTTATTTTCAAGGGGAGATATAATTTTTCGTAAGCTGGTTGATGGTACTTCTTTGGATAATAATATTTCTTCGGATAATGATACTTCTTCAGATTTTGCAAACTCTTTCTTTATTTTATTTTCAAGGGGAGATATAATTTTTCGTAAGCTGGTTGATGGTACTTCTTTGGATAATAATATTTCTTCGGATAATGATACTTCTTCAGATTTTGCAGGCTCTTTCTTTATTTTATTTTCAAGGGGAGATATAATTTTTCGTAAGCTGTTTGATGGTACTTCTTTGGATAATGATACTTCTTCCGATAATGCAGGCTCTTTCTTTATTATATTTTTAAGAGAAGATATAATTGTCTTAGGCCTGTAATAATAAAATAGTTAGAAATACAGAAAATTAATATAGTATTTAGTTAGTGGCCTGGTAAATTTATTTTTTTAATGTTACCCTCACAGAGTAATGACAGAGGAACTATATCGCCTCCCTAGTGGGCAGCATTATGAGGTGGGTCAAGGTTGGGAGTGTAGGAAGAGATTTATTAATGCGGGTCCTGAAGGAACATCGATTGTGAACTGTGAACGGGTATTCCGCTTGTGTCTGTCGGGTGTCGCATATTTGAGAAAACTCCCCTGAAATACCCTTAAAACAGACTAAGAATTCTTACATCACATTAGAGACGGCATTTGGTCTGTTTACAATGGATCGTAAATCAGGAGGATTGCCCTCCTTTGCACGGAGATAACTGATAATAAACATGGATTAATTTTTTGTATACCTTTTGTAGAGGTTGTTGTCAAATTCATCTGGACTCTTTGTCTTTGGGGTTTTTGTAATATTATATAAATTCAGTGTAGGGATAGAACCGGGCCATAAACTAAAAAAAAAACAGGATTATATTTATATAGCTATTTGTACCTTATGATTGACCCATCTAAAGTATTTGTGCAAACTTACCCCTGACTAAACAAGTTTTGGTTTCTAAAACATTTCATTTCAAAATGGTCAGAACATACAACAAATGTCTTGTAAAAATAATCAGCGCCTTTTGCATTTAATATGTCTTCGAAATCCTTTCTTTTGCATGCTATAATCCAGGTCTTTAATCTGAAACAATTTTTAAAACGAGTTTTGAACATTGTGGTGTATCCTAAAAGCTTCCGCCTTATACAGACAGATGGCGGTGATACCAGCTATCGGTAGTAGCATAGTTCTCAAGTTCACCGGCAGGGGATCGGGGAAGCTGAGAAGCTGTGTTTCAATTATCACAAGACAGAACAATTTTAGCTAGCTCCGAGTTAGGTTGACAAGTATAAATAAACGCAGATAACGAACCAGATTCTATTTATTACAAGAAGTGATCTCCATCCAAGTGTGTTGGAGAATCTGCTAGTGTGTCTCAAATAGCAGAACACTACAGCTGGCGCAGCCGTGGATTATCTGCGTTTTTATTTTGTTGTCACACGACAACAACAGTTTGGGACCAGGAGCGAGAGGGCTAAGGCAAGCGTGACTTGCAACTTTTTTTTTTTCCTTCGTGGAGAAGGAAAAACACCAGGGTTCTCCAGGGCCGAGGAGGCCAGAAACATTTTTCTGTTTTAGGATCAGAAGAATAAATTTACCAGAGGAAAAACCAATAACGGAAAAACATTTATTCACTGCCAAGGCGAGCAGTGTTTACCGGACAATTTTATCACAGCCAAGGCGTGCGGTGATTATACGCAAAATTGGAGGACTATTTGAAGGAAGGAAGGAAGACTTGGACACAGAACCAGGAAGAGTTCCGGAGATAAGTAGTTGCATTTTTTTGTGGAGGGAATTGTTGAGGGTTGTTTGTTTTTTTTTTGTGGTTATTGTGGTCTGTTTCGAATTTATTGTGCCGAATTTGTAAGAATACGGGTCATAGTACCAATTTCTGCAAATTTCGCAACTCTAGATGCTACAAATGCAATGGGGTAGGTCATCTACAGAAATATTGTGTTAAGAATAATAATAATATTAATAGTGTCAATCCGATTGGGGAGGATTTTTGTTGTAATAATCATATGATAGCTACAATTAAACCGTTCACAGCAGATATTTTAATAAATGACAAACATTTTAGAGCGATGGTCGATTCAGGTTCATCGTTATGTGTAATGCAGGAAGAAATGTTTAAGCGTTATTTCGGTTCGGTAAAGTTATTGGCCGACAACCGGGTTATTTCAGGTTATGCAGGGAACGCATTAAAAGTTATTGGCAGTTATTTTTGACGTGAAGTACAAAAATAAAAAAACAATGTTACCTTCATAATTGTCACAGGGGGTACGGATTTAATTGTTGGGTTAGATTTCATGAATATTTTTTTTTTAGAAATCGCGGCGGTACAAGATACCAGTAATTCGATGGATTCAAGGAATCAGGATAAGGATAAATTTATTCACGAATTTCCGGGAGTTTTTTCTGACTAGTTGGGTAAATTTAAAAAGAAATTTAAGTTTTTTTTTGTTGTACTTTTTTCTTGTGTTTTGTAAATTTTTAAGGTGTCTTTTATTGTGAATAAAGACGCGGGTCCAATGTTTTTTTTTTTCAATGCTAGGCCGATCCTATTAACAATAAAAAGTAAGTTGATTCTGAATTAAAGTCAATAGTAAAAGACGGAATAAATTCTCCGATTAATTAGTAGGGAGTTTGCTTCCCCGAGAGTACCAGTGAGTAGGAGGAAGGGCGATATCATTTTTGATATTAGGAGTTGTTTGTACATGGCGTTACTTACAACTTTACCGATCATATTTGTTTGTAGAATTTGTTTGTACATGGCGATACTTACAAGCTACCCGATCTTGTTCGTATTAGAATTTGTGGTACATGGCGTTACTCACAAATTATGCGTTCATTTTTTTTTATTTTGGAAATTTTAGCTTTTTGTACATGGCGTTACTTAAGCGATAATTTCAAGATACCCGTAGCTTAGCGTTGGTACAGGGCGATACCTTCGAGCTTTAGCTATAGGATTGGGGTTGAACAAATTTTTCGGTTTGGTACGGAAGAGAATGACATTTGTGTAGACATTTTGTCGTTGATGAGGAGTTTAGGAGAAAAATTGTATGATTTTCTTAAGTGATTATCGGAATATTCCGCATGCTACGACAGGAATCGAACCCTCAGTTTAGAAATTTTGGAGGGGTAGGTTGTAGAAAGTTTTTGTTAGATCGGTAAGGCGTGTGTTTGAAGCATTGGGAGAAAGAAACAGTGGTGTCCCTATCGCGTCTGATATGTCGGAATGCTGTACAGATGAGCTGGAGACGTCCTCCTTTTGAGAGATTTTAACCGGTGTTCTCCTGATTTCAGATCTCCAGAGGGAATCAGAAGTCCACCACAGAACCAGCCACAACCGTGGGCGGGACGATTACGTCCCAGACGTCTTTGAAAACCTCCAGGAAAAAATGCAGCTTCTTATAGTGAAAATATTTAAATTCAGTGTTGTGAAATATTTAGTTTATTGTGTTATCTTGATTTTAGAGACATCTGCTTGTATAGCTTCGTGATTTTAAAATATTATACTTATAAAATGAAATATGTAGCCAGGTTCCAAGTTAGCAGGGGGAAGATGTGGTGTATCCTAAAAGCTTCCGCCTTATACAGATAGATGGCGGTGATACCAGCTATCGGTAGTAGCGTAGTTCTCAAGTTCACCGGCAGGGGATCGGGGAAGCTGAGAAGCTGTGTTTCAATTATCACAAGACAGAACCATTTTAGCTAGCTCCGAGTTAGGTTGACAAGTATAAATAAACGCAGATAACGAACCAGATTCTATTTATTACAAGAAGTGATCTCCATCCAAGTGTGTTGGAGAATCTGCTAGTGTGTCTCAAATAGCAGAACACTACAAACATCAAAACTGATGTTGATTTCATCGCCGTAGAGTGAAAGTCACTAACAAATTGGAAGTTTTAAGGTATGAGTGTTTTGCGGTTGCAATTTGAAATGTCTATAAAAGTTGACATGACAATAAAAGTGTTTTTAATAATTATTATCGTTTTAATCAAAAGTTTTCAAGTCTTAAGGATGGGTTGTTTAAAAAAATTTGAACAATTAATCAAATTTTTTAAGTTAATTTTCACAATCTGTGAAAGCTCTATCCAAGTTCTGTGATTATTTCAGTTTTATGAAGTAACTGGCCTATAACCACTGGAGTGACAGAACTCCAGTCCAATTTTTTAATTTTTTTTAATGAATAATCACCCTCTGACTTAAATAACTGCATGTATATTTTTTTAGAGTTTGTTTTAATACTTAAAATAATTTTCAAAGTTTTAATTTTTCAAGATCCCCCAAAAAACACTGCACGTATAGTGAATCGTGTGACGTCATCACCCCTGAAAAGTTTTTCAACAGGTGTTCATTTTGTATGACAGTTATACGGAATAAAGTATGGTACTATTCGATAAGTTAAAACATTATTTAGGTGGAATTATTTATTTATTATATTATATTTATCATGTTATTATATTTTTCAATATTATTACGGGAGAGTGGTATAGAAATTGTTCGAAATTATTATTTTTTTAGCTTTTAAAATCAATACTATCTCAAGCGGAGCATCACCTGCACACTGCAAAAATTGTAGGCAAGATACAGGCGATACAGCGCCTACCAGCTGATTGACGACGGCCATTTTGAATCTGAAGTTCATAGAGAAGTGAGTCGTTCGCGAACGAGTCGGCTCAGTGACCCGGATCTTCATACGGATCCGTAAGATCCGGTTCCGTAAGACCAATCTTCAAAGCTACGGACACACTTGCTCGCGGTTTGCGGATCTTTGCGAACGAGTGAGCGGGTAGCAATTAGCAATTGCTACTAGGTAGCATGCTTTTTGGCTTCTAATGAACAAGTGTGTCCGTAGCTTAATTCAGTCGTTCAATTGAGCCGATTCACTGAACCGGATCTTTTCATTCTCGTTCAACTGAGCCGCTTTGCCCGTCTCCAGGTAGTACTTTGATGTAGTATATAATTCAATTTTTTCGTACAGTTTAAAGTTTTTCAATATTTTAAATAATAGAGATAAACTAATAGAGATACCTCTATTTTTGATACTGAATTATTTAGGCTTAAATATTGTTTCAATAAACACAACAACTACATCTCTACAAACAGTATGAAATAATGAATAACATGAAATGTTGGTAATACTGATGGCTTGTGTCATACCTACATAATCAAAGTTTCAATCAATTCTATTTCTTATATACATCAACTCACTATGTGCCATGAATATTGGTGGAAAAATATTATCATTTGCTGATGACACGGTCTTAATATTCGAAGATGAAACATGGCAATCAGTTATTAACAAAACTAATAATGCTCTAATAAAAGTAAAACATTGGCTTGACACAAACCTCCTCACACTTAACATCGACAAAACACAATATATGACATTTTCCATACGCAAATACGATATACCCAACAACTGCCCTAAACCAATCATCCACTCGTGTCCACTCAATTTAGACAATCCGGAAACCACATCTAATATTAATTGTACGTGTTCGACCCTCAAATCATCAAAAATAGTTAAATATTTGGGAATAATCATAGACAACCAACTACGTTGGGAAGCTCACATCGGTGACACAGTAAAAAAACTTCGTAAACTCTGCCATATATTCTACTCCCTTAGGTCTATCTTAGATTTACAGACTCTAAGAAGGGTATACTTTGCCCTTTTCCAATCCATAGCAATATACGGTATAGTGGGATGGGGTGGTTGTGCTGAATCCATTATTAGACCAATTATTTTAGTTCAAAAACTAATTCTGAGAATTATATTTAAATGTCAACCTACCCATCCGTCAAATGAACTCTTTGCAAAAATCAGGGTCTTAGATATTCGACAGCTATTTACTAAAACAAGCATTTGTTATATACGAAAAAATAATCTACTAATTGCTCCACAACATCAAGCACACACCCGCTTTTCATCAAACCTGGGTTGCGTGGTCCCAAAAACTAACACCTCATTCGCTCAACGACAATTCTGGTTCATCGCTCCTAAAATATATAATGCTCTGAGTACTGACATAAAGTCAAGTAATTCTAATTCTCTTTTTATAACACGTGTACAACATTGGATTTTTGAAAGGGGACGAACGCACTTTAAAGAATTCATGAGTTCTAACACTACATTTTAATTATTAATTTTTGCATTTCAAAATTTTAATTTCCATTTGTATTTCTATTTTACTTTAAAATGTTGTTATTTTTTTCTCTTAGTTTTTCACTAAATTTATATATGTTTTTAATTTTGATTTATATAATTATATGTTTTAATTTATACAGAACACTTGAGTTCTTAACATTTAATTTTTATTATTAATTTTTGTATTTCAAAATTTGAATTTGAATTTTCATTTTTACTTTTCTTTAAAATATGGTCTTTTTTTTTCTCTTTAGTTTTAAGTATTTCTTAATATTTTTTGAAATGTTAAAATATTAAATGTACAACTACCACAACACGGGCTTAGCCTAGTGTGGTAGCCAAAAAAAAACCCAAATATCTGTTACTAATAAAAAATATATGAAATAAAAAAAAAATAAAAAAATAAAAAATAAAAAAAATGACTGGTGACGCGTGACGTTAGCACTAACCATTCAGTAATACCAACTTTATAGTGTGATTTGACGAGAGGTTTAAAAATGCACTTTTTAATATATTTTTAAGAACTCTACGTTTAATATTATGAAATAAAACTTTTATATTCAGAATCAGCGTTCATTGGTCTGTATGAACATATTTTTTTAAAGCCATAATATTTTTCACTGGAGTTCCTTATTTAAAACTTTTTTCTCCGATTGCTCGAAATTTTTTGATAATTATTTTGAATATTTTCCGCCCACATTAAAAAAAAAATTTACATCCGAATTTTAATATGGAGACATACAAACTGATTATAGTTCTGTATAGCCAATGAATTCATCTATCTTTTTTCAATTATCACATAAGCGTAGGATTTATGAAAAAAATCATAAACTTCTACTTAATTACTTACAAATAAGGGAAAATTTGCCAAAATTGGCAGCAAAGCAATCCGAGGTATTCTAAATAGTGCCATATTGTGTCAAAAACCACTCCAGTGGTTATTGATATAATAAATAAATAAAATCAAATTTTTTGAAACAACCCATTCTTAGACTATAATAAAAGCACAACCAGATGTTTAAGTTGCCTAAATATATTAAAAAATACATAGTGAGTGGCATTTGTCGCGGTAAGACAAGAAATCCTGGGTTCGATTCACAGTTGCCACCATTATCTTTTCTATTTTTCTGCAGCGCCGGATCTGCCATACGTTCAAAAACGTGCAAAAACCTGGCGCCAACTCCGAAGGGGCGCCGTGAGAAAATAAATATTTAGTTATAATATTCCCTGAATCGTTTAAAAATTACCCATAGTACGAAATAATTATTACGCTCTAGCAACACTTTCCAAAGAAACAGAATGCGCACGCATCTGGTTGGTATCAACGGCTTACGAATTTATAGTCAGTTACAGAATTTTTTTACAAATTCCATATATTTAGTTTAAACGTAAGATCTATTTTTCCATATATCTTTTACCGTCTTTTACGACGAATAGGTGCGATCCAAATTCAATAACCAATCACAGCGCGGTATTTTTGATCGTAAGCCGTTGATACCATACGTCAGTGTTTAGTGTATGTTCGCTCAACACAGGGGAAATGCAAGGCACAAATTTGAGGTTATATTCTTATTATCACTGCTCACTGTCTTTCGTCGCGTCGGGACTGCCTGTCAGAGGCTAGTAGATGCTATTCTTGTGTTGTACGTTGCCATGAGAACGTATTTGTATTTGCTTTTTCTAATATTCGCGTTGGGTATATAGGTACATAAAAGCAGTAAATCTCAAGAATGTCTAATGGACCTAGTTCAGCGAAACCACCCGCATTGTCTCGTAACCTATATTTTAAATCATGGTACGGGCACAAACAAACAATTCGTTGTATTATTTTAAAGCATAACTTGCAAAGAGTTTTTCCTAAAATAATTAAAATAGCACCATAATTTATGTTTACCCAATAGATTCAGAGAGTATAGGGCTCCTGGCGATCCTCTCTTTAAAAAAAAAACGAGTGTGAGAGCTACCGCCAGGTCACTTGGAAAAGTTACACCCTTTATATGTCTTGATTTTATTTGATAAATTAGTGTTAAAAAATTAATTAAATAAAAAAAATTGGGGTGAACGAATTTTTAATCAAAATAAAAATGTAGGGGGGGGGGGCGCCATCGGTACCTACTGCACAGGGCGCCAGATTTCGTAGATCCGGCCCTGTTTTTCTGTGTCTTGTTCTGTTTCATATTTCGGTTAGATTTATTAGAATAATCTTTTTCTTCAATGATATATTACATTGATGAGTATAACCTTGAAAAGTTATTTCAAAAAGTTGTTCCAATAAAATTGAATAATCATTTTTAGACTTAGAAAAAGTCAATAAGTGTCCCATATAAATAAAATCAGATATGTTTATCCGAGACAGTATCTAGCTAGGTAACAAATAAATTCGTTAGAACTTTGTAATCATTTAAAAAGATAGCAGCCAAAAAGATGGGAAAAGTTAGTTGTAGATAATATTGTTAATTCTGAATTTGAAATATGAAATTGGCAAAAATTACTTAAAAGAATTCATAAACTTCTTTTCATAGATGGCGCGAATATATTTTAAGGAAAAACGCTTTTTACAAGTAAGGGGGTGTTCAAGTATTACGTAATGCAATTTTTTAAGATGTTTGACCCTTCCTCCCCCCATGTAACACGCCGTAACGTTTTTCTGTACCCCCCTCCCCCTCCCTAAACGTTACGTAACACCCAAGTGACTATTTTTACCTAAAAGTCACAATTAAGTTGCGCGAAGTACTGGAGAGTCGCTTAACCCGTCTGCTTGGTTCGATATATTCGCACCTCACAATCCAGAAGCCTCGGATTCTGAAAAAAATTCTGAAACCGTCACTTTGGATCGAGATTGTAAAATATCTACGCAAGATAGCTTTCATATTTTAAAGACAGTAAGAAGCATTATTTCATTCTATTTCTGGTTAAAAGAAAAATACATATGTTTGCATGAGAGGAAGAGAGATATACAGCTTTTAAAATGTAAGGTCGCTCGGGACGTAAAGACGTTGAAAGTATAACGCGATTACATGTTTTGGGATGTATTTATTCCTAAACAAGCAGACGGGATAAATACCTTTGTTCTTGTTTTAATCGCGTTTGCGGTAATAAATATAATAAGAGATTTATAACTCGCAATACATGCGTATGTTGTTTATTTTATATTTTTTCTTTTGCTGTTTTCCAAATTGCGTTGGCATTTTTTTGGCATAGCTGCGGTGGCAAGTCAGCATGAGAGCCTTTATAGGCCAAATACAGCTGATAATAAAAATCTCCCGCTTTTGAGGACATTATAGTACCTACAAACTCACTTTAACAACACTGACTTCAGCAATTTGTGTTTATGCATATTTCATGTTTAAAACACTAACGAATACTGACAACGAAGATAAAATAAAAATGACGTACAATACAGTCGAGAGATTCCCCGTAAAACATAAACGAAAAGGGTTGCCAACTTGGGAGAACAAAATAAAAATGACGTACACTGCAATCGAGGGATTCCCCGTAAAACATAAAAAAAGGGTTGCCAACTTGGAAGATTTTAATTCCCTAGTTTTTTATTTGAATAAAAAAAACACGTTATGTAATGCATTGTTCGAACCCCCCCTCCCGCCCCGGTAACGTTTTTCACCTCCTCCCCCCAAATTGCGTTACGTAATACTTGAATGGTCCCGAATGCCTTGAAATATTTAGATTAATTAATTGTTTGTGCCTGTACTTACGCAATATGAATACGAATAAATAGTTTTATCCATAAACAAATTCAATTCTTTCAAGAAAGGCTAACTAATACAATATTGTATCGGTGATTCAATCCAATATTGTATTTGTTAGACTTTCTTGAAATATTTGAGTTTATTTATGGACAAAACCATTTATTCATATGCGTATTGAATATGTGAGGGTGCAAACAATTAATTCACTTTAATATTATAAAGCATAACTTGCAAAAATGTTTAAAATCTTAAATAATTAAATTGGCATCATTTGGGAATGCGTAGATTATAAGGGGGCATACATTAATTACAAGAGCTCAAAAGGGGTCCAGCAAAATCTCATGTTACTTGAAAAGAATATACAAAGTGGCCCAAATTTATCTCACCAAGGGAGGGGGGGGGGGGTCTAGATTGGAAGTAAAACTGCTCAAGTAATTAATGTATGCCCCCTAACGTACATTATGTTTAACCTTAAAATTAATAGGTCCCAATGACGGAGTTTTTTTTTTTTTTTTTTTTTTTTTTATTAATAATTTTTTTTGGTTACATACATAAAAATATTACAAAAAAACATTTCTTTTGATAAGAAGTAAAAAAAAATAAAATAAAATATGTAGCTTAACGATAAACAATAATACAATTTAACAACAAAAAAAAGATATTACAATATTATACTTATATAGCTTAAGCGCCCTTGAGGTGATTTTTCACAAAAACGGCGCTCTATAAATTGTCCAATTATTATTATTATTATTATATGTATGGTAACAAAAAAAATCCCACATAGGCATCGCCAGTTCGTGGGTATACTTAAGTTTTTTTTTAATGCAGTTAAGATACAACTTAGCAAATTAAACTTTAAATTAGTAAATTGAAACATAATTATGTTTTAACATATTTATAGAACAAATAATTCCGTATTTAAAAAACAAAAGTTAAGAAAAAAAAAATATATATATGAAAAACAAAAAAGGTTAAATAAAAATTAGGGATTTGTAAAGTTATAACAGGTAAGATGTTATAGCAGGTAGGTTTTTGTGTCATTTGTAGTTATCCAAGTCTTTATTAATTTTTTGTATATGCTGTAAGAGGATATGTTTTTAGATTTAATTTCTATAGTCTGATACAGTGCATTATAGATTTTTGGTGCAATGAAAAAAGCATGCCTTTGCGCAAGCCTAGTTTTGCAAAGGGGAACCTCAAATGCATTATTTACTCTACTGCTGGAGCGTTTTTCGTTTTTTGTAAAATATACATTTCGTGAAAATATATATTTCAGACATTGCATACAGTTGTTTTAATCATTTGTCCCGGAAAGACAAGGGATCCTGGGTTCGATTCCCAGTTGTGACCGTTATCTTTTTATTTTACTGTGTCTTGTTCTGCTTCATGTTTCGTTTAGATAAAAAAATATATTTTAATTTAAAAAAAAAGAAAGACAATTCCCGGGTTACAAATAACCTCATAATATTTGAAAATCTCCCACAGTATGCCGAAAATGTTGCTTGATTCGTGATGGAGGGCTTAGCCAGCCGAGGAATCGAACAGGCGACACCTGGGTGGAATTTTAATGATGCTTATATGGAGACATCTCCTCAATTAGATTCAAATAATGAATCAATTAACTCTATAGAATATTTTTCGCCTGTTACATTTAATGAAATTGAAAAATATATTGATAACCTAAAACCATCCAACTCTAAGGGAAATGATGGATTATCTTGTGATACGTTAAAAAAAATAAAACAACATGTCCTAACTCCATTGCAACATATTTTTAATTTATGCCTCAAAAATGGTCATTTTCCAGAGCAATTTAAAATCTCCACTATAATACCTATTCATAAATCTGGAGATACGAATAAATTAGACAATTATAGACCAATATCTCTTGTTTCAAATCTCTCGAAAATATTCGAAAAATGCATCAAGTCTAGAGTCATTGAACACTTAGAAAAATATAAAGTTCTATCGAAAAACCAATACGGCTTTCGTAAAGACCTAAGCACCGAGGATGCGATATATGAATTGACAAAAAAGATATACTCATCTATCGATAAAAAAAAGAAATGTCTTGCCATATTCCTAGATTTAAGAAAAGCTTTCGACACCGTAAATCATAATTTACTCATTACAAAAATAAATCAACTAGGCTTCAAAAAAGACACTCTAAAACTACTCTCTAACTATCTTACAGACAGAACACAAAAAACAAAAATTGGGAATAATTATAGTTCAGAGTCAAAGATAAAAAATGGAGTTCCACAGGGAACCGTGCTTGGCCCGATTTTATTCTTAATTTATATTAATGATTTATGTAATTTTGTAATCCCTGGTAAAATTGTTTCTTACGCAGACGACACGGCAATAATAGTGGATGGTAATCATTGGAAAGAAACTTTTTCGAAAGCAACTGATTGTATTTCACTGGTTTCAACATGGCTAAAATACAACAAACTCGTTTTAAACTATAGCAAAACATTTTACTTACCTTTTTATAAAACCATTAACAATAAACCTACAGACAACCTTAAAATTAGAATCCATAATACTAGTTGCAATCAAGAAATGTGCTTCATGTGTAACGAACTCACTAATGTCGAAAATATAAAATATTTAGGAGTATCAATAGATATAAATCTTAATTGGAAATCACATATTAATCAAATCACTTCTAAATTAAGATATCTGACCTACATATTTTATAGACTTAAGGAAGTACTAAACATTGAAAAATTGAAAATGATCTACTTTTCCCTGGTGCAATCATCAATCACTTATGGCATTATAGGATGGGGTGGTGCACTTGATACATTTATTAAGCCTCTACAAATAATTCAAAAACACATAATTAAAGTCATATATAACAAACCTAAAACATTCTCGACCAACTTATTATACAAAGAAACTAAAATATTTAATATACGTAAATTATTTATATTACAAACTTTGAAATATGTATTCAAAAACAAAAATAATTTCGAAATAAATGAAAACAGAATGAGCAAAAGAATAAATAATATATTTTACACCCCACAAACCAATACTAAATTATTGCAGACACATAGCAGTTTCATTGGTCCTCGTTCATTTAACCTTCTACCACTACAAACTCAAATGATAAATAAAATGATAAAATATGTAAAAGAGGTAAAATTATGGTTGAATAATGTAGATATTGAAACGCTTTTTCTATAAATTTATCCATCCTACTACATCTCACTTTCTATAATTTTCTTAACTGTAGTACAATATGTTTTATGTTTATTTTTTTATAATAACTAAAAAAAAAAAAAAAAAATCAAAAATCATTTTTTTTTCCATATTTTTATTTTATTTTTATAATGGCTGAAAAAATCCTTTTTCACTTCTTCTACCTATGTAATACAAACTTTTTATACTAACTTTATATTTTATATGTTTTTTAAGTTTATTTTATACTTTGGGTACTTTGAAATATAATTTTGTTTTAATATTACCCACACTCAGGCAGTGCCTTAGTGGGTTTTCATTTCTTGTTAATACTATTTGTTATTATATATTGTGTTATTATATGTATACTATTTGTTATTATACATTATATGTACAAAGAAATGAGAATAAATAAAGTAAAAAAAAAAAAAAAAAAAAAAAAACCCAAACGCGATGCCAACTATCTTCTTCTTCTTTAATGATATATCATGATATAACTTTAACTTGAACACGGAATGCTACGTGGAACTAAGGCAGCTATGTTCGTTGCATTTTGAACAAACGTCGTGGATTTTCGTTACTTCAGAGCTTCGGGACGCCAAAATGTTCCGTTTTCAGAAATGATCATCAAATATGATAAAAAGGTTTTGGTGAGGTAAATATCCCTATATGGAAGCTTATCCGCGCTGCAGTAAGATTGGGAACATTTGTATTTAGTGTATTATTTTAGGTCTGCCTGGCACCAATACACCAGTAAAATGGGTGTTCTCCTTAATGACCCAAGTTGCGAATAGCTGAAAAATCACTACTGCGTGTTTCAACACTAAAACCTTTCTTAAATACCGAGCTGAATATTTAAAAAAAACCTTGCCAAAAATGTCGTTCGTACTTAAAATCATCACTTGAAGAAAATTGGTTCATCAAGAAACGCCAAACAACCCATCAAATTTTCATCGCCCTCATCCTTTACGCACCGTTATTTAAAAAAAAGGTTAATTTTTGAGATCGCCGGCAATGGTTAAATCGCACTTTTTTTTGAAAAAATCTTTTGATTCACCTTAATTACATTAAAAGACAACTATTTGCATTGGGGGAAGTGGAAAATATTTCATTCTAAATTTCGATTACGTAAAATTAAAATTAGCTTTCATTCTGTGAAACGAGACTCCAACAGCCGAGTATCAAATTTCAAAAAAGAATATTAATTCAAATAATTTGGATGCGATTTTAAATTTTATTCCATTAATATATAATAACATAAAATAAAGCTTAAAATAGCTTCCTCCATTCTTGTTCTTAAGGTAATTTAAAAAAGGTAAGGTAAAAAACCCTGGCCCTTAACAGGTTAAAGAGTCGGCGACGTGTGAATGCGGTGCGGTGCAGACCACCGAACATGTGGTCAACGAATGCCCGCTCCATTCATTCCCCGGCGGGATTTATGAGGTCCACAGGGCAACGCCTGAGGCCCTAGACTGGCTCGCAGACCTAGATGTCCCCCTCTGACCCCCCACCATACGAAAGAAGAAGAAGACCCCTACTCGCGTCAAGGCAAGAAAAACATCCCAGTTTTCAAGTAGTTTAGCGGCTACGCTAGGTTTGTGTAACATGGTTTGTGATTCAAAAGAAAGTGCCCCGTACCTTCAAAATCTTCTAGCCGTTCGTTATACATTCAAGTTTATCAGGAATACCAACGTACCAAAGTGACAGCGAATGAGCTAATAGCTAATGGCGTACAATCTCACAAGACGAAAGCTAATTTTAATTTTATGTAATCGAAATTTAGAATGAAATATTTTCCACTTCCCCCAATGCAAATAGTTGCCTTTTAATGTAATTAAGGTGAATCAATAGGTTTTTTCAAAAAAGTGCATATTAACCGTTGCCAGCGATCTCCAAAAATTAATAAAAAAACACTTTGTAACAGTATTACAATGAGGAACAACGACTATTTCTACTTCAACTATTATTATTTACATATTATTTTCGAAGATATATTATAAGAAATTCCATTTTCTCCTGGTTTTGTGTGTTAACTAACCTTTCAACGCTTTTTGGCATTCTGAAAAACGACTTCGAGTCTTTTTGCAATTTGTAATTATTACATCCGTAAACTGCACACTTAGAACCTATTTTGTAGTCGTAGGACATTTTAAAATATTTTTTTCTATAATTAATAATATTCTTTAAATTAGAAAGCGCAAATCACTACCCCACCAAGTACTAATATATAAGTCATATAAATTGAATTGTTTTCTTTTCTGCGTCTGGAATTCCGGATTTTGGAAGACGACAGATGACATGACACATGACAGTAGCGCCCATAGATAATTGCATAAATAAACCAAACCAATATTGAATATATTATATCTATGCTTGCACCATAAATAAATCAATTCCTTGCACACTGCACCCATAGACAAACTAGCACCAATATGCTAGCACCACACTGAGGCCCATAGATTTACTGAGGCCAACTTCAAACGTTTACTCGATTGTGTAGAGTAGGGGTAGTTCGTGTGTTGGGAGTTCGAGTTGGAAGGTTGGAGTTCGACTTGGCCCGGGATCGCCTCCGAGGCAGTAAACGGTGCCTGAATCAAAGGAGTTGGCCCAACTCGCTCTAACCAGTTGTCCATACATCAGTCCGTGTATTGCAGGCAATCAAGACAGGCATGCCGCGTACCGTTAATATGACAAAATTATTATGGGAGAGTGGTTTAACAATTGTTTGAAATTATTATTTTTAGCTTTATGAATCAAAAATCTAGCTTTAGCTCCATGAATAAACCAGTGGATTAATTAAGAAATTAAAAAGTTTATTTTTTTGGCTTGATTTCTCGGCCATTTATGATACTTGTTATTTTGCTTTGTTGATATTCCTGATAATATACGCAGGGTAGTTCGTAGCCGACTTCATACTTAGACGTAGCAGACTTACATGAGATGCGCTTAATTATGAAAACAAGCATAATTAATTTTATTCAAATATAGAATAGGTTTTTAGCAAGATTTTTTTTATTTAACAAAAAATTTACATTGAAAATTTATTTTTAAGTAAACAAAAACGCGCGTTTTGAAGTTCAGAGTTTGAAGTTGGAAGGTTGGCCGCAGGGTGGTCACATGATCGGCCAACTTACAATTCAGAACTAGGTTCGGAGTTAGAAGGTTGACTTCCGTGTGGTAGAAGCATATCATGATTACCTTAGCACGGGCATTAGCCTAGTATGGTAGTAAAAAAAACATAAAAGTGAACGTATAACATAAAAAACGTAAAATAATTCAAGAATTGAACGAAATTATAAAAATAAAAAAAATATCAACATTTTCTACGAACCTTGACCCATATACATATATAAATTATAATGTTTAATTATTTTATAAGAACGTGAGCAGTGAGGATATTAGCATGAGTATTGGTTTATTTATGGTGGTGAGTGCAATGAAAACTGTGGACATGGACCTAGGCTAGAGATTTAAGATTTCATGAACATGGACCTTGGCATTAAGAGATTAATATTATTCAAAGAGTAATTAAATTCCTATATCAACTGTTTTAGAAATTTCATTTAATAGCACCGTTCCTCTTGTCAAGTTATGCTAGAACATTTACTCTGCCATGTGGTATCTTGAACAAGTCGTGGTACCGACTAAGCCTGAACTTTGCAGACACATAATTTAGACCTCAAATCATCAAGTGTGTTAATAATTTATAAAAATGAATAGGTACTGTAAATATGTTTGTAACTGCAGCCGATGTAGGAATTCTGGAAGGAAAGTGGTTTTTGACTTTGAATCAAGATAGTCTTTATCATGATTTACTTTTAGGATATTATGCCGTGTTGCACTACTTTTGGCTGTGGAAATCTCAAATCATATCTCCAGAAGATTGTGGGCTTGATTCCCTTGTAAAATCCATTTCATGTTAATATGTATTTTATATTATCCGTAAATTAATATATGATTTAATATACTTTTTGTGAGGCTTCTTTAGGCGTAATGTATTTGTGTACACCGAGTGTTTAAAAAAAGGTAGGTACTAATGTTGATTTTTTTTGTTTACTGGTATCCCCGCATGTCAAATATTGTGCATAGAAATAGTTCAATTGCGTATTTAATCTGTGGCAAAGTCTTCTAGAAAATCATGGCACCTAGGAATATTATCGGTGTATTCGGGAATTCTGCCCTTGGGTTTCTTAAATCAAAGAGTGTCCCGAAACTGCCGTCACAATTCCTGCACACTTGCCATGGTTGCGACAGTACAATAAAAGTGACAGGCCTGGCCGCCGTCGCGTGTAGCAATACCAATGTATTCAAACGTAAGTGAAGTTTACATGCTCATACATATTACATCATATTAGTTTACTGCACTAACCATGACCCCTAAAACCGGTAAGCTACAATTTTCTAATGTATTTAAAGGCGCCCCTTTAATCGTGATCAAATTAAATTGAAGGGTAACTGCCAATGTGTTTTTTTGCGAAGATTATATTCTTAACCTCAATAACTGCGTATTATTTTCAGAGGCAGCCGGTTCTCGGCGAAGTTTTCACACGACAAGGATGCTCGACCAGGCCAAAAAAAACTACTACCAGATACTGGAGGTATCGAAAAATGCCTCGACCAAAGATATAAAGAAGGCTTACTATCAATTGGCGAAAAAGTACCACCCTGATACAAATACAAAAGATCCCAACTCTCAAAAGAAATTCCAGGAAGTCTCCGAGGCTTACGAGGTAAGCATATTACATTTCACACCGCATACTTAATATCAATGTTTACCAAGTCTTTTCATTTCAGAATTTTTATTCAGTGTCAAAGTACATACATCAGTTTAAAATGGGATGTGGTGATATACATGTTTATCTGATATTCAGTTCAAAGTGAAAGTTTTAAAGTAAATACATGTGTATTAATACTAATGAGAGTCATTAAATGCATTTATTATTATTATTGCGTGTTGTCAATAAATTTTCTGTGTATATTATTTGGCAACTGACTTAAATATCTATTTACGAATTTTCTCTAAATTTTTACAATACTTTCAACATTGCGTTATGTAATTCAAATAATATCATTACTGATTGTATTTGGAATGCAGTAAACCCACATAACAAGTTTTGAATTTTTGGGTCCCATGAAAATTAATCCCACACTGATAATTCATTTAAGGGTGAACTATTGCGAACTTTCATAAATTATTTAAATTAGAGATGCCATGAATAGTGATTTTGCCGAATACCGAACTTTCGGCTAGGCTCTCGGCCGAAGCGCCGAACATTCGGCGGCCGAAAATCCGGCAACACTTAGAACATTTCGCAAATTATTTTAAAATTTTCTAATGTTGCAAGGTGAATGAAATTTTTACCCATCTCATAGAGAATGTTGGCGCTAGCATTTCTGACCGTGTTCTTATTCAAATTTTGTACATAGAAGGGTAAAAATCGAAGATGAAAATATTTTTTTTTCGCGCATGCGCAAGACCTGTGCATGCACATCCCGCCCGACGAAAAATTTCATATAAATTATTCGGAGTGACCGGCTGCATTGCGGCTTTTTCTATGGTAAAGGGCGATAATAGAGCTAGCGATTCTGACCGTGTTTTTCATACACTTTCTTTATACATAAGGGTCAAAATTGCGTAAAAATTTTGATTTTTCATTTTTGTGCGCCGGCGCACACGCGGCACAGGCCGGGTTAATGCTGGTTTCCGTACACGGCCCTACCCGAAATATACTGAACTTGATCATTTTTCACAAAGCAGCCGTGGAGTAAACACGATATCAAGCGATGTCAAATGACTTTTTTTCCAACATCAATCCATGCCTTCTCCACTGAAACCTTTCTTACATATTCTGGTAAATGCAATTTTTTCCACTTCAAGAACCAAATCTAACATTAATTTCATGTTCCGTCGCCATTTCTGTCAAAACGTCAAACGAATAAGTAGCGGACACAAATGATGAGACGTGTCGTATGCGATCAGCACCGTCGGTAGCGTGTAACAGATTTGAAACCGACAGCCGTCGCGTAGCGCTGTATACGAGCGCCAGCAAAATCGTACGGGGGGTACTTACGCGTGTAGCTTGTAAGTAGCGCCATGTACGGATTCACTAAGATACTACCACTACATGGAAGATACAAAATTAAAAGATGAAAGAACAAAAATGGCAACGTAGTGAAACCTCCGTGTATCACTTTTGAAGGGGCCTGTCGGAAAAAACATGTGGGAAATGCGGGAAAACAATGGATGCTTAAATGTGTAATATTCTAAAAGAACAATGCTTTTCACATACAATAATTTGGGAGGCTGATAGCGATATGGATAGCATTTATTGGATTACCAACACCTCTGCCATAGGTCACCCCGTGTGGTTTGCTACGTTTGGTGACTTAGCGGGGGTGCTCGGGTTCATGGGGTTGAGGTTTGTCTAGGTCTTGGCGGTGGATGCGTCTGCCCACTTACTGTGTGGCAGCAGCCCCGGATGACAATTTAGGGGGCGCCAAAATCGTAATTTATATGATTGAAAAAAAAAACTTGACTCACTGAGTAAATGCCTACCATCCAGCGCACGTTCTATCAATTATTCATTTTATTTTAAAACGCCCAATTGGTTTTTGAACATATCCTAAGTTAATTTATGAACATATCCTAAGTCGATTTTGGGCGTGTGCGTAGTGTACGTGATGTCTTTGCCAGGTGAATCTCAGTCGCATCTAGAACTAGGGGCTACACAAGCTGAGCCAAATAAACCCGAGAGGTTGAATGTCAAGCGAAGCGACGATCACTCACCTCACGAAATGGGGACGCCATTCATCAATAGGGGGCGCCACACATTGTCATGCCCCTGTTTGAACAAGTCAAAGATCCGGGGCTGTGTGATGGATCGGGAGAGACTGGTTGAAGGAGACCATTTGGCCTCTCTAGTAGGTCTCTCTTGACCCATCGCATTGTACCGCTGTGGAAAGGCTGGATTCCGTTACTATATGTCCGTTACTCATGGACCCACGGACTCCCAAATTCCTACTCAACCCTCACACATTTTTCCTTTCCAGAACTCCCTCCGCATGCTTTTTTTTTCAAAGGGTTATTTATGTGCTGAAATATAATTTTGTACCACAGAATTGTTCTCACTGAAAGAATTTTGAGATTCTCATAAAAGTATGGAATAGTAATAATTTAAGCAATGAATGTGATGCATAACTTAAAATTTTTGTAAGTCCTCCATCATTGCACCAGCAATACTTTCCTTATTATGATGGTAGTAGTTTTTATAATTTGGGATTGATTGTTTCTCTTTCTTTGTAAAAAGAAAAAAAAATTAAATATGTTATATTTCAATTTCCAGGTGCTGTCTGATGAGACAAAGCGCAAAGAGTATGACACGTACGGTGCCACTTCTGAGCAGATGAACATGCGTGGCGGCCCGCGGCGAGGCACGGCCGAGGACTTTGCACACGCCTGGAACTTCAAGAGCTCCGTGGACCCTGAGGAGCTGTTCCGCAAGATCTTCGGAGACGCCGGTTTCGGCAACCACCGTCATCAGTTCGACGATTTTGCAGAGAGCCAGTTTGGATACGGCAGCGCTCAAGAGGTGAGATTTTTTTTTACGTGATTACCGCATGATTCTTGTGAATCTAATCTTCTTGTCTAGACCTCGGGCTCTCATACTGAAGATCATTGTAACGTGTAAACATATCTCTAGTAGCTCTGTTTTACCCTCTTCATCATAAACATCTCCCGTATGCATAATATATATGCACGCTGTCCAGAAACTAGTGGTTCAATTTGGGAGGCGGGAATGGGTACCGCCGCCCCGGGAACCTTTATTGGATAACCAACACCTCTGCCATAGGTCACCCCAAGTGGTTCGCTACGTTTGGTGATTTAGCAGGGGTGCCCGGGTTCATGGGGTGAGGTTTGTCTAGGTCTTGGAGGCGGATGACTAAGACACACTGAACCCCAGATTCCTACCCACCCCTTAAACCCTTTTCCTTCCCAGAACTCTCCTCTCCTTCCTTTCCTTAAAAAAACCCTCCACACAGCATCCCCAAAGATGACATAGGCCCTGAGGGAAATTGTTTTCCTCAGGGCCTCCTGTGTGGAGCTCATGTAAAAAAAAAAAAAAAACAAACGGGTAACTTTTGAATCTATATGTCATCAAATACAGACCTCAATTAAATTTTTTTTCAATATTTGTTTTTTGGTAACTAAAGGATCAGAGAGAGCCGTGTTTATGCTTTGACACATTTTAAAAGACAATAACAAAAAAACAAAAAAAACAAGTTTGCTTTAGACCACACGACTGAAGTAAAACTACAAGACAAACCTCACCCAATGAACCCAGGTATAAAAGTTACCAAACGTAGCGAATGGGGTGACCTATGAAATTTTTTTTCGGCTACAACAACATCAATAATGCCATTTTTTTAATATCAGCACTCTAGCACACCCAAAAGTCACGAGCCGCCACTGCCTATTATATGACATTGGGGTGAAATATGACCATGGGGTGACCTACAATCTTGGTGTGGCCTACAACCTTGAGGTGACCTACAACCTTGGGGTGACCTACAATCTTGGGGTGACCTACAACCTTGGGGTGAACTACGACCTTGGGGTGACTATCCTTATCCTTATCACTCCCCAAGTCAAGCGTGCGTAAAGGCCCGACCTTTCGCCTAGCAATCGATTACAGTTTGCATGACATTTTTCGTAACAATCACCACTTTTCGTAATGCATTCACCAGCCTAACCCCCAAGTTGAGCGTGCGTAAAGAAGTTTTTCAAAAACAGTAATCACTAAACGGGTGATTTTTTCAATTTGCCCTAAAATATAACAGCCGAGCGATTCCATATTTTTTGTGGTTTCGTTATTATATAACGGACGTGATCTCCTGTCAGATTTGTGTGATTTTTATGGCCGTTATTTGCTTTTACTAAGTACAACGTACATTAAATGAATAAATAAAATCATAAATAGCATAAATCGATCTAAACTAAAATATGTGACAGTAAGTATGTAAAAATCACTCAAATCTGACAGGAGATAAAGTCCGTTCGGCTGCTTTGGACTTGATTTACTCGATAAAGAAAGCTTGAAAAAAAAATGTTGTTCCACAAAATTGACTCCAAATGTGAAAAAGATTCACCAGTTTCTTGTCTGTTCCACTATATCAGAACCATATATAACAGAAATTTCAAATATTTTTCCGAATTCACTCACTACTTTCAGAAAGAACTTATACAAATCTCATGTTTTACAATTTACAATGCAGTAACAACTTATGTATGTCTCATGATGTGCAATTAAAATTCATTGCTGTAATTAGAATCACCACTCTTATGACCATGTTTAAATTTTATATTAATTTCTTGGCTACAATTATGTGATGTATTCCATTGGAAAGCAAAATCAATAAATAAAGAGAAGAAATTACGATAGAGCTCTAGGTGGCCCAGCAGGACATTACATGGCAGCAATCTGGATAAATAACAGAGTGGAGAAGAAAATGAGGCAGTCAGGACTGATCAAGTGTTATAGCGCTGATGATGTGTGAATATTTGGCTGACCGTAATACATTGCTCTATTGTCTACTTTGTTTCCAGCTCCTCATGAACCTAAAGTTCACAGAAGCGGCTCGCGGAGTGAACAAAGAAGTGAAAGTCAACGTGGTGGACACATGCTACCGATGCAGTGGTACCCGTTGTGAACCCGGTACCAAGGCCATTGTTTGCTCCCATTGCAATGGAACAGGCATGGAGACCATCTCCACAGGTAAATGATCCAGGCATCTAGTAATGTCAATAATATAATAAAACTTATTTCCACTCAATTTATTTTCGACTTACTGGTTTCAACCTGTTAACCCGTTTAATCACAGGAGACCATATTTGTTCCAACACACATAGGTCTTATATAAAACGCTGTAACTCCCTTACTATCATAGTTAGAAATATGTTCTAATCGGTGTTAGAAAGGAAAAACACCACGCTTTATATTCCAATCTAAAAAATAGGCACCAAAAAAGTAATTTGAACGATTTTATGTACACAAAGTTTTGAATCGCAAATTGAAAAAAAAATTTGAAACTTCGGGAATTTTTTATAAATAATTTTAACATAGAGCGACAAAAAAGTGAGGTCACAATATGTGTTTGTTGTACATTTGTCTAATAAAATATGCATGTGTTTTTATTATTTTTTATTATCAATATCTTTAGTTAGAAAAAACGTAAGGTGAGCCATTTTGAAATTTTTTTAAAGTTTGTATGCAAAATTTTTATAATAAAAAAAAATGTTTATTTCGAATTCTATAATTTGAAAGCGTATTTCATCACCTTTCTAAAACAGTTTTTGGTTTTTGAATGTGCTCAGAAATATTCCAAATATTTGCATTTTATTGTAAAGCGAAAATATTTTGACCATCTGAAAAAAATGCCAATTTTTTTTAGCCATCTTCAGACTAATACAAATAATTCTTAATCTCAAGTTTATATTAGGTAGTCTACAAGGATTTTATTCAATTTATATGGTTTTTCCATGTTTGTTGCCACGTACGTAATCTTTGACGATTGTATTTTTAGTTATTTGGCGCAGCGGTTAATGTGGAATGTTATAGTAACGGCTATAAGGAGCAAATTTAGTCAGTCCCCTAGTGCTCGTTGTGACCAAGTATGACTGTATATATGAATATATACACTTACTAATGGAAAAACATTAGCAGGATAACCTTATATTTGGGAAAAATTGGGTCAATTTTGGGCTGAGGGGCCAAAAAGACCCAACTTCTTAAGCCACGAAACTTCTTGTGGGAACTTCTTAAGGGGGTTGCACTGTATTATATTTCTGAACAACTTATCTTCATATTCTTTTATATTCTTGAACGTTTTTCAAGGTGTTTCTTCTGATACTGTATTATGGTGAAACGAGAACTGAGAGATCACTATGGTGATCATTGCACAAACGACTTTAGAGAGAGATGCATATAATTGCATGACCAAGCCTCATTTCAAGATAATTCTGAATGATGGTTTTTCAAGGTGTTTCTTCTGATACTGTATTATGGTGAAAGGAGAACTGAGAGATCACTATGGTGATCATTGCACAAACGACTTTAGAGAGAGATGCATATAATTGCATGACCAAGCCTCATTTCAAGATAATTCTGAATGATGGTTTTTCAAGGTGTTTCTTCTGATACTGTATTATGGTGAAAGGAGAACTGAGAGATCACTATGGTGATCATTGCACAAACGACTTTAGAGAGAGATGCATATAATTGCATGACCAAGCCTCATTTCAAGATAATTCTGAATGATGGTTTTTCAAGGTGTTTCTTCTGATACTGTATTATGGTGAAAGGAGAACTGAGAGATCACTATGGTGATCATTGCACAAACGACTTTAGAGAGAGATGCATATAATTGCATGACCAAGCCTCATTTCAAGATAATTCTGAATGATGGTTTTTCACCTGATCCATTTTAAAAGTATCTAATCAATATAATATATATTTTTTTTTATCACTTTCAGGTCCGTTTGTGATGCGCTCCACCTGTCGGTATTGCCACGGCAGTCGGATGCTGATCAAATTCCCCTGTGAGGAGTGTGAGGGAAAGGGGTCAATGGTAAGTTTCTGGTGGCGTTCTTAAAACCTGGTAACACCTTCATTTTCCTTCCATTGAGCAAATATTAATGTGATAATTTAATTACTGGAATTTGGTTTGAGATTTTCACGGTCAATCGTATTATTGTGAAATATAAGGGTTATTATGTACGGTAAAACTCGCTTAAGAAGTTCCCATTTAAGAAGTTTTCACGCTTAAGAAGTTTTGATTTTCGGTCCCTTGAAAATTCCATACAAAAAATTGCAAAAAACACGATTTTTTCCCACTTAAGAAGTTTTAGAGCTAAAACTGCTTCCCGCTTAAGAGGTTTTAGAAAACCGGCGGTAAAATACACAAACGAAATATTGTGCCGCAAAATACATATTTAAAATGAACCTTTTTCAAAGTCATAAATTGAAAGACGTTGGCTTCACAGATTACGCGCAATCCCTAGTACCTGAGACCATAAACAGACCCTTTGTCGGCCGCCGCCGGGCCCGTAAGCTGTTAGCCGTAACCCCTAGGTACAATAGCAATGCGACACGTGGAACGAATGTGCAATGCGGAATTATGTAACGAATACGCAAGCGTCTTTAAGGTTGAGTTTAATATAACGTTTCATGTATTTTTCGGCCTTAATGACAACGTGGGATAGATCTACATTTGACGCCTCCTTCAATAATATTCCTTTTAATACAGAACGTTTCATAATATTATTGTATAAAATTTTTATTCCATCGAATTTGTAAAACACGAAAAACTTTTGATTGTCAAATCGGATCACGGTTAATACGGAATGTTTCACCTTCAAATAAATATATTTAGCTTTATTATTAGGTAGGTACATAACAACATGATTAAATATGCCGGGGGAGATGGTAAAAGATGCATTATAATTACGTTTTTTTTCAAACTTCAAAATTTGCCGTGCATCGTGTTTCATCCATAGAGATATAAATGGTTTCATCTGACATTTGTCGTAAATTAAGTTTGAAGGTTAGGAAATACATATGCATAAATTTAAAATTTAGATTGAAACGAAACTTCGCTAATGATTTTTGTAGTTGTTTTGTATTTACCGCGAGGCTGAATTCGATAGTTTTACCGATTTTGAAAGCGTGGATTGTAAAGTTAAGTCAAACAGCTCGTTTGATATAACTTTCCGATTCAAGTCATTTATTTATGCGCGAAATCGTAGATATTCGACGTATGATAGGTAGGTAGGTGGGTACATAATATTGGGCTGCGCGTATTTCATAAGGAATTTTTAGGAAAGGATTAAAACATCTTTAAAAATATATGATAGTCAACTGTGCCTGGCGAAAACACACCAACTGTCCGATTTCCGACACGTGAACGCCATTCGAGCAAGCAGCAAGCATGTAAAAAAGTTAATTCCGCCAAATAATAAACAGTTTGCCGCATGGGGCTTTGTGAGATTTTTCTGCACAGGGCCATGGCAGGGTTACAACACGCGAAACGCTTGCTCCGAGGCAAGTAAAACCCGCTATCTGCCGCTATCATCGATGTTTGTTTACAAACAAAATTACGTGCTGGTGTCCTTTTATCAAACCGCTTGCTAAAATTAACCAAAACATGTCTTTCTTTCTCCCTCAGTTCTTATAGAAAACCAAAGCGTAAAAAAGAGACAGCGTATAGCCACTGCGCTGTCTTCAACTGTCAAGTTTAACGCGAGTAATTACCAACAAGCATAATCCATTGCCTTTACACCAATTTCAAATAAGATCAACAGTATGAACCTTTTGGAATGCTGCAACTTTTACTATCCGAATTCGAATGGCTTTCGAATACACTTTTGCTTGCAATTGCGATGCGCCATTCTCGGAAAAACGTAAGGTTTTTTTAACAGTTTCAAAATTGTGTTTACTTTCTCTATTGCCGATAAGGGATTAAAATATTTAGGAATGTGTCCATGGGATGGTTTTGTTTTGATTGGTTTAGTGCTTTTAAGGGTTATTCGGCAGAGATGCAAAATTTTACAACAAAAGAATTCAATAATTTTTTTTTACATGAGCTCCACACAGGAGGCCCTGAGGAAAATAATTTCCTTCAGGGCCTATGCCATCTTTGGGGATGCTGTGTGGAGGGTTTTTTTAGGGAAAGGAAGGAGAGGAGAGTTCTGGGAAGGAAAAGGTTTTAAGGGGTGGTTAGGAATCTGGGGTTCAGTGTATCCTGGTCATCCGCCTCCAAAGACATAGACAAACCTCACCCCATGAACCCGGGCACCCCTGCTAAATCACCAAACATAGCGAACCACTTGGGGTGACCTTAATGGCAGAGGTGTTGGTTATCCAATAAAGGTTCCCGGGGCGGCGGTACAAATTACTGCCTCCCAAATAATAGAGTAGGTAGAGCAATCGACTATAGATAAATACTTTGAAAAAAATAATAATTTAAATGTAGGTATGTAAACAAACTTTTTATAATCAACTATGTTTTACCATTTTTCATTTATTTCACATTCCTACCGTTTTCTAAATAATACTAATTACCATGATGTGTAACTACTAGAAGATACCTATAATATATATATTTATTTATTTGAGTGTTTGGAGCATATAAGCTTGTTTTCATGACAATTTAACTGGGGTAGACAGACATACGCCGAAATGAGGTATGCCCCGAGTACGGACTGGAGATATGAATGGCTAAAATAGAATCCCACTTAAAAAGTTTTCCCACTTAAGAAGTTTTTTTTTCCCGGTCCCTTGGAAAACTTCTTAAGAGAGTTTCACTGTATATATTATTGCTCTTCCTCCTTTAGCCAATGGTTTCGAACATGTGCATCATCGAGGCAGATGTGTAGACTGTAGTGAGGTGTGTATTTATGTATGTGGAAGTGATACTGTGAGATGACGGGGATAATCTTAATAGTACTTTGTGTCTTTACAATTTCACTAAAACTAAACACGAAAACCATATTAATTTCACTAATTATTATACTGAAATACCAACCTTGAGAGGATTAGCACTTGCAACACTTCACCACAATTTGCACATCTGCCCTCATGATGGACACTCTAATGCTGTCTGAAATTTTGACTAAAGAAGGAGGAAGCACAACACGGCATAACAACCAAAAATTGAATCTAGATAATGACTGTACCAGTGTCATTACCTCACTTGTAAGTAAATACAGTGAAACCCTCTTAAGAAGTTTTCCAAGGGACCGGAAAACCTTATGTGTAGAAAAAATTTTGGGCCGAGGGACCAAAAAAACCAAACTTCTTAACCTGTCAAAGGCCGGCAAATTTCAGGAAAAATACGGAAATTTCATAACGAAACACGATTTTGAATTGAATGTTTTGTGGATTAATTTTGAGCTATCGTATATTTTATTGACCGAAACACATTCCTAGAACAATGAACTATGTACCAAAACAACATTACTTGCGTTAATTACATAAATTAATAGGTTTTACGATGTTTTAGTCGAGGAACAAGCATCAACCTTGACAGATAAAATCGTTTAAAAATATTCTGGTGTTGCAAGGTGAATGAAATTTTTACCCATCGTATGGGGTAATGTTGGCGCAAGCGATTCTGACTTTGTTCTTCATACAAATTCTGTACATAGAAGGGCCAAAATCGCAGACAAACATGTTTTGTTCGAATTTTTTTCGCACAATATGTGCGCGCCCGCGCGTCTCCGGCCAATAAGAGGTTAAAAGGGTTTCACTGTATTAAGTTAAATTAAGCAAATACTTTATTTTGTACCACTATATTTGTAATTTAAACTGTCAACCGGTGTCGGAAGAACCCTTCCTTCGTCAGAACCACTGACATGAGAAGAGATAGACTTGCTCTAATATGAAATCCGGGTATCATTTCGACGAGGCGGGGGATAAACCACATGGCCATATTTTTGCAACCATGAGGGTTCGAGAATGCTTTGAATAAATCTATGACATTAGTTTTAGGCAACTTGGTTGGTTCCCCTCGCCCTTATGGGCAACTCTATCTCTTCCTTACTCTGTGGTCAGTATAAAATTAAGTTAAGAGCACATTACTTTTGTTTCAAAATTAAGAATATGTCTCAATTATTTATATAGGGTGATTTTTGCGAAGCATCACCTCAATCTTTTGCTGGTGAAGCTCCTCAGTGCTGTTAGAGTAGACATTAAAACACATGATATTAACCGTACGGTAAAAAAGTTCCTACTTATCCATTTATTATTGTTAAAACCAAAAAGGTAAAAAATTACAATATTTTCCAAATAACAACATACAAAAATTAATTTTGCCCTCCCTATTTTTTCCATTCTCCCAACTTTCCCCAATAAGGAACTCCAGTACAATTTTTTTAATGAATAATGACCTGCTAACTTAAATAACTGCATATTTATTTTTATTTTTAGAGTTAGTTTTAATAGTTAAAATAATTGTCAAAGTTTAAATTTTTCAAGATCCCCCGAAAACCACCGTATGTGTAGTGAATCGTGTGACATCATCATTCCCGAAAAGTTACTATAAGATCGGGCAATCAGCTGTTCAACTGGTGCCATTTTGAAATTCAGAGTTCGAAGTATTCTCCCTAGAGTAGCATTACAATTTTTTTTGTGCAGTAGTTTTTGAATATTTTCAATAATAGAGATAAACTAATAAGAGATACCTTTATTTTTGAAACTGAATTATTTAGGCCTAAATAATGTTTCAATCAACACAACAACTAAATCTCTATAAACAGTATGTAAATAAACGAATAAGATGAAACGTTGTTAACCTCTTATTGGCCGGAGACGCGCGGTTTATGCGCATGCGCGTGTAAAAAATTTGGAAAAAAAAAATATTTGTATGGAATTTTGACCCTTCTATGTACAGAATTTGTATGAAGGACAAGGTCAGAATCGCTTGCGCCAACATTTACCCAGGATCTAGGCAAAAATTTCATTCACCTGGCAACCCCAGAATATTTTTAAATGATTTTATCTGTGGCATCAAAATTTCAAATTTGCCGCGATTCTTTCTGTCAAAGTCCGATGCGTGTTGCTTGACGAAAACATTGTAAAACCTATCAATTTACATAATTAACGCAAGTAATGTTGTTTTGGTACATAGTTTATTGTTCTAGGAATGTGTTTCGGTCAATAAAATAAACGATAGCTCAAAATTAATCCACAAAACATTCAATTCAAAATTCAAAGTGGTGCTTTGTTAGGGAATTTTCGTGAAAGGTCCTGGCCTTTAAGAGGTTAATACGATGGCTTGTGTCATACCTACATTCCCATACAATGACTTAACGGTGTTCAGTGACGTCACCACTAAACATTTCAATAATACCAACTTGACGGCGTGTTTCTATGACCCAATTAAAAATGGACTTCTTAATAATTTTTTAAAAACTCTGCGTTTCATATTATTAAATAAAACTTATATATTCTGATTCGGCTTTTATTGGTCTATATGAATATATTTTTTTAGCCATAATATGTTTCACTGGAGTTCCTTATTGAAGAAGCCCTAGTCCTACTGGACTTGAACATTAAGCTTTTGACTTCCCCTGTAATTTTTGCCCTCTCGACGCTTTGTAATAACAAGGTTCCATCTGTTACGGTAACGTCGTGCGGTAATGAACTCCAAGTTAGCTTACTATAGATCCCATTATTGCATGACGTTACACCGCAACAGATGGAACCTTGTTATTCCAAAGGGTCGCTCTGTTAAAATTTTAAAGATAAATATAGTGAAACCCTCTTAAGAAGTTTTATGGCTTAAGAAGTTTAGTTTTTTCGGTTTCTCGGCCCAAAACTGGCCCAATTTTTCCCACATATAAGGTTTTCCCGCTTAAGAAGTTTGTCTATTTCTAGTCCCTTTGGAAAACTTCTTAAGACGGTTTCACTCTCATTAAATAATGATTAGCGTTAAGCATATTTACTTCCCATACATATAAGGTTTTTATTTTTTTTTATTTGTTAACCACCTCTTGATGATGTGCACTTGATTATAATAAATTAAATTATATTGAACCAAAAATAAAACTGGCACTAAGCTTTTACTGAGCGTTTATAAGTTTATGTGTGTTTACCGAATCATGTATACCCAACTAAATGTATGTTTTTTAGTTTTATATTTAAGTTTGCTATAATTATGTATATAGTAAATGTACACTCAATTAAGGTTAATACGTCATATGTACAGTGAAACTCTTTTAAAAAGTTTTCCAAAGGAACTGAATTTTTTTTCTTCTTAAATAGGAAAACCTTATTTGTGGGATAAAATGGGCCATTTCTCGAATTCAATCTTCAAGGGACCCAAAAACCAATCTTAATAAGTGGGAACTTTTTAAGCAAGTTTCACTTTTCAGAGAAACTCTCTTATGAGGTTTTCCAAGAAGCAGAAATCTTGAATGAGTAATTTTATATGTTTAGTGGGTAATTTTCAACGTACAACTTGTTTAATTTTGTATTAAAAACTGTTATAAAAACAAATCAGGTTTGGGAATTGCATACATTTGAATGTGCAGTGCATTTAGGTATAAGAAAAGGAGTGTTGGTAGAATGTAAATGCGCAAGTGGATGAAAAGAGTCAAGGTAGCCCTGTGAAGACTTAGAGCATGATCAAGTGAATCTAATACTTGAGTTGGAATACAGAAGGGTTTGTATGTAAATAAAGTATGGAGACAGAGTTACGTAGCTTGGAACTACCTACCTCCTCACCGGCGTGTGATCAGTGGTGTGCACAAAGGTTAGGCAGTAGGAAAAACAGCAAATTATTTGATATTACAGATTATATTATATTATATATTATAAACCCCGTTAATTCGAAATCCACGGGACATCACAAATAAAATTCCCACATACTTAATTCGAAATTTTATGTAAAAGATCGCCGAAAATTGAGTTTCTCGGCCGCAAATTCAAATTCGGGTAGGTTCTTCGTAATAATACCACTTATTCCTGTGTAAATTGAATTTTCACAGCCGTTTACCACCGCGGTCAGCCCTATATTCAAAGTAAATTCATAAAAATACGATATATTGCCGCGTAAATTGAATTTTTTGCAGTCGAAAACCGTCACGGCCATTCTTTTAAATTTATTAAAATGTGAAATTTTACCGAGTATAACGAATTTTCGCAGCCTATTTCCAATGCAGTCGGCCCTTGGAATTCAGAAACTCAAAGTAAATTTGTTAAAATAACCGATAAGTTCTGCGTAAATCGAAAATTCGTGGATGAAACCCGTCGCGGCCAGCCCTCTAAATTCAGAAACCTATTCGAAATAAATTGGTAAAAAAAAACACTGCTAATTATAGTCTGTCAAAATAGAGTAGAAAATATAAAAACTGGAACTACTAAATTTGTAGACTGGCAACACCAATTTAACTGTCAAATATTTCTTTGAAGTGCAATGACACTGAATTTATAGAACACATTAAACCACATTTTAAAAAACATTTTTTTTCATGACATAAATTTTATTAAAAGGTGATTAATAAAGCGATTTGCTTTAATTTAATTTAACATAAATTTGAATTTAACAATAGATAGAAAGGAAGAATCACTAATGGTGAGTTTAGTTAGACTACTTTTAGATCTGAATGAGTTAAATATATTCAGATCTAAAATTAGAGACATGATCTAAAGCCCAGGCAACGCTAAGTACTTTATCTAGTATTAAATAAATGTGAGCAATTTCTAACCTGTGCTTTATATTTTATTACATTATAGTTATTCTTCATTATGTTAACACAAAATTGCAAAGGTATAATAATAATATACCTATATTCAATTTTAATTTTGAGATCGGCGGGTATCTATACTGCAATGAAAAAATATTTTTTCCACTATTATGCCTTTTTAATTTTTTATGAAAATGTAGGTTACACAGCTTTACTTTAACACCATGAGTTATGTGTTTAGTATTTCCATTTGATCAACAGTGGCGCCCTCATATATTTTCTACTCTTTTTTGACAGACTATACTAGGTAGATAACAGTAGAACATCAATGAAAGAAGTTGAGAATAAAGTTTGAAAATGAGTGATGTTTTTAAAAAAGTGACAAAAGACTAACGAATTTGACCGAAGATAATAAAATAAAAGGATAATGAAATTGGCAGAAAATTAAAAATACTGAGTTATATTATTAAATGAGATATGTATATATTGATAGACTGCATCGATTCACAAGGTTCAAGGGGTCACCACCTCTTGGGTAAAGGGCAGACAATCTACTACAATTTTCTTTTAATTGAAATTATAAATTAAATATACAGATTAATAACATCTTATATAACATTCATTAACCATTTAATTACCCAGTTAGTAGAGAAATATTGTTATGTAATTTTAATCATAGAATTAACACGGTGGTAAAATAGCCAGAAAGTGATCAGTTTCATGAGAGATGGGAAGAGATCAGTTTTACGAGAGATGGGAAGGCTGATAGAGATATCGAAAGAAGGGTAAATGCAGGCAACCCAAGTAAGATGCACATGAAGGACATCACCAAAATTTCCAATTAAAGTGGGGGTACACCAAGGATCTGTCCTCAGCCCACTGCTATTCATAATGGTCATGAATTATATCTAACAAGTCAAGAAATGAACAACAGTATTCTCAAGACTATGCTTTTTGCAGACGATGTAGTACTGATAGCAGATAATCATTGTGACTTACGGAATAGCCTGGAAAGGTGGAAAAAGATCCTGGAGGATAATGACCTAAAAATTAGCAGGAAAAAGACTGAATATTTGTATTTTCCATTTGAAGACACAAATGCTGTAACTCATTCGATGCAACTGGATGGAGTAACATTAGCCAACTGTGATTCATTTAATTATCTGGGCTCACTAATCCACAGAGACGGAGGATGTGCAGCGGATGTCATCCATAGAATAGGGATGGATTAAATTCAGATCCGTAACATGAATTTTGTGTGACTCCAAAATGCCTATAAAACTTAAAGGAAAGATATACCAGACTATTGTAAGACCCGCGATAATGTATGGCTCTGAATACTGGACTATGTACAACTACTCCAGGCAACTCGAAACAGCAGAAATGCAAATGCTTAGATGGTCGGCAGGAGTATCACTAAAAGATAGGATTAAAAGTTCTAAACAGTAAGCTGGAGGAACGACAGTTGAGATGGTATGGGCCCATAAGACGGAGACCATCAGACCACACAGTGAAGCAGGCAATGTCTATGGAGCTTCATCGACAGTCATCCAGAGGAAGACCGAAGAACTCCTGGATGACTCAATGCTCCAAAATACTACAGAGAAATGGCCTGGATGAAGGCGATACTCAGAACAGAAGAAATTACAATCTGAGAACGAGAATAGCCGACCCCAACAGCCTACCTAGGCAATGAGTTGGGACAGTGCAAAGGAAGAAGGTAAATGCAGGACTGAAATGGAAGACTGAACACCTTTGGCGCCAACAAAAAACTGTCCAAAGAAGCGAAGTATTAGCCGTCCATAATCGTACCGGAATGCTGGTACCTACCATGATGTATGGCAGTGAGACGTGAAACTAGCAGAGGAAGAAGGATGAAAGTAGACTGAATTGCTGTAGAGATGAGATCCCTGAGGCGTATGTGTAAAACCATGTACGATCGTGTGAGAAATGTGTAAATCCGCGAAGAATGCAAGGCTGATGTAAGCGTAATGAGTAAGATTAAGAAAGGGACGCTCAGGTGGTTTGGGCATGTAGAGCGAATGAACGAGGAAAGGAGTGTAAGGAGAATATATGACCCAAATGTGAATGGTAGAAGTCGGGACGCCCGAGGAAGACATGGCAATACCAAGTGAATCAGATACTTGAGTCAGAATAATAGAAGAGCATGTATGAGATGATGTATGAATGTGAACGAGGCAAGGAGTGTGTGCCAAGATCGAGTTGTTTGGCGGTCCGTCCTCTGCCTAACCCTGCGAGAAATGGCGTGACAGTAAAGTTAAGGGTGGTGAAACACATGGAAGAGTAGCACTAATCAAAGGTTGTAAAATACCCCCTTATATTCGCAGACTTATCCATCCTATAATATATAGTTTTACGAGGTCTACCCGAATAGATAACGATTATTAATTTTGTCCTCAGGTTCAAAAAAAGACTATCACAGTGCCAGTTCCAGCCGGAGTGGAGGATGGCCAGACGGTTAGGATGGCCGTCGGCACCAAGGAGCTCTTCATCACTTTCAAGGTGGAGAAATCCAATTACTTCCGGAGGGACGGATCCGATGTTCACACCGATTGCTCAGTACGTAGTATATATACTTATATCTTCGCAGGATTCTGGCGATATTCGATCCTGTGGAATTGTGGGATTTTCGTGTGCAAGATTGAAAAAAATACTAAATTACTAAACTTAGCAAGTTGCGAATGCCAGAATTTTTTTTACAATCTTATTTTTATCAAAGTCTTCTTAAAATACTTAGATTTTAACTAACTTTTACCTTAGATTTTCCATATTACCGATGCCAAAAGTCACTTCCCGTAATTTTTAGCAAGTTGTTCTGTGTAAGTTTTTTGACATTATAACATTACGTATTAGTCACACTAGTCCTGAGTGTACTTGAGTCAAATTCGATCATCTGGGCCCCACACGAATTAACATACACTTTACGCATTGAAAGAGTCCATAAGAAATTTTTAAGGTTTTTATTCTCGCGGCTCTATAGACGTTACCCTTGGCTTTACCCATCGATTTATATATTAGGCATGACCAATTACCACTTCCTAGAGACACGTAGAGGTATTGCTTTGCTTAAATATTTTTTTCAACTAATAAACGGTCACTTATCTAACAATGAGATACTGGCCCAATTAAATTTTTTTGTACCAGAGTCTCACTCTCGAGGACTTTATCACAACCTCCTATATAGTAGAGCAAGCCGCATTAATTTATTTATGAACTCACCTGTGGGGAGAGCTACGTGCTTTTTGAATGTGGTGGATAAAAAAATAGATTTATTTTTTGTGTCCTATATCGCAATTGTAAGATTTTTGGCATTGCATACACACTGCATAAGTGGTACAATTATAATGTCTTAGGCTATATTGCCTGTAATTGTCTATAATATAAAAATGAATCGCTAAATGTGTTGGTAAGCGCAAATCTCGAGATCAGCTGAACCGATTTCGCTAATTCTTTTTTTAGAATATTCCTTGAAGTACGAGGATGGTTCTTACGGAGAGAAAAATTAATAAAATTGCGCAGAAAATTGGATAATTTCAGAAAACATGAGCATGTTTGACAGTTCGCGTGTTTGAGAATGACATTTTGCAAAACATTGATTGTTCAATCAGGATTCTATTTTTGAAAATCTTTAATAAATTTATTTAAAGTAGGTACTCCCCTAATAGTTTGAATCGAATCAAGTATTTTAGATATTTTAAATAGGTACCTATGTTAGGTACCAAATTTAATATACATGAAAAATGGAAATTTTAATAAATATTGTAAAAATTGGCACACGGGCTGTTTAATAACTGAATGTACTGAGATTGAATATATGAAACACGGGAGGAGGGTTGACAGGACGAGGGAGCGGGAAAGGGAAGAGGGAAGGCGGGGAAGGTGGAAGGGGAACGCGGGAGGGGAAGGGGACGTGTGAGGGGGGAGGGGGGTTCGTGGGACGGGGGAAGGGGGGGAGTGGAGTGGGGAGAGGGAAGGTGGAGATGACGGAGTGGGAACGCAAGAGGGTAAGAGGATGCAGGAGAAGAAGGCGAGGCGGAAGGGGAACGGGAAGAACGGGAAAGGACACTCAGGGAGAAACAATTTTTTTATTAAATGGCATAGCAACGCATGCTGGGACCAGCTAGTTATAAATAAATGTACAAATTATATACAAATAAATAAATATAAATATTTGAATTCGAAGTCGGTTGCTGTCATTCTAGCATCATTCGGATATATATAATTAAAGAACTCCATTAATTTCCGCCGTTAATGGAACTAAAGTGAGTCTATTCCAACTGACTCCAACGCCGTATTTGGCCCCTTTCGTCTTTATTGACAAAATTGCATAAATTTGACAGCAGCAAATTCTATTCTATCCTGTAATCCTATGGGATTTAAAAAAGGTGCGGGATGTGCACAGTCTAGATGCAATGTTATTACACAAAATATGTGATACATTATTTTATGTACGTATGGATTGTAATTAGTGTGTTGTTGTTTAGGTTTCAGTTTCCCAAGCAATGCTGGGCGGTGCTGTGAGAATACAAGGTCTCTATGAAGATCACACTGTTCAAGTAAGTAGTGACATTAAACAAAAATTTTACAATAAATCATGTGTCTACAAGTTTTATTTTATGTTGAAGAATATAATTTTACCAAACATTTCAATATGCTCCAATATCGGCTGTGATTCTAAACCGAAACAGTGGCAGCTCTATTCGTAGCAGTGCTGATTCGATTTTTTATAATATCGATGGAGAAAGTATTTAATTTGTCAGTAATAACTCTGATCTGGGTACCAGGACAAAGGTATAAAGGGCAACGGGCGGGCTGATGAACTAGCAAGGAAAGGGGCGAAAGCACCACTTGCAAGATCATAGCAATTCGCCACACCAAATTACATACTGATAGGTGGATCAAATCCCAGCACTGGAAGGAATGGAAGAGGGCACCCGGAATGAGGCAATCCAAAGTACTCTTAAATGGACCAGGGCTCCTGACATGGTCGATAAACATAGGTTTTATCGAAAATGTCAGTAGCTTATTATCGCTCCCAAGCACGACTGCAGGCTGATAATGAACAAACAACAGTTCACAATGACTAAGAGTTCATAATTTATTTGACGTCAACTGTTGTTTGTTCGTTAGTGGCCTGCAGTCGTGCTCGTGCATTATCGTGATAAAACCTATATCAATCGACCCTGCTAGGGGGCCTGATCCTAGACTAGTGGTTCCCAACCGGTGGTGTAAAATCTAAAATGTTGTTAGTGAATAATATTCATTCATTTTATTACAAAACTGAATCCAAAGGTATCCAAAAGCTGATTCGTAACCCTTTTGGTATTAGTGTCGGAGAGGTAGCTGAAAAAGTCCAAGAAGAGCTCATTCTTGTACCACATGGTCCCTGTGAGAACAAATAAATACCATGGTGGTCCCTGGTCATAAAAAGGTCGGGAACCATTGCCTTAGACCAGGGTTTCCCAACCAGTGGTCCGCAAGAGGCTAGGGATGGTCCGCCGGTCAATAAGCGAGCAAGCGTTTGGGCGGTCCCTGGTCGAGAAGTCGGAAAAAAAAATCGGGACAATGTTCCGTTTATCACTATTGTACCTTGTGGTCAGTGGCCATTATGATATTCCGTTTCACCTCCACCGTTGTGGTAAATATTCTGCTAGAACCCGTCCTACCCTATCCCATTACGTCCCTCCTGTTGTGCTATCTGTCCCTGGTGGCACCCATGCTAGCCTACGCCATCGCAGTGGCTTAGGCTATCATGGCACCTGGGACGGATAGGGCGGACAACGTGTTGTCACCCCCCCCCCCCCCCCCCCTTTAAAGCTGACAAACATAAATTTCGGCTCCATAAAAAATTGGTCCGTCCTCCTGGGGGGGGGGTGTGGCTAGAGAATTGTGAACCCTGGGCGCCGCCTCCCCTCGCTACGCCACTGCTTGTGGTCCCTGTCGAAAAAATAAACGTACAAGTGGTCCCGGGTCAGAGAAAGGTTGGGAACCACTGCCTTAGACGGACCAGGAAATTATTTGATACGAACAGAAACTCACTGAAGGAACTGGTAGGACTACTAATGGGCCACTGCCATCTCAGGAGATACATGCAGTTGATAGGAGTGGAAAACACCAAGTTAGGAGTGGAAATGTGAAGAGGATGAAGAGACTCCAATTCACCTGTGGTGTCAATGTATCGCTCTGTTGGGAACAAGGATCAGATAACTGGGAAGAATTGTGGAACCAGAACACGTAACTACTCGTACAAATCTAATGACAACCCTGGTGAACTTTTTAAAAGGGACCGGATTACTGTTAAAGGATTAAATAGGAGATTACACAATGGCCTAAGTGCTCACGGAAATCATATGTAAACCGTCTCCCCTTTCAATAAAAATAAATTAAATAATTTGTGGGTGGCATCACAGCACGTTACTTTCGTCACTAACAGAGTGAAACTCTCTTTCCAAGGGACCGTAAAAAAAATGTCTTAATTGTGAAAAATTAGTACCTTTTTTAAATTTTGGTGTTCGTGGTCTGAAGAATGATATTTAAAAGATAATTGAGTTTTCTGTGCCATGAAAAATTGTCCTAACTCATTGTTGTTTACTTGTCATTGCAGATTCAGCCCGGCACATCGTCCCACACCCTGATCCGTCTCACGGGCAAAGGAATGAAGAAGGTATCGGCGCACGGGAATGGGGACCATTACGTACACATAAAGATCCTCATTCCCAAGTCCCTGTCCAAAAAACAGAAAGCCGTGCTACAAGCGTACGCGGAAATAGAAGACGACACTCCCGGACAGATCTACGGCGTCGCAAATAACAAAGACGGTAAGCCAAACGATAAGAAAACCCAAGAAATCTTTAAAGGTAACCGAGAATTCGATGAAAAAGATCCGAATGAAGGTAAATACAATATGTTTGAGCGGTCGTTCACCGAAGTCACAACTGATAGATTCTGGTTTACTATAGGTTTTGCCGCTGCAATGATATTTGCGGCTTACTTCTTGACCCAGAGTAATAATAAGTTTGCTAATGCACCTGTGGGTGAAGGTCCGGGGGAAAATCCTGCCATGAGAAGTTATTTGGATAGGTTAGATAAAGAATATGAAAAGGAACAACAAGGAAAATTGCATGATGTTTGAATTGCCTGAAAGTACTTATATTAGATCAATTATTATTAGTTTTCAAATTTTAAAGCATATTATGGAGATATCAGGTCCGTTTAGTATTATCCACATTCAAATACTTCTTACTTCTTCCTTGATACAAACTGGTTTATTATGAGTTTACATATTTACAATAATTATACTACAAGTCATGTGACCTGTCTATACTAGCGACTAATTGAATCTGAGCGGTAGGCTTGTGGCCTCTCGATGGCCACTACCCGGGCACCCCTGTCGGCAATCGATAGAGGCACTTTCCCTGCTGGCATCTGTCAGCATCTGATAGAAGGTCTTTCAATACATTATACAGTTCAATAGTTGACAGTTCATAGAAGCATTGCTTGCATAAAGGCCTAACATATTTATGTGCACGGTTGACATTTGTCACATGAGAACGGGTCGTTTCTACCACTCGTCTCGTTGAACGATTTGCCGGCCTTTGTGTTTCCTACCTCCAAGATCTCTTCAAGACCCATGTTCACTCCCTCCTCTCCTCTAAAAGAACCTCCACAAGGCATCCACAAAGATGACATAGACCCTTAGGGAAATTATTTTCCTCAGGGCCTCCTGTGTGGAGTTATTGTAAAAAAAATGTTTCAAACTTGTAACTCGACATCAGAAATAAAAATTTCAATGAAATTGCAAAAAACTTCAATGTAGGTATACATAAGCACCAATACACGCAATCCTAGTGTGGATAATTTGGGTCATCTCTATTTATGTGAAATAATTATGAGATTTTATTAATTTATTGTGCATATCAAAATCAATCTTTTATAGATTACTATTAATGAAAATTCATTAGTGGGGAAATAATTATATATGATCACCTTTCAGAAACAAATATATTTCAGAAGGTTTAGGTACATTTTTTCACATTTTTAACTGACTAAACGGGTGTTTAAATACAAGTAGTTCTTTTTTCCAGTAGTTTTTTTTTATATTCACTTAAGATATCCGCAGGTTATTATTCAAACTGTAGTAATTAGTAGTTAAATGGCTATATATCTTCTTAAGCAACTAGAAAATGACTACTAGATCATACTCATCTTAAATATAATACAGACAATCTGTAGGCTGATGCATCAAAAACTCTTGAACGTTAAGTTTTAGCATAAAGAAATTTGTACATTTTTTTTTATCTTCGGAAAATTCTAGTTCAACTCAAATATCTTTGGCTTAGAAAGTAATTTCTTTGTTAACACACTTTAGGCAGGCGAAAATAAGGAACCCTTTGGAGAAAATGGAATTTGTTTTAAATCGATATATCTTTATAATATCTACATTTGAATGAATTTTTTTCTGTAGTACTCGCCTCGCCACACCCCAACTATACAAGTATTGTCCAAAATATAGCCCACTTCTGATAGGACTCCATAAACAGAAGTTAAAGTCTGTGTTGGGCCATTTAGTGATATTTAAGTGTAAAAAATGTACATTATTTATTACTTTGGTTTCACTTTGGTACAAATCATTTTTAAGTGCTAAAGTGTGAATTTTTTCTTTTGATAAAATATTATTCGACACAAAAGACAAGGATGTAAGAAGATTTCCTAATCTTGTATCACATACATATACATATGTATTTATATTATTTATGTTTTTTTTTACGTATACATATAGTTAGGACTCTTACAAAGATATTGGTGTACAATATTCATTTAATTCAAATTAATAAAATACTTAGTTTTTACCACTTTTATTGTTTACAAAAACCAACATGTTTCGTGAGCAACGCTCTCTTCTTCAGGGTTTAATCAATACTAATTATAAATAATAGACATAGACAATGGTGTCAATGGAAAGATGAGAATGGGTAGAGGGAGGAGGGGCAATAGGGAACAATTTACAAAGGAAACAAGTTTAATATTGGGTCATTCAAAAACAATTCATTTAAAAATATTTAATAACAATGCTTTTCCAGGCATTCAAGTAGGATTGGCGTAAAAGGCAGAACTGTCCCTCCTGCCTAAAGTGTGTTAAGCTATGGATATTTGATAAAATGTACATAGTGTAAACTATTTTTTTTTTATAACACTAGAAGCCACATTGTTGATATTTTGCAAAATAGTTAAGGTAGGTAGTAATTGTTATTATTGGTGACCGGACAACTCAGAATGAAACAAACTCAGAAGCACCTCAGAAAGGTCATTAACCCCTTGTTTGCCAGGGTAATTGGGGTTGGTTGTCCACCAATTAGCGTTCGCAAAAAACGGCAGCCATGACACCCAATGACATTTCGTGTCCAGCGATTCTGACAGTGTCCTTGAGAAATTTAGAACAATAGAAAGGTCAAAATCGTAATTAAAGGAATTTTTCCCGCGCATGCGCAAGAACTGCGCACATTCCCGCGCTCCGGTAAATTATTAATATAAATTATTTGGAGTGACCTGGGGCATTGCGGTTTTCTCTATGGTAAAGGGCGATAATAAAGCAAGCGATTCTGACCGTGTTCTTCATACACTTTCTTTATACATAAGGGTCAAAATCGCGTGTAAAGTCTCACGACACGCCGGCGCACGAGCGGCAAATAAGAGTAAGTAAGTAAATAAGTGATGATAAAAATATATAAAAAATTGGTTAAATAGGTTAAGTTAGATTAGGGTTAACGGCTATTTTAAAATTATTTTTTCATAGATTTTTGAGGTGTTTCTGAGTAATTGGCATGGAACCGTTATTGCTATTGGTACAGTTAGTTGGTCGAGCATTGCTGCTTCAATCCTCTGATAGCTAAGTCCTCCATCGCTGCACAAGCAACATTTCCACTTATAATGAAGGTAGTAGAAGGGATTCAAATATTGTCAGATTATTTGCAACTTAGGAATGGTTCATTAAAAAAATAAGTTAATAGGTAGAATTAATGTAATATAAGTAGAAACATTTTTTAGGATTATTTTAACCAATTTGTAATGTTTGTTGATTTTTAAAATACTGAGAAAATTCTGTACCACCATTGTGTAAAAAAAAAATTACCTGTATTATAAAATATTATTATTTATTTTAATTGGCAGTTGTTGCAGTTTCACAAATTATTGTTAAAATATATTTGTAAAAATATTATTTGTAAATATTGTGTATAAATTTTTAATATAAATGTTGGTTTAATAGAAATCTTGTTTTATTTAAATGCTCTCCAATCCAAACCAATTCTCAGTCATAATTCTAGTTATTTTAACAATATTTGTGAAAACTGTAAATTATCAGAATGGAAACATTTGTCACAACAGGCAAGCTATTAATTTCACTTATAAAGTAGAGATTCAATTGCATAAGTCACTGTCCTGATATTCAACTATATATTTATTCCTCTCCCCCATTTACTACTTATATTAATTATTTATTATACCACTTGAGCGATGGGGATTTCTGTGTGTTCGGATTTCGATTCTGCCATTCAATTTAATAAATGTCATACCTCCAAATATTGATATAGAAACATATGAACTGCTTACTGCATTTTAAGCCAATGAGCGCTTTTGTTATTACCGTGACGATCCATGATTACGGTATCCTGACGGCATAAAAAGGCAATAAACATTTGTTCCTCATCACAATAATGCTGCAACTCTTTCAAAAGATGAGATACACAATGTAATCTGTTTCCTCCAAAGGAAAAAAGTCATCATTTTCTTGCATCTCCCACACACACCTCACCGTGATGTCTCCGTAGACCCCTACAATACTACTAGCCGTGACGATAATTTTGAAAGTATGGAATATAGTTACAAGGATAATATTGAAGTGTGAGTGAATTCCAAAAATTCAAAAATGTCAAATGTCAATGCCCTGATATTTTTGCTTTTGTTCTTAAACATATAATGCTGCAGCTTTTTCTTACACATTAAATATCAACAGGCGAAAATGAGACAAATGGTGAACGTATGTTCCCCCCCCCCCCCCAAAGGAAGCAAACAATCATTTTCATACATCTCCCTCACACGTTTAAAGAAAATGAAATGCAATTCCCGACGTCGTAGCTGACCCGTAAAAAGATATATCTGTTTCCTCCAAAGGAAAAAGTAGTACTTTAGAGGAAACAAACACGTATATTGTATGTCTCATCTTTTGTCTCACCATTATTTAATTGCGGCAAATTTGACATTTCGATACCACAAATAAAATCATTTAAAAATATTCTGGTATTGCCAAGTGAATGAAACTAGTGGCTATATCATCAATGATGTTGACGCAAGCGATTCTGACCTTGTCCTTCATACAAATTCTGTACACAGAAGGGTCAAAATCGCATTCAAAAATATTTTTTTCGAAATTTTTTCCGCGCGTGTCCGCACGTCTCCGGCAAATAAGAGGTTAATCTCTAAGAAAGCTGCTTAGGACAAATAACATACGTTTTATGCTTTTTTAATGCCATCACGGTACCATAATCGTGAATCGTCACGATAATAATAAAAGCATTCATTAAATCTGCATGAATTTCACCATATATTAAAAAATCTATAAATTTATATTTCATTGGAATTTGCTCGAGTGGATGAACAACACACATCACTGTTCATAATAAAGTTTTAATATATTTATTATTTCGTAGGTAAGAAACGTGACGAATCTTAGCAGAAAGAAATAAGATTAAAATCCCCTTGCGATAATAAGAACAATCGAAAATGCGATTCTATTAACTTTAATCAGGTACCTGATTCTCTATTTATTTTCTTTGTTTTACTAAAACATAGTTTTGTGATCAAATCATACTTGTCAATTCATTACCAATCCCTGAATTGTGAACTTTTGTATACTACACCAATTGGTAATTTAAAAAAAAAAAAAACTATACCTTTGCATGGGGGAACAGACTCCAGATACTAATATCTACAGCCTGTATGTCGGACGAATATCTACAGCTGATATGTTGAACTAATATCTACGAACTTCAGAGTGTTGACTAATATCAATAGAGCTAAGGTCGGACGAATATCTATGACGGTCTCAGTGTTGACTAATATCTACAGAGCGTAGGTTGAACTAATATCTACAGAGCGTAGGTTGGACTAATCAGCTAAATGTGTCCAATAGTCCGATATTAGGGATTTTTACATACATACTTACATAATTTAAGTTTTTTAAACTGCATACTGACACGTACCTTTCTCAGTTAGCAGAGAAATTCCGTATGCATGAGCTCTCATCATCATCTCAGGGTCCTGCGTGGGATAAAAGAAAGCTACTATCTGATGTAAATAAAAGAACTCACATTAAACAAAATGTACTTGTTATTATTGACAAGCAAAAACATAATCTACATAAATACCTTTGTAAACTCATAAAGGTGTAGAGAGAGAGAGAGATAATTCAGTTATTTTAGTAGAATCCACTCCAAATGATCATTCGTAGCTTGCCATAGTTAAAATGGCGCACCTCTTCTAACCTCAGCGACAAGGGCTCCAGATAGCTGGAGAAGAGCCCCAGAGCTGCCGCTTCGCATGTCCATGACACAGTGAAGGAGCCGAGATTCCAATCCATCCACAAAGGCGTCACAATGCGTCCGATGGCCATCTCTGAGCATTGAAAGGATGTAAACCGCAGTTCTAGACTGTAAATGTGATTTGAGAAGTGCCTGCAGTTTTCACCAAAGTTGTCCTCGGTGATATTGGATTGTACGTGGCACAAGAATCTCAGTTCTAAGCACAAGAACACCAACCTTAGGTACCAGGCACACAGACATCATAAACACTTCCATTAGATTGTAATATTACATAGGTAACTCGATATCTCGGATCATCACAATAAAAGTTTTCCTCGCCTCGAAAAAACAATCAACATCCTGCGTGTACCGCGACCCGGTACTATTTAACAGTCTCGTAAAGGCATCACGTCTGTTACACGCATAATATTGCAAATTTACACAATCATTGAGGAGTATCAAAACTCCTTACAAAATAAAACTTCCGACCAATCCATCGTTATGTCATGACGTCGCCCTTCTAATCGTTTTTTTTTCAAACAAAAAAACAAACGAACAACGTTCCGGCAATTTGAATTTGTTATCAATCGTTTCAACGGCACCCGAAATTAATAATACTCCTTCCGAGCAAGTAGGTACCGATTGAGTAACTACCATGAAAATAATTACGTTACAATACGCAATATTACGTTATTCCAATATGCTATACATAATTGCAAATCCAACCTCTGCTAGTGCTGTAGATATTCGTCAACACTTTGGTTCTCGTAGATATTAGTCAGCAGTTTGAGCTGTAGATATTCGTCAACACTTTGGTTCTCATAAATATTAGTTCGATTTTTTCAGTTTTTGGAATTCCTGTAGATATTAGTAGACGCCTCCGGGGAACATACACATAAGTCACGAAATGTGTATTTTTTGTCTTCAAAGTGAATATCACATGTGTTCTTCATCAAATAAGCGTTAAAAGCTGTCAAGATGTTCATTTTGAGACTGTAACTATCGAATAGTAGGTTTTGCAATTAGATAACAGGAAAATAAACACATAAGTCAGACGTAATGTTATCGGGGCCTGTATGTGTTCCCCACATGCATAGATATTTTCTATCACTTTATTGACAATGCCCAATGCAACTTTTACACAATGCTTTTATTCATCACGATCCCGATATGAAAAAAAGTGTATACTTGCTATTTTATATACATGGTGCCCATTAAAGAGAAAATAAAATTTAGAGATGGTAAAATAAATCATCAAAAAATACATCACATCACATTAAAGCATATGTCATTTGTCTATCAAAAATATTAGCGAAATTCACAAAAACGAACAGTGATACACATTCACAATAGAGAACTCCAGTCCAATTTTTTTATTTTTTTTTTATGAATAATGACCTTCTAACTTAGGTAAATAACTGCGTTTTTGTTTTTATTTTTAGAGTTAGTTTTAATAGTTAAAATAATTGTCAAAGTTTTAATTTTTCGAGACCCCCCGGAAATATGGTAAATCGTGTGACGTCATCACTCCCGAAAAATTAGTATGGGATTGGGCAATCAGCTGATCTACTGCCGCCATTTTGAAATCCGTTGTTCCGTTGTTCGAAGTATTCTCCCTAGAAGAAGCATTACTTTTTTCATTCATTATTTTATTTGTGCAGTAGTTTTTCAATATTTTAAATAATAGAGATAAACTAACAGAGTTACCTCTATTTTTGATACTGAATTATTTAGGTTTAAATATTGTTTCAATAAACACTACAACTAAATCTCTATAAACAGTACAAAATAAAGAATAACATGAAATGTTGTTAATACTGATGGCTTGTGCCATACCTACATGTCAATAGATTTCAATACAATGTGATACAATGACTGGTGACGTCAGCACTAACCTAACCATTCAATCGTACCAACTTTACAGTGTATTTTAATGAGTCGTTAAAAAATGCGCTTTTTAATATTTTTTTACGAACACTACGTTTAATATTATAAAAAAAACTTATATATTCAGAATCAGCGTTTATTGGTCTGTATGAACATATTTTTTTAAAGTCATAATATTTTTTACTGGAGTTCCTTATTGGTAATATATACAGTATTTGTAGTTTTTTTTTAACAAATTTCAAACATAAAATGAAATAAAAATTCAACATTTCCACAAAATTAAACGATGAAAGATGTCAAATAATATCCGCCATTTTAAACTCAGTACCAAAATAAAATACGGTTGTCTTTTTTCATCCTGAATCCGTATGAAAAAACAACCTGAAACTGGACGAAAATAGCTTCAGATAAAATACCCATAATACTGGTTAGGAGATAATGGACAGATGGATGGTTGGACATTGGGTCCTACTCTGGTATTGCGGATTCAATTCCTCTGCTAGCTAAGTTCTCCATCATTGCACAATCAACATTTTCCATTTATTATGATGGCAGTAGGAAAAATTTTAATATTGTTAGGTTATTGTCCTAAGAATGTTTGGGTTTAAAAGGGTTCCCTAAATAAAGGGTCCCTGATCTAATTGTTCATTCAATTCAGAGAGCTGGATAAGTTACAGTGTTTTTAGAAGATTATTTTATGGCTTTTTTAGATATGTTATTAGATCGTTCTTCCACTGGAGCGTTCCACTGTATAACTGAAATCAAACAAGCTCTCCGGAATTTTTGAGCCTTCAGTTTTAAAATTTCCCGCCCCCTTTCAATAAACATGCCGCTAAATTTTAATATGCTGACTTTTTAACTGTCTATGTGTTAAGAGAGCCATTGAATGGACCTATATTTAACTGTAAGATGAGAGATGGGAAGGCTGATAGAGATATCGAATGAAGGGTAAATGCAGGCAACTCTATTAACGGAGGACTGAACGCCGTTGGTGCCAACAAAAAACTCTCCAAAGAAGCGTAGTTAGCTGTCCATAATCTTACCGGAGTGCTGGTACCTACCCTGATGTATGGCAGTGAGGCATGAAACTGGCAGAGGAAGGATGAAAGTAGACTGAATTCCGTAGAAATGAGATCCCTGTGGCGTATGTGTGGTAAAACCATGTACGATCATGTGAGAAATTTGGAGATCCATGAAGAATGCAAGACTGATGTAAGCTTAATGAGTAAGATTAAGAAAGGGACGCTCCGATGGTTTGGGCATATAGAGCGAATGAACGAGGAAAGAAGTGTAAGGAAAATATCGAGTTGTTTGGCGGTCCGTCCTCTCTGCCTACCCCTGCGGAGAAACGGCGTGATGGTTAGTTAGTTAGTTATATTTAACCGTTTATCCCATATATTTAGGATTCATAAAAGAATTATTAAAAAAATCATTATATTTGTAAATACATGAATTCTTCTTATTATTTTCTTTAAAATTGGCATACGTTGAACCTATTTGGAGAATATTAAATATTATGACTTCTACATCCTAGTTGATGTTTTTAGATAAATTTAAATACGAACATGCATTTTTTATATCTAAACATGCGATCAATGATTCGTAAGAAATTATATTTCAACAATTTTGGTTTGCGAAATGTCCAATGACAAATAATTTAGAAGGTTAAAAAGTGAAACTATTAAGTTATCTTTGCAAATTCGCAGTGTACAATGCGCGGGAACTTTTGAAATGATACCAATAATTGTTTTAAAATATGTCTTCAAATTGGCCACATTTTGGCCAGCCAACGCTCGAGGGTGTTTGCAAATTGGCCAAAATGTAGCCAAAAGCGCTTCAGTGGTCATGTATGGTGCTGTATAGAAAAATTATTAATTTCCTTTTATAATCTTTATAAAGATCTAAAAAAATTGTCAAATTAACATTGCAATCAGCGAGCGTATTCATATACCCAATGCTTTTGATTTGAGATATTAGTTGATTTTTATAGGATTGAAGAAGTAAATTTAGTTTATTTTTAAAGTTCCTCATTTCTTTCAATAATCTTTAATTTTCCATCTTCAGGTCCTAAACCTGGCATATCATCAGATGATGAAGATTCTAAGAAAGCGGAGGAAGCATGGAAGAAAGAGGAACTTGAAAGAAATGAAGGACTTCTTGGCAAAATTAAACGAAAGATTTTCGGGTAGACAAATTTAGTACATTTTAAGGTAATTAAAATAGTTATAAATCATTTAGAATATTACTAATCAACAGTATAGATAAATGTATATATGAATACTTGGAAATTGAACTACTAAATTTGTAGGCTGGCAACACCAATTTAACTGTCAAATATTCTTTTGAAGTGCAATGTCACTGAATGTATAGAACACAGTAAACCACATTTTAAAAAACATTTTTGGTTCATGACCTAAATTTGATTAAAAGGTGTTTCATAAAGCGATTTGCTTTAATTTAATTTAACATAAATTTGAATTTAACAGTAGATAGAAAGGATGAATCACTAACGGTGAGTTTAGTAACACTACTTTTAGATCTGAATGAGTTAAATATATTCAGATCTAAAATTAGAGACACGATCTAAAGTCCGGGCAACGCTAGGTACCTAAGCTAGTATTAAATAAATGTGAGCAATTTCTAAACTGTGTTTATATTTTATTACATTATCGTTTTTCTTCATTATGTTAACACAAAATTGCGATGGTATAATAATAATATACCTATACGCAATTCTAATTTTGAGATCAGTGGGTAGCTATATTGTAATGAAAAAAAAAAATCACTTTTACGCCTTTTTAATTTTTTATAAAAATGTAGGTTACACAGCTTTACATCAACACAAAAAGTTATATGTTTAGTATTGCCATTTGAACTACAGTGGCGCCCTCCTATGTTTTCTACTCTTATTTGACAGACTGTAGCTCAGATAAATCAAATTTATGTAAATTATTTTTTCTATGTTTCTAAAAATTTTTTCTAAATATTTCTTCTTCTTTTTCCATGTCAGAAATTAAGTAAATGTTTTATAACTTGATTTCTTGCAATCAAACTCACTTAGGGCCGGTTTTATAAACGTCCGTTCGTTACACTTGATACCATTTTTGGTTTACCGCCACAAATATTTGGTCTACCGCCCGATTTTGCCGTTTTATAAACGTTCGTTAGGTTATCGGTAGGTTAAGTTTCGGTTAATGCTTAACTGACTGATTTTGACCAGTTAAACGGGTAACTATCCGTTTTGTTGATAGTTGGCGCTCAAATGTTTTTTGACAGCTGTCAGTAGTAGTTGGTTGTTGCCCGACGATCGCTTAAATAAGCGATTAAAGAGACAGTATTATATTATTTGCATTTGTGACATGGATTGTTCATCGAGCAGTGAAAGTGAGGATGGGCGTTTGGCAATGCTTGAAGATGACACGCCATCGTCGTCATCTAATAGCAGTAGCAGGGAAGACGAAGCTGCGGGAGGACGGAGACGTCCACGTGTTTTTATGCATAGACCGTATTATTTTAATTATGATGCGGACATCGATTTTAAAATGAGATTTCGGTTGTCAAAGAGAACCGTGGCTCAAATTTTAAATATAATTGAAGCTCAATTAGTGCCGGCGACACATCGAAACCAGCCAGTTACGCCCGCACAGCAGTTGTGACTGACACTACGATTCTACGCTTTGTGATCAATGCTGCAAGCTGCTGGCGACTTCACGGGAGTCTCCAAGTCGACAGTGTGCATCGTTGTATGGAGAGTTACTAAAATAATAGCCTCCTTGAGAAACAATTACATAACCATGAATAGTGACACAGTTCAGGACTTCTGCATAAATAACAATCAACTTTGACAGCTAAAGTAATACCCATAGATAAAAACAATATCAGAGACAATAATTTGCCAAAAACATTGCCGGTAAAAAAACTTTAGGACTAAACGTAACCGATGACCGCTAGTAATGCAAATTTGTTTATAGTACGTAAAATAAAATAACAATCGGATAGCGGTCCGTTAACGAAAAATGGTTCGTTACTTAACAGAAATTTGGTAGTTCGTTTATAAAACTGGCCCTTATAGTATCAATTAAAGGCTAAATGGTTTGTTACTTAACAGAAATTTGGTACTTCGTTTATAAAACCGGCCCTTATAGTATCAATTAAAAGCTAAATGGTTCGTTACTTAACAGAAATTTGGTACTTCGTTTATAAAACCGGCCCTTATAGTATCAATTAAAAGCTAAATGGTTCGTTACTTAACAGAAATTTGGTACTTCGTTTATAAAACTGGCCCTTATAGTATCAATTAAAGGCTAAATGGTTCGTTACTTAACAGAAATTTGGTACTTCGTTTATAAAACTGGCCCTTATAGTATCAATTAAAAGCTAAATGGTGCAGACAAGGCATCTTTATATAATAATCATAAAATATGGAATAAGTCAAATGGACTAAGAAATTAAATGCAAATTTAGTTTATTTTATTAGCCGCCACCAAATTGTACCATTTTATACCTGATAGATATCTAAACTTAACAATTAATAATGCGTAACATCTTTCTTATAACTGCTAATTCTGTTTGTAAAAGGAAGAAGGAAACATATCAAAATACGCTTCAACAAACTGAATACACTCAATCTTTTTCAAAAACAATATCAAAACACCTTTTGAATGAGTCCATTATTTTGACAACATTTTGTTTCACAAAAGTAAAATCTAACATTTATCATCTTTAGCCATTATTATAATCTATGTATTCATCATGTTTAGTCATAATTAATAATCTATAAGAGGGTGGTCCGATAAGTACTTAGCCTACAAAAGAAAAACGAAAATTTTGGAATTTTTTTTTTAATTTCTCAATGTAATCTCCTTTTAGCTCGATTCACTTGACCCAGCGATGCTCCAATTTCTTTAACCCATCTGAAAAATACGTTTTCTTGAGGTCTGCAAAGTAGGCCTCCGTGGCGGTGATGACAGTCTCATTCGACTCAAATTTCTGCCTAGTGACTTTTTCAAGTTTGGAAACAAAAAGAAATTGCACGGGGTCAAATCTGGAGAATACGGTGGTTTAGGCAGCAGTTCGTAGCCCAATTTGGCCGTGGTGAGGGCGGAGGTGTGAGCTGGTGCGTTGTCATGGTGGTAGAGCACTTTTTTTTCGCCAAATGTGGCCTTTTTTTCTGCAATTCGGTGTTGAATCAGTCCAATAATTCGGCATAGTACAGCCCTGTGATCGTTTTGCCTTCTCCAGATAGTCGATGAAGATCACACCTCGTGAATCCCAGAAAACTGGTGGCCATCACCTTTCCGGCCGATAGGACCGTCTTCGCCTTCTTCGGAGCTCGTTCGCCGGGTGAAGTCCACTGTTTCGACTGTTCCTTGGTCCCTGGTGTGTACCAGTGGATCCATGTTTCGTCGACGGTCATGAAACGACGCAAAAAACTCCTTCGAATTGCGCTTAAACAGCATCAAACATTGCTCTGAAGTGGTCTCATGGTTTCGCTTACTGTCCGGAGTGAGCAAACGTGGCACCTATCGCGCCGACAGCTATCTCATGCCCAAAATTTCATGCAAGATATGACTCATACGGTCTTTTGAGATACCTACTGTCTCAGCTATCTCGCGCACCTTCAATCGGCGGTCTGCCAATACGAGATTGTGGATTTTTGAAATGTTATCCTCTGTGGTAGCCGTTTTCGGGGCACCTGGGCGTGGCTCATCAAAAACTGATGTGCGACCACGTTGAAACTCTTTAAACCAATTTTTGACAGTCGCCATCGAAGGAGAAGAGTCACCATACCCAGCATCCAAGCGCTTTTTGATTTTGCTGCGCGATTTCCCTTCGAAAAACAAGAATTGAATCACCGACTGATATTGCTCTTTTTCCATTTTTCTAAAATCCGCGGACAAGCCCTCTTCCACACACTGTCAACAAAACTACGAGTCCGATTCGGCTGAAATTTCGGCAGAGCCGTCTACGAGAATGTTCTACACGATAGTAAATTTCTCTTGCGATAGTGGCGCCATCGGGCGGTGAGGCTAAGTACTTATCGGATGGCCCTCGTATATTCATCATGTTTAGCCGTAATAATAGTCTATACATTCATCATGATTAGCCATAATAATAATCTGTACATTCATTGTGTTTAGTCATAATAATAGTCCATATATCCATCATGTTTAGCCATATCTATCTATACATTCATCACGATTTTTCCTATAGTGTTTATATATTTTTTATAATAATGATTTATCTTTTTTCAGGTGGAAAGGTCGCAATAGGAGAACCGATTGATCTAGTAGATGCTATAAGAGAAGCTTTAAAGGATAAAATATCTCTGCCGAAAGAAACAAAGGTAAAAGATGAAAAAAAGGAAATTAACATCAAAGAAGAAGCTACAGTCAAAAAGGAAGAACCCATCAAAGAAGAAAAAACCGCCAAAAAAGAAGAAACAGTCAAAACAGAAGAAAGCAAAGACAAAGAAAAAGATACTGTGAAAGAAAGCACGCAAAATGTGGAGGAAGTAGAAGTTCGTAAAAAAACCAAACGCGGTAAAGTGTAGATTGATTTTCAAATGTTAATTAATGAAAAATTTCTTTAATGATGTTGTTTAATGAATTATTGTCAATGAATAAAGACATTGCTTATTGTAAATGATGTTTTAATCCTGTTTCAGTAAATTGAACTTGTAATTTTACCATATTTTAGTGAAAATTCTCAAACATCGTGATTCATTTTTGGGTTATGGTGCCGTGTTGAACATTGTGTTACCGTATCCATAATCGGGACAGATGATGAACACTCTAACACTGTCCGAAACATTAGCTAAATTAATTAATTAAAGAATCCAAAAATTAACCATGATAATATATCTGAAAATTTCAAGGCACTTTTATCACCTGGTTAAATTTTAATTACAATTATTAAAACATCATTTATTAACACAATCATTATACAAATCGATGTAGCTAATTCTTTCAACATTCTCCTATACACGGTGTCCGGAAACTCATAGTACAAGCGGGAAACTGGTAAAAAATCTACATCACATTCAGAGTCCATTTGTGATATAACTTTTTTGATTTGAGCTTTCGTTTTTGAGTAAATCGGGTCCAAAGTTAGAATGTTTTTGGTTAAATTTGAAAAAAAATTTCACTAGGGGGTTGATTTCAGCTGTGTAATGTCTTATAAAATGCATCGAATGGTAAACCGGGCTCAAAAATTTTTTTAACCCTTTAGTTGCCGAAAAAAAATAATATTAAAATCGAAATGCTCAGATCGAAAAAAATAAGTTTTTTTGGGTTCTCTACGTGATGTAGATTCACCAGTTTCCCGCTTGTACTACGAGTTTCCGGACACATTATGAATTATGTATGTAGATATCTTTGTTTTATATTGCTAGAGTTAAACCATAATTATCCTGTAGTTAATCTTCTGATATCATAGACATGTAAAGGTAAATCATTTTAAAGAGAACCCTGCAGGCGGGTGTTCCAATCTACGTATTGTGTAGTTCAAAAAACTTTTTTATAACTTTCGATACTATCGGCGTGCACAAATTCATTCAAAAGTGTCATCTTTAAAATGATTTGCCTGTATATTTGACGTAGACTAATAAATTTGTTAAAAAATGGTATCCGTTACCAATAAAATTTGGTTATTCCAATATATAATACATACCAATATTACTGTTGTGTAATTTTTAGTAAAAGTTACCACTGCTGTGTATTGCTGCCTGAAAAAACAATTGATCAATATTGTACAAACAACTGCCATCAATGATTGTTGTTTTTTTTTCTTCAATAAAGTTGTTGTTGCACTATTCTTCTAAGTTTATTATATCCCTCCAGTTTTGTTAGCATAGGAAGGGGTCACCACATAAATAATATAAAAGAGGGAGATGGGCCAAGACCCACTTATATATATGTAGTATGAAACTAACTTCTTTCACCCATACTGCAAATTGCATCTACACACAGCAGCACCCTGTTTTTGTTTCTACTTACACCTAACGCATGAATATCATTTTTCTGCCGTTTTGACAGTCCACGCAGTTTGGTCATTGACACGCTTCCATGTCATATCTCCGTTTGTTTATATTATCTATGATTTAAACAGTCTGTTTAATTAGTTGAAATGACATGGACCTATCTTTGTAGTTAAAACAGGGCGTTTTAGTCCTGCGATAATTCTCTCTGTTTCTTCTGGTTTAATTCCATTTTCCAGCGATTTGGAAAAGCGGGGCTCCTCGCAATTGCGAGGATCGCAGCTATAAATCCTTCACTTACGCTACAGGCCTATAAACTGCATCGAACTCGTGCTCCCGTGTAGACAAATTGATAAATAAAAAACCCATTGTTTCAAATATACAGGGTGTTAAGGGACCTACTTGACTTAGTTTAACCAGTGATTCCTGACATTATTTGGGAGTAAAAAATGTAATGTCGTCACTGATCACTCAGCCGAGTAACCGACCAACCACTTACCCCGCCTCCAACTGTCCCAACACCTACCATTTTTTATGTTTTTGTAGAAAATGTCGCCGTAGACCAAAATATCATTTACATTTTTCACTCCAAATAATGTCAGGAATCACTGGTTAAAGTAAGTCAAGTACGTCCCTTAACACGCTGTATGTAATTTAATTTCAACAAATCCAATTTAAATAAAATTTTGTAGATACTGATCCTAATTCCACTCAAGAAAGAGTAAAATACAGGTTGACAAAGTTTTACCTGTTTGCATTCTGAGCCTTTGCCTTGATTTTAATTTTATCAACAAAGGATTGCCAGTTTTGCATCGCTTGTGATAATAAATAAATTATTAAAATGTAAAATATTATACCTGCATAATAATATAAATACAGCTATAAGTTTATCATGAATGAAATAAAATGTTTTAAACAGTACAACTTGTAACAGTAAACAAATTTAATTAAATGAAGATAATAAAGCGAAACTCAATCGAAAATCTGGAAACAGAAAAAGATATTGACACCTCTGGGACTTGAACCCAGAACCTCTTGCTTTCCGGGCAAACACGCTAACCACTGTGCCACAGTGTCGATATCAAATTCGGTCATTTTTAACTGTATCATACTTTGCTAAGAACCACCCACATTATTAGGTCTTGGTTCTTAGTCGAAGTACAGTTAAAAATGACCGAATTTGATATCCACACCGTGGCGCAGTGGTTAGCGCGTTTGCTCGGAAAGCAAGAGGTCCTGGGTTCGAGTCCCAGAGGTGTGAATATCTTTTTCTATTTTCGATTGAGTTTCGCTTATATTGTCTTCATTTAATTAAATATTACAATTTGAGGTTTTACTCATAAAGTTAAAATAAAAATAAAAAAGCAAACAAATTCTTTTGTTCGTGCAAAACTATGTAGAAAAAAAGTACCTTGATACACGGTGTTTGGAACTAAACACGGTGTTTGAAAAACAAAAGCTAAAATAAATAAAATTTATTCCACAAAATACTCTCCAAATAATTTGATATAGATTCACCAGTTTCCGGTTTGTACCAATAGTTTCCGGACACCATGTATATTTTATATTATGAAGTGACAATTTTTGGCAACTTTATCCAATCAAAACTGAGTGAACAATAAATTAAATAAAAAATTACGCTTATCAAATGATTAGTCAATTCAATTTCAAACCGCTTGCACAAATCAACAGTGTTTACCTAATTTATGAAATAAATAATGTTTTATGGTTTTGAAAAACAAAAATGTAATGTGACAAAAGTGGTACACCCATTCAATAGTTGCACAATATATTGTGCGTTGAGCTACATTTTAACTTAGCAAATGTTCAACTTGATTGACAAAAACCATAGTTGTTTGTTTTGACGTCATGTTCCAGTCACTATTACCAAGTTTATGGTATGATTGATACGCACATCATTGTTACATGGAGTTCCTAAAGCGTTTATTCATTCAAATCTTAAATCACCACATTATTGTAGTTAGGTACCTATATTTTTATTTTTAACAGTTTTTGGTTCATCTGTAGTTAACCAAAATTGTGTTGTTAATTATTTAGTATAAATATAAACATTTTGTTTTTACATAAAGGTGCTACAATCGCTAATTATTATTTTCCCCTTTATTCATTGTTATTCCTATTCCCAATGTACATAAATTATAAATACATATATTTGATAGATTCAAACACAAGTATGATTTTATTTGGATTGAATATGTTGGCTTTAAACTAAAATAAAATGGTATAACAATTGTGGACCAATTCTTAACTACGAGGGTGGTCTGAAAAGTTTCCGACCTGAACATGAAGATGGCAGCACTCGTCAATAAAAGCTAGTGAATGTTGTTGTGCATCTTTTGACAGTTACTCACCAAAGTTTCGGCCAGTTTTTAGTTGACAGTCGTTTGAGTGAGTCAATGTGTGTGTTTTTGTGAAAATGGAAAAAATTGAGTATCGAGCTGTTATTAAATTTTTGTTTTTGAAAGACAATACGCCTACGCAAATCAAAGATGAGTTGGACTCTGTTTATGGGGACTGTGCACCATCATTTACCACAGTGAAATTTTGGGCAGCTGAATTTAAAAGTGGCCGTAAGAGCTTGGGAGACGATGAACGTTCGGGACATCCAAAAACTGCAACTACTGACGATAACATTGCTAAACTTCACCAAATAGTGTTAGACCAGTAGCGTAGCTACCGCCGTATCAATGATACGGGGCCCCCAATGTGTGTAAGCAAAAATTAGTAAAATGTTATCCACAATGTCACTTAATCTCGTGCTTCCCGTGAAAAAAACATACAAAAAAACTTGTCATACGTGCCTGTAGTTTTCACTTCAGAAATGACAAAAGTAAAAAAAAAGCAATCTCTTTTTTCCCCGGGTTAAGCGTGCGCACAAAAGTTGGCAACATTCTACATCGATTATTGCGGTATTCCCCGTTTATAATGACAAACAACGGAGTGCAATATTTACGCGTTTCATTACATTTCAAACTGTTTCTAACATTACATCCGGTTCAAACGTTATTTATTACATTGTAATACAATACAATATTGATCTTCTGATTATTTATTGGTTAAAATTAGTTTGATTTGTGAAAATAATGAGTGAAATGAAAAGAGATTATCCCAGTGGAGCTATGAAAAGAAAAAGTAAACAGAAAAGGGAGGAGGTTATAAAAAAAATGCCCAAAATTTCTTCATTTTTTCAGCAATCAGCTTCTGTGAGTGATTTAGATTGCAATGGTAAGTACCTACTACCTATTTATCTGCCAGTAGCGAAGGATGAATTATTTTTTGAAAGAACAATGACAACCTTCAATACATGAAAAGGGGCCGTTCAAGTATTACGTAACGCACTTGGGGGGGGAGGGGGGGTCTGGTGAAACGTTACGGCGCGTTATGGAGGGGGGGGGGGGGGGTTCGAAGGACGCGTTACGTAACATGTTTTTCTTTATTTAAATAATAAACTAAGGAATTGAAATCTTCCAAGTTGGCAAGCCTTTTAGTTTATGTTGTACGGGGAATTCGTCGACTGTATTGTGCGTCATTTTCATTTTATTTTCGTTGTCAGTATTCGTTAGTGTTTTAAACACGAAATACGCATAAACACAATTTGCTGTAGTCAGTGTTGTTAAAGAGAGTTTGTAGTTACTATAATATTCTCAAAAGCGGGAGATTTACATCATTAGCTATTACTGGCCTATAAAAGCTCTCATTTTGGCTTGCCAGCGCAGCGCAATTTAAAAAAATGACAACGAAATTTGAAAAACAGAAAAAGAAAAAATAATGCAAAATTTATGGATCAAAATATATGAATGTTAAACGAAAATTTTTAGTAAGAACAACGCTTTTTAGTTATGACACACAGGTTAGTTTACTGCTAAAATTTAATAATATTACCTAAAGCTAGGTTTCGTAGTAAATGCATAGTTACACTCAGAACATGAAAAAGGTTTTCTTCACTTTGAATCGTTCGGTGGATTTTTTAATCTCCCTTTCGAGAACTTGAAAAATCACGCTGGGACAAAAAAATTGTTTTGTCTGCTGAAGGTAAGCATGTGATTTTTCATGCCTCTTTGTAGAATACGAATAGTTGCAGTAGAAACATGTAAGTGGTTTTGAATCACTGTGAGTCAGCAAATGATTTCTAAGAAGTTCCTTTGTACAATATGAATAATTGCAGTTGGGACACGAAAAAGGTTTTGGTCCAGTGTGGGTAAACATGTGAATTTTTAGATACCGTTTTGTAGCGCCTGAATAGTCGCACTCGGGACAAGTAAAGGGTTTTTCATCACTGTGAATTAGCAAGTGCCGTTTTAGTTTTTTTTTTTCGAGAAGTAGAATAGTTGCAGTCAGGGCATGAAATGGGTTTTTCACCACTGTGAGTAAACATGTGATTTTTTTATTTCTCTGAATAGTTACAGTCGGAACATGAAACTTGCTTTTCTCCACAATGAGTAGAGTCAGCAAAAGAATTCTTGAATATCCCTTTTAAAAACACAAATAGTTGCAGTCAGGACATGTAAAAGGTTTTCTCTTCTGTAAATCGCACGGTGGATTTATAAATTGTCCTTTTGAGAACTTGTATAACTGCATTCTGGACAGGAAAATGGTTTTTGTCCACTGTGCGTTAACATGTGATTTTTGGTGACTCTTTGTAGAACATGAATAGTGCAGTAGAAACATGCAAAAGGTTTTGTATCACTTTTAGTAAGCAAATGATTTCTAAGAAGTTCCCTTGCACTACATGAATAATTGCAGTCGGGTCATGAAAAAGGTTTTTGTCCAGTTTGGTTCAACGCAAGAACTTTTGGATACCGTTGTGTAGCTCATGAATATTCGCAATCGGGACAAGAAAAAGGTTTTTCGTCACTGTGAGTTAGAAAGTGCCGTTTTCTTTATTTTTTTTTCGAGAAGTAGAATAGTTGCAGTTAGGACATGAAATGGATTTTTCTCCACTGTGGGTAAACATGGGTCATTTTTAGATTTCTCTTCGTAGTACATGAATAGTTGCAGTCAGAATATGAAATGGTTTTTCTACACCGTGAGTCAGCAAGTGACTTCTTAGATATCTCTTTAGGGGACACGAATAGTTGCAGTCAGGACATGAAAATGGTTTTTTTCTTCTGTGAATCATACTGTTGATTTTTAAATCTTCCCTTTGAGAACTTGCGTAACTGCATTCGGGACGTGGAAAAGGTTTAACTCCAGTCAGCTTGTGAACCATAGTGGAGAAAAGTGTTGCTCCACAGGGAAAACTTAGGGAAATTACTTTCCTCAGGGCCTCCTCACTAAAGCTAATGTAAAAGAAAGTATGTGTTGTAAAACCATGTAGGTTTATTCTAGGTCAGACAGTGTTAAATTGTGAAGATCTGGAAGGAATACAAGGCCGATAAAAATAATAATATTCTCAATTTTTTTCAAAATGACAATATGAATATATAAAATGTATATAATGTATCACGAGTTAGAAATCTCTTGTTTTATTTATTACCGCAAACGAGATAAAATCAAGATAAAGGGTATTTAAGCGACATTTCAGTACGTTGCGCAACTTAATTGTGACTTTCGGGTAAAAATTGTTACTTGGGTGTTACGTAACGCTTAGGGGGGGGGGGGGGGGGTTGAACAGGAAAACGTTACGGCGCGTTACATGGGGGGGAGGGGGGGTCAAAAATCTTCAAAAATTGCGTTACGTAATACTTGAACGCTCCCAAAGACGTGATCACGTATTGTACCGAGTTATAATAAGAATTTTGTTTTGATATTCTTCATTAGTAGTTGATTATTACTCTCAAAGCCATTTTTCTCATAATGCTGTGGGAATACATATTTAAGCACTTTAAGATTTTTAGGTTGTCGCCTACAAAAAAATATAAATTCCGAATTATTGACCAAATACTCGTAACCTTAGGTATCGTACGTTATTTAACGTATATATTTTTTAAATTTATCTAAACATTATTTTATAAATTAGTTGGGGGGCCCCCAACTAATTTTGATACGGGGCCCCTCCAAGGCACGCTACGTCACTGTGTTAGACGACCGCCGAATTAAAGTGAGAGAGATAGCAGAGGTTATGAAAATGTCCAAAGAACGTGTCTGTCACATATTAAATCAAGATTTAGACATGAGAAAGCTGTCCGCGCTTTGGGTGCCGCGTTTGCTCATGTTAGACCAAAAATCTTGTTTCACCAAGACAATGCGCCGTCTCACACCTCAGCGGTTGCCATGGCAAAAATCCCCAAATTTCGGTTTGAACTGCTTGACCATCCGCCTTACTCACCAGATCTAGCCCCAAGGGACTTCTTTTTGTTCCCTCATCTAAAAACTGCGCTCGGAGGACATAGATTTTCGTCAAATGAGGAGGCAGTCACCTTTGTGAACAATTATTTTGCAGAGAAAAACACCGAGTACTATTTGGATGGGTTAGAGAGATGGGAGCATCACTGGGAGAAGTGTGTAGTTACAAGGAGACTACGTAGAAAAATAAATAAAAAAATTTAAGAAAAAAATTCTTGTTTTATTGTTAGGTCGGAAACTTTTCAAACTACCCTCGTATAAATCAGAAAATCTGTTGGTGCTCTTCAGATTCAATAAATATGACATAAAGTCGATGCTTTGATGTTCAACCGTCAACATAATTTCCATCATTAGCTGTGGAGCTTTGATATATCCATTAATGCAGAAAAAAAGTTAGAGAAGACTACAGTATTGTTTGTTTTGTATTTTTTAAATAAGGAAAAGTCTGTTAAAACTCAGGCAAGTCATATTATAGTAGTCCCAGAGGAGAGCTCTTGCATGACGTTTAGTGCACAAAGCTAGTAAGTATTGTGACCATATTTAGCATGCAATTTGCAACAATTTTGTTTAAACTCCATTATTAATCATTAATGAAATCGCAATATGGAGAACACATGAAGCACTTGTTTGCAGCCTCCTTGAATACAGCTCCATTATTTGAGTCTCTTCTGAACAAAACCTTATTCTAGAAATAGAAAAAGTACAAAAGAGGTTTAAGTGAAATCTTCAGAAAACTGAAGTAGACAAGAGTGCGAAGGCTATGAAGCACCGCACAACAGTGGCGGCGTAAGGGGGGGGCGGAAGGGGCGGTCCGCCCCGGGTGCCAAGCACCAAGGGGTGACAACGACAACTCACTCGTACAGCCAAAGAATGCGCACAAAATCCCCCTCTGTAAAGACATACCATACGAGTAACAATAAATAACTACCTACTCTTGTATCTAGCTACTTACATACCTACTAATAACATACATGTATTTTGAAACGCATAGCAACTATATTTTCTTTTTTTTGGAATGTAATTTCCAAATTCCCTAAAATAATGAATTCATTTTGCGCTTGGTCTGATCTTATACCGCGCGTAACTTCGTAAAACTAACGTAAAAAATGTAGGCGTGTCCGTTAAACGACTATCAGAGACAAGATGGAGTGCTCTCACGATGCTATTAGACCACTGAAGAATAATTCGGAGAAGCTTGTATCAACACTCGAAGAGATGTGTGATCCCACCACCAGCAAAGAAAACGTCGAAACAAGAGAAGCAGCGTCAACACACGTACCAGCTTTGTGTGACTTCAATTTCTATGCTATCTTTCATTTTGGTGTGAAGTCCTAGAAGAAGTTAATCAGACAAAAAGTACATACAAAAATCTGGGCTAACATTGGAAAAGTTTGTAATAAAAATTAAAGCTCTTAATTTTTTTTTTTTAAATCAATGCGACCAAATAGTGGAAAAGGTTATTTGCTACGTAACAAAAAAATGCAAGGACTTAGACATTCCAATTGAAGGAAAAGGAGGAAGGAGGAGATTTCGAAAACGTACGCCTGGAGAAATGGACCGAAATGCTGGACTTAAATTACCAGAGGAGCTGCAGAGAGCAATGTAAGAATGTCACGATAGATTTTACAAAGAACTGGACTATCGTTATAGGGCAATGGATTTTATTCTGGTTACATTTAGTGTTATTCAGCTTAAACATTGGTAACATCACCAGAAGAAGATTTTCCTGGAATGGTTGCAAATCTGTTAAAGAGACAGGGAAATCAATTTTGATAATGTGATCGAATATTTTAGTCAAATAATGTCTCGTAAGCATGTTTCGTATTCGGTGTTTTATTTTAAGTAGGGGTGCTCAATACAAAACCGCCCCGGGTGCCAATCTACCTTACGCCGCCACTGCCGCACAAAGAGAAGACCAATTATTCTATTTCATTCTCTCGCAGGCTAAATCCCATAGAAGTTATGTTTGTCTCTTTTTAATATCATTTCTTGGAGTTTCAAATCACAAAGGTTAAAATCATATCACAAATGCCAAAGAAGTTTTCACTTAAATAAATAAATTTTCTCGGAATATTGTTCATCCACAGAATGCTAAATAATTTGTTAAAATGTTTGTTTTTTCTCTCTCCTGAACAATTTGTTGAGTGGAAACTTCTTTAGAATAATCGGTCTCCTCTTTGTGCGGTGCTTCGTAGCCTCCCCACTCTTATCTATATACTTATCTGAAGGTTTCACTTCTACCGTGTGTGAACTGCACACTTGTATTTTTTTATGTTCCTTATGTGGTATTGCGAAGTAAAACACTTCACTACAAAAATAAAACAATTTCTTATCAAAAATAATATATTTGAAATAAAAAAAAAATAATAAATAAACAGAACTAATATTAAACCGTTGTACTATTTCCGGCTGCCACGTGACAGAGCTTTGCCAGAAGACCGGACATTTGCAAGATGGTGCCGAGGCCCTCTATGATCCGCATGTGGGTGAAGCCAATCTCCTTGATGAAGGACAGCTTCAGGGTCTCGTCGATGTTGAGGGTTTTGCAGACCTTGAAGATGTTGCCAATGATGTCCTCTGCAGCGTAGCCGAGCTTCCACAGCTTGGCCATTATCTGTAAAAATGGATAATATTTATGGTAAATTAACTAATACTTACCCCTAGTTAAACATTGCATGGTGACTAAAATGAATTATAACATTGTCCAATGAAAAAACAAAACAATTTTGAAAGTAACTGAAATAATAAAATAGAGCAAAAATAAAGTGAATACTTTATTTTTATTTAAAAACTATTGACTTCCCGGCATTCCCCCCCTAAAGCCGACCGGTTTCTTATTACTTAGGTTTGTGGTAGGGGTGGAGGCGTTGCTAGGGATTAATGAAGAGTGGGTGGGGGAACATATCTATGATTGGGCTGTAAGATAATATTTTTTGTTTGTTGATAATAGATTCATTATTTTTAAGGTATTTTTTTGTTTCCAAGGCTTTTAAGTTATCTAAGCATTTTCCTTTATGGTTAATATGAAGAATATTTATCCCCGTATTTTGTAATTGTCAAATGTATACATTTCCCCTAAGGAAGGAACGGTCGTTCCGAAACTGGTAGGCTTTAAACAAATATACAAGTGGTTCAAACAAAGTAACATTGTGTCGTTTATCTATAATGGATAACCACAAAGTTATAGCTACATTCAAAAGAATAATTATTTTTATTTACCTTATAAGCACTATGTATATCTCCCTTGGCGCAATAGTCTAGCATATCCTTGACCAGCAGCGGATGAGGCTCATCGCAGACCTTAAATACGTTCTCCCCATTGACGTGGCCGAACCCGTTGGCTGTAGACTGTAGGTTGTTCAGGGCCTGCCGCATGTCTCCCTGTGAGGTGAACACCACGGCTTCCAGGCCGTCCTCAGAGTATGATAGACTCTCCTTTCCGCACACTTCCAGCACCTGATTGTAATGGTAGAAGACAATAATAATGTGAATAAAGTACAACTACTGCTAAACCCTCGGCTAATTTGTTTGCTTTTTGGAACAATTCTTTTAGGTCTCGTAGAAATCGTTGTATCTCCCTTACTATCATGATTAGAAATACGATCTAAACAGTGTTAGAAAGAGAAAACACCATGCTTTATATTCAAAAAACGAACTAAATAATAATTAAAATGTACACCTTCATGAAACCAAAGTTTCCAAACGCATTTTGAAAAAAAGTTATGAAACTTTGGGAATTTTTTATTAATTATTTTTACACGAAATGACAAAAAAGTGAGTTAAGATGAAGTCATAGTAAATAATGCAAAATCATATGTTTTTGTTTTGAAAATTTGATCGCTTAGAAGTATTGTAGATGCTTCAATTAAATACTGCGTGTAGAACATACCTTGGCCCTTAAAAATATCAGTCATTTTTTTATAAGTCTTTTAATAAGCCTATAAAAAAATAAAGTATAAGGTCTAAAAAACACACTTTCAAGTCCAAACTCTCCTATTTATAAATCCTTTTACGGATATGGTTTTATTGTGTAATGTGGCAAATTCAGTTTATTTTATAATAATCGCAAAAAAAGTTGATATTTACACCCAATCTTCCCAAAATAAAATAAAATATGAATTTTCGCGTTGATATTTTACAATACGGCCGCTAGCCGACGAATTCGGTTATTCAAAGTGACCCCTATGGCGTCCACCGAAGAACTACTGTCCACGGCACAGTAGTGAACTAGTGGATCGCCTTAATGATAACGTTTATAAAACATTTACCTAATAAAATATGTATGTTATCAACTGATAGAAAAAACGTAAGGTGAGCCATTTTTAAAACTTTTTTATGTTTGCATTAAAAAAATTTATATTTCAAAAATTAAATGTGAAAATTTAGAATTAATCTCAAACAGTTTTTAGTTTTCAAATGCGTTCAGAAATATTCCATTTATTTGGATTTTACTGCAACGCACAAATATTTAGATCTTCTAACAAAATATGCCAAAGACCTGAGGGGTTAAACATATGCTGGAGTTCAAGAGGTTAGATAAGTAAATGCTACCCATATTATATGTATTTCGTTCATATACATATTCTTTGAATGTGCATGTTTGTCATACATGAATGAATGTTTTAATAAGTCAGGTATGCCTCACACGTCATACGTATGTCTGGTAATGTTATACTATTGTGAAAAAAAGCTTATGGTTTCGGGTGGTTATTTAAGAATTTACTGGAAAAGTAACTGTGTTTATTACTTGCCAAGGGAGGAATGCAGATCCCGCCAATGTCTGGAAATTAAATAAAAAGGCACTTTCTAGATGAGAAAAGTGTGGAAAAGCTGAATAAAACAAAAATTAAGGCGCGCTCGGCAAAATTGAGGGAGATACAACCGTTCAAAGTATTTAAAATTTCACTTCGCGAGTTGATATTGACAGTCCGCCCGCCATTTTGTCATAACCTAAAACGCTAAACATGGTTTGTGATACAAAAAAGTGCCCCTTTATAACGCCTACTCACGTCAAGGCAAGAAAAACATCCCAGTTTTCAAGTGGTTTAGCGGCTACGCTAGGTTTGAGTAACATGGTTTGTGTTCTGGCGTACTATTAATTCTGTATTAGGTCTGGGATCCAACATAAGCAATGAAAAAATGGCAAACGGACTGTCAATATCAACTCGCGAAGTGAAATTTTAAATACTTTGAACGGTTGTATCTCCCTCAATTTTGCCGAGCGCGCCTTAATTCATTTTTTATTCATCTTCTCCACACTTTTCTCATCTAAAGAGTGCATTTTTATTAAATTCCCTGACATTGGCGGGATCTGCATTTCACCCCTTGCCAAATTTTATAAGATAATAACTTGTCTATATATTTGTAATGTCATTGTTAAAAGTTAAATATAAAGGAAACACTTACCTTAGCTAATATCTGCGCATCAGTCAGTTTGGAATATCTGAGCATAGCGCACCGAGACTGGATGGGTTCAATGATCTTCTCGCTGGTGTTGCAAGCGAGCGCGAACCTCGTGGTGTTGCTATATATCTCCATGGTCCGCCTCAAGGCCTGCTGCGCTCCCTCCGTCATACTGTCCGCCTCGTCCAGGATCACTATCTTGTGACGGCCGCGTGGCAACGTTACCTGGAAATTAGAATTAAAACTGATCAATTACTTTTTACGGATCCAGCAATGTTTTGATAGTGAACAAATCGGTCACTATTCCTCTAACCGCCGCACTTTTAGGCACAGATTTTGGAAAATACACTTCGTTTCACAATTACTAAAAAAAACTATTTACATCAACAAAATATGTTATTAATTTGGATTAACTGTAATTCAGGTAAAGTATGGACAAGCCGCCGCATGCGGCTACACTTTAAATAGGCATAAAATATGAAAAGTAAACTACTTTTAATCTCAATTACCACAAGAACTATCAGTTTCATTCGGGATAGACAGAAAAATATGCATTAAAATTCGATTTTCATTAAAAGTTTAAAAATCACCATCTTCATTACGGCCATGTTTTTTTTGTATGGATTTGACATTTGCGAAGTTTCGTTTCAAACTAAAAATGCATGAATTACTTAATTTACCTAAACTAAGAACCTAATAACCTATTTTGTGTTTGTAAATAGTTGTTTCTTGTAATAATTGTTGAAATGAAGTATAATCTCCGTAATCTGTGCATAAAAATGCGGTGGCTTATCCATAAATTAGTAGTAATTCATGCATATTTAGATTGAAACGAAACTGTCAATACATAAAAAAAAAATTTAAATGGTGGCAAAGGAATTGTTTTATATGGAAAATTTTAAACTTGAAAGCAAACACATTGTGACTTAAATAAATGAAAATACTTGTTTTAAGTCACTTTATTGATGTATTTTGTTTATACACTGTCTACTGGTTTCGGTATCTCCGTACCATCATCAGGACTGTTATAAAAATAATGCTATCAAATACAGAAATACTCATATGCAGTGGCGGCTCGAGCACAATTTCGATGGTGGGGATCGATATTTTTTATTTGTATAAATAAATATACTTACATGACAATTTACCTTAAACTCATTATAATTGAGAACATTCAAAATACCTACTCTTTTATTTTCATGTACCTGCACGCGTATATTTTAGGTATATTTTTATGTTTTCTAATTTCTAAAGTCTAAAGTAAATAATTCATTATTTTTTTCGAAAAAAATATTTATTTTTCTAAAAAATATATTATTGAATTAGTTACGCACCTTACCAGAAATACAAAAATTAGTACATATATGAATATAAAGCTTAATAAAAAATAACAAATATAATCCAACCAACTTTGGTTTAGAGCGCTTTTGAGGTAAATTTTCCACCAGAACGGCGCTATAGAAATAATCCGACCTATATCATTATTTTAATAACAAAATACGTACAACAATAATTCCACTAACGCGAATCCCGGTCCGTGCACAGCTCACATCTTTCATTTTGAACGAAAACAAACTCCCAATTATCCACGAGGGGATCCTAGAGTTTATCCCCAAGATAATGATACTATGGCTCAAATGCGCATGCGCAAATTTGCGAGATCCCTAAGAAACGTATTCAGTACGAATTAAAAAAATAAATTTCAAGGAAAAAAATCCCGTGATGTCCCCTAAGTGCGCAGAACGGTTTGTGCAGTTCACATGGCGCATAGCAACTAGCGATGTGTCAGTTCAGCTGGAATGGGCTCATGTGATCCGCTCCTTTGCGGGAAGCGGTTCCTACTCCCACTCCTTTTTCAAATCGACTACTCCCAGAGAACCCGGCCCAGTCCCAGTACTCTCCGCATCCAAATAAATCCGGCGGTAATCCGGCGGTCCGAGCAACTCAACGCCGAAGCTCGAAAACCGCACTCGAATACAAGTCCCGGGTTCCTTTAAACCCAAGCGCCTTGTTCCAAGCTACGTGAATCGCGACACAATCCATTCATTCCGCCCACTCCCGGACTCGCGCGAACTACGATACATTCGACTCACCCCGTGGCCGCCGGCTTGCTCCACGATCCACGGTCCGGCGTCACTCACCATTCCACTCATGAGTCGCGGGTCTCGGTGAGTTCCCGACACTCCCCGCTACCCGCGGCCGGCCAACTATGACACTTCCCCTTGAGTCACGTCACGAGCTGGGCGCTGGGCGTTCATTCGATCGCTGTTCGTTGATCGACACACACGTGCGTGACCCCTTCGGCTAGGCACGGAGTAGTTTTTAATTAGAGCGTCTTATCTGGTATCGTTAATCAACGGGTGATGTGCATTATAAAATAATAGTTTATAGTAAAGCATTACAGCTTATTAATTTACTTATTTAAATTCTCAATAAAAGACCGTGCAGTGTAGATACATTGAATGTACCTACATTGCACGGGTGACGGGTCCTTGTTCTCGTACGGGTCTTGTCCGACTCCGGGGTTCTGAGTTCTCGTGTGGGTTCTACGAGTAGGTCCTGGTTCCGAGTTCTTTGAACCCGTGCGTCCCGTTTCGGTGCGCCGCAACAATACCCAGTGCCCAGTCCGCACCTAAGAACTCGGACCCGGGACCTGCTCCTAGAACTCGTGTACTTTTAAAAGGAAGCAAGTCTCGGAGGCTTCCGGAAAAATGCAGAACTTACCCACCTCTAATAGCAACTGATAGTTTCGCGATCGTCGAATCGCGTTAGTACGCAACAAGGAAGTGAGCGGAGCGGTCGCACGTTCGTCCGAAGAAACTATTTCAATTTCGAGCTTAAAAATGTTCTGAATTGAAATTATAGATTATGTTTCTGCAAATGTTAATAATTACTTTTATCTTAAGAATTCATGTTTGTGAACATAATATAAAGCATCGAAAAAATTCTCAATAGGTTTCTGAAATATGAAGTGGGGCCTGTCCCCACCGTCCCCTTAAGAACCGCCACTGCTCATATGGATACATATTGTCAAGAAAGAAAGGGACAGTATACTAGAGTGGGACAGTGCGTCAGTTTTGAAAGGGGTGGGGGAGGGGAGTGTGGGATAAGTGAAGTAACGGGGAACATACTTAGAATAGGGCTGAAGGTTAAATTTAATTGGTTATTAATGATTTCAACCTTTGAATTTACCATTTTTTTATTTCCAAAGCTTCTAAATTATTAAGCCTTAAATCTATTCCATTTTTATGTAGGACTTTAATTCCTGTATCACAGTTAAAAGTACGATCTTTATCAATTTTAAAAATTATTAGTCAAAGATAATATTGTTAACCTTTGTGCAAAGCATGCAAATAAAGGTAGCCCACTGCCGAGCATTTTTTGTGAAATATTATAGTTATTATAATAATAAATCAGTGTAATCCGATGACGAAATGCACCATATTCACCGGTCCCGTACGGGATTTAACGACCCAAATCCGCGGTCCCCTACGGGACCACTGGACGTCTAAAGGAAGATCTGATCTTTAAATATGAGATTGACAAAAAGGACTTAAAAATAAGAGATCTCAGTGGCCGAATTGGTTAAGGCCATAGGCGGATTTAGGGTATTTTTGTGTACTGTGGAGATTCCATCACGGTACATACTTAGAAGCAGAAACTGTCTTCATTAAACATTTAATTTTTCTATTGTTTTGACACTTTCATAAATCTTCCTATACTTGTACTTGTAACCGTCCGCCCCTTTTAAATAGACCAAAACAACCTTAAAACTGTTCACCGACCTAATATGCATGTTGATAATTCACCACCCAGAGGAATAACGACCCAGACACTGCTTCTGATCTTCTCCAGTCTCTGGATGACGGGCGCATGAACAGGTGGAACGAACTAATGGAAGAAATGAGTTTCGAACACTCGAGCAGAAAAGCGTGGCAAACACTCAGGCGACTCGGAGCTGCAAATCAGCCAATTAAGACAACCCCCAAAGTGTCCCCAAATGCTGTTGCTCACCAACTACTCCGCAGTTCAAAAACGACAACAAGGTCTAACATAAGCCACCAGATCAAAAAATCTCTGAAAGCGGCGCGGCTAAAATGGCCGGTGAACCCTAACGATGTGGTCGCCGTTACAGCTGATGATGTAGACATCGCCCTCACTTCAACAAAAGCTGGGAAAGCAGCTGGATGCGACGGAGTTCTTCCAGACTTTTTGAAACATGCTGGGCCACGGACAAAGTTATGGATCGCAAAACTGTTTACTGAAATTTTTAAAACTGGAGTAATTCCAAATATCTGGAAAAAAACTAAAGTTATTGCGATCCTCAAACCCAACAAGCCACCAGAAGATCCAAACAGCTATCGGCCCATCTCGCTTTTAAGTACCATGTATAAACTCCTAGAGCGAGTGGTGCTCCGCAGACTTACCCCAATTCTGGAGAAAGTGGTTCCACAAGAGCAAGCTGGCTTCAGACCAGGTCGTAACTGCTGTGACCAGGTGCTAGCTCTGACAACACACATCGAATCTGGATTCCAGAAACGGCTTAAGACTGCGGCAGCGTTCATTGATCTCTCTGCGGCTTACGACACGGTGTGGCACAAAGGCCTCCTTGTCAAGCTCTACGACACCATAGAGGATGGCAACACAGTACGACTTATTGAGCAACTACTAACTGGCCGTACTTTCAGGGTTTTTCTAGGAGGGCTAAAAAGCAAAAAAATGCACCTGAATAATGGCCTTGCCCAAGGCTCAGTGCTGGCCCCATCACTCTTCAATATCTATACCCGAGATCTTCCTCACACTGAAGGCAGAAAATTTGCTTACGCAGATGACTTCGCCATCACAGTCCAAGCCAAAACCCTCAATGCAGCAGAAGAGATCCTTAATTCTGACCTCAAGGCTATGGAAGAATTTTTCCTCAATTGGCGACTAAAGCCAAATGGGTCGAAAACAGTTGTGACAGCTTTCCATCTCAGTAATTCACAGGCAAACGCAAAACTCTGTGTTCAGTTTGATGGAAAAAATATTTACCATGACCCCCATCCCCGCTATCTTGGAATAACTTTGGACAGGAGCCTGAATTACCGGAAACACATGGAAACAGTGGGCAAAAAAACCAGGACAAGACTAAACTTAGTCAATAAGCTGGCTGGTACTAGCTGGGGATGCGACGCCAACACGCTCAGAACGGCATCCATTGCCCTGGTTTTCTCAGCAGCTGAATACTGTGCTCCAGTATGGGCCAGAAGCGCCCACACTTCCATGGTCGACGTTCAGCTTAATGCCACAATGCGAACCATCAGCGGAACCTTAAAATCGACTCCTCTTCCTTGGCTCCCCGTACTTGCAAATATAACCCCGCCAAATATCAGGCGAGAGATTGCAACACTGAGGGAATACAAGAAGGCGCTGCAAAAAAGCGAAATACCCTTGCACGATGATGTCGTTTCTCACCCGGCATGCCGCTTAAAGTCTCGAAAACCCTTCTGGACGGAAGGAGAAAGACTCCTTCGAACACCTCTCACCCCAGAAGATAGGTGGAAGCTTGAGTGGCAATCAGCCAACGTCAAAAACGCCGATCTCGTGCAAGACCCCACTGAGAGACAGCCTGGGTTCTCATTGCCTCGCAAACTCTGGACTGCCATCAATAGAATAAGGTGCTCCCATAGCCGTTGTGCTCACATGATGCATAGATGGGGCCTTAAAGAGTCGGCGACGTGTGAATGCGGTGCGGTGCAGACCACCGAACATGTGGTCAACGAATGCCCGCTCCATTCATTCCCTGGCGGGATTTATGAGGTCCACAGGGCAACGCCTGAGGCCCTAGACTGGCTCGCAGACCTAGATGTCCCCCTCTGACCCCCCACCATACGAAAGAAGAAGAAGAACCATTAATCCAGAAGTTGAATTATAGAAAATAAAAATAAATGTTAAAAATCACAATTCGTTAAGTCCAAAAAAAACATTTAAAAAACTTAATATTACCCACAAATTACAAAAAAAAAGTAGGACAGCTGCCATTTTCTTTAAGTGTGACTATGCAGCATACTTTACTGATTAAAATAAGGTGTAAAACCTAAACATACCTTCAGAAATCCCAGATTACTTGATAAATTACAATTTGAAGTCGCCACAGCACATTGAAAGTTGTTAAAATATTTTTCGTTTGAGTAAAATTATTCTCTGTTTCACCGACCACGTAAAAACTTGCGAAGTTGATTTATTATGGTTCACAGATCTGTTTTCCATCTACGATTCTAATTTAAAGTTGGGGTAAAGTTCGGTTTAGGGGCGGCATTCCTAGATAATAAAACTAGTTATTTTTATACTAACTATGGGCCAGAAAATCCGAATCTGAAAGAATTAGGCGTCAGCAAGCAATATTAACTGAATTACACGACTTTAAAATTTTCTATACACACACAGGAAAACAAGCCATTTTGAACGCATTCTGACACTACAAGTCATAGAAAAACAAGAAAGATGTTACACCACATAAAATTAAGTGTTGCCATTAAGCAATAATCTCAATAACTAATTTAAGTAATTATTTTTTATAAATTTTACTCACTTTTGTATCACAAACCATGTTACATAAACCTAGCGTAGCCGCTAAACTACTTAAAAACTGGGATGTTTTCTTGCCTTGACGCGAGTAGGCGCTATGAAGGGGGCACTGTCTTTTCTATCACAAACCATGTTACACAAACCCAGCGTAGCCGCTAAACTACTTGAAAACTGGGATGTTTTCTTGCCTTGACGCGAGCAGGCGATATAAAGGGGCACAAACCATGTTACACAAACCTAGCGTAGCCGCTAAACTACTTGAAAACTGGGATGTTTTTCTTGCCTTGACGCGAGCAGGCGGTATAAAGGGGCACAAACCATGTTACACAAACCTAGCGTAGCCGCTAAACTACTTGAAAACTGGGATGTTTTTCTTGCCTTGACGCGAGCAGGCGGTATAAAGGGGCACAAACCATGTTACACAAACCTAGCGTAGCCGCTAAACTACTTGAAAACTGGGATGTTTTCTTGCCTTGACGCGAGCAGGCGGTATAAAGGGGCACAAACCATGTTACACAAACCTAGCGTAGCCGCTAAACTACTTGAAAACTGGGATGTTTTCTTGCCTTGACGCGAGCAGGCGGTATAAAGGGGCACAAACCATGTTACACAAACCTAGCGTAGCCGCTAAACTACTTGAAAACTGGGATGTTTTTCTTGCCTTGACGCGAGCAGGCGGTATAAAGGGGCACAAACCATGTTACTTTGGTCTAAGAATACGGCCGTTGAGATAGTCATAATTCATCAGGTTAATGTGTTATGTGATGAATTATCATGTGAGGAAGTATCGTGTCGGAAAGTTTTACGTTATTGATATTATTGCGTAATAGCAACACTTAATTTTATGTGGTGTAATATCTTTGGTGTTTTTCTATGACTTGTAGTGTCAGAATGCGTTCAAAATGGCTTGTTTTCCTGTGTGTGTATAGAAAATTTTAAAGTCGTGTAATTCAGTTAATATTGCTTGCCGACGCCTAATTCTTTCAGATTCGGATTTTCCGGCCCATAATTAGTATAAAAAAAAAAAAAAATTATCAGGACTTCTTCTTCTTCTTCTTTCGTATGGTGGGGGGTCAGAGGGGGACATCTAGGTCTGCGAGCCAGTCTAGGGCCTCAGGCGTTGCCCTGTGGACCTCATAAATTCCGCCGGGGAATGAATGGAGCGGGCATTCGTTGACCACATGTTCGGTGGTCTGCACCGCACCGCATTCACAAGTCGCCGACTCTTTAAGGCCCCATCTATGCATCATGTGAGCACAACGGCTATGGGAGCACCTTATTCTATTGATGGCAGTCCAGAGTTTGCGAGACAATGAGAACCCAGGCTGTCTCTCAGTGGGGTCTTGCACGAGATCGGCGTTTTTGACGCCGATCTCGTGCGATCTTTGCTACGTTTTTTAATGATTTGTCTGGCAAAGCAGGGTTTGTGTAGCGGGCTTGTGTATATTATCTTTATTTTAAAAACCATCCCACGATTTGAATGGTTTTTTCTCCATTCCAGTGCCTGATTAGAGGTTCGTTTACATAATATTATTAATTCTGTTTTTCATAATTACGCGCCTTATCATTTATCCCACGAAGTCGGCTACAATCGTATCTAGCTCTTGTTTGTATCAGGTCTGGGATACCAACATAACAGTGACAAAATGGCGGGCGGGCTGTCGTAGTATCGGTTCGCGAAGTGAAATTTTATTTATACTTTGAACGGCTGTATCTCCCTCAATTTTGCCGAGCGCGCCTTAATTTTTTTTTTATTCACTTCTCCACACTTTTCTCATCTAGAAAGTGCCTTTTGGGAGGAATGCAGATCCCGCCAATGTGGGGGATTTTAATAAAAATGCACTTTCTAGATGAGAAAAGTGTGGAAAAGTTGAATAAAAAAGAAATTAAGGTGCGCTTGGCAAAATTGAGGGAGATACAGCTGTTTAAAGAATGAAAAAAATGACACTTCGTGAACTCATACTACGCCATTTTGTTACTATTATGTTGGTATCTCAGACTTGCTATAAACGAAGGTTGATACGATTGTAGCCGACTTCGTGAGATACATGAGGCGCGTAATTATGAAATTTGTCTAGCGGACTTTTTTTCAACGATTTTTTAAACTGTTTATCACCTTCCAAATTAAAGTAACCTAACCTAAGACTACGCTAAACATGGTTTGCGTAACATGGTTTGTGCCCCTTTATAACGCCTACTCGCGTCAACGCAAGAAAAACATCCCAGTTTTCAAATAGTTTAGCGGCTACGCTAGGTTTGTGTAACATGGTTTATGTAAAATGGTTTGTGCCCCTTTATAACGCCTACTCGCGTCAACGCAAGAAAAACATCCCAGTTTTCAAGTAGTTTAGCGGCTACGCCAGGTTTGTGTAACATGGTTTGTGACCATTATTAATTCTGTTTTTCATAATTATGCGCCTTATTATATATCACACGAAGTTGGGTACAATCGTATCAACCTTCGTTTATAGCAAGTCTGAGATACCAACATAATAGTAACAAAATGGCGTAGTATAAGTTCACGAAGTGTCATTTTATTCATTCTTTAAACGGCTGTATCTCCCTCAATTTTGCCAAGCGCACCTTAATTCCTTTTTTATTCAACTTTTCCACACTTTTCTCATCTAGAAAGTGCATTTTATTAAATTTCCAGACATTGGCAGGATCTGCATTTCACCCTAGATTTATTCTATTCTTCTTCAATGAAAAGTATTGTATTTATTTACCTTCTGTTGAGCAAACATCTTGATTTTGTTTCTGACAACATCAATGCCGCGGTCATTAGAAGCGTTTAATTCCAGAACAGCTTCCTTGAAAGACGTCCCAAGTAAAATTCTGGCCAAACAAAGGATGGTGGTAGTTTTTCCTACGCCAGGAGGCCCAGCTATTATAATATTCGGCGCATTGCCGTTTTGTGCAAATACAGATAGCCTACTAATGGTGTCTTCGTTTCCGACAATGTCCTCGAACTTGTGCGGACGATATTTCTCGATCCAGGGAAGATGGTTGAGGGTTCTAGCAACCGGTTTAGGGTCAGGCTTTGCATTTTTTGCAACAGTTGTTTCTTCTGGTTGCGGCTCGTCCACTTCCATGATACAAATATCATCGTCTGACATATCGATTGATTATATATCAATTTTATATTGAATTGCAATCATATATTACAATGAAAACGAATTATTTCAGACTGTAACCTAAAATGTGCACAACTGTCAAAACTCAAAACATCTACCATAGAGAATTTTGGATTTGGCGCGAAAAACAGAAACATGGAGACCATCGACCAAAACATACATGGAAACTGGTAGCTACCTAGAAAATATTTTGATAAGTGAAAAACTAAAACTTTATATTGTATCATACATTTTTAGAAAAGACTACGTACAATAATAACAAAATTTAAAGCCCTCTTGAGGTGATTGAGTCACTAAACGGCGCTACATAAAGCTAACCAAGAATCCATCTGATACAGGAATGTTATGCGATAATGGGCTTTTGATACTTATAGTTTAGAGCTCATTATCGCATAGCATTAATGTGCCAGGTGGAGCTTAATTATTAGCTAGTAATCATTATTTTGATCAATTTTGAATAAAATTTGTTTTCTGGGTTTGATTGTAATGTTATAGTTGTCGAATAATACTTTAAGTTAACGTTAATTTAAGTTCAAACACTAAAAAAATCTTCTTTATTTCATTTTTAACATTGTATTACAAAAACATCCAACATTAGAATCTTGCTGTAGGTATATTGGCAAACGTTAATAGGCAAAATGGGAAACCAAAAAATTATAATATTTTATTCATATATATTCCTTTTCACTTTATGAACTCTGTTATGCAATAATTTGTATGTAATGCAAATTAAAAGTGGAAAATGTTTCTTTTGTTACGAAAAAAAAATATTGTGATAACTATGACAAACAAATTTGTGATATTTAGTATTTTATCATATTTGTTCTTCCAAAGATTTTTTTGGTATTTTGTTGTAATTTTATAAAGATTTATTTATTAAATTTTTACTTTATTCATTGCTTTGATGGTTACGTAATCTGGGGATTTTTCGACCACCATGCTAGGCATAACGCCGTGTTAGCAGTGGCGTAGCTAGGTAACCAAGGGCCCTGGGGCAAATTAAAAAATGGGGCCCCACTGCTATTATGTAAACTGATTAGGTTTTATCAAATAAAAATATAAAATATATATAAATACTTTAAAAATTCTAAGCTCCTTAAGCTCTTTTTTGTGCACTGCAGGGCAGGTAATAAAAATATTAAACAGTAACAACATAAGTTACAATTAATTCTTGGTGTAGGTTTGGCTAATAATACGAAATAGAGAAGATTCAAGGGTTTATTATATAAAGGTCGGGCCTACCAATTGACTAAATAACAATTATATTTACAATTTTTTCCTAGCTTTAGTTATATACCAGATGTACTTGCAGAAGGCTGACTAAAAAACTTGTCAATTTTGGGCAATTTTTGTTTACTATCTTCTCTTTCTTGGCGTTGTTTGCGTTTAAATGCACAACTGGGTTTCTTCTTTTTATCCATAATTTTAGTTATCTAATTTATTTAAACAATACGATATTAGATTGTGCTCGAGTAGGTAGGTACTCACTGTTCACTGACGACGTTAAAAGTAAAATAAAAGGAAAGAGAAACACACTGATACGCTACAAGTGTCGTTGGGGAATGACCATGGAATGACGCACTATCCGTCAAATTGACAACACTGCCAACCTACAGAAAGAATTTAGGGGAATCCCCTAGGCATAACTTTTGAATTTCTCTCAACTGAGTTGTCATGATTAAAGTGGGGACTGGGGTTGCAACCTGTCATATTTATTTTGAAAATGGGAGAAATTTCCAAAAGTTCAGTTCGATCGAGATTTCTGGTAAGGATTCGAGGGCCCCCTGAGCTTGAGGGCCCCGGGGCACTGCCCCGCGTAGCCCCTAGGTAGCTACGCGCCTGCGTGTTAGGTGCTATTTTTTGGTATTTGGTTCTTCATAATATTTAATTACAACTCTGCATAAATGGTATTTGTGCAGAATGTTGGGGATTTAACGTAAGTAAGTACCTACTACAGTACAAACTTCGGTAAATAGATTGTTTTTATATCTGCCAGTTATATCAATGTCTTCTTTATAATAATAAAAAATCCTCTCTCATTATGTAGAAACTTCATTCGAGTACTTATTGAAAGATTATGATAAATGTTTCAAAATGATAAATATTTTTTTATTGTCTAGGTAGGTATATTTATAAAACTTATCTGTGAAAAAAACTTTGTTTCTTCATGAGTGATGGTTTCTTCATTTGGGTTTTTTTTTACATTGGCTCAACATAGGAGACCCTGAGGAAAATAATTCCCCTCAGGCCCTATGTCATCTTTGGGAATGCTGTGTGCATTCTTTTTAGGAAAGGAAGTTCTGAGAAGGAAAAGGGTGTGAGGGGTGGGTAGGAATCTAAAGGTCTTCTGTCACTCCTGGTCCAGGAGTGACAGAAGTATGGATTCATCCCTCCCACTGCGATGCTCTGAGAGTACGGCTGGAGAAACCGAAGGGACTCCTCCAATCCAGTCTGCAATGCAGCTGGTGGGCAGACGCATCCGCCGTCAAGACCCGGACAAACCTCTGCTAAATCACCAAACGCAGTGAACCACTTGGGGTGACATGGTTATCCAATAAATGGTTCCCGGGGCGGCGGTACCCATACCCGCCTCCCAAATTGTGGCTGCTGGTAGTTATCGTAAACCTCTTGCTTACTTTTACTTGTGTCAATAAAACCCTCAAAAGGCTAAACAGCTGTTAACCATCGATATATATGGTTGTAATGCATAAAAAATATTGAAATTAAACAAATATTATGAATGTTTATAAATTATTTATTTTTACCAGTACGATCAGGACCATTCTATGAAACAGGAATAAAATGGAAATAAATGTATTTGTTGCCAATAACTTTAATTTTATTCTGAGACATATTTCAGATGAACAACAATGAAAAAATAAATCATTGTACTCATATAATAATAGAGACGTTATTAATATTTCATACATTTTTCAAAATTTTTTTCACTGCAAAATTATAAAGGTCTGAATTAATTTGTTTTAACTTGTGTATTTCTGTGTTGAGCTTCCCTACTTTGGCTTCTTCCACTTCACTTGTTCCCATTTCAGAAATTGCAAAATTATCATTTTTATCTTCAATATCGTCCCAGAATTCACTCCGTTCTTTAGACACTATTTCTAAATCAATATCAGTGTCCACGGTTCGTTGGAAACTATGCAGTACGAAGGAAGGAGCAAAGTCTTTAGCAAACATGTTTCTTGGGACTATCGTGAAATAAGCATTGGTTATGGCACCTTTATGCGGTATTCCATGAGTTTTCTGTCTGCTGGGAATATGCCAAACAATCAACTGCTCGTCATTTGAACCCGATATCATCGTTTCCCCGTCCATTGAAATAGACAGGCAAGTCACTGCATTTGTATGACCAGCAAATACCAGAGCTTTGTCTGTTTCAGTCAGATAGTATTCCCTCATTCTGGGCGGGTTAACAATTGAGAATTGATGAATGATACCATCTATCGTACCGACGAATATATTCATTTCAATCAAGTCCATTGTGACGGCTGTTAAGCTCTTATCGAAGACTAAGTTAAGGACAAGCTCTCCACATGAAAGATCGTAGACCTTGCACGTTCGGTCTACCGATACCGTGGCAAGACGTGCACGGATTCCACCCTTTCCTACATAGATATCGGAGACAGGCAAGGAGTGGTCCGAAAAAATGTATAAAGGATCATGTTGTCCAGCAACAGATTGTGAGGTTAAGTCTCCGACTGCATTTGAAATCAGCGGGGCGAGGCTCCAAACCATCACTATACCGTCATCGGCTGCAGAAACAAAGTGTGAACCGTCATCGCAGAACTTAACGGACGTAATCGTCTGGTAGTGACGACTCGCAATTGCTAGTAAATTTCCCGATGAAGTCTGCCACACGTAGATCTTTTCTTCAATTCCGGCAACGCAGTAGCAGCCGTCAGGTGAGAAGGCTAGAGCAGTCGCCCTTCCGGGAAGCACAAAACGTATTCCGTGAGTCTGTTCATGAGAGTTCAACGGCCAGAAATGAAGGATTGGCTTAGTTCTTTCCGATGATACAAGGTAGTCTTCTCCCAAGAGACACAAGGTCCTGGGTGCCGCTACTCCACCTCCTCGGTAGCTAAACAGAGAGGTTCCTGAGTGAACATCCCAAACTGAAGAATTCCATAGTTGACCAGTTGTGTCACTGGTTATCGCCACTTCCAAGGGTTCCATTTGATTTAACCTAAAAATAAAAAGGTGTGAAAAGATAGCAAAACAAAACATGTATTTACCATATCATCGATGTTCATGGTTTATTACCTCATTGATTAAAAACTATTCAGTAATTTTGTACAAAAACCTAGAGTTAATTATTCAAGAAAACAAGCATTGTTATTATTTTACTTAATAAACAAATTTCCACACAGGGGAATTTGGATAGACATAATGATTGGCTGTATTAATTTACCTTTGAGTAATAGTATATTCACCGCGTGTTTACCACGCAAGAAATTATTTAATTCTATTCGGTTTGAACTTTCGGTGACAGAAACAGAACTTCGGCTTCAACATGTACGGCTGATCGTGATTTTTTTGAAGTCTCAAGTTTGCACACACACGTGTTTATTTCGTCAGGGGGGATTAGACCAATCGGACCAATCGAAACAGCACGAATCTAGCCGACGGCGAATTTCATTGGACGGAGAAATAAAGATGAAACAAATGTTTCAATTTCATGGTGGCCAACCTATTTTCTCCCGTTCGTGTTGACAGGTCCGCAGCTCTGCGGTATTTTTCCAGATTGTTGGCGAGGGGGATCCTCGTCTAAATCAACATGTTCAAAAAGTGAGTAGGTTTATAATTTATTCTGTTGATTTTATTACAAAATTCGAAACACGGTTAATTCGTTCGCGATGTAAAATGTTTATTCCTGAAATATTTTAGGTTATGCTTTTGAACGAACTTCATGTCAATCAAATTCGTGTGCGGACTGTCATTGGTCAGTTTGTGTCAATTACTGAAATACTTTAGATTACAGTACAGCAATATCACCATGGAAAATACATCAGAGATCCTTGGGGCATGGACTGGAACCTAAATAAAAATCAATACAATTTTTCCTACCAATGACAGATTTTCAGGGGTTTTTCTTAGTTCTAGTGCGCTCCGGTAGATGGTATTTCTAAAACACAGTTTCATGTAGTATAGTCTATAGTATCGGTTATCGGTCGCGAAAATTCGTGGCTCGTGGCCAATATCCGTTTCGATTGAGTACATAGCGAACGCGAAAAACAATTTTGCATTTGATGGGGAAAGGTGTTCTATATTCCCCTCTGTCCGTTGCGTAATTCCACTCGGTGATCGTGAGAAACAGGACTCCTCGCATTTTCCGTTCGGACAGAAAAAGGGATCGCTGTAAATTTTTTGTGTTTTGTCCTTTATTTCATCCAGCAATGGATGTACCGAGATGCAGCAGTGTTTTGTGACGTAATTGAAGTGCGACGCAAATATTAAACGCGTGTTGCGACATTTATTCACGTTCGGAACATTACGGTTACTAGTCGTATTGTAATACGAGAGGGTTCCGCGGTCTAATCGAGATATAAATCGCGATTGGGAACGGTAACGGCGTTCGATCGAAGCAGGCCGAGGCCGCCATTGTTAGTTTGCGATCGCCAGCTGACGGAAAGAGATGTGGGTCGACGCGACGGACGAGCCGACCCTCGAGGTGGAGGGGCTGAGAAGAAGACAAACCTGGGAGCCGGACACCGCTAGTCTAACTTCTCGCTTGGATGATCTGCTGGATGAAGAACTCGCCGATGAGGAGGGAGCGGGTTGTCCGCTGCCCTCCACTCCGGAAGATCAGCATCTCCTGGACCAGGAAATGAGAGAAGTTCTGAAGGCTGGCGTTCTATCCGACGAGATCGATCTCGGCGCACTGGCCCACAATGCCGCGGAACAGGCCGAGGAATTCGTCAGGAAAGTGTGGGAGGCTTCGTGGAAAGTCTGCCACTTCAGGAATCTGCCCCAGTGGCTGCAAGACAACGACTTCCTTCACAAGGGACACCGCCCTCCGCTTCCTTCCTTCGGAGCTTGCTTCAGAAGCGTCTTCAGAATCCACACAGAGACTGGCAATATCTGGACACATCTACTGGGATGTGTCGCTTTCATAGGAGTCGCAATTTACTTCATGTCTAGGCCATCCATCGAGGTACAGATTCAAGAGAAAATGATCTTCGGAGCTTTCTTCATCGGAGCCATCATCTGTCTGGGATTCTCCTTCGCCTATCACACACTTTGTTGCCACTCGGAGATGATGGGGAAACTATTTTCTAAACTAGATTACTGCGGTATCGCACTGCTCATCATGGGATCTTTCGTTCCTTGGCTGTACTACAGTTTCTACTGCCACTACCAGCCCAAGTTGATTTACCTCTCCGTCGTGGTGATTCTCGGACTGTCGTCTATCGTGGTGTCTCTGTGGGATAAGTTCTCGGAGCCGCGGTTGCGACCACTGCGAGCGGGAGTGTTTATGGGCTTCGGTTTGTCGGGAGTGATTCCCGCAGTGCACTACGGAGTCATGGAAGGCTGGTTCAGTCAAGTAAGCAAGAGCTCCCTGGGGTGGCTGGTGCTGATGGGGGTGCTCTACATCATGGGAGCACTGGTGTACGCGCTGAGAATCCCCGAGAGATACTTCCCGGGAAAGTGCGACATCTGGTTCCAGTCTCATCAGATCTTCCACGTGCTGGTGCTGGCCGCGGCCTTTGTGCACTACCACGGAATCAGCGAGATGGCCTCGTACCGCGTGACCGTCGGAGAGTGCGCTCGACCATCATCTGTGATAGTTTTCTAGCCGTTTTTCTCCGCGTTCTTCAACAGTCAAAATGACGCGACACTCGGAAATGACAAACCCGCAAACTAGATGCATTCCTAATTTAAAGTCAGTGAGGCTATGCAGTTCTGAATTGATTTCGAAATAGGCTGTTAACATTAAACTTATTACAAGTTGACATTTGGGCATTTCAATAATATACTAAATTATTAATAGCGCAACCCTCGGTAATTACACCACATCTGTAGCAAGTATCATCCAACAGTTCATATAAATATTAGACAGAATGCCCCCCAAGAATGTCTAAATTTCAATCAGAGGATGGTAACAGATCAGGGAAGTGAACAGTTTGCATATAACTGTGTACTGTAGAGAAATGTGGGATACGCTCCTTGTGTCATTGAGTTTGTGATTGGAAATTCAGGTGCAAATAAAAAGTAATAAGATAATATTCAAAGAGAGTGTTCTTAGATTTAAATAATAAAAGATGTGTATTTTTATATTATAAATGTTATCCAGGGGTCTTTGAAAGGTTTGAATAATAATAATTGTTTCTAACCGATTGAGATTGCGGGTACAGAGGCTTTACGAAATGATTTTTCTATTTTTATTCTAAAAAAAGTGAGCCTTTCTGTTTGGCCTCAAGTGAAACCTAATTGTTGTATTTTATGATGCTTCCAGGGCACTTTTCTATTCAACTTTCTGGCTTTGTTTCTATATATTCCCAATAATTGTTAATGAACATAGATATCTCAGTAAACAGCTTAATTTGTGCACCTATCTGCCATTCTTGAATTCTATAATTCTGTCTGCATTGGTTCCATTCCATCGGAATATGAAACCATTTTATCAAGAACTTGTGGCAATTTGACCCTTGGTCTGACAGGTGGCAATTTCCATTGTTGGTTCGAATTGGATTACAATATTCAATCCATAATTTGAATATTTATCTTTACATTATGTCTTTCTCCCCCAGTTTAAATGAATTGCCACACTTTTCTTATTATTAAGGCCACTTTCAATTTTTATTTTATTTATAATAAAAAAAAAAGATGGCATACTAAAATTGGTCAGCCTGTAAAATTGAGTATTGCACAATTTTTAAAAACCAAAAAAATGAAACAAAATTAAGATGTTGTTATGTTTAAGTAACCTTTAATTCGTAATTAGATGATTTGTACCTACAGTACAGTTTTCACTAAAAGATCATCTCAGGGGCTCGCAGTACCTAATTAATATTAGGTCCTGCAATTGCTCGGGGCTCCTTCCCCCCTGAGCTCCCCTTCGGTGGCTATGGTTGTTGTATTATAAATTAGTCTTTTTACTGAGATATAATTACTGTCTGTCAATTGAATACTATGATTTTGAACTGATGTTATGATAAAGTTGTTAAATTTCAAAAAGATTTCCTTCGAATGTTTAATGTACACATCTGCTTTGTAAACTTAGACCTATTCAAAATCTTATTAATAAAATAGATGTATCGGCAACTTATTTATAACGCCATGAGTGTGAACAGTTATGCTTAAAGGAATTTCTAGCATTCAAATAATGTCCTTTGTGTAACACAATGATGTGGCAGTATTAAAAGTTTATGGTGTTATTGCCGATACTAAACAAATAGATTTGTAATTTTTTGAATAGGAACTTAGATAACTTGGCTGATAATCGAATTAAATTTCTAAAACTAAGAAAATTTGCCAAAGTAAGTCAAGTCAACTTTTCATCCTGTAAGAATCCTGCTTCTTCACAAAATCGAATCGTAGACTCCATCCAAAATGAAAATCGTCGAATAGAAAGTCATTCCATTCTTATTTTCTTTGTTAATAAAACTTCATTGTTATTTTAAAACGTAATGCATCATACATGAGTTTGGTTTTAAACAAGGTCAATTAATGATTGAGTGTATCACAGAGCATCATAAACATGCTGTAACACAAATACATGCTAGCGTTGATACATGCATGATAAAATAGTGGCTCATCCGAAATTGTACATTCTTATCTTAGCCACTAAGAAATAACTATTACTAAAAAATAAAACAATTGAGAAAATTCTATGATTTCATAAATTAAAAATATCTTCAAGTAATTTTCCCGTTGATTTTAACAGGATTTTGTTTGGACAATAAAACAGTACTAAAAGTTAAGCATTCTTCATGACATTTTCATCCAGCAACATATTATATTGTAAGAAATGATCACTAATATTCAAATTTGACCTTTATTGTTATTAAAAATACCTGAATCTTGTAGGCGTAAGACGGATATTTCAGCTAATGTATTATATTGCATTCAAATAATGTAAGTGCAAGATATTGTATGAAAGATATCTCTCTCTGCTGTATTATTTCGTTGCATTATTAATGTAAATTCTTTTAAATGAAGCGTCAATAAAAATGCCTTCTTCAAATCTGACAAAATATTTGGAATGCATTGAGCAGCGCAATCTCAATATTACATATTAAAAGTTATTTATTTTTTTATTGATTAGTTCCTGATTATTAATGTTATCTAATATTCACCAAAAACTTACAGTATTTTGAATCTTCACCATATTTTTCTCTTATATTGAACATAAAAACAGTAAAAATTGCAAATTGTTTATTACAAAACTGCTAGTACTAAAATTAATTATTATCCAGTTTAACCAAAGTTTGGGTAATTGAAATATGCTGTAATAAACATTACAAAAGTTACAAAATAATGTTTTCATTGAGTATTATATAACCATTCTATTATGTAACAATACTTTCCAAAGGGCTTTACCTAAAGAGAGAGTTAGATGTTTATAATGCTATGTATTTAGATCTTCAAAATTGTACATAATATTATGAATCTATATTCTACTTGGAATTTATGTTGTTTATTAAGTTATTTCACTTTATTAAAAAGTATTTGCACTTTAAAAACATTATCTTTTACGGGAGTTGAATTATTGTCTTTACTTAGTATTCTTTTTTTAATTTATTACCACATTCTCTATTGAAAATACTTCGACACATACCTGATTACGTTAAGTAGGAAATTAATAGGATCTTTTCAATTGTTGTACTTACAGGAATTTTTATTGCAAATTGCACACTTGTGAAAACAGATTAATGTTATTATATTATTCTTATTTCATTGAATTAAAACCTTCTTTTTTCTTATTATAATTACTTAGCTTAAATTTATTTATAGTTATTTGTTATTAGTTATTATATATATTTATTTGTATTTTTTTTGTATTTGGCGCAGCACAGCAGAATCTGTAAAATATCCAAAAGAATTTTTGAAAAAGAGATTCTGTTATCACGGGGTCTTCAATTCCGTTGGCATAAAATATTTTAGAGGCTGTTTTTTTTATAAAAAAGAAGAGTTATAGATTTATTGATGTTTAATTAAAATACTTCAAAAATGTAAAAAAAAATATATAAATTGTGATATTGCAAAATAAAAGAGGTGATTAAAAAATTAAGTCAAATTGTTTTTATTACACTTACACAATATACTAACAGACATTTATGTATTACACACAAGAGAATAAATAGCTCATTTTTAGGTTAAAAATATATAGTAAATTTACAGTTGCAGTTTGATCAACTCGAAAATAACCAGTGATGTTAAAGTTTCATAAATTCGTAAAAAAATCATCAATTTTTGGAAAATAAATTCAGGTAACGTACTACTAAGCAATGCAAAATTGTGTGATTTTGCTTTGAAAATTAGATCTTCGAAATGTTTTAGATGCTTCAATAAAACTGCGAAAAGAACATTGTATATATTCTTTTGAAATAATAGAGAATTTTGTTAATTTGTATAAATGGGTTTATGCTAGTGATGCAACGGAAGCAGAAACCGAAACAGATGTCAAAAGTAAATCTTAGCGGAAGCGGAACCGGATTTGTTAATACTATGAAGAAAAAGCACAATTTTATTTTTTAAGATTTGTTTAATTAATTTTGTACTTTTAGTACTTGAAATTAAACACAGGTAAATTATATTTAATAAAAAGTAATTTGGCTGCTTTTACACCTTTGAGTCTGTTTCGGTCTTCTTCACATATTAAACCAGTTCCACTAAATAATTGCTCACTGGCTACACTGCTGGGGGGAGCTGATAAGTATTGGCGAACAATTGGCAACAGATGGTGTATTTGTGCGCATTTACTTTCCACCACATAAGGGGATCCTCGTGGAGAGTCTTCTCTTTCTTGTACTCCCAAAGGTGTGACTATCTCTAAAAATAAGTTGTCACCATAGTCAGTTGTAGAAGAGTTCTCCTCCTGGTCTTCATTTACACCGATTCCAATATTTGTAATGATGATGATGATTTTGAAGGAGAAGGCTGCACTTCGATATCTTCAATCGCAAATTGTTCTTGGTTTGGAGTTCTGTTATAAAGTTTGCGGAACCAGAAACGGAAACGGAAGTGAAAAAACTTGCGGAACTTCTGCAGAAGCGGAAGCAGAGTTCTGTTGCAACACTAGTTTATGGCCAGAAAAAAAAGTATCAAATGCTTCAAAGTTCAAAATTTCCTTCTTACGAAGCCCTTTTCGGTTAAGGTTTTATTTTATAAAGTGAAAAATTTAAGTCTTTAAAAAATGATCATAAAATATTTTTTAAAAAATTGCGTGATCTTCACAAAATAAAGTATGCAAGCTTTTTGACAAGGTTTTTTTTTCGTGAATAAATCAAAACGGGCGGCTGGTGTTAAACGGGAATTTAAACCTTATCGCTATCTACTTAAGGAGTGTTATTGTTAGCGGCCTCATCTCGAATTTTACGATACAATAAACAAAAAAATTCAATCTTACAAAGGATAGTACCTCTTTAGGGGTCGTCCATTAATCACGTGAGGCTCGACAGCGAGGGGGAGGGGATTCGGAAAAAATCACGAAATATCACGAGGGGCGGGATTATAATGAGATATCACGTGTATGTATTTTTTGTGATAATATTCTCAAAATTTCAAAATACTTTGTACTAAAAAAAATACTTGTGATTTGGGGGGGGGGGTTAGTCTAAAACCTCACCACATATCACCAGGGGAGGGGGGGGGGGGGGGTTAAAAAGTTGCTAAAAAAACATCACGTGATTAAAAGACGACCCCTTAGGGAACGTACCCATACTACGTGACACGTTTAGGGGGGGGGGGGGTCTTCAAAATGTCACGCTCCATACAAATGAGCGGCGGGTTGCTTAGGATTTTGGTCACCGGGGGGGGGGGGGGGGGGGGGGGGGGGGGGGTTTAAAAATTACAAAAAGTTGGTCACGTAGTATGGGTACGTTCCCTTACTTGTAACATACTTACATAGCAGGTAGGCGCGATTGACCCAACCTTTCTACATGTAATCGCTCCAGGCCTATCGGTCGTGAAGAAAAATCCCCTTTGAATGAGCCAGAGTAAACCTTAAGTTTATGTATTTATTTCGGAAGATAACATACAAACCCCAAAAGTGATTATGGATCTATCATGTTCAGGTGTTCTTTCACATTATTTTTAAAATCATTACTTAGTTGTGAGTAAAAGCGTACATCAATTAAATACAAAAATGTAATCTTGATTTCTAAAAATTTCAGATTCATTTAGAGATATAGGTACTTACCTACAGGCTTCCAACCGAACATTTTAAAAAGCAATGGCTATTATTATTTACGAATCACTCTTAAAATTCTGCCACTTTTCTGCCATTTTGAAGTAATTTTATAACTCCCTTTTCTAAAACCACCTTTGGACAAAAACACTTTAAATACATAGCTTGCAAACTACACAATACACTTCCAGCCACGATTAGACAAACTGAATCAATGACCAAATACAAACAAGATATAAAGAAATGGATTAGGGAGCGTTCAAGTATTACGTAACGCAATTTTTGAAGATTTTTGACCCCCCCCTCCCCCCCATGTAACGCGCCGTAACGTTTTCCTGTTCAACCCCCCCCCTAAGAGTTACGTAACACCCAAGTAACAATTTTTACCCGAAAGTTACAATTAAGTTGCGCAACGTACTGAAATGTCGCTTAAATACCCTTTTTCTTGATTTTATCTCGTTTGCGGTAATAAATAAAACAAGAGATTTCTAACTCGCGATTCATTATATACATTTTATATATTCATATTATCATTTTGAAAAAAATTGAGAAAATTATTATTTTTATCGGCCTTGTATTCCTTCCAGATCTCCACAATTTAACACTGTCTGACCTAGAATAAACCTACATGGTTTTACAACACATACTTTCTTTTACATTAGCTTTAGTGAGGAGGCCCTGAGGAAAGTAATTTCCCTAAGTTTTCCCTGTGGAGCAACACTTTACTCCACTATGATTCACAAGCTGACTCATAGTGGAGTTAAAACCTTTTCCACGTCCCGAATGCAGTTATGCAAGTTCTCAAAGGGAAGATTTAAAAATCAACAGTATGATTCACAGAAGAAAAAAACCATTTTCATGTCCTGACTGCAACTATTCGTGTCCTCTAAAGAGATATTTAAGAAGTCACTTGCTGACTCACGGTGTAGAAAAACCGTTTTCATGTTCCGACTGCAACTATTCATGTACTACGAAGAGAAATCTAAAAATTACCCATGTTTACCCACAGTGGAGAAAAATCCACTTCATGTCCTGACTGCAACTATTCTACTTCTCGAAAAAAAATAACGAAAACGGCACTTGCTAACTCACAGTGACGAAAAACCTTTTTCTTGTCCCGATTGCGAATATTCATGCGCTACACAACGGTTGAACCACACTGGACAAAAACCTTTTTCATGTCCCGACTGCAATTATTCATGTAGTGCAAAGGAACTTCTAAGAAATCATTTGCTTACTCAAAGTGATACAAAACCTTTTACATGTTTCTACTGCACTATTCATGTTCTACAAAGAGTCACCAAAAATCACATGTTAGCGCACAGTGGACAAAAACCATTTTCCTGTCCAGAATGCAGTTATACAAGTTCTCAAAAGGACAATTTATAAATCCACCGTGCGATTTACAGAAGATAAAACCTTTTACATGTCCTGACTGCAACTATTTGTGTTCTTAAAAGGGATATCCAAGAATTCTTTTGCTGACTCTACTCATTGTGGAGAAAAGCATTTTTCATGTTCCGACTGTAACTATTTAGAGAAATAAAAAAATCAAATGTTTACTCACAGTGGTGAAAAACCCATTTCATGCCCTGACTGCAACTATTCTTCTTCTCGAAAAAAAAACTAAAACGGCACTTGCTAATTTACAGTAATGAAAAACCTTTTATTTGTCCCGAGTGCGACTATTCAGGCGCTACAAAACGGTATCTAAAAATTTACATATTTACTCACACTGAACCAGTGACGGCGTAAAGGGGGGGCGGAGGGGGCGGTCCGCCCCGGGTGCCAAGCACCAAGGGGTGACAACGACAACCCACTCGTACAGACAAAGAATGCGCACAAAATTTCCCGCTGTAAAGATATTTCAATAAATAACTACGTACTCTTGTATCTAGCTACTTACATTATCATATTTTGAAATGCGTCGCTAAATAAAATATATATATAGTTATATTTTTTTTTTAATATAATTTCTAATTCCCTTTTTAAAACTGAAAAATTATTTTGAGAAGCTTGTATCAACACTCGAAGAGATGTGTAATCCCAACACCGACAAAGCAGGCGTTGAAAGAAGAAATTAGCGAAACTGAATCGAAAATCTGGAGACAGAAAAATCAAAAAAGTTATCGGCACCTCTGGGACTTGAACCCAGGACCTTCTGCTTACATGGCAACAGCTCTACTAACTGAGCTAATTAATAATTTATCCAGACACTATCTAGATAGCCAAGGGCGGATTTAGGGGGAGGACATGCCCCGGTGCCCCCCTAGACGGTATTTTTGTGTACTGTGGAGATTCCATCACAGTACATACTTAGATGCTAAAACTGTATTTTTTTAACATTTAATTTTTCGATTGTTTTGACACTTTCATAAACCTTCCTATGCATACTTGAACTTGTAGAAATAAACTTGAAATATGATGCTTAAGTTTATTTCTAACAGTAATCGTTGATTTTTTGCCTTTCCGCCCCTTGTGCCCGCCCAGAAAAAAATCCTAAAAATAATTGTGATTTTTTTGCGCGTCCACCCCTTGTGCCCCCCCCCCAGAAAAAAATCCTAACAGAAATTGTTGATTTTTTTGCCCGTCCGCCCCTTGTGCCCCCCCCAGAAAAAAATCCTAACAATAATTGTTGATTTTTTTCCTCGTCCGCCCCTTGTAACCCCCCCCCCCCCCCCCAGAAAAAAATCCTAACACTAATTGTTGATTTTGTTGCCCGTCCGCTCCTTGTGCCCCCCCCCCCCCCAGAAAAAATCCTGGATCCGCCCTTGTATCAATAAGCATATCTACCTTGTATATCTACAATAAGCATATCCTTGTATATCTACAATAAGCAGTATAATAGCATTTAGTTCGGGTTTCAATATTGCAATTATATGTAAAGGTAGCAGCCAATAATATGTACGTTAAGAAAATGAAGATAAAGTTGGTAGTTCTTTGTCGAAGAATGATACAGTTAAATGTGACCGAATTGGATGTAGACACCTTAGCTCAGCTGGTAGAGCTGTTTCTATGTAAACAGAAGGTCCTGCGTTCGAGTCCCAGAGGTGCCAATATCTTTTTCTGTCTCCTTAATAAAATCTTATTTAATCTTATTTAATGAGCCAAGCGCGAATAATCAATTTTTCTATGTTATCAATTGAAGCAGGCAGGTAAAACAATCTTGATATTGTGATCGAATATTTTAGTAAAATGAAGTCTCGTAAGCATGTTTAGTATTTGGTGTTTTATTTTATGGAGGGTGTTCAATACAAAACCCCCCCGGGTGCCAATCTATCCTACGCCGCCATTGCACTGGACCAAAACCTTTTTCGTGCCCCGACTGCAATTATTCATGTTGTACAAAGGAACTTCTTAGAAATCATTTGCTGACTCACAGTTCTACAAAACCACTTACATGTTTCTACTGCAACTATTCGTGTTCTACAAAGAGGCATGAAAAATCACATGTTTACCTTCAGCAGACAAAACTATTTTTTGTCCCAGCGTGGTTTTTCAAGTTCTCGAAAGGAAGATTAAAAAATGCACAGAACGATTCAAAGTGAAGAAAACTTTTTCATGTTCTGAGTGTAACTATACATTTACTACGAAACCTAGCTTTAGGTAATATTATTAAATTTTAGCAGTAAACTAAGCTGTGTGTAATAACTAAAAAGCGTTGTTCTTACTAAAAAAAACTCTCGTATAACATCATTCGTATGTTGCATAAATTTTTATTTTTTTTTAATTTTTCTTTTGCTGTCTTCCAAATTTGGTTGGCATTTTTTGGTTGCGCTGCGCTGACAAGTCAGTATGAGAGCCTTTATAGGCCAATAACAGCTGATGATGTAAATCTCCCGGTTTGGAGGACATTATAATTGCTAAAAACTCACATTAACAACACTGACTACAGCAAATTGTGTTTATGCGTATTTCGTATTTAAAACACTAACGAATACTGACAACGAAAATGACGCACAATACAGTCGAGGAATTCCCCGTACAACATAAACTAAAAGGCTTGCCAACTTGGAAGATTTCAATTCCTTAGTTTTTTATTTAAATAAAGAAAAACATGTTACGTAACGCGTCCTTCTACCCCCCCCCCCCCCCAGTAACGCGCCGTAACGTTTCACCAGACCCCCCCTCCCCCCCCAAGTGCGTTACGTAATACTTGAACGGCCCCTTATTAGTATTGGACGTCACACTACTGCTAACATCTGTAAAATAGATAACAAATAGACAGAATTACCATCTCACGTATGTCCTTACCCTTATTAAAGAACTTAAAAAAGTAAAATCCTATATGTATAATATAACTCCCTATATAGATTCTTCTCTTCCTTCACCTATATAATGCTCTCTTTATGATATTAACCCTCAATTTTAATCATCTTTCTGTTTGAATTGTATAAATCAGTATGTATCTTACCTTAAATATTCTTATGTTATAATTAAATATTCTTATGTATGATACTCATTTATTTATGCACCTCTACGCGTCTACGCCTGTCTCAACACAGGTATACCCTAGTGAGACAGGCATCGAATAATGTAAACATACCTTATATAGATAAATAAAATAAAATTAACACCTCACGTCTCGAGCATATTTTGTAAGAATTCTCCGCCTGCGATAAAATACAAATAAATAGAATATTTCTGAACCTATCCGAAAACAAAAAATGTTTTTGAAAGGTAGAAAAATACGCTTTCAAAGTTTATTATTAGAACTACACATATAATTTTTAAAATAAGTATTGTAATGTACGTTGTGTAAAGGTTAATATTAAGAAAGAACAAGTTTACACTCATCTTAACTGATATCGGCTCACGGCAAGCGTCCACGCGCCTTCTCTATGCGGTCGGTCGCCCAGTACCGTTCTACGCCCCACAACTCCGCCAACTAACCTAACCTCAACCTAACCTAACCTAACCTAACCTAACGTTTTTTCTAACATGAATATTTCGTATAAAACAAAGTGCGGTAAATAATCGTACATCTGTCAGGCTCAATACGAGCAAAATAAAATTAGCCGGCCATTATATGTATACAACCAGATAAAAAACTAATTTAATAGATAGGTCCGTTTGATAGATTCTCCCATCTTAACAGACGGATTGCAATCTTTAGAGCACAGGCGTCGGGTGGGAATGCTATCCTTGTTCTACCGGTATTACAATGGAAGATGCTCCGAGGAACTAGCATCATTGATCCCTTCGGCACCGGTGCATAGTCGGGAAACACGCCAAACGCGTGCCCAACATTTGTACACGGTTGACATTTATCACATGACAACGGGTCGTATCTTCGAGTCGTTCTTGTGTTCAACAGCTCGGCTGTAGAATGATTTGCCGGCCTCTGTGTTTCCTCCTTCCTACAACATGGGTCTCTTCAAGACCAATGTTCATTCCTTCCTCTCCTCAAAAAGACCCTCCACACAGCATCCCAGATGACATAGGCCCTGAGGGAAATTATTTTCCTCAGGGCCTCCTGTGTGGAGTTAATGTAAAATAAAGGTAGGTACTTATTTTAAAAATAAACCCAATCTTGTTTTTTAGTCTTATCTCTTTGACAATCTTATACATTTTTATGTCAATGCAAGGCAAGAATTTCAGAAACTGGCACAAAATTGATATTGTTAGAAAAAACTAGACGGTTTCTTACTTGCCTACTTCCGAAAACGAAAACACAGAAATTAAGTAACTTTCTCATTTACATTCTAGTATCCGCCACAACACTTTTATATAACTAGCGAAGACCTGTGAAAACTCACGGGATGTTATAATTTATTTTAGGATTGTTGTCGCATCATACTAAAAAGCGCACACCTTTGAAAAACCACGAAATCTGACTACTTGTCAAGATTAATCTTAATGCTACGTTTCCACGCTTGCCAAGTCTCGGCAAGCGTCCACAAGCGCAAACGTGTAAACAGGTCGTTTGGCTTGGCTTGCGTAGGCTTGCAAGAGCTTGCGAGAGTTTGCCGCCGATCCAGCGGCAAGCTTCGGCAAACGCTCAGTGGAACTTTCGAACTGGCGGCGAATGCACGCCGTTTTTGCTCCATGCGGTCTATGATAATATTTATAATATTACGAGACATATGTATGACGTATGAGGCGTGCCAGACTTATTAAAATGTATAAATACATAATTTTAATGCACTTATGTTAGCGAACGTACCCATACTACGTGACACGTTTAGGGGGAGGGGGGTGTCTTCAAAATGTCACGCTTGGTACAAACGAGCGGCGGCGGGCTTAGGTTTTTGGCCACCGGGGGGGGGTTAAAAATTGCAAAAAGTTGGTCACGTAGTACGGGTACGTTCCCCTATGTAATTTATTGCGACTGGATTTACCTAAAAAGTCAAAATAAATAAATAATATTTTATTGATAATTAACTCTTTATTATAGTAAAAAAATATATGATTTTTGTTAGAATAACTTTTTTTATAATACAAAATAATTTTATGTGGCGGCACATCATAAACTTCGCCATCAAAAGAAGACACGAGAAACATCTAATATTCGCGCGCATCGGCAAACCTACTTGCCTAGGTACCTACATATGCCGATCGCGATGTACTTTCTCGCCTGCCGTGCCAGCCCGACGTTAATAATATCGCCACCGCCTAGAAAGGTCTCGAGACAGCACCGTACAATATCTGTACGGCGCCGAATATTCTCGTCAACTGCCGAAGTGGCTCGTATTACCTACCGCGAGGTAGTTACTCTACCGCGGCTAAGCAGCCGATCGCTCGTCCGCGGCAGTTCAGTCTCACATTCGTCGGTCAACATCTCAACATGTAATAAGTGCTCCTGCATGGTATCGCTACGCTCCAGGGCAGCTTCCTCGAGGTCCATCACCACGTCTCAGCTCTAAGGCCCACCGTGTCTTCAGCTCCTGAGATCAGCTACATCCCGCGACTTATAAGGTTTGACGCACCTTCAGCCAAGGGATCAGCTCACCACTTCATGGCACCCCGAAGCCTCACCGTGCTTCGCTGCCATGAAAACACGCTCCGCCTCGCCAGGACTACCTGCTGGTGGCTCAGCTCACCGAGCCACTCACCGTTCATCTCCGCGATTTAAAGCGTCGAGCAACGGCCTGGAAGATAGGTCATCTCCACCGCCATGGTGTCGAGCAACTCGCTGACCTTCACCACACACACCATCTCCACCTCCGTACGCCTGCAGCATCATCTACGACACTCCGCATTACATCAAGTTACCGCTCACCGACCATCTGCTACGTTGCCCAATAAACGACTGACTCACTACTTCGACATGACGACTTTCATTTCTGTCTCCCGCTCCCTCATTTATATAAGACAAGTGATCCTCGAGTTCGGGTCCCAATTGCGATCATTATTTTTGAAGCGAAAACTCCTTTAGCACCGTTGTGATTTGAAACTCGATGAAACGAAAAAGTGGTACTAAAAAGAGACAAAAATCTATAGGATTTAGCCTCTTAGATAATTCTCCTCTTTGTGCGAAGTGACCTGGGACGATTTTTATGAATCTGTATCATCCATCATCTTCGTGGTGTCGAGCTTTCCTTGTTTTTGTTACACTTTGGGTGGGTTTCTTCATTTGCACTCTACTTTAGCTTAGCAGTTTACAGTTCCTTTCGCAGTGCATTTGACATTTTCGGCAAAATGGGTTTTTTCACGATGCCAACTGCTTAGGTAAAAGTAAATAGGGATGACAGCATAAAAACTAACCTAATTCCCACATTTTCTTATTGGGAACTGTGTATATATTTTTTTCATGTGGCAACCCACACAATAAATGTCAAACATTGTGTGCGAATTGCTTCATCTATGGTTGCGTTGTTGTTTGTTTCACGTTTTAATTGCAGATATATGATATGTTATTCAAAAGAATTACTCATTGCTAATAATTTTGTTACAATTTAAAACGTGATCCCTGAGACGTATGTGTGGTAAAACAATGTACGATCGTGAGAAATGTGGGTATCCGCAAAGAATCTAAGGCTGATGTAAGCATAATGCGTAAGATTAAGAAAGGGACCCTCAGATGGTTTGGGAATGTAGAGTGAATGAATGAAGAAAGTAGTGTAAGAAGAATATACGACGCGAATGTGAATGGTAGAAGAAGTCGGGGACGCTCTAGGAAGACATGGTACGATCAAGTGAATCAGATACTTGAGTCGGGCCACGTCAAAAGTCAGAATAATAGAAAATAATGTATGAGACGATGTATGAATGTGAGTGAGGCCAAGAGTGTGTGCCAAGACCGAGTTGTTTGGCGGTCCGTCCTCTCTGCCTACCCCTGCGGGGAAACGGCGTGATGGTTAGTTAGTTAGTTAATGTAGTCAAAAGTCGAGCAGTTTCTTTATTAACGCGAAATCGGCTTACGAAATCTAGGTCTTCCATTAGATAGAAATTCCTGCGTATATTATGTCGCTTTACACGTCGTGTCATATAATTAATTATTAGTTCAACGTCAGAACCTGCTGAACTGTCACTTGTTGCGATCATAATGATAAAATACTAGCAAATACCGTAAAATAGATAGCAAGAAAATCTCTGAACTGTCACCAAACTGACATTTAGACAACGGCCGCCATTTTGGTTACCTTTACTTTCGCATTTGCAGCACCATTGTGGGCCTGTAAGATGTAAGGTGAAAGTAAACGGTAAATGTCAAATGAAAAAACCCATTTCTATGTTTTCGACCGTTTACTTTTACAATTAGCATTGCATTTAGCATTCTCGGTAAATGAAGAAACCCACCCTTTGCTTGTATTTCAAATAAAAGTTTGATAAACGCAATAGCCGACATAAGTTCGGCGTCCGCCATGCTCGGGTGTAGGTAGCGCAGCGCACTGACGCATTCACAAGCATGTAAACGACTTCCAAATGCCAAGCGAGATTTGTGAACGCTTGGAGGTTGTGGAGGCTTGCCAAGCCTTGGCAAGCGTGGAAACACACCATAAGAAATTTAAACACACGAAATAGGGCCTAGGGGGCGTTCAAGTATTATGTAACGCAATTTTTAAAGATTTTTGACCCTCCCTCCCCCCCATGTAACGCGCCGTAACGTCTTTCTAAACCCCCACCTAAACGTTACGTAACACCATGTGACTATTTTTACCCAAAAGTCACAATTAATTTGCGCAAAGTACTGGAAAGTCGCATAAAATAGAAATGTCGTACAATACAGTCGGGGGATTCATAATATTCACAAAAACGGAAAGGATTGTCAACTTTGAAGATTTTAATTCCCTAATTTTTTATTTAAATAATAAAAAACATGTTACGTAACGAACCCCCCCTCCCGCCCCGGTAACGCACAGTAACATTTTACAAGACCCCCTCCCAAAGTGCGTTACTTAATACTTGAACGGCCCCATACACAGTTCAAATATGAAATTAAAATAATTTTCTGTTAAATATTGTATTACGATTGGGTACTTTATCGTATATCTGAGTTCTTCACACTTTCTTATCGTATTCCTGACCATTCTTGACTATTTTGAAAATGACACATAAATTCAAAACAAATCCTAGTTCATTCATCCAAAGTTACAATTTACAATCACTCTCAGGCAGAATCACAGCCGAAATTATGTAAGATGTTACGAAAGTATGTTTTAAAATACTTACCTAATTTGTTAAATTAATAACGCAACATTCTCGAAAGAGAAATTGACCTTCATGGCACCAGGCGTTAACTCGGCTTCTATAATAGAAGTTTCGTTGCCCTGACTTATTGCTTATTGTCATTTTACGGAACCATTTAATTTGAATTTAGAAGCACTTATTTTTATTGCCATTACGTAGGAAGGCGGGAAGGTAGGTAGGTACCAACCTTATTTGCTTAGGTAAGTGCTTTATTATGTAGGTACCTACCCGAATTCCCCTTCAATGTACAGAACATCCTTATTTACTGCAGTAGGTAAGTGCCTACTTACATTCTATGTTGATCTAATAAATTGAAATATAGAACACAGTACCTACGCACACCAGTAAATCGATCTCGTAACTCGTTACCGTCTTATGATCCAGAAACACCGTTCACATATCTGTGTCTTGCTTTTAAGGGCCAGTCGTGGGTGGTTTGGTACATTTATGGGCCCGTCAGGTTTTAAAATTTCACGAGGCGGGTGCCACCCATGCTAGCTACGTCGCTGGGCCTATGTAAAATTTTATCCTTTTAGCAAATTTTCTAGTGCTACTTTGGCCCCGAACGTCGAAAACTTTTGAAATCTCTGGTTGAAAAATTCAGATGATGCACTAAAAATCGTCTCTTACTAAAATACTTCATTCAATATGCGACGCATCTATATTTGGCCAAAATTATCATTGTCATTTCCTCGATTTTTGCGGTTGTTTGAGCGTTTTGTCATTATTTAATTTACATCAATTGTTAGCTCTGGTAATTGAGGATGACGATGTTTTTCCCGTTCAAGTGTGCTCACTTGTTTTTCGGCCCTTTTTGGTATAATTTTCATTTTTGAGATGCTTTTACAAGGGCGATTCTATTCAAACCCACTCCTGGACACTATAAACCAGATTCCTACCCAACCTTATTATCTTTTTCCGTCTTAGAACTTCCTCTTCTTCTTTTTCCTAAAAAGACCCTCCACACAGCATCCCCATAGGTCATCATGAGAGATTTTTCCCCAGGGCCTCTAATTTTGTGGAGCTAATATTTTGTAATAAAAATAAGTTAGGGAGTACCTACCGAACCGTGTAGGGACGGAGGCGTCTACTAATATCTACAGGAATTCCAAAAACTGAAAAAAATAGGACGAATATCTATGAGAACCAAAGTGCGTACGAATATCTACAGCTCAAACTGCTGACTAATATCTATGAGAACCAAAGTGTTGACGAATATCTACAGCACTGGCAGAGGTTGGATTTGCAATTATGTATAGCATATTGGAATAACGTAATATTGTGTATGCAGTTTAAAAAACTTAATTTATGTATGTATGTAAAAATCCCTAATATCGGACTTTTGGACACATTTAGCTGAATATTAAGGATTTGGGTTTTTATTTAAACAGCTTTCTTTATTTCAAGTGCTTCTAAATTATTTAGTCTGTTACCATGACCATTTCTATGTCAGTTAGGTTAGGTTGTGGTGCCGTGTATTTCGAAATAAAAAAATATCTTTGTATTATGACGTCCATGTTTGTTCAATAAATTATTGTCCTCGTAAACAGCAAAATACCTAATATTATGCAAAAACTTCATGTACGTACTTTAAACGTTTATGTAACTAGTAATTACGTAACCTTTATGTAATTAGTAATTACGTAATTGAAGTAATTTATGCTTTTCCTTACAACCTCTTGCTCAGCTGCCCTCTGTAAATATTAGTCCAACCTACGCTCTGTAGATATTAGTTCAACCTACGCTCTGTAGATATTAGTCAACACTGGGACCGTCATAGATATTCGTCCGACCTTAGCTCTGTAGATATTAGTCAACACTCTGAAGTTCTTAGATATTAGTCCAACATACAGGCTGCAGATATTAGTATCTGGAGTCTGTAGGGACTAGCGACTGTTTTGTTGATTGAATTAATTCAATAAGTAAGAAACTTCCGTGGTGTAGTTCAACGGATTTCAACCTGTGGTACGCGTACCCCTAGGGCTACGCGAAGCAAAAATTGGGGGTATGCAATATCGTGGTACGAATGTAGGTTTGAAAACTCTACTCAACGTTTTCAAATTTCGGCGGTTTACGCTCGGTGGTTTGTAAACAAACGCATTGTATTTGAATACTAGCAGGTTCCCGGCATGCATTGCTATGCCATTTAATAAATAAACAAATTGTTTCTCCCCGCTTGTCCTTTCCCATTCGTCCCGTTCCCCTTCCGCCTCTCCTTCCTCTCCCGCGTCCCCCCTCTCTCGCTTTCCCACTCCGCCTCCTCCACCTTCCCTCGCCCCACTCCCCTCTCCTCCTCCCCTTCCCCCGTCCCGCGACCCGAGTACCCCTCCCCCCTCCCGCATTCCAAACATTCAGTCCCGGTACATTCATTTTCAACAGCTCGCGTGCCACCTATTGCAATTTTTTATACAAATTTCATAATGCCAGAGCTCACCAGTAGTTTTATACAAACCTTGTCCTGACAATAACAAACACACAAAAAAAGAATTGTCCAATTTGGTGCAGTCGTTCGGAAGTTATGAGCTTACATACAATCTTCGATTAATTTTTATTTATACATATAGAAAGAATAGATAGATAGATAGATAGAAGATAGATTGTATTTGAAGTATTTGAATGCCTCCACAATTTGCTCAGCATTGTGATTTGGAAATTGACGAAAATGTTAAAATCAATATCATTCAACATTTGACATCTCTTAAAATAACATTTCAGGAATATTTCCCAAAAATTAGTAAAGAAATTCACTGGGTGCGAAACCCTTTTAACAACGTCAACAAACCTAGAAATAAAAAAAACGAGTGTGCTTTAGACCACACGACTGAAGTAAAACTACAAGACAAACCTCGCCCAATGAACCCAGGTATCCCTGCTAAGTTACCAAACGTAGCGAACGGGGTGACATTGGGGTGAAATATTACAATGGGGTGACTTACGATCTTGGGGTGACTTACGACCTTGTGGTCACCATCCTTATCCTTATCACTCCCCAAGTCAAGCGTGCGTAAAGGCCCGACCGTTCGCCTAGCAATCGATCACCGTTCGCATCGATTACCGTTCGCATGACATGTTTTGTAACAATCACCACTTTTCTTAACGCATTCACCAGCTTACCCCCCAAGTCGAGCGTGTGTAAAGAAGTTTTACTTCAAAAAGTGGAAAATTTTTTCGAGTTATCTACTACTAACTACTTTTGAGCTCAAAACTTACTTTGAAAAATGTCTCTGGTAGGTTTCTTGCTCGAAGTTTCGAAGGAATATCCCACAATAGCAGCAGTAGCTCTAAAAATATTAATACGGTCGAATACAGTTTCAGCCTTGAGGCACTCCCTACGACCCTACTATGTGAAATTGAGCCAAACTTTGTAAAACTTTGCTCTGCAAAGCAAGCTCAGGGGTCACATTAACTGTATGTATGTTGACATTGTATTATTGATTATGCAGGGTGTGACAGTAAATCTGGCTTTTATTTTAACTACTTCATCATCATCACTCTTTGCTCTACAACCCCTGGTGGGTTTTGGCCTCCTCAAGAGTCTTCCTCCACTCATCTCGGTTTTGTGCCAGCTCTCTCGAGTTTAGAAGCTCCAAGGTAGATATATCTTTGAGTACGTTGTCGCTCCATCTTCTTATCTTGGTCTTCCCAGGCTCCTTCGCCCTATCAGTCTTGAGTTCCGCAGGGACTTTAGTGCTTGATGCTCGGTCATTCCTATTATTTTAACTACTATGAGTTATGAACATATGAGAAACTTTTTTTACTACGAATTTTTTTCAGTTTAAAGGGATTCATCCTCTCAATACACTTTGTGAGTTTGGAATTGTGTATGGGAACATGATTTTTTTTTCGTCGAAGTGGAACAAAATTTGTTCAATTTTGCATGTACGAGTAGAATTACTGGTTAAAAATGTCCAAAGCCGTGTTACACTCTGTATAAAACTGCATTAATTGTATTTGTGTGACTTGATTATTAAATTCATGCAATAATGGAGTATTAAAAAATTACTATATACATATATATACCTATATATATATTTTTTTTTAATATATTTTTTTTAATAATATATTTTACATGGTATTTACATGATAATTTTACATTTCAGGTTTTTTTACTACCTTTCCATTGAAAGCATTTGATTGTGTATGGAAGGGGAGTGTACATTAATGTTATTAGTTAGAACTTAAATAATTCATTGTACATAAATATATGTGAGCTGCAGTATTTATTTTCATAATAGTGTGTATTTAAAAAAAAAAGAATGTTACGGAAAACGGATTTTTGTAAGATTAATTAAGTGACAGTAGTTTTTTTCTTAAGAATATTTTTAAAATATCTCTTGACAGAGAGCAGTCAGTATTCGGGTTTTATCGTTAATGCTTCTGATTTCTTCTGGTAGACGATTGAAAAAATTCTTCCCTGGTAAGTATAATGATGCTGTGCATAAGACGTATTTAGTTTTGGGCATAGAAAAACATGTTTAAGTCGAGTTCTGTTTTCATTTAAAATGGATATTTATCTTTTTCTTTTATAATTTGAATTAATGAATGAAGCATGTCTTTCATTACATGTGTGTATACAAGACAGAAAGAGGGTACGGGGTACAACAAATTTGTAATAAGAGTCAAAGGGTACGCATGCTCAAAAAGGTTGACAACCGCTGGGCAGTTGATGTCGGCTTGAGTAATGATTCATCGTTTAAATGTAAATACTTGAAACACGAAATGTACCGTGCCGCACGTGAATTTTACATATATTATTAATACGAGTATAGGTATATTATAATGTAAGGAATGACTGGTAGTTGGTGCTATACACATAGTGGTAGAAAATCTCAGTATCGCCCTGGTATTCAAATATAATAGGCGTATTACCTGATCTGAATTCTGCACATCGATCGTTCCGTTGATTAGTCAGACATCTCCAAATACTAAGTTTTGAGATAATGATGATAGCAATATTCGAATGCTCATCATAAATCAAATATTATTTACCTGCACGTGTCTGCTTTACATATTAAACATGCTATAAAATAAGACATGACGGAAAAGACCCGTTCTCACGTGACAACTGTCAACTTTTTGCGTTTTGTCTAAATGTTCAATTTGGGAGGCGGGAATGGGTACCGCCGCCCCGGGAACCTTTATTGGATAACCAACACATCTGCCATAGGTCACTCCAAGTGGTTCGCTACGTTTGGTGATTTAGCAGGGGTGCCCGGGTTCATGGGGTGAGGTTTGTCTGGGTCTTGGAGGCGGATGACCAGGACACACTGAACCCCAGATTCCTACCCACCCCTTAAACCCTTTTCCTTTTCAGAACTCTCCTCTCCTTCCTTTCCTTAAAAAACCCTCCACACAGCATCCCCAAAGATGACATAGGGCCTGAGGGAAATTATTTTCCTCAGGGCCTCCTGTGTGGTGCTCATGTAAAAAAAAATGTTCGGTGTGTTTCCTGACTGCACTGGTGCCGAAGGAACCAATGACGCTAGCCCTCGGAACATCTTTCATTGAAATACCGTAAAACAAGAATCTGTTTTTAAATTACAGTAATAATATATTGTCATTATAATGTTTAATATTCTTTAAAGGTACCTACCTAGTACTTTATGTAAATACTAGCAGACCCGCCCACACGTAGCTGTGGCTAACGAAACACAACGCCACTACCCAATCTTTATAAAATCCACACCACCCGCTTGCCAGCTGCCCGCTGCCCGCTGCCTGAATTGAATATTTGAATTTATCGGCTTTTCTCTACTATAATAAGCATGTATTATACATATAAACTAATTAACTCGCCACTAATTATACAATGCTTGCAATGCAACACTGGATATTTGAAAAGGGAAAATCAAATACCTACTTACTCTAGGACATCTATTTTCCAATTTCTTCCGTAGAACGAATTTCAAAAGTGACTATAGTACGGCCCGCCAGCCGTTTTAAATCGCACAAAAATATGTTTTCTTTGAATTTCTCGGCTTTTCTCTAATATAATTTACATGTATTATACATATAAACATTCCTCTTCAATCACTCTATCTATTGGTGAAAACCGCTTCCGTTGCGTAGTTTAAAAGATTAACGCGCACATACTTCATTTTATACTATGTAATGATGATGATTAACTTTCAAATAATTTCCAATTTACATGATCTAACAAATTTCATGTTCCTTGACGGGGCATAGAACTCAGTTGGAGTTATTAAGAGGAAACCCGGTTGCCGAAAAATTTGAACAATAGGCATTTTACTAAGTTGTTTCTGTCACAGTCGCTTTTACCCCCGCGAATACTGAGCGAAAGGGACAGCTTCACCTCAGAGTGATAATATCCAAATAAAATCAACAAAATCGAGGATTTGTATTCCACATTTTTCTCCTCCAAAACTGGACAGATTTTTAAGTTTTCGTTTTACTAACTGTATTAGAAGAAAATACTCTGTGTTAGGGCCAATTGCATCGAAAAAAGTTAAAGTAAGGTTTAATGTTAAATATTTAAACTGAGTTTAAGCCCTAACTAAAGTTAAGCTGTATTTCAACACAATTCAGTTGTATCAACATTTAAATAGTTAGTTTAAAGTTACCAGTGTTGCCATTGAAATAGCTTCGAATTTTCCTTGTATTTGATATATTTCTATAAAAATAAACACACAATTATTTTTACGGGTGTCAACACCGTTTTTCAGATTGTATTTGTTTGGCGTTTATGAAGGTTTTGAGGGTTATGTTATTTGGGAATCGGTTTATTTATGGTTAGGTATTTGTTTTTGTTATTTCACAGTTGCGGTTTAGAAACGTGAATAATGTTTGATGATATTATTATATTGTGACCGAAGGCGGACTATTATTGCTCTGCTAAACCTGTCTATTATACACGAGACAATACTTTTATGCACCCCAGGATGTCTCATGTAAATCTTTGCATCGTTCCCGTTGCATGAAATTGCAATGTAATTAGAACCTAGTACACAGTTCCACAGCACAAGCAGCATGATTTCTGATTTTACAAAAATTTAATTTTGTTTCAGTTCCGTTGCTTTTGAAATATAACAATGTTAGTATAAATTATCAAGAGAAGTGTAGGTTTATAAGTTTGAATAAACACTTGTTTGTAAATAATGTAGTTTGTCATTGGCAACGAGATAAGTTGATTGCCAAATCATACTTTTGGACATCCGAAATCGGACAATAGAATCCATCTCTTTCCACGGTTCATGATTTAATTCCTTATTTTACCAATTTCCTATATATTCTAATCAATTGATTATCAAAACCCGGGTTATCAAGACATATTTATTATTATTTTCCATTCAAACAGTTTTTAAAACGTCACTGTCAAACAGTATTTCGTTCCTTGGTGACGGATGACAGCTGGCATCTTTACCAAAATTTTGGACATCCGAAATCGGACAATAGAATCCATCTCTTTCCACGGTTCATGATTTAATTCCTTATTTTACCAATTTCCTATATATTCTAATCAATTGATTATCAAAACCCGGGTTATCAAGACATATTTATTATTATTTTCCATTCAAACAGTTTTTAAAACGTCACTGTCAAACAGTATTTCGTTCCTTGGTGACGGATGACAGCTGGCATCTTTACCAAAATCTAACTTTAAACTCTCAACATCGCCGGGTTAAATAAAAGTAAGGGAACGTACCCATACTACGTGACCAACTTTTTGCAATTATCACCAAAATCCTAAGCAACCCGCCGCTCATTTGTATGGAGCGTGACATTTTGAAGACCCCCCCCCCCCTAAACGTGTCACGTAGTATGGGTACGTTCCCTAACTATTTTGTAACTATTTAGTTAACTTTTATTTAAACGAAGTTGAAACAACCCATTTTTGTAAGAAATGATAAAAAAGTTACTGTTATTTAACTTTAACTAAAAAGTAACTTTAACTATTTTCGATGCAACTGACCCTTAGTTTTGCTTTTTTTAAATACATTTTCTAGTTTTCATACTGAACGTACGTTAATGACGTTCATATCAGGCAATTTTAACGATTTTTGAAAACTCCTATAAGATGTAAATTATCAAAAAAACCAAAACGTACCGACACGCTAATGGTAGATATTTATGTTATATTAAAAAATATTTACAGTATGTAGTGTTAAAATCAATTGGGGAATCCGTGGCTAAAGTTCGGTTTATGGGGGAAATTCCTAAAAAATAAAACTAGTTATTTTTATACTAATTTTGGGTCGGGGAATCCGAATCTGAAAGAATTAGGCGGCGGCAAGCAATATTAACTGAATTATACGACTTTAAAATTCTCTATACACACACACATGAAAATAGTCATTTCGGAAGCATTTTGACACACGAAGTACGAAGATCATAGAAAAACAAGATAACATAGATGTTTTTACCACACAAAATTAAGTGTTGCCATTAAGCAGTAATATCAATAACGTAAAATAACATGTTTATATTTTAAGTACTTTTTTTTTATAAATTTTACTTACTTTTGTATCACAAACCATGTTACATAAACCCAGCGTAGCTGCTATTAAACTACTTGAAAACAGGGATGTTTTTTTGCCGTGACGCGAGCAGGCGGTATAAAGGGGCACAAACCATGTTACACAAACCTAGCGTAGCCGTTAAACTACTTGAAAACAGGGATGTTTTTTTGCCGTGACGCGATCAGGCGGTATAAAGGGGCACAAACCATGTTACACAAACCTAGCGTAGCCGCTAAACTACTTGAAAACAGGGATGTTTTTTTGCCGTGACGCGAGCAGGCGGTATAAAGGGGCACAAACCATGTTACACAAACCTAGCGTTAGGTTAGGTTAGGTTACGCCGTTGACGGCCGGTTTTGACAGCCGTTGAGATAGTCGTAATTCATAATATAGGGATAAATATTTTTGAGAGCTGGTAACACTGCCGGCACATGTTTTTGTACATTTCTTGTTTTTCTATGATCTTCGTACTTCGTGTGTCAAAATGCTTCCGAAATGACTATTTTCATGTGTGGTTTTCTATTAAATTTAGAATTTCCGATGATACTCCCCAATGGTATCAGAAGAAATGCCTCCATTTTTGAAGTAAAACTTCTTTACGCCCGCTCGCCTTGGGGGGTAAGCTGGTGAATACGTTACGAAAAGTGGTGATTGTTACAAAAAGTGGTGATGTGTTACGAAAAGTGTGATGTTACGAAAAGTGTGATGCGAACGGTGATCGATGATGAGGCGAACGGTCGGGCCTTTACGCACGCTTGACTTGGGGAGTGATAAGGATAAGCATGGTCACCCCAAGGTCGTAGGTCACCCCAAGGTTGTAGGTCACCCCACAGTCGTAGGTTACCCCAAGGTCGTAGGTCACCCCACAGTCGTAGATTATTCCAGAGTCATAGGTCACCCCATGGTCGTATGTCTTTTTTTTTACGTGAGCTCCACACAGGAGGCCCTGAGGAAAATAATTTCCCTCAGGGCCTATGTCATCTTTGGGGAAGCTGTGTGGAGGGGTTTTTTTAGGGAAAGGAAGGAGAGGAGAGTTCTGGGAATGAAAAGGGTTTAAGAGGTGGGTAGGAATCTGGGGTTCAGTGCATCCTGGTCATCGACCTAGACAAACCTCACCCCATGAACCCGGGCACCCCTGCTAAATCACCAAACGTAGCGAACCACTTGGGGTGACCTATGGCAGAGGTGTTGGTTATCCAATAAAGGTTCCCGGGGCGGCGGTACCATTCCCGCCTCCCAAATTGTCACCCCAATGTCATATGTCACCCCAATGTCAATGTCATATTATGTCCTTTTATTAAACGACTTCGAAAAGGAGGAGGTTCTCAATTCGACTGTATTTTTTTTTTTTTTTTTTTATGTTTGTTACCTCAGAACTTTCGACTGGGTGAACCGATATTGATGATTCTTTTTTTATTTGAAAGCTGGTGCTTCCCGTGTGGTCCCATTTTAATTTGGTCCAGTTCTGACAATGGCATCCATAAGAAAATCATATAAGTCTTAAATTTGCATAAAGTATGAGCGCGACAAATGGACGAACAACTCAATATCACGCCAACCGATTTCGATGATTCTTTTTTTATTGGAAAGGATGTACTTCAAGGGTAGTTTGATGAGAGTTTGGTTAGGTTCTGATTATGGGATCCATGACAAAGTAACGGAACTCTCCAATTCTGAAGAACAATTTACGATACTCGGCCGAATCGTAATCGAATTAGTTAGTGTACTTCAGATTCACTAAAAATCAAAAAATAAACAAAAATTTTAACCAAACAAAAAAACGACTTCAAAAATGCACTAAAAAGTAAAAAAATAATTTCGTATTCTTCTACAACTTCATAATCGACTTACTTTTTCTACTCATCAATATGTAGGTACGATTGTTATTTTTGGAGTCGGTGTCAGCAAAGGTACCCGGCCCGGCGCGGCGTGTTTACTTGACAGCTCCCCTCACGCCGCGGCCCTGCTCTCGCCTCGTCAAGTCGCTTGTGCGACACAAGCACATCTCACCTATAACTATGTATGTAGTTACAAACCTACCATGACTGACACCGATTCCAAAAATGACAATCGTACCTACATATTGATGAGTAGAAAAAGTAAGTCGATTATGAAGTTGTAGAAGAATACGAAATTATTTTTTTACTTTTTAGTGCATTTTTGAAGTCGTTTTTTTGTTTTGTTAAAAATTTTGTTTATAAGTTAGTGAAGTTTTACTTCAGTCGTGTGGTCTAAAGTTCTAAAGCACACTCGTTTTTTTATTACTTTTACGCCTTTATCGCATTAACTACTGGTCCACCAGTATATTCAACTCCGGTTAGTATAATTGTAATAAGTAACTAATAACTATGCGGTGCGGTTATCAGCTCATTATTTGAATTACTTTGGTACCTACTTTATTTCGCCACTAAGCAAAATATTGTTTTTATAACATGGCCTAGCGCCTAGCCTACAGCTGATAACGTGTAAGCACATACGAGTATATGGGTAGGTACTGCATAGTTTGATAAAAGCTTATCCAACTTTTTTACTGAGCAAGTACCTATTTTTTGCGGTATAATTGAGTTACAATAGAGAACTCCAGTCCAATTTTTTTAATGAATGAATGAAACTTCTAACTTAAATAACTGCATTTTTTTTAGAATTAGTTTTAATAATTAAAATAATTGTCAAAGTGTTAATTTTTCAAGATCTCCGAAAACCACCGTATGTATCAGGGCCGTATTTACACTTTTCATCAGTATAGGCCACTTCATTTGTGCCGCCCCTTTCCTCCTTCTTAGAAGTTGCCACTTGCCACCTACCATGATCACTCACTTGTAGGCTTTTATTAGGTGAGGCACAATTTTAAAAATAAATATTCAAATATACGTTAAGTAGGTATTCAAAAATGAAATAAAGAATGAATTATTCGTAAAATAAAAGCGTAACATGAAATAAAAATCACAATTTTTTACGGGATTTTTTATTTGACTAAATCATTAGCTTCATAGTTGCTTCTATGCATAGAAGATCCGAATAGTAAAGTTCTTCTTGTAATAATGAAGACCTTTGGTATTTTGCGGAGAGCTATATCCAAGTTTGGGTAAACGTTGTACAGAGATGGTTTCCTCACAAACTTTCCTTAAAAAGATTAAGTAATGTTGTAGATTCGAGTTTCTCTGCCGTTTAAGGGAACGTACCCATACTACGTGACCAATTTTTGCAATTTTTAACCCCCCCCCCCCCAGTGACCAAAAACCTAAGGCCGCCGCCGCTCATTTGTACCAAGCGTAGTATTTTGAAGACCTCCCCCCCCGAACAGGTCACGTAGTATGGGTGCGTTCCCTTATTAGAGAAAACCTAACCTTGAAAGTGTACCCATTCCCAAACTAAATCGTCTTGTAAATCATTGCACAAGAGACTGAGCTTTTTCTGAGACTCATTGTGTTGAAAGTTCACCCATTTATTAAAAAAAAAAAAAATTTTCTTTAAAGTATTATGCTTTCATATTATGCCTTATGCCTTCGCATATGCCTCTCAGATCTCATCCAGGAAGTTGATTCAATACCCTCACTTGATGTTTCGTCTATAAAGTTTTTTCTCTTTGGATCATCTTACTTTGAATGTCGCCCTCACATTGCTAAATTGCGCTCATTTCAATTGCACTTTCTTCGAAATAATCAAAGTTTTCTTGCTCTGGTATAATAAACTCGAGAAGAGATCCAAAAAAATCAGATACCGTCAGTAAATCACCAGATGAGCTCTGAATCTGAGCTCTCATTTTATTAAGTCCGAAATAGCATTCCAAAATATGATTAGTAACCAAAGGTAAAAATTGCCCAAGCATTTTTTGTGAAATATATGCACCATAATCGCAAGACGCAATCTGTGGTGCTGTATGGGATCACTGGATCTCTGAGTGTCCCTCCGTCGAACTACCACCATTTTACTTCCACTTTTATTTTCAAAAGCATTTTTCTCGAAATTACCTTTTTAGAATTTCTGTAACCTCTAGCTCTAGCTCCTACAGTTTTTTATCAATCTTTATCAACTCAGCACATAGTTTCTTTATATAAACGCGCTATATTTGAACACTAAATCCTAAACAATATCTGTTTTTATGGCAAAAAAACTTTTAAAAGAATGTTAAAAAATCATTAGTATTAATTATTAGTAAATTTTCACATTTCTAAAAAAATTTTAATTTTCGATTTTTTTGTAAGAAGTGAGGTTCAAATAGAAGAAGCACTTATAAAAAACTTGTCCAGCTGGATGGCGACTTACAATGCGCGGCAGTTGATATCCGTTATTTTTTGAGGAAAATTTTAGAATATACTCTTGAATACACATATTATGTAAAATGGCCGAAAGGTATAAATAAAAACTATATATTCCTTATGTATTTAAAAAAATAATGAAAATCACTAAAAATACGAGGTCCTACACCTATTTCTCCCCACGCTCGTGCAATAAAGATAGCCCAATGCCAAAGCCTTTTTTGTGAAATATTTGCACCACAATCACCGGTCCCGAATTGAACTGTTGGGCATTGAACGACACAAATCCGCGGTCCCGTATGTCTGGAGGGGCGTCTAAAGGTAAATAGATTGAAAACTCTTTCTATCCACAGTGACTTTTGTTGTCGTTTATAATCGTACACAAAATTAACGGCTACCAAAGCGAGTGAGCGCCGCCCCCTGAACTCTGCCGCCCCTAGGCCGCGGCCTATAGGGCCTATTGACAAATCCAGGACTGGTATGTATGGTGAATGTTTATTAGTTAGTAGTTAGTTAGTCTAATAAGATGACCAAATGTATAGAAAAAGGTGCACTGGAATTCGATAACAAGAAACGAAAAAAATCATCCTTCACATTGATAAAAAAAGTGTTTCGTAGTCTCTCCGCTCTTACCCACTTTAGTTTTCTGAAGATTTCACTTTTACTGCGTGTGAATTGCACACTCTGATTTTTTTAATGTATCGATAATATATTTGCAATTTATGTTTTTATATTAAAATATATTGCATATTATGGAACTTATCACATGCAAAACATGTGATGTCTTCCCTGGAAACAGATTATTTCACACTTATTATCTAACTTTATACATAGTATCTGACACAACTTCAATACTTCAGCAAAACTTCCGTGTCTAATACAGCTGACTAGGTTATCTCGAATGACGCAACTTTGAATACTTTGTAATTCGCACCGTTTACAATATTATCATATCGAACAGTATTAATACCGTAGCGTCTGCGTGGTTAAATTTCAGAACCCAGCTACGAGTGCATCCATACGCGCCACAAAGCTACTGTTATAATTTGGTTTCGAATTCAATAATTCGACACAAGATGTCGCTACTTCCGTCAGCAGGTCGGACGGGGACGGTCCCCTAGGTATAAATGCTACGAATTTGTGAATATGTGGTATCTCTCCGGATATGTAAAGATTGACGATAATACATGTTTTATCAAGTGGCTATGTATTACATATGACGTCATTTCTCTGTCTCGGTTACTTTGTCCCGGTGACTGGCTATAGTGGATCCGAGGAACGGGCTGTTTTTGGAATCAGTTCGTATTGGATCTATAAAATGGTCACCAACACTAATTGGGCGAAGCCGAACTAAAAGCCGCCCGCAGGTTTTTACTGCTAGAGATCTATCTTCAGTGATGGAAAAATATCAGAAAGGAAATACGGTTTACGAGGGTAACTAATGTAACTTTAGAGTTGGACTTAATTGGTTGGTTGGGTTAGATTTATTGTTATCAAGTTTAATTTGTAGAACTACACTTTAATTTTTTTTATATATTCGGTAATCTGATTTATAATAATAGTTTATTTAGTTTTACTGGATCGCCTTCTGAAGTTTGATCACGCCTTTATTTAATTGTACTTATATTAAATATTATAGATACACTTATTATAGATACATTTTTAATGCTAGGCCGTGCGGGCAGCTTTTGTTTCGGCTTCGCCCAGTTAGTGTCGGTGATCATTTTATAAATCCAATAGAAACTGGTCCCAAAATTAGCCCGTTCCTCGTATCCACCGTCAACGTGTCAACCAGTGATGGCTAAGTCACCGCGACAAAGTAACCGGCTCGGACGATGACGTTATATGTATATGTACAGCCGCTTGATTCAGATTTCAGATGAGTATCACCTTCAATCTTTCGAAATCCGGGAGATACTCCAGGTTCACAAATTCGTAGCACTTATACCTAGGACGGGCACGTCCCTATGCGTCTTACTGACGAAAGTAGCGACATCTTGTGTCGAATTCTTGAATTAGAAACCGAATTACAATGGTAGCTTTGTCTGAAAATCCACGTACACAGATGTTATTTATTGCGTGGCGTCGTACATGCAATCGAAACCGGGTTCTGAAATTCAACCAAGCAGACTACGGTATTGATAACGTTCCATACTTAGATAAATTCGTCTTTCTAATTTGGTCAGTACTCAATTATAACTCCATCGACCCTAAAGGCCACTTTATACATTTGAGAGTAGGTCTTATCGACGCCGAGAAAAAAGGTAATAAAGTGTACTTCTTTCAGTAACCTTTCGTGTTTGCCCTCTGCCTCCGTGCCGGGAATATTTCCCCGAGTTTTCAGCTGGAGAGGAAATGTCAAGTGGGTTCGTCCGCCTTCAAGACTAAACCGAAAACTTCTTTATTCGTATTTCCTTCCTCTTGTAATCACTCGACAGCTTGTTTTAAAAATAATTCGAATATTACGTGGATTTTTTAAGAAAGAAAACTTTCTCTGATTAGGAATAACCTCATAGTAAGCTTACACATTATTGAATAATGATAAATACTTATGATCAAAAAATAATTACAAAAAGTACATAATTTTAATAGTTATGTCATCACGCCTTTCAGTATTTTTGGATGTAGGTATAAATTAAAGCAAATTTGAAATGAAATAAAATCGATATTGAGTTATAATTTTAAAAAGCTGGTACGGAGAATAATTAATCTTTCTCACTGGAACCGCCCTGTACTATCGTAAGAACATCTTTCGACGAAATGTGGATTTTCGGCCGCTGGCTGATTAAAGGCCCAACACGACGAACAGGATAGATATTCTATGTATTTTTATTCTAAGGGGGCATACATTAAGTACGTGAGCTCAAAAGGAGGGGGGGGGGGGGTGCAGCTAAATTTCACGTTAGGGAACGTACCCATACTACGAGACCCACTTTTTGCAATTTTTAACCCCCCCCCGGTGACTAAAAACCTAAACCGCCCGCCGCTCATTGTGACCAAGCGTGGTATTTTGAAGACCCCCCCCTGAACTGGTATTATGGGTACGTTCCCTTACTTAAAAAGAGTATACGAAGTAGCCTAAATTTATCTCACCAAGGGAGGGGGGGGGGGTCAAGAAAAACTGCTCATGTTATTAATGTATAGTTGTTTTTCGTTACTTGCGCCTCGTAAAACTTCAATCGAACTCAATGCCAAAACAAAATCAATACCAAAGATCTCATACATATTTAGATTTTCACGGCCATAGGGGTCGTCCATTAATCACGTGATGTTTTTTAGCAACTTTTTAACCCCCCCCCCCCGTGGTGATATGTGATGAGGTTTTAGACTAACCCCCCCCGTGTTGATATATGGTGAGGTTTTAGACTAACACCCCCCCCGTGTTGATATATGGTGAGGTTTTAGACTAACCCCTCCCCGTGTTGATATATGGTGAGGTTTTAGACTAACGCCCCCTCCCCAAATTACGTGTATTATCACGAAAAATTAATACACGTGATATCTCATAATACCCCCCCCCCCCCCGGTGATATTTTGTGATTTTTTCCGAACCCGCCCCCCCCTTTCGAGCCTCACGTGATTAATGGACGACCCCAAAAGTATTTCCGTTATTTGTTTTCGGGGTGTTATGCCGTATTGCGCTACCTTCTTATTTATCTAACGTTTCGAACAGCGTTGCAGTGTCCACCATCAGTGCGGATCCGGCAGATCAGATCCGCACATTAACACCCCAAAAACAAATAACGAAAACCAAAGATCTCGCTGCTTTTACACTGAACACATTTGGCGCAAAATATGTCGTATCCTAAAAACCAATTTTCGCAAAGTCAATGCGGCCTAGAGAGAAGCTGCTTTATGTTTTTTTTTTTTGTTTTACATGAATACCGCACAAGAGTCCCAACTACTCCCGTCCGGAGCCAGTGGAACTACGGCATCCCCATTTTTGGTATGTTGTGAGGCTGAATGTAGTGGGGAGGGGAAGCTGATAGGGAAGAGGAAGGTGGGGAAGTACCTGGATATTCAGATCTGGTCACCATACACGGCTAAAGCCATTCCAAGCAACGCAACGTTTCATTTTTGAATGGTGGTCTTACACCAGGGCGATACTGAGAGTACACTCTGGAACGTGCCGCAAATATACTATATATTATTTTAAATGAATAAATTGTGAAATAACACAAATTAATCAAATAAAAATTATTTGCCACGCTGGGAATCGATCCCGCGACCTTCGGAGTGCGAGTCAAGAGCCTTACCGCTGGACTACGCCAGCCGTCAATGTGACATAGATATGCGACATACCGTCTTATTTTTCCGGTTAGTATAACTACAAAAATTTTCTCCATTTCTTCACGACATTGTCCCAGCGCGACGGAGAGAAATTCGGCGAAAAAGAGTAAAAAACTGTAGACATCTTGAGAACGAGTCGTTTTTGGGTGAACAGCTCAGTTATAGAATGAATGCCTTTTGGGTTTCCTTACTTCAATAATACATGCCTCTGCAAGAACCAGGTTCTAATTTGGGGGGCGTACATAGCACCGTCGCCCTGGGAATCATTTATTTTATAACCTCTGCCATTGGTCACCCCAAGTAGTTAGCTATGTTTGGTGACTTAGCAGGGGTGCTGTGGTGTTAGGTTTCTCCGGGTCTTGGCGGCGGATGCTTCTGTGGGCAGGCCGAATCGGGAGAGACTGGTTGAAGGAAACCTTTTGACCTCTCCAGCGACACTCTCAGAATATCGCCTTCCACCGCAGTGGGAGATTCACTGACCCTCAGATTCCTAACCACCCGTCACTTTTTGAAGTGAAAACTCCTTTAGCACCTCGATGAATCGAAAAATAGCGACATCAAAAAGAGACAAACACACAGGAATAAAGGATTTAGCTTGCGAGGAATGGGATAGTATAACCGGTCACCTCTTTGTGCGGTGCTTCATAGCCTATCGGTCTCCTCTTTGTGCGGTGCTTCGTAACCTCCCCACATTTGTCTCCTTTAGTTTTCTGAAGGTTTCGCTTCTACCGCTTGTGAATTGCACCAAACTTTTTTGCTTCCCAAACATCTTTTTCTTCCCAGAACTTCCTCACCATCCTTTCCTAAGAAGACCCTCCACATAGTATCCCCAAAGATGACATGGGCCCTTGGTGGAATTACTTTCCTCAGGGCCTCCTGTGTGGAGTTAATGTAAAAAAGGTTCATTTTCTTTGCACACCGCACCCCCAAATATAGCATTGGGTAGATTGTAAGGTTTTCTCACAGGGCCTAATAATATTTGAATAATTTTGTTAACCTTGCTGGTGGTCAAAGGAAGAACTAACAAACCATAAAATTGTTATTTTTGTCTATCCACCAAATGTATTAACACTACGGACGCGACAGACCTAAAAGTTAACCCTGTCCACGCGTAATTACCTGACCCTGACAAATAATTAATGTTGAATTAATTAATTCGAGTAATTTGCAATTCATTTATTCAGTTTAAAAACGGTATTGTTCCTGATCTCTTGCATTTGTCGTTGTAGGCGACTTTATACAGACATTTAATCCAATTATAAATGGATTATGCGTACCCTTTGTCGCAACGTTGCAATTCCGTACAATACCTGATGCAAATACAATGATTAAATAACAATATTAGTAGAAATAAGTAACGACCAGTGGCGGCTCGTGACTTTTGGGTGTGCTAGAGTGCTGATATTAAAAATTGGCATTATTGATTGTTGTTGGAACCGAAAATTTGTTTTTTTTTTTTGAAAATCAGTTTTTTGTATAAAAAATTTCAGAAAGTTTCAGTTTGGCAGTGTGCCGCACCGATTTCCTGAAAAATCTTCATACAAAACACCGATTTTTGAAAAAAATTAAAAAAATATTTTTTGTTTACCACAACATCCATGATGCCATTTTTTTAATATTAGCATCCTAGCACACGCAAAAGTGCCGAGCCGCCACTGGTAACTACTGTGGTTTGGTAAAACCCTTCAAACAACATAATGAAAACTTTACAGGACACGATAAAAACGATTGTTTACAAATTCGTTAAAACTAATTAAAAATCTCAAAGTTTGTATATATGAAAATGGTTATCTGTTTTCCAAAATGCTGAGAGCATTGCAAAATATTAATATTTTTTGAATAACTAACTGGGGTACCCGGCTTCGCTCAGGGAGTTGACATGAGACTGAACTGACGTTTGAACTCGCGTTTCAAAATTCCAGAATGTTTCGGGATGTCCTGGATTGTTCTCGAATACTCTCGAATCTTCTGGACTTTTCTAGAAATTACTAGAGGGCGAAACTTTAGCTTCTAACTTTAACTTCAGCCCTTATATCTTTAAAAGAACGCCCTTCAGGTAAAAACCGGAACTTTCTTCGTAGTTGAGTGATAGAGGGCTATCACACATGTAACTCCTTTGATAGTACCGGGACTAGTTTCTGAGTTTTAGCAGTACACTTTTATAATATACATACCTATATTGATTATGATATTGCATTAGTGCAATTAGTGTCCGACCGAAACAGGAATTTCCACCGAAGCCCGAACTTAAACCGAATCTTCGGTATCTGTCTCAGTTTCGGCCGAAACCGAAACTTTTTTAGACATGTTAAAAATCTATTGTTTTCTGAAATTTTTCTTATTTTTTACACTTATACAGACAGTTAACGCGTGTTGAATTAAATAAAAATAATAAAAACAATTGTGACAACAAACAACAAAACCATGTGAAAAAAATGGTTTTGTTTCATATTACTGCTATAAAGCAAACAAAAATTAACAAAACATGTTAACTACATAATAATAATAATATAATAATAATCTTTATTCAATGAAATAACAACAATATAACTAAAAAAATTACATGCTCAATGTAGTTTGCAAATAGATTACATCAATCAGTACAGAAAAATTAACAAATAGTAACGTAAGAAAGGTTACACAGGAGTAGTATAGTTAGTTATACAGTATTTTTAGTTGTGCATAGCCTCTTGCATAACATCTTGGAACAAAACAACTATAGATGCATGTGTTTGTCTGTTTTAAGTGTCCCTCGCTTCCGTTTCACGGAACGGTGCGAAAGAAGTTTTCACTTCAATAACTTTCTTCGGTGCTTATATTATCATCTATAGCGATGCTGTGTGGGGGTTTTGATAGATTTAATCAGGAGGAATTCAAATGATATTGTAAAATTAGTCCTTTACCCGTTTGTCTCTTTTAAAATCAATCGAATAAGAATATATTTTAATGACCTTGGCAAAGAATGAGAGAATTGTAGGATGTTAGTAAGAACACAGTAACAAAGGAGTTTTATTTGTCTATTGGTAAGGTTAAACGGGCCAAGGATATAGAAAATACGTGGTACAAATACGTGGCAGTATTGCTGAAGTCAGTTTCTAGATCGATGGAGCGATTGTCTGTTAAATGAATAAGTAATAGAAACGACAATAATTTGAAATCAATAAATGCACTCACTATCATGTGACATCCATTTTTAATGTGGCGACCTTCATAGCGGTCGCAAAAGTACCTATCTGCTTCTTTGTTAACCCCTCTGGCCTCGGTCCTATTTTGTTGGGTCTAAATATTTCCGCTGTGCAATAAAAACCAAATAAATGTAATATTTCTGAACGCATCCGAAAACACTAAAAACAGTTTTTGAAGGGTGATGAAATAAGTTTTTTTTAATATGAATACCGCACAAGAGTCCCAACTGCTCCCGTCTGGAGCCAGTGAGACTATGGCATCCCCAATTGGGGTATGTTGTGAGGCAGAAGGTAGTGGGGAGGGGAAGGAGATGGGAAGAGGAAGGTGGAAAGTATCTGGCTATTCAGATCTGGTCACTAATCACGGCTAAAGCCATTTTAAGCATCGTTTCAATTCTGAATGGTGGTCTTACACCAGGGCGATACTGAGAGTATCTTCCACTCTGGAAAGTGCCGCAAATATATTACTATTATTTTAAATGAATAAATTGTGAAAAAACACAAATCAATCAAATACAATTTATTTGCCACGCCGAGATTCGATCCCACGACTTTCGGATTACTTCGGAATGCGAGTCAAGAGCCTTACCGCTGGACTACGCCGACCGTCAATATATGATACCGAAAAACACGCACACATTTTATTAGGCAAATACCTATATTAGATATTAACGTTATCGTCAACTCATTTTTTGTCGTTTCATGTAAAAATAATACATAAAAAAATCACTAAATTTAATTATTTTTTTTAAAAAGGTCGGAAACTTTGATTTCATAAATGTGTACATTTTAATTATTTGGTGGTTAACTTTTGAATTTGAATATAAAGCGTGATGTTTACTCTTTTTAACACCGTTTAGATCATATTTTTAACGATGACTAGCTGACCCGACCACGCGTTTCTGTGGATAACGAAACACAACGCTATTTACCGGATACCATATAACCACCGCCATCTATTAATTTGCATGCAAATAAAATTCATATCGCCCGCTTGCCAGCGCGCTCTCCACCACATACAGACAACTTAAAACTTTGACAAATTATATACGTAAACCGTCCTCATGAAGCACTCTATCTATTGGTGAAAATGGCATGGAAATCCGTTCAGTAGTTTTTGAGTTTATCGCGAATAGACAGACAGACAGACCCGGCGGAGGGCTTTAATTTATAATATGTAGAGATAGAGATAGTAAGAGAGTCGCAACGATTTCTATGAGACGTATGCGCGTTGTTCTGAAAAGCGAACAAATGACCCTGAGGGGTTAAGAGTTAGAACAAAGGAAAATAAATTTTCTAAAGAAATGGCGCAGTTCTTATTACTGTTATTAGTTATTTATACCTGGTTATTTAATAATAAAAATATAGTTTCCATTAACCCGCAAAAAATGTCAAAGTTGCCTGAAATCATGAAAAATTGAATCTTTTAATGGCATATCATCATCCTTCCTTACATCCTTATCCTTATCCTTCCTTACATAGTATAAAATGAAGTCGCTCAAAATGTATGTGCGCGTTAATCTTTTAAACTAGTAGATAGTAGATAGTGTGATAAAACACAAGTAAATAAAGTAGCACATAGTAAGTAGTCCAGTCAAGGAAGGAGGTGTAGAGTGCGTGAGCAGGAACCTAAGCGATTCCTTCAGAAACGTGTTCAGGGTGCTTAGGGTGTGAACATATTAAAGGTTCTGACGTCTAGGTGTGAGCTAGGGGGGTAAGGGCGGGGGGGGGGGAGAAGGTCCAATTTTCGGATTTCCGCTTATATCTCGAAAACGGTTCGCCGCAGAGGAAAATTTTCTGGGAATAAGTAAAAGCTCATAAAATTATCTACAACTTTATTCTACACGTAATTTTCGAAATCCAAGCCCATTTTGAGTTCACGCTCCATAAATGTGGATATTTTCGAAAAAAATCATTTTACCTCACAATTTTCATCAAACATTCCTTCATATCGTCTCAAATATTCATCAAAAAAAGAAATTTATTTGAAAGAAGTTGTAAAGAATTTAATTCCCTTTTAGAATATATATACAAATGAAAATTAATCTCCAACCGGTAAATATTTACAGCAATTTTAAGTTTTTTGGTAAAATGTCGTCATTTTCAGAAAAAGCCTCTGCGGGGAAACGGCGTGATGGTTAGTTCATTAGTTAATCGATTCGTAGTAAAAAAATAATCTAAAATAGTGATTTAGCATTAAGCTTAAACGTTACACGTGACGACGATTGTAAACCATAAAACAACAGTTTGAAATTAGATTAGTTTTGAGTTGTAAATTTATCGGCACCATTGTTAGCCACTAACTAATATTACACCCAAACAATTGCTAAACTCCTTATCTACAGGTACAGGTGCAGGTATACTCGTGTATTATGCAGGTAACCGCTTTGCCTGTCAGCTTTAGTTCGACTTTGTTTGTAGAGTTGGGATTGTCTGACATTGTAAATGACATTAACCCGTGTTCCACCACCACTGCTGGTTGCGGGTTGCGGGTTGCGGAGAAAACTTCACTTAACGTGATCGAAAAACTTTCCTCTAGTGGGAAGGCGTTTTCCGTTGTCCTATTTTATTCTTAACGTGTACGAGTACTTACTCATACATTATTTAAATACACTTCGTTTCAAATTAATGACTATGAGAAACAACAACTTTTGATATACATCGGAGGAAGTGGAAAAAAGTGCCTTTTTGGCATGACTTAATCCTTTTTGCCTGGACTAAATTTAACTTTGTATATGTATTTTTTAAATTTTTTAAAGTAAAACTTCTATACGCACGCTTGACTTGGGGAGTAAGCTGGCGAATGCGTGACGAGAGCGTTACTAAAAGCGAGGCGAACGGTAGTTGAGAGGGAGTACGCTTCGTATATTGCTGTAGGGGCAAGAGAGAGCAGGGCACACATTTTCTTTCTCTCTTTCTCTCATAGCCAGTTACGTTACACAGTGCAGGTCTATTGTCTGTATCACACTGTAGGAGCAAGAGAGAGCAGGGCGCGCGCACATTTTCTTTATATCTTCCTATTATATAGATGGAGCAGAAGTTTTAATCAGTTGTGTGGTCTAAAGCACACTCGTTTTTTTACATTAACTCCACACAGGAGGCCCTGAGGAAAATAATTTCCCTCAGGTCACATGATGACATGACGTAGGCCCTCAGGGCCTATGTCATCTTTGAAGATGCCGTGTGGAAGGGTCTTTTTGAGCATAGGAAAGAGTGAACATGGGTCTTGAAGAGACCCTTGTTGTAGGAGGGAGGAAACACAGAGGCCGACAAAACGTCTGAACGACCCGTTCTCATGTGACTATTGAAAAAAGGTATACAAATGTTGGGCGTGTGTTTGGCGTGTTTCCCGACTATTCACCGGTACCGAGGGGATCAATAACGTTAGTTCCTCGGAGCAGCTTCCATTTTAATACCGGTAGAACAAGGACAGCATTCCCACCTGACGCCTATGCTCTAAAGATTGCAGTCCGTCTGTTAAGATGGGAGAATCTATCAAACGAATCGCCCGTTTCTGCACAGAGACAAGGTTTTTTTTTGTATTTTGGAGCTCCAGACCAGAGGTGGCTGCCAAATTCAACCGTGGGGCGCACTTGCGATTTGTACAGGGTTAGCAGTTGTGCACTGTGTGCCCAGTTTCTGAGAGGCTAACATAACTCTGGTTTTGATGGACCCCCCGCTGAGCTGGTCACTTACAGTTATCCCAAGTTAACCCCATCTGAGCTGGTCACTTACAGTTACCCCAAGTTAACCCCATCTGAGCTGGTCACTTACAGTTACCCCAAGTTAACCCCATCTGAGCTGGTCACTTACAGTTACCCCAAGTTAACCCCATCTGAGCTGGTCACTTACAGTTACCCCAAGTTAACCCCATCTGAGCTGGTCACTTACAGTTACCCCAAGTTAACCCCATCTGAGCTGGTCACTTACAGTTACCCCAAGTTAACCCTATCTGAGCTGGTCACTTACAGTTATCCCAAGTTAACCCCATCTGAGCTGGTCACTTACAGTTACCCCAATTAACCCCATCTGAGCTGGTCACTTACAGTTATCCCAAGCATTAGGATGGAGGTCCATTGGTAAATAATGCGCAAAAAATGTAATTTTGTAGTTAATATCATTTCGGAGCCAATAAAATTGTCAGCGGATCAATTGTCGAGTCATCATAGAAGATAGATAGATGACCAACAGTTTACGTACATAATATTCTGCTTTGGTTTTTGTAGAAAATAAAATTGATTAGGCTTTCCCTGGAGATCGCATAAAAGATAACTAGGCCATAAACACTACCTTAATTCTAATTAGGCAACTTGTAACATGTTCCCCGGCATTTTGCTTGCCAAGTTTTCGTTCAATTACCTATCCGAATTGCCAAAACATTTTGGCAAATAATATCTCCGCAGTTGTGTAATAATGCAGTCGTTTTGGTGGTGGAACCGGGAGGTGCTGCAGAGTGACGCAATTCCTCTGAAGGGGATGCTTATCTCCGCATTACGTGTAGACAGCCTTACTAACAACAACATTTTAAATTTTACTCAACTGATAAACAACAATTTACAATACAATAATAGTTGTACATCAGTTGTGCAAAATTTATAACACTTTTATTTGTAAAGCCCAGTAAATTTCCAAAGCCTAGAAAGTTTAGCTATTTTGACAGCTGTGCGTCGTACCGTGGGTGATCAGAGGAGCGATTCTCTATCTTTTGTGGATACGGAAAAGATTCCATAAGGAATCGGCTTATTACGTACCTATTTACATTTTCTTTTTAAAATTTATATTATTTTAATAACTATGCTAAACAAATAACAGTTACATTTTGTTATTTGTTTTTGGGGTGTTATGCCGTGTTGCGCTACCTCCTCCTTTAGCCAACGTTTCGGACAGCGTTACAGTGTCCATCATCAGGGCAGATGTGTAAATGATAGTACTTCGAAGCAATACCGTGTTGCCAGCTCCATTCCACTGCGAGCTGGCATTACAGTATACTTCAAGATGGTTTTCTGCATTTAGCTTTGGTGTAGCCGTCAATTACCGGATACCAAGAACTATTGAGCTTAGCTCCGTCATCTCTATTAATGTTAATAGGATTTTTATGAATTTCAATTGCCTCTGTAATTAGGCGTGCTCTATAAGTTTTGGGTCTTCCCAGGACTTCAGGAACAAATCCAAAGTAATGGCCGGTTTCAATTTGGGAGGCGGGAATGGGTACCGCCGCCCCAGGAACTTTTATTGGATAACCAACACCTCTGCCACAGGTCACCCCAAGTGGTTCGCTACGTTTGGTGATTTAGCAGGGGTGCTCGGGTCCATGGGGTGAGGTTTGTCTAGGTCTTGGAGGCGGATGACCTGGACACACTGAACCCCATATTCCTACCCACCCCTTAAACCCTTTTCCTTCCCAGAACTCTCCTCTCCTTCCTTTCCTTTAAAAAACCCTCCACACAGCATTCCCAAAGATGATATAGGCCCTGAGGGAAATTATTTTCCGCTGGGCCTCCTGTGTGGAGCTCATGTAAAAAAAAAATGCTCGGCGATTGCCGATTTGTCAGGGTGGCCAAGTTTACATGCCTTTTGGAGATCGTCCGCTCTGTCTGGCCCTCATAGACCATGTCACATCCGGAACAGCTGAGTTTATATACTCCATCTGTTTCCAGAGGAAACTTGGTTTTTGCAGACCTCAGTAGGTCTTGTATTCTGGTCGTGGTTCCGAAGACAGTCTTGATGCTTTCTTTCCTCAACAGTCTGGCAATTCTGTCTGTCACATTGTGAACATAAGGTAGGAAAGCACAGCCTTTAGACTCTTGTTCAATTCTGTCTTCGTTTGGTGTAGATTTGGCTCTTATTATTTGCCTTGTCTGCCTTGCATCATTTACTTTGTTTTAAACTTTATATATCTTTGTTTTATACGTTATAACTACTTTTTTATTTACTTTGTTTTAAACTCAGCAGTAACTTTGCTTTAAACTTTTTTTTATTTTATTTTGTATTCTTTCTCTTCTTTTTATTTCCTTAATTTTCCTTCTGTTTTTCTTTACAAATCATGTTCCATATGTTCACATACTCATAATAATTTGACTGTCCTAAAACGGGATTCTCCTAGTTGGGCAGTCAAAACATTTCATAAATTATGTAAATAAATGTATAATCTGTACTAAATAAATAAAAAAAATGAGTATGCTTTAGACAACACGACTGAAGTAAAACTTTTTTAGTTCCATCTATGTATAGGAAGAGAGAAAGAAAATGTGCGCACGCACTGCTCTCTCTTGCTCCTACAGTGTGATACAGACAATAGGCCTGCACTGTGTCTTAGATATACGAAACGTAACTGGCTATGAGAGAAAGAGAGAAAGAAAATGTGCGCGCGCACTGCTCTCTCTTGCTCCTACAGTGTGATACAGACAATAGGCCTGCACTGTGTCTGTGTCTTTGAAAGCGGATGAAAATTTTTTTCTGATTATGTAGTACTTATTACAAATCGACATATGAAAAAAACACAAAAAATTGAACGCAAACCTAGATAAAGTTTTTAAAGTAGCTTAAATCTTTACCGAACTAAAAAACACATTTGATTAGACAAAGGTATTTTAAAAGCTATTTTTACTTCACTTTTTTCCTTTAAATAAAAATATTTGTTAATGAAATTGCAAACCTTGACGTAGGTACATTTTTCAAATGCTGAATGTTGTTTTTTAGAATTATTTCTAAGTAGCTTTTGCCTCCGGCTTCGCTCGCGTAGTATTAGGGGCGTTCCCACTCCGCCTCCTTCACCTTCCCTATCCCCACTCCACTCCCCCCCCCCCTTTTACCCCCTCTTCCCCCCTCGCCCTCTCTCACCCCTCACCGCCCCCTCCACACCCGTTACATAAATTTTTCAAACAGCTCGCATGCCACCTATTAAAGCGTAACAATCAAACACATGCAATTTCGCATTTATAATATTGGTATAGATTAGTATAATTTTGACTATCAAAGGGATCTCCATAGTAACCAAAATAAATAACAAAATGACAGCTCAAATAATTATTACTTATAGTTACCAAGCAACGCTTTGCTTTTCGTCTGGACTATAAACGTATAATAATACATCCATACAAACTTTCGCCTTTATAATATTAAAAGGATTTTTTGCTGTCTATTGCATTTTTGTCCGCAAACTAAAAGCGCTGTATTCTCTCCTCCTAACACCGTTTAAATCATATTTCTCACCCTAATACAAAATGAGATAGCATAACTTTTGTGAGGACTGTTCAGGCTGGGAGATATATCTCCCAAGAAGACTCTGCGGGTGTTTTGCTGTCTCTGAAGAATATCTCCCAAAATAGCCCATGGGGTTAATTTCATATTATGGGTGTAGATTACAGAATATAAGGCAGCCAGGAGCGCTTTACAGACCTGTTTTTATTACCAGATAATAACACGAGTATATAAAATATATGATGGGGCCAAACGAGTTTTGATTTCAATGTTCTCTAACTCGATTCTCCAATTTTTACTTTTTTTATTTGGAAAACCAATAGTTACAATAATTAATAATGTTTGATGAAATATGTGTAAATATTTAACCAATAATAATAGGTTTTCAATGATGTTTATTAAATTATTTAGTGAGTAGCTTCGACCAAGTATATCTAGACAGGGCGTGTACCTTTAGTTGTTCTGCGTGGAGCTAATTTGTTTTCCAGCAAGTTCGCGGTAACGGAATTACTTGCTTTGCGAAGATCATTTTTAAAACGCAAATTTCAGGCAGTTAGAAATATTTTAGGTATGGGCTATCGCGGACTTTATTATTAACAATTTATTCAGTTATATGAATATGTAAAAAAATATGTACATAACATATGAATTCTAGGCAGCGTAACGAGAAAAGTAACATTCGATAAAAAAAATGTTTAATTTCTTCCTAGTAAAACAACTACGTCACGCAAGAGATGCAACGGAATTCGATGGGTAGTTGTATTATGAAATTTCTCGTAGGTGGTGTCACTTTGGGATTGGAATTGGGTATGGGAGGGCTAATCTACAGTTAATATATCGATGGTGAGTAGGTATAAAGAAAAATAGTTAAATTAGGTTATGTGGATGGGATGGTGGAAGGGAGTGGATAGGGATGGATCTATTCTGTGTACATATTATTATGTATGTGTAAATGTTATTTATTCATTTTAGGTTTGAAAATGTTAGGTACTGTGTTAAATAAGTCGAATTCACTGTATGAAATGTTAAAGATGTGTGAAGCGGGGTGAATGATTGTATTTTGTTTAGAGTTAGTGTTGCATTGAGGAATTTTTAATTCGTGGTTTTGTCTGGTTTGTCTGATGGGCACTCTTAGTTGAATTCTTTCTGGTGATTCCGGGCAATCTATCATATAGGTAACTATTTTTTTGTAAAAATAATACGTCTGCCAAATTTCTTCGACTTTCCAAAGACGATGTCCTGAAGAACGCGGCTGACTCTTCGTGGCTCAGATGAGGACGATAGTTCCGAAGATCAAGGTATCGTAGAAATCGGTTTTGCACTTTTCAATCCTTTCTATGTGACATATATACTTGGAATTCCTGATTTGAGAGTTGACGCCACTCGCAATTCTCGTCGAAAGTACGTACATTGGTCAACTTTGGTTTTCTCGAATCTTGTCGAAGGTGCATACTTAGACGCCAAACGTCAAAAGTCATTCCACTCGAACAACGAGTGGGTCGACACCGATTTGTCTTCGCCATAACTATCAAAACGTAGTATTATTGAATCTTACCCTAAGACCATTTCCTGCGCGCACTCTGTGACAGGCATTGTATATTTTGTTGTATAAGTTGTTTTGAGGTTCATTATAATGGCTGATTTATCGGCGGTATTGGCTGCAATACATAATCTAGAGCAAACTGAAGCAGATGCTTTGAGACCAAAGATATTAAAATTTTGAAACCAACAAGAATATTTCGCTGGAGGGCAGATAGTTTTCACATAAAAATTAACTTTACAATTAATCTGCTGTACTGTTGTTTAGCATGTATTGCAGCATTACATTTATTTCCGCTATGGTTACCGGTTATTTTTTGATTTTGAATAATATACCCGCCAGCCATTTCGAAGAAAGTTCGCTCGTAATTTCAAATTCACAAAATAGACAATATTTACAGGGCTATCAATATAATCGTCTCGGTAAATATTTCCCCATCGAGTACCCGCTTAAAACATACTTTAAAAAATTAAAATAAATTGTACTAGGTAGATTACAGTCAGTAATAAGTAATTCAGTAACCAGAATTGAAAAATATTGCATTTTAATGGTTATTTTGTTATCTTTAAAAACGCGAAACGTCATTTCTCAAGGAACGCCATGTTGTTATTTACGACGGCAAACGTCTCGCGTGATTTTTCGTGTTTATGAAACCGAAGAAAATAATGATTAACATGCATTATTTATCATTTCCGAAGATTGCAATTCGTGCTTATTACTGTCTAACTGACAGAAAGTGATTTTTTCTTTTACAAATGCGTACTTCATCGTTGTAATTAACATGGCGGTCCTTGAAAAATGATTTCGCGATTTTTAAATTTAAAAAAAAAACATTAAAACGCAATATTTTTCAATTCCAGTTACTGAATTACTTATTACTAACCATTATCTACCTAGTACAATTTGTTTTAATTTTTTAAAGTGAGTTTTGAGCATGGACTCCATAGGAAAATATTTACCACCGTCTCTTCAACCCTTCGACATTGAAAAATACGTAAAAAATGAAGCATTGGACAAAGTTCGTCGAGACGACGAGTAATTTTTCATTCGTAGATGGCGCGTAACGAGTAACTCTTAAGCGTTATTGGAGAATCGCAGTCCTGAGTTCTACTTGAATTTGAGCTGCCCATCGAATGGTGTGAGAAAAAAATATGGGCGTGTGAACAGTTTACGCGTAAAAATAAAGTCGGCAAACAATCTGTGCCTCCAACAACCTTGGGATCGTGATGGATTACAGTCCATTGCGATTTATATCTCAGCTACTTGCGTCACAAAGTCAACGAATTGTTTTACTGCCGTGATATCGGCTGTCAACATGTTACCGTGGTTTTATCGACATTACCGTTACTCCTAACGCGCGGTATCGGACAAAATAATGTGACATCACTAATCATACCACCAAGGTTATTGAATGATAATGGAGCAGATAATTTTACTTACGTAATTGTAATATGTAATTATTCTTATATATTACGGTAGATACATATTGAGAAACAGATTGGGTGTAATAAAATTTGGTGATAAAATTAATTTTCGAAAAGTCGAGATTAGTTTGTTGTTTCCAATTCAAACATACAGAGAAGCAAGCTGGAGTACGCGAGCGGTGTTTGGGCACCGTACCACCAGAAGTACATTGATATGTTAGAGCAAATCCAGAAGAAATTCCTCAGGTATGTTTATATGAGGAAGCATGGAACCTATCCAAGGTTCATGCACCATATTGACTTACTTGAGGAAACTGATTCTGTGAGTCTAGAAACTAGGCGGAAAGCAAGTCTTGCTATTCTGTCTTTCAAAATTTGGAAAAATTTCATCGTTAGCCCATTTCTATTGGGATGCTGTGATTTATATGTACCAGATCACTACAGCCGAAGTCGATATCATGACTTATTTAAAGTACCGAACGGCAGAATAGACGTCTTGGCAAAGCATAGCATGACGAGGGGAGTGGTGCTGTTAAATGAAATTGCAAACCATTTGGATGTAAGTGACTGTTCTTTATATGCCTTAAAAATATTATTGAAGAGTCACTTGCCTAAATACTGATAGGGAAACTAAATTGTACTGTAATTGGAATTTTCTGTTATACAATAATAATAAAAAATAAAATACAAATAACTGTTTTTGATTTATCGTTGTTTAAGGAATGAGGAAACGTGTTAATAATTCTAGTATTGTTGTATCCGCACTCAGAAAACATCCGTGATATTGATATATGATACATATTATGTAGTTTTAGACGGGTGCCACACACATCTACGAAATGATCTACATATTGTACATATCAAAGATCATCGCACGCTCGATATCGCTGTCCATACAATCACATACAGACCCGCCACACAGAGCAGATTGATGTGCTCGAAGCTCAAAGTTAATACGCCGTAATGTGCCGTAACCGCCGCCGAGGCGATATTATGACAAAGATTTGCGACCCCCTCTCTGCCGTAAACAGGAGAGGGGGTCATTTTAATTACGAAGCTGCCTAAACGGCACAAAGAAATGGCATTTCGTGGCAGTTCTCTAATTCATCTGACCCCCTCTCCTAACATAGGAAGAAATATTTTATTGCGTCGTGTGACAGTACAACACACAAGCGCTCGCGGTTCAACAGATATCTGCTCGCGCTTTTAACGCTGTGTGTGGCTGTTATTTTAATGTGTCTTAACAGTGGTCAGTGGGTTGCACTGTATGAGAGAGAAAACTGTCGCCCGTTCGGGTCTAATACCTAAACGGTTACGAAGATAGCTACTCATATTCGATCTTAGGGGACACCTTCAGTGACCATTTCCCCTGCTCCAGATTAACTCAGGGCATCCTTTAGAACGGGCGTTAAGTCCAGTTAAATATTCATTGCAAATAGGACGATAACAAACAAGACTCGTAATCTAGACGAACCGAAGTATTATGGAAATTCAAGTACCTTGTTATTCAGATCTGGTCACCAAATGGTGGTCTATCACCAGGGCGATACTGAGAGTATCTACCACTCTGATTGGTTAAAGTTTAGTGTAATATATTTGATTGTCATTGATCCCTTCGGTACCGGTGGAAAGTCGGGAAACACGCGTGCCCAACATTTGTTCACGGTTGACATTTGTCACTTAAGAACGGGTAACTTCTTCGACTCGTACTTGTGTTTTGGCTGTGGAATGATTTGCCGGCCTCTGTGTTTCCTCCTTCCTACAACATGAATCTCTTCAAGACCAGTGGAGGTAATCCACCTCTTACCCGCCCTGGTATAAGGAACAGATGGTTACTCCTTTAATACTCTCGCAAGGACTCTATTTTTTTTGAAAGAACGAATCTACATTTAAGTTTGAACGAATCTAGACCTCCAGTGTCCCTGCATACGGTGTTAGCAAGCAGTATGCAAGTGCTTACATAATATACAAAATGCGAATAATATAAAGCAAGTCAGGGATAGGGCAACTAAATAAATAAAAAAGATAACAGAAAAACATAAAAGGCGACTGCTCGCAGGGTAATGGCATCTTGCGTATGTCGCAAGCATCTGCAAGAAAAGATAATGAAAACAAGTATTGTGATATGAAGAACGCTTGTGTCGGGTGGGATACCTCTCTCGTCATCTGGCAGTACCAGCCAGAATGTGTATGGTGGTCGGTCTGCCGTGAACGAATCTCAACGTCCGCGCCCTTTAGCCGGTTTCTCGGTTGTGCCTTGACGATAGTAAGTGGGAAGTAGGGGAACGTACCCGAAGACCCTAATGATGGAAGCGTCGAGTTGCCGGAGGCAGGGCGGAAGGACGCCGAGTTCGCCCAGCCAAACCTCAGGCCTACACATGTCGCTGGGGGAGGCGCAGATGAGTTGTGAGGATTCCATTCCGAAAAAATTCTCTTCAAGACCAATGTTCATATCTTCCTCTCCTCAAAGAGACCCTCCATACAGCATCTCAGATGACATAGGCCCTGAGGGAAATTATTTTCCTCGGGGCCTCCTGTGTGGATTTAATATAAAATAAAAAAATCTCCCACAAAGGCCACCCAGGCAGTTGCCATGTCGTTCACGAAGCAAACTAAATATTATTGTCTACGTCATAAGTCGTAATAATATATGCTATTTTTAACCGACGTAATTTTAATGTTTTTTTAATTACACATAGCGCTACAAAGCACCATGATACTCGCACTACGCCATTATAACATGTACATTATGGCCAATTACAATAAACGTAACATCATTTCTTGACAATGGTATATTTTTAGGTTATGCTTTATGCCCATTGACCTTTATGCCCCTTTATACTGTTTAGATATTGTAGGCTTTTATCATTCATTCAAGTCGAGGGGGGAAGAGTAAGAGAAGTCGGGGAAGGTGGAGGAGGATCGCGGGAAGGGATGGGTCGCGGAATGGGGACGGGAAAGGGCCCGCTGGAGAGGGGTGGGAGATGAGGGAGGGACAGGGGGAGGGTTTGCATAATAGCGGTAGGGGATAGTAGGCTTTAAATTTGGAAAATCCACGCTCTCACACGGGCAGTTGTAAGGTACCTGCTCACGTGTCGGAAAACCTTGTGATTTATTCGTGTACGCACCAAGCGGAAATATATAAAACATATTGTGAAACCAAAAGGTGGGTGGCGTTGCAACGCACGCCGGATTTTCGCTAATCTTTACGTAGTATAAAATGAAGTCGCTCAGGCTGTCTATGCGCTTAGATCTTTTAAACTACGCAACGGATTTTCATGCGGTTTTCACCAATAGATAGAGTGATTCATGTGGAAGGTTTTTTGGTATATAATTTGTCAAGGTTTTGTGTAAATTGGTTGAAATAAATGGAGAGGGCTCGCAAGCGGGCAGCGGACAGCGTGCTGGCAAGCGGGCGGTGTGGATTTGATTTATCAGATGGCGTTGGTTATAAAGGTTAGTCACAGCAACGTGTGGCCAGGTCTGCTAGTAATGAATAAAAACGAAGTTAAGGAAACGCAAATCTTATTGGTGACACCGGCATTGGGCATTTGAGCCACATTTTAACTTAGCGACCGCTCACTTGCAATAACATTATTAAAATCATACAAAACGTCCTCTATTTTGAATAGCGTGTTTTTTGTGGTTTTCTAAAATGTAATGTTTTACGATTTGGTTTATTCAATGCGGTATAACTTTATAGCACTATTTTATTATTTAACAACGTCGTCAAAATAAATGCCAACATAATTTAATGTACGATCGGTTAGTTCCGCACTATGTCTCAAATTCTTTTATTAAACACTAGCTGGTACCCGGCATGCGTTGCTATGACATTTAATAAATTTTTCTCCCTGCGTGTCCTTTCCCATTCGTCCCGTTCCCCTTCCGCCTCCCCTTCCTCTACCGCGTCTCCTTCCCCTCTCACGTTCCCACTCCGCCTCCTCCACCTTCCCTCTCCCACTCCAATCCCCCCCTTCCACCGTCCCGTGAACCCTCCTCCCCCAAATTCCCGCGAACCCCCTACCCGAGTCCACTCCCCCCTCACGCATTGCATACATTCAGTCCTCGTACATTCAGTTTTCAAACAGCTCGCGTACCATTGCATTTTTTTTAAACAAATTTCATAATGCCAGAGCTCACCAGCAGTTTTATACAAACCTTATCCTGACAATAACTAACACAAAACAAAAATAATTATCCAATTTGGTGCAGTCATTGGCAAGTTATGCGCGTACATACATTTCGGCGATTCATTTTTATTTATATAGATAGATTATTTTGACAGGTAAGTACCATAAAATTGAAAAATGCGAATAAGAAAATCCAAATAACCGCGACAATTTAAAAAAAAAAATCTTTACTGAACTAAAACGGCCACCATCTTTAATCAGAAACGAAACGAAAAAAAAAAATTAGACGAAATGCGAAACGGTCAAGTACTAGCTCGAACGTTCTGGTAAGAAGGTACTAGTACTGGGCGTTGACGATAATTCTATCCAACGCCAACGTCGTTATCGTTGGCAATTTTCAACTGTTGAAAATAGCTGTTGAAAATAACGTCGACGTTGACACAACTATAATAGGAGATCGACACGATACTAACAAAAAACAAACAAAAAATATATCAAAATCGTATTAAGGAATCCCTTTTAACGGGTGGTTCCCCCAAATGATTGATGTATTATTAATTACTATTACCTCTATACCCCACGCCCCACACACGTAATAATAATCCTATAATAACGTTGAAAGTTGAAACTGTTGGAAGACGTTGGTTTCGTTGTTGAAAATATTACCCTGTTGAAATATTATAAATTATAACGTTGAAGATATATTTTGCTTGTCACTGATAAATTCGCTTGTTGCTTGGCGCTACGGATCGGCCGTATTGGACGGTAAAATAAAAAAAAAAACGTGCAGTAGGTACGTTCATTACCAAAAGACCATGTCTAATTGGGTATAATATCGTTCACGAAGTGTGATCTCTTAACCCTTTTGATTTTATCATTCCAACACCGTTGAAAACAAGGTACAAAACGTAACTGTTAGGCGACCGGCGTTGATAATTATCAATAGGTTATTTTTTGCTTGTCGTTGATAAATTTGATTGTTTCCTGGCGCTGCGTATCGGCCGTATTGGATGGGAAAATAAAAAAAATCGTCCAGTAGGTACGTACAGTACCAAAAGACCATTTAAAATATCGAGTAATGTTGTTCACGAAGTACAAATTCTTAACCCTTTTTATTTATTAGGCAGTTGAATCTATGACAGCGTTAAATAATATTCGCATGTAGGTATTATTTTTCAACTGTTGGCGCTAATTATTTTCAACAGCGTTGGACGTTGAAACAATATAACTATTGTTTCCAACGGCTAGTTATATTTTAATACAGTACTAGAAGGTACCGGAAGAGGCATGGCTGTAACTCAATCAAATTACTAGTTACAAACCGGTTTTGTGGCGAACGGAGGCTCGACCGATTAATTACACAAAGTCAGCAGACATACCTGTATTCCATAACAGCAGAAACACCTGTGTAACAGCCAGCACACCTATCTCAAAGGTGATAATCGCCGACACACGAATACACACACCAAATGAATACGGGGCTAACTAAAGTATAAAAAATAACAATGCTTAATAAATAACACAGAGCAATGAACTGCATATCGGGAAATTGGCTTTAAGGCTATAAGCACTATGAAGCAATGAAAAATCATGTGGTTTTGATTTAAAAATTTGATCACTTAAAATATTATGATGCTTTATCGCTTTAACTCTTGGACACATTTTATTAGACGGTCAAAATATTTCCGGTTTGCAAGAAAATGCAAATAAATGGAATATTTCTGGACGTATCCGAAAACTAAAAACTGTTTTTGAAAGGTGATAAAATACGCTTTTAAATTTTATAATTCAAAATAAACATTTTTTTAACGCAAACTAGAAAAAGTTTTAAAAATTGCTCACCTTACATTTTTTATAATTAAAATTACTGATAACGAAAAAAATAAGAAAACACATATTTTATTAGACAAATGTATATAATAAACGTTATCGTCTCGTAACTCTATTGTCGTTTCTTGTAAAAATTATTAATAAAATAATAATTTCATAGGTTTTTTTCAAATTGTCTTCAGAAATTTTGGTTTCATAAAGGTGTATATTTAAATTATTGTGTGGTTAACTTTCACACTTTTACATTAGCGTGGTGTTTTCTCTGTCTAACACCGTTTAGATAATATTTCTTACCATGTTAGTAAGGGAGACCTATATGAGCTGTTCCCAAAAGCGAACTAATTGGTGTTTTCTCTGTCTAACACCGTTTAGATAATATTTCTTACCATGTTAGTAAGGGAGACACAACGATTTCTATGAGACCTATATGAGCCGTTCCCAAAAGCGAACTAATTGAAGTTTTCTCTGTCTTACACCGTTTAGATAATATTTCTTACCATGTTAGTAAGGGAGATACAAAGATGTCTGTGAGACCTATATGAGTTGTTCCCAAAAGCGAACTAATTGGTGTTTTCTCTGTCTAAAACCGTTTAGATAATATTTCTTACCATGTTAGTAAGGGAGACACAACGATTTCTATGAGAGCTATATGAGTTGTTCCCAAAAGCGAACTAATTGTTCTGAGGGGTTCATTTAATGCTACGAATAAAAAACATATTGGCCTTTGAAATTATCGAGTATTTTTTTGATAAGTCTTTTTAAAATTCCAGAAAAAAATAAATTATCAGGTCTATAAAAAACGGCTCAATGTTTAAAATCTCCTACTTACGAACCCTTTTGCAGATGCGGTTTTATTTCATAATGTGGCAAATTAAGTTTGAAAAAAATGATCTTATAACATTTAAATATTTTTGTCTGAACTTAGCATAAATAAATTAACAATACACTTTTTGGCGATGTTTTTTTCTTGCCTGAAAAACAGGCGGCTGGTTATCGCTATTTACGTAAGGAGCGTTATTGTTAGCGGCCCGATTCCAAAGGTTCATGACGTGGTGCATCGTCTTAAAGCATAGGTTCTCAAGGTGGGCGAAAACGCCCCCTTGCGGGCATTTAAGAATTTCAGGGGGGGCGGTAGAAGACTCGAACGAATCTAGGGAGCGTTGAGGAAAACTAGGGGGCATTGAGGGGAGGCGTCTACTAATATCTACATGAATTCCAAAAACTAAAAAAAATCGAACTAATATCTATGAGAACCAAAGTGTTGACGAATATCTACAGCTCAAACTGTTGACTAATATCTATGAGAACCAAAGTGTTGACGAATATCTACAGCACTGGCAGAGGTTGCATTTGCAATTATGTATAGCATATTGGAATAACGTAATATTGCGTATCCAGTTTAAAAAAACTTTTTTTTTTTTTTTCTATTCCAATTGTGTTGTTTTAATAATAATATTTATTTCGCATAAAATTATACAATGAAACATATGTGGAAACTTTGACTAGCCAACTAGGAATGGATCCTGTTTTAGGCCAGTCAAATTGACAAATTTAGTTCATATCATAATTTCATATTACATTGATAAATTATATACATATTATTTATTGAATGAAACAAGTGTTACGATTAAATTCCTCGTAGAAGCTTTAGTTAATAACTACAATTTTGAACTCATAAAAAAAAGAATAAGCGAAGAGAAAAAAACAATGTCTTAAAGTACAGATTTAGTATCGAATGCTTGTTTAACAATAGATAAATTTTGGACATGTGAATCGCTAGCAAAAATTGAGAATCGAGACCAGCTTCAAGTGTGATGACAAAAATTTATGTAAGTATGTATGTAAAAATCCCTAACATCGGACTATTGGACACATTTAGCTGATTAGTCCAACCTACGTTCTGTAGATATTAGTTCAACCTACGCTCTGTAGATATTAGTCAACACTGGGACCGTCATAGATATTCGTCCGACCTTAGCTCTGTAGATATTAGTCAACACTCTGAAGTTCGTAGATATTAGTTCAACATATGAGCTGTAGATATTCGTCCGACATACAGGCTGTAGATATTAGTATCTGGAGTCGCATTGAGGTGGTATAGTGAGGGCATGGCAGGTAAAAAAAATGGTCTAATAAATCCGGTACCCATCCAATCCCGCCCCATTCCCCTATACCCCCCCCGTTGTGGTAAATATAATCGTGACGAAAGCTGTTTCAGATTCGCGACGACAGAATAGATGGTAAGTAAGGAGGATGGTAGGTAAGGGGGGCGCTAGTAAAAAAAATCTCAAAGTGGGCGGTTGGCAAAATAAGGTTGAGAACCTATGCCTTAAAGGCTTTAAAATATCTGAAGTCCAGTGATTTTTTTTACATAGCAACAGGGATATAAAAAATCTTGGGTATTTATTTATTTTTTATTATTAATTTGTTTACGTAATAATCCTTTTTTTATAAATACATTTTATTGAGCATTGAAGTTCTTTCCGTTGAGTTATTCACTTGGATTTATGAATTATGTACAAAAATATGTATTTTATTTCATTTAACACGTGTATCTGTCACTCCTGGACACGCTGAGCCTCAGATTCCTACCCAACCCTCGTACATTTTTCCTTCCCACGACTTCCTCTCCTTCATTTCCCAGAATGGAATTATTTTCCTCAGGGCTGTGATTGTAAACGCAATTAAAATTAAAATACTCATTTAATGAGTCCTTCCTTTATACGTTTTGCTAATTTATGTTGGTTTTATAGCAGTAATATAAAAATAATAATTATAATTTTTTCACATTTTTATTTATTTTATTTTATTTATTTCTATGTATTACAGTATTTACCTTTAACATTTTTACATAATAGATAAATTTTGAAAACATTTTTACATAATATATTTTGCAATTTTATTATGTTGCGTGTAAGGTAGGTTTGTGAAGGTGAAACTGTGTATAGGTATTGCTGTATTTTTCGTGAACACCTCACTAGGAGAACCTGTGCTGAGGTGTTTACGTGTTTATTTATGATTATGTGTGACAAGTATTTATGTGTTGTAATAGAAAGTTTTATTTTTTTTACTTTTTTTTATTTTAATAGTTATTGTACATTTAGAAGAGAAAAAAAAGTTTTTTTTATGTATATATTAGAGAAATATAAAAAAATATATATATATAAACATACACATACATACACATCCATATACATACATGTACATGCACATATATATATATATATATATATGTATACATACGAATACACATTCACATACACATATGTACACACATATACAAATTGTAAGTGTATGTATTGTAAGGGTTGCGTTGGATACTTGAAAAACTACTTAAATTTTAGGTTTATTTAATTTTACACTTTTTATAGTTTTATTATGTTTGGTTAGGAATAATAATGTTTTGTATAAAGTTAATATCTTGATTTTTAATCCAGTCAGTGATATATATATACATACTTAGGTACTTCAATTATTGCTTTTAATTTAACACGTGTTAACTGCATTAGTGTTAAAAATAAGCAAAATTTCAGTAAGCAATAGATTTTTAACATGTCTAAAAAAGTTCCGGTTTCGGTTTCAGTTTCCGCGGAAACTGAGATAGATACCGAAGATTCGATTTTGGTGGAAAGTCCTGTTTCGGTCAGACACTAATTTTCTAATAAAATACGCGTGCGTTTTTACTTTTTTTTCTTATCAGTTATTTTTAGTTAGAAAAACATGAGAAAGAAAAAGAAAAACATTGGAAAAAGGTGAGAATTTTAAAACCTTTTCACCTTTGCATTAAGATCTTCAATATCTCTAAAATAAAGGGGTATTTCATCACTTTTTAAAAACAGTTTTTAGTTTTCGGACATGGTCAGATAAGTTCCATTTATTTGGATTTTATCACAAGATGGAAACGCTGTGACGACCTTCTGACAAAATACACTCGAGGCCTAAGGGGTTAAAACCATTCCAAGCAACGTTTGGATGCAGGAAAACTTTAATAATGAGCATGCTTGGTTTGAGCTTTCTCGTGAATGAGCGTGCTCAAAGCCAACATTTGAACACACGTGCTATTTAATGAGCATGCTCATGTCAAAAAAATGTCAAATAAGTCAGTTTAATTCGATCAGAACTAAACCAAATAATATTAGTGCCTCCGTTCACGGAGATACTTACAAGATACTCGATCCTCGTGCGCGTATCATACGCGCCGATCGTGAGTACCCCCCGTACGATTTTGCTGGTGCCCGTTCACGGCGCTACGTGGTTGCTGTCAGTTTCCAATCAGGATCACGATACCGACAGTGCTGATCGCACGCGACGCGTCGCAACATTTGTGTCTGATACTTATTCGTTTGACGTTTGACAGAAATGGCGTCGAAACATGAAATGTTAGATTTGTTCTAGAAGTGGAAAAAATACATGTTTATATAACTATAATTTACCAGAATACCAGTGGAGAAGGCAAATTGATGTTGGAAAAAAAGTCATATGACGTCGCTTGACAGCGTGTTAACTCCACGGCTGCACGTGAAAAATGATCAAGTTCAGTATATTTCGGATAGCACCGTGTACGGAGACTAGCATTAAAAAGTAGTATATCAGCAGGGTTCTTGTGGTTTCGTCATAATTACGTAGATTGTAAGTATCTTCATGAACGGAGGGCCTTACTGCTTGCAAAAAAAATAAGACGTTTGATTTGGGTCCAAGATGTCAAATCAGAAAATGACTAAATATTAAAAAATAAATGCTAATTTCAATAGAATGTGGTTTCATTTTGGAGGTAAAGGAGCTTTTGGAAATCTATTGTGGGTATTTTAGTGACCTTGTGTTCCAAATATATTCGTGGTTCACATAATAAATCACGAAAATTAAGGTTTTTCAGTCTTCCCAGCCGGGTATTATGATATTTTTGCAAAGAATGCGCAGATGCGAACTGAGATCAGATTGAAACGAGCACGCTCATAAGCTAGCCTGTTCACACATGCTTAGAGCCTCCCCCTTCCACCCGATAATCCAATGTGCATGCTCATTAAGAGGAATATAAACGCTAGAAATATGTCGAATCTCATGCCTGCAAAATTTTAAAATCGAGCGTCTTTTTGCACGAGGCTAGTAAGCGAAAAAGTGGTTTTTATTTATTTTGTGCATAATTTTATAAGAACGAAAAAAAGTTAGAAAATAGATAAAGTCAAAAATAGTCTTAGCCGTAAAGGGGTATTTTTAAAAAATTGTTACTTACATTACTTCATAGTTAAGTCATGAGAAAACATTTTTTTTAGTGGTTTACGCTTATATTTTTTGTTACGTAAATAATAATTTTATTGTAATTCCAATACATAGATAAAGTAGTTAAAGCTTCAACTTATCCGTAGCATATTTTTTGACGTTCATACTGTGAGCCGATTCGTCGTAAAGATTAATCAAAATAGAATATATATTCATCTTAATCAAACGGCTGTTGATTTGTGAGCATGCTCATTCGGCTTCAAATGAGCATGCTCATTACTTACAACGTCACTGACACACATGCTACTATGTAGCAATTGCTACTAGGTAGCATCAGCATGCTCTTTGCTTCTAATGAGCAAGTATGTCCGTAGCATTACTAGATCATGAATTCATCAGAAGGACTCCCGATACTAATATCTACAGCCTGTATGTCGGACGAATATCTACAGCTCATATGTTGAACTAATATCTACGAACTTCAGAGTGTTGACTAATACAGAGCTAAATCTCGGACGAATATCTATGACGGTCCCAGTGTTGAATAATATCTACAGAGCGTAGGTTGAACTAATATCTACAGAGCGTAGGTTGGACTAATCAGCTAAATGTGTCCAATAGTCCGATATTAGGGATTTTTACATACATACTTACATAAATTAAGTTTTTTAAATTGCATACGCAATATTACGTTATTCCAATATGCTTTACATAATTGCAAATCCAACCTCTGCCAGTGCTGTAGATATTCGTCAATACATTGGTTCTTATAGATATTAGTCAGCAGTTTGAGTTGTAGATATTCGTCAACACTTTGGTTCTCATAGATATAAGTCAACAGTTTGAGCTGTAGATATTCGTCAACACTTTGGTTCTCATAGATATTAGTTCGATTTTTTCAGTTTTTGGAATTCCTGTAGATATTAGTAGACGCCTCCCATCAGAAGTAGGTACGAATAATCGGCACTGTAAATAAATTCTTTTGATATTCACACCAACTTATTATTAAAGGTATTTTGGTGTTATTTTAGGTTTGAAATTGGTAAATAAAGCGCCAAAAATCATAATTTTATAATAATTATTATAATTTTGGGGGGCCGAGTGACGGGGATCAACTATCAGGTGACCCCAGATAAATATGTAGGATGTCATATAAACATCGACCAGTAAATATAACCCGGAATTGACCTGTAGTAGAGATATGCTCGTATATTTGGAGAGTTCAAAGTCAGGGTGCAATGGTTGCAATAGACATTGTTTAACCCGAGATGATGACCTGAAGGAAAATAACAGAGATCTGTGAGATTAGAAGATAACACCGGAGCAACGAGCATCTTAAAAGTCGATGTTCTACGTAAACAAAACTGCTCAGCAGTGATGCCATGTCCCAACAATGAAAAATCATGTTACAAAGAAAAAAAAACATGTTTTGAAGGATAATAAACGAGTGTGCTTTAGAACTTTAGACCACACAACTGAAGTAAAACTTCTTTAGCTCCATCTATATGATGAGAAGAGAGAAAAAAATGTGCGTGCGCACTGCTCTCTCTTGCTCCTACAATGTGATACTCACAATAGGCCTGCACTGGGTCTTAGATATACGAAACGTAACTGGCTATGAGAGAAAGATAGAAAGAAAATGTGTGCTCGCACCTCCCTCTCTTGCCCCTACAGTATAAAAACGTAATTATTTTCATGGTTCTTATTCAGTCAGTACTTGCTCAGAATGAGTACCTATTATTAATTTCGGCGTGCCATTGGAACGATGCAGAAAAAATTCAAATTGCCTGGACGGTGGCTCGATTGTTTTGAAAAAAAAAGAAAAAAAACTGTTATAAGGGCGACGTGATGACATAATAATGAATTTGTCGGAAGTTTGATTTGTAAAGAGTTATATTATGAAGTGTGATTTTGAGTTTAATCTCAGCACGAGAAATATTATTATTACTCGTAAATGATTGTGTAAATTTCTCCATCAGCGACTTTGCTTCGTAACAGAATGGTTGCTTGATGTAGTCCGGGTTTTTGTTCAACAAGCCAGGGAGGCTAGTGCGAACACCTACAAATTGGTGCTGTTAAGAAGTATTGCTTGACGCTCGTGATGAGGGGGAAAACAATCCACCGATAAATAGCCATCGGGATTTACTGATCACAGCTTGATACATTGATGTTTTGGTCGGGCGTGTTTACAGCCTATGACGTTATATAAAACAGCCACGTACAATCCAATATCACCGAGGACAACTTTGATGAAGATTGCAGGCGCTTCTTAAATGACATCAACAATCTAGAACTGCGGGTTACATCCTTTCAATGCTCAGAGATGGCCATCAGCGAGCCTTTGTGGATGGACTGGAATCTCAGCTGCTTCACGATGTCAAGGGCTTGCGAAGCGGCAGCTCTGAGGCTCTTCTCCAGCTATCTGGAGCCCTTGTCGATGAGGTTAGAAGAGGTGTGCTATATTAACTATCGCAAGCTATGAATGCTCATTTGGAGTGGATTCTACTAAAATAACTGAATTATCTCTCTCTCTCTCTATCTACATTTTTTTGAGTTTACAAAGGTATTTATGTAGATTATGTTTTTTTTTGCTTGTCAATAATAACAAGTACATTTTATTTAATGTGAGTTCTTTTATTTACATCAGATAGTAGCTTTCTTTTTATCCCACGCAGGACCCTGAGATGATGAGAGCTCATGCAAACGGAATTTCTCTGCTAACTGAGAAAGGTACGTGTCAAGTAATATAAGAAACGTAACTCTCTCTCTTTCTATCTTCACTAACTTATATCTCCCTCTCAACTACCGTTCGCCTCGCTTTTCGTAACGCTCTCGTCACGCATTCCCCAGCTTACTCCCCAAGTCAAGCGTGCGTAAAGAAGTTTTACTTCAAAAACAATGTTTTCAAGCATGAACACACCATGTTTAGAAGGATTAAAAACCATATTTTGAAGGTTAAAAAAAACATGTTTTGAAGTATAAAAACTACATTTTGAAGGATAAAAAAAACATGTTTTGAAGTATAAAAACTACATTTTGAAGGATAAAAAAACATGTTTTGAAGTATAAAAACTACATTTTGAAGGATAAAAAAAACATGTTTTGAAGTATAAAAACTACATTTTGAAGGATAAAAAAAAACATGCTTTGAAGTGTAAAAACTACATTTTGAAGGATAAAAAAAACATGTTTTGAAGTATAAAAACTACATTTTGAAGGATAAAAAAAACATGTCTTGAAGTATAAAAAAGACCATGTCTTGAAGGATAAAAACACCACGCTTTGAATGATAAAAAAATTTCATTTTGACGCATAAAAAAAAAAATGTTTTGAAGGATTAAAAACCTTTTTGAAAGATAAATAACCATGTACTGAAGGACCATATTTTGAAGGATATAAACACAATGTTTTGAAGGATAAAAAACCATCACCTACGGTATCGATATCATGGTAAAAACCCTGCACACGGCAACACCTACTCAGCTCACTGACATTATCTTAATTATTCATGTGGATCGTAATAATATTACGACAATACGTCGAAAGTTGAAGGTGACTTTCGTGCGACTAGTAGCAGATCTGCTATAACGTTTAAAGCACGGGTCACATCATGCTGGTTGCCAGCGGCTGCTTACCAGCGGCTGGTAGTAGTAGCAGCTAGCAGCGGCGGGCAATCTGGTCACACTACGCTGCTAGTCGCGTCTCGCACTCTCCAGTTAGTCATTCACTATTATGTCGTCTGTCGTTTCACGTAAAAAGCTAATTAAGCAGTTGTTGAGAGAGGGTGTCAGAGAACTTAGTTTAGAAATGCTTAACCAGAGAGAGTTAAAAAAAAAACAAGGATAATTTTGAAAAACGTTTTAAAATGTTATTATTTGTTTCGCAGTCCACTTTAACTCAGACATTATAAATAACTTTAATTATATCAATTAAAAATTATAAAATAGTCACAACTATTTATATTATTATATTACAACTTCACAAAAAAAACACTGCTTTCTCGTTGCTGGATAGACGCAATAGTGGTCAGACTGCGCTGCCGGCTGGTGTCAGCGGTCACGTGATTGATTATTCGCCGCTGCTTGCTACCAAAAGTTAAACATGTTCAACTTCGTCAGCCGCTGACAAATACTCGCCGGCTGGCGACGCCAGCGCTGAATTTTGTGGTCACACCAAGCTGATCGACGGCTGGCAGAAGCGGCTTCTTCAACTCGCGGCTGGCAACCAGCGTGATGTGACCCGCGCTTAACAAGGACGAACATTTGGAAAATGTGCTAATAAAGTCTATTGAATGCAGATATTAGTTAGCTATACCTAGTCCATGCCAGCGAGAGATCTTACGTGACGTTATCGTACGTCATAGTTCTAGTATCAAACAAGTTTTCAAACAAGGTGCATGAGAAGGGAGGGGAAGAACGTCCACGACGTCCGTACGGGCTCTCGCTGGGACTAGTTAATCACTTAGCGACTATCCATTATTATTAAATTAAACAATATATATTTTTGAAGTAAAACTTCTTTACGCACGCTTGACTTGGGGAGTAAGCTGGTGAATGCGTGACGAGAGCATTACGAAAAGCGAGACGAACGGTAGTTGAGAGGGAGATATAAGGTAGTGAAGATAGGAAGAGAGAGAGTTACGTTCCGTATATTACTGTAGGGGCAAGAGAGAGAGGTGCGAGCACACATTTTCTTTCTCTCTTATCCATTTACGTTTCGTATATCTAAGACCCAGTGCAGGCCTATTGTCTGTATCGCACTGTAGGAGCGAGAGAGAGCAGTGCGCGCGCACATTTTCTTTCTCTCTTCCTATCATATAGATGGAGCTAAAGAAGTTTTACTTGAGTTGTGTGGTCTAAAGCACACTCGTTTTTTTTTTACTTTATTAAATGAAGACAATGTTAACGAAACTCAATCGAAAATCTGAAAAATCAACTTAGTCGAAGGTACGTTTTAAAATTTTCACGGCCAAAAGTATTTTCGTTATTTGTTTTTGGGGTGTTATGCCGTGTTGCGCTACCTCCTTCTTTAGCCAATGTTTCGGACAGCGTTGCAGTGTCCATCATCAGGGCAGATCCGATAGATTCTTAGTCGAAGTATGATACAGTTAAAAGTGACCGAATTGGATATAGACAAGTGAGCCATGTAAGACGAATGTCCTGGGTTCGAGTCCCAGAGATGCCAATATCTTTTTCTGATTTTTCTGTCTCCAGATTTTCGATTGTTTTTCCCTAATGTTATCTTCATTTAATTAAATATTTATTTAGTATTGGTGCCCTCCCTCTAACATTAGTATTTACATATCTTCCTTTTAAACTACCTTCTTCTTTTTGAACGCTTACTATGAGAGCCTTAGTAAAAACATATTTTAATAAAGACTCTGTTTATTATTGCTACAAGTCCGATAGTCTATTTTAGATGCCCACCTTTTGCAGTACGGATAGATGGCATGCTCAAGGGAATTAGTTTAGTGTAGTAGACGAAAATAAGAAGAGAATGTTTAAGAGGATCGATGCATTATGAATGTAAGAAGCAAGGACTGGGTGCCAAGTAGGGATGCAAGGTTTTTAAAAATATCGATATATATCGAATTAAGTCGATATTGATATATCGTTCTAGTAGGCCGATATATCGATATTTATTATTTTTTTAAAAGCTTATAGAAATCCAATGTCGTTTTAAGCTGGGTCCACACATGTTCTTTTGTCCGTTCCGTTCCTCCGTTCCGTATCAAAAACTCTGGACGCAAGTAAAAATAGCCCGTACCTCCGTAACGTCGCTGCGATCATCGGCATCATCGCGTGTTCATTCCATTCCCTCCCAGCATGACCTGCGCATGCCGCGATCGCGTCCAGACTAGGCGTGAGCGTTATTTAACGTAACTAGATACAATAACTAGTTACACGGTATGTAACGGAAATAACTAGTTTTGATAAAACTGCAAGTAGTTATTTTTGTAAATGCGTTATTTCTGTGTTGGGTGTGATGTGAGTTTCTGATTGCAGAGTAGTTTCGCGTTTCGCATAGTTGCGTTTACCGGCCGGTTGAATCGAACATTTTCGAGTAAGCGGGAGTGGGTTCCGTTTCTGGGAAGCGAGGGACCATTTTTTGAATTTAAAGTAAAATAATTCAGTTTGTTTTAGTTCGTCGTTGTACTTGTGTATAATATTGAGCACTTTCGGTAAATTTTCGATCGCACTGTCAACGTTTATTACGAACAATTTTTAGAAAAAACCTTTAGATTCATCTTAATTACTATAAAAGGAAACTTTTTGCATTTGGGATGGCGGAAAATAATGCATTTTAAATTTCAATTGCGTAAAGTGAAATTTTATCATTTTAAATTTTATAAAATTTTATCCAAATAAATCATAAATACATTTAATGCAGTCAGTCCTAAGCCTGAATAAAGTATGAAGGGAAGTTAATTTCATATACGTTGATTTCACTGTATAGCTACAAACACTTAGATACTAGAGAGTGCTTTAATTTATTTTCGTTTCGTGTGTAACTTTATAGTTGGTGGGGGTATACAGTTTCGTGTGTAACTGAAGCTGAATGAAAATAACTAGTTACAAATATAATCTGTTTTGAAACAGGTTACGCCGACCAAGAAACTAGCTTCGTTACGTTTCTTGAAAACGGCGTAACGACCCACGTCTAGTCCAGACTGGCGCATACCCGTATCGTATCGCCTTTGAACGGGCCGAAAAAACCGACTCCCGATGGATAGGGGCGTACCTCTACCCGTAACGTCCCTCCGTAACACCGTACCGTTCCGAACAGGCGTCCAAACTAGCGTTCTTGATCGCGACGCTGATACGGAACGGACAAAAGAACAAGTGTGGACCCAGCTGTAGTTACATCAAACGTTTGTAGATTATGTACGTAAATATTTTTTATACTTATCTATGTGAATAATCCCAAAATTTAAATAGGTATATAAAGTGTTTTTTTTTAATAAATTTATTCAAAAAAGTTTTATTCCAGTATTTTGTACCAGCTATCGAACTTAATAATAGTACTCGTAACTTTGACAGACTGCTTCCTTGTAGCCGGTTTCTGCTTTGAGTTATAGTGGCTCCTGCCTTTGAAAAAAAAACGTTCAGACTGGACACTTGTTGCCACAATTAGTAGATGACTCATTGCCACTTTAAAAAGATTGGGATATGCATCTTGCATCTCTTGCCATGTTTCAAGAATGTTTACTTTTAGAGTATTTACAAGAGCAGGAAGATATAATACTGACATTTTACCCGATTTTATGGGTATTTTAATTTTGGCGGGTTTTTCGATATTTCGATACGATATATTGAGTTTTTCGATTTTGATATATCGATATTTTTAGGGGTCGATATATCGATATTTATCGGTTTTCCGATATATCGTTGCATCCCCAGTGCCAAGATACATTTGCGCGGCGCAGCGTTCTATCTTCCCTGTGAAGAAATGGCTTTATGGTCGGTTAGCTACTCAGTTTTTTCCCCTTACCATCTCAGATCTCCGCATAAAAAAGGTGAATTGGTAGTTAGTAGTTAGCCTAGATCGCTTCCTACATAATAGATGGGTAATAAATGGATGTCTGACATTTTCATTTTCGCCAGAGACAAGAAAATCACAAGGTAAAAAAGTTTGATTGATTGATTACTCGAAATGTGCGTTTTCTAACACAAAATCGACAAAGTGTACATTAATTATTTATTATTGACGCCAGCGTAAAAAGAATATTCTATTCATAAAGTTTATTGTGCCTAATTGCTTTGGACTAACGAGCGTACTTGAAATTTGGTGTACGTTTATGAATGGACGGAAATTTTCATTACGAAAGCAAATATTTGTTGGATTTAGGTTTTGTTTGCTTTTAGCCACCCCAGTACTCACAGTGGAGTTATTTGTAAAGCGTTATTTCTATTCATAATGTATAATCTTACCCATCAAACAGAAATCTGAAGAATTAAAAAAAATCTCTTCAACTTTGAGCTCTTGTCTACACGAAATTTACACAGTTGTTTTTGTCTCAAACTTTTAGGTCAATACAATATTTTTCATTTAAAGCTGTTAAAAAGATGAGACATCGCTTTGTTTGTCTTATATTTCCAAATATTGTTCAATAAAATAAGTTCACAATATAAATTCGACTGTTTGTGTTTTATATTTGTTAGTTCTTCAAATAAATTTTCCTTAAAAAAACACCCCAAAAAATTACGCAATATTATCTAAACTAAATAAGAGATCATTGTGAAACTATGGTAGAAAGTTTTTGCCTTTTCTCGAATATGTATTAATATAATTTATTAATTAATATAATATTAGAAAAGACTAATAGTATCTGAATTACCTGATACGTTATGTAAATTTGTAACTCTTGTAAAATTATCGATTTTTAATGAATTGTTTCAGATTCGACGAGAAAGAAAGCGTGTCGGGAGTGCAGCAGCTCAAGTCTTCAGTCCAGAAGGGCATCAGGTCCAAGCTCTTGGAGACGTATCCTCACCTCGATGGACACGTGGAGGCCATCCTGCCTAAGAAGGAGGCATGCAAGATCGTCAAATGGTAAGCTATTAAACTTGAATAGTACCCAAGGGGGCACCCTGTGGAACACTGCAGTTTTATTTCTTAACAATTATCATTATTGAGTTCTGATGATATTTTGTTATGAAGATGACCCTTTTTATCATGCTTCTGCCTTTCACAATGGTCAAATTGGTACAATCATTCATTCCACGCACTATCTTCTTAACGTTCTTCTTCAAGAGTTGTTCCCTCCTGAATGAGACGAGACTAGGGATGTTACTAAGTCATTTATATACATATATCATGTATGTAAAGATGGAAAGTGTGTGCGGGAAGTTACAAAGTATTGAGTTAAATGTTTTAAATGGAAGGAAGCAACCATAAAATCAGATTGTTCCGTCGTAAATACATCTGCAGGAAAGTGCAGCACAGCTACCCCCCTTCTTCTAACCACTCTGCCCGTCCTGTTTATCCCCCTTATACTAACCACTCTGCGTGTCCTGTTTATCCCCCTTCTTCTAACCACTCTGCCTGTCCTGTTTATCCCCCTTCTTCTAACCACTCTGCCTGATCTGTTTGATCTGTTTACCTCCCTTCTTCTAACTACTTTGCCTGTCCTGTTTATCCCCCTTCTTCTAACCACTCTGCCTGTCCTGTTTATCCCCCTTCTTCTAACCACTCTGCCTGTCCTGTTTATCCCCCTTCTTCTAACCATTGCCTGTCCTGTTTATCCCCCTTCTTCTAACCACTCTGCCTGTCCTGTTTATCCCCCTTCTTCTAACCACTCTGCCTGATCTGTTTGATCTGTTTACCTCCCTTCTTCTAACTACTTTGCCTGTCCTGTTTATCCCCCTTCTTCTAACCACTCTGCCTGTCCTATTTATCCCCCTTCTTCTAACCACTCTGCCTGTCTCTTTTATCCCCCTTCTTCTAACCACTATGCCTGATCTGTTTATCTCCCTTCTTCCAACTACTCGTCTCGACCTGTTTATCAGTGTTTATCCCCATTCTACTAACCACTCTGCCTGTCCTGTTTATCCCCCTTCTTCTAACTACTCTGCCAGTCCTGTTGTCAGTATTTTATTTATTCAGTTGTAACATTCTAAGTAGGTACTACCGTTTCTAGTATAACACATATCGATTGCATGTCAGCTATACCTACCTCTTGTTCAAATCGTGTGCCTGCATTTTATTTCTAACAAGTTGCTGATACGATTGAGTTATTTTAGTACTTCGATAAACTGAACGATTAACGTAACAATCACAAAATAATCAGAGGTTTAAATTTTGACGGCTGAAGTGGATACTCAATCGAAAGTAATCTCTATTTATCGATTTTTTTTATCGAATTGCGATGAATTTATCAAAACTCTAACAAGGTCGCGTTATCACCTTAGCAAATACTTGTTGGATGTAGGTTTTGTATGCTTGTGGGTCACCACAGTCTCCATACTGCGAATTAATATTTAGCAGCCTTACTAATAAACATGTTTAAGGGGAACGCATGCGCGGCCCATTTCACACAAATCTTAGATTTGGATTTGAAATCAATATACCCAACCAAACTGAAAAATTATTTTTGTAATTAAAAGGTATATCAAATATCTAGTTAGGATGTGAGCTACTTTATTTATTTTTGCTTTAAATTATAAGATACAGGCCATTAAAGATGTTAGTGTTTCATTATTTTGGATGCAAATTATTCGTGAGTAAAAGAAAAACATAAAAAAATTACTATATTTATTTTGAAAATACAATGAAAAATAAAAAATTCTTAAAAATGAATTTTTGGGAAGTAATTTTAAAAGATAAACGACTAATTTTTATTCCGCCGTAAATAGGTAATTTGTATTTATAATTTACATCCATCAAAAAAAAATTTTTTTGTAATATTTATTTTTTGTTTTATATTTCATCACATTTATATGATAAATATAGTAAAATGATTTAAAAAAAAAATTATTTACTCGCAAATAATCGCCTCTAAAATCCAGAAACAGTAAAATCTTTAATGGCCTATATATCTTATAATTTAAAGCAAAAATAAATAAAGTAGCTCACGTCCCGACTAGATATTTGATAAACCTTTTGATTACAAAAATAATTTTTTCAGTTTGGTTGGGTATTTTGATCTCAAATACAAATCTAAGATTTGTATTAAACATGGGCTGCGTAAACTGGCCTTTAGCAGTTGAGGGACGCCATAGGTTATTTTATTAGTGCATAAGGCGCCAGATTTCGTGGATCCGGCAGTGAAACGTGAAACAGAACACACGGAAAATAAAGATGTAACAGGATCGAACCCAGGATCTGTGCCTTACCGGGACAACGCTTTCAGAAACTAATCCGTTGAGTCCTGATAATTTTTCACACACTTATTGTTAGTTACATTCTATTCGTCACATCGCGAAATAGTCGTGGAAATAGTCGAAGGAAATAGTCGTGGTAACTGTTTTTACTGAGTCGTGCTAGCCGCAGGAGTGTAGCCTTACGATGCCCTTGATGATGCCGATGATGCCCTTCCTCTGCTTCTTCTCCCTTCCACTTTGCCAGTGACTTTGAGTTTCTCCAAACTAGATGGCTGGTGAATGTGGATGAGTGGATTTTTGGCGAACAGCGTGTCCAAAGTGTTTTCAAATAAGTTTTCCTTATCTTAAAATAAGATGATATGATAATTTAGTGATGATGGCACGATGGTGACCGGACAACTTAGAATGAATTCAACTAAACATCTACATTAAAAGTGATGGAAAAAAAAAATTGTTTAAATAGATTACGTTGGTTATGAGTAGGGCCCGGATTAATATGTAAATACATATTTTTAATTTACACGATTTTCGGTCTCGTATGTGTTCTCTACCTAGATTATTATATATAGATTGTGAAAAACTCATTTTTATTTTCCATATTTTTCCATATTTCATGCTTAAGTCCATATTTTACAAAACATATCACAATCATCCATATTTTAGATTTTTATATCATAAAACATGAGTTAGTTCACAAAAAATTATATAATTTAACGTGTTTGAATTCTTGCCGCCACACGGCCGCGCGTGTTTCATTTCTCTCGCGTATTATTCGTCGTAATTTGATTTTTGATTCTCTTCCACTACTTGCTTGCCGTTGCTTGTGCGTCTTTTTATTTTTACGTACTCAAGTCACGCTACTGTCTAGGTACCTATCAGTTTAATTTCAAAATGCCCAAGGATAAACAACCTTTGCGTATCAAGTGTATTTTAGACAAAAATAAAGGATTCGACACCCTAAAAACAATTAATAAAGTTCTGAGCGGAAGCTTTGAGGGTACTGCGGACGTGCCTTATACAATTTCGGAACTAGGCGTCTTTAAGTACCACGGAAGAATTCTTTCCTCCGTGTTAAGTACGCTCCCATAACATTGTGTGACGTGGAAAGATCTTTCAGCCAATATAAGGCTATATTTAGACCAAATTGACAGAGTTTTAATTTCGATAATTTAAAAAAGCATGTGATTGTGTACTGCGATCAATTTAATAAGACAGATTTAGAGGAAGATGAATAAAACTATTTTTTTTTTTATTTGAATTACCTGAACATTTCGCTATCTTTTTATAATTTTTTTAATGTAACTGTTACTGCATAGTAATGTTTCACAACAAACATTGTTTAATATGAAAAATATTCTTATTTTATACTCCATATTTTTTCCATATTTTATATTTTTTAGTTCATATTATATGTACATATTTTGAATTTTTTAATACATATTTATCCGAGCCCTAGTTATGAGCTATTTTTCAATTATTTTTTTCATTGGTTTAATGCATAGACATCCAAATGGATAGACAAGCAGTTACAGATGAGGGGTAAAACCAAACTATGGAGAGCGAAGAGGGGAAAGATGACTGTCATTCGTTGAACAATCAATCTGACAGTATATAGGCATCTCGCATTACAATATCACCATTTAGTTCAGCAAAATCTGCTTTGAATGAATAGACCTTTTTACATGGGAGCGCGAATTGCTTGCCACGTTCAAAACATATTTGCTAAGGCCAAATGCTCGCCCCAAAAAGACTCGCGCCAATACACATATTATCAATATTTTGTTTCCGTGTTTAGTTAAAACACTTTTACAAATGTTTCATAATTTACTTACCCCTGTAACCAGCGACGAGCACATTGGAGTACCGCCCACATTCGCTATGTGTACATTGATACGTAGATATATTGTATAGCACAAGCTGCCGTTATTTCGTTAAATGTATGGATGTCAGCTTCTCGCTGTTCACGGCAAGAATGATGACGTCACACATTTTAGATTCAAGCGAGGCTATATCCCCTCCCCATGGAGCGAGCCGGTTCCAAGGAGGAGCTACAGCCGGCGCCATGTGGAGGGGGAAATAATACGTTTTTATCACTTAGGGCAGGTCCAGATATATTCATATGTCCGTGGTTTAATGACTTTTCAAAGAGATTTTGAGTTAAGTTTATTCGGAATTGTCATTGAACTGATGGTAATAATAGATGATTTTGACAGATGTTTTAGTTATTCTCTTACGCTTTTCTCAATCGACAAAAAATAGGTCTGTAGCCGCCCTTTTATGCCTATATTTTACCCTTTATAAATTAGGGCAATTATTTTATTTACCCCTTATGAATTAGAGCAGTGAAGGTTTTCCGTTAGGTCAAGTCACTAATCATTGATTTCAGTTTCACTTTCACGCGTAGGCGTTTTACGACTTATACCAGCCATTCTAACAAGCCTAAATCAATTAACTAACTAATTCCAGCCAAAACCTTTATGGTTTGTTTATGGTCACTTTTTTAATCAGTTTTCCATATTACTGCGCTGTATTTTAATTTGTACAACAGACGAACCCAAGTACGTACGAGTAAGAAATTATAAAATATATTATTTTTTTATACAGTGGCAGGGTATCGTGTCAACTAACACGTTTCATAGGTCAATCGATCATTTATAATCGAACGTCACGTGAAGGAATTTACCGACGTACAATCATTACGGAATTATACTAGAACTTACTATCCGGTTTCTTCCGAGTTTGACCTTTTTCGTTTTATAATAGTTCCGTACGAAAAAAAATCCCTCACGGCCATCTTTGGGGATGCTGTGTGGAGGGTCTTTTTAGGGAAAGGAATAAGAGGAAGAGTAAGTTCTGCGAAGGTAGAAATTTGGGGGTCAATGTGTCCAGGATTATAAATCCACCCCTTCCACTGCGATGGTCCGAGAGAGTTCGGCTGGAGGTCTAGGTTAGTTCTCCCTCAACCAGTCTCTCCCGATATCTAAAGATGTACAGGGTGCTTCAAAAGTCACTGTTATCCCTTGTAGGCCTGATAGGCCACTCACGATGGACCAGAATATCATAATATGAGTTCAGTAAAATGTCCTTAGTTTTCGAGATATTGGCACTTTTATGAATTTCGTATGGCACTTTTATGAATTTCGTAAAAATAGACACCTTAGATCAGTTTTTGAAGGTCATATTTACAAAATTCCGTATTCTAAGCATCTAATTTTTATTTGTTGGCACAACCAAGTGAATCAGATGCTCGAGTCGGGCCATGTGAAGAGTCGGAATAGTAGAAGAGCATGTATGAGACGATGTATGAATGTTAACGAGGCAAAGAGTGTGTGCCAAGACCGAGTTGTTTGGCGGTCCGTCCCCTCTGCCTACCCCTGCGGAAACGGCGTGATGGTTAGTTAGTTAATTTTTATTACGCCCTGCTAATGTTCACAGTTCAAAATAAAACTAACAGTGCCCGTACATTTGGAAAAAAAAATGCTCGATTCATGGTTATTTAAAAAAAAAATTGTTATCTTCGACTTTTTCAATTTGAGAGGCGAATATGGGTACCGCCGTCCCGGGAACCATTTATTGGATAACCATCACCTCTGCCATAGGTCACCCCAAGTGGCTCGCTACTGGAGTGACCTTTGGTGACTTCGCAGGGGTATCTGTTTTCATAGGGGTGAAGTTTGTCCAGGTTTTGGCAGCGAATGAGTTTGCCCACCAACTGTTGTGACTGTTCTGATTTGACACTGCTCTGCTTTGTCATGTAACCATGATGGTTAGGCAACATTAGTTACCAACTGCCCTATTTTTAGTGCATTTTGCAAAGTTTGTATTTCATCAGCCATCAAATAGTTTTTTTTTTATTAAGGTCGGTAATAATAATATAATGACAACATTAATTAATTTTGATTTATTATTTATATAATTATGCCAATTAGGTTGTCTGTTTTCTTAGAATATTTATTTTAAATATGTACAATCAGTTTGGTAGATTAGGTACTTTCAGTATCGCCCTGGTGAGAGACCTCCATTAAGAATCGAAACGTTGCTTAAAATAGCTTTAGCTGTTTTTGATGACCAGACCTGAATAGCCAAGTATTTCCCAACCTTCATCTTTTCCATCTCCTTCCTTTCTCCACTCCCTTCAGTCTCACAAAGTCCCCCAATGGGGGATGCCAGTGGCGGCTCGAGCATTTCTTTGGTGGTGGGGATCGACATTTTTTACGTACTGTACTGTAATTTCATCACCCGTACAATATGATATAAAATTTCTCAAAAAAAAATTATGGTCTAATCTTGCTAATCGGACATCTAAACACAAAATAATATAAAATGTCTATTTATATATAGGTATGTATACATACCAATTTGCAAGATAGTACAATAAAAATAAAGCTTTATGTTGCAAGATTAATATCAAACTTAATTTGAACGCGCACGATTCCCGCCTGTGACTCCGCAAACAAATGGTTCATAGGGGATCCAAAGATTTGTCCCCATGGTATTTGAATTCACATACGAGTGCGCATGCGTGGTTGCATACGATCATGAAACAACGCAAGGAATCTATAGGGATAGCTCGGATCGTCCCCTAAGTGCGCATTAGATTCTGCGCACTGAGAAATAGACTCACTGTTCTCATCCGCCATACATTGTTCGCTGTACGCACGTCGTGTCTTTTAAAATCATCCTGAATATTTATTTGTACTTTATTTCTGCAAATTTTAATTACTTTTATGTTTAAAGAATTCATTCATTTTGGTGAAGACAAAGCATTGACTAATATTTCCTTCAGTGGGTTTCGATTGTAACTGGTGGGGACTGTCCCCATTGTCCCCCTGTGAAGAACTGCCACTGGGGGATGCCATAGTCCCTCTGACTCCAGACAGTTGGAACTTTTATGCGATTAATTTTTAGAATTGGTAGGAAATTGCTTTCTCTAAAAATAATTTCCCTCAGGGCCTGTGTCGTCAATGTGGATGCTGTGTGGAGGGACTTTTTAGGAAAGGAAGTTCTGGGAAGGAAAAAATGGAAGGTATGAAGGGTTTGTAGGAAACTGGGGGATTGCAACCTTCCCTTCCACTGAGGTGCAAGACGATGTTCCGATAGAGTCCTGCCGGAGAAAAGTCTCCCTCAACCGCGGAGCGAGTTTTTAACTGCTAATCAGTATTAGTATTTGTAAGCGGTGGGCCGTCGAGAGTGGTTCTGACCAGCCTACCGCCCAGATTCAATTAGTCGCTAGTATAGCCAGGTCGTGTGACTTGTAGCATAATTATTGTAAATATGTAAACTTATAATAAACCAGTTTGTTATCAAGAACTTATTGTTATTGAGAAGAACCCCCCACACAATAATAGTGTTTGAATGTGAATAATACCAAACATTACAGTGTTAATGAAAGAATTTGTTTTATTTACAGTCATGACCACATAGAGATAATGGTGAATAGTACTGGAGAGTTGCTGTTCTTCCGACAGAGGGAGTCCCCCTGGATGCCTACCCTAAGACTTCTGCACAAATGTATGTAACCACCTTTCCATTTTTTTAATTTTTGTATATATTTTTATTATTAATTCAGTACCGACACAAATCAACAAAGTGACATTTCAACGCCACTTCGAAAACTCATTAAGTGAATAAAAAAAAAAATTAAATAGCCTTTGATTTTCATACAATGGAACCTATCTCCTATCCAGGATTGATTTGTATGCGTTAGAACATGTCTCCCTTCCTGGAGTGATTTTCATGGAATAAAACTTGTCTCGTATCCTGGAGTGATTTTCATACAGCAGAACCTGTCTCCCATCCTGGAGTGACTTTCATACAATACAACCTATCTCCCATCTTGGAATGATTTTCATACTAAGGGTCGACCGAGATCTCGGTCTCGGTCTCGGCATTCTCGGCTACAAATTCTACCGAGAACTCTATCTCGGTTCTCGGCGAAAAATCGCCGAGATTCTCGGCCATAACCGAGACCGTTGTAAGTAGGTACGTTATAGGATAATGGGATTCAAATCTACCGCGTGCGTCCACATTCGTCACTTGGTGTCAGTGCATGAGAGAGCTGTCGATTGTGATTGGTCGACTGGCAGCGAAGCGGGTTTACTTACAGCCGCTGCAGTCGCCGCGCCGTTCGTTCATTTCACTACTTTTGTAAACAAACAATTGTAGTTAAAGGAAGTTTGTTTGATTTTGTTCATAGTAGAAAAAAATAAGTTATTTTATGTGTTGTTGTGATTAATTATAATTACTAGCCAGAATGCAGAAAAAAACAAACACCATACGAAAGAAGAAGAACTAGCCAGAATAACTACATAAACTAGTTAAGTGAATATCAAGATCATTACATATTATTTTATACGTATGTTGTATATTAGCAGAGCTGATCAATTATACGACAAGAGGCGACACTCTTTGAAGGGTGAAAATGCAGACAAATTGCTTTTTATATGCTACAATATCATTTTATTCAATTTTGATTAATAAAATTATTTAAAAGAAATTATTATTACATTCTTAAATATACTAAGCGCATTTTCATTTTTTATTCTCAATTTATCTATTCTCGGTCTCGGCTCTCGGTCTCGGCCGAGATTTTAAATTATTCTCGGTCTTGGCCGAGAACGAAAAACCTGTCTCGGTCGACCCTTATTTCATACAATAGAATCCGCTTCCCATCCTGGAATATTTTTTTACAATAGAACCTGTCTCCTACCCTGGAGTGATTCTCGTACAATAGAACCTAACTCCCATGTTGGAATTATTTTCATACAATATAACCCATTCCCTCCTTGTGTAATTTTCAAGCATTGGAACCATTTCCCATGTTTCTATTCATGTAATAGGTACATTGTCTAGGGACTGTATTTTTTCAAGAATTTTTTTACGTGATACTTAACTACTGTGTAAAAACGGAAATAATTGTATTTACAGATTAAAAAAAAAAGACTGGAATTCCCCTTAAATTTTTCTTCCTTCCTTTTCAGACCCCTTCTTTCTGCCGATGCAGCAGGTGGACAAGGGGGCCATCAGATTTGTGCTGTCGGGGGCCAACATCATGTGTCCCGGACTCACATCTCCGGGGGCCAAGATGACCCCTGTGGACAAGGGCATTGTGGTGGCAATCATGGCGGAGGGAAAACAGCATGCGCTAGCCGTGGGAGTCACCACGCTGTCTACTGGAGATATGTGAGTTCTTGATCGGGTTGTAAAATGGACCGGGTACTGTAAAATTGCAACAGTGCTTACCTTCACCCATAGTATGCTGATGACACAGCACATGCGTTGCGATTGGCTGTGCCTCATACGTGGACGTCACAACAGTTATCTTGCGAACATGCTTCAATGAAAAAGTGCCATATACACGGGGACATAGCATTGAAACTTTGCGCTTTTAAGGAGTTCCAAAAAGATTGGAGGTCCAAAAAGATTGTAGTTCGCTGTGAGCGTTTGAATCATTTTAAATGGCAAGGAAGAAGGATTTAGATATTTTAAAAAAGTACTATGGTATAAGTGAATATTTATCACATCAACATCAAAAGGTGTTCAGAAATTAGTGCTAGATTCCTCCTAAAAGGAAATGATTGTTCATAACATTCTAAGGGCATACATTAATTACGTGAGCAGAATTTCTTCCAATCTAGACCCCTCCCCCCCTTGGTGACATAAATTAGGGTCACTTTGTATATTCTTTTCAAGTAACGTGAGATTTAGCTGGACCCCCCCTCCCCCCTTTTGAGCTCACGTAATGTCAATTTGTCAGTTTCAGAAGACAAACATAACCGCACATTTGAATTGGCTATAATTTGTTCCAAGTTTAATGGCCCACAAACAATTGGATGCAATCCCAAGGAAATCTTTTCCTTCATTAGATTGTGTCCTTGTTTAAATTTGTTGACATGTTGTCCTTATGGATATTAAAGTATTCTATGAACTTCACGTATAATAAAGGGCCGAGATAATAGATTGGCAGGACAGGTGTAACCCGTATTGAGTTTACACTGGTATACGTATATTACTGCCCACAAAACTAAACAGATAGTTTTTTTAAACCTGTTTTCGTCATTAATGCTTTGTATTGTTCAGCCATTTTATTCTTCACTAGCTGACCTGGCGAACTTCTTACCGTCTCAGAATCAATAACTGTTGTGTTAACTTATTAGTTGAATTAAATTCAGTTTTTTTATTAAGTAAAAAATTACACAATGAAGCAATTATTATCAGTTGTCAACTGTCCGTGTTTTGTTTTTGTCAGTATCGGAGATGGCGTTGTGTACGGATTTATAATTTTTGTGATTTTCTTACTTTTCCACTGACTTACGGGAATTGCATTTAATTTTCTTTATACGTGTGCGGAAGATTTTTTATATATTGTATTTTTCCTGTGGATGGGTGCAGACACACGTTCACCGTTTTTTCATTTTCGACTGTTGACATTTAGTGTGTAAGAAAGAAGGGCAGCATTATATGTTTAAAAACAAAAGCAAAACAATCAGCGCATTGACATTTGACATTTTTTAATGTTTGGAATTCACACTCTACTCAATATTATACTTATCATAATATTCCTGCAGCTCTTTCAAAAGATGAGAATTCGTTCCATACAAAATGTATGAGGAAAAGAATTTTCTTCATTACTTTTTTTTCATGAATTTTTCCAATGTTTTAATAGCTATTCTGGTATTCGGCGAAGACAAATCCAACAAATCAAAGATCATAAAAAAATGGTCCAGCCGTTCTTGAGCTATAAATGGTGTAACTAACCCGACTTTGTTTTATATATTAAGATTTGAGCTGTTAAATTTTTTTCCTGTTTGGAAATTTAAAGAAAAATTAAATTTGTAGTAGAAATGGCTACGATTAAATTTTGCTGTTCCCTCCCTCCATGAAACAATGTTTTTATTCAGGGACTGTTTATTTTCCTTCAGAATTTTGCTGGCCAACACCCCCCCCCCCCTCCCTGTAAGAATAGGGTTCAAAAAGACAATATTCTAATGTTATGGTTTAATTTAGGTGTGGTACATATTTCGCCATGTTGATAATTCATATAATTCGATGTCTACTTATTATTAACCCCTCAGGCTAATTTGTTGGTTTTTGGGAACAACTCATATAGGTCTCACAGAAATCGTTGTGTCTCCCTTAATAACATAGGGAGAAATATGCCCTGTAAGAATAGGGTTCAAAAAGACAATATTCTAATGTTATGGTTTAATTTAGGTGTGGTACATATTTCGCCATGTTGATAATTCATATAATTCGATGTCTACTTATTATTAACCCCTCAGGCTAATTTGTTGGTTTTTGGGAACAACTCATATAGGTCTCACAGAAATCGTTGTGTCTCCCTTAATAACATAGGGAGAAATATGCCCTGTAAGAATAGGGTTCAAAAAGACAATATTCTAATGTTATGGTTTAATTTAGGTGTGGTACATATTTCGCCATGTTGATAATTCATATAATTCGATGTCTACTTATTATTAACCCCTCAGGCTAATTTGTTGGTTTTTGGGAACAACTCATATAGGTCTCACAGAAATCGTTGTGTCTCCCTTAATAACATAGGGAGAAATATGATCTAATTATTAGTATTGGAATGAAAAACACCATGCTATAAATTCAAATCTAAAAGTTAACCACAAAAGAATTAAAATGTACCATAGCTTTAAAAAAGAAAAAAAAAATGAAACTTTGTGAATTTTTTATTAATTATTCTTAAACGTAACAACAAAAAAGTGAGGTGACAATATTGTTTATAATACATTTGTCTAATAAAATATGTGTGTGTTATTATTTTTTTCATAACCAGCAATTTTAATTAGAACAAACGTAAGGTGACCCATTTTTTGTTTATCTTTGCATTAAAAATTTTTAAATAAAAAATATTGCTCGATTGTTTTTAATAATAAAATTTGAAATCATATTTCATCACCTTTCAAAAACAGTTTTTCCGAACAAACAAAAACAGAAATATTCTGACAGAATACGGTCTTAACCTATCGACAGAATACGTTCGAGACCTGAGGGGTTGTTTGTCACATTAATAAAATTTGATAGAAAGATAAAACGCACCTAGTACCGGCGTTTAACGGGGGCTTTTCATGGAAATAATGTTACATTATTTTAATTTCTGCAAACCCACTGGGTCTTACAATCATTTGTTGACTCCGTTCTAGGAGAAGTAGAGTTAGCTATTGTTGGTAGTTAGCTTATCTGTGATAACACTATGTGTATTTGCCAAAGACATATGAATATTACTATACCAGAACAGAAAGGTGAGGGGTAGAAACCAACTACAGCGGGACGATGACTTTGGTGATATGTGATTCGTCAATAACTCAATCTGACAGTATATAGGCATCTCACATTATAATATCACCATTTAGTTCTTAAAAGTAAACTCTGCTTTTGAATGAGTAGACCTTTTTACATGGGAGCGCGAATTGCTCGCCGCATAATGAACAAATATACTAAGTCCAAAAATGGCAAAGTAAAGTTCGCCTATTTTCAGAGACCAATATTTTGTTGCCATATTTAGTTAAGACACTTTTACAAATGTTTCATAATTTAATTACCCCATTAGACAGCGACGAGCACATACTCATGTATCTCGAGTGATAGTATATGTAACAAAAACGATCATATTATGTGATCTGAATAAGCTTAAAATAAAGTAAAATAATGCTTGCCTACAGAATGTAATACGACAATTGGGTTTATTCTCTTTTTCACTTCTATTTTTACACTTTTTCAAAACACAAGCCACTACTTTTGCAGTGTTATTTCGTAAAATGCACCGACGCTGGCAAGCCATACTCGATCCCAGCCGGATCCAATGGAACCCGTATGGGGAGGGGGAAATAATACGCTTTTTTCACTTAGGGCAGGACTAGTAAGGGAACGTACCCATACTACGTGACACGTTTAGGGGGGGGGGGGGTCTTCAAAATGTCACGCTCCATACAAATGAGCGGTGGGTTGCTTAGGATTTTGGTCACCGGGGGGAGGGGGGGGGGGGGGGGGGGTTAAAAATTGCAAAAAGTTGGTCACGTAGTATGGGTACATTCCCTAACATTCATATGTCTATGGTATTTGCTATGTTTTGTCCAATAACAAAGTGTATTTTGTGTTTTCAGTGCTAAGGTCAACAAGGGTGTTGGAGTGGAGACCTGTCACTACCTGAACGATGGTCTCTGGCAGATGAAACCCGTCAAATAATCACACGGAGAGACTGCGGAGTTAATGTATTTTATTTATAATTTTTGTATTCTTATAGCCATGATAAAATATATTTGTGTTTATCGATGAAATGTTATTGTTCCGGTGTTTATTAATAAGCAAATGGCTGGAAAATAATACTATTCGTTTATTATCTCTTCTGTATAAATATGTTTTTAACTGCAACAATACCAGTGGCGCAAACTTGAAGTAGATTTAAATACATTGTAAAATTTTTGACATCTTTTTCATGATTATGTTATTTAATTTTGGCTCTCCTATATGACATATTGTATCTTATGTTTAAGTACTTTTTAAAGGCTGTTATTTGATTTGCGTAACGATTTTGTACTATAGGATAAAAAAATTTGAGTCTAATAAATGTTCATCTTTTCAAAATTATTTATACTCCTTATCATTATTGTTAATATGTTTCAAACAACTTAAATACAAAACTCTTGACAAACAATGAATAATCGAAGTAAAGATTTTGTTAATTCTGTGGAATTTGGAATTTCCACTTATGGAACATGAGATTGTGTTAAATAAATATTTATGTATTCTATCATACAAAAAAGTAGTTTGTCAAAACAACCTTGAAAGATTGTAAAATAGGTTATCTGCAAATCCATTATCAGTTCACAAGAGCAAAATAAATTTATTTTTTTAGAGATTTATCGTAAAATATCTCAAAAAATTGATTGTCTGATAACTAGTATTGCATGCTTAAATTTTAAAATGTAAGCTTTATTTAGCATGTTGTACAGTGCGTCTGGAAATTGTATCGGAAACTCACAATGTATATTTGACATTGTAATGAAGTATTTGGAAATTTAAATATTTTATCACCCGCATGAATGTATCATAAAATCGCTTGGTTACACAAAGTGAGTCTATTGTACAATTTACAATTATTATAATTATAATTGATAAGGGATATGATATATAAATAAAAACACAAATAAATTTACTGCTGTTTTATTACCTTACATTTTTTAACAATGTGTGCCTGGGAGGGTGGTCAAAATGACCCTTGGAAAAGAAATTTATTTGTGAGTCCTTTGCCTCATCATTTAGTCCCAGTTGTTTTGCAGAAATTCACATGACAAAGTCATCAAATAGCCATCCAGCACCATTGTGATCAGTAGAAGAAGAAAACCAAATTGTCAGATTATTACAATTTGATATAAAGCTGTAAGGCACCTAGAATCAGCATTTAACGGGGACCATTTTAATTTCTGCGAAACAACTGGGTTTTAGGATTGTGATCTCCACTCTAATTGCTCTGATGAACTAGACTTCTCTGCTCCTCGTGGTTATTCGCTGCATAGAGAGCCGCTGATACTTGTGATTCTTGGATCAGTCCATATAGTCCAACTCATTGGTGATCGTCCCCTGGTTCTCCTGCGACCAGTGACCATGAGCTTTTTGAGTTCTTAGTTTGATAAGCAATGTGCCCAAAGAGAAAAGAAAAAAATTATTTATGTCCTCCTAGTATTGTGTATTTGAAAAGTAAGGTTTCTTCCGCTCGCAAGCTCAATGAGGAACTCTTGTATTATTTCTGTCTCTTGTGCTCCTGGTATTTTATATGAATAAATATTTAAAAAATATTCTAAGCTTTCCAACAACGAATCACATTTAAAATAAAAATTACCTTCTCTGTCTAATGTGCTCCTGGTATTTTATTTAAAAAAATTTAATATTTAAAATTACCTAAGCTGACAAGGAATCGAAATAAAAATAAAAATTACCTTCTCTGCCTAATGTGCTCCTGGTATTTTATTTGAAAAATATTGTAAAAATATCCAAGCTTATCCAATTGAAATTAAAATAATAATATGACCTTCTTCTGATAATTTGTGAAATAATACGATGTTACTTCAAAAGACGAAGCAGAGACTCGCTCATTTATTTATTTTTACTTACACATAAATGACATAGATGTCAGCACTGTCTTATATTGTTAATAATATCATTTCAGCAATTTGTATTTGAAAAGTGTAAAAATTTGCATTATTTTTTTTCTGCCTGCATTGATTTAGTTAAATTTGCAGACGGCCAAAAGAGGAACTAATGTAAGAATTTTACATATTTATAAAATCATTGATTTTTTAAGCACATAAGCAAATACAACTCAAAATTGCTCGAGTGAAATTTTCAAAAACTCTTCTGTGTTTATTGTGATCTGATCTCATGTTGGAGTCGAACTGGCTCATGCTGTCTCACTCACATGCCTCATGCTTGCCTCACTACACATACAGAAGTCATGCCAGGTGCTCGTTGCATCCGGATGAAACTATGGACGGGAGATAAAAAATAAAAACACAAATGTAATTACTGCTGTTTTATTACCTTCCAATTTTCAATACAAACGCACTGAATAATAATTATAATAATAACATCTCCCAATTAAGTTAAGACAATATCCGCAAAAAAGAATACTTCCATTTCACTTACATTATAATAAATTCAACTATATAACAAAATTGCAGTTAAGTACATAATAATTACAAACCGGAATTGCACATTGTATTGAGGGTTTCATATATTTATATAAATGTTGCCAAGGTGCTCAAAATTGCCATAATAATAAAAGTTGCGACACACTAACACACCTATGCTTTAATTTTTTTTAAATCATATTATTGACAAAATTTACATAGTCAAAACCCAGCGATCTATTCTAAATTTTAAGCAAATTTCTCCTAATCTAATAAAGTTGAAAAAGAAAATTGTTTTTAAAAATAATACTGAAGAATTAAAAATTTTGCGATTTAGTATTTTTTTTAAGTGTCTAGGCAACACAAAACAAAATTATGCAGCCAATTGAGGAATATTGTTAAAAGAAATTATTTTTTAAATATAATATTATGCAAAAAAAAACATTTTTAAAATTAAATTCTTAAATATAAAACAAAAACCCAATAAAAACCCAAAACCGATTATTTAAAGTGAATAATAAGACATTGAAAATACATTTGAAGAAATTAATTAAATAAATTTTAATAAAAATGAAATATTAAATTGCTGCCATAAAAAGAAAGAAGATTGCTTTACAAAATTCATATAGTTCTTTTTTTTCACTTTTAAAATAGCGATAATAATTATATATATACAAATCACATACAAACAACGTACATACATTTGACATCTCTTAATGTATAAAATGTTAATGGACAGATTAATTGCGTTCTATCATACACTGTGATTTAACTACATACTTATTGAGTTAATTTTATTTTATAACATTTAAATACATAAGTGTTCTTGGATGGAATAAAGCGCTAAAGTAGAAATCATATCATTTTTGTCTCAGTTGCCAGTTGATTTTCAAAATTAAAATCGTCATAACAAACGAATTAGGTGCACAGCCATTTTGTAATGTCTCCAAATGAAAGAAAATGCAATCATATTAGGAATGTGTATTTTATTTAAGGACGTGCAACTTATTAGATCCCTAGGTGCGTCGCACACGATGCACTCGCTCGCAACACCTAATTAATTCTAAGCTTTATTTAAATGTACGCACACTCTACGTAAAGCCGCCTCTCTTACCTCGTAACCGCCTGCAAAGCCTTTCCATATTTTATGTAATAACGTGTCAAAACATTTTTTCAAAAATCCGTAATCGTGGCACCATTCTAACTATTAGTAATTATTTATTCTAATAATCTTTCAAGTGGATTAACCGTGCTTTTATATATACACGACAGTGTCGCAAAACGTATTTAATTACTAGCTAGGTTGAAACCAGCACTACTCATCTGCCGGACAAGCTTGAAGCTATTCGCATTTCCAAATCTAGCCGTTTGCGCTTTCTAGGAATTAAACTGACCAAACATTTCACTTTATAATTTTATTCCTACCTTTCCTACGTCTCTCTAAGTAACAAAAGTCTATTGAAAAAGGAAACGTCATATTTTACAGACAACAGAGTCAAATTGAGGTTAAATATTGTCACAAAGCCTTCCAGACATCTCACAAAGAAGCCACCACCTTCTTACGGTCATTTGAAAAATGATTGACTTCAATTATTTTAAGTACAACTTTTAATTAAAACATTAACTACTATCAACATTTAAAAATGAAATAACCAATGTGCTGCTTTTCTTAAACCGATTTCAATCATTTGCTTTTTTTAAATTGTTTCAAATTTTTATATTGACGACTCGAAAACGTCACATCAAATCACATTCCATAAATGTTGGCAATCGTTTAAATCAAATATTGGGATATTTTTAATACATTGACAATCCTTACACTACCATAAGATTGAGAAATATTATTCTTACTGTTAAGGGCACATCACATTTAATGAAATCTTTTAATAGCTAAGGAATTCTTTATCAGTAATCAATTAAACTGTATTTTGCAATATTATTTTAGCCATTGCTTATTACTAATTCATATTTCTTTGAGAATGGCAACCAACAAACAATGTTTTCGTATATTATCTCTTACTAGTTGACTGAGAGGAAATCATATCCGGCACACACTTGTTCTGTAATTTACCGAGTTGACTACAACCTTCTCAAAGAAATAGAATAATATATATATATATATTAGCACACCAATTTTTGACACATCAAATCAAGGAAACTATTGTTCCTGACAATTAAGTACATACACATTCATACTGACAATATTATTTCATAATATTAATAACAGTTTTACAATTTCGCCGAAAAGCAATATAGATGTAGTAGGTATGGAGGGCCGAGACTAACTATGAATTATTTGTATCGTAATATTATATATATATTATTTATGGACTGTTCTTATGTTAATTTAAGCTTAGAATTATTATCAAGAAAGCTTTCAAACGGTGACCAGCCAACTCAGAATCACCTCAGAAAGGTCATTAAGAATGATGACAAAAACATAAAAAATTGGATAAATAGGTTACATTAGGTGAGGGTTAACGGCGATTTTAAAATTATTTTTTTTCATAGCTTTTAATGATTTTTCAAAGAGTTATTGAGTTGACTTGATTCTGAGTTGGCATGGAACCCTTTCAAACATACAATGAATTTAATACAGTAAAAAAAACTTCTTAAATGAATTTTGACAAAAGCGCATTTTTCTATTTCTTTGATTGTAAATTAGGTTTTTAAAATTTTACAATACTTAACAGCAGAGAAAACGGCATTTTGAAGAAATTTCATTTCAGAAATTCAGTTTTAAATCAACTGTAAAAGAAATAATTTACTGTAAGAAAAATTAAAAAACTGAAGTTCTCAAATGAATTTTGACAAAATTGATTTAATGTTTCCTCTTTTGCACATTCAAGTTAGTTAATGTTATTACATAACAGCAGAGAAAACAACTTTTTGTAGTAATCATTTGAGAAATGCAGTTTTAATCTTTTCAACGCTGGCGATACAATGTATGTGAGTTTTAGTGAAACTTCAAGATGTATCACTTATGTGACATCCATATACGGGGATAGCCGCCGATGAATCAAATACGCGACATCGGCAAAGATCAGGTTAACTGATGATTTGAATCAATAAAATGGATAGTTTTGCTAACGTGCTGATTTATTTTTAGTTTTGTGTTTGCTGCGTGTATTTGTCAGCAAAAAAATAAGTAACATTTGTAATTTTTGTTTTAGCGTATATTTGTCTTAGTGTATAAGCTTACCAATTTAGTTTAAGGTGAGAAAATATAACAGTGCCATATTTAGAATTTTATATCTTTGTCAGAATCGGAGCGTAGAAAACTATTTAACAATATATTATTCATTATGGTGCATATATGACTAAAAATATAATATTACATGGATAAGCTTTTTTTGGCAAAAATAAGGTTTCTGACAATATGTAGCTTTTTTTCTTAATTTTAAGCCTTTTAACTATCAGGTTCATAATGTATACATATTTTATTTAAGTACATAAATACATAAAAAACATTTAGGAATAGAAAAAAACACATGTTTTATGCTGTCAAGTAGTAAAAAATGTCAAATAATCAAAAAAAATGTTTGTCAAAAAAGTGTCTTGAAAATTTTTTTAATAGAAAATTGACTAATATTTTCTGCAAAATTTAAAAACGTTTTATTTTTAATATTGCGTTGATTCGCAAAAAAAAATGATAAAATCATATTTATAAGGTACGAAAATGTCTCACTGCAAATCAAAAAAAAAAGTTGTAAAATTTTCAATGTGTTAAAAAAAAATTGTCATTCGACATAAATGAATTATATTTAGGATTGTACAAGAAAAGGTGATTATTTATGCATCAGATGTTAAAAATAAACTTTACTTGATTGTTAGGTAGCATTTATAAGGCTTACATAGCTGATTTTATTACTATGTACTATTCAGATTTAAATTGCTGAAAATCACTAAGTTCGAAAAAAAAAAACAAAAACAAAAAAACAATAAAGTATTTAAGCGTCTATAATAATATTATGCATTTTTTTATTATGTTGTTATAGCAAGGGACTATTGCAAAAAAATTATGACGATCTACATTAATTTTTTTTGGCTAGACGCAAAAATGTAAAATGTACACTGGTCTACAGAAAATCATAAAATTGCATTAACCTTTTATTAAAACCAGCGTATTGATCTAAAATACAATAATAATTATTATTAACTATCTGACTACAAATATTGTAATGAAAAGCTAAGATAAACAACTTTATGCCAAGTTTGTAAGATCGGAAATAAGCATATATAGCTTTAAGTACAAACTGTATTTTAAGTATTAATGTAAATTTATGCAATGTTACAGAATCCTTTGGGAAGGCTATCCAAACAGACTAAATATAATATATAATTATTATATTTTAAGTTTTTCTGTTGGTTTGGTTGGTCTTCGGTACTGCAAAACCTCTTTCTAAGGATTCCGTATGTTATTATGTAATTTTGTTTCTCATGTCGTATGCTGCTTGACGGTTTATATTAATAATAAGTTGTATGGATTGGTGAGCAGTTATGCAGTTTTCATGTAGGGTTTGTTTAAATTAATACCTCTGCTGAAACTCATGGTGCCATCTGTTGAAATCTATGTGAAACACGACCAGCGAACCGTTTCCTAAGCCGGCCAGGAGGTATCTGAAAAAAAAAAGATTATGTTAAAATAGATGTTGGATTTAAATAGATGTATGCTATTGCTTTAGATCATAGATTCTCAACCGTTTTTTGCCCACCGCCCACTTTGAGAATATTTTTTTTTCTAGCACCCCTAACTCATACCAATCCATGACTTTGTCAGGCATCATGAAAATATCAAACGTGACTATGTATATGCTTCCTGTAGTCTTATTTTTTTAAATGAATAAGCAGCAAATCAAAACAAATATTATGTGTAGTGGACTTATAGTTAATCGATAGGTCGGGTTAAGTTGTGACGATCTGTCAATAAAGCACTTGTTAGGTTAGGTTAGGATGTCAATGTCAATTTATCAGTCCAGAGGCTTTTGTTTAGATTCGTATGCTTAGGTTAAGTTCTGTTAACATTTTGTCTGTAGTATTTTAAGGCTATATTTGACTTACAATTAATTTAGGAAGTATGGGTACCTCTGCCCCGGAAACCATTTAAGGGATAACCAAAACCCTTCTCATAGGTCGGTGCCCGGGTTCATGGGGTCTAGATCTTGGCGGCGAATGCCTTTGCCCACCTACTGCTTGGCGGGAGGGCCTGGTTTGGATGAGACTGATTAAGGATCGGGAGAGACTAGTTCCCACCCACCTTTCATACCTTTTTCTTTCTCAGAACTTTCTATCCTTCATTTCCTTAAAAATACCCTCCATATTTCATCCACAAAAGATGACATAGGCCCTAATAATTTTTATTCCTCAGGATCCAACGGCCGGCGTAGTCCAGTGGTAAGGCTCTTGACTCGCACTCCGAAGGTCGCGTTATCGAATCCCGGCATGGCAAATAAATTTTATTTGATTAATTTGTTTTATTTCACAATTTATTAATTTCAAGTAATATATAGTATATTTGCGGCACGTTCCAGAGTGGAAGATACTCTCTGTATTGCCCTAGTGTAAGACCACCATTCAGAATTGAAACGTTGCTTGAAGTGGCTCCTGCCGTGTTTGGTGACCAGATCTGAATAGCCAGGTATTTCCCCACCTTCCTTTACCCGAACTCCTTCCCCTCCCCACTACCTTCAGCCTAATAACATACCCCAATTTGGGATGCCATAGTCCCACTAGCTCCAGATGGGAGCAGTTGGGACTCATGTGCAGTATTCATGTAAAAAAAAAATGGCCTGTGTGGTGCTAATATACAAAAAATATATTTGAAACAGTTGAGAGGCTTACTTCTGATCATGTGACAAAGCAAGCGATCTAACGGGAGCATCGCAGGCGGGGTACGCGTACAGCAAGGCGAGGGTGAAGGCCCTCCACACCTCCACTATCCCATTCTCCCCACCGCTGACCAGGTATTCCCCATCTCGGGAGAGCAGCAGACACTGGAACAAACAAAGGATAATTAATTATTGTGTAAGACTAAAACCGTACCGATGCTTATGTATAGTTTGGCAAGAAAGTGTAGAAATTAATTCAATTGGAACTAAACGTGTTCATTACTATGGCAACACCGAATTATATGACGTTTCCTATGGCCGCCTATGGCCGCCTATGGCTGTCATATTAGCGCGTGTTACGGTTGATTTATTGTCTTAAATCTGAGTAGAATATCGCTGATTTGATAATATTTTTATTCATTGTTTGCCTGAATTTAATTAAAATGAATAAATTATTACATAGTGATACAAGAGGGGTTATATTCTGCGTTTTTCAACACTGCCTAGCCGAGTGTCACGCGAAGAAGCTTCTTTTTAATTTAGAAGATGTTTGCAAACGAACTGCAGAAATGACTGGTACGTAGTATAGTTTGTTTAATAAATTTCATTAGTATTACAAGATTTATGCCAATTTTCGAGCGATAATAACCATTACAATCTGATTTGAGGTTATGGTAAAAAAATCTGATTTTGACACTTCATTTTGACAGTTAATGTGCGGCCACAGGAAAAAGGGAATAACTCAATAAAAAAAATAATATTAAACTCGTAGAAAAGTTACTTTTTTCACGTTTTCTCTTTCTTTCTTTCCAAGTGAATATTATCTAGTGTGTGTTTTTAAAACTCCCTTCTATAATAATAATTTTAATGATTTTTCACACACAGGTAAATCTGAATCAACGGTAAGACGAATTGTCAAGGAAGGGGAAAAGGCAGATGGAAAATTTGAAACACTGGGAAAACGGAAAATGGGCATTATGTAATAGCATAAGTGCTGATGATTGGAAAAATTGTTGCAAACACGTGATGAAAATTGATGCAGAATATTATGCATGAGGCAGTAATATATATGATGATATCGATGAACTGCGTTTAGATGAAGATAAAGATACGGAAGAAGAAGAATCACACGAGGACGAAGACAATAATTACATGTCGGGTGTTGAATTAATAGACTTAAATTTTTAAGTACCCACGTTTTTATATCGGAATAAACGCCCACTTAAAACCTGTTTTGTTTTATTTTGCTTCTATTAAATTACAGTTTTTTGTGCAAATTTTTTGAAAATACAAATACGCTATGAAATATGCATTTTGCCAGAAGTGTTTTTTAAAACATACGTTCTTTGTCTTATGAGCCATCTTGGTGTTGCCATTTAAAACTAGAAAACGATCGCAGCGCCATCATTTATTTTCTACACTTTCTTGCCAAACTGTATCTACGGGTATTAGATGGAAGACTCTTATGTACATTTTGTTTTAGAAGAGTTTTAATTTGTAATGTTGGTAAATATTTCCATATCCTTGTCAGGTGCCAACTAGAGTATAACTTCACATTATGGTCTCCGTTTTTCAATTTTCATTCTGGGTTAATAAAATAGCAGTAGTAAAAACGTGCTGATTAACATTTTATATATTTTGCAATAAAATTTAAATAAACAGAATGTTTTTGAATATATTCAAAAATTAAATACTGTTTTGGAAAGGTGATGAAATACGCTTTCAAAGTATATAATTAAAAATAAACATAAGTTTCGAAATGTAAAAATTTTGCATGCAAACATAAAAAAGTTTGTAAAATGGCTCATTTTACATTTTTTCAACTAAAATTACTGATAACGAAAAAAAATAAAAACACATTCAAAATTTATAAGGCAAATGCATTTAAACGTAATCGTTAACTCACTTTTTTTCATTTCATGTAAAGATAATAAAAAAAAAAAATTTTAAAATATTTTTTTATTTTTTTACAAATTGCGGTCGGAAACTTTGAATTCATAAAGGCGTACATTTTAATTATTTTAGGGTTAACTTTTAGATTTGAATACAAAGCATGGTATTTTCTTTTTCTAACACCATTTAGATCATATTTCTAGCCTTGAAAGTAAGGGAGGCACAACGATTTCTATAAGACTCCTGGTGTGGTCCACTGGATGAATAACCTCACCATTCTCTCAAACTCTCCTCCACCATATGAAGAAAAAAAACAATATATGATTTTATTTATTATTTTCCCCACACACAACTTGGAAGTAACATACATTCGAAATATTCTAGAAATAAAATATTCTTTGACTTACGTGGAAGGTGTCGTTATGCGTGTCATGTCGCAGACGCTTGCCGTTTAGCGTGAAGGCGGCCAGATGGTGGTTCTGGTATGCGGCCACCACGAGTCCCTCCCGTGACAGGGCCAACTGCTGCGGCCAGCCCGCCCCCAGTGGGGCCTCCAAGGATCTGAGTAGCTCCCCGAACGTGGTGTGAATCAAGACGGGGCCATCTGAAAAATAAAATAATGATTAAGTTTCATATTCATACTGTTTTTTTTAAAGAAAAACATTCCCAAGATATGAATAATCTGACAATATTTAAACTCCTCGTGTCATAGCTATATCGCAAGCGTTACGCCCATGGTGCAGTGCAGAAAGGGCATGATATTTTAGTAGTTCACCAGTTTTCCAAACCTCATTTGATTCTGGATGATGCTAGGAAATGGTCTTTGTTTTTGATTACACTATACTATTAGAATCAGCGGTAAATATTGCTTGAACAATGAAAGTGGATTTAGCTAAGCAGATGATTGAATCTGCAATCCCTTGATACTCCCAACTGATATTTTGTGTCATGTTGATGTTTTTAGGAAAGAGAAACACAACGGTGGTCCAAATTTAAGATGGCCTGACGACTTAAAGAGAACCGACAGCTTCAGAAAGGTGAGAGCCGCCGAAAATAAGCAAAACTTGCTACATTTCAGGCAGGCCTAGTCCAGAAGGCTTATTAAAAATATGTAGAAGTGATGATGGTAACTTACTAGTGCTAGCGCTCAGGACGAGGCCAAGTTCAGCAGAGACCAGGACGGCCGTGATGGTGTTGTCATGGCCGGTCAGCGTCACTCGAGGAATAGGTGTGTCTCCCTCTCCTACAATTCCCTGATGGCGGGCGGACCTGCGGGGGAAGGTTAACATTCATTATAAATCATACATTCAAATTACACATTGTGATTAACCACACTTATCACTTATTAACCTGAGACCATAGATATTTAGTGACTTGTTAAGGCAAAGCGATGAAGTAAAGCAAAATCAAGAGTTTTTGGTTTGAAATTTGATCGCTTAGAAACATGGGTGTAGGTACGGTGGGGCAAGGTGGGGCTTTTGCCCCACCCTGACTGGCCGATTCATGAGCTCTGGGATTGTCGACCGAGTCGCATTTTCAAATTTACAGCACCTCCTTGGATGGTTTTTCCTTTTTCCGTTCATATTCTTTGTATTCATAGAGCAAGGATGAATATGTTGTAGAAGCCACGTTTTTTCGTTAACTTACTCTACACTTCTACTTTTTGCCCCACCCCAAATCAAAACCTGGCTACGCCCTTAGAAATATTATATATGCTTTAATTAAAAACTGCGAGTAGAACACATTTTTACCTTTGCCATATAATTGGGATTTTTCAAAAAAGTCTTTTCAGAAGATCCTATAAAAAAATGCTTATAAGTGCAAAATCTCCAGCATAACCAAACACCTTTTCGGATATGGTTTTATTAGATCCATCACAACTCAGAATCATGCAATTTCAACACCCCTTTGAAAAGTCACAGGTTTTATTGTATAACGTGGCAAATTAAGTTCTCTAGATTATGATCTAAAAACATTTTAATATTTGTGCCTGAACTTCACAAAATAAAACATGTATATTTAGATGATGTTTTTTTGGGGAAATCAAAACAGGCAACTGATGCTAAACGGGAATTTCACCCTTACCGCCATCTGCGAAAGGAGTACACAATTTCACCCATCTCCAAATTACCTCAAAGGTTTTGTAGGTAGAATGTAGTACTTACCAATGCCACAGAAGCACGGTGCAGTCGGCAGATCCTGAGGCGATGTAACAATCCGAGGTGATGTTACACTCCGAGCGGGACACGCAGGTCACCACTCCGTAGTGGCCAAACACTATCTGGACTATCTTGGCTGTCAAGGAAAAATAAAACACATTAATTTAAATACATATTAAACAAGTCCCAGCCAAAGCTCGTATGGACTCATCGACGTTCATTCTCTTCCTTTTCATAATTTTTGTTTGAAAATGAAGCGTTCCGTCTCTGATAATATTCAATTAATTTTGTAAAATTCCACACTGATTCAATTTTTTAAGTGGCAACACTTTCATTGTCGGCGAATTTTTGACAGATGTTACTAAGAGAACCCCGTACATATTATGCCTTCTGTACCTGTCTTAGAAGCGTAATGGTAATGGTGCCAATTTTAACAAAATCACATTTTATAATATATTGTTATAATTATAATTTACAAGTACAAGTTTATTACATTGGATTTATTTATTTATAGACGTTAAATATTATAATGATTAATGATCACTAAGATGGATCAAGGAAAAAAATATTTATGAGATGTAATATTTTTGGAATGCCTCATTATTCTCCTGTGCCGTTCGTGTGGAATAAGTCAGGTTTTTTTAAAAATGATTTTCGGCTATGAAATTATCGTTTTTTCGCACCCATAAAATTATGTCCCATCTTTCCGGTTTATAAAATAATGTGAGCAGTTTTTCTTCCAATCTAGACCCCTCTCCCTCCAATGGTGAAATAAATTTGGGCCACTTTGGACCCCCCACCATATGAAAGAAGAAGAAGAAGCACAAAAGATAACATAAAAGATACAGAAACACCCTTCTCCTAACGGAAGTTGAATCTATCAAGGCAACCTTCTTCCGGTAGGCTATAAGTGTCGAAGCCAATAAGTTAAGGACATGAATGGCGTAGTTACCAGTCTCGGTGGAGAAGACCCGGAAGCTGTTGTCCCAGAAGCCACAGGCAATGAGGAAGCGGGAGTCCACAGTGGTCACAAAGCAGTTCCCCCGGGTCTTCAGGCGCTGGCTGAAGTTGTCTCCGAGGTGGCGTCTCTGCAGCGCATTGGCTCCTCCTTGAGCTGGGAACCAATGTATACACATTATATACATTATACAGTAGCGAGCATAGAAGTATGTTCAGCCTTAAAATATATAATTAGCATTAATTAAGAAGAATATATTAGATGTCATTCTAATTTATTGAAAATGAATTTTTATCCCATGAAAAATCAGGGGATAGTCTGATTTTTTGACACATCAGTTCAAATATTATATTGTAGGTTGTAGATACTTAGGTCCTTTATCATTTATCTAAATTCTTTAAACAAGCAGTTTCAATTTTTTTTCAGTTTCAATCCGAGTTCTAGAGTTCATTGAATCACAGTTACGCAGGATAGACACACAACTGAAATTAGTATTGTAAGAACCAGTATTTTATACAATATGAACAATTCCTCAAGTTTACAAGTTGATTATTAAGTTTTGTAAAGGTTCTATTCAAGTTCTATTTAGGTTTTCTTTATTGTATCTTTTTTGACCAGTTGTTTCAAATAACTGAAACAATAACAGAACTTGAAAAATTAATTCTCCAAATTAACGAATTTTTCAAATTCTAAAAACTAATACGAAACTACTTAACCGATTTTGATGAAATTTGGCTTACTGTGTGTAATTTGGTCCAACTTAAAAGATAGGATAGTTTTTATCTCAATTATTGACCTCAATATTTATTATTGCAAATTAAATGTTTGTAATAGGACAAAGCTTTGTAATTATTTGTAAGTTCCATAAGTTTCTAACAGATGGCGTTGTGAGTTGATTGACTGACACAACACTTGGTTATCTAGGTTGGATAACCATCCAGTAGATAGCGTTGTGTTTCGATTTCACGTCACAGCAACTCGTGGCCGGGTTAGCTAGTATAGCACACTGCATTTTTTATTTATTTATTTTTATTTATTAATATTTCAATGCCCAGATGGGCTTTTTCTTTTTTGGTAATATGGGTGTGTAATAAAAATAAATAATCAATAATCACCAATAACAGGGTCCATGGCAATGGGTGGCTGTGCAGCGTGATGCCCTTGGGTATCGTATGGAGCGGGCGGGGCCCCCTGTCCCCCCTGACCGGCCCCCCCGCATCCTCCCCGCCAGCGGTGAACGCAGTACTGATGGCCCGCGCTCACCGTCACCACGCCGGGGCTGGCCAGCTGCGGATACGTGTTGGCGCTCACGTGGCAGATGGCGCTGTTGGACGGCAACTTCATGGTCATGCAGACATCGTCGGGCGCTGCAGCGAACATCATGGGGCTCTGTAACGAGAGGCAGAGTAAAGACGTGTAATATGACCATATTGATCATGTAAAAATCTTAGATTTAACAGACTTAAACTGAACTCTGCGGTTTGCCATATCAATTGCCATATTAAGAATAGTCTTGACTTACCAAGTGCATAGCGGAGCTTCGGGGCGGATGAGGCTCCATGAGCAGCTGCGAGGGTGTCTGTCCGAAGCTGCGGATCTGGTCCTCCACGGCCTCGCGGGTGACGGGGTCTGCGATGTTCTCCAGGTCGGCGCTACCCTCGTACGTCAGGTAGTAGAACACATTTGTGGATCGCACCGCCTCGGGACCTACCACAAGTTGTGATTGATTGAATTGATTGAAACAAAGGAAAAATGCTAAAAAAATTGGGTTTTTCATTATATTTATTTTTTACTAGTAAATCCTCGTGAAAATTCAGATTAAATTACAATTGTAGGATTGATAAAATCGCATGTTAGTTAAAGAGAAAAGATACTTGAAAATTCACAAATTCTGACTTTACTTGTCCCCTTTTTTTTAACACTAAGGAAGGGTTTTTTCAAAAAAAATTATGGATCATCAAATATTTGAAGTTAAGTTTCACATTCTGTGTAAGTTCTATTCAACTTCTGTTATTATATCATTATAGGCCAATTGCTTCATAAAACTGAAATAATAACAGAACTTGAATAGAACTTACACAGAACATGAAATTTTTAAACAACCAATCCTTAGAAATTCAAAGAAAATAAACACACATTTCATACATAGAATCAAAATAATATTTTGGTATCTTTAATCAATAGAAAAAAAAGTTACCTCTCTGCTTATATCCAAAGATGAGGTCGATCCACTGATGCAGCTGGCAGCTGACAAACTCTGACTCCAGCGCCATGCGGTGCAGCCTGATGAACTCCTCGGGTGATGAGGCCCACGGGGGCAGCTGGACGTCTCCCGTCGATGAGCCTCCGAGTCTCAAGTTGGAGCCATTCACCAGGACTTCCGGGAGGAAGAATAGCTCGGGGATTAATTCCTGGAAGAGAGATGATTCAGATGACTTTTTAGACTTTAATTCAAATATATTTGTTTAGCACTCATTGAAATGGAGAATGGTTGAAACCTAAGCAAAGCCATAAATTTGACATTTTGAGCGTTTTGTATATTTTTTAAATGAATTTGGTTCCTTCATTATAAAATAGAAAATATGTAGTTTTATCCAACATCAGAAGATTCATATTATATAAATAAATAGTTTTACCTTGACATCAGATGATACACACATATTATGTGTTTAAAAGCAATAGGCAAGAAAATTAATTACCATTGCCCTCTGTAGAGTAAAATGCCATTAGGTTTGGAGCTTGACTAAAACCTCCTGTCTTTTACTTTAATTACTTATTATATAACAGAACTCTCTCTCTCTCTCTCGTAGTCGGTAGAAAGGGTGTTACTACGAGCTATTTGTAAATACTGAAAACCTTAAAATTATGCAAAGAAATAGCTTTACCTTGACATCGGAAGTATCCCGCTGGCAATTCTTCCATGAAAGTGCAATGGAGGAGAAGAGCCTGTTGGGATGGTCAAACTTTCCACCTTGCAGAGCCAGGAACATGGTGGTCATCGGTTCCTGAAACATAGTCAATGTATTGTTACAAGAGGAAGGCGGGGAAAATACCTGGATATTCAGATCTAGTCACCAAACACGTCTGGCTACAGCTATTTCAAGCAACGTTTAATTCTGAATGGTGGTCTAACACTAGGGCGATACTAAGAGTATCTCCCAATCTGCAAAGATTTTTAGAGATGACTTTTTAAAATTGAAATGAATTTATTTTGAACTTCCCGGAGTTAGCTGACATGCTTACTCGCTAGTTTGATTAAGCTTCTATCAAATACCAACAGATGTCACTAATGTTTTTCTCATGGAATATTCTTGATAATGTTTTATACGGTATAGTCTGCGCGAAGACGCCATTTTAAATTGTTTTCTAAAAAATCGAACATTCAATATTGATCCAAATAATTGTAATAAAAATAATATTGGCGTCAGTTTTTATACAAATTTTTCTATATTCACAACCACTATGAACAGCCAATGTAGTGATGCTAACATAACAGGTTGTTTTAATGTGATGATTATTATTCACTTTTAAATGATGATTTTGTTTGTTTGTTTTTGTAACTTTATTTAGATGTAAGCAAATTTCATACATCTAGTATTAAAAAACATATAAAATACATAATAAAATAAATAGAGTCATAAAATTATAACGGAAAGAATACAGCTTAAAAAAAAGAAATACAGTTACTCCAGTTAGAAATACAAACAATAGGGTTTAAGACATACAGTTAATACAAATAAATACAATTCATAAATTTTTCTTAATGTATGTTGCACATGTTTTCCGAAAAGTGCCAAGACTTGGGGCTTCCTTTATGGAATTTGGTAGGTTATTATAAAGTTTTTGACCTTTATAAAACACGCTGTTCTGTGTACACGTAAGTCTAGTTTTGGGAAGCCTGAAGTCTCGGCAACTCCTCGTAGGATAATTGTGAATATTTTCATGGTACATAATATTACTTTGCAGATATTTAGGGAGCATGTTATTTTTAAGCTTGTACATCATTGTTAACGTATTATATATTATATGTTGTTTAGTTGTCATCATATTTAGGTTTTGTAACATAGTTTTAACTCTAGTAAAGATATTACATTTCAGAATCATCCTCATTCCCCTATTTTGTATAACCTGTAGTTTATTATTTTGTGTCTCGTTACATAAGAATAGAACACTAGAACAATAATTTAAATGAGGAGTTACAATAGAATTGTATACAAGGTGCGTTGTCTTGAGATCCAAGTTATTCCTAATCCTTTTTAAGAAGCCAACTTTTTTAGCAATTTTCTTAGATATATAATCGAAGTGTTTGTCGAATTTTAATTTATCGTCTAATATTACACCCAGATATTTAATATTGCTAACCCTTTCTATATTTATGTTATCAATGGTTAGTATTGCATGTTCAGTTCCACCTTGACTATCCATAATCAAAAATTTAGTTTTCATAACATTCAGTTTTAGTTTGTTTATGTTTAACCAAAGCGTTACACTATTTAAGTCATTTTGTATCTCTTCAATGGCATCCTGTAAATTTTTTCTGGCTATATATAACAATGTATCATCAGCAAATAATTTAATGATTGTTGAACTAAATTAATATATATTTTTTAAGTCATAATATTTTTCACTAGAGTTCCTTATTGCCACACTAGGAAAGCTGCCTGGGTTGTCTAGGCCTAAATAAAGCATTGTCTGTATCTTTATCAGTATTTCCAACCATAAACATACCAAATATTCCAGCATACTGAAAAATATTATCTATGTATACACTTTAGATTCATAACTAAAGTCCATTATCATCTTTTGAACATATTTTGGTCCAAGGCAGAAAAATAGTCTTGTGAACGGTTGAAATTATATTATAATTAGCTGACCCGGCCATGCATTGCTGTGGCAAATAAAACACAACATCATCTACTGGATGGTTATCCAACCTTTATAACCACAGCGGTCTTTGAATTTATCGCGAAGAGACAGACAGATGCCGCGGAGGACTTTATTTTATAATACGTAGAGATGGTGTGAAAGATTATAATAATGTGCATGAAATGCTTGGGGTAACTAACGTATTTAAGTTAATAAGGATTAATACTGTATTCGTCTAAATAACTTTTCAATTACCGCAATGTACGTGACCATTTTTTAGAAGATAGAATGGGTATAGTAAGCTATCCGTAAAATTGAATTAAAATTGAACTTTGACTTGGACCAGCGATTGCCGTGTCTGTGACCTCCGGTGACCTCTCTCCTCCCTCCGCAAATCTGAAATCAGGAGAAAACACCGTTAACTCACTCCACAGATTGGATAACTCTTTCTCAGAGTGCTCAGTCCTCGTGTCATCAGACGCGGAATCTGGCAAATCTGACTCAACATCACTCCAAGACACTGATAAGTTCCTCATCTGATCCACATGACGTTTCCAAATTAATTGAGAATCACAAGTTTTTACCAAATATAATTTTTTTCCAATTTTATCTGTAACAATTCCCTTTACCCATGTAAATTTATTATTCTTCCTGAAATCTTTAACTAAACATTTTTGTCCCACAATAAAATTTCTTGTTTTTACACCACCATAATACTTAGATTGTTTACGTTGATTTGCCTCAATATTCTTATTCGCCAAATCATGTTGTTTTGACACAACCCGTTCATTCTCTTTCGGAATGAGACTGTCAAAAGTAGATCTAAGTTTCCTACCAAACAATAAAACTGCTGGCTCGACTCCCGTCGTACAATGTGGAGTATTTCTATAATCGGACAAAAAATGTAACAATTTATCCTTGTAATCAACCTGAAATTTATTTCCTACCATAAGTTTTTTAAGAAAACTCTTAGTAGTTTTCACTGAATTTTCAGCGATCCCATTACTTTTTGGGTGCATAACTGGAGATGACATGAATTTAATATTGTTTTCCCGAAGAAACTGTTGGAAAATTTCACTCGTAAAACAAGTTCCGTTATCTGACACTATGAGTTCAGGGTAGCCAAAATTTGAAAATAATTTCCTCAATTCAAATATAGTATTAGCTGAATCTGCCCTTTGAACTTCAATACAGTCAACCCATTTAGTGAATGAGTCGCAGATGACCAGAAACATTTTCCCTGCCAGCGGTCCACTATAATCCAGGTGTAACCTACTCCAGACCTTCCCAGAATTAGGCCATACCGATAATTGACTCTTTGGCGGAGATTGTTTCGTCGACGCGCATTCTGGACATTCCTGAACAATTTTCTCTAAATCTTTGCTCAGCGATGACCACCAGAAATAACCCTTTGCTAACCCTTTCATCTTAACAATACCTAAGTGTGAACGATGCACGAGCTCTAACACTTTTTTATGCAACGAACTTGGAACAATAATTCTATGTTGCCAAAATAAACAATCCTTAACAATCGAAAGTTCGTTCCTTTTTATCCAGAATTTCCATAATTCCTCCTCGCGTTTAACACGTTTGGGCCACCCTTGCCTTAAACACGTCATTACGCCTTGAATGACCGTATCTACTTTAGTGGCTTCCCTAATCGAATTAACGTCAAGATGTTCACAATTGCTAACAAAACTTACGAACTCAGACCCGTAGTCTTCTTTGAATTCCTCAACTGACGATTCTAAAGGTAGTCGAGATAGGAAATCCGCTTGATTTTTGCACGATCTTACGAATTCCGTTTTATAAGAAAACCCTGCTAAAATAATTCCATACCTTTGCAATCTGTTTGCGGCTAGAACAGGAATATTCTTGTGCTCACCGAGAATTCTCATCAGAGGCAGATTATCAACACACAACGTGAATTCTCTGCCATATAAGTATTGAAAAAATTTATTCAAACCGAACACTATAGCTAAAGCCTCTAAATCTAAGATGCTATATTTCTTTTCCGCGCTATTTAAACTTCTAGATGCAAACGCTATAGGTCGCAACGTACCGTTTGCGAATGAGTGACATAGACACGCCCCCAGACCGGATGTACTCGCGTCCGTAAAAAGTTTAACCGGAAGGTGCGGAATGTAATTTGTCAAAATCGTATTTTTACTCATCAAATTCTTTATTGTATCTACTGCGTTAGCGCATTCTCTAGAAAAAACCCATTTGACATCTTTCTTTAAAAGATTGTGAAGTGGTTCTAGAATTGATGACATGTTAGGTATAAAATTCCGGTAAAAACTGAAAAATCCTAGTAAACTTTTAAGTTGATGAACGTCCGTCGGATAAGGTGCATTCTTAATGGCTTCTAATTTATCCGTTTGAGGTTGGATTCCCTTTTCGGAAATGATGTACCCCAAAAATTCTAACTCTTTTACAAAAAATTGACATTTTTCCGTATTTACACATAAACCGCAATCTTGTAGTCGTTTACAGACTGCCATGATATTATCCATTAGATCCTTTTCGTTGATCCCTGAGATAATAATGTCATCTAAGTAAAATGCCACGCCTTTTAACCCTTGCAAACAACTTGCAATTGTTCTAGCAAAAATTGCCGGAGCAGATTTAAATCCAAACACAAGTCTATTGTAAACAAACAATCCTAAATGTGTATTAATCGTTGTAAATTTCTTACAGCTATCCTGCAGTTCTAACTGTGAATAAGCTTGTTTTAAATCCAGTTTTGCAAAAATTTTCCCCGAACTAACCTTGTGGATAACCTCTTCGATCCTAGGTAGCGGGTATTTCTCTAACTCTGTAATAAGATTTAAACTTCGTTTATAATCTACACAAATACGAATCTCGCCGTTTTTCTTTACTACCGGAACGATGGGAGATGCATACTCACTGCTTTTCACTGGCGAAATAATACCATCCCTCACCATTGATTTAAGTTCACATTCGATCTTATCTCTAATAGCGAACGGTACCGGTCTAGCATTACAGAAAAAAGGATCCGCATCTTTCTTTACTTTAAAATTCACTTTGAATTTATTAAATCGACCTAGTTTCTTGTCGAAAACTTCTGGAAATTTATTTTTAATTTTATCAATTTTCTCTTTTTCCGATGAAACTGAATTGATAGAATTTTGTTTTGAAACAATGTTGAGGTTAAAGATTTCCATGAAATCTCTTCCCACAATCATTTCCGAACCGCTTGTTACAACGACAAAGGTTATTAACCTAACTAGATTATTGTATTCGACCTTGAAATTTGCATTACCCACAACAGTCAACATATTCCCGTCGTAACCTGAAATTTTTCGTGTTTCGGGTGACAACTCTATATTACTGAAATGTTTACAAAACAATGTCTCCGGAATGACACAAACTGATGATCCTGAATCAATCATCGCTTCGAAGGATTTCCCATTTAATTTCAATTGTGCCTTGATTGCCTTAACAAAAGCTACATTTTCAATATTTTCATTATTACAATTCATAACTGATTTTACTGACCCGTTTTTACAAAATCTCTGTAAATGACCCAATTTACCGCAAGAATAACATTTAGCTTGCTTAAACTTACAGTTATGAGTGTCATGATTTGATTTCCCACAGATCTTACACTTTTTTAGTGATGAACCGGTTTTAACTTGTTTATCCGACCTACATGAATCGGAACTATTCGACCGATAATAAAGTTTTCGCGCCGGAGAAGCCGATTTTCCAAATCTCTTTACCGAATTTATTTCTCGCGCCGGAGAAGCCGATCTTCCAAATTCCTTTACCGAATTTACTTCCAACTTCATCTTGATTGAATCGACCTCAGGACCTTTCGCGGTCACTGCAAGTTCAACTAGTTGATTAAAGTTTTGTTTAGGCCCTTCAACAAACAATTTTACCCGTACAGGGCCCGGAAGTAGACCGATTGCAAACACGTCTACAAGATTATCCTCCAGCCTGTTTCCGAACTGACAGAATGAGCTGAGCCCTCGAATTCTTGCGGCGAAATCCCTTATCGATTCGTTATGATTCTGTTTAGCTTGGAAAAATGATTCCCGCTCTTGAAAAAGAGATCTACATTTACCACAATGTTTTTTTAGCAACTCAATTAATTTCTCAAACGTAACATCTGTGATTTTAATCGGGAAACATAAGTTGGACAGAAGAGTCAAGGTCTCCGTTTCAAGCGAGTTTATCAGATAAGCCTTTTTCTTAATCTCGGTAATGTCATCATGTAACACGAGAAACTGCTCTAATCTGAGTTGAAACACATCCCAATCTCCGTTTATGTGAGAGAACGGTGGAATTCTCGCCGATTCCATCTTCACAAAAGGAAAAAAAAATAAAAACGCGAAGCTACGACAACAATACTACCCCGGAAAAAATTACAAAAAACCCAGACAAATCCTCCACAAGAAAGAAAAGAAAAACCTATCTTAGAAATTGCGGTTGCAACGTCTCCAGATTGTTTCCTCTTGATGAGTGAGTGACCTTCCTCGACACTAGCACTGTTTGCCTTGTAAAAATGCCTTCCCTCGGCACTCCCTCGGAACTTCACCTTCGTGGAAAGGCTCTGTTGAGCCCCAAAAACGACCACCGCCTCTTGCTTCTGAGTACCCTTGGATGGTACTCCAGAACTCTGACTGTGGCTCCAGGAATAGCCAGAGATATCCTCGGTTTGTTCTGCCGGTCCTTTCACTCGGTCAGACAAACCCAAAAAATACTCCAATGTTCCGCCTCGGCTGTAGGTAGCCTTGAAAAATTTTTTCGGGGTGACTTAGCTCTCCCCGCTTTGGTAATTTTTTTTTTGTGATCCAATTTGGTAATCCAATATTGTACTTTAATACGGCTGCGCCAATTGTAATGTACTTTTATTGTGGCCACACTAGCCACACAATAATAATAAATATGTTAAACGTAAGTTCTCGTCTTTATTGTAAGAGTACAATGGATTCAATAAGTAATATTATTTGTCTCGGTAGCGACTGATTATACTGGAAGTTAGAATGGTTCTGGCCGCGGCCGTACACCGGACCGCTGTCCCGGCTCGTATGCCCGATCGGCAATGTTCGGCGACCCGAGCATTCCCGAATTACTACATAGATACAAATGCGATATAATTGCATATATCACAGATAGATATATGCCTTTGCGGACTTTTTTGTAGATCTATAAAAGAGGAATATCCCACCATGAATTGTTTTGTTATATTCCAAAAGGATTAGGCACAAGGGCGGATCCAGCTTTGGCGCCAGGGGGGGTTCACATAACGCCAGGGGGGGGTCACATAGTCGTGGTCAAGTCACTAGAAGTTATAATTTAATTTTTATAATAATAGATACAAGTAAGAAGTAGGTCCACCTAGGACCTGGACCCAGCCCAGGGGGGGTCATGACCCCCATGACCCCCCCCCTGGATCCGCCTTTAATTAGGCAGCGTTTTCGATGAAAGCCACCAGGCGGCTTGATTTTTTCCGACACTTTTAACAATTATCGTATGTTTCAACCAATTTACACAAATTCCTGGTAAATTACATACCTAAACCTTCCTCACGAAACAAACTATCTATTGGAGAAAACCGCATGAAAATCCGTTCAGTAGTTTTCGATTTTATCGCGAACAGACAGACAGACGACGCGGGGGACTTAAATTTATAATATGTAGAGATGTAGAGATTGTAGAGATAGAGATAATAAGATGAAATGGGTGGGACTTACGATCCTAATGAGCCAGTTGAGAACAAAGGCCCCAGTGGAGTAGTGCGTGCCGTAGTGGAAGGGCGGTATGGAGTCATGCTCCCAGGAGTTGTAGCGCTCCTCGAAGTAGGCTCGTCTGCTGGGGTTCAGGGCTCCAATAGGCTGCAAAAGGAACACAAGTACGACAATTAATAATGTGCTCCATGAATTCAAAATTGTACAAATTGATAAATTTTTTTTCTTTACCATTGCTCCATACAGGGAAAAATTTTCATACATCTTTGGGGATTCCGTGTGGAGGGTCTTTTCAGGGAAAACGAAGGAGTGGAAGTTCTGGGAAGGAAGAAGGTATGACGGGTGGCTAGTGAATCTGGGGGTCAATATGTCCAGGAGTGACGGACGTATGAATCCATCCTTCCCACTGCGGTGCAAGGCTATGGGTCGAGAGAGTCCAGTGGAGAGGTCAAAAGAGCTACCTCAACCATTCTCTCCCAATCTGGCCCACCACGACCTAGACAAACCTAACCTCATGAACCCGAGCACCACTGATAAGTCACCAAACGTATTGAACCACTTGGGGTGACCTATGGCAAGGGTGTTGGTTATCCAATACATGGTTCCCAGGGCGGTGATACCCACATCCGCCTGTCAAATTGTAGAGGTATTAGGTCCTATTTTACTTCATCCTTCTTTAGCCAACGTTTCGGACAGCGTTACACTGTCTAACATCAGGGAAGATGCATACTGCCGTCATAAGCAAAAAGGCAGCTTAAAAATCTGAATGATCACATTCTGATATACTTTTTATTATATACATTTATGATACACATGAAAAATCACTTACATCAGAATGCGACAATTGAAAAATACCAGCTTGCATATGATGTCAGTATAAATTGTGGGGAAGTGTGTGTATATGTATGTAGAAGCAATATAATATTGCGTGCGTCAACCCTCTTTATTTCGGGCGGGTAAATCAGCATATTTTATTAAATTAATGTGGTTTTCGGCATTTAGTTTAGGTGCAGTAATTAATTGAGTAATCTGGAAGTATGTTGTCTGTTGTATGCCGATGATGTGGTGCTGATTTCTACCAATATGGAAGATCTACAGTATCTAGGATGAACGAAGTACGTACGAAGAATGAGTTAATGATGAATGTAAGTTAGTCTAAAGTCATGGTATTTGAAAGAGAGAGTACGAAAACAATGTGCAACTTAGTTGTGAATGATGAGTATTTGGAGTAGGTGGATGAGTTTGTGTACTTGGGAAGTATGTTTACGATAAGGTTGATAGAGATATCGAAAGAAGTAAATGCAGGCAACTCTATTAATGGACGACTGAACGCTGTTGGCGCCAACAAAAGGCTGTCCAGAGAAGCGAAGTTAGCCATTCATAATGGAGTGTTGGCACCTACCCTGATGTATGGCAGTGAGGCATGGAACTGGCAGAGGGAGGATGAAAGTAGACTGAATGCTGTAGAAATGAGTTCCCTAAGGCTTGTGTGTGGTAAAACCATGTGTGAGAAATGTGGAGATCCGCGAAGAACGCAAGACTGATGAAAGCATAATGAGTAAGATTAAGAAAGGGATACTCAGATGGTTTGGGCATGTAGAGCGAATGAACGAGGAAAGGAGTGTAAGGAGAATATATGACGCAAATGTGAATGGTAGAAGAAGTCGGGGTCGACCGAGGAAGACATCGCACGACCAAGTGAATAATAGAAGAGCATGTATGAGACGATGTATGAATGTGAACGAGGCAAGGAGTGTGTGCCAAGATTGAGTTGTTTGGCGGTTCGTCCACTCTGCCTAAACGGCTTGATAGTTAGTTTAGTTATTAATATTAATATCGACGAAAATATTGTCACGCTTTCTGAAAATAAGAGGAAAAAAAGGCTGTGCAAATTTAAAGACAAGATTTTCTGCTTCTGATTGTAACTTATACAGAGAATTTCACTAGATAATTCCGAATAAAAATTAATATCTCATTAAAATAATAATAGACTTTTTTTCCAAATTTTACAATCTTTTTCAAAGTAACAAAAACTAGGTTGGTTTGTGTTTTCCATTGTAGTTTTCTTTGTTTGGATTAAGTTTTATTTGGATAAGTTTAAGGGTCACCTCAGTAAACAATAAATCCAAAACTCAAAAAAAAGTTTATTATACATTTATTGACTTGTATTGAATCCCGGTAGTAACTAAATTGCATAAATTAAATCATTTTTAATGTTTTGTTTCCGAACAATGGTAGGTATTGTGATTTTGTTACCTTTACATACTACTTATGGAATTAAACAAAAGTTTTCATTGTTTTCTTTATCATTACAACATTTGTGATGTAATTTCTGTTTGGTATTGGCACATGCCACAAGCAACGTAGAACCTTAATATGTATTTTTTTTTGTATGGGGTCAACAATATTTACATTATTAAAATGATTTAGTAATTTTTTCTACATCCGCTGCTTACGTGCTTATTCAAAATTAAGTACTTACCTAATAATATTATATAAGTACTTTTTTTACACAGCCTAACTGATTATTATTTAATGACTGTTGATTTTGGATTGATGTAAACAGAATTGGCGCCCACTTTTATTTAAAAAAAGAACCGTTGCATTTTCAAATGGCATTCCCGAGGAGAAAATGTTTTATTGTTAAATTTATGCAAAACAATATTTTCCGGGATCAAAATTTTCCAAAGAAAAAATTTCTTCACATAACAAAATCAAAAAATAAATGTTTTTTTTTAATTTCTCTCTCCATATTCTGACCTATAATTTTCCGAATTTCCCGATTTTCACATAACATATAAAAAAATGCGTTGACTTTAAAAAATTTCCCGACTTATTTTCCCACGAATTTTCCAAATTTTTCAGAAAAATTAAATTTTCCAAGAATAAAAATTTCTCAATTTGAAAAATTTCAAACCAGTTAACATAAGAAAATCAAAAAGAATAATGTCTAACCAAATATAACATTTTCCAAAATCAAATATAAAAATTGAAAAAGAAAAAATTTAACTTATGAATCCAACTCCATATTTTTTTTTTTTATATGAGCTCCACACAAGAGGCTTTGAGGAAAATAATTTCCCTCAGGGCCTATGTCATCTTTGGGGTTGCTGTATGGAGGGTTTTTTTAAGGAAAGGAAGGAGAGGAGAGTTCTTGGAAGGAATCTGGGGTTCAGTATGTCCTAGTCATCCGCCTCCAAGACCTAGACAAACCTCACCCCCTGAACCCGGGCACCCCTGCTAAATCACCAACGTAGCGAACCACTTGGGGTGACCTATGGCAGAGGTGTTGGTTATCCAATAAAGGTTCCCGGGGCGGCGGTACCCATTCCCGCCTCCCAAATTGACATTATTCTTGTCACAAATGTTTAATCCTGGTGACTTATAAAATGAACCTAGTTAAGTGGCGCCATCTATCCACGAGCCATGATAATCCAAGCAGTAAATCAGATTTTGTAAGAGTGATTGTGTTGCTGTTAAATCTTCTTCAAATCTGGCCAGAGTGAGAGAGTCTGGGAGTGAATTTGGCCATGCCAATTGTTGGTCTCATAAACAACATAATTTTCTTTTAAAAATGAATGAATTGCCTGTTGTATGCTAATGATGCGGTGCAGATTTCTGACAGTATGGAAGATCTACAGTGTCTCGAGTCAAGGACGAACCAAGTATGTATGAAGAATGAGTTAATAATGAATGTAAGTATGTCTAAAGTCATGGTATTTGAAAGAGAGAGTACGAAAACAGTGTGCAATATAGTTGTGAATGATGAATACTTGGTGGATGAGTTTGTATATCTGGGTAGTATGTTTAAGAGAGATGGGAAGGCTGGTAGAGATATTGAAAGAAGGGTAAATGCCGGTAACTACATTAATGGAGGACTGAATGCCGTTGGCGCTAATAAAAAACTGTCAAAAGAAGCAAAGCTAGCAGTCCACAATGGAGTCCTGGTACCTACCCTGATGTATAGTAGTGAGGCATGGAAGGATGAAAGTAAACTGAATGCTATTGAAATGAGATCCTTGAGGTGGATGTGTGATAAAACCATGTATGATCGTGTGAGAAATGTGGATATCCACAAAGAATGTAGGCTGATGTAAGTAAGCATAATGGGCAAGATTAAGAAAGGGACCCTCAGATGGTTTGGACATGTAGAGCGAATGAAAGAAGAAAATAGTGTGAGAAGAATATATGACGCAAATGTGAATGGAAGAAGAAGTCGGGGCCGACCGAGGAAGACATGGCACGATCAAGTGAATCAGATTCTTGAGTCGGGCCATGTCAAAAGTCAGAATAATAGATGAATATGTATGAATGTGAGTGAGGCAAAGAGTGTGTGCCAATCCGAGTTGTTTGGCGGTCCGTCCTCTCTGCCTACTCCTGCGGAGAAACGGCGTGATGGTTGGTTAGTTAGTTACTTAGTAAAAATGAAGTGCTAATTTTATCATTTGTTCCACTTATTCCATTTGCATTCAGAAAAGTACTGTTTTTTTCACTGAACAAAATTGTTATCCATTTTATTTACTGAATATTTTACATAATACTGTATATGTATTGAAAAAATTCTAGTCAATTAAAGTAAATATAGTAGAAAGTTACCTTTGACAAGTCTCTGTAGTTTGAGGGTTGGCTCAGGTCAAGTTCCTCAGTTTCGTAGTTGGTCAGGACCCACGGGAAGATGGGATATTGATTCAGGTCATTGTAGGTGCGGCCTGTAAACAAACACAATATAATATGTATTAATATTAGCGGTGTTAACAAATCTACATACTTAAAAGGTAACTACTATTGCCCTCTATAGGGATTAAGTTATTAGGTTTGGAGCTTAACTAAAACCTGCTGTCATTTATGCATATTACTGTTATATGATAAAGCAGTTATCTTGTTTATATGGTAATGTAGAGTGCTACCACAGGGCTTAATTGTAAACAGTCTCTATTAGCCGGTTCACACGGTTCAATTTCAGTTGATCAACTCGACACTTGAAAGCATATTGACAGGTGTGAACCTTCTTTCAACAAAGTTGAACAAGTTTTTTGTTGAACAACTAAAGTTGATAGCCCGTCTACTTTTGACGTTCGAGTATGACCGCGCCATCTTGGTTACCATAGTTACTCGTGGGCACAACTAGACGTTCAAACATTTATATCAATATTCGTTAGACATTCCTAGTTTCTACCGTCATGGAATCAGTTTCAACGAAAAAATATTTGAAATGGTCGGATGATTTGATGTTCAGATTTATGCATCCCTGTCTTTGGGATCAAAAGCAAGAAGTGTACACAAATAGAAATGCCCGTGATACTGCAATAAATAATATGTGTTTCATTTACACTACCTACCCAATATATTATGATAATGACAAAAAATAACGGTAAATATTCAGAGCATGCGTCACCATTAATATGCATAAATTAAAAGAAAAAAAAACTTTGTACAAATCTAATAACAATAACTACCTATGTCAAACTATGACGTTTGGCGTTGTTGTTTTTAGGTTATGGTAAAGCTAATTTTAACGAAATATGGATTATTTCCTTGCTTCTCCGGTTATTGTAGTTAGTAGTAATTATTATTAATTTAAACTACTCTGAAAAATTTTATCGCCAATTTTGGAAAGCAGCTCATCAAATTGTTTTTGTCATCCATATCCTTCGGAGTCTTCTAGTTCCATCTCTTTCAAAATTGTGTTGGATGCGCCTAATTCATGGTCCATTTTCTCGCCCAAATACGACGTTTTTTTATGCTTTTTCATAATCTCGAGCTCATCTCGCAAAACATCAGAAGTTAGAGAGACGCACGCACTGACAATTTCAGTTGACGCCATCTTGAATGTCAAATTCGGTTCTACTTAAATTGAAACGTGTGAACATAATCTCATTCAACTTTTTACGTTAAATAAAAGTGGATCAACAAAAATTGAAACGTCTGAACCCGCCATATCAGAAACAAACAAAACTTTTTTTGCACAGGTAACCCCATCATAAATCAAAAATTAAAAAAAAATCAGAGTGTGCAATTCACACGCGGTAGAAGTGAAACCTTCAGAAAACTAAAGTAGACTAGAGTGCACTTTTTTTTATTAATGTGAAGGATTATTTTTTCCATATTTTTGTCGTCGAATTACAGTGCACCTTTTCCTATACATTTGGTCATCTTATTAGTATCTGTTCTTCGGAATCGCTAGATGTCGCTCTCTTTTGCCTGTTCATTTTGGAATGGTTTGAAGATTGGATATTGATTTTACAAAAAAAAAAAAAATTGGTAAATATGCATAAGTCCACCTCACGGATAATACGAAACGTTCGTGTAGTCGAAGTTTGATGCACGGATAATACGGAATATTCCTTTTTTTAACTAATAGACAATCATATATGACATTTGGCGGAAGTACCAATCTTATAAAATAAATTCTCTAAAATAAACTCGCATGTCATCATAATTTTAAAAAACATCCCAGGTTTTGAATGGTTTGTTTTTGTTTGGCAAAGCGGGGTTTGTTGCGGGTTTGTGTACTTAATTATTCTAATACATTTCTTTCCATGTTCTACTGTTATAAATACAGGTACAAACTTGTTAATAATGCATTCACTTTGTTTTACATGGCAATAATATTTTTTCTATAATTGGCAGCATTGATAGACTGTCTTTGAAATGTTAACTAAAAACGATACACTTTAAAAATGGCGTTACCGCGCAAGTGAATTATTTTTAACAAAATTAAAATGTTGAATGCATATTTTTTGCATGTTTTTGTCTCCCCCGACATAAATATTCACTTTTCGTGATAATAATTCTAAATCTAACTGTTTGAATAAGAAATATTGCGTAAGTAAGCGGAGTACCTAGGTACCTAATGCATAAATAATAAATATTTTATTGCTTTCCCATTCTCTATTTCTCGTGTTTGTCTCTTTTTGGTGTCGCTTGTTTCCGTTTCATCGAGTTTCAAATCACAACAGCGCTAAAGAAGTTTTCAGTTCAAAAATAATAGGTAGATAATATTGAATTTCACAACAATTATTTAAGGTGAATTGAAACGTAGAAGGTATTTTAAAAATTTCTACCAGTATCTCTGTCTGCGATGAATCGAAGTTTTCCCTTTTCTGGAGTTGAATTACTTCCAGATCTTATTTCAATCTCATTACAAACGCAAAAGGGAATTCGGCATTCTTGTCGGTAAGACTTAAGTCTCAAACAATCGGCTAGAACTTCCATCACCGTTCTGCTCAATTATGAATTACGTCCATTAATGCCCGCGGTAATTTCCCGCGCTGTCACGCTAAGGGCGGTAAAACGGAAAAAAAGTGTTGCAAGTATGTACTTAAAATAAATGAAATGCTAAAATTATGCCGCCAGTAGGTACTAGCTTTAAATTATTTTGCATGTACTGCAAATGAAAGTGGGTACTTAATTAGGGTTATTAAAGTTCAAACGCGCCAATAAATTTTCATAGCACCCACAAAGCGTGAAAATATTTTATTCCGATTAGGTAGTAATGTAGTCCTGCTGCTGAGAACTCCGTTTTAATCTTTTGCTCTGTTACACGCGTCTTTTACGAGAAAGAGGGAGAGGTTACAACGGAGCTAATAGCGGTGCGTCCAGGAAAACGTTTTCCGTAGCACCTACCTACGTTGTATCAAAAAATTATACCGTAAATCAGAAATTTTGTTTGAATGTGTCATCAAAAATTCTGGCATAATAGAATTTACATAGCTGTGTCTCTGGTTTATGGAATTTGCAGGTCAACGCAATTTATTCCAATTGGAAATGTAATTTTCATCACATTTCATGATATGCCTACAGCTTTGAAGAATTCAACATGCATGTATGCAAAATTTCGTCAAACTGGGAATAAAACTATAGATTTGTTAAAAAAAACCTACAAACACTCCTCTTTACTCACGTTACTTAACCCTAGAAAGATAATCTACGTCTTTGGGACGTAAGCGAGACCCAAGAATTGCTGTCTTTTTGAGCAGAGCTTGCGCGGGGTTGCTTTTTCACCACGGTAAGTACAATAATTATGGAGAAATAAACACACCATACATCCGAAAGACGTATATATAATGTTGCATAACTTTCAGGCTTGTTCCTATAAATGGGATTTAGCGAACAAAAAAATTTTAAAAATATATTTTTAAGTATAACGACTGATTAGCATTTAAACTTTCATAGCATATAAAAAATACGATTTTTACATAAAATTAAAAATTATTTTTCATTTAAAAAAAGACTTAATATTTTATGGTTGATTTGTAAGAGGTTCACAAAATTTTGTTATTTTTTAATGACAATATAATTATTTTGGTTTTATAAGCACAAAACCTAAAACTAATTATTCAACTACCTTTAAACTGTGTAAGTGTGATAATATGCCAAATATATACTTTTAAACTTCGATACGTCTTTGAGATTAGCGTAGGTAAAATTAAGATTATCTTTCTAGGGTTAATAGACTAGTTACTACTTAATTAGACGCATTTGCGCACTATTGCATGAACTAGTACCTATATTATTCTGTAAGTGACTTTAGGTAGGTAAGTAGCGGCTTACCTACCTAAAGATTAGCTATGTAAATTAGGTTAGTATACCCATTTATGGATATGATTTTCTTAAGAGTATAATTTTAAGCTTTGCTCTGGATGTAGTGTACATTGTACATGCATGTTTGTATTGTGAGGAGGTAAAGAAGAAATCGCGCAGTCTATTTGTATTTTGTATTTCTCGGCCAAATTTCTCAGTGAAAACATCGTTTGAAAGTTGGAAGGAGACGCAATGAAAACAAGTTCTGTTTTGTGATGGTAGAACCAGAAAACGTGCTTTCAAAAAAGGAATACAAACAAAATACAATCGTTTGAAGGTAGGTGGAGAAAAACATAAAACCATTTGTCCCATATTTGCCCCATTTAGAGAAATTTTCGCAGCTAAATTTGTGTAAATATTAAAGTATTTTAGTGACTTTTGCTCTAAATTGGAGTGGTGCTTTTTTATCACTTTAAATTTGTATTAATATAAAATATTTAATACAAATAGCACATGAGTCACTGTTTATATACATTTTTTGTTAGTAAAAAAACTATACATATGATATGTCATGGAAACTGAAAAATGTTTTGAAAATTTCCGTTGTTACTAATATAGGTTTTTCCGTTGTTAGTAGGTAATATAATTACTAATGAAATGACACAAAAAAATATCATTCGTTAATTACGTTATTATTTTTAACATACGTGATAAATGCAACAATAAATTTAACTTCACAAGTGGCAAAAACAGTTCTATTCTTAACCCAATCGCTGCCATTTACGCGGATCGGCGTACGAACGATCCGTGCCACAACTGCCATCTACGCCGTATCACGTAAATCGCCAGTATGAATGTTTCGAGGATGATATTTCTAAGTTCTAATGGTAGATGGGGCTAAATATTATTTTGTAAAATATTATGAACTGTTTCTTAGCGACATCTCTTGTAAAATATGATAATTTAAATTGTTTATACTACGAAAAGCAGCATCCAAAAAAGGTCAACAGATTTCTTGGCGCAGTCGTTTGATTCTCCCGCCATCGCAGCGTCGTGTGTGTGGATGTCACGTGGTTCTTATTACGTTCTCTGTGGTGTGGTTCTAAAAGTTTTTTGATATTCGGCGGAAATGTGGACTTGAGTTTTTATTCCCGATTTGAGAATTAAGTGTGTTTTTTTTTTAATTTAGTTTGATATTTCAGTTCGTGTGTTCTTTTATACAATCATTTTTGAAACTTTATTTTTAATATCCCTAAATATGTCAAGACGCGATCTCAGTGAAGAAGACACAAGAGGATTCGTCCTCGATATTGACTCTGAAATTGAGGAAAGTGATGATGACTTGGATTTTATAACGCAACTTAGTGACAATGAAGATGAGCCTATGGAGAATGAAGTTACCCATAGAACTTCGTCAGGAAATTGGACTGTGAATTCCGTGAAATTTTAAACCATTCATCCATCATTTTTGTTATTTGTTTTTGGGGTGTTATGCCATGTTGCGCTACCTCCTCCTTTAGCCAATGTGTGACACATCTGCCCTGATGATGGACACTGTAACGCTGTCCGAAACGTTGGCTAAAGGAGGAGGTAGCGCAACACGGCATAACACCCCAAAAACAAATAACAAAAATATTTTTGGCCGTGAAAATCTAAAATCATATCCAATTTAATGATTTTCCATCTGGAATAAGCGACCCCATTAATAAAATTCAAAATAATGTAGTGCTATGTCAAATATAAAAACAGTTGAAGTATCGTTGTCCAACACCATTGATATGATTATGTGATGACGTAAGTGTATAATATACCAGCTTGTTTATTTGTGTTAGTGCGTCACCGCTATGGCGGGCTAGCGGGTTCCGATTATAATCTGTCTGTTTATTATTTATCTCAAAAGTAGATTACGGGACACATTTGAGGATAAATATTGTATGAAGTATGTAGTATAGATATCAGTTATGAGTGTCTAATATAAACAAAGCCCTCAAGGGCAAGGACAATGCTATAAAGATTAATTTAAATGACAAGTTAAAAATCACTGAAATGGTTGGCGTACGGTAGTGAAACAATGTTTTTGTTTGGGCAGCTATTGGGTTAATTTGGCATCTTGACAAAACATCACAATCACTGTAGCGCTAAATTAAATAGGTTACCCACGTCTTTGGTTTAAAAAAACTCTCTACGAAGCACAAATTAAACATTTCACAAAAAGGCACACTTTAACTTCAAGTGCCCACGAACTTTCATTGTTTTGGAATGGAAAAGAACACAATTTAAAATGGCGGATTGTTCTTTCGTTTATCAAGAAAAATTAAAAATGGTGCCAAACATACGCTACAAAACACTTCAAATTCAAGTTATTTAAGTACCTATCTAAGTACTTTCATTGTTTTGGAATGGAAGAGAACACAGATTCAAATTCAATTTCAATGGCGGACTGTTCCTTCGTTTTTCAGGAAAAATTAAAACTGGCGCCAAACACATGCGGCACGCGGCGGAAGTTCACGGTTTTCGGAACGCTTGGATTCGCGCCAAAAACACTGTCAGACGTTGTAGATGCAACACACGTCATAAGACGCATAAGTCATAATAATCTGAACATAATAATTGTTGTTTTCTATTACTGAATCGGTGTGACGCGTTCCTGTAGTGCTATAATTACTACTACTGCTCCCTAGGTACAGAAATAGATAGGTACTAACGTAATTTGAAATGGAGAGGTAAACTCAATGTTATAAACTATTATCAATTGGTATTATTCAATGTTTAAATTAAGATGTAATTGTGGTAGAATTATGTCACAGACAAAAAATACGTTAATAGTCGCTTATAAAAAGATCGTTTCAACGAGTTCTCATTGATGCACAAATATTTTAGATATTTATTATTCTTCCTGTGGCCTTTATATAAAAAAAAATCTACCCACATTTAGATTAACTAAGAAATTGTCTCATTTTAGATATTACTGCATTGTAGTGATTAAAATAATTTTATTTGAAATTTCAAAAACAGTTGTTTTTCAGGGAAAACGTTCTGATTGGTTCATGAAAGAATGTCCGGCGGCCCCATTCGTGAAAAAATCCAACCATCGCGCAACATTGATAAAAACGCAAAATAGGTCGTCCCCTTTATGATTCACTGGAAATTTATTTGTGTTTTTTTACAAGTGTGTATATATTTGGGCCTTGATCTAAAAACGACAATTTACTGCGAAATGAAGGAGTAATTAAGTTTATCACCGTTTACCTAGTAATTTTAGGAATCTTAAGACATTTCTGGAAGATAATATCACATGACACTGTTCTGTGTCGCAATTATTCAGAATTCCAAATGCACCATCACACCAAGAGGTCGAATTCAATGAACCAAGTCAGTATCTACTTCAATCATTTGGGAAATAGCCCGAAGTTCTTTTGTTCTTTTATTGCAGTTACGAGGGCGTTACATAATGACCTGCTAACCAGTGGCGTAGCGTGGGGGGGGCGGGGGGGGGGCGGCCCGCCCCGGGCGGCACTTCTAAGGGGGGCGGCAAATTTTCACAATAAATAATAACATTATCTTGGAAAAATTTAAACCATTTCAAATCATTATTTGAACATGTTCTACGATCCTTTCGTTTACGAATCCAACTCTTTTGTTAATTCATCAAAAATATCAATAACTATATTTTTTTTAGCTGCGAATTTCGCAATTCGTAGGATATTATGAGAGTAATACTAATTAAAGCTGATAACTCGCAAAAAGATTCACTCTTAATTAAAATCAGAATTGTGTTCAGAATGTATTAACGAGTGAATTTCAGTGGTGTATTCATCTGCTGATACATTTCGAAAGAGACCATTATTTTATTCGAAGTGCAGTTATAAAATTCTAGTTGTAGATTATGTATGTGCTGCCAGAATCAAAGAGAAACCATTTTCATTTCCTGGGGGTAGTTTTAATTCGGCAAATACAGATTTAATTTGACCCGTCTAATCACAGGAGACGCAAATTATCCCACACATTTAATTTTAAAATAAAATTGTGATATTATGTCCCACACATTTAATTTTAAATAAATTTGTGATTGCAATAAAAAGTTAAGATACAGTTTTATAAAATTTTTTAAGAAAAGGAATCTTTATTTAAAATTTTAAGTTTATTCTATTTTAGGTATTCGAATATTCGCAGGCGTGTATTTTTGAGCCAATTCACATTTCCAATATGAAAATTTAATGTTTAGAAACAATAATGTTCTAATAAGCACGTCGAAAAAAATTACTTTATTTAGATATGAGAACAGTTTTGTTTTAATAAAAAGGAACATTGCATGGGAAGAACCGGAAATTTTGTGCGCAAACGTTGACAGGCAAAAGTTTATAGATATTTTTTTCTTATTATTCGAAGGGTTAAACCAGTTTTCAGGATGTAAAATTCCATTTGAGAATTCATCTGCTGACACAATTCAAAGGAAAACATTATTTTATTCGAAGTTCAGTTATTAAATTCTATTTGCAGACTATGTATGTGCTGCCAGAATCAAAGAAAAACCATTTTCATGTTCTGAGTGTTGTTTTAATTCACCGCATACAAACTGGTTTTGTGTTCAGAATACAACGATAAATTAAATAACGAGTTGCAGATTCATCCTCGAGTGAAACTATACATTTGAGTTACATAATGCTGTAAAATTCTGAGAAATTGATTGTTGCGTGCGTAACTATTGTTTGGGGACTCTAACGCAGTATCAATCAATCAACTTTGGAGTAGAATTTATATACATGATTTTCGTTGAAAGAATACTCGTCAAATGTGATTATTAAAAAAATAAAATCGTTTATAAATAGGTCGTAATAAAAAAATAGGATTTCCATATACAACCCCCCCCCCCCCCCACCGCTTGAGTCCCAAATAAGGGGGCGGCGAAATTTTCCTCCGCCCCGATGTTCTGAGTGTAGGTTTAATTCACCACAAACAGATTTCATTAAAACCAGTTTTGTGTTCAGAATGTAAATGCCGGCAGAATCAAAGAAAAACCCTTTTCGTGTTTTGAGTGTAGCTTTAAGTCACCACATACAGATGTAATTAAAACCAGTTTTGTGTTCAGAATATATGTGCCGCTAGAATCAAAGAAAAACCATTTTTATGTTCTGAGTGTAGTTTTGATAAACCGCATATTTATTTTAATTTAAACCAGTTTTATGTTATCAATATATCAACAAGTTGCCGATTCATCGTGTACCGAGTGAAGCTTTGCATTTGAGTTGCATTCCATACGTATGCGTGGTGAAGATGCGAAATTCTATTACAAGCATACAATTCTCGATTTCTGAGAGCAGTTATATATCAATTCGTATTAGAATTTATAAGCATGATTTTATGGGAAGAGTACTCGGCACATAGGATTATAAAAATCGGCATAAAAAAATAAGATTTGTACCCCCCCCCGGTCAGCGCTTGAAAATCTGCGAAAAAAGTACCTGTAGAAGTTAGGGGGGAGGGGGGGGGGGGGGGGGGGGGGGGGGGCAAAATTTCCCTCCGCCCCGGGCGGCCGAAACCCACGCTACGCCACTGCTGCTAACAGTTCCGTCAGATTGCATACAAAACAATGAAATTAATGATTATTGCTATCGGCATATATAAAAAACACACCTCCTTGACTGCTTGTGGTGCATTCATCATAAAAAAAGTGTCCACGACATGCATTTTCAAAGTCAATGGGCAAAAAATTTATCAAATATTATCAGCTAGTATATTATCTATCTATCTTCTATCGTCTATCTTCTATCTTCGAAATTTACGTATGCACATAACTTCCCAACGACTGCACCAAATTGGATATTTTTTTTTGTGTTCGTTATTGTCAGGACAAGGTTTGTATAAAACTACTGGAGAGCTCTGGCATTATGAAATTTGTATTAAAAAAATAGTAATAGGTGGCACGCGAGCTGTTTGAAAACTGAATGTAACGGGACTGAATGTATGGAATACGGTTGGGGGGAGGGAGGAGGGGAACTCGGGTAGTGGGTTCGCGGGAGGGGTTGAAGGGGAACCTGGGAGGGGGAAGGGGAACTCGGGTAGGGGGTTCGCGGGAGGGGAACCTGGGAGGGGGGAGTGGAACTCGGGTAGGGGGTTCGCGGGAGGAGGAGGAGGGGGGAAAGGGAACCTTGGAGGGGGGAGAGGAACTCAGGAAGGGGGTTCGCGGGATGAGAGAAGGGGGGGAGTGGAGTGGGAAGAGGGAAGGCGGAGGAGGCGAATGGAGCGCGAGAGGGGAAGGGAAAGGAGGAGAGGAAGGGGAACGGGACGAATGGGAAAGGACACGCAGGGAGAAACAATTTAATTAAATGGCATTGTTTATTCGTTTATTTAATTTAATTTTTATGTTGTTATTTACTTTTTACCTTAACTTATTGTTTATCTTTTTTTGTTATTTTACATTATGGAATGTATTGCATTGCACTTCCCCTGCATACTTTCTGGAATAAACTTATATTATTATTATTATTATAGCAACGCATGCCGGGTACCAGCTAGTATTTTATATGGATAGAGTTATGTATGTATTATAATATAAACCCCATCAAACGAAACAAATCAAACACAATCACTAAAATCGCAAAAAACATCATTGAAGGTTTACTGTGCTTTACATTTACATAATATCAGTAAGTAAGTAGGTACTAAGTACTTTTCTGTGTAAAGTATTTATTACTTTGGTATTATTAGCCGAGGAAATAACTACCAGATGTACGGAAAGAAATGATTAGACGATTTATCTTAAATGCCCTTCACAATTTAAAATGTCACCTTTTTGACGTGAGCACGCGAGCGTTTAAAAAGCCGTGTCCACAAAAAAATTACAAACCACATAAACGCAGCGAGCTATTCCTACCACATTACAAAAAATCACATCAGTTTCTCAATATCGTAAAAGAAAATACAAGTATAATACATCCTTTCCATAAAGTGTCTTCAAACTTTTTCATAAAGTCAAAAGGGGAGTAGGACTTTTAAAAAGCGCGGTAAAAAACCGAAACGGCGCCAACTACCGGTAGAAAAAAAAACTTTTGACAGAAGAGATTTAAATTTAAATGCATAACTTTTTACGAGGAGTTTCACATAAATAATGGAAGTTCACGACCTCAACGCGGGAAGGAACTCATTTGTACAACTTACAAGATAGTTGCCGGTGTTACAAGATAATAATTTGTGTTAAATACGACATACTTAAAATGCCAGAGCAAAAATAATAATGCGTGGCCAAGATTTTGTAGAGGTAACAAATTAATTAAGTACATAGAACATGGCCATTTTTTAATCAAAGTTTGGGATGAATTTATAATATAATAACAAAATGTACTTATTTTTATTCCGCACATTGTGGTTTACCAAAGAAGATAAAAATAAGCAAATAATACTTTGTTAACACCGCAGGTTAATTTGGTCGCTTTTCGGAACAACTCATACAGGTCTCATAGAAATCGTCGTACCTTTCTTACTAGCGTAGTGAGAAATACGTTCTAAACGGTATTGGAAAGAGAAAACACCACGTTAATGAACTTACACCTTTATGAAACCAACGTTTTCGACCACAATTTAAAAAAAAGAAGAAACTTTGTGAATTTTTATTTTTTACACGAAAAAACTTACATTTAGTAAGATACATGTATAGTAAGATAATAATAACTTTTATAATACGTTTATCTTTGTGGAATGTGTGTGTGTGATTTTATTTATTTTTTCATTACCAGTAAGGCGCCATTCATTTATTACACAAGACGATTTAGAGGGGAAGGGGGGATCCATGTCTTATTTTTTCTTACAAGGGGGTGGGAGGGAGTCTCGATAGTTCTTACGTAAGATCAGAAAAATGCGCAAAGTTAAAATTATTAGTACCTTTGTAAGTACAAATAAACATTTAAAAAAATTGTTACTTTGAAAAACAAACATTAAAACAAACCAAACGAGTATTCATTTTTTCCTTTAGATTCTTACGTAATAAATATTAAATTAGGGGGGGAGGGGGTCGGCCTATTCTTATTTTTTCTTATAATAGGGGGGGAAGGGGTCGAAAACTAGCAAAATTCGTCTTACGTAATAAATGAATGGCCCCTAACTTAAATAAGAAAAACGTAAAGTGTGCCATTTTTAAAACATTTTAAAGTTAGCTTACAAATTTTTTTATATTTAAAAATTACATGGTTATTTCTAATAATAAAATTTGAAAGCGTATTTCATCACCTTTCTAAAACAGTTTTAGTTTAAAAGTTAAAAGATATTCCGTTTCTTTGGATTTAACGCAAAGGGAAATTATTCCGACCTATAGGTATGACTAATATACCAACAGAATATGGTGGAGGCCTGAAGGGTCCAAGGTCCAAATGATGAATATTATAAAACTGTCGACCGATTTCGTTAGAAACATTTTTTCTTGGGGACAAATTTAACGTTACACCCTTTCCGTTCGATTTTACTTGTCCATATTTCCTACTACTCATGTTTAATATAATATAATACATGTATCCTATTATTAATATAATAAAACACATATAAAACTTATATTTTGACCGCAACCCGTTTCAACCTGTTAAAGCCATCTTCAGACTGGTACCTACAAATAATTCTGAAGGTTATCCAATAGTCCAGGAAAAAATCGAAATCGGAATCCACGCCTCTTTTTGGGCGTGATTTAAAAATACATGACAAGACTTGAGAAAAAGCTTTTGGAAAGGTTTGAAAAGGTATTTGAGAGTTGTTTTTTACAGGTTGATGTTGTAAAGGTCTGTAAAAACATTACCTTCTTTTTTAAGTATTGTTTATTGTAATAACAAGGAAATTTAAAATTTATTTCACGGAACCAAGCGCCGCAAATCCTAGAGACGTCTATTCCCTATCGCGGGCGGGGCGGAACTGATCAAAATGGGTGTGACAAATACATAGTTCTTGTGTCGATGGCATAAGGTTCACTTTAAAAATCTTGACCGTCTTGATTGATGTCAAAAATTACAACGCGAAAATGCATATTATATTTTATTTTGTGAAGTTCAGGCATAAATATATTTTTTTGCGATTATTATAAAAGCAACTGAATTTACCACATTATACAATAAAATTATATCCGAAAAGGGGTTTATAAGTAGGAGAATTTGCACTTGAAAGTGTTTTTTTATAGACCTAATATTTTATTTTTTCTAGGCTCATAAAAAGACTAATAAAAAAATGATCGATGTTCCCTAAGGCCAAGATGTGTTCTACTCGCAGTATTTAATTGAAGCATCTATAATACTTCTAAGCCTAAGCGATCAAATTTTCAAAACAAAAACACATGATTTTGTATGATTTTGCATTATTTCGCATGGCTTCATCTTAATATACAGCTTATATACATAACATAAGAGGGAGAGGGAGGGTGTAGTCTACAAGGGATTTATTCAATTTATATGGTTTTTCCGTATTTGTTGCCATGTCGTATTTGTATTTCTTGTTTTTTTTTTTTTTTTTTTTTTTTTTTTTTTTTTTTTTTTTTTTTTTTTTTTTTTTTTTTTTTTTTTTTTTTTTTTTTTTTTTTTTTTTACAGTGAATACCGCACAAGAATCTCAACTGCTCCCATCTGGAGCCAGTAAGACTATGGCATCCCCAATTGGGGTATGTTGTGAGGCTGAAGGTAGTGGGGAGGGGAAGGAGGTGGGAGGTGGGGAAGAGGAAGGTTGGGAAGTACCTGGCTATTCAGATCTGGTCACTAAACACGGCTAAAACCGTTTTCAAGCAACGTTTCAATTCTGAATGGTGGTCTTACACCAGGGCGATACTAATAGTATCTTCCACTCTGGAACATGCCGCAAATATACTATATATTATATTATTTTAAATGAATTAATTGTGAAATAACACAAATTAATCAAATAAAATTTATTTGCGCATGCCGGGTTCGAACCCGCGACCTCCGGAATGTGAGTCAAGAGTCTTAGCCACTGGACTACTTTTGCGTAATAAAGTGTTTGTTTCATTTGACCTCATAAATAATGATTGAACAATATAATTTTCCGCAGATAATCTTATAAATTGGCATAGATTAGTTTTATATGAATTTAATGGGAGCATAATATTAACTGGTTGATATGTAAATGAAACAAGTGGGAGGTGACTTGTATTGTACAATAATAATATCTTCGTTGATTTATACCGAAAATAATTAGCAGGGCCGCCGCGAGAGGTGCCGCCGCCTGTATTTGAAAACCAAAATGTTACTCCTATCAAAATAATTAGCAGGGCCGCCGCCTGTGTTTGAAAACCAAAATGTCACTCCTATCAAAATAATTAGCAGGGTCGCCGCCTGTGTTTGAAAACCAAAATGTCACTCCTATCAAAATAATTAGCAGGGCCGCCGCCTGTGTTTGAAAACCAAAATGTCACTCCTATCAAAATAATTAGCAGGGCCGCCGCCTGTGTTTGAAAATCAAAATGTCAATCCTATCAAAATAATTAGCAGGGCCGCCGCCTGTGTTTGAAAACCAAAATGTCACTCCTATCAAAATAATTAGCAGGGCAGGAAATTTAAAATCAATTGCACGGAACCAAGCGACACGTCCACACACCTCCGAGTATGGGAGCAGGGAGGAGACAAAATACGACTAAACGATGCGCTATCAGCCCTTCTGCAGATGGCATAAGGATGAAATTCGCAGTTGGGTAACGCCTCTTTAAACCCATTGGAAAAATATTTCGCCAAATTCACGTTTTATTTTATTTTATAAAGTTCAGGCATAAACGTAATTTTTTTTGCGATTATTATTAAAAAAAACTGAATTTGCCACATTATACAATAAAACCTTATCCGAAAAAGGATTTATAAGTAGGAGAAATTGCACTTGAAAGTATTTTGTTTACAGACCTAATACTTTTTTTTTCTAGGCTTATAAAAAGATCGATATTTTCTAAGGCCAAGATGTGTTCTACACGCAGTATTTAATTGAAGCATCTATAATACTTTTCAGCGATCAAAATTTCAAAACAAAAACACATGATTTTGTATGATTTTGCATTATTTCGCATGGTTTCATCTTAACTCATTTTTATTGGATGGTATCTTCCTCTTCTGTTTCATATTTTCGATTGAGAGTCGCTAATATTGTATTCAGATATTAAAGCAATAATTTTATCAATATCCATAACTATATGAATATATAGGTATATTAATAAAAATGAATCGCCGAAATGTATGTTCCCGCATAACTTACGAACCACTGCACCAAATTGGACAATTCTTTTTTTGTTGTGTTCGTTATTGTTAGGACAAGGTTTATGTAAAACTACTGGTGAGCTCTGGCATTATGAAATTTGTATAAAAATGAATCGCCGAAATGTAGGTATGTACGCGCATACCTTCCGAACGAGTGTATGAAATTGGAGAATTATTTTTTTGTTGTGTTCATTATTGTCTGGTGAGCACTGGCATTATGAAATGTGTACAAAAAATTAAAATAGGCGGCACGCGAGCCATTTGAAAACTAAATGTACCGGTAATTAATTTATGGAACGCGGGAGGGGTGGAGGGGGACCAGGGAGGGGGGAGGGGAACCTGGGAGGGGGGAGGGAAACCTGGGAGGGGGAGAAGAACTCGGGAGGGGGTTTTTGGGACGAGGGAAGGGGGGGAGTGGAGTGGGGGAGAGGGAAAGTGCAGGAGGCGGAGTGGAAACGCGAGAGGGGAAGAGGACGTGGAGAGGAATGGGGGGGGGGGGCGGAAAGGGAACGCGTCGAATAGGAAAGGACACGCAGGGAGAAACAATTTCTTTATTAAATGGCATAGCAATGCATACCGGGTACCAGCTAGTATTATATAATTATTTCGTGCGGCGCCCCTTAGTATTAAAATGTTTAAAATTGACTGAATAAAATTGCATTAAAAATAATAGAATAATAACCCGCGACGGAAAAAATCGGAATATCGGAATAAGGAGCCGATTAGATTACAGGGCAAAATAAAATTGCGGTAAATCGTTGGATAATACCAACAATAATGGACAGTTAATGGTATGATGCAACTATTGTATGTTCTTGTATAGCACTGAAATGCATAATAAAATCAATCATAATGACTAAATTATACAAAATTCCAGCTTCCGCGTAACTTGGCTGTAATAATAATATAATTAAAAAGGATAAATCGAGGTATTTATTTAGTAGCTTTGTGATAGAACAATATATTAAACAGCCCCCAATGGAATTCTGTTATCAGTCCATAATATATAGCAGTTAGTATGGAAAGACAAAAACGGTGAAAACGAAATAGAAACATGTTTTATTTAATTAAAATAGATGTATGTAGATCAGGGCCGTAGCTAGAGTTGAATTTAAGATAGGGCAGCGGTAATTACAGGTAGGGCGCAAGTAAAATGATCTGATGTGAGTCGGGGGAGGGGGGGGGGGGGGGGATTCAGACCGATTGAAATGGGCACGGAATTTTTCATTACTTATTCTGTGACAGACCTGGGGAATCCCCTTTCTTCAAATGAATGTATAATAATGTTATCTTGATAACTGCAGCGACTGGCAACACCGTCCGGGTCGAATTTTGTTTTGCGCTTGGATTTTTTATGACTAATATTCGGTGAGAATGATTGAGAGAGGTCCGTGGGCGATGCGCGACAATTCTAAGAAAGTTTCATGGATCGTCAAATCCAATGGATCATCAAACCATCCATGTGTTCCAAGTACAAAAGTAAGAGGAAAACCATTTTCTTGTTCTGGGTGTAGTATCTGAGCTTAAGCTGAGGACTTAGCAGATTAATTCCTGGGTTAAAACCAGTTTCATATTCCGAATGATCTGCCAAAATTCCAGTAGCGGATTAATCTGCTGACACATTTCGAAGAGAACCGTTCTAATATTTCGAGTGGAGTTAATTTTTTTTATTTCAAACCATTCCACGAAATTCGTAATTCGTAGGAAAACCATACTACGCATTATATGAGAGTAATACTAATTAAATCTGTGGACACGCAAGCAGATTCACCCTTAATTTAAAACCAGTTGTGTGATCAGACTGTAAATTTCCAGTTTTGGATTCATCTGCTGACATATTTTGAAGGAAAACGTTTACTTATTCGAAGTAAATTGGAGGTTATCCACTACATACCCGACCGGTGTAAGTAAGAAAAGGTTACTATTTAACAAAGACTCTTATTTTTTTATATAACAACCCTCCACTTATAATTAACTAAAACTAGACCCCTATTGTCCCTGCATACGTTGTTAGCGAGCAGTATGCAAGTGCTTGATCTGATGACAAACCGTTTAGTATGGAGAAGGCCCGAAGATATCGATCTAGGGATTTGTTTATTTATGACTCAACCGTTGAATCATCCCCAAACCATTTGGGAATTCCCCCTAAGCAGTGATTGGAATACGCGCGCAGTCTCTCACCACTTACTTCAATTCCATCTATGGGCAGAGTAAAGAATTGATATAATATGATTCTTTGGTTAATTCGAAGCTGTTTAGTTAGATGTCGCTACGCTACCCTAATAGGAAGTATTTTTTTTTTCAATAAAACACATATAAATTTGTTGTAGACCACTTTTATTTTATAAACACTACCGGTTTCAGAAGCACCCTTCCTTCGTCAGGAGAATATTATAACAGTTATAATATTCTCCTGACGAAGGAAGGGTGCTTCTGAAACCGGTAGTGTTTATAAAATAAAAGTGGTCTACAACAAATTTATATGTGTTTTATTGTAAATTATGGCGAGCCACAAAGTTAATGCTTTTTACAAACATGTATTTTTTTTCAATCATGTCAAACAATGAACAAACAGTTTACTAGTATATTATCATAGTCGATGGTATTTCTTAAGGTAGGGCACAGGTATTTTAAGGTAGGGCATTGCCCCCTAATGCCCCCCCCTAGCTACGGCCCTGATGTAGATTATTTTCGTAGCCCTTCTGACCAGAAAATCTTGAGCTGAGGAGGACTATTTTTAATATACTAAGTTCTTTTTCCTTGAAATCCGTAGTTATTCTTTGTTTTAATTGGTTTGATACTGTCTGCTGAGCTTCCTTGTCCAAAGGTAGAATTACGATTAGCTATTTAAGTATTCTTTATTTGCTTGGCTCTGGTTTTACGGTTGTACGAAGTGTATGCCTCTGTATCTTTTTTGAGGTGATGAACCAGAATGTTCTTGGCATAGTTGGAACATCGTGGTAGGGTCACACTGCGGTCATTTTCCAACTTCAAACGTATGAACGATTGTGTGGAGGGGTAGTTTGTGCATGGTTCGTGCGAGTTGGCCCAACACATCAGTACGTTCTGGGACCGCCTTCGAGGCAATCTTATTGTTTTTTTTAGCTTTACGAATCGAAAACAAAATTATGAAAATCGAATCATCGCTTACACAATTGTAGGCAACTGATAAGGTACAGCGCCGAATCAGCTGTTCGACGTCCGCCATTTTCGAGTTCGGAGTTCGGAGTTGAAGGATTGGCCGCAGCCACCACACGATCGGCCAACCTTCCAGCTTCGAACGAAGTTTGGAGTTGGAAGGTGGCTTCAGTCTGGACGTAGCATAAAACTGCTTAAAAATGTCTGTTGCTGACTTCCCTAAGGGACCTTTAACGTGGTCGTTATTCTACAATCCTGAATTATAATTAACTGGTTGTACAAGATTTTATTGTTATTTTATTATTATTATAATCATTTAATTGTTATAATTATTTCTGTTTTCTTACTTACTTGTATATTGCTCTAAAATGGTAAACGTAAATAAAACGACCGACGCTTATGGGCGTTCGCATGTTTTTATTTTATTCCAGTTTCCGTATGGGTTGTTGTTTCATAGTATGGATTCGGAGTGAAAAAAAGTATGGTTTATCACTTGGTAATGATTTCGCATAGTTTAAGATGGCGGATATTATTTGACATCTTTTCTCGTCTGTCATTGTTTTACTTAGGTAATAATTAGGTGGAAATATTAATATGCACGTTTATTTCGTTTCATATATAAAACGTTGATAAAAAGTCAACATTGTTTATTACCGATTGTTCGGTATTGTGAATTTATTTTTAATGATCTGGTGACGTAGACGTAGGTAATATGATATCAAATGACATAATACCCGTATGCTTTCGTGTGATCTATTTTCAGGTTTTTTTTATTTTTTTTATTTTTAGTATTTAATTAAAATTAAATTTGCAAATGTTATTTTAGAGTTCTGCAAGTATTTTAGAATGTATTACAGCTGTTTCGACACTCATTTTCAAACTGTGGTGAAGCCACTTACGGACGACTTATGTATTGTATTTTTAAAAGTGAATTTTTGAAGGTGTCTAGCAGAGACACTAATTGAGAGAGTGATTATGTGGGATTCAGAATCTTTCCCTTCACCACAGTTTGAAAAAAAAAAAAAAAAAAAAAAAAAAAAAAAAAAAAAAAAAAAAAAAAAAAAAAAAAAAGAAAAAAAAGGAACACAATTGCTCGAGCATGCTTGTTTTAAGCATACTCATGACTCATGAATAAGCATAATAAGTAACAATTGAACACAAGTGCTCTTTATAAGCATGCTCTCGGCCAAAATGAAAGGGGGAGATCCCTTTCGCGGGAAAAATGCGGAGATTATGGGCAGTTCTTAATTAACTACCGATATTGTAAAATAATATTTGTGAGAAAGTACTGACATTTTGTTTCATTTCGCAGCCAATATCCATAAAAATTCTGTGTTTAAAGCCTGAACGAGAGAAAATCCGAAAATGACCAGACAATAAAAAATAAATGGTAATTTCAATAGAGGTTTAATTTTGGAGGTAAAGGAACTTTTGGGGATTTTTCGGAGAATTTGAACATCTATTGTGGGTATTTTAGTAAAGCTTTGTTATAAAAAAAATCATGACTCCTATAATAAATCACGAAAAGCATAGTTTCCTCGTCTCCCAAACGGGCCTTTTTTGATATTTTTGCAAATAATGTGCACGCATAGCTGCCGCGAACTGAGATCGTATCAATATACGAACTGAGATCGTATCACACTCATAAGCAAGCCTGTTCACACATGTTTAGAGCACGTCCACCCTTATTTAGCATGCTCGATACTAGCAACGTCGTTTATACACATGCTATTAAGTAGCATTTGTTCATTAGTAGAATGCTCTCGTGCTACCAATCAGCATGTCTGTCCGAACCATAAAGCAAAGATTTTTCATTTGGGTACCAAACGATAGTTTCGATAAGGGGATTGGTGTAAAATAAAAAAGCATCGAGTATAACGCACATTACTCAAATAAATTTTATGTACTTTAACACTGTAACTCCACTACCTGTAAATAAATGGTTATTGTAGTTTTCCGCAATTTATTAGAGCATTTACGAAAGAACAGGAACATAGTAATATGCAAATGAATATGAACAATTTTAAGACTTCGCACATTTTGTTCAGGAAAATAGCTAACCGATTTATTTATTACAGGATAAGTACAACGTTCTCTTAAGTTGGCGTTGTCAGGTGTGTCAAAATCGATGTATAAAATAATAATAAAAATCTGATCCAATAAAAGTATGCATTTAACTATTCAATCCAGCGGCGTGCATTCTATAAAGGCTAAAAAGCTATATAAGAAAAAAAAAAACAAAAAATAAATAATTGAAAGAATTTAAAAAAACACACACACACACCAAATTTATGATTAAAACGCTTTTTCACCGTGAATTTGGTAAGGAACTTATATGATTTTAGATTTTCACGGCCAAAAATATTTTTGTTATTGGTTTTTGGGGTATTATGCCGTGTTGCGCTACCTCCTTCTTTAGCCAACGTTTCGGACAGTGTTGTGATCATCATCAGTGTCCACATCTGCCCTTGAAAGAATTTAAAAAAAAACACACACACACCAAATTTATGATTAAAACGCTTTTTCACCGTGAATTTGGTAAGGAACTTATATGATTTTAGATTTTCACGGCCAAAAATATTTTTGTTATTGTTTTTTGGGGTATTATGCCGTGTTGCGCTACCTCCTTCTTTAGCCAACGTTTCGGACAGCGTTGCGATCATCATCAGTGTCCACATCTGCCCTGATGATGGACACTGCAACGCTGTCCGAAACGTTGGCTCAAGAAGGAGGTAGCGCAACACGGCATAATACCCCAAAAACCAATAACAAAAAAAATGAACTTATATGCTCATTTTTATTCAGTTGGCCTCAATAATCAACGGAAAATGACAACGAAATGACTATTTTTAAATATTAAACGCATGCAAACTACAGTTGTAATTTGGGAGGAGGGTATGGGTATCGCCGCCCCGGTAACCATTTGTCGGCTAACCAACATCCCTGTCTTATGTCACGGCAAATGGTTTTACGTTTGGTTACTTAGCCTGGGTGCCCGGGTTCATGCGGTGAGATATGTCTAGTTTTTTTTTTAAATTGTGTGGGCGGATGCGTTTGACCACCTACTGGCGGATTCTCTTGACGCGTCGCCTTGCACCGCAGTAGGAGGATTCATACGTCCGTCACTCCTGAACACACTGACCCCCAGATTCCTACCCATCCCTCATTCCTTTTCCTTCCTACAACTTCCTGGCTTTCCTTTAAAAAATACGCTTCACTCGCATCCCCAAAGATGCCATAGACCCTAAGGGAAATTGCTTTCCCCAGGGCCTCCTGTGTGTAGCGAACTTGAATAGCTACTCATATCCTACATCGTCATCGGTCATAGAGCAATGCACGCCACTGTTCAATAGTTACATTTTCATTGACATTTACACGTGGTTAATTAGTTAGGTTAGATTTCTCTTTAATGATAATTCAGGCAGTTTCTCGAGTATTTTACAATCTTATCTTTTCCGCATTGGTTTCATATTAAGTTGGGTAAATTAACAATAAAATCGTGAGTTACAACAAACCGCAGCAAAAATAATATCCCATTTAAACCTATTGCCGGCACAAGATGTGATAGTCAAATAGGTACTGTATTTAGTCATCAACTGCAAAGTCCATCCAACAGAAACTACACTGTCACGAGATATTTGAATATAATATGTATAGTATAGATATTATAATTATGACTTAACATGTTTACATAAAATCATAAATAAATTCTATTATTGACAGCCCTGAACTATTATAATTGATTTATTCCCATATATCTCGCAAACCAACATCGACGCAATATCTACCGTTCCATTGTGACAACTCCAATATAGATCACAATTATTATTATACAAAATTTGGGTAAAGACAAGATGCTGGATACGTTTTTAGATTTTCACGGCCAAAAGTATTTTCTTTATTTGTTTTTGTGGTGTTATGCCGTGTTACATTGCTCTGTTTCGACTTATTTCATCTATGTAATCGTATTGTACCTACATTTCCCAGTGTACTGTTTTTCCATCTTCCATGTTGGAGAATTTTGTTTTAATTTTATTTCGTTTTTTATTTTGTTGTTGATTTTGTTTTTTATTTTGTTTTGATTTTGTTTTAATTTTATTTCGTTTTTTATTTTATTGTTGATTTTGTTTTTGATTTTGTTTTGATTTTGTTTTAAATTTTGTTATGCTTATTTAGATATTCTTTGTGAAATGAAAAAAAATAACATGTAAAAAGCCTAGCTGGGCGTGAAATACAAATTAAATAAATATTACGAACCATATTATAACGGTCCGAGCAATGTTACAATAAATTAATAATATTGGGGAAACTGCTTAGTGAAACCATGATATTTATATTTTAACTATGTACTGTCATATATCTGTCATACATAGTATATCATGTCTGTCATATATTGTATTTAATAATTTATCTATATTTAATATCTATTTACATAAATAGAAGTGTCTGTGGTGGCGTGGATTTGTTTTTATTCAAATCTACAGTTTCATTAAAAGATTAATGAAATTTTACACATTTGACATTAAAAACAAGAGGAAGGTGACTGTCTTCCCACCCCTTAAAGCTGATTTTTGATACTTATTGACGAAATTTTACACATTAGACATTAAACATAAGAGAAATTTATTGCGGTCTACGTCTGAGATTTTCACCCCCGGGGTTTTAACTAGTCATAGAATAAAATTGAACACAAGAAATGGGATATGAGCGTGTTTCGCGATTCAAAAATCGGACCACAAAATTAGCCTCAGACGGTTGAGAGCAGTTCGAACTCTTCTGCAGTATTCGCATAAATACTTACTTTCGACAACAACCAACCTTCTTCAGGGCAGATACAATAAAACATTTAAGTTCGACTTCAATTTTTCTTCAGAGGGGGGCTGTGCTGGCTGTTTGTTTATTGCCATAATTTAAAGTGACTGTATGTATCTACTGCATTTGTAATCACATACACTGTCACAACCGCCAACAAAGGGGAATGTTTCTTTTGTTCTCGAACTTCCTTATTTTCTACAGAATAAGTTGACGTAAAACTACGTTGCATACGTCTTTTATCTGTGACGATCTCCGGCCATTAAAAAATGATAAGAGAAACGACATACTTATATTATTACTGAGATGTTAAATAGTGTTACGAAATGCAATCTACTGTGGGACAAATTACGGTGGTGAAGAAGACGTTGCAAAAATGCAATCAGCACCTTCAACTTTCATAATATTTTTGTGATTAACACTGAAATGGCAAGATTTCCACCGATTCCTGAAAGAACTGCATACTACGTGTTGACTTTAGAAGTTTTCATTCCAGTCGATTCCTCATTGCTGAGGATCGTCAATCATCAAGTCGATCATCAAATGCCCATGGTGGGCAAGGCTCCTCCACGACTCCAGATACTATTATCTACAGCCTGTATGTCGAACGAATATCTACAGCTCATACGTTGGACTAATATATACGAACTTCAGAGTGTTGACCAATATCTACAGAGCTAAGGTCGGACGAATATCTATGACGGTCCCAGTGTTGACTAATATCTACAGAGCGTAGGTTGAACTAATATCAACAGAGCGTAGGTTGGACTCTTATCTACAGAGGGCAGCTGAGCAAGAGGTTGTACAAAAAAGCATAAATTACTTCAATTACGTAATTACTAATTACGTTAAGGCTCAAACGTTTAAAGTACGTACAAGAAGTTTTTGCAAAATATTACGTACTTTGCTGTTTACGAGGACAATAATTTATTGAACAAACATAGAGGTCATATTACAAAGATATTTATTTATTTCGAAATACACGGCACCACAACCTAACCTAACCTAACCTAACTGACATAGAAATGGTCATGGTAACAGACTAAATAATTTAGAAGCACTCGAAATAAAGAAAGTTGTTAAAACAAAACCCAAATCCTTAATATTCAGCCCTCCGTAGTCCAGTGGCTAAGACTCTTGACTCACATTCCGGAGGTCGCGGGTTCGAACCCGGCATGCGCAAATAAATTTTATTTGATTAATTTGTGTTATTTCACAATTAATTCATTTAAAATAATATATAGTATATTTGCGGCATGTTCCAAAGTGGAAGATACTATTAGTATCGCCCTGGTGTAAGACCACCATTCAGAATTGAAACGTTGCTTGAAAATGGCTTTAGCCGTGTTTGGTGACCAGATCTGAATAGCCAGGTACTTCCCAACCTTCCTCTTCCCCACCTCCTTCCCCTCCCCACTACCTTCAGCCTCACAACATACCCCAATTGGGGATGCCATAGTCTCACTGGCTCCAGACGGGAGCAGTTGAGATTCTTGTGCGGTATTCACTGTAAAAAAAAAAAAAAAAAATGTGTCCAATAGTCCGATATTAGGGATTTTTACATAATACATAAATTAAGTTTTTTAAACTGCATACGCAATATTACGTTATTCCAATATGCTATACATAATTGCAAATCCAATCTCTGCCAGTGGTGTAGGTATTCGTCAACACTTTGGTTCTCATAGATATTAATTAGTCAGCAGTTTGAGTTGTAGATATTCGTACGCACTTTGGTTCTCATAGATATTAGTCAGCAGTTTGAGCTGTAGATATTCGTACGCACTTTGGTTCTCATAGATATTTGTCCGATTTTTTCAGTTTTTGGAATTCCTGTAGATATTAGTAGACGCCTCCTCCTCCACTCCTTGCGGTTCCGCACTGCGTGGAGAGCTACGAACACCGAAGTCCGGACGCCAGTGATACTTGGCTACTCTAGCGCGTTGGTGACCTTCCTCTGCTTCTGCTGCTTTCCATTTTGCAAATGATTATGAGTTTATCCAAGTTGGAGTCCTCAGTTTTTCGAGCCACTTGACTAAAGTATCCTTAAATACGTTGCAGGCATATAGTTGAGAACATATTATGGATGCCTAACTCTTCCATAATGAACACATTAGTGCGTCTGGCTGTTCATGGAATCCAGAGCATTTTTCTCCAGCACCACATTTCGAGGGTCCGAATCCGCTTTCTTTCGTTGGCTCTAAGTGTCCATGTTTCCACACCGTATAGAAATATGGGGAAAATCAACGCCCGGACAAGTCTCATCTTGGTTGTCTTCGTTATGCCTCTATCACTCCATATCTTTTACATTTTACTCATGATGTCTTTTGTCATGCAAATTTTTCTTTTCACTTCTGTTGCACAACCTCCTTGGTCACTTATAAGTCGTTCAACGTTTCTAAGTTCGCGAGAGCAGTAATTGTTCTTACCGAGGTATTTGCCCTATAGATCACCATTAGTTTTGTTTTGGCCTTGTCCTTGGCATTGACTCTGGCGTCCAAGTGGGGACTTGGGGCAGGTTATGAGATGCGAAGTTGAAGGGTATGGAGAAGGTAATGAGATGTGATGATGAAGGTTGGGAAGTATCTGGCCATTCAGGCTGGTCACAAGATTCAGCTAAACGATATCAAGCAAAGTTTCGATCCTGACTGGTGGTCTTCCACCGATGCTACCATTCTTATCTCATATGTACTGATGGTACTGATCTATTTTTTCTCTATAAAATTGTTAATAACATGTTTGACTCCCTGAACTCCTTAGGCTGATTAAATTTCATGTGCCTAGTAGAACGGTTCGTCAGAAGGTACCTTCCATTGTAACAATTCAGGTACCAATGCAGAAATAAACTCAGTAATGAACCGACTGCACAGTGCAGGGAATAAATATTACATGAACACCAACGGTACTGAATGTCTATCAGCCTATAAAAACATAGTTATTAAATCTGTATGTCCATCTTGATGTTTATAAATTTTCAATATCGAAATTTATATGGATATCCTTTATCTTACTCTGTTGTTTTTAAGTTAAAATTTTTATACTTGGTACTTATTTTAATTGTTATATATCTTAATTCTTTGATTATGTAAAATGTGTTTTTAATTTTATCATATGTAAAAGCCCTAATTGGCCACGTACAAATAAATAAATAAATAAATAATATGCAAATGTATCGTATGGTCACGATTTGAGATGTTACACGCATGTCGACAAAACAAAGTGTTGTGTGTATCTATCCCTCTGGGGAAATTAAGTGATGGTTATTATTATTATTAGAATTTGATATATAATAAAGGTTTTCTATCACCAAATATATTCAGAAATAAAAATACGGTTTCGAGTAGTCAGTTGAGGGTTAGTTGTTATGTGATGAAGCTAACATAATTGCAAAACTAAATTCACTCACGACATTATAATACTGCCGAGCAAAACTAGCACTAATAATTAATTATTAGATGCTGTTTGCGGTTTCGTTGATAGTTGCAAGTGGTTGCATGTCTTTTTTGGTTCGCTGAGCAGTGCAAATCCTTTAATAATCTATATTATTAATACGCTAACGTCTGTCGTACACACTCGCTCCATGTACTGACTACAAATAATGGAAGTGGAAGTGCTCCAAAAGGACTATTGAAGCGTTCGTAATATGGTTTTATACACATGGAACGTTTCGTCTTCCTAATTCTGTATCTATATTTTTATTTAAAGATGTACTTATTAAGAATATTTTTTTAACTGTTGTTTTAATTTTTCATAAAAGTTTTATTTCATTTTTTACTTTTATTGAAGTTTTCAATAAGTGTATTTTAAAATTGTGTTTTGAAATTTTCGAAGCTATTTTTGAGGGATCTTTTAGGTACTATATGGCAATTTATTAAAGAAATTTGTTCACAGCATAGACATCCAAATGGATAGACAAGCAGTTACAGATGAGGGGTAAAACCAAACTATGGAGAGCGAAGAGGGGAAAGATGACTGTCATTCGTTGAACAATCAATCTGACAGTATATAGGCATCTCGCATTACAATATCACCATTTAGTTCTTAAAAGCAAAATCTGCTTTGAATGAATAGACCTTTTTACATGGGAGCGCGAATTGCTTGCCACGTTCAAAACATATTTGCTAAGGCCAAATGCTCGCCCCAAAAAGACTCGCGCCAATACACATATCAATATTTTGTTTCCGTGTTTAGTTAAAACACTTTTACAAATGTTTCATAATTTACTTACCCCTGTAACCAGCGACGAGCACATTGGAGTACCGCCCACATTCGCTATGTGTACATTGATACGTAGATATATTGTATAGCACAAGCTACCGTTATTTCGTTAAATGTATGGATGTCAGCTTCTCGCTGTTCACGGCAAGAATGATGACGTCACACATTTTAGATTCAAGCGAGGCTATATCCTCTATAATAATATCCCCTCCCCATGGAGCGAGCCGGTTCCAAGGAGGAGCTACAGCCGGCGCCATGTGGAGGGGGAAATAATATGTTTTTATCACTTAGGGCCGGTCCAGATATATTCATATGTCCGTGGTTAACAGGTATTTGTAGTTTTGTTGACCCAAAGTATTTTTACATACCGGAATCGCAACTTGAATTTTTGCTTGAGATTTGCTGTGTTTCTGAATGGTTCGGCTTTGAATAAAATATCTTCTTTGTGTACATGAAAAGTTTAGAGCTACAGGAGTATTTCATTTTCTGATATTAGATTCTGTAGATTCAGAAGAAAATAAAACAATTTTATAAATATTATTTTAATTATTTGTTTTTGCGCACAGAAATTGCGTGTGGGTTTTATAAACGTCACCCCATCCTATTATACCATATTGGATTATGGATTGACGGAAAGCGAAGTAGGTCATTCTTAGTAGTTCTTAATTTAGAATTTGTCTCAAACAGGTAAAGATATAGGTCAACTTTATAATCTAAAAATTCAGAAAATAATTTTTTTTTTCTGAAACGAAAAAAAACTATCGAACGGTGCCATATATGACTATGAAATTTGCTTATGCCTCCAAACTTTTACTTATCTTCATAAATGTTAATACAAGAAGTATTGTATTTTAAATGGAATTTGTACAATAATTTAAATAAAAAGTCAAAAAAACCATTTTTAGATCTCAACTTTATATCCATTGTGAGCTACGGAACTTTAAATTATTTAATTAAATGATGACAATATTAGCGAAACTCAATCGAAAATCTGGAAACAGAAAAATCAGAAAAAGGGCACTGGGACTCGAACCCAGGACCTTCGGCTTTCCGGGCCGTAACTCTACCAACTGAGCTGATGTGTCTCTAACCGCTTCGGTTTTAACTGTGATCTACTACATTATCTTAATTTTCTTATCGCATATTTTATTGGCTGCTATCTTTAATACGATTGCTATATTCAATGCAATCTAGATAGTGTCTTGGATAAATTTTTAACCATTTATATTTTTAATATGCGACATCTATTAATTTTTCGGCAAGCCTATGATAATTATTTATTTTTATTTTTTACTTTATGAGTAAAACCTCAAATTGTAATATTTAATTAAATATTTTTTCTTTTCCAAACAACTGTGGGCAGTAGGTACCTATCGGAAAAATGCGATAAAAAATAATTTTTCAATATTATTTCCTCGTCATTTGAGTGAAATTTTCTACCAGGGGGTCATAGAGCAGCAGCGGTAAGCGTTGCGCAATCGCTTTGCACTAATTACCGCCTCCCTGTGACATTACCTCTGGCCTAGACGGTAGGTACTGACACCTCGGTACACTTTCTAAACTGCTAACCGCGATGGAGAACCCGACGATTCGTCAGTCTTACCTCCAAATACGCCGCGGGCAACAACTTGTTGCCATAAACAAAATAAAACAATTAGATAGGTACTATAGAATTATCCTAGTACCTTACTAATTGGTCGGCAATGGACTCATACGTATCATAGGTTCACATGACGTCATAAAAACCTCAATAGATTTTCCAGTTTTCATATGTTGAGCAATTTTTTAACGCGGTTTTAGTGAATGATAAATGTAATTACTAATTACTATTTATTGCCGACTTATCATTGTTGATTGAAATAAATTCATTATTCGTAGCCAACATGTTATCGAAGAAAATATTGGAAATGACTGAAAAATATCAATTGAGGATGCGAAATATGCAAGGTAGGATATTTTTATGTTTTATTTTTGTAATAAGAAATAAGTGTAACAGCGCGTTTCGCATGAGAATGGGTCATTTTACGAATAGCGCTCAACAGTTTGACTGTGGAGCGATTTGCCGGATTTTGTTTTTCGCCCCTTTCATAACAGTGTTCATTCTCTTTGGGGTCGTCCATTAATCACGTGAGGCTCGAAAGGGGGGGGGGGGGGTTCGGAAAAAATCACGTAATATCACGGGGGGGGGGGGTAAAATGTATTTATTTATTTTTAAAAGTGTATTTATTTTTCGTGATAATAGACAGAAATTTTCAAAATACTTTGTACAGAAAAAAAATATACGTGATTTTGGGGGGGGGGGGGAGGGGTTAGTCTAAAACCTCACCACATATACCGGGTTAAAAATCTGCTAAAAAAACATCACGTGATTAATGGACGACCCCTTTTCACCTTAACATCCTTCGCAAAGCATCCCCATGTATGACAAATACGGTGATTGGCCCGGATTCCCGCATTTCTACCGGTTTATTACATATTTTCCTTAAGGCGCCGTATCCACGCTCAAAAAGAGGTTAGAGAGATATGTAATTACGAATGTTAGAGAGAGTGCGCTAATATTTAAAACGGTAAAATTGAAGCGAAAATTTTGAAAATGTTTAATAAAACAAGACTCGTTTAAAATAGAGCAAAAATCTCTTGGGGGATGTCTAAAACAGCATTAAAAGAAACACTGTGAATTTTTTCATACATATAACTGAAGCAGACGTGAAAATAATAATTTTTGGAGCATACTTTGCGATTGTTTTCTATCGAGAGGAATGTTAGATATTATCTTCAGAAATCACATATATTTTTTAAGAGCTTAAAACTTCAAATGTTTAAGGGGATATGCAAGAAATCGGTAGAAATTCGGGTTGCGGCGGCTTAAATACTTTAAGTTTTAAAGCTCTTAAAAAAATATATGTTATTCTTGAAGATAATATCTATACATTCCTCTCGATAGAAAACAATCGCAAAGTATGCTCCAAAAATTATTATTTTCACGTCTGCTTCAGTTATTTTATAAGTTATATGTATGAAAAAATTCACCGTGTAACTTCAAGTTACATGTATGAAAAAATTCACAGTGTTTCATTAAATGCTATTTTGGACAGTCTTACGAATTTTTTCTCTATTTTAACGAGTCGTGTTTTATTAAACATATTCACAATTTTCGCTTAAATATTATCGTTTTTAATTCTCTCCCGCAGCCAACTGGGGCCGAAGGTAGACCCCAAAATAACTATCCTTCTTATATCTAATTAAATACATGAAATATATTTTTAGTATTTTAGGTATTCCTGCGCAAAGGATTAATACATAATAATATGCCATTTAAAATATTTTGTCAAATATAGGTAGGTAATATTCCCTGCAAAAACATAAATAACAACAACAAAAAATATATCAAAAAAAGAAAAAGTGTTTTCTTTGGTTTAAAAGTTTAGAAAAAAAATGGGGTCATCAGCCGACCCCCATGGTTACGGACGTCATGTTTGGCATCTTGGCCTGTCGAGAGTATAAGTGTGCTCTCTCTAACATTCGTATTTATATATCTCTCTATCTTCTTCTTTTTGAGTGGGTGCACCGCGTCTTAACATAGTGGTACTTCATCTATCTTTGAGATGTAATATAAAGTCGTGAAAAGTTATGAAAAAAACTAGGTTAAATAGGTTACGTTAGGTTAGGTTATGGGCTATCACTCTTAATCACTTTTTCGAACCAGAACTTTAAAAATTTATTATCAAAACGTCCGCGGACTGCGATCCAAACTCGATGACCTAAGAGCAGCTCTACCTTCTCATCATCATGACATCATTATACTTACCGAAACCTGGCTAAACTCCGATATCAAGTCGACTGAACTCGGTCTTACTAATTACAAAATATTTCGTTGCGACAGAAACGTGAGATCAAGTTCCAAGTCAAGAGGTGGAGGAGTTTTAATTGCGATAAAACAGAAGTTGTCATCAAGAAAATTAACAACGAAACACACAAACATTGAACATCTCTTTGTACAAGTAACGACTCCTCTCGAGAAAATTATATTTGGAACGGCCTATCTACCACCACTTTCTGACCCTCAAACATACAGAAACCACTGTGAAGATATCGAAACAATTTCCTCAAAATATTCTCACTCGAAAGTTGTTATCGTTGGAGATTATAACTTACCAAACTTAACATGGAAAGCAAACAACTGTGGTCTCATCACAAACGAAAGTGAAAACGATCGTGCACGAGAAGTTTTGGACATGGTAAACTTTCTAAACTTTCACCAACATAATTTTATATATAATAATAACAATCGCTTATTAGACTTAGCTTTATCAAACTATCCTAAAATATCTGTAGAACTCTCAAATGACCCACTCCTACCAATAGATAATCACCACCCTCCCCTATACATTAAATTAAATATTAAATGCGATAATGAAAGAATACCTGTACAAAGAGTCCTAAACTTTAAACGAGCCGACTTCGACTCCATTAACAGCTATCTCTCAAATACAGACTGGTCTTTTTTATCCGATGAAAACATTGATGAATCTATAGACCAACTTTATTTAAACTTTTCTAATACTATTGAATCCTATGTACCTTTTTATACACCGAGAAACTATACCTACCCGGTTTGGTTCTCACCAGAGCTTACTGCCTCTCTTCAGCAAAAAAAGAGTCAACACAAAAAATTCAAACACAGCAAATCCATAAGTGATTATATAATATTTAGCGAAACCAGGAAAAAATGTAAAGATCTTTCCAAAAAATGTTACAAAAAGTATATAACCTCTATCGAGGACACTGCCTTTAAATCCAAAAATCTTTGGAAATTTCTTAAAAAAATAAACAATGAAAACACAGAATACCCGCCAATAATGCAATTGAACGGAACCAGTGCAAACAATACACAGGACATTGTAAACCTTTTTTCGGATTTCTTCAAAAATGTTTATGATGAAGAAACCCCAGATGACAAAATACCTGATTACAAATTTAGCAGGACTACACACTTAACGCATTGCCATATCACACAAAAACACTGCGAACAGAAATTACTTTCCTTAGACGCTGACAAATCCACTGGCCCAGACAACATTCCACCAATATTCCTCAAAAAATGCTCTAATACATTATCTAAACCACTCACATTATTATTCAACCGTCTCTTGACCCTTGGACACTTTCCAGACCGCTGGAAATCTAGCTTCATTACACCTATCTACAAAAAAGGAGACGACACTAATATAGCCAATTATCGCCCCATTTGTATACAGTCAGTACTACCTAAGCTTTTTGAATCACTGGTCCTTGATGAAATCTATCCCAAATTAATAAAATTAATTGACCAAAAACAGCACGGTTTTATCAAAGGTAGATCTACCGCAACTAATTTAACAATATTTCAAAATTTCATAACACAATCTTTTGCAGAAAATAAACAAGTCGACTGCATATATACAGACTTTTCGAAGGCATTTGACAAAGTATCCCATAAACTACTAATCCAAAAACTATTTGCTCTAGGAATAAGGGATAACATGCTAAAATGGTTTACTAGCTATTTATTAAATCGTAAACTGTTCGTGAAAATAAAATCATGGATGTCGAAAGCTTTCTGGGCTACTAGTGGCCTACCACAAGGTAGTCACCTTGGCCCGGTTTTGTTCCTCATTTTCATCAATGATATAACCAATTGCTTCAACGATGTCGAGGTATTGCTCTTTGCTGATGACATCAAGCTATACAAGAAAATAACTGATGTAAATCATTGCCATATACTTCAGTCAAATATTAGTATGTTTAAAGATTGGTGCGTTCAAAATAATTTATTCTTAAATGTAGAAAAGTGCAAAACCTTGACTTTCTTCAGAAATAAAAATCCTGTTTTATTCGAATATTCCATCAATAATACAGCTTTAGAAAGAGTCACGGAAATGAGAGATCTTGGAATTATTTTGGATGAAAAACTAAGTTTCGCCAATCATATCCACCAAATTGTAAACAAAGGTATGAAAACACTAGGCTTCGTACTAAGAACAACCAAAAACTTTAATTCCATACAAGTCATTAAATTATTATATGTATCTCTAGTTAGAAGTCTAATGGAATATAACTCGGTAGTTTGGTCTCCATCTTACAAAATTCACATTAATAACATTGAGCGAATACAAAAAAAATTTCTGCGTTTTATAAATTTTAAACTAAATATCCCACTAGAAGACTTGAAATATAATTTATTATTAAATGTTTTAAAAATACACACACTAGAAGACAGACGTAAAATAAACGACTTAACTTTTTTATTCAAAATACTTAACTCTAAATTTGACTGTTGCGAACTACTGCAACTCATAAACTTACGAATACCGACAGTAACTACACGACAAAATACACTATTCTACTGTAGCATTCATAAGCGGAACTACATTGCCCACTCTCCGATACAACGATTTCACACTATGGGAAATCAGTTATTAGGTGATATAGACATATTTAACATAAACTTGGCGAAATTTGTTGATCTTTTAAAAAACTTATTATTCCAAAACTATTCCTAAACCTATCTGTTTTTCAGAAAACCTATGAAATCGCTGTATTTTTGTATTTTTATGACTTGTGTGCTTTTTTATCAAATTTTATTTTTATTATTCTGTATATGTTAAATAATCTGTCATGAATTATTTTTGTACTACCAAAATGTAAAAGCCCATTGGGCGTTAAATAAATAAATAAATAAATAAATAAATAAACAAAAGCAAAACAAAAAAAAAAGGTGTGTTAAAGGGCCACTTTGTTGTCATGGAACCGACACTTTCATAATTGTTGCTACGTCTTCTTTGACTATTGAATTTCTAATTATTTGTCTTTTACCTCTATTATTTAAAATATTGAAAAACTTTAAACTGTACGAAAAAATCATATAAATATACTATATCATAATGCTACGTAGGCCAAAATTTGGCCGTGGAGTAGAATCAAAATGGCCGCAATCGATCAGCTATTATCGTTTGCCTACACTTTTGTGGGTGATTCTTCGTTTTTGATAATATTGATTTTAAAAGCTAAAAAAATAATAATTTCAAACAATTTTTATACCACTTTCCCGTAATAATATTGAACAATATAATAAATATAATATAATGAATAAATAATTCCACCTAAATAATGTTTTAACTTATCGAATAGTATCATCTTTCTTCCGTGTAATTATCGTTCAAAATGACAACACCTGTTGAAAGTAAATAAAACTATCGATGGGTGATGACGTCACACAATCCACCATAGATACGGTGATTTTCAGGGGGTCTTGAAAAATTAAAACTTTGACAATTATTTTAACTATTAAAACTAACTTTAAAAATAAATATGCAGTTATTTAAGTTTGAAGGTCTTTATTCATTAAAAAAAAATTAAAAAATGAAGTGGAGTTCTCTATTACTCGGATTTTTAGTTTGTTGTCTGGGGAATACCTTACTTACACCTCGTAATATAAATTTTTAATAACCTTTTATTGTTATCATGTCTATTGTCTATTATTATATATATACCTATATGATAGTCGTAACACGGAATTTTTGAGTGATAGTTAGATTTTTAAAGCGACACTTGTTTCATATTGAAGAAGGAATATTTTTATAATGAACTTCATGTAAACAAAATACGTATTTTACTTTAGAATATATTGAATCATGCACGGGGCATGGGGATGAGGGTAACCTTGCGGATACCCTTGCTAAGACGCTAATGGATTTCGTTGAGTTATGTCCAACCACCAAACAAGAAAGGTATATCACAATTAAGTGGTACTCACGATAGTTGTCTTCTGGCTTGGTGACAGTCATAGATGTCCATAGCGCTCGATATTGTTCTATTTGATAGTTAGAACTTCGGTAAAGTTTGAGTCACGAGTTCACACAAAATATACGAAAGAATACGGTAGGATTTATACTTTGTGTGACGATATGATGAATAACACTTCGGCTCGGTGTGAAATGTCACTATACGGTCGGGGGTTAGCAACGGACTGACTTGTTGACGATAAAGCGCTTGTCACTTGTTGACCGTGTAGTCAGGCACCCTTATTGTGCGGAATTCCCAAGTCTGGGTTCCTGCCGATCTCGTATGACAATCGGAGCACAAAACGAAAGAAATCCATCGGCGTTATGAAACATTCCGCCCACCAAAATACAGCAAATTGTATTTTAAAGAAAAGTTGAACGTTAAGCGAAACGCAGAATGCCATGAAATGTAACGTCGATGAAAAGAAGACGAAGCAGAAGAACTAGTTTTAAACGATAACTAGATGTAGATAAACTAGACGAAAAGAAACTAAATGATACGATTAACATAGACGTAAAAAGAATAAAACGAACCGCGAAACGATGATGATTAGTCACATTGCCTAGGCAATGGACACGATTAGGTGAATGGTCTTGTAAGAGAAGATCCATTCAAAGTACGAAGCGTAACGATAGCACAAGATTTTTAATAATGATTCTAATCACTTGCTCCGTAGAGAGTGATGTCCAATGTTTGGTTAAAGATAGAATACGAATTTCGAAATGATTAAGTAGAAAATCCGAACGACGAGAGGCTTTGTTATGAAAGTTGTGTACGAATAGATAACAGTAAGCAGTAAGACGTTGGAGTTTCCGAATACGATATAATTTGTTTAATAAAAGTTTAGCAGAATATATCATGTTGGACTAATGACGATTGAACTCGTTCTTCAGAGTGGAGTTCAGTTTTGTTAAAATGGCCATCTGAGATGGGCCAAGAGTCGTTTGGCTGGACAAACCCGGAGGGCTCCGCCCACCATAATACGTTACGGATAATAACGGCCTGAGAATGGCCACGTGAAGCGATATCCGATGGATTATCAACCGATGATGCTTGACGCCGATGATAAGATGCGATAACTGTCAAGAGCGATAATTGGTCGGTGTAACGATTCCCGTGACGAGTATCATCGGGTGAAGCATCCGGTGGCCTCCACTTCCATCCCAATACCCTGAGAGTAAGAAAATGATCAACATTCTTGAAGATTACATCAGTGAGATAGTAGCCCGGCGGTAAGTTTCGGTAGGCGCGAAGTTTTGGTTTGCTACAATCCGACTTCTGCAGTTCAAGTTGACCTCGTTTGGTATGTTCGATAACTTCGGATTGCGTTTGTTGAGCTTGTTCCACACTGGAACAGCCGACGACGATTGAATCGATATTTGAATCCGAAGTGATCGCGTATCGTGTGAGTGATAATTCGTAACCATTATTTTCTGTCAACGATCTGACAATACGGTAGGACAGAATAAAGGCAGAGATATCAGAAGTCACAGGGTGTAATGGGTAATCCGGGGTAGATTCCGATAATTGATGACGCCAAAATATTCTTTGGAACGCGTGATTTGGCTCTTGTGGGCATATTTGGCGATACATTTGCCGTACTTCAGCAATGAACACCACAGATGGTGAACGAAAGTTTTGCAGAAGTTCGGCAATGTTTGTTTGAAGCTTGGGAACGATAAGGAAGGCATCATTTGACGATGATTCATTCACCTCCGTCACCGAGGCATCGAAGACAATTCGCAAAGTAGTGGTAACGGTGCCCGGACGAAGAATGCAATGACGAAGTATGTGATGCATTTCCTTGAGTAAATCTTTTCCAGGAACACGTGTCACGTGACCACTGTGCAAGTAGTCAGTCATGAAAGCGAAGTACGGTTCACGTAAACTGAGCTTTACTGTCGGTTTACGTTCGATTGAAAGGATGATGCGCGAAGAGACTTCGCGCGAACCTGGGAAAGCGATATCCTTATCCTTTTCGCCAAAAGGTAAGGCTACGATGAATTGTCCCGAAGGGTCACGTGAGTGATTAGTGTGATGGACCTGCTCATCACGTTGTTCTTCAGGAGTGAGATGTGAAGACTGAGGGAATGTGTCAAACTCTCTCAGTTTCTTGACCTTTTCAGAAAGACGGTACTGGTTGGTTTCGATAAATTGACTAGAAAAGTCACGTGAGCGATAAATGCGATACGCTTGGTCACGACGTTGTTTAGTGGGCTGTGAAGACTGAGGAAATATGTCCAACTCCCTCAGTCTCTTGACTTCTTCTGGAAGACGATACTGGTTGGTTTCGATGAAGGAGTTTGTTTGACGATCGGTAGTAAAACCAACCAAATCCAGAGGAAGCCAACCGAATGGTGAATTGATAGCTGAAGGCTGGTGAAGATCACCCGTTAATTGGGGTCTCGATAAAGATGGCAAGATCTCAACATCTCGAAGTAGGTCAGTCGCTCCTGTGTCAGTTGTCAGTTTGTGACAGTCAGAGTCGGCATGAAGTATGTCTTGGAACAGATGACAAGATAACTGGTCGAATTGAATCGTTGGCGATGGAAGTAACTTCGTGTTGAAGGTAGTTTGTCCCTTAACATCGACATCGAAATTAGTGACGCCTGACGCGGTTGTAGAATTTTGGCCTAAGCCACGGATTTTCCGAGAGCTGACTGGACGCTCGGCAGTGCGATTGGATATGAAGTGTGCTTGACTGTCTGAATCGGTCAACCCACGAAACGTTTGAAAACTGCCGGAGGGATCACGATTGCAAATATGAGCAGTAGGCAAACGTACGATGGATCTGTCACCGAAGTTAGCGAGGAAAAGAACTGGAAGATCTGAAATAGAAGCTCCTTGAATGGAAAACGTGGTAGGTCGTTGGTACTCCTCTTCAGCAGAAATGTTGTCTTCCCTATGAAGAAGAGTGTGGTGCTTACGATGACATTTCTGACAATCAAACACAGATTTGCAATTCGTGAGAGAATGAGAAGGCGTGAGACAATTCAGACACCAACGGTGTGCCTTGGCGAATTGAGCACGTTCCTGAACCGATTTGAGTGCAAATGATTTGCACTTAGCGATATGGTGAATACCCTTGCAAAACGCGCACTTTGAAGTGAACGCAGTCAAGGACCCTTTGATTTCAGGTTTTGCCTTATTCATGACACAAGTAAATGATGACGTTTGTTTTATGACAGCTTGATCATGAAATGTTGAAAAGTTTTGGTTTGGTACGATAATGTTCGCGGGCTCCGATTCGAAAGATTGATTCGTTAATTCCTTGTGAATTACGACGATTTTGAAATAAACATTATCAAAAGCTTCGCGAACTTGATTTTCAATGTCCTTGTTTGCCTCATCTAAAGCTAAGATGTCAGCGTGAACGGTTTCAAAATCATTAACAATTTTTTTCAACTTCGTATAATACGCTAAAAATAATGGGTAATTGGTTGCATCTTGCAAAACGCTTTGACCGACCTCATACACCTTGTTTATTCTGCTGATGGCAACGTTCCGTCTTCTACGCAAGCCTTGTAAAGTACTAGCCATTTTTTTTTTAAATAAACAAATGTACTAACGAAATAAACAGGAAAACGTTATGAATTAAAAAATAGAATTCGATATAATTTAAATACCCGGTAAGTCGTAAATAATTAAGAACTGTAACCGAATTCTACGATTTATTGTTTGAAATTCGTTCTTCAAAATGACATTTCAATTCACGTAACATTTCATAGCATTCTTTCGTTTTGTCAATGAAAGAATTTATTTATCTAAAGGTTTGCTGGTTATCGGCACCAATGTTCATGCACGGGGCATGGGGATGAGAGTAACCTTGCGGATACCCTTGCTAAGACGCTAATGGATTTCGTTGAGTTATGCCCAACCACCAAACAAGAAAGGTATATCACAATTAAGTGGTACTCACGGTAGTTGTCTTCTGGCTTGGTGACAGTCATAGATGTCCATAGCGCTCGATATTGTTCTATTTGATGTTAGAACTTCGGTAAAGTTTGAGTCACGAGTTCACACAAAATATACGAAAGAATACGGTAGGATTTATACTTTATGTGACGATATGATGAATAACACTTCGGCTCGGTGCGAAATGTCACTATACGATCGGTGGTTAGCAACGGACTGACTTGTTGACGATAAAGCGCTTGTCACTTGTTGACCGTGTAGTCAGGCACCCTTATTGTGCGGAATTCCCAAGTCTGGGTTCCTGCCGATCTCGTATGACAATCGGAGCACAAAACGAAAGAAATCCATCGGCGTTATGAAACATATATTATGTGTATAAACCGTATATTAAAAAACAATTGCCACAGTTTGAAGATGACCTTAGCAGGCTGAAAACAGTGACGGTTACAAATAAGTTTTATATTTGTTTTGATATATTATTAAAATGCAATTCCACCATGAATTGTCAATTTCAAAAATAAAAATATTACATAATTACTTAATTAATAATTAATTAATTTTCTTGTTTGAACGTAAAAATAATTAAAAAAGATAACCCGCACGACATCCCTAAAAATGCCTCGTGTTTACATTTAGTCATATTTAAAAACAGATTCATGTATCAGGATACCAGAAAAGTAAAGAAATAATCAGGATTAGTATGTTAGTATGAACTTACCAGCTATTGTGTTGAGGAACATTAGGTACTCGAAGTTGGAGATTTCTCTCCTCTGCCACTTCTGGGTCATATTGGAGTTCCTCATTAGCTGACGGGGAGACATCATGGAGGCTCGTCTGTAACAAACAGATAATGCAAATGGTTAGATTATGTGAAAATTATTATTTTTAATAAATGTTTAAACCTCAGGGTGCCAAGAAATCCACCGCGGATTTCTGACGTTTCCACCGAGGGTAAGCTGGTAGTTCACCGCAATGATATTTTGTTTTATAAAATAATGGCACAATAGAAAGTTTCTTATTAGCCCAGCAAAGAAATAAATAATCTTAATATTATTCTAGACTCTCGTTTCGTTACGTGCAAATATATTCATTTTATCTTTACCAGGTACAATAGCTCCTCTTTTCTGATAAGATATAAATGACCAATGATGACCTTAAATATAACATTTTGTAAAATATCATAATATACGTACATAGAACAAAGTCGGGTTAGTTTCACGATTTATAACTCAAGAACGGCTGGACCGATTTTTATGATAGCTATTAAAACATCGGAAAAATTCAAGTAAAAAAAATTATTAAGAAAATTCTTTTACTCATATATTTTGTATGGAACGAATTTTCATCTTTTGAAAGAGCTAAAGCAATAATGTCATAAATATAATTATTAGATTAGGTGGTCAGAGTGTAAAATGTTTGGGTATATTGTAATTGAAATGTATTGTATCCATAACGTTATTTGTGTTTTGAAAATAAGAAGTAGGGATTTGGTTTTTAGGTTATCAGTGAGAAGATTGTAGATTTTAGGAGGTAGGTAGACGAATTGTCTTTGTGCTGTCGTAGTACGTAATTTAGGTAAATAAAAAAAAAATGCTGGTGGATTTTTAGATTCCACATTTAATTGCAATGTTTTCAGGACTTTTCATTTTGGACAAATTAATTACCGATGTCCAGTATTTACGTAGAAGCAATGAGCATTGCAGACCGATCTGTAATTGTAATGATTGCATCCTTGATTCCAAGACCCCCGGGAAGGTCATATGATTGCATTGACTTTTATGCCAAATCAATTGTGTGTAGATATTATTTGTATGCGGTTACCGGAAAATGCTGAGGACGTGTTACATTATTAGTTACCTAGATTTTATTTAAGAATAAATAACACTGTTTTTTGTATTTTATTTATAGTTTTCTAGTTTAATTTGTAAAATACCCATTTAAATTTATTTTAAAACAAGTAATCTTCTTATATATAAAAATAAATCGCTAAATGTGTTGCTAAGCGCAATTCTCGAGAGCAGCTGAACCGATTTCGCTAATTCTTTTTTTAGAATATTCCTTGAAGTACGAGGATGATTCTTACGGAGAGAAAAATTAAGAAAATTGCGCAGAAAATTGGATAATTTAAGAAAACCTAACGACTATCGCACGTTTGACAGTTCGCGTGTTTGAGAATGACATTTTTAATCGGGATTCAATAATAATTTTTCGGAATCTGTCCTACCTAAGTCTAATAACCATTTTGTAATTTTAGTACCGAAGGATGATAATTCACACAGTTTAATTTGAGAGGGGATTTTGTTATATATTTTTGGTCCCAGGTATGAGAAAACTTTTTGATAAGCCGCCGTATTGCTTGTTGGAATAGAAAGGTCGTTTCTGCTCTTACTTCTGGTTTGATGATTATGATCGACTGTTATCGTTTTGTTTATATTTTTGTGGACGCAGATTGTTATTTTTTTTATGTAACACTGTCGAACATCAAGCACATTAAACTCCTTGAAGAGAGCGTCGCTCGAGTATCTGAAGGGTTTCTTCATAATGACGCGTAGAATGGATTTCTGTGCCTTCAGTAGCGGGTATAATATTGTTAATCCTGTTCCACCCCATCCAATGCAACCGTAGGTTATGACGGAGTTACAGAGTCCGTAGTATATTTTTTTAATGTCTTGAGTTTTTATAATTTCCCGCAATGCTATAAATATATAAATAAGCTTGCGCACTTTATTAGCTGTGTTTTCAATTTGTTGTTTCCATTTAAGGTGGTTATCCACTATTATACCTAAATATTTAATAGATTTAACACATTCAAGGGTTTCGCATTTACAAGTATGGTTATTATTTCCAAGGCTACACTTAATATTATGTATTGTGAGGTAATGGGGTGTTTTGGGTTGACCTGCAAGGGTAGCGCTAAATGTGAGATATTTTGTTTTTTGTATGTTTTTATTTGGTTGGCTATTTGTTCCGACTCTGTTTTACGTTGATTGTTGTAATCAGCAACTAGTTACAGAAACAATCGACATGGGTTGGACTGGTTGGAGGGAGATTGCGAAAAGTGATCGGAAAAGTGAAACTGAAAGGGTTGCAACACTCAATTGCACATCGATTAGAATTGATACAGGTTCTATACATTTCAATTGATAGGCAGCACAACATGTAGAAATGGATCAATATCCTTAAAAACTGCTGTGAAGGTGTGAAGTCATAAATAGTTAGGTAGTGTTTTGATCGAAATCGTCGATTTCGAAAATATTGTAAGACGATGTAACACTAGGTATATCCAATTTTCCAATTTTATATGATTACCTGTCCGTCCTGTCCTGTCCGTTCAACGGACTTTGGCTATGCGTACTTTGTTTACTGCGGCCCGGAACAGCTTACGGTAGACTGGCAAAACCACTGTCTCAGGTTTTTCAGCCATGAGGTTCTCCTTCTTCCAGGGCCCCTCTTCTGGCAATCTTTCCCTGCATTATGAGATGCAGGATCTCATACTTCTCTGGATGTCTCATCATATGTCCAAGATATTAAAGTTTTCGGATTTTTATAGTTTTAATTACTGCGCTTTCTTTATTCATCCGAACCATAACATCTTGATTATAATTGTGGTTCAATGTATCAACTTTTTAAAAGTTTTTATATTAAGTCCACCAAGAGGTTTTTTTATGTGAATACCTCACTAGAGCCAGTGAGACAATGGCATCCCCAATTGGGGTATGTTGTGAGGCTGAAGGTAGTGGGGTGGGTAAGGAGGCGAGGAATCTGAGGACTGTGAATGAGGACTTGAGGGGAATTATTTTCTTCAGGGTCTCCTGTGTGGAGCTATTGTAGAAAAAAAAATCTACCGTCTAAGGGGCCATCCATAAATTACGTCACACCTTAAAGGGGGGGGGGGGTAGATAAATATGATATTGTGTAACAAGGAGTATGGGGGGATCATCAGCTCTGTGTGTAACACGTAAAAAAATTTGAACTACTGTTTTGATAACTTTTAGATGTAAAATTGCTAAATATATGACGTACCACTAGGGAGGGAGGGGTCTCACAAATGTGACGATGTGAGCCAGGGACGGGGGGGGGTCAAAAAATGATGAACGCAATTCATGGATGGCCCCTAACGGAGTGAAAGCATTGGGGATTCCACAGTCCCACTAACACGGGCATACTGATCTCTTTTGTGGTATTTAAATTATATAAAAGAGTCATAATTCATGATGTTATCAAATAAATACGCAAGAAATTTTTCTACATGATTATAATTGTTTAAATAAACAAACATCTCTTCTTTGTTTCAATGATATTTACTAACGTAGATACGTTGGAAACGCATGGCTTTAGTCACGTTGCGTACCAAATTAGTGTTAATTATATCAAATTATTCGGTAAACATCACTAAATTACAAACATAATAAGTAAAAAGTAAATAAAGCCAGGATGAACGTATTCTCTGGCCGCGAAGTCATTTCTCATTAAGTATTTGTAATACGTGCCTTAAAGCATAGTCTTGGTTAGTCAAACCACAAATTTAAAGAAGATTTTAAAAATGTGGTAGCACTGTAGATAATAATATAAGATAAGATTCCAGAACTACTCCGGAGTAAGATTTGCTTTGATTTTAAGTGTCATTTTGAATATTGGAACTGGTTCTAATAAAGCGATAAAATAATAAAGTATCTACCAGTAATATTTATTTTTAGGTATTTTAACCAAAAAAAAAAAAAATAATAATAATACTTAATCGCCTTCCTATCCCAAAAAGGAACCTCTACACAGCATCCCCAAAGATGACATAGGAGGGATTTTTACCCCTTAGGGCCTCTTGTGTCGAGTTATTGTTAAAATTGAATGAATTTAATAACGTATAGTTTTAAATATTTTCATTATTTGTTTTGGGGGTGTTATGCCGTGTGGCGCTACCTCCTTCCTTATCCAACGTTTCGGACTGCGTTGCAAGATCCATCATCAGGGCAGATCCGCAGATGTTTGTGTGTTCACACATCTGCAACGCTGCTGTCCGAAACGTTGGCAAAGGAAAGAGGTAGCGCTACACGGCATAACACCCCAAAAACAAAAACGAAAATAATTTTGGCCGTGAAAATCTAAAAACGTATCTGACGTTTTAAATAATTTATTACCTACATTCAGTCATGTAAAATAATTACCGACATAAATTAAGGAGGACTAATTGAATGAACATTAATAAATACAAAACATAGGTAAGTATGCTTTGTTCTGCCTCAGGTGTTGTCAGCACTATAAGGTCATTAATCATAATTCGATTGGTTATTTTTCATATAGATCGATCTTCCTCACCTTCACCTTCACTCCAACATGAATAATGAAACGTCTTTTATTGACAATTTCTTATAAATAATAGTTAGGGCATAGGTTCTTAACCTCGCAAATCGCTGTTATTTTGCCTACAAAACCAATTAAAATCCAGACTGCTGTCCAGAAACACGAATATATTAGTGTACAAAACACTTATCAGACTAGTACTTACTTACGCAGCTGAGACTTGGGTACTAATTAAGAGGAATGAGCGAGCACTGGACGTTTTTGAAAGGAAAATTTTGAGGCGCATCTTCGGACCGGTTCTAGAACATGGATTTTGGCGCAGACGTTATCACAAAGAGCTCTACACTTTGTTTAAGGAGCTAAACGTCGCAAAATTTATAAAACTGGGAAGACTTCGGTGGCTGGGTCGTGTGGAGAGAATGACCGAGCATCAAGCACTAAAGTCCCTGCTGAACTCAAGACTAATAGGGCGAAGGAGCCTGGGAAGACCAAGATTAAGATGGACGACAACGTCCTCAAAGACATGTCTATCTTGGAGCTTCTAAACTGGAGAGAGCTGGCACGAAACCGAGGTGAATGGAGGAAGACTCTTGAGGAGGCCAAGACCCACCAGGGGTTGTAGAGCCAATAGTGATGATGAGATTCTCAACCTTATTTTGCCCACCGCCCACTTTGAAAGTATTTTTTTTCTAGGGCCCCCCAATTTTTTTACTTATTGTGGGGTGGGTGGGTGGGGGGGGGGGGCTCAACGGTCACGGAAAAATGATTTGTTTTACCTACATTTTTTCTTAGCAAGTTAAAAAAGCAATTCTTTTGTATTTAAAGTACCGGGTTACTACCACTTTCATTTTTGTATTCATGATATTATAGTCAATTATTAATAATAGTAATACACGTAAGATGATAATATTATATAATAAAAAATAAAAAAAATCATATCATCTAAGCAAGCCATAATCTTACTGGCTCTAGGCGGTTGTGAGCCGCTGGGACTCTTGTGCGGTATTCATATAAAAAACAAACATTCTTGTAATAAAAAAATCACACACCTATCAATAAAATTTGTTAATCGTATTTCAAATTCAATTGAAAATAATTCACCCCAAGCTTAAATTCTTTTTCAAACTTCCCAACATAAATCCAAGTTAAACAAATCTAAGCGAATATTAAAAAGACTACTCGCCACATGTTTTAAAATTAATTTTGATAATATTAACATAGACATCACAAGGCAAATAAAATTTACATGACAAATAAAAAATCCATTAATAATGATTCAAATTTTTTTTGGCGTCCATGACCTAGCACAACACGATTTTTTCTCCTTCGCAATGTCAATGAACCGAAACATTACAATGCACGCAACAATTACCTAAGATTCAAACAGTTGTTCCTAGAATACCGGTAATTAGATTTTCTAGGTCAACTGTGCAGAACAGAAAAATTGGAAAAACCAAATGTGTAGAAATAGTGATTACTTGTAAAAGATACTTGCGTTTTAGTAATATGTAGATTTATTTACATATTTTTATTCTTGTTTTATTTATATGTAATAGAAAATTTGTTATCCATTTTTTTTAAATTTGCCAAAAGAGAAATTGTCTACGTTCCACAATGAGGAACTCCAGTCCATTTTTAAAAAAAAATAAATAATGACCTATCTTAAATAACTGCATATTTATTTTTATTTTTAGAGTTAGTTTTAATAGTTAAAATAATTGTCAAAGTTTTAATTTTTCAAGATCCCCGAAAACCACCGTATGTGTAGTGAATCGTATGACGTCTCACTCCCGAAGAGTTACCATAAGATCTCGCAATCAGCGTTCAACTGGCGCGATTTTGAAATTCAGAGTTCGAAGTATTCTCCCTATAGTAGCATTACTATTTTTTTTGTGCAGTAGTTTTTGAATATTTTCAATAATGGAGATAAACTAATAAGAGATACCTTTATTTTGAAACTGAATTATTTAGGCCTAAATAATGTTTCAATAAACACAACAACTAAATCTCTATAAACAGTATGTAAATAAACTAATAAGATGAAACGTTGTTAATACGATGGCTTGTGTCATACCTACATTCCCATACAGTGACTTTACGGTGTTCAGTGACATTTCAATAATACCAACTTGACGGCGTGTTTTTACGACCCGATTAAATTTTTTAAATAATTTTTTAAAAACTCTGCATTTAATATTATTTAATAAAACTTATATATCCAGAATCAGCATTCATTGGTCTATATAAACACATTTTTTTAAAGCGATAATATATTTCACTGGAGTTCCTTATTCTAACTTGCAATGCAAATTTCATAATGTATTTTTTATCCAAAGTCCTGAATGGTGAGCTCGCGTCAAGTAATTTGGACAGATTTTTGTTTATCAAATTCACAGGTTAAAGCAAAAAACAAAACAGAAGTAAGTATGTACGTAAGTCCATTATCAAACATACTAAGTTCGTAAGGTTGTGAGTCTGTGTGTGAGTGATTACAATTCTGGTTCAATGAACTCGGATTTATCGTGATTTATTTTTGGGTTATTACGTCTTGTTACGCTACCTCCTTCTTTAATCAGCGTTTCGGACGGCATTAGAGTATCCATTACACATCAGTCCTGATGATGGACACTGTAATGCTGTATACTACGTTGGCTAAAGAAGGAGACATAATAACAACACGGCATAGTAATCCAAAAACAAATCTCGATAATACTTTTGGCTGTAAAAATCTGAAAAAACTCGGAATTGTTTTGGTTTAAAATTTTTTAAATTGGAAATGATTATGTCAAGAATTAAGGCGCCGCAACCGGGTTCAAAAATAAGAAGATGGAAAGCTATGAAATTACGAATGGAGGAGCGCGCTAGTATTTAAAGGGACAAAATCGATGCGAAAATTGTGAAAATGTTTAATAAATCACGACTCGTAAATAGAGCAAAAATCTCGCGGGGGGTTGTCTTAAACAGCATTTAAAGAAACACTGTGAATTTTTTATAAATATAACTTGTAAAATAACTGAAACAAAAGTGTTTATAATCATTTTGGAGCATACTTCGCGACTTTTTTCTATCGAGGGAATTTTTATATTATCTTCAAGAATAACATATATTTTTTCATGAACATTAATTAACATTAGGAGATAACTAAGAAATCGGTAGAAATTCGGGTAGCGGGCCCGACAAGCGATAAAGCAACTACCTTTAATATTATATTTTAACAGTAAATAATGTCAAATGTCATTTTCATAATTGGAACTTGGAACTGATGTGTCAAGAATTCAGACTATACCTGACTATACCGCGATATTTTCACGGGACTGTGCTAGTTTATTACAATAATATGTACCTACATAGGTAGGTACCTACCTACACAGCAAGGTTCGTAGAAAATGCGTTTAACAAAGTTAGCTCATACAGACCTTTTAAAAAAAAACTCCTCGGGCCGCTTTGGAAATTTCGAATGCGTGACGCAGGTTGAAGTAAAACATTGCCAAATGTACTGCACTTAATTAAAATCTTCCAGTGGAACATGGACTTCAAGCTACGTCACGAATTTTTAGCCCATCACCGCTCTTACCCCTCTCTGAGCTAACCTTGTTAAACGCATTTTCTACGAACCTTGCGGGAATACGGTACACAGGTAGGTAGGTACTGAAGTTAATCAATTGAAAGTAGGGGAATTTATTTATATACATATATGACCTCGCTTTCTGGGGTTTTGTTTGTACGTCGGTGTTCTTAGAAGTTAAAAAAACATTAGTGCGAGAATATTTGATAAGAATAAGTACTTAGAACTTACTTTCTTGTGGTTTTTGATAGATTTTGAAAGGCCACACCATTCGCTCGCAAAACTCCTTGGCCGAGTTTCGGATTGTCATTAAAAATTGGGAAAACACAAAAGATTTCGCACTAAACCATGATGCATTTGATTTGAAACATTCACTTATAGCTTGCCGCTGATAGCTCTGTTTTAACTTCTCTCTCTTCATATTATAATATAACACAGAAAGAGACAACAACCATAGACCAACTATTATAGATTTGGGACCTCTCAGTGACAAGACAGAAATAAGTCAATTTAAAGTAATAATATTGTATCTAGGTACATATAGCAAGCACGTACAAATATCAATAAATTAAATTACACAGTGTAACGTTAGGATTGTGTGTATTTGTGCAGGAGGCGTCTACTAATATCTACAGGAATTCCAAAAACTGAAAAAATCGAACTAATATCTATGAGAACCAAAGTGTTGACGAATATCTACAGCACTGGCAGAGGTTGGATTTGCAATTATGTATAGCATATTGGAATAACGTAATATTGCGTATGCAGTTTAAAAAACTTAATTTATCTAAGTATGTATGTAAAAATCCCTAATATCGGACTATTGGACACATTTAACTGATTAGTCTAATCTACGCTCTGTAGATATTAGTTCAACATACGCTCTGTAGATATTAGTCAACAATGGGACCGTCATAGATATTCGTCCGACTTTAGCTCTGTAGATATTAGTCAACACTCTGAAGTTCTTAGATATTAGTTCAACATATGAGCTGTAGATATTCGTCCGACATACAGGTTGTAGATATTAGAATCTGGAGTCTTTGTGGAAATACCGTTATCCTTGCTATACGTTACTGGGAAACCTTTGTCTTATTGTTTTTAGCGATAGGTTAGTACCTACGTTTTTAAAATCTCAATATGTGCTTGTAACTAAGTAAATAATCAATTTAAAAAAATATATTATATATTATTCTTCAATTTTTCTGGAAGTCTACACACAGGTCTTGAGGAAAAAATCTCTCTGGTCCTATGTCACCTTTAGGGATGCTGTGTGGAGGGTCTTTTTAGGGAAAGGAAGGAGAGGAAGTTCTGGAAAGGAAAAGGTATGAGGGGTGGTAGGAATCTAGGGGTCAACGTGTCCAGGAGTGACGGACGTATGAATCCATCATTCCCTCTGCGACGCAAGGAGGTGGGTCGAGAGAGTAGGTCTAGGCTATTTCTTCCTAAACCAGTCTCTCCCGATCCGGCCCGCTATGCAGTTGGTGGTAAAATAATCTTTCTGATGTGTATATTAGAAATCAATAATTTTATTTCTAAATATTTAAATTTTGATATTGAAAATTTAAAGCGACTGAAACGCGGTAGGGATTGTAAATACGCAACCCGGGCACCCTTGCTATTTTACCAAACGTAGCGAACCAGTTGGGGTGACCTGTGGAAGAAGTGATGGTTAATAAATGGTTTCCGTGGCAGCGGTACCCATAATCGCCTCCCAGCTGCGAGGTTTCTGCGTTTGTGTCAACTCAGACAGCGATACCTATTATTATATTCAATAGATGTTTTCTTCGCACGTATAATATTCAATATTATCATAATTCATAATGCATGTAAAAAAAAACCATTTGGGAGGCGAATTTAAAATCAGGGTCAGCAAAATATTAGGTACATATAATAAATTGCATAAATTTGGATTAAAATCTGTGTTATTTAAACAAAAAAAATAAGTGACAATATGTGTTCCATATTCGAGCATCGTGGGCGTAAGTACTGTCAAAGCATTCAGGACTTTTTCCTTGTTCGTGATATCACCTTCGCTGCGGTTCATTAACCCATTTCGTGTTTATTGAACATATAAGCGTGTAGTACCTACAACGCGTGGTCGTGGCATTGCATGTTTTATTGATTTTCGCGGTATTTTGTAGCAAGCTTGTAAGGTCAGCGTTGCCAAAGGCACGCGAGCAGGTGATTAGGTAGAAAGGTACCCTCTATTTCCGTAGGGAAATAATCTTTTTATAGTTCTTCGATATCTTAAAAATTTCCAGATTATGAACTTTTAAAATTCTAATAGGGAAAGGCTAATTCTCTTAAAATTCGTTTAGATTTAAATAGGTGCCGGCAATTTCTGTTTTCCTCCTAGCAAAAGGATGAAAGATATTTTCAGTATTTTAGTAACCACATCTTTTTTATTTTTTTTTATTTTTTATTCGTTTATTCCAGATCTCGGGGAGGGTGGTGCAGTCCCACGAGTTCCATATTATACATATATAATACATTAAATTTAAATATTTCAAGAAGAAAGATATATTTTTTTTTTACATAATGAAAGGAAATAAATAAAAGAAAGTAATAATAATACAAAAATAAAAATAAATTTTGAAAAAGTTAACTTTTTGTTATCTAGGCCATCAGGAAGTGGCTCCATCGCTTATAAATGGGACCCTGCCAGAAGTGGAATGCTGCCATCACAAGAGTGTTTTCGCTCGAGGCCAATCGCGTTCTGTAGCTGGTGATCCGTTTTTTTATTAGTGTTCGGAATCCGGGAACGCGCCCTTCTTCAAACATCTCGGTGGCACTGCAGTACCAGGACAACCCAAAAAGCGTTCGATATGAATGGTTGTACTGTATTTCCATTCTTTTTAGTGACGCTTTGTTGAAGTTGGTCCACAACTCCGAGGTATATAGGCTCGTGCAGTACGTGTTAAAAAGTTGCCTTTTTGCAGCTGGGCTGCACTTGTTAAATCTTCGAGAAATCATTTTTGCCCTAATGCACAGTGATCTTCTCTGTCGCTCAATATCCGAATCATCACTGAGGTCCGCTGCTACGATGTGTCCCAAGTATTTGACCTCGAATTTTTCTGTTATTTTTGTGTCGTTTAGACTGACGGGTAATACTTTCATGGTGCCTGCGCCTGACTTGACTACGAGCAACACAGACTTAGTGGGGTTATAGACCATATTATGTTCAGCAGCGTATTCTTCACAAATCTTTAACAGCTTTCTCAGTCCTTTTATACTTGGTGACAAAATGACCATATCATCTGCATACGCAATGTTATTTACACAGTTATTTCCCAGGTGACAGCCTACGTTTGCCGAGGTGAGTTTATCGCTTAAATCGTTCATATAGACGTTAAATAAAATCGGTGATAAGCTTCCCCCTTGTCTGACGCCGCATTCCATATTCACAGGTGTTGACATTTTATTTTTCCAAATAATTGGTTCTCTTGTTCATGATGCCAGACTGCCAGAATGTTAATTATTGAACCTGGCACCTTCCTTTCTTTTAGTTTTTTCCAAAGTAGTGCGTGAGAAACCCGATCGAAGGCTTTACTTAAATCAAGAAAACAAGCATACACTGTTGTTTTTCTTGCCTTATAATATTCGATACATTGTTTTAAGCTGCATCTGAATAGCCAAGTATCTACTTCCTTTGTTTTACATTAGCCCTATACAGGATGCCCCGTGGAAAATAATTTCAATTAAAGTGTGGAGGGACTTTTAAAGGAAAGGAGGGAGAGGAAGTTCTGTGATGGAAAATTATATGAGGGGTGGGTAGGAATCCGGGGTTCAGTGTGCCCAGGTCATCCGCCACCAAGATCTATACAAATCTCACCCAGTGAACCCGGGTACCCCTGCTAAGTCAACAAACGTAGTGAACCACTTAAGGTGACCTATGCCAGAGGTGTTGGTTGGTTGGCTTCTTAAACTTGTTATACTCCATTTACTTCTCTTCCACACGTTATTCACCATCACAACTTTCCCCATTTCTTAGATTCTAAACTCTAAATATTTTTTTTGTGGAATACCACACAAGAGTCACAAAAGCTTAAACTGACAGGAGCCAGCGGGACTATGGTGTGGGGAAGGGAATAATGGAGAAGAGGGAGTCTGAGAAGTACCTGGCTAGTCAGATCTGGTCACTTAACAAATCTAAAGCCATTTCAAGCAAATCTGAATGCTGACTGTCTGAATGTCTTTAAGGCGCCGCTACCCGCATTTCTACCGATTTCTTACATATCTCCCTTAAACATTTGAAGTTTTTAAGCTCTTAAAAAATATATATGTTATTTTTGAAGATAATATCTAGAGGTGTTCCACGCCGAAACGCAAATTATATAAAATAACCTCGATAGAAAAAAATCGCAAAGTAGCTCCGAAAATTATTATAAACACGTTTATTTCAGTTATTTTACAAGTTATAGTTTGTGAAAAAAATTCACAATGTTTCTTTAAATGATACTTAAGATACGTTCCACGAGATTTTTGCTCTATTTTAAACGAGTCGTGTTTTATTAAACATTTTCGCAAATTTCGCATCGATTTTGACGCTTTAAATGTTAGCGCTCTCCCCTAACATTCGTAATTTCATATATCTCCATCTTCTTCTTTTTGTGCGCGGTTGCGGGGCCTTAACCAGAGCAACATCCGATATACAGGGTGTAACAGTACCTAATCGAAGGATTTTAACCGGCGATTCTTTATACTCTCTACTCTCCCCACTCTTGCCTACTTTAGTTTTCTGAAGGTTTGCACACCCTGATTTTTTTGTGTGTGCATTACTATTGTCTTTTTAGTTTGAAGTAAACCCCGATCAGGCGAGCATTGCTCACGAAACAAGTCTGATGTATCTGAAAAATGTTTTTTTTTTTATTTTATCATCGTTGCGGGTACTCCTGTACAGTTTTATTATCATGCTAATCGGAAGTAAGCAGGTACCTACACAGTGTTGGCTGCACTTTACCTTCCGCTATAAATCTGGCTGGGAATTAATTAACTCGACAGCCGTTAGACATCAACTTTACTGGCAACACTTTTCAATGTCGAACGGATTGACTCGAATAATTCGAATTTAAATGTCGCCAGAGATTTGTTGATCTCGAAATCTCGACACATCTAATATATTAAAATTTGGACCGATTACGAAATCGACTGACTGCTACAAAAATATGCAAAGGTGTTTGAACAAAGTTACAGTTCGATTATTTTTTAGTCATTACTAGCGCGGATTGGTGAAAAATCACGCAATATTATAGTTATAGATAGCAAGATTTGTAAATCTGAATGTTTATGGAAAGAACACATCAGAACAAGGACAATAAACATTCACGAATTTGTACTAATTTTTATGTAGATACTCAATCGCTTGTCTTAATTTTTGACAGTCACAATTTTAAGAAAGACAATTAAAATAATTTTCTGTATTAATTATATTAATACTCGGTGCTTTATCGCTTAACTTAATTCTTCACACAATCAGTTCCAATTTTAAAAATGACACTTAAATTCAAAAAGAATCCGAGTTTCAGAGTTCATTGAACGAGAGTTATGCAAGACATTTTTTTACATTAGTTCCGCACAGGAGGCCCTGAGGAAAAAAAACCTCAAAGCCTACGTCATCTTTGGGGTATGCTGTGAGGAGGATCTTTTCAGGAAAGGAAATTCTGGGAAGAAAAAAAGGTATGAGGGGTGGGTAGGAATCTGGGGTTCATCGTGGCCAGGAGTGATGGACGTATGAATCTATTCCTGCAAGGCGAAGGGTCGGGAGAATCCGTCTGGAGAGACCAAAAGGCCTCCCTCAATAAGTCTCCTCCGATCCAGCCCACCACGCAGTGGTTGGGCAAACATATCCGCCACCAAGACCTAGACAAACCTCATCCCACGAACCCGGGCACCATTTGGGGTGACCTGTGGCAGGGATGTTGGTTGTCCAATAAATGGTTCCCGGGGCGGCGGTACGCATACCCGCCTTCCAAATTGAGGTTAAATAAAGACGTACATTTAAATTGTTTTGCGGTGAGTTTTTTTATTTGAATATAAAGCGTGGTGTTCACTCTTTCTAACACCGTTTAGATCATATTTCTAACCATGATAGTAAGGATGACACAACGATTTCTATGAGATATAAATGAGTTGTCCCGAAAAACGAACAAATTTGACTGAGGTTATGTAATGCGACGTACCGCTGACGGCCCCATAGAAACATCTCCCCCTTTCCAGATGGTCAGGTCGAGAAAGAAATGACTCATAGAAGCAAGTGACTCTAATCAACTGATCTCGTGATGTAGGTAGATAAGGTGTAACACTGTGATAAAAAATAATGTGAATGAGATAATGTCACATGTGGCGATACTGACAGAACAACAGGGACATGATACATAGGTACAGGAAGCTATAGGAGGTGTTGTTCGTGGTAATTTGCAACTTCCTTGTAAATGAGTGATAAACAACCTTTATTGCAGACCAATCAGTAGATTATATCAAAGAGTTTGCGGTCACTATAATGAATATTCCCAAGAATGTATTAAAAATAGCTGTGATACGTAATATTTACGTGACTAAATGTTATTTAACACAATTCTTCTTCTTAAGTCGGTTTGTCATTGCTGAGGATCGTGATCCCTACTCCAAATTTCCACAGTGGACAATGCTCATCTACTCTTTGCGGTTCTGCACTCCGTGGAGAGCCAAGGAAACTGACGTAGCGGATAGTGATACTTGGTCACTCCAGCGCATTCCTCTGCTTCTTCTGCCTTCCATTTTGAGTGACTGTGAGTGGAGTACTCAAGATGGAGTACTCAGTTTGGTGAGCAACGTGTCTAAAGTTTCTTAAAATACGCTGTAAATTTGTTGATAATTGCGAGCCTATTCTGGATGAGAAGATCCAGAAGCGCATAGTGAACACAAATCGCTGTTATTACCGCCTACAAAAGCAAATAAAATCCAGATTGCTGTGCAGAATCACCGAGATATTAATGTACAAAACACTTACCAGATCAGTACTCTCACGCAGCTGAGACTTGGGTACTAAATAAGAGGAATTAGCGAGCACTGGATGTTTTTGAAAGGAAAATTTTGAGGCGTATCTTCGGGCCGGTTTCAGAAAATGGATTGGGCGCAGACGTTATAACAATGAACTATATACTCTGGTTAAGGAATCTAAACGTCACAAAATTTATAAAACTGGGAAGACTTCGGTGGCTGGGTCATGTAGAGAGAATGACCGAGCATCAAGCACCAAAGTCCCTGCTGAACTCAAGACCGACAGGGCGAAGGAGCCTGGAAAGACCAAGTTTAAAATGGAGCGACAATGTCCTCAAATATATATCCACCTTAGAGATTGTAAACTGGAGAGAGCTGGCCCAAAACCGTGATGAGTGGAGGAAGACTCTTGAGGAGGTCAAGGGGTTGTAGAGCCAAGAGTGATGATGATTGCGGAAGGCTAGCTCTTCCAGAATGGACACATTCATTTATGCGTCTGGCTGTCAATGGAATCTTGAACATATTTCTACAGCACCACATTTCAAAGGCTTCTATCCATTTTCTTTCGTTGGCTACATGTTTCCATACCGTTTAGAAATATGGGGAAAATCAACGCCCAATTAACACGGTTCTGAATTTATTGATTTACTCTTCTTCAATAATATCATTTCAAACATGAAATAAGTAGTTGGATGGGGTAAAATAAATAAAAATTAGCATATTTTCCACAGACATGTTGGTTCTTATTTTACCAATTCTGGTGTGGCCCATTTTTTTAACTTCTCTCGGTAGCACAATGTCTCCTAAGCTTTTTTGGCCTCAATTGAGGTGATAATATATCACAAATATTACGTTTAATAAAGTCAAAAAGGTTGTGCATTCCTCTCTTACTCTGCGTACAGTACTATTCTGCTGACTGCTGTCTGTATTGTGTATCCTACATTGTAAAATGTTGCTGTGCAGACATAATTGTAGTCTTTTGTAGCCTTGTACCAGATTCAGTTCCTTAGGGCAGGGAAATGATGACCCGAAGGCCTTCAATAGTTCGGTGGGACCTTTCAATAGTTTCAATGAATCCAAAATCAGACGGACACATAAAGAAACCTTTAATAAAAAGCAACATTTTCGTGAATTTATTTTAGAAGTTTTTCACTATGGCGATTACGGTGTAAAATGCACAATAATGCGCCAATTACATAGCGCCAATTATTATTGGATACAATACGAACCACGTGGGTAGTCTGAAATATAACACAATGGGAACAATCGCGGTCACGTGGCTAATTATCATACATATTATAGTATTATTTACATAAATGTAAATTCAATCAGATTAAGGCAATATATGAAAATGTATAGAAATAAGTTTATTTATAATTATTGTGAATCCCAGAAGATAAAGGTTGTAATTTGAAATAAGATGTGAACTTTAGGATTGGACTTGATGATAAGAAGACGGATAATATCAGTATCGCCCTGGTAAAACACTACCAGTCAGACTCAATACGTTGCTTGAAATGGTTGCCATGTTTGGTGACGAGATCTGAATAGTCATTCAACCTTAACAATCTGCAATCTGCAATTTACAATCTTACGATCTTACAATCTTACGATCTTGCAATCTTACGATTTTACAATCTTAAGATTTTACAATCTTACGATCTTGCAATCTTACGATGTTATAACAATATTACATTTTAAAATCTTACAATCTTACAATCTCACGATCTTAGATCAAAATGTTGCTTGAAATGGTTGCCGTGTTTGGTGACGAGATCTGAATAGTCATTCAACCTTAACAATCTGCAATCTTACGATCTTACAATCTTACGATCTTAAAATCTTACGATCTTAAAATCTTACAATCTTACGATCTTACAATCTTACGATCTTACAATCTTACGATATTACAATCTTACGATCTTACGATCTTACAATCTTACGATCTTACAATCTTACGATTTTACAATCTTAAGATTTTACAATATTACATCTTAAAATCTTACAATCTTACAATTTTACAATCTTACGATCTTACAATCTCACGATATTACGATCTTGGGATCTTGCAATCTTACAATTTTACAATAATAATAATAGTCGGATGATTTGTGTAGCACCGTTTTTGTGAAAAATCACCTCAAGGGCGATGTACGAATTTATTATATCGATCGTCCAGTTGATAATTAAAACATCTCCGAAAATCGAAATATGTGTTGAGTTTGCAGTTATAAGTAAATTCAGACAAGCTGTAAAAAAGATACCTGTATACCAATATTATAATATATATTTTGACACAATTAAAAATGGAACTGATTTGACAAGAATTCAGACTATTCCGTGATTTTTCACGGATCTGCCATCTAATATAATTAATATGTTAAGAGGGCATTACCAGAGAAAACCAGAAATATGTCATTTTCAAATCAGATTTTAGACGTATTGACTCTTTTCCACAAAAAATTATAAAGAATGGATTTCGAAAGATTGTTCTTTTATCTAGCATTCGCGTGTAATAAATTTTGAGAAATTTATATATAAAATATTTCAGATTTTTTTAACATTCTTATTAAATTTAGACATTATTGAAAAATGATAAATACTTATAATCAAAAAATAATTACAAAAAGTACATTATTTTAATAATTTTATCATCACGCCTTTCAGCATTTTTGGATGAAGGTATAAATTAGAGCTAATTTGGATTGAAATAAATTCGATATTGAGTTATAATTTAAAAAAGCTGGTACGGAGAATAATTAATCTTTCTCATTGTAACCGCCCTGCACGATCGTAAGATGGTAAGATTTCGACGAAATGTGGATTTTCGCCGACTGGCTGGTTAAACGCTCTTAATGACTAAGGTTTTTTTCCACACGAATATGCAATAATGAATGGAGAACGTAATAATCTGAAAACGAAATAATTACTCATACTAAAATACAAGAAGACATTGAACTACAAGTCGAGTACAGAATAATTGAATTATTTAATAAGTTAATGATCCACGATGAAATAACTAAGAGAATGCTGTATATGTAGATTAATAGACTTTCTAAATTATTTTTTAGAAAGCCAATAAATCTATACGTATATATAAAAATCAAAATTAGTTTGTGTCTGGGTTTGTATATATATGTGTGAGATGCCTATGCGTTGCTAAACCATTCATCCGATTGCGATTAAACTTTGGGGATTTGATGCCTGATATTTTCTATATATAATAGTGAGCTCTGGCGTCATGAAATTATGCGTTGCTAACCATTCATACGATTGCGATGAAACTTTGGGGATTTGATGTGTGCATGCCCGCGATGGTTTGTGTATATATAAACCGGTGAGCTCTGGCATTATGAAATTTGTATAAAAAATTGCAATTTGTATGGAATGCGGGAGGTGGGAGGGGAAGGGAGGAGGGGAGGGAGGGGGATTCATGAGAGTGGGAGAGGGAAGGCGGTGTTAGAACGCGTGAGGGGGAGAAACAATTTCTTTATTAAGTGGAATAGCAACGCATGTCTGGAACAGCTATGATCTAATATAATAATAAAACACATATAAAACTTATTTCCGCTTAATTTATTTTTTATCGTAACCGGTTTCAGCCTGTTAAAGCCATCTTCAGACTGGTAGAAATGTTTCTTTATCTACATTTTATATACATGACTTACGGGGAGGGGGTAGTCTACAAGGATTTTATCCAATTACATGGTTTTTCCATATTTTTTGCCATGTCGTCTTTGACGATTGTACCTCTAATTATTTGGCTATTAGCAATAGACTGTCGTCTTTGACGATTGGTTTTCTAGTGATTTGGCTATTAGCAGTATAGATATAACAATAGGCAAATTACTAAAAAACTAATCGTCAAAGACAACATTGCAACAAAATTTCTATTTCAACACTTTATTTGGGCCCTTTCGTCTTTAATGACAAAATCGCGTAAATATGATAGCAGAAAATCGTTGTTTGTAGGAAGCCATCCGCCTGATAATAAAATTACGAGTGTAGCGGTTATCAAGACAAAGATGGCAGTGTTTAAAACGGTATACCGCCCGACGCTCACTTACGGCCACCAGACATGGATGCTAAATGAACGAACACGCTCTAGAGTCCAAGCTGCCGAAATGAGGTACTTGAGAGGAGTGGCAAGGGTTACGAAATGGGATCATATAAGAAACTCGACGATCCAAGATGATCTAAACATTGAACCACTGCTACTCTTCGTAGAAAAATCGCAACTGAGGTGGCTTGGACATGTACTAAGAATGTCTGATGACCGAATTCCGAGGAAGATACTGAGTGCGATTCCAGTGGGCCGCCCCAGACACAGTTGGGCGAGGCAACTCCAGAAACGTTTAAGGAGAGAATGGGTCTACCATGGACAGAGGCAGAGCAATCAGGACAAGGCAGGGACGTGTGGAGGAGCCTTGTCGATGCAATGGGTCCCCGACCCGAATAGGATAAGGGGAAGAAGATGATGATGATGGTGTAGCGGTCGCCGTGAGAACCTGCGTAAATTAAACTTCCGAACAACTTACGATAAGTTGGAGGCATACGTAAACGTTACTGTGAGCAACTTTTAATATTTTTAGCTAGATTTGGTCAGTTATAATTATATTACACCGACTTTACAAATGGGCTTTGTATTTTTAATTTTCATATTTACACTTGGAGTGGTTGATGTTACCGTATTCAACGATTACCTAAATGTAATTTTACTTGAGTTTTATCGCTGAGTAGAATTCTTTACAGTTAGAAAATAAACTCTACACAGAACGGAAGAACACAAACTGATTTTCCCGACGAAAATGTTTTAAAAACCCGCCAAAATTTGTCAGCCTCGAATTCATCGCCAAAAAATAATTTATATAGCAAAATATTATTAAAATATTTCAGATTCCCATTGACTTCATTGTTTGGCACTAAGTAAATAAAATTTCCCAAATTTTCATTTGTGCAGGTGTCCTATTATCGCTTTCAAATGTTGACACTGTCAATTTTAATGAAAAATATGCAATCGTTACTACGGATGTGACAAAACGGAATAATATTACATTATTTGATTATTATTAAATTGAGTTTGAAAAATGTTGTTAAAAGTAAAAATAGATTGATCGGTTCAAAAATAGAGATGCAATCTGTTAACCATAAGATAATAAATACATACTAGAGTTAAAAACCCGCTCCGCAGGTTTTTGCTGATAGGCCCTGCGGGCGGCCTCCCCTGGGCGAAGGGTTTAAGTGTATCCGACACAAACTGCTTACAAAAATAACCAGTTCCTCGGATCCACTGTGATCCAGTGACAGAGTTAAGGTAACCGTGACAGGCAATGAGCAATGACGCCATAATATATGTAATCTCCTCCAAATCCGTAGTACATATACCTAGGGAAGAAACGTCCAAATACGAGCTGCCGACGGAAGTAGCGACATCTTGTTTCGAATTCTTGAATTCGGAACCGAATTATAACAGTAGCATTGTGTGAAATCTCACGTACACCGATGTTATTTGTGGCGCGGCTCGTATGGCGTGACGTCCGACATGCACTCGTAGCTGGGTTCTGAAATTCAACCACGCAGACGAAACCCTATTAATACTGTTCGATAGGCAGGACAAATTGAGAAATATTATTTTAAAAAGTTTATTAAGAGTTTTTCCTATATTATTTTTTTCTATTCTCCTACACATATTTCCTACGCGTAATACTATTCTTGAAGTGAAACTTCTTTAGCAGCGTTGTGATTTGAAACTCGGATGAAAAGGAAACGACACTAAAAAGAGACAAACACATACATCTACAGGATTTAGCCTGCGAGAGAATGAGATAGAATGAAACCTTATCGCATTGGCCGTTTTAATTATGAGATCAATGCTCTTATTGGTTGAGATTGTATGGGCGAAGGTTTCACTTCTACCACGTGTGAACTGCACTCGATGTTTTTTGCATTATTTCCACACTTGAGGCCTTGAGGATAAAAAATCTCTCAGGATCTATGTCATCTTTGGCAATGCTATGTGAAGTGTCTTTTTAGAGAAAGGAAGAAGAGGAAGTTCTGGGAAGAAAAATATAGGAATTTGGATGTCAATGTGTTCAGAAGTGACGAACGTATGAATCGATCCCTCCCACTGAGGTGCAAGGCGATTGGTCTAAAGAGCCCGGCGGGAGAGGTCAAAAGGTCTTTCTCAACTGGTCTCCCGATCCGGCCCGCCACGCAGTTGGTAGACAAAAGAATCTTTTTTTTATATGAATACCTCACAAGAGTGCCAGCTGCTCCCGTCTGCATGTTGTGAGGCTGAAGGTAGTGGGGAAGGAAAGAATATGAGGAAGAAGGTAGGGAAGTACCTGGCTATTCAGATCTGGTCACTAAACACGGCTAAAGCCATTTCAAGAAACGTTTTAATTCTGAATGCCAATCCGTCGCCAAGGCACCCCTGTTAAGTCACCAAATATAGCGAACCACTTGGGGTAACTTATGGCAAGGGTGTTGGTTATCCAATAAATGGTTCTCGGGTGGTGGTACCCGTACCCGCCTCCAAAACTAATAAATTAATATGATGAAAAATCTTTAAGTTTGATATACGTACAGAATAACAGAAATAAACAAGTAATAAACTGTAACCTTGCACGTGATTAGTTTCTTAGAACCTGCCGGTTAGTTAGAAACGGTCTAGTTAGAAACTAATGTTGACTGGGCCATAATGTATTCACACCTGTATTGCAACTTATCCTTAACGCATTTGTAGGTACTTTTCCATATTATTATATTATATCCTTTTGTGAATACAAACAACTCTATATTATTTGGCATAATTCTGAAAACTTACAAATTCTTTTCTTTCTTGATGATAGATTGCTCGGTTAGTATTTGTGCTAAATGACTTCTTATTCTAAAGCAGACACTGATTTGAAAAACGTTAGTGATTAATGAACAATAATGGATAGAACAAGTCATAATATTCAGTTAATAAATTTTCGAAGAAACATTTTTGCATTGTCTATACTGCGGACTTTCGAAGAAAAACATATAATACACTTGGGACTTACAGAAGAAATAAATTAGTGATTGTTGAATAATAATTGAAAGAACAAGATATAATTCAGTTAAACCATTGCTCAAATTAATTGCTGTTGATTAAACCATCTAAAATTAAAAAAAACCTTTTTCAATGCCTCTTGAAGTAATAGTTTTGGCCTATTTTTTTTACATTATCTCCACGCAGGAGGCCCTAAGGAAAATAATTCCCCTCAGCGCCTATGCCGTCTTTGGGGAAGCTGTGTGGAGGGTCTATTTAGGAAAGGAAGTTCTGTGAAGGAAATGGGCGTGGGTGGGTAGGAATCTGAGGGTCAGTGTTTCCAGGAGTTATGGACGTACGAATAAACACTGCGGTGCAAGGCGATGTTCCGAGAAGGTATGGCTGGAAAAGTCAAAGGGACTCCCTCGACTACTCTCTCCTCGAGCAGACGCATCCGCCGCCAAGACCCGGAAATACCTCACCCCATGAACCCGGGCACCCCTGCTAAGTCACCAAACGTAGCGAACCACTTGGGGTGACCTATGGCAGGGGTAATGGTTGCAGCGTTAACCATAACTGCCTCCCAAATTGTTGAGCTTTCGAAGCAATAAGAAGACTTTGAGTCCGCATATTGTTGCGTAATGATACCAGTATGCATGTTCTGATATGGACAAACAGAGGAAGTAATGAGAAAAAAAATGCAATCAATAATCAATGAGTCCAAAACTAACGTTCTTTGGCAATAACAGAACTCTTCAGTCTATAATAAATGTACGGAAAGATAGACGCCAGAAGAAATGCTGATAAAAGGCAAGTATCATGGTTGAGGAACACGTCGATGAAGATGTCAATGACCAACCCTCGCTAGGAGCAGAGCAAGCACGAAAGAAAGACAATGCACAATATACAACAAAATTCTAATCTTAAAATAAGTTTAAACTCGGAAATAAATGCAAGCAAGCCTTGGAATTGCATTAAAGACAGTACAAAATCAAACACACATAATTTTATAATAACCAAACATAATATCAAGACCGTTTACTTTCATCTACTTATAATAATAGATATAATTAAGCTTTATCTTCCATTTCAAGACCATTCCATTGGCAGGAAACCTACGACGATTTGTCAAAAGACACATGGGAGAAGAAAACGCCAAGATTCAAGGTTGACCTAATATGAATAAAGCGTAGATTTGTGAACTTTAAATTGGCATATCTTTGTTTAGTACGACCCCGATTTAAATTCATTACCACTTTAATGTCACCGTACGAGAAGAGACCTTGACCATATTTATATTGTCACTATAATACGATTTATATTTTTGGCTTTGTGGGTGTGTACCATTATCATACCAATTATAGATGCATTAGCCTCGCGAGAAAACGAAATGTTTCGATTTCTTTTGGTGCTTCAACAGATTTTAGTGAACTGCAAGAATAAAACACTGTCAAATGTTTTATTATAAAATCTGATGTTCTAACAAACTAACCATCATGCAATTTCTCTACTACAGGGAAAACAGAGAACACTGTACTGTAATTTTATCGTTGTGCACACTCCTTGCATCCAGTACCGGATTATCCCTAAGGCAGAGTAGGCAACTGCCTAGGAGCCCCGCACCGGCTAGGGGCCCCGCGTCCCGATAAAAAATGACTTGACTCTATTAGTGAGCAACGAAGTTTCGGAAAAAGTCAGCTTTCAAGATGTTTAAATTTTTTTATTAGGAACATTTACAGGTTAATAACATTAGGTACACGCACTTACGAAAACAACAAATTATAATAATTAGGTTACATTTACTCTTATTTGACAGACTCTAGGTCAGAGGGAGTTTTTTTTTCGATTTATTTTTTATTTTTGGCATCATTTTGAAGTGAAAAACGTGATTTTTGTTAAAAAATTTCGGTGAATTTGTTATTATAAAATGGTAAAAAAAACTCCCTCTGACTACCCGTTGATTTATGCGTAGAAATAGTGTACAAAATTTCAAAAACATCGGTCAAGTCAAGTCAAGATTTTGAGTTTTCATGTCCACGAACTTCAGAAATATTATTGTCGAGAAAACCGATTTAAAATTTTTTATACTCGAAATGCACTCGAATCGAGCATGAGGGCCGGTCGCTTGAAACGCTGTAAGTTTTAAAACCTTACCCCCCCTGGAACAAAGAGGCGTTTGGAGGGACTTTCACCCCCCCCCCCCACCCTCCGTTAGTCCGCCATTGGTCAAGGGGCCCCGAGACGTGCACTGCCTAGGGGCCCCGACATGGTTAATCCGGCCCTGCTTGCATCACTCTCATTTATTATTTAGTCTCATACACAAAATTTCTGTTATCCAGTTTTTGATTAATTTGATCGTGTCTAGTATTCCTGGCCTGGGACGTCCCCGATTACTTCTTTTAGTAAAATTAGTGTCATGTAACCAAATGCCAAAATATTTTAAGGATGAAATTGTTTAATAAAAATATTCACACTTATGAAACCAGATATGTAAATCAGAGAAAAACACAGCAGTGCTTAATGTATCTATATATGTATATAAATCTTAAAATGTTTGCATGTATGTATGTATATATGTATGAACAACTATGCGTTGCTATATTATGCATTGGGAATGTTTGAAACTTTCAAAATACCTTCTTTAAACCCCCGCGAAGGTTTCTGGATTATTACAACCACATGACAATACATCTGAAACGTTTTTTAATCATTACAAAAACTCTTGGAAAACCTGTCAAAAATGTCAAAACTTGAGAATGACATTTTGCAAAAAAATGATTGTTAAATCAAAATTCTATTTTCGAACATCTTTAACATTACTTTGAATCGAATCAAGAATTATAGATGTTTAAAATAGGTACCTACGTTAGTCACCAAAAATGATTGATTGATCTTATAATATACAAAAATGAATATTATTTGTAATATTTGAAAAATGAAAATTTGAATAAAAAAATGGTAATAGGTGTCATGCGGGCTGTTGGAAAACTGAATGTACTGGGACTGAATGCATAGAACGCGGGAGAGAGGTTTGCGGGACGGGGGAGCGGGAGAGGGGAGAGGAAAGGCGGGGAAGATGGAAGGGGATCGCGGGAGGGGGAGGAGACGCGGGAGGAGACTAGGGACGCACGGGAAGGGACATGCATACAGGTAGAAACAATTAATTTCTTTGAATATGGCATCGCAACGCGTGCCGGGAACCAGCTGGTAGAGGAATAAAAATATCCGTTGAAATGCCTGAAAGTCTGAAGAATGACGAAAGAATAGATTAAAAAAAAAAATGCACACTGTAAAAATATAATTTTATGAACAATGAAACGAACCCGTGCACGCATTTATTAGTTCATTTTTTCATTTTAGTGAAACAACTGACCCATAATTAAACAACCACAGTATTTGAAAAGAACTTCCACAGAACCGGAAAATTAGTTTTGAAATTTGATGAATTATTCAAAAATTGTAAAACAACTGGCCTAAAAGTAGCATTTTTAATCTTCTTCATTATGTTTACCTAGGAATTATGTCATGAGTTTACCGCTTTCGGCCCTTGTGAATCTCATTTCTACAATCTTCAGTTTAAGTGCTCCTTCATCGGCTTTACCCGCTTTCTTATCTCGCACTTCTTTGGCATTTTCTAATCCATCTGAATCATCTAAGCGTCCCTTTCTTACTCCTCTCTTCGATAACGCAGCATCAGAAAGATACATAATATTTAAAGCGTGGTGGGCAGAAAATTATGTTTTCGTCTGATTAAAAAAATCTCCACATTTGTGCAGAAAGGACATTTTATAACACTTTTGTCATTGCAAACCACAAATAAAATTCGATTTTATAAGTCTACCTTGACTGATATTGCATTCCAAATTCGCGACGCAATTTGACGTCCATTCTAAATTTATACAGGTCGTAATAAAAATTAAATTAAATCATTGACGAAGATAATACCAACGACTGTCAATGAATATATGAAACAGACACAGAAAATAAAAAGGCATCGGTCGCAACTGGGAGTCGAACGCAGATCTTCTAGTCTTACCGGGAGTTTACATTCTGTGTGTGTTTTTGATATTTCTTATTTTCGTTGACATTTGTTGATATATCTTCGTCAATGATTAAATATTGGAATCAGGTTTATAAGCTTAAATAAGTTTTAAAACCTTCAATTAAACCCAAATTAATCCCTTCTTTCGAAACTTCTATTATTAAGAGATCAGCTAAGGGAACGTACCCATACTACGTGACCAACTTTTTGCAATTTTTAACCCCCCCCCCCCCCCCCCCCCGGTGACCAAAATCCTAAGCAACCCGCCGCTCATTTGTATGGAGCGTGACATTTTGAAGACCCCCCCCCCCCCTAAACGTGTCACGTAGTATGGGTACGTTCCCTAACATGTATGCAGATAATATAATGTTTTCATGGCTTTTGACGGACCAGAAATCATCGAGGGAGGGGGGTAACGTACTTGCACATGTATCAATATCAATACCATATGTATTGTATCAAAATTTTCAATAAAAAAATAAATAAAACGCCTGGGTCGCTGGCAATGAAATAGGCGAATAAATAGTTCTAAATGGTACGTTTACACGTGCACTGGTACATACACTTGAAGTTATCTAAAAAAGAGGTAGCACAATACGCCATAATACCCCAAAAATAAATCACGTGCCAGAAAATCATACCACAGAATAGATATTGCAATCAGATTTTTATTTTGATTAAACATGACGACCGTTATGCATTATAAAATTCATCTCGCCCTATAAACATTAATATAGTTACTAAACATTCAAATAATTTCCATCAGGGCCTGTCATCTTTGTAGATGCTGTGTGGAAAGTCTTTTTGAGGAGAAGAATGAGTGAACATGGGTCTTGAAGATATCCATGTTGTAAAGGGATGAAACACAGAAGCCGGCAAATCTTTCCACAGCCGAGCTGTTGAACTCAAGAACGAGTCGTAGAAGCGACCCGTTTCAAGTGACAAATATAAACCGTGTACATATATGTAGGACGAGTGTTTGGCATGTTTCCCGACTGTGCACCGGTGCTGAGGGGATCAAACATTGAAATACCGGTAGAACAAGGGCAGCATTTCCACCAGACGCATGTGCTCTAAAGACCCAACACAGTATCTCAGTGAAAGTTCATTATAAATTATTACTAAATAATATTCGACAGTTTTTCCAACTTTCTTGTCCGACCACGGAGGTCGTCTAAAGTGTTATAGCGATTTTTTTCTCAAGCCAATTATTTAACCGCAGTCCTGCCAAGCTACCACTTCCTGAGTGTCTTTAATTCCGAGGATGTTGAAGGATACACGAAGCGGAAGTCGGCTCCTGGCGGTTGCACTTTTACTGGCCAACAACCTGTTGCCATTAATCAATTAGGTGCATTGAACGATCCCTTGACAGGAATTTTTAAACTTTGCCTGAACGCCTGATTGAAATCACTGATCTATTGAGACAACCGCGACAATTCCATCCAATCGGTCGGTGGCTATGTGTGTGACTAATAAATGTGTCGGGTTGTGTTTATTTATGTTTCGCATAAAGTGGTAAATACAGTTTACAAGAAAAAAACAACCGGTAAGCAATTAAAATCTTTAGCTATGTTTGTATTCAAAATTTTAATATAGATATTTAATTGCATGCGTCCTTTTGTAAAAAAAATATGAGTCTTTTATCCGATTTCAAAAACAGTACTTCATTTTGGGATAAGTTCAAAAACAAAGAATTTATTGAAATTGAATATCAAGTTGGAATATTTGATAACATTATAATTATTTTGTCTCGATCTGAGTGATTTGACTAGACAGGATTTTGCTATTTGTCAGTATTCATTGAAATGGCTTTAGCCGTGTTTGATGACTATATGTGAATAGCCAGGTAAATTTTTCACATTTTCTTCCCCTCCCTACTACCGTCAGCATCACACCACACCAAAATTGGGGATGCCATAGTCTCACTAGCTCGTTGGAAAAGTTGGGACTCTTGTGTTACATTCAGATATAAAAGTTATATTATATGCAAGTAGGAATCTTTAGCGTTTTTTTGCTAAGCCGACTGCACATATAAGTATGTCGTATTTTGTGATTACCGCTTGCTACTTCGGAGAGTCGAAATTATTAGTAAAAATATTTTTACAGCGGATTTTCACACAAGATGCCATTAGATATAAGTATCTTTATCGACTTTGGTTGTACGGCCGTATATCCTCTTTGCATACTTGCTTAAAGAAAACATCTTCTAAACTTTCGGCCGGACCAATTGTCAGCGGACCAAGTGTCGGCCGGACGAGCTGTCGGCCGTCACCAACTGTCGCCGGACCAACTGTCGCCGGACCAATGTCGGGTCACCGTTCCCGATAAACTCAAAAGCTACTGAACGGATTTTCATGCGATTTTCATCAATAGATAGAGTGATTCATGAGGAAGGTTTAGGTATATAATTTGTAAAGGTTTTGTGTAAATTGGTTGAGATATATAATTAAAGGACAATGTCTGTATGTGGTGGACGAGCGAGCTGGCAAGCGGGCGGTGTGGGTTTAATTTGTATGCAAATTTGATGGCGGCGTGAGTTAAAAGGTTGGGTAACCATCTGGTTTCGTAAGCCACAACAATGCGTATCCGGGTCAGGTAGTTGTATACATTTTGGCTATTTTTTTAGGCATAATTTAATTTTCAATTTTCATGTTTATTTTGTGTAAATTTTGTGTATTCCAACTTTGTGTAATTTTAATATTCCCCGTCTCAGAACAGACATCGTTCTGAGACGGGGAACGTGATCTACTTGCATTATCAATCCTACTAATATTATAAAGGCGAAAGTTTGTATGGATGTATGTATGTTTGTTACTCTATCACGCAAGAACTACTGAATGGATTTTAATGAAATTTTACAATAATATGGGTCATATATCAGAATAACATATAAGCTATAGCTCAGAGCTCTGGCATTATGAAATTTGTATAGAAAAAATTGCGATAGGTGGCATGCGAGCTGTTTGAAAAATGAATGTAACGGTTATGGCGGTTATGGAGGGGTCGGTGACGTTGGGGAGGGGTGGAGGGGGGGGCGTGGCGGGGGAGGGCGTTAGAGGGAGGAGATGGGGAGGGGCTGAAGGAGGTAGGGGGAATAGTGGAGTGGGAATAGGGAAGGTGGAGGAGGCGGAGTGGAAACCCCTCTAATACTATGCGAGCGAAGCTGGGGGCAAAAGCTAGTATTATCATACTTCATCTCAGTTAAGGCTCTGCAACGGGGGCCGAAAACAAGAAGATGGAGATATACGAAATTACGAATGTTAGAGGAGAGCGCTAACATTTACGTCAACAAAATCGATGCGAAAATGTTTCATAAAACACGACTCGTTTAAAATAGAGCAAAAATCTCGCGGACATTATCTTAAAGAGCATTTAAAGAAACACTGTGAATTTTTTCATACATATAATTTGTAAAATAACTGAAACAAACGTGTAAATAATAATTTTTAGAGCATACTTTGCGATTTTTTTCTATCGAGGGAATTTTATAATTTGTGTTTCGGCGCGGGCAAAGTCTAGATATTATCTTCAAGAATAAACATATTTTTTTAAGAGCTTTAAAACTTACCGTGTTTAGGGAAATATGTAATAAATCGTTACAAATCCGGGTTGCGGGCCCTTAACGCACAGGTTGCCGGCAATTTATAATTAATTAATTAATTTTTTAAATATTGCCAGAAAAGAATACATAAATCTTCACAAATGAATGTTCTCAAACAAAATGTTTACATCTTATCAATTCATTCATTCAATCCAGCGACCTCGCAGTGCCACCACGAATTGAAACACGTACATTATATTGTGTGAAGCCAATCGCCTTGACCAAGGATATTGACTCGTATAAAGTTACCGCTTGTTCTACTTACCAGCTGCTTTATCGACTATCGACTATTACTATCTATCTGTATATTTATAAATGAATGTATGTTTGATTGCTTGTTTCTTTGTTGTTTCTGTATTGCTGTATTAAAGCCTAGGAAATTTTGAAACTTTCAAAATGTCTTCTTTCCACCCTCGCAAAGGTTTCCTAGATTATTACAACCACATGACAATACATCTGAAAAGTTTTTTTAATTATTTAAAAAAACTCTTACGAAACTGTCCACCATGTCACACTTTGAAAATGATATTTTGCAAACATATTCAATCAAAATTCAATTTTCGAATACAAGGAATTTAATTGAAGTACTCACCTATGATACTCAATACTCACCCAAATCGAATTCTTTTGAATCTAATCAAGAATTATAGGTATAATAATAATAATAATAATTTATTTTTTTACATGACCTCCACACAGCCTATGTCATCTTTGGGGATGCTGTGTGGAGGGTTTTTTTTTTGGAAAGGAAGGGGAGGAGAGTTATGGGAAGGAAAAGGGTTTAAGGGGTGGGTAGGAATCTGGGGTTCAGTGTGTCTTGGTCATCCGCCTCCGAGACCTAGACAAACCTCACCCCATGAACCCGGGCACCCCTGCTAAATCACCAAACGTAGCGAACCACTTGGGGTCACCTATGGCAGAGGTGTTGGTTATCCAATAAAGGTTCCCGGGGCGGCGGTACCCATTCCCGCCTCCCAAATTGATGATTGATTGTTATTATCTACATAGGGGCCATTCATTTATTACATAAGACGAATATTGCTAGTTTTCGACCCCCTCCACCTATTATAAGAAAATATAAAAATAGGCCGACCCCCTCCCCCTGTTTAATATTTATTACGTAAGAATCAAAAGGAAAAAATGAATACCCTTTCGGTTTGTTTTAATGTTTATTTTTCAAATTAACAATTTTTAGAAACGTTTATTTGTACTTACAAAGGTAGATACTAATAATTTTAACTTTGCGCATTTTTGTAATTTTACGTAAGAACTATCGAGACTCCCTCCCACCACCTTGTACGAAAAAATAAGACATGGTCGACTAAACCCCCCCCCCTCTAAATCGTCTTACGTAATAAATTAATGGCCCCACAAATAAAAATTTATGTTTGTAATATACGAAAAATGAAAATTTGTATAAAAAATTGCAATAGGTGGCACAATAGCTGTTTGAAAACTGAATGTACCGGGAGTGAATGTATGGAACGCGGTAGAGAGGAGATGAACGCGGCGAAGGTGTTCGCGGGACGGGGAGCGGGAGAGGGGAAATGAAAGTGGAGGCGGAAGGGGATCGGGACGAATGGGAAAGGACACGTAGAGAGAAACAATTTATATATTAAGGCGCCGTATCCCCGCTCAAAAAGAAGAACATGGAGAGATATGTAATTTCGAATGTTGGAGAGAGTGCGCTAATATTTAAAACGGTAAAATTGAAGCGAAAATTGTGAAAATCATTGTTATATTATATTACATAGTATAAAATGAAGTCGATATTTTAAACTACACAACGGATTTTTATGCGGTTTTCACCAATAGATAGAGTGACATGATATAATACATGCTTATTATAGTAGAGAAAAGCCGAGAAATTCAAATATTCAATTCAGGCTGCGGGCAGCGGGCAGATAGCAAGCGGGTGGTGTGGATTTTATAAAGGTTGGGCAATGGCGTTGTGTTTCGTTAGCCACAGCAACGTGTGGCCGGGTTTGCTAGTGTTTAATAAAACACGACTCGTTTAAAATAGAGCAAAAATCTCTTGGGGCTGTCTAAGACAGCATTTAAAGAAACACTGAATTTTTTCATTCGTATAACTTGTAAAATAATTGAAACAGACGTGAAAATAATAATTTTTGGAGCACGCTTTACTATATTTTTCTATCGAGGGAATTTCATATAATTTGCGTTTCGACGTGGGGAATGTGTAGATATTATCTTAAAAAATAAGATATATTTTTTAAGAGCTTAACTTCAAATGTTTAAGGCGGCGTTAGTGGCATTGCAACGCACGCCGGGAACTCGCTAGTTGATAATAATTGATCATGTAATAACAATAATACATGCACGCTAGTGTAAATAGGAAATTGATTTGTTTTCTGAGAATCCGGCACAGGAAGAGTGATCTAAATCGATAAACACACACATTATCACCCTACCGGTTTTCTGACCCAATTACCCTTGTAGCCGTTTCGCGAAGGTCATTTCCACATTACTTTTAGTCCGTCACTCTAATGGGAAAACACATAGTAAAATTATTAATCACAATAAATGTGTTGCCATACAAATGTGTAATTTGTTAAAAAACAAAGTCTGTTGATTTCTGAACAATTCCGTTACGTGAAGGATTACTGTGTATTCGCTTCAAGACCTCGAGCTTTTGATTCATTCTCGGTATGGTATAAGTATGTACAATTCAAAACAAAACATGATATTCTATGACTCACTTGGTTATGAAAACACTAGTGAAATGAATCACACGATTTAGACTTACGAGTACCTAGATAAAACTAACGTAATTTCGTCTTGCAGTAGCGAATAGTTTTGAATGATGAATACTTGGATCAAGTGGATGAGTTTTTGTATTTGAGAAGTATGTTTACGAAAGATGGGAAGGTTGATAGAGATATTGACAGCAGCGTAAATGCAGGTAACTCCATTAATGGAGGACTGAACGCCGTTGGCGCCAACAAAAAACTTTTCGAAGAAGTGAAGCTAGACGTCCACAATGGAGTGCTGGTAGGTACCTACCCTGAACTGGCAGAGGAAGGATGAAAGTAGACTAAATGCTGTAGAAATGAGATGCCTGAGGCGTATATGTGGTAATACCAGTGTGAGAAATGTGGAGATCCGCAAAGAATGCAAGGCTGATGTAAGCATAATGAGTAAGATTAAGAAAGAGACGCTCAGATGGTGTGGGCATGTGGAGCGAATGAACGAGGAAAGGAGTGTAAGGAGAATATATGACGTAATTGTAAAGGGTAGAAGAAGTCGGGGAGCCCGAGGAAAACATGGTACGACCGAGTGAATCAAATACTTAAGTTGGGCCAAGTCAAGAGTCAGAATATTAGAAGAGCATGTATGAGACTATGTATAAATGTGAATGAGGCAAGGAGTGTGTGACAAGACCAAGTTGTTTGACGGTCTTTCACATCTGCCTACCCCTGCGGTGAAACAGCGTGATGGTTAGTTAGTTAGTTAACAATTTGCAGTTTTTTTCTTATTAGAATTTCTAGGTCAATGAACTGTTTTCATTTCGCAAAGTCATTCCCATCATTAGATATGGAGCTTTGATGCATCGATTTAACTATTAACAAAAATATATATTTGTTTAAAAAAAATCATAAAATCTACGGCGAAACCGGTTTGTCGTGGATAAGTTAAATATCGCCGTCAACATACAAAAAATGAAAAGTGTACTCGTCATTTGAAACGGAGTGAGTAATTTCAGCATTAAATTAACAATAATATAAGAGATGACTAATATCAGGAGCACATAAATTTGAGAAGATTTAAAATATTCATAATTTTTAATGACATAAGAAACAATTCTTCAGTGTGCTCTGGGTAACGGTTATTCTAACATTGACCGATTAGTCGCGTTGCAATATTATTTGAAAGAATAACAAAAAATACACCAAATTGCAAGAAGAACAAAAAGACACTAAAACACAAAAAACTGTCATTATTTGAACATTTAGAGAGGTCATCCATTTGTCAAAAATTACAAAAAAGTTAATTTACGGCCAGATATTATTTATAATGTTAGCAAAATTTATGTAGGTATTTACGTCAATGGAGGCAGATTTGTCATTAAAAACTCTCATAATCTGCTTTATAACGAACCATCTGACAATAAAAATATGATATTTATAACACGATGAAAACAAGAAAAATGATCTGTTATCGAAGATCTAAAAACTGAAATTCAATTATTAAAATCTGCGGTTAGGTGAAAGATATTTTAGTTCGTGTGACCCCATCAGGAAGACGAAATGAAATCAATTGACAGGTTATATTTTCAACAGGAATAATAAATTTATAAATTACAAATCTTCAAATTTTGTGTGGTATTTTTTCAATACAATCTGAGTGAACCTTATAATGCGGTGACCTTGATACTTTAAAGAAATTGAATATATTGGTTTTTGAAAAAGAATGATGCTCTCAGCTTCAACCTTCAACGGAAGCAATCTTAGGAAGCATTGATATGCTTGGTGTAACCCTAAGTGACCAGCTCAGGTATGGGGGCTCCATCGAAGCCAGAGTAAAGTTAGCCTCTCAAAAACTGGGCATACTCTACAGGGCCGCAGATACTTTAATAGTACACAACTGCTAACCCTGTACAAATCACAAGTGCGCACCACGGTTGAATTTGGCAGTCACCTCTGGTCTGGAGCCCCAAAATACCTGTAAAACCCCTCGACTCTGTGCAGAAACGGGCGGTCCGTCTGATAGATTCTCCTAATTTAACAGACGGATTGCAATCTTTAGAGCACAGGCGTCAGGTGGGAATGCTATCCTTGTTCTAACGGTATTTCAATGGAAGATGCTCCGAGGAACTAGCGTCATTGATCTCTTTGGCACCGGTGCATAGTCGGGAAACACGCCAAACGCGTGCCCAACATATGTACACGGTTGACATCGGGTCACATGAGAACTGGTCGTTTCTTCGACTCGCTCTTGTGTTCAACAGCTCGGCTGTGGAACGATTTGCCGGCCTTTGTGTTTCCTCATGGGTCTCTTAAAGACCAATGTTCATTCCTTCCTCTCCTCAAAAAGATCCTCGACACAGCATCTCAGATGACATGGGCCCTGAGGGAAATTATTTTCCTCAGTGTGGAGTTAATGTAAAAAAAATATATATCCTACCATTATCTTAAAGACACCTAAAACTTAAAAAAAATTATATGGTGATGTAAAATATAAAACAAATTAGGAAAGATAGTATTATATATATAGGCCAGTAAATAAATAGTAAACAAACAGAGAATAGCAACAATATGAAAGCAGGAAAACGAATTTGACATCAACAACGATCTAAAAACAGGAAAACGAAAAACAACAGAAGGGTCACATAAATAACGCAAAAAAATGTTGTTGTTATTTTGTTGTTTCAAATCGGAACCAATTTCTAGAAACAATAAGAGTCATTTAGAACAACGGATACACAATATTTTCGGAATAGGCTTCCATCAAAATAGGATTAGTTCAAACAAGGTCAGACAGAAAGTGTAATGGTTACAGGGCCGGATCTACGAAATCTGGCGCCCTGTGCAGTAGGTACCGATGGCGCCCCCCCCCCCCCCTACATTTTTATTTTGATTAAAAATTCGTTCACCCCAATTTTTTTAATTTTTTTATGTAATTGTTATTTGTTTTTACACTAATTTATCAAATAAAATCAAGACATATAAAGGGTGTAACTTTTCTAAGTGACCGGGCGGTAGCTCTCACACTCGTTCTTTTTTAAAGAGAGGATTGCCAGGAGCCCTATACTCTCTGAATCTATTGGGTAAACATAAATTATGGTGCTATTTTAATTATTTTAGGAAAAACTCTTTGCAACTTATGCTTTAAAATAATACAACGAATTGTTTGTTTGTGCCCGTAGCATGATTTAAAATATAGGTTACGAGACAATGCGGGTGGTTTCGCTGAACTAGGTCCATTAGACATTCTTGAGATTTACTGCCTAGGTATATACCCTACGCGAATATTAGAAAAAACAAATACAAATGCGTTCTCATGGCAACGTACAACACAAGAATAGCATCTACTGCTTCTGACTAGCAACAGGCAGTCCCGACGAGAGACAGTGAGCAGTGATAATAAGAATATAACCTCAAATTTGTACGTTGCATTTCCCCTGTGTTGAGCGAACAAACACTAAACACTGACGTATGGTATCAACGACTTACGAACAAAAATACCGCGCTGTGATTGGTTATTGAATTTGGATCGCAACTATTCGTCGTAAAAGATGGTAAAAGATATATGTAAAAATAGATCTTACGTTTAAAATAAATATATGGAATTTGTAAAAAGATTCTGTAACGGACTATAAATTCGTAAGCCGTTGATACCAACCTGATGCGTGCGCATTCTGTTTCTTTGGAAAGTGTTGCTAGAGCGTAATAATTATTTCGTACTATGGGTAATTTTTAAACGATTCAGGGAATATTATAACTAAATTTTAATAAAATATTTATTTTCTCACGGCGCCCCTTCGGATTTGGCGCCAGGGTTTTGCACGTTTTTGAACGTATGGCAGATCCGGCGCTGAATGGTTAATATTGTTTTCAGATAATACGTTTGGGTTTATGATAACTTCTTGTTCAGGAAGTGCCTTTCAAAGTCTGTGACAGATAAACAAAGTATGTAACAACTAAACTAAATTGTTTCTGAATGGTCTAGTTTGTGTACCACGTAAAAGATACACAAAATTTCAATATGAACGGCAGAGTAGTAATCCGTTTCTATTTTCCATACTATTTATTTAATGTTTAGTGAAACATTTTACTGAATGTAATTAATGTTATGATATAGGTACTGCATACGACTACTTTTGTTATTGAAAAAGTAATGCAGACCCATGAAAAACAACGGGTTATAAAATTTTTGAAAATGTATATAAGGGAAATAATTATGCCACGGCCGAGAATCTCAAACTGCTATGCTTGGAAAGCTACTATGCCTTGTTATTATAAATAAATCGATGTATTTCGACCATTACACTAACAACTTTTTTAATAACGGCGGCATAAATTCATCATAGGCTTTATTATTTTTTAAATTTTAAAATGTTACATACACACAAATTTCAGAATGTTACGTACACAAAAACTTTAGAATGTTATGTAAACTCAAATTTTAGAATGTTACGGCTAAAAAAATTTTAAAATTTTACTTACTCACAAATTTTAGAAAGTTACGTATACAAAAATTTTAGAATGTTACGCACAGAAATTTTTTTAAATATTACTTACTCACAAATTTTAGAAAGTTACGAACACACAAATTTTAGAATGTTAAGTAGTTATAAATTTTAGAATTTTAAGAAAACACAAATTTTAGAATGTTACGAACACACACATTTTAGAATGTTACGTACACACATTTTAGAATATTAACGTGCACACAAATTTTAGAATGTTACGTAGTTATAAACTTTAGAATTTTAAGTAAACACAAATTTTAGAATGTTACGAACACACACATAATTATTGTTAAATATGTTTTCCTTACTTGTAGCCCTTTTAGGTTTCACATGGGGAAAAATAAAAGAGATGGTGCAATTAATATTGTTGTATTCCTTTTCTTTTTTCCTATGCAATACAGAGGCTAATGGGGGGAAAGGGGTTGAATCCTCTAATCCCCCCCCCCCCCTCCTCACATACGCCTTTGATAATGGTGTTTATTCCAGATATTATTATCTATGAATTAAGTGTACAGCGGATGAAAAAGTAAGTAAAAAAAATCAAAATACACACAGAACTCTGTAGAAATGAGTTTAATTAACAAAGATTTAAATTTTACTGTATGAGATATTGAAAGAAGGGTGAATGCCGGTAACTCCATTAATGGTGGACTGAATGCCGTTGGCGCTAATAAAAAACTGTCAAAAGAAGCGAAGCTAGCAGTCCACAATGGAGTCCTGGTACCTACCCTGATGTATGGCAGTGAGGCATGGAACTGTAAGTAAGCTGAATGCTGTTGAAATGAGATCCCTGAGACGTATGTGTGGTAAAACAATGTATGATCGTCTGAGAAATGTGGATATCCGCAAAGAATGTAAGGTTGATGTAAGCATAATGAGTAAGATTAAGAAAGGGACCCTCAGATGGTTTGGACATGTAGAGCGAATGAACGAAGATAGTAGTGTAAGAAGAATATACGACGCGAAAGTGAATGGTAGAAGAAGTCGGGGACGCCCGAGGAAGACGTGGCACGATCAAGTGAATCAAATACTTGAGTCGGGCCATGTCAAAAGTCAGAATAATAGAACGATGTATGAATGTGAGTGAGGCAAAGAGTGTGTGCCAAGACCGAGTTGTTTGGCGGTCCGTCCTCTCTGCCTACCCCTGCGGGGAAACGGCGTGATGGTTAGTTAGTTAGTTAGTTAATTTTACTGAAGCAATGAATAATAAAATTAATTCTTGTTAAATTTCCCGCATGGCGAGTCACAGAAGAATGAAAAATTGCATAAGCGTACCTATAACAAAAGTGATTTTCGATAACAATAACGTCGACAGTTCCCGGTACTTTATGAATTCGTTGGACAGAGTAATTCTGCCTGCATTGTTCGGAAAGTGCAAACGTGTTTTTCGCCAGTTTAGTCCCAATTTCGACGATGATTTGTGTACGCAGTTGACGGAAATAAATATGAAAAGTATATACAATTTGCGTTCATTGACAATTCCGCGAATTATGTAAGCAAGCACAGACAGGTGATTATATTTTTGTATGGCCCAATTCTATGACAATATATACATATATGCACAATAATTGTAATTGCATGTGGAAGTAGCAAGAAAGTATGTAGATAAAATGAAATGATAATGCATTTCGCTGAAAAGAAAAACATTTGATCATTTTGTATATTGTATGGCAAGATGAAATCGGAAGATCCGTGTGGTCTCAGGCCTCTAATAATAATAATAATAATAATTGGATAATTTATAAAGCGCCGTTTTTGTGAAAAATCACCTCAAGGGCGCTGTACAATTTATTAGGAATGCTTAGGTTCTAACTGATTTTACGATTTACAAATGGATACAGAAACATACTTACCTGGCAGGTCACTTCCGATAAACACACTTTAATTATAAGTTTATGCTTGGAGAAGATACAGCTTTGCACGCGGAGGACATTACAGTTAACACACTGGACATTGCGTGATTTTACATTATTTGCTACCCTCATCGCTGTTAGTACCTATTACATTTGTGAATAGATTAGTGGCAAAAGGCAAAAGTAGAGGTATTTATTTTAAAATACTGGAGAATTTAGGACTCTGGTATATTTCATTAGACAAATAATGTATTATCGTATATATTTTATTATAAACTAGCTTTTGCCCCCGGCTTCACTCGCAAGGTATTAGGGGGCTTCCCACAGCGCCTCCTCCACCTTCCCTATACCCACTCCACTCCCCCCTCCTCTCCTCTCCCGCCCCTTCTCTCACCCTCTCCCCCCCCTCTCCCTCCACAAATTCCCCTCCCCCTCCCCATCCCCCTCCCCTTTCCCTCCACCCCCTATACCCCCCACCACCCCTCCATACCAGTTACATTCATTTTCAAACGACTCGCGTGCCACATATTGCAATTTTTGTATACAAATTTCATAATGCCAGAGCTCTAAGCTATAGCCTATAGGCTTTTCTGATGTACGAGCTATATTATTGCAAAGTTTCAGTAAAATCCATTCAGTAGTTTTTGCGTGAAAGAGTAACAAACACACATCCATACCAACTTCCGCATTTATAATATGAGTAGGATGTTATCGTCACCACACTTTTTTATCGATTCAACAAAACATATTTTTAAAAATCCCAAGAAAAAAACAATAAAGTTTCATAATTTAATTCTGGTTGTACATTCTAATTGTTTTGTGGTTAACTTGCAGATTTTTAAATTTATTTTTTAATTATTATTTTAATTTTTTTAATTCGGTTTGTCAACAGTGATTGACATCAAAAGCTTTCACAGATACAATTACACTGAACACGGTTGATGCTATCACTAATTAAAGACAAACACATAACATAAACAATAATTGATAAGATTATAGTTCCTTTTTTTATGAGCTCCACACAGGAGGCCCTGAGGAAAATGGTTTCCCTCAGGGCCTATGTCAAATTTGGGGATGCTGTGTGTAGGTTATTTTAAGGGAAGGAGAGGAGAGTTCTGGGAAGGAAAAGGGTTTAAATGGTGGGTAGGAATCTGGGTTTCACTGTGCCCTGGTCATCCGCTTCCAAGACCTAGAAAAACCTAACTCCGTGAACCCGGGCACCCCTGCTAAATCACCAAACGTAGCGAACCACTTGGGGTGACCTATGGCAGAGGTGTTGGTTATCCAATTAAGGTTCACGTTGCGGCGGTACCCATTCCCGCCTCCCAAATTGAAAATATACATCACATTCATGAAATAAAAATTAGATTCATTAGATTTGAATATAGCGTGGTATTTTTTCTGTCTAACACCGTTTATATATTTTTTCCACTGATAGTAAGAGAGACACAACGATTTCTACGAGACCTACGTGGGGCTAAATCCTATAGATTTATTTTATTTAATTTAGTTTAATTTTATTTTTATTATTATTGTACAACATTATTAATGTTCCAATTACAGTACAATTTAGTTACCCTATCAGCATTTAGACAAGTGACTCTTCAATAATATTTTTAAGGCGTAAAAGAACTGTTACTTACATCCAAATTGTTTGCAATTTCTTTTAATAGCACCACTCCCCTCGTTAAGCTATGCTCTGCCAAGACGTCTGTTCTGCCGTTCGGTACTTTAAATAAGTCATGATGTCGACTTCGGCTGTAGTAGTCTGGTACACATAAATCATAGCATCCCAAGAGAAATAGGCTGTCGATGAAATTGTTCCAAATTTTGAAAGACCAGAATAGCAAGACTTGCTTTCTGTCTAGTTTCTAGACTCACAGAATCAGTTTCCTCAAGTAAGTCAATGGTGCATGAACCTTGAATAGGTTCCGTGCTTCCGCATATGAACATACCTGAGGAATTTCTTCTGGATTTGCTCTAACATATTCAATGTACTTCTGGCGTACTCCAGCTTGCTTCTCAGAATGCCATCGAATAACGCTAGCGTAGCTTCTTGGTTATCAAACTGCTTACAAGTCCTGATGATGAACCCAAGAAGTTTGTAGCAAGACTGAATGAGCTGCGATGTATGGCAAGAGAATGTCAGTTCGGGATCAAAGACCACACCGAGATCCTTCACGGATTTTACGCGTTTCGCCTTTTATTTTATAATCGTAAATAATAATAATAACGTAGTATTTATACAGCGCAGTTTTGTGATATTTCACTTCAAGTGCACTTGATTACAATAAACTTAAAATTAACCTATAGTGTTCCTTACGAGTCCTTAAAAAATTAATCAAATAATGTGAAATAACGAATATACAAAAATATACAAAGCAATTTCTAAAGAACAATATTAACAACAATAGTGAGTGCTGTTTTGGCACAGGTCAATATGTAATGATAAACCATCACGGTGCCATTCAACAAGAATCATTTAAAATAAATTATATAGAATAGGAGGCAGTTAACATTTAGAAATAATACAAAATCAGAGTGCACATAAAACTATAGTAAGGAGGTAATCGAAACCAAACAATTACCAGAAACATGAGGAACATGACTTATTATAGTAGATTGAAAAGGAGTTAAAATTCATGAAAGGTATGATTTTTTAAATAAGTTTGTTTTTAAAGCTCTTTTGAATTCAGCCAAGTTCTGGATATTAGTAAGAGCTGAGGGAAGTTTGTTCCAAATGAACGGGCCAGTTACACGAAAAGATCGATCATAGTAAACGGCTCGATTTGACCTAGAAAGTTCGATTAAACGATTAGTAACATCTCGATCTGCTGACCTTAGAGTAAGCTGCCTATCGCTTAAGTTTTGTCGGACACATAGTTCCGATACATAGGCTGGCGCCATTCCTTGCTAATATGTTTATCTCTCTTTAGTGTCGCTATTTTACGTTTCATCGAGTTTCAAATCACAACGGTGCTAAAGAAGTTTTACTTAAAAAAATGGTTAAAAAAATTAAGATTACGATAAGTTAGGTTATGGCCGATTTTTTCATCACTTTTAACGACTTTCAAATGGGTGTTGAAATGCCACATTGTTGAGTTCTCATGGAAGCATCACGACTAACGATTTCATCGAGTCATTGGTGATTGTTTTTTAAAACCCATATTTGTAATAACTCTTGGAAATAAATCTCTTACACAATAATGTGATTCAAATATCGTGATGCTTCCACCGGATTAGCAGTGGATTAATGGATCGTGGATAATTCGAGATTATACATGTATTAGATAACTTTATACAGAAAAATCAATATAATTACTTTACCTTAGTGATATTATGTAAATAACTTGTTTAATATAAACATATTACGATAAAATACGATGATGCTTTCATAAAATTGTATGTCATTAAACAAAGTGATTGATTTGTTTTGATTCTTAATAAAAGTCAACGCGATGTTACCAGGGTAACATAATTAGCAGAGGTGTAATAAATAGCAATATGTAATAATATTTAATGGTAGAACCTACAGACAAGCTGATCTGTCACAGCTTTGTGGGACTACCCATATCTTATATTGTATCATATGTTATCATATTAAATTAAATAAAAAAAAAAAAAAAAAGCACATTACGATGGTCCAGTGCATCAGTTAGACATCTCCAACACTAAGTTTTGAAATAACAAACTAACTAATTAACCATCACGCCGTTTCCCTGCAGGGGTAGGCAGAGATGACGGACCGCTAAACATCTCGGTCTTGGCACACACTCTTTGCCTCACTCACATTCATGCATCGTCTCACACATACTCTTATATTATTTACTTGATCGTGCCATGTCTTCCTCGGGCTTCCCCGACTTCTTCTACCATTCACATTTGCGTCATTTATTCTTTTTACACAACTTTCTTCGTTCATTCGCTCTACCTGCCCAAACCATCTGAGGGTTCCTTTCTTAATCTTACTCATTATGCTTACGTCAGCCTTACATTCTTTGCGGATATCCACATTTCTAACACGATCATACATGGTTTTACCACACATACGCCTCAGGGATCTAATTTCTACAGCATTCAGTTTACTTCCATCCTTCCTCTACCAGTTCCATGCCTCACTGCCATACATCAGGGTAGGTGCCAGGACTCCATTGTGGACTGCTAGTTTCGCTTCTTTTGACAGTTTTTTATTAGCGCCAACGGCATTGCCTCCATTGTCCTCCATTAATTTTGAGATAAATCATTATTAAAACCCGTCTGCTTGTTTAGGAATAAATACGTCCCAAAACAAGTAATCGCATTATACTTTCATAAGACCAAAAACGTCTCGAGCGACCTTACATTTTAAAAGCTATATATCTCTCTTCCTCTCATGCAAACATATGTATTTTTCTTTTAACCAGAAAGATAACGAAATAATGCTCCTTATTGTCTTTGAAATATGAAAGCTATATTGCATAGATATTGTACAATCTCGATCCAAAGTGACGGTTTCTGATTTTTCGCGCAAAACTGAGGCTTCCGGATTGTGAGGTGCTAATATATTGAACCAAGCAGACGGGTTAAATCGGCAAAAATCAAATATTATTTGCTCGTGTCCGTTTTTCATATTAAATATGCTATAAAATAACTTCGGATCATCGTATCATAACGGTTCGGTGCATTGTCATAAAATTTTAAAATATGTTACTAGTGACCCAGAATACATCAAAATTTATAAAACATTAACTCACTACAATTTTTTCTGCATTACAATTGATTTGGTGGTGTTTATTGATAACCTGAGTATTGTACCAGATAGAGGGTTCACTTTTACATACATATACTCGTAGACATAACTCGTAAGGGTCGACCGAGATAGGTTTTTCGTTCTCGGCCGAGACCGAGATTAGATAAATTGAGAATAAAAAATGAAAATGCGCTGTTTTTTTAATAATATAGTATATTTAAGAATGTAATAATAATTTCTTTCAAATGGTTTTAAAAATCTAAATTGAACAACAAAATTGCACATAAAAAGCATTTTTTCTACATTTACACCCTTCAGAGTTTCACCTCATGTCGTATAATTGCCCAGCTCTGTTAATATCCAATATACGTATAAAATAATACGTAATGATCTTGATATTCACTTAACTAGTTTATGTAGTTATTCTGGCTAGTAATTATAATTAATCACAACAACACATAAAATTATCATTTTTTTTCCTTTAACTACAATTGTTTGTTTACAAAAGTAGTGAAATGAACGAACGGCGCGGCGCGGCGGCGATAAGTAAAACCCGCCTCGCTGCCAGCCGACCAATCACAATCGACAGCTCTCTCACGCACTGTCACCAAGTGAGAGCTGTCGATCGTGCCGTAGATTTGAATCCCATTATCCTATATCGTACCTACTTACAACGCTCTCGGTTATGGCCGAGAATCTCGGCGGTTTTTCGCCGAGAACCGAGACAGAGTTCTCGGTAGAATTTGTAGTCGAGAATGCTGAGACCGAGACCGAGACCGAGATCTCGGTCGACCCTTACATCAGCGTTTCCCAAAAGGTGTTCCGCGGAACCCTGGGATTCCGTAGAAACATCACAAGAGTTCCGCGTTCCGTCCGGATTGTTGCAAGGATCATTGCAAGGAAGAAACACAAATACTTTTACAGTAAACGAATCTCTTCTCTTAGAAAGAAACTTGTCTTCTGGATAGAATGTGTTGAACAGAAACAGTATCAATTTATTTCTCTTTTAAACGAGTTTCTGGAAAAAAAAGAGTTGCAAGTAACCTCAGATATTGAAAAATGCATTTACGAACATTTGATGGCCCTCAACAAATCTCTGGAAGAGTATTTTCCTGAAAAAAACCTGCAGGACATTGACTGGGTACAGAATCCATTCCTAGTTCACAGGAAATGTACAGCAACCGAGTACGAGACTTTGATAGATATCAAATGTTCTTCTTCCTTTCAACAAAAGTTTAATTCAGAAAAAACTAATCTGGATGAGTTTTGGATTGGACTTAAAAACGAATATCCCAAAGTCGTCGAGAAGGCTATCACAGTTTTGTTACCGTTTGTGACCACTTACCGGTGTGAAACTGGTTTTTCGGCTTACGCTTACACAAAAAACAAATACAGAAACAGACTGGATGCAGCTCCAGGTCTTCATATTCAGCTGTTTGACACAAAGCCTGATTTCAATGCTATTTTAACAAAAAAATTAAAAAGATATCACTCTTCATATCAGTTTTACACAAAACTTTAGATCTTTCTTTTCAAGGTAAACATGAAAGTATTCAAACTACGAGTTTATCTTTTTCTTATAAAAATAGGGTTCCGCCTAGAAAAGTATGATCGATAAGGGTTCCGAGGCGAAAAAAAATTGGGAAACGCTGCCTTACATAACTGCATACTGAACTCGAATTTCGATTTTTCGGAGATGTCTCCCTAATCAACAGGATTATGTGAATCGTGTACTACGTTTTTGGAACAAACGTTTCAAAAATTGACAATTGGACATTACCAGAAGAACAATAGATAGAAAAATAGTAGGTAGGTACTTCTATCATTTTACTTGTTTCAAAATCTTTAATCAAAATCTACGGCGAAACCGGGTAGCATATCTTGGCATGGATAATTTAAATATCGCCTTTAACATACAAAGATAAGAATTTTGATTTTGAAACTTGAAACAGAGTAAATAATTTCAGCATAAAAGTATCAATAGAAATGACTAATATATCAGGAGCACATAAATTTGAGAAGATTTAAAATATTCGCAATTTTTAAGGGCCCGCAACCCGGATTTGTACCGATTTATTACATATTTCCCTTAAACACGGTAAGTTTTAAAGCTCTTAAAAAATATATGTTATTCTTGAAGATAATATCTAGACTTTGCCCGCGCCGAAACGCAAATTATATAAAATTCCCTCGATAGAAAAAAATCGCAAAGTATGCTCCAAAAATTATTATAAACACGTTTGTTTCAGTTGTTTTACAAGTTATATGTTTTAAAAAATTCACAGTGTTTCTATAAATGCTGTTTAAGATAATGCCCGCGAGATTTTTGTTCTATTTTAAACGAGTCGTGTTTTATTTAACATTTTCGAAATTTTCGCATCGATTTTGTCGTTGTAAATGTTAGCGCCCTCATCTAACATTCGTAATTTCGTATCTCTCCATCTTCTTTTTTTCGAACCCGGTTGCAGAGCCTTAATGATATAAGAAACAATTCTGTAACGTGCTTTAGGAGACGGTTATTGTAAAACATTGACAGATTTGATAAATTGCAATATTTACAAGAAAAACAAAAATACACCAAATTGCAAAAAGAACAAAAAGACACCAAAACACAAAAATTCTCTTTTTTTATTTTTAACTTTATGAGTAAAACCGCAAATTATAATATTTAATTAAATGAAGACAATATTAGCGAAACTCAATCGAAAATGTGGAGACAGAAAAAGCAGAGGGTCCTGGGTTCGAGTCCCAGAGGCGCCAATATCTTTTTCTGATTTTTCTGTCCCCATATTTTCGATTGAGTTTCCCTAATATGGTCTTCATTTAAATAAAAACAAAAATTCTCATTATTTGAACATTTCAAGTTCTGTATTAAAATTTATCATTATGGGTCAGTTACTTAACAGAACTGAAATAATACCAGAACTTCAATAGAACATTCACACAACCAAACAATTAACTTCTAAATTTGATGAATTGTTTTAATTGTCATCCTATTGTCACAATTTATAAAAACATAATACATGGTCACATATTAAATGAAAGCTAAATTATTTATGTAGGTATTATTACGTCAATGGAGGTAGATACATTTGTCATTAAAAAAAAACCGCAACATGAATCAATCTGTCTCATTACCAACCACGTGTGTCATTAATAAGTTGATTGATTTATGTTGAATTTTTAAATACGTCAATACGATGTTACCAGGGGAACATAAAGTAGTAGAGGTGCAATCAATAGAACAATATGTGAAACAAACAAAAAAAAAATTCTTCGACATGTCGTTTCTGGTCACTCAGCCGAATAACACATCAACCCCTTACCCGCCCCCAACTGTCCAACGCCTACCTTTTTTAAGTTTTGTCGAAAAAAAAAATGTCATCAGAGACCAAAATTTCATTTACATTTTTACTCCAAATATTGTCAGGAATCACTGGTTAAAGTAAGTCAAGTACCTTTACCGTTAACACCCTTACTAAGAGGACGCAATATACTATCATAGCTACAAGACGTATATATCCCCCCATACACACAAGCAAGGGCGGCTGGTTGAACGGTGTGTTTGTGTGCAGCACTGGTAAATTATATCGTCTAAAATTAGTTTATAATATCTTACCGAAAAATATAAAATCTATGAATTTCATTAAAAATATCACCTACCAATATAATGCATAATATAATGTGAATCAGGGAGAGCAAATTCTCAAAGTTCCCCGCGAATTTACCCTGTCCGGTGTGCAGGCGTATCGAATATCCCAAACATCGCCAGCGCGCAACACCGGCCATATGTATGAAAAATTAAGATATTTTGGTGTGCCACCCAGCGGCCTTTATCATACAAACTTAAATTCTGATTTAAGGCCAAAATACTTAACCAAACTGAATAATTCTTTTTTTAATCAAAAAGTACAGCAAATACCTAAATTTTACATATATTTGCTTTTTTATTGATTGGTGTTTTAAATTATAAAACGCAGATCATTAAGGAATACAATTTTTTCATAGGTAACTTTGACAATTTTGCCCTCCTGTTGTTTATACATTGTTTATAAATACTGTTTGTATCCTGTTTAAAATGAAATATAAAACCAACTAACCAACCATCACGCCGTTTCCCCAGAGGGGTAGGCAGAGAGGACGGACCGCCAAATAACTCGGTCTTGGCACACACTCTTTGCCTCACTCACATTCATACATCGTCTCATATATTCTCTTCTATTATTCCGACTTTCGACATGGCCCGACTCAAGTATCTGATTCACTTGCTCGTGCCATGTCTTCCTCGGGCGTCCCCGACTTCGTCTACCATTCACATTTGCGTCGTATATTCTTCTTACACTACATTGTAAACATTGTAAAAAAAAGAGTTTTTTGGGTTGAAATTTAAGATTTACTCACGAAAAAATAGTATTGTGTTTTTATTTTCTTAGTACCGAAAAATAAAAATTTTAATTAAAAAGCGATATGTACAAGTTTTTGCACTTCGAAAACAGCTTAAAATAGATCTTCTCTCCAAATAAGATTAGTGGGATCATTTTTACCTAATGTTGCTTAGTAATCGTTATCTCATAGTTACGGATTATCAGTGAACCACCACGTTTTCAGGGCAGTGGCCGCCACTGCACACAAGCCCTGCTTATTTTTGGGGGTACATCAAATACATGTATTATGTAATTAATTATTGTAAAAAATATATTATAATTTATGTATCTTTTTGTAAAAAAAAATAAAAAAATATGTACCTATATTTATTTAAATTACGCTTTTATGATCAAAATTTTACTCTATGATCGAAATTTGACTTCGGAATATATGTGCCAAAAATGTGTTGTTCTCGTATAATTTTTCTTGTCATTTCCATAGATTTTACGATTAGTAGATTTTAACATAGATAAAAGAAGTGCAGAAGATAATTATTGTATATGTACATAATATAAGAGGACCAAATCAGTGTGTTTGAATTACGCTTTTATGACCAATGATTCAAAATAATTGGAAAATATGAGTCAAATAACGTGATGTTGCCAGGGGAACAGGATCAGCTGGAGATGAGCGAGGAGGTGTACGAAGGAGACGGGGGGAGGCATATTGTCTCGCGACAGTTCTTTTGTGGTTGGATAATCATCTCGAGCACTTAGAGTGGAGGAAAACTAAAGGGATCAAAAACATACTCCAGGTTAGTTATTTATTTATTCGTCTGACTGACTGTTGCAAAAGGTCAAGGTATAAATTAAATCTATAATATGACCGAAAAAATTGTATATTTTATTTGTTTGTACTTTGAAGGGAATTTAACCTGACATTTCCGGGTTTGCACGTCATTTCACAGCCGGCAACTAGGCGTGTTTTTATAGATTAATAGTCGTATTTCATAATACGAAATTTGATAACGTGGTATCACATAATGCAAAATATCTGTATTATTTTTAATTTGACTGAATATGCAAAATTCGATGGTTTGGAACAATGCGACATTGTATAATTGCAACATTATATAATTTGAACAACCTATCTTTGGAACATAGTGGTAATTGGCCACTGGAACAAAGGATTACTGACAAATTGTTACATTAAAATATATAGGGACACCTCAAAAATGCAAAAATGAACAATTTTCGTTTTTTTTCACATTTTTTCCAAACAGGAGGCCCCGAGGAAAATAATTTCCCTCAGGGCCGTTGTCATCTCTGAATATGCTTTGTGGAGGGTTTTTTTGAGGATAGGATTGAGTGAACAAAGGTCTTGAGGAGAGCCATGTTGTAGGAGGGAGAAAACACAGAGGTCGGCAAATAGTTCCATAGCCGTGCTGTTGAACTCAAGAACAACTCGTACAAGCGACCCGTTCTCATGTACAAATGTCAACCGTTTACATATGCAACGGTTCCGAAGGAATCTATGACAGCATACCTACCTGATGCCTGCGCTCTATCTTATACGCTTGTTAAGATAGGAGATTCTATTAAACGGACCGCCCGTTTCTGCAGAGAATCAAGGGTTTTTTGCGGTATTTTGGGGCTTCGGACTAAAGGTGGCTGCCATATGTGTAGGATGCACTTTCGATTCTTAAATGGTCAGCAGTTGTGTATTGTAATGTAAAGTTTCTGAGAGGCTAACTTGACTCTGGCTTTGATGAGCTGTTGAGATATTGTATAACATAGGAACATCATTGTAACCCTATAACCTATAACCTAACCTTGAAACATTGTTGTAACTATAAATGAAACTTATAACATTGGAGCATAGGAAGATAGGAGCATTTGGTTTTCACAATCAAAGCGGATTCAAAGCATCAGAATAGAGAACGAGAGAAATAATGTAGATCAATAACCCACTAAACGACTAAACAATCGAAATCTAGACGACCATGAAAACTGAAATTTTCTTAAAATATACACAACCATTAGGATTATAGTAAATTTATCAACACATCGGAAGGAGGAAGTTGTTTTACCATAATATTATTATACATCGTCAAATCACGGCATTAAAAATGTCACTTTCATTTCATAATTTAATCCGCGGTATTCCGAAATACTACTGTTTTAAGGCATATTTTGTCTTGAACACTTAAAGTATTTAGTTTCTAAAAATAAATGTTATTTTTTAAGATAATATCTATACATTTGCACACACCAAAACGGTAATTACATATACGAAATTCCCTCGACATAAAAAAATCGCAAAGTATGTTCCGAAAATTATTAGACACACATATTTTCGGTTATTTTACAAGTTATACGTATGAAACAGTATTTCTTCGAATACTATTTGAGACATTTCCCACGCCATTTTTGCTGTTTTTTAAAAGAGTCGTGTTTTATTACACATTTTCGCTTAAATATTATCGTTTTTAATATTAGCGCGCTCTCTCTAACATTCCTATTTACATATGTCCTCTTCTTCTTCTTTTTCAGTGCTTACTACCGGGCATTTATATCCAATCAAAAGTAGATTTGTATTATTAGTAATTTTTTATAGACAATTGTAACTTTTATAGCTTCAATTAAAACAATTTGTCCAACAATTTGCTCTCACGAAGTCGAAATATTAATTTGGTTTTTATTACCTATTGCCTACTAAGTCTTTGTTTATACCGGTACTTATGCAGAAAATAGTGTAAATACCTTTTTTTTTAAACTTGAATACCGCATAAGAGTCCCAACTGCTCCCGTCTGGAGCCAGTGGGACTATAGCATCTCCAATTGGGGTATATTGTGAGGTTGAAGGTAGTGGGGAGGGGAAGGAGATAGGGAGAGGAAGGTGGGGATAGTACCTGGCTGTTCAGATCTGGTCACCAAACACGGCTAAAGCCATTTTAAGCAACGTTTCAATTCTGAATGGTGGTCTTACACCAGGGCGATACTAAGAGTATCTTCCACTATAATGACGAAAGGGGTAAAAAAAACAAGATGGCTGAAATTCAATATGAGAATTAGTTAATCATCACAACATCTTTTATATCATTTTGGGAGGCGGGTTTATGGGTACCACGTCACCGGGAACCATTCATTGAAGTGATTTCCTACTTTTGGTGACTTTGCAGGGGTGCCCGGGTTCAAGGGGGTAAGGCTCTCGACTAGCGATCCGGAGGTGGCGGGTTCAAATCCCGGCATACCCAAGTAAATTTTATTTGATTGGTATGCGTTTTTTCATAATTTAATCATCTAAAAAATAACATCAGGTATATTTGCGGCACGTTCCAGAGTGGAAGATACCTACTATCAAAGTAATACCACCATTCAGAATTGAAAATTTGCTTTAAATGGCTTTAGCCGTGTTTGGTGACTAGATCTGAATAGTCAGGTACTTTCCCACCTTCCTCTACCCCATCTTACCTTCAGCCTCACAACATACCTCAATTGTGGATGCCATAGTCTCACTGGTTCCAGACGGGAGCAGTTGCGACTCTTGTGAAGTATTCACATTAAAAAAAAACTTTATCTCCTCAGAAACTCCTCTCAACTATTTCCATCTAAGACCCTCCTACACAGCATTCACAAAGATGACATAGACCCCGAGGGAAGCTAATGTAAGAAAATAACCCTACTAAAATACAAATAGTAATGTTACTAGGAGAAATGATTCAAATATTGTCAGCTTATTCCGTAGAAAAGGGAAAAAAACAACAGTCTAAGTATAATTCATAACCTGAAAATCTTTGTCTTTATATTATTTAAGAAGAAAAGATAAAATAATATATTTAGATGTGCATTTAAATGGTAATTATTTGCCATATAGAACATAGAACATACAAAGTCATCAACCGACCTTACTACATACAGTAGGTACATTGACTATAAATACTAACAGCTAAATAAACGATATAGGTATTACTTATTTAATACAAAAAACTATTACATTACATATCAGAACACATTGTGTCATATCGTAAATAGATATAATATCAATGAACTGTCGTGACGAGATGAAACCCCTACTAGTCCTCCGCCGGAGGAGAAGTGAAAAAATGGCTACCACCATAATAATGGATAAATAGCGCGGCTTTGTACTTGACAGCTCTCAATATGAAATGTATTTTCCCGCGTAAAGCCGCATTCATCGAGACCGCCACAGACAAATAATACGCTAAAAGAAAAACGTGTTTCGCGCGTTTACGAACAATATAAACAGTGTAATTCTAATTTCAAATCTTTTATGAACATATTTGTACGTTTTACTTGAAAGAGATAAAACAGTGTTCTTCTGATTTCAAATAATTTATGGAAAAGTTTTTCGGAATCTTTGACTTGAACAAGAAAAAACTGTGTAGGTACTAATTTCAAATCTTTATTGATGAGACATTTCGAAGCTTTTCGGAACATTTGACTTGATAAGATAAAAGCAGTGCCTTGATTTCAAATCTTTTGTGGACATATTTTAAAGTTATTCAGAACTGCTAAGTTACTTAGTTAGTTCTGAAAATGTGATTATTTATGTGTGATTTCAGTGCGTAAGAAATTTTACATACATTTAAGTGATTACTTTAAATTACTATAATTAAATAAGCGAAAATTTCGGATAAAAAATTTTCGGTAGATACTTCGGCGAATCAAAGGTACTTGTATGATTATATTTATTATTATATGTTAACAATGGTGATATGAAATTATGGGACAATATTGACAGACAGATAATAAAAATAGTGTGGTGAGATTTTGTTGGCAATATATTATTACATTACAATAAATTTTAAAATGTCTAAAAGTGCATTGATACAATATATGTGACGCATACATTTTTATTTGAAATTTGTTTACCAGTGTTTTATTGCAATATATGAACGCGTGAAGCGTGTAGGTTCAATTATATTTTTATAATCAAAACGGAAACCAATAATGGCAAAAGTAATTTGTTTTCATTATAAATACCTTAGTTTACGGTTTTAAATAATAATATAAATACTTCGTCTATGAAGAGGTTTCACCACAGTTTGATAATGCCTCGGCGAAATAGTTGTTACGCGTAATAATAAAAATTACACAGCAGAACTTGTTTATAAATAAACTGTTCTTATAAATTGAATGATAAAATTAAGGAATACATTAAACATAGAATTCTACGAATTAAACTTGATAACAATAAAAAAAGAAAAATTACATTTACAAACTTCGTGAAAACGCTCACACCAAACACACATTCATCCATTTTATGCTCCTAAGATTATTTTATTGTATAATGTTACTATTTTGCGTGGTTTGTAAATATTTTCAATTTTACCTATCTATGATTCAATCACCATAAAACTAACTAACTAATGGTAGATAGAGAGGACCGACCGCCAAACAACTCGGTCTTGGCATACACTCTTTCCCTCATTCACATTCATACATCGTCTCATACATAATCTTTTATTATTCTGACTCTTGACATGGCCCGAATCAAGCATCTGATTCACTTGATCGTGCCATGTCTTTCTAGGGCGTCCCCAATTTCTTTTACCATTCAAATTGGCGTCATATATTCTCTTTACACTACTTTCTTCATTCATTCGCTCTTCACGCCCAAACCATCTAAGCGTTCCCTTTCTTAATCTTACTTATTACGCTTACATTCGTGGTTTTACACACATACGCCTGAGAGATCTCATTTCTACAGCATTCAGTCTACTTTCATCCTTCCTCTGCCAGTTCCATGCTACACTGCCATACATCTGGGTAGGTATCGGCACTCCATTGTGGACTGCTAGATTCGGTTCTTTGGACAGTTTTATTTTTAATTTGGGAAAAATTGAAGTAATTCATTAATTGTGAAATAACACAAATCAATTTATCAGGCGTTCCTCAAGGTTCCAAATTAGGTCCAATTTTAAATATTTTTATTTTATTTTAAATGAATTAATTGTGAAATAACACAAAATAATCAAATGCCACGCCGGGATTCGATCGGCGAACTTCAGATTAAAGGGCCTTACCCCTCGACCACGGAGGCCGTCAAAATTTAAAACAACATTTCAATAATTATTCTGAATGGTGGTCTTTCACCAGGGCTCTTTGAGAGTAAATATCTATAACTCGCCACGTGCAGTACCTACCAAGAAATGCTACAACGTTGCAAGTAATTGTTTATTATTACTCGGCTTATCATTTGCATATGTTTTTTTTTATGATTGGCCTATTATAGCCAGACTACAAACAATCATATGCGTTTTGATTGTTAAGGTGAACTTAAAGTATACAGACAAACGAGTTTATTCGTAACACTGTGATATTTTATCTTATATCTCCTACTAAAACATATATAATCGTAATGTGGTTGCTTTAAATGGCTTTTGTTGTGTTTAGTGACAAGATTTGAATAATGAATATTATCCAGGTACAGTAAAACTGATCGATCTACCTAAAATAATCGAAGTTCGGATTCGATTTACTCTAAAACGAAAGCTTAAATCTAAGATATTAGGCATACCGAAAGTGACCATTCATTTTTCTTGATCAGAATTTGAACGGTTCATCAAATTTCAACGTTAATTTTCAAGTTCTGTGAAAGTCCTATTAGAATTTAATAAGTTAATAGAACAGAATTGCAGAAATCTTTAAAATTAACATTTAAATTTGATGAATTGTTCAAATTCTGTAAAGGCTCTATCCAAGTTGTTATTATATATCATGTTATACGATCTCGTTATGTTATACTCGTATATGTTGTTTCACGTAACTGAAATAATAACAGAACTTGAATATAATTTTCACAGAACGTGAGATTGATGAGTTATTATTTTTTTTATACAACCCATCTTTATCGTTGGCGGGTGGAGGAAAGGGATTATGTTACGGGGAGAGGTTTGTGAAAAAAAATTCTCAACATATCATTTTTTTAATTGTCAAAAGTTATGAGTACAAATAAATATGCACGTGTCGAGTTGTGCAGTGTTTCTTTGTTCAAAAAAGGTTTTTTTTTTAAATACTTTTGTTTGATTAACAAATTTTCTTCAATAAAATAGGTGATGATATTAAGTACGAGTGAAATTCTTGGCACGTCTTTTTTTAAAATATTCACCTTATTAATTTACATAACTTTTAGTGCTGACACGTGCAATTGCGTTTTTTCAGCCGTTGACAAGTTGGTCTTTAAGGAGAACACCTGTTCTACTGGTTTACTGGTGCCAGAGAGACATATAATAAAATACTCAATAAAAATATATAATAAATAATGATCTTGAATACTGTTTATTAAGTGTTGGAATAGTTCCACCGACTGATTTTCCGAGAAATCCTTGCAAGTACTCCATTGTCACTTTTTCCTGATGAAAGAAAATTTTAAACAGGGATCATCGAATATTTCTGCCTTTCTTATTAAATCCTTTTTAAATTGTGTACATCCATCACTTTTTGTATGTCTACCCACGTGGGCTCTTTCGTCAAATTTCCCCAGCCTTACTGCAGAGCTGATTAGTTTCCGTATTGGGATATATTTAACCTTAAAACTGCACTAAGAAATAATCGAAATCTTCGGTAGCTGTCTCAGTTTCGGCAGAAACCGAAACTTTTTTAGACATGTTAAAAATCTATTGTTTAATGAAATTTGGCTTATTTTTTATATTTATACAAACAGTTAACATGTGTTAAACGAAATAAAAAAAGCAATAATTGAAGTACGTGAAAAAATCTTTTTTTATTATATTACTAAAAATTAACAAACATGTAAACTACTTCTTGGAACAAAAATTTGTCAAAAATCAACACTTATACGTACACTTATAAGGAAGGACCTCATTAATTGAGTATTTTATTTTAAATTGCGTTTACAATCACAAGACTAAATTTACTATTTATTGAGATCTTTGCAGAGTTTCGGTGCGGCCGAAGGTTCGGCAGAAAATCTGCCGAAACCGAAACCAGATTTTTTTGCCGAAACTTGCCGAAATCGAAACCGAAACCGAACCTTCGGTCGGTCACTATCTTTTATTAAATACTGTGAGTAGAACAAATCTTGGCCTTCGAAATAATCGAGAAATTTTCTTCGAGAAGTCTTTTAAAGTCCAGAAAAAAATAATGTACCAGGCCTATTAAAAACTACTTTAAAGTTCAAAATGTCCAACTAACGAATGGGTTTTCGGTTAACGTTTTATTGTAAAATGTGGCAAAATCAGTTCACATTTAAGTATTTTATGCCTGAACTTCGCAAATTAAAACAAAACACACTTTTTGGCGATGTTTTTTTTTTGCATAAATCAAAACAGGTGGGAATTTAAATCTTGTCGCTATCCATTACTGTAAAGCTGCCCAAAACGTTGGCTAAAGAAGGAGGTAGCGCAATACGGCATAATAACCGAAAAATAAATGACGATAATACTTTTGGCCGTAAAAATCTCAAATCACATAATTTTTAACATTATTCTTTTTAATCAAATGAAGACAATATTAGCGAAACTCATTCAATAAACAGGAAACAGAAAAATTATAAAAAGATATTGACACCTCTGGGACTCGAACCCAGGACTTTCGGCTTTCCGGGCCGCAACTCTACGAACTGAGCTAAGGTGTCCCTATCCGATTTGGCCATTTTTATCTGTGTCATATTTAGACTTATTGTCTTCATTACAATTTGAGATTTTACTCATAAAAGTTAAAAATAATTTTATTTAATTACGAAATTTAAACTTTGTATTTTTAAACAAATTTAAATAAATAAATAATATCACGATTTTGTAATTGAGACAAAGATAAAGAAAACTCATTGCAATTAATGTAACAATTTTGTTGCTGATATAAAATTTGGCAATACTTTGTTCACTTCGATACAATAATATGTTGTCAGATAGAGGGTTCAGTGTTTGAGTTAAAATTTTATAATAAGCCGGATTTTCATTATTAATCAGGTAAATATTGTAATAGAATGCACCTGTTGTCATATAATAGAGATTAAAATATAAATTAAACGTTAATCCATTATTATTTTGTATTCTTAATAGGGGACAATGCAAGAGAGAAAGGCTGTATGGATTAGGATAAAGCATTTGAATACATAAATTTAATATAATTGATTCGAGAATAACTACGTATTGTGTGATCGAAACGTTGAATTTTAAAGATATCTCTCGGTATAAAGTAGCGATAATTCTCGTATGGTGAGATACAGCGTCTTGAAATTAGCACAGCTTTTTGTCCATTAAATGTATAGTTTAGTACATTTTCAGCGCGCTACGTCAACTACATCATGCGCTAAGAAGCTTTGAAATATCAATCGAATTGTAAACAATGGAGATGCCCTTTTCCCTTTTTATAATATTCAATTCAAATTGAACTGACTAACTAAGGGGACGTACCTATACTACGCGACACGTTTAGGGGGGGGGGTCTTCCTTCAAAATGTCACGCTTGGTACAAATGAGCGGCGGCGGGCTTAGGTTTTTGGTCACCGGGGGGGGAAGGGGGGGTTAAACATTGCAAAAAATTGGTCACGTAGTATGGGTACGTTCCCTAACCATCATGCCATTTCCCTACAGTTTTAACACAACTTTGCCTGGCACATGCTCCTTGCTACATTCACATTCATATATCACCTACTCTTCTGTTAATCTGACTCTTGGACTAGAGCCGACTCAAGTATTTTTTAAATTACGAGTATTTTTTTAATTAAAAAAAAAACACTACCGGGTTACGAATAACCAGAAAATATTTAAAAACCTCATATTACTATTGCAGTAATCGTAAAATGTTGCTTGTGTAGTAGACATGGGCAAAATTGAATGACCGAATTATATGAATAAATTCAATCTTGTGACACACTTGATCTGATTCTCAATTTCAAAAGGAATTGATTCTTCATTCCTTACCTTTGGCCTTGTATCGTACGATTTTTAACGGCAACATAAATGTTTAATTTCCATTTATTTTACTGTTAAATTATTTCAATGAATAATGTGTTCCGTAAACGATTTAAATATTATAATGTTTCATAGGTATTTTTAAAACATATTAAATACCGTATTTAAATATTATTCAATGGGCCGCGCGCCGCGAAGTTGTCGACGGTATTGTGAACGACTCGTATCCCGCTACCACCGGCCGCCGTTCTAAAAACACGTAGATCAAAACGCGGCCGCGATTCAGCCGAATTGTCCGAGCGTCCCTTTCACGCAAGGAATTAATCATTTGTCGTAGTCAATGTCCTGAGATTGTCCTAAGGTCCCCGCGCGTCCCGTCCCGTCCGCGTCCCAGGTACTCGTAGCTAGTCTGTCGCTATCGGAAATTGTCCGAAGCGCTTTATTCACGAATTAAAACTAAAAGTCTTTTTCACTTGTGACGTTGTTGTCTCTAGATAATCTCAGACCTAAAAATGACGTCAGATGTCATCGTCTTACATCATCGTTTCACGTCAATCTCGGCTCGCGAGTTGATCAAGTCTCTGCGGGGTAAGACACAAGACACTAGTCAAAAGTTACTCTTTCATTCCTCAATGCCGGCCCTTAATCCGTCCGAGCGCAGCGGTTCACAAATTCCTCGGCGGGCCAAGCCTTCAATTTCATTACATAGTTAGCCGAAAACTTTCGACATTGAATCCGAACATCGCGGCGTCGGCTAGAAAAGTGGGAAGCAAAAATTGTGCACTTGTAATCGTTTTTTTGGCACGTATGAAAGATATTGGAATACAAATACCTACCTACTTTTAGACGTGGATCTTGGGTAGATGTAAAATGTAAACTTGCATATATTATAAGGTCAATCAGCTGTTGTCAGCTGTTATCAGCTGTCATAAAATACTTTTAAGTTTAATAAATAAAATACTTTAAGGGTGAAACATAAAACTGTAAAATTTAAAGATTTAATTGCTAGCTATAAATACATTTTACATACGAAAAATAACGATACTAAAAAAAGACAAACATATACATCTAAGTATAGGATTTAGCCTGCGAGATAATGAGATAGAATAATCGGTCCTCTCTTTGTGTGATGCTTCGTAGCCTCCCCACTTATTATGATTTAAAATGAAACGAAAAAGCGACACTAAAAAGAGACAAACACATTAATCTATAGGTTTTAGCCTGCGAGTTAGTGAGATAGAATAATCGGTCTCCTCTTTGTGCGGTGCTTGGTAGCCTATCAGTCTCCTCTTTGTGCGGTTCTGCGGTGTTTCATAGTCTACCCATTCACTCTAGTTTTTTTTTTTTTTTTTTTTTTTTTTTTTTTTTTTTTTTTTTTTTTTTTTTTTTTTTTTTTTTTTTTTTTTTTTTTTTTTTTTTTTTTTTTTTTTTTGGAATAAATTGAATTAAAGGAATGAATAGAAGGAATCAATTCAAAAGGCCCGGGGAATCAGACGGGATCTATTCACTTTTGTGAATCATTTTGCCCACGTCTATTGTGTAGTAAAGGAGGACTTATCAAAACCTAAGTGGTCGAGGGGTAAGGTTCTTGACTCGCAATCCGAAGGCAATTTGTGTTATTTAAAAATTCATTTATTAAAAATAATATGAAGTAGGTAATACCTACCTACTAGGTATATTTGCGGCACGTTCCAGAGTGGAATACTCTCATTATCGCCCTGGTGTAAGACCACCATTCAAAATTGAAACGTTGCTTGAAATGGCTTCAGCCGTGTTTCGTGACGTGATCTGAATACCCACCTTCCTCTTCCCCATCTCCTTCCCCTCCCCAGTATCTTCAGACTCACAACACACCCCGTTAGGGCTTGCCATAGTTTCACTGGCTCCGGGAGCAGCTGGGACTCTTGCGAGGTATTCGTATAAAAAAGTGTGTAGTTCACATCACTTCAGAAAAAATAAAGCCAGTCGATTAAATGAACTTACGACGTCTGGGTGGAAACCAGAAGCGATGTCAACTCAGCCACTGACCGGTCACGATTGATTTACGTTAGTCATCATTGATTAATTGATTTTTGCAATTGTTCAATACGAAAAAAAGGTTTTGTAACTCGCTGAATGAGCGGCAAACCCAACTGTTACCCCCGTTCCCCTATCTGATATTTTTCCATCATCAAAGATAGATCCCGCAATGTTTGGACAGAGTTTGGGACATTGCTAATAAATCAATACAAAGGACTATCGCATCAAAATTATAGATTAGGAATTTCTATTGAAAACATTAGCTACGTGTCACTGTTGAAAATTATGGGCCTTGCCACATTAAAAGAAAGAAGAATATGTACTGATCTATTTTTTCTCCATAAAATTGTTAATAACAAGTCTGACTCCCCTGAACTCCTTAAGCTGATTAACTTTCATGCGCCTAGTAGAACGGTTCGTCAAAAGGTACCTTACCATTGTAACAATTCAGGTACCAATGCAGAAATAAACTCGGTAATGAACCAATTGCACAGTGCAGGATACGATACGATTGTACCACCCCAGCCAGGAGTACTCCTGTCCCGGTGAGACCGGTACACCAGGGGGCACTGATTTGTTAGGACTGGAACACATGCTCTGAGGATGGGAAGGAGGTTGGAGTTTAATCGACCGGTATACATGGCAACCTAATAAGCCAATATTGGAATTAAGGATGGGCAGGAATAAAGGAACGGATTGAGTGTTGTTTTTTCCCCCCTTTCTATGTATCTTCCTTCTTCTTGCCTCTTCTCGGCTCTTTTGGATCTTCTTGTCACTCGCATCTTCATGGATCTTCTCTCTTTTTTTCCTTGCTGCTTCTTGTCTCTTCTTGCCTTTCTTGGCTCTTCTTGCCGCTTTGGCTTTTGTTGTCTCTTCTTGTTTCTTCTTGTGATTTCTGGGATCTTCTGGTCTCTTCTTGCTTCTTGGATCTTCTTGCTTCTTCTTGGCTCTTCTGGTATTCTGTCTCTTCTTACCTCTTCTTGAATCTTCTCGGCTCTTCTTGTCTCTTCTTGCTTCTTCTTGCTTCTTCTTGAGTCATCTTGGCTCTTTTGGTATTTTGTCTCTTCTTGCCTCTTCTTGAATCGTCTCGTCTCTTCTGCTCTTTTCTCGGCTCTTCTTGTCTCTTTATGCTTCTTCTTGTGTCTTCTTGTCTCTTCCGGGATCTTCTCGTCTCTTCTTGGTTCTTCTTTATCTTCTTATCTCTACTTGTCTCTTCTAGTGACTCGTGACTCTGCTTACATCTCCCCCCCCCCTGGGACCCTTTCCGCACGCTTTGTTTCCATTGACTCTTCTTTACTCGCATTTTCTCCTCTTGGTTCTTCTTGACTCTTTTTGAGTCTTATTACTTCTTACCGCCCATTCTTGGCTCTTCTGTACTCTTCTTGGATCTAGCTTTGGATTGGAACTAGCCACTTTGTTCCGCCACGCAACCCCACCCCACTCCCACCCATTCACTTTCTCATTACTTTTACCCAGTGGTAATGGCTTCTGAAATAATCCGATTTCTTCCCCCTGAATTAGTTTCCGTGAAATATACAAAAAAAAAAATTCTTTATCGATTCACAAATTCCATGTACGAACAAAATGACACTTCTCTGAAATGTTAATAAGTAAAGACCGACAGGAAAAAAGCATAAACAATTCAGAAAAATATCTTTAAAACAGTGCTCTCTGTTATAAATGATGTTTTGAGATCGCTATTGCAAGGTGAGTGTATTATGAAAATAAAAAATCTTCACACCATCAACAAAATTAACAAAACTCTTCAACCAATAAATAAGAAAATATACGAGTATACTATCTTATCATTGTGATGCATTCCTTGTTTTCTTAATGGTTGGTTAACACCACTTGAGATGTCGAAAACTGTCCGTTTATAACATCTCACAAAGAACACGGATTAAGTTTCAAAACATGTAAGTAAAATTGAGCGTAACTTCGTTCCTGAAAGACGCAAGATTATTTCGCGAAATTTAGCCGATATTATTGATTATTACGCGTGTCTATGATAATTTTCAGAAAGGTAGCTTGAACTAAACAATAGTTATTTGAAAAACAAGAATGTCGAAGCGGCTTATTCCAACAACACATAAACAAATTAATAAATGAAATAAAGGAGAATCCCAGAGGTGCCAATATCCCCTTCTTACGCCTCCGTCTGCAGTCCCAGGATTGAGTTTCGCCAAAGTTATCCTCATTCCAAATTTTCAATATGCATCGAAATTTATATGAATGTGCATCCTATATCTTACTCTGTTGTTTTTAAGTTAAAATTTTTATACTTGGTACTCATTTTATTTGTTGTATCTCTCAATTCTTTGATTATATGAAATGTATAATTAATTTTATCACATGTAAAAGTCCTAATTGGGCGTGTACAAATAAACAAAAACTGTGGTTTCGAAAATTCCCCCATTTATCCAAAAAACAAATTTCCTCACTTATTCGAATGAAAATCGGACGTTGTTCCGTTCCTTCTCACCATTTTAAAATGCACGTCCTTGATTCCCCAGATTGGACATTCTGTGGTCTAGACACTTTTTGGTTGTCTCTCTCTAAAAAAAATATCCTCTCCTCTATCAAGCGTTATCTAAAATTGCCTCCTCTCTAATCTCATCTCTTCTAAGTCTGAACTCGACTCTAATCTTCCACATAATTTTGAAATTTGCACATTTAAATAAAATTAATTCACCTTTCCTTTCTCTGTTATTTTAAATAATGGCCTATAAAGGGTGAAACCCAGAAATATTTAAAAAAAAATGGCTGAATGCTCTAATAAATAAAGTTTCGCGTTTTCAAGAGGAAATCTCGCGAACGACAAAGCACATAATTCATTCGATAAATGGCATTATCTTGTCGCTTGTTGACTTAAAGTGCATTATTAACATAACGCGTGCATAATCATTGTTTTAATAATATTAAACCAAACAATCTTAACAATAATACAGGAGACAATGCCCTGTTGGAACAATATTGACTCCAGTGCGATATAGTTCGCGGTTGAAGTGTAAATGTTTGAATGGAATTTTGAGTTATGATGTAAATTTCATTGTTCAAATATGCTATCACACAATCTTCTAATCTAAAAAAAAACAAACGTATATAGTTGATGACCCTCTGGAGACGATGAAATACCCTCCGTAAACGGCTATTTACGTTCATTTTACTGTTTGATATATCATCATTTTTTTTTCACTTTCATTTTTCATGCTTATTCCTTTATTTAATTTAATTTATGTGTTGTTATTTACTTTTTTACCTTAACTAATTATTTATCTTTTTTTGTTATTTTACATTATGGAATGTATTGCATTGCACTTCCCCTGCACACATTCTGGAATAAACTTACATTTTTAATTTATTTTATTTTTTATTTTTTTTATTTATTTATCTATAATAAAATATACCTATTTACAATGGTTTTATTTGTATGCTTGTCTCACTAGGGTATACCTGTGTCGAGACAGGCGTACAGGTATATAAATGAATATAGTAGTTACAAGGATATTTCAGGTAAAATACATATTATGAATAGAATTAAAACAGAAGGGTGATTGGAAGGGTGGTAAATCTTTTAAAGAGAGTTATTTTATAAATGTTGGAGATGGAGTAATGAAATAAATTCTGCCTAATCTATTTATAGTTATTATTATTATTATGTATATTGTAATATTAGCTTGGTTAATAAATAATTTAAAAAAATATATAAATACTAGCTGGTCCCCGGTATGCGTTGCAATGCCATGAAAATAAATAAATTGCTTCTACCTGCATGCCCTTTTCCACCTTTGCCACCTTCTCCGCCTTCCCCCTCCCTCGTATCTTCTTCTCTTCTTCTCGTTCCTCCTCGAACCCCACCTCCCCCGTTACATATACAAACCTACAGTTTTATTCAGAGGTTAATGAAATTTTGCACACTTCACCATCAAAACAAGGGAAAGGTCATTATTTACATCTGATTTCAAAAAATTCTGCGTCGGGGACATCAGCTAACTTGAAAGACATTACAGATAAGCCAAAAAATTGATTAACTGTGAAAGAATGAATTTGGGTATTTGTAATTGTATAATAAACTTACCTTATTTCGGGCATACATCAGCAAAATATTTATATCGGTTTATCTCTTTAGTAGATAGTATTTCACATATCTCCGAGTCTGCTTTGTCTACCTATCTGTCTATTCACTTAAATAAGAGTATATGTGGCGGGCGGGCGGCGTTGATTTGATTTTTATACAAATATACAATTTTATTTCGAGGTTATAACGACACTGCCTTCAAAATAAGAGAAAGTTCACTATATTCACGAGATTTCTATAAACCCATGCTTTTTTACCTTGGGAGCAGTTGGGACTCTTGTGCGGTATTCACAATAAAAAACCAGTGTTAAAATCATCCAAGAGAGACAGTAAATTGTTTTATTGTATGATCATCGATTACAATGAAACAAAATATTAAATTAATTCAAACAAGAAAATAAATCAAATCAACCGGGCAGTAAAACTTATCAATTTAACTTACCAATGTTAAAAGTGATTCTAATCCTAGTTTATTTACGATTGGTTGTGTAGCTATTTTATAGCTATATAAACAAATGTAAATGGAAAGTAAAACTCTTTAAAACAAAATGTTAAAAAAGGATAAGCGAAAATTGTAAAAATATTTAATAAAACACGACTCTTTTAAAATAGTGCAAAAATCTCTCGACACTGAATTTTTCATACCTATGACATATTGTGTAAAAAATAGTGTTTTAATTAATTTGCGAAGCTTAGTACTTTGCGATTTTTTTCTATCGATGGAATACGTAATCGAACGTTATTAATAGCCTTGCGTCTGCGTGGTTGAATTTAAGAATCCGGCTTCTTACGCGTGTCTGCCGCCGCGCCGTACCCGTCGCACCGTGTAAGTAAACATCTGTGTACGTGGATTTTCAGACAAAGCTACCGTTGTAATTCGGTTTCTAATTCAAGAATTCGTCACAAGATGACGCCACTTTCGTCGGTAAGACGCAAAGGGATCTATCTTCCTAGGTATAAGTTCTACGAATTTGTGAACCTGGAGTATCTCCCGGATTTCAAAAGATTGACGGTAATACTCAGTTACGGTAGTACGGTAATAATCAAGCGGCTGTATATTACATATGACGTCATCGGTCATCGCCCGTCCCGGTTACTTTTCACAGTTCCTATTGGATTTACAAAATGATCACCAACACTAATTGTGCGAAGCTGAACGAAAAGCCGCCCGCAGGGCCTAGCAGTAAAAACCTGCGAAGCGGGTTTTTAAATGCCAGATAATATGTAAATACGGTTTCGGCCCAACAAATGTAAAGATCAGATACGATTTTAGATTTTCACGGCCAAAAATTATTTTGTTATTAGTTTTTGGGGTATTATGCCGTGTTCCGCTACCTCCTTCTTTAGCCAACGTTTCGGACAGCGTTGCAGTGTCCATCATCAGGGCAGATGTGTAATAGTTAGGGGTGAAAAAACATGTTCACTTGAACATGTTTTTTTGCGTTTAGCCTTGATGTAACCGTCAATTACCGGATACCAAGAACTATTGAGTTTAGCTCCGTCGTCTCTATTAATATTTAGGATTTTTGTAAATTTCAATTGCCTCCGTAATCAGGCGTGCTCTATGAGTTTTCGGTCTTCCCAGGACTTCAGGAACAAATCCAAAGTAATGGCCGGTTTCAATTAAATGTTCGATGTTATTTTCAAAAATAACATGTAAAAATGTTATTTTCAAAAATAACACATAATTTTTAAGAACATAAAAACATTAAAGTGTTCAAGAAAATAATGTTATAAATTGGAAGAAATTTGGATTGTCGCGTCTTAAAGCATGCAGAGCAGCCCATAAGAGTTGTGGCGAAAATTGAACGTGCGACTTTTCGATTTAAGGCGAGTGCGTATACCACTAATCCGAAGGTCAAAACTGCATTAAAGACGATGACAGAGTAATGCACAATGCATACCGTCGTTGATTTCATGCACGCAATATAAAATATTTCAGTATCAATATCTTCAGGTAATGTAACAGAAGGAGAATTATATGTTTGATATTGTTACCTATGGTAGTCAAGGTTTCTTTTGTGTCCACTTCCTGATTCGATCGAAGTATAAATTCCATGATCCATACTTGAGATTTACTTTATTAAATAATAAAAAAAACTAAGAACGCTTTAGTATAATCATAGGTATGTAGGTTGTATATATGTACGCATAAAGGTAATGATCCACTGGACCCACCGTAAGCAACGTACATTGGAGGTTATCCACCACTTACCTGCCCTGGTATAAGTAACAGATGGTTACTCCTTAAAGGCTCTCGCAAGGACTCTAATTTTTTGAATGAACGAATCTACATAAAATTTTGAAAGAATCTAGACTTCCAGAGTCCCTGCATACGTTGTTAGGAAGCAGTATGCAAATGCACACCGCATGTACACACTGCACGCAACCAAGGTAACGCTTTACGACATCTTACAATCTTTGAATGAAAATAGATGATTTAGGAACACACTTTGTCACACGCCACCTAAGATTATTGATATGAGCACGAACGCAATCCTATGCTTCCCATGCAACGCCGATCGGCGTGAAAAAGATGGCGGCGCTGTAACTGTGCGTTCTAACTATGTAGTTGTTTTGACGTTTAGTTTGGCGTTTACTTACTTTTTTTAACATTAGCTCTGCACAGGAGGCCTCGAAAGAAAACAATTTCTCTCGGGGCCTGTATCATCTTTGGGGATGCTGTGAAGTTTTGTTTAGAGAAAAATGAATAAGAAGAAGATCTGGGAAGGAAAACGGGGTGAGTAGGAATCATTTTGTTGTTGTTGTTTTTTTTTTTTTACATTAACTTCACACAGGAGGGATATACCTATATTTTTTTTACTTATAAAACTTTTTGATGAAAAAAAAAAAATTTTTTTTAAATGTCTCGCCTTTTGTTTTTTCTAATTAAATTACTGACAACAAAAAACAAATAAAAGAACGTGCATATTTTATTAGGCAAATGTATTAAAAACGTCACCGACAACTCACTTTTTTCTCGTTTCATGTAAAAATATTTGATAAAAAATTCTCTAAGTTTCACAATTTTATAAAATTGCGGTCGGAAACTTTGGTTTCGTAAAGGCGTACATTTTAATTACTTAGTTGTTAACTTTTGGATTTGAATATAAAACTTGGTGTCTTCTCTTTCTAACATCGTTCGTATTTCTCACCATGATAGTAAGGGAGACAACGATTTCTATGAAATATCCTCGACAAAATATCCTCCAACAAAAAAAATATTAAAACCTAAAAAAAAAAAAGTAAATATTTAAATACAAATATTAAAACCTTAAAACCTACTAAAACCTAACCTCACCTAACTTTACCGGATGTCTGTATTATTTTTGTCCCATTTTACTATTTTTTAACAATAATTTATTGTATTATATTACTCCATTTTTAGGTTAGGTTACCATGTAATACCATGAACAGGTTAGAGGCTTTTGAAATGTGGCTTCACCGGAGAATACTCAAGGTCCCATGGACCGACATGATCACCAACACAGAAATTCTCAGGCGGGCTAGAGCAGATAGAGAACTGCTTACATTAATAAAAATCTGGAAAATTTCATATCTGGGACATATACTTCGAGGGGAGAAGTATCAATTGCTCCATTTAATATTGAAAGGCAAGATAGAGGGTCGCCGAGGGTCTGGTAGGGGACAAATGTCTTGGCTGCGAAATATACGAGAGTGGACCGGCATTAGAAGTGTGGAGGAGCTATTCCGGGCAGCCCAAGACAGAAAGACATTTTCAAGAGTGATCTCCAACGTCTGATACGGCACACGAAGAAAAAGAAGGTTAGGTTAGGTTTTAGTAGATATTTTGTTTTTGGGGGATGTTTTGTCCGTAGGATATTTTGTCGGGGATATTGTGCCGCGGGATGAAAAGCCGTGGAACAGAACAAATTAGCCTGAGGGGTTAACTGTAATTAAATTCAAACCTCCAAGTAAACAAGTGGCTAAAACAATTGGTATTTAATTAGTATATTTATTTGTCCTCATTCATTACTCGTAGTGTATGCAGATATTCCATTGTTTTAACAATCGCATTTTTGCTAGTCGATCTTCTTCGTTCTTCCTTTGTCATTTTCAAACATCAAATAATGTCTTCGAGAATTAGTAGGTACCCATAACAAGGGGACTAATTTGAAAACGCACCACGTACTGGTAAAGAAATTATTATTAGATCAGCTTTTCTTGGTAATCGTCGGCTTCCTCCACCGGCTCTTTCAATTGGATAATGCCGACAATAGGGACATTGCAACAAACGGCGTAAAACTACGTATTACGTAAACCTTATCTTTAAAAGACGTAATATTTATATCTACCTAAGACATGTGTTTTAAAATGACAATGTGTGAAAGAGTTATGTGTTGACCATTCCATTCTCTATTCAAAAATCTCCGATGAATTTAATGACTTAAATCTTAGTCTCTTAACTTAACTTAAACTTAGTCGCCTCAAAGTGCTATGGCCTTGTAAGCCGAAACAGCTATAACATAAATAAAAAACTAAAATACTCGCAGAACTTGGTAATAACATTACCTTTTTTTTAAATTATGACGGCTTCCGTGGTCGTGGGGTAAGGCTCTCGACCAGCGATCCGGAGGTCATGGGTTCAAATCCTGACGTTCGCACATAAATTCCTGTTTTCAAAGTTTAATCATTAAAATCTTTTATTTTGATGCAAATCCTCTTTTGGTTATCTTTTGACACTCTTCGAACAATTGCGAAACGTGGAAACTGAAACGTTTATTAATTATTTTTAGTCCGCCACATTTTTCAATTTCCTGAAAATACCGTGGACTTTCGAGGTAAAATCGTTGAAAACAACATTGTTTATGAAAAAATCTGTGAATTTGATGCATATCATCTATTGGGGCACACTTGATATAATGTACTTTAAATAAGCATATTTACACACGAATACTTATCGAAGGTCATCGTAATTTCTGATTGTGCTATTATGTTTACCAATTGCCAAGGTCTTCACAATGTAAGATGTAGGTATTCATCGAAGCCCTTATCAATAATAAAACATTTTCAGAGTTCTTATCGACGGTCTCAAACCAAATTCGTTCTTTCACCTAGCAGAGCCGCCTTATTTTTTTGGAAGACGATTCTTCTTTCAAAAAAATATTCATTACTTAAAAAGCTGTTTAATAGTTTTAAGTACGTAGTTTTAATAATTTATCAGCAGTAAAGGCAAACGTTGTATTATGTATCTTTTGTATCTCTAATTATTTATTTATTTATTTATTGTAAGAAACAAACAGCAGTTTTATACAGGATGTTAAAAATGAAGCGGTTAAAAATGAGGTAAGCCAAAACAGTTTCTTATGCTAATGGTTATTATGATATAATACAAAATTTTAATTGGTTATAACCATTACATGAAAATGAAGTTAACAAAAATATATAAATGTAAGTATATTAGAAGGGAGAAGGAATAGGAAAGGGCAAGAGGCAGAGGAAGATGGGATGGGGACAGGAGATGCTGATGCTGTACTTTTTCTATAGTTGTGCATTAATTTAATTAATATTTGTGGTGGTACGCTTGACTTCGTATCGGTATTTCAAGAATATTAAGAATATCGATATTGTTAAATTGCGTGTTATATTGCGCGCATATGCGGGGGATTGGAGAATTTTTTCAAAGGTTGGTTCTGTACGCGGGCAAATGAAAAAAATGGTTTAGTCTGGTTGGCCTTGCAGGTATGTGAATTCTTAAATAATTTACGAGTTCAGGAGAGTCCAGGCCGTTATTCAGAATTTTGTATAAAAATATTTGTATCTTGTGTCTCTTGCCTCTCTTTGTATTATTTGTCATTTGAGTGAACTTTGTATTTTTATAATTTTCTATTTTTAATTGTTTTGTTATTAAATCTTTATTCACAAACAATGTCAATTAGATTTATGTCATGATTAGATTTATGTAATTATTAACCTATTTTTGAATTAACTAATTTTTTATAACTGGATTGTTCTCATCTGAATGGGAACAACTGTAAAAACCCAGTAGGTATAAATAAATGACAAATCAGATGCAAACAAGGCAACGCGCAAATATGCAAATTTAAAAAAACTTGCATAGAAAAATATTTATAATCAATCATGTTCAACAACACACGGTATAATCGTAATCGAACAATGATTGATACAATCATCGTAATCGTGAACGTAAGAATAATTGCACCACTTGTAAGAATGGCAAGCACTTAATCAGTACTACGTTTAACTAATTTCAATGTGTCAATACCAGAGCAGATTGGTTTACTCACGTTTCAAATTTATTGATATTTAATCTTCCTGTGCAATTATGCTTTGAAATTGTTAAAGACCTGAGCCATAACGGTAGTTATGGCATAAGTGCAATTAATTTCTGCTTCCTGCAGTCCGGTGTATCCTGTCAGTTCTACTACCCAAAGAAACGTTGGTCCGCCAGTTGGACTATCACGAATTTGCTAAACAAGAACTAAAAACCCTTTTCATCATCATCAACATGTCTCACACCTCAGGATAGGATTTGGCCTCATCCATAATAATTGTTCCCTACTGGTTTTGGTCCCTATGTCCCTAGCCATTGGTTTGCAGTCCTCAGGCCTTCCTAAACTTAAGGCAATCTTCTTTTACCTCATCATCCCTATCTTACTTTACGGATTTGAATTACTGGTGGCCCCATGATATTTTTGATCGTGAACGTATCCGATTTTGACGTTAGTCTATCAAAAATAATTAAACCTGCCGAGCGATTCCGTATTTTTTGTGGGATCGTTATTACATAACGGACGTCATCTCCTGTGAGATTTGTGTGATTTTTATGGCTGTTATTTGCTTTTTTATGTACAGCGTACATTAAATGAACAAATAATCATGCATACTTGCAGGAATTCGTGTTTAAATCGATCTAAACCACAGTACGTTGCAGGTAATATGTAAAAATCACACAAATCTGACAGAGGATAACGTCCGTTATCCAATAACGATCCCACAGGAATCGCTCGAGTGATTTTTCTTTTCAGGCTGTTGACATTTGACATGACCTGACTTTAGTATTAGATTCTATTGATAGTTCCACCTGTTTTACGGATATCCCAACTTTTTTTACATTTTATTGCACCTCATACACTTTTCTTACACCTATTGATACATCTTTATAAATTCTATTGGGGCACCCACACGTACATGACTTTGGTTGCCATATTATTATCATCTGACATTCTTTCCAAATGTCCAGTCCATCCTAACCTTTTGACGGTTTCATAGTCAATTAAATTCTTTAGTTTCCAGTTAATTCTTCATTTCAATTCTCCACGACACAGCGTAGGTTATTTTCTCAAAAGTATTACATTTGGTTCACCGTCCCTTTTAATTCGGTGTCCTACAGCACAGGTCTTTTCTCGGTGTATTTTCAGTCCAAAGACTGCGTATTTGATGTCTTCATTTTGGGTTAAGCACCACGCCTGTTTAATGTTTGTAATTACGAAAATAATCAGTAATAAACATGTAATTTGTCAAGGAAATAATTAAGTAGGCGCATAATGAACCCATATATTATATTGTTCGTGACGGAAGCAAATAATATTTGCATATGTTAATAGATCCACTTTTCTATACCTTTATTGTCAAAGAAGAAGTTGACATTCGTAAACATCATTAGTTAGATGTTCTCATCACTTAAACAAGAATATCTATAATAAGTGTAATTTATGAGTTTCATATTATAATATGTACTTATATTATCCAAGCCTAGAATCTAGAACACAATACAAATCCTTTGTCCTTCTTTTCTATGTAATTGACACTGAATCATTTGTGAGTTATTTTATTAATTTATTGTTGAAATATACGCCCTTAAGGCTTTAAATTGAATTTAGTATTATGTACAGAATATACACAATATTTATAAAAGTATTATCGTGATTTCATTTTGGGGTATTAAGCCGCGTTGATCCTGCTTTAGCCATCGTTTCGGACAGTGTTACAGTAGATGTGTAATTACACTCAATTCATCTACCCTGATGATGGACGCTGTTACACTCTCCGTAACGTCGGTTAAGGAGGAGAGAGCGAAACACGGCAGAATACCCCAAAAATTAATCTATATAGCATATCGTTGCATTAGAAGAAGACAATGATCACATATTATGTAACCTACAAATTAATTCGGTAGTGAATAAAATAATATGTAAGTATGTTTCGTGGTAACTTTACACGTAAAAAATTTTGCGAGACAACAAATATTTTGTCAAAATATCGCATTAAAACACCATTATATTTACCTACATCACAACCTTAACGATACTGCGGATTCTTTGGGAAAACTACGAGCATCCAAACCCATTGTTACCCTCGTAAACCACATACCCCCCTATCTGACATTTTTTTCCATCCCCAAAGATAGATCTCGCAATGTTTGAGAAGAGTATTGGCACATTGCTGGTCAATCCAAGAGAGTCTGCTATGCCTCAATACAAAAGACTATCCCATAAAATCTATTGTTTTAACAATTGACCCATTTTTCCAAAAAAGAAATATCCTCACTTATTGGAAGGAGCATTGAACATTGTTTCGTTCCTTCCTTCGATCAAGTATAACATGGTCGATGGATCCTTCTCATCATTTTAAAATTCATGTCCTTGACTAGATTGTAGGTTCTGTGGTCTAGAAGTGGGAACTTTAGATCAGATATTTTTTTACGGACCCTCTCTATTTATCTATTCTCTTTTATCAAGCATAATCTAAAATTACCTCGCCCATTTGAATAAAATTTCCTCTCTCCATAATTTAAAATGATAGCCTAGAACACCCTTGAAGGGTGAAGGCATCAAACATTTGAAATAAAGTGTGAAGAAAGTGTTTGAAAAGAATTGAAATCATCATAAAACTAAAATAGACAAGAATGGGGAGACTACGAAGCACCGCACAAAGAGGAGACCAATTATTCTATCTCATTCTCTCGCAGGCTAAATCCTTTAAACGTATGGATTTGTTGCTTTTTCGTTTTATGGAGTTTCAAATCACAACGGTGCAAAAGAAGTTTTACTTCAAAAATAGAGTATGCAATTTACAAGCGGTAGAAGTGAAACCTTCACAAAACTAAAGTAGACAAGAATGGGAAGGTTACGAAGCACCGCACAAAGAGGAGACCGATTATTTTATCTCATTCTCTCGCAGACTAAATCTTATGTGTTTGTTAATTTTTAGTGTGGTTATTTTTCGTTTCACCGAGTTTCAACAAATCACAACGGTGCCAAAGAAGTTTTCACTTAAAATAACTTTAAGGCTCTGCAACCGAGCCCGAAAAGAAGAAGATGGAGAGATACGAAATTACGAATGTTAGAGGAGAGCGCTAACAATTGCAGCGACAAAATCGATGCGAAAATTGCGAAAATCTATCTATATAAATAAAAATGAATCACCGAAATGTATGTACGCGCATAACTTCCGAACGACTGCACCAAATTGGATAATTCTTTTTTTGTTGTGTTAGTTATGGTCAGGACAAGGTTTGTATAAAACTTCTGGTGAGCTCTGGCATTACGAAATTTGTATAAAAAATTGCAATAGGTAGCACGCGAGCTGTTTGAAAACTGAATATACCGGGACTGAATGAATGGAATGCGGGAGGGTGGAACTCGGGAGGGTGGAACTCGGGAGGAGGGTTTGCGGGACGGTGGAAGCGGGCGAGGGGAGTGGGGAGAGGGAAGGCGGTGTGGGGACGCGAGAGGGGGAAGGGGACCCGGGAGAGGAAAGGGAGGCGGAAGGGGAACGGGACGAATGGGAAAGGACACGCAGGGAGAAATAATTTCTTTATTAAATGGCATAGCAACGCATGCCGGGAACCAGCTAGTGTTTAATAAAACACGACTCGTTTAAAATAGAGCAAAAATATCGTGGAACGTATCTTAAGTACCATTTAAACAAACATTGTGAATTTTTTCACAACTATAACTTGTAAAATAACTGAAACAAACGTGTTTATAATAATTTTCGGAGCATACTTTGCGATTTTTTTCTATCGAGGGAATTTCATATAATTTGCGTTTCGGCGCGGGCAAAGTCTAGATATTATCTTCAAGAATGATATATATTTTTTTAAGAGCTTTAAAACTTACCGTGTTTAAGGGAAACATGTAATAAATCGGTACAAATCCGGGTTGCGGGCCCTTAAGGGTTATGAAAAAAATTGATACACTCTACGAAGTAACACATACGAAACAATAAATAACAACTACAAGCAAAAAGACAGTAAATACATACCTACCCACGCAATTGAAATTAGTGTCAGGTTAATTAAATCCAGCAGACATTAGAGATGGTACGAGTATATCGCGACGCGGGACGTAAATAATAGTACCTACTTAAATAAATAAAGTAATTATATATGTTTTATTTATGTTATACAAAGTACTATTGTTGACTTAAATGAAACGAAGAACTTTTGACGTAGCGAGTCGTAATATAGTGATATAATCGAGTTACGTCTCGAAGACGAAGGAATGCAAATCAATAATAATACATTTAATAGTTTGAGATTAATAATATGTTAATATGCAAGTGATGCATAAAGAAATAAAAGGACTTGTAAATATTATTTTTTAAATTTATTACATTAGTACACGGTATGCGTTGCAATGCTCGTAAAGAAAGAAATTGTTTCTCACTGCGTCCTTTTCCATTCGTCCCGTTCCCCTTCCTCTCCCGCGTCAACTTCCCGTCTCGCGTTCCCGCTACGCCTTCACTACCTTCCCTTCCCCCGTCCCGCGAACCCCCCTCCCTCCTCCCAGGTTCCCCACCCCACTACCTGGTTCCCAACTCCCACCCTGGCGCGAACCCTCTATCTTGAATGGCAAGCATAAATCCTTCTATTTTTGCGCTCAACTCTCCAATACTCAACCATTTGTTTGACGAAAGTTTGTCAACATCCATTTGGTTGAGATAATTGAAGTGTTTTGCGTGAATAATTTTATTTGACCAGGAATTTAATAATTCCTGGTGAGTATTTATAAGAATGTTGGCATTCTCATCATATAAATTTAAAGGTGTAATGTTTCTATCTGCCTTGCAAATTATTTTGTGCATTTCTGAGCTATTTAGCTTTCCTATGGAAAAAAATCCTTAGCATTTCTACCTGATTGTGTTTCAAAGATGTTATTTTGACTACACCTCTACTTCCTAAATTTCTTGGTAAATTAATTCGTTCTATTGCAGAATTTAATTGCCATCTGTTTAATTATATATTTCTCCACCCCCCCCCATCTCCCTTCCCGCATTCCATACATTCAGACCCGATACATTCAGTTTTCAAACCTATTGTAAATTTCATAATGCCAGAGCTCACCAGTAGTTTTATACAAACCTTGTCAAAAGAATTATCCAATTTGGTGCAGTCGTTCGGAAGTTATGCGCGTACATACATTTCGGCGATTCATTTTCATTTATATAGAAGATTAGTTAGTACACGGCACGCGTTGCATTGCTCGTAAAGAAAGAAATTGTTTCTCCCTGAGTGTCCTTTCCCGTACTTCCCCTTTTCCTTCCGCATTCCACTTCCACCTTCCCAGTCTTCCACTCTACCGCGTCCCCCTTTCCCGAGATTACGATTGTATATAAAGTACTAGCATACCCGGAATTGTATGCGGGGACATTTAGAGGTCTAGCTTCGTTCATTTACATAGAATCGTTCTTCCAAAAAAATTCCTTGCGAGAGCCTTGAAGGAGTAACCTTAAGTTACTTATACCAGGGCGGGAAAGTGGTGGAGCCCTCCTAAAGACCCGTCCACACGTTGCTGTGGCTAACGAAACACAACGCCACGCCATTACCCAACCTTTTTAACCAATGCCACCTGTTAAATTAAATCCACACCGTTCGTTTGCCAGCCCGCTGCCCGCTGCCGCTCGACCAGATATATTATATACTTCAACCAATTTACAGAAAACCTTGACAAATTATTAACCTAAAACACCTTTCTCATGAATCACTCTATCTATTGGTGAAAACCGCATGAAAATCCGTTGCGTAGTTTAAAAGATCTACGCGCACAGCAGCGGGAGCGACTTTATTTTATACTAAGTAAAGATTATAGACAAATAGTTTTATTCTTGACGCAATTGAAAGAAAATATTTATCACAGGGGTCGTCCATTAATCACGTGATGTTTTTTTACCAACTTTTAACCCCCCCCCTCCTGGTGACATGTGGTGAGGTTTTAGATGACCCCCCCCCCCCAATCCCAAAATCACGTGTATTTTTTTTAGTACAAAGAATATTGAAATTTTCAGAATATTATCTTTACATACAGGTATAATCTGATTAAATTTTGGAAAATTAAGCATCGTGATAAAAATGTCCAGGCAGACATTAAGGTTTCAGGTTGTTTTTGATTGGCCAAGCGCCGCTGTTCAGTTTAGACGTGATATCTCATTATATCCCCCTCCCCCTCCTTGTGATATTTCGTGATTTTTTCCGACCCCCCCCCCCTCCCCCTTTCGAGCCACACCTGATTAATGGACGACCCCATACTCTTGTTATAGGTTACACTTGGTTAGGTTATGGAAAAGAGTCAATACGTCTAAAATTTGATTTAAAATTGACATATTTCCGGTTTTATCTGGTTATTCCCTCTTAATATAGCAATTCATAGACATCTCATATACTCAGGTATATACATATAACCATATTTTAATTTTTATATGTATAGACAACTGCATTGTCAAGCTGCATCGTTTCAGAGAGACAATCAAAGCGAATAACTTGGTGCTGACTTTTTCGGATGACATATTACCTATCAACGTATCAACCATTAGTTTTTGCATAATTGACTAGAACGCCTAACTACAAGGGATCGTGCCCATTGTAAGACAGCACGATTACAATACGTGCTCGATTATATATCATGAATGTGCTGCTTATGTTATATAAGTCGATCATCAGGGCTTGACGGTTGTGAATATAAAACAATGTATTCAGATGTAATTATCAACAGGTATTTTCCGACGCAAAGACGAGATTTGCAATGTCTATCGTTGTTACGTAAGGAAATTATAAGAAAAAATCTAACGAAAGAAAATATATAATTAATTGAAATGTAAACACATATAAAAAATGACACATTCCTCGGTGTTGTGAATAACCTGACAATATTTAAATTTCTCCTATTACCATTTGTTATTTATGAGTTATGGGTAAGCGGAAAATATTGCATGAGCAATGACGGAGGTCTTAGCACAGAGAATTAAACCCGTGACTAGGGTTGCCATCTTCTAAAATAAAAAAGCCTGACTGCGCTGTGTAAGGCCGGACATTTTGCCCTAAAAGCCATAATTTAAACATAATAATAAAAAAAAATCTGTTACAATTTACAGTTGTTTATTAATCACGCATTAACCAGTTTAATAATAACAATCATTAATCAGTCTTATCCTTGTCACCATTTGACATTTATGTAGAATATGTCAATAACAAAATTAAAAAATATTGAGTCTTCTGTATGTAGACATACTCGTAACATACTAACCTTATAAAACAAACAAACAAAACATAACTCTTTTTCTGGTTAAGCAGTTGACTAAATTTTTTCGTTAAATAGATATAAAATGAAACACAAATTTGTGCACAAATCGAAAAACATAAATTAAAATGAAATCTCGACTTCTCCAAATTATTAAAAAATTACAAAAATCTACCATTTTATATATTTGGCCTTTTCACCTACTTTATCCAAAACGGAATCTTATCTTCGGAAATAATTTAATAAAATTCTTGACATGTCATTTTTAAATCACACAATGTGTACATCATCTTAGCAATTATTGTTTGCAATTTAATGCATTCCTTGGTCCACTGGGCGTTTATTAAACAGAAAACTCTTTGAACATTGGCGTTATGGTCTGGAATCGCAAAGTAATATTCCGCCAATTTCAGAAGTTCAGAAGACAAAACCCGCGCGAAACAAGAGGCCCCCGCCTCGTCCTTAACACGTTGCGCCTTGCATAGCTTGCGCTGCGTGTACCGCGTTACAATAACAAAAAGCCTAACAAAAGCCGTACAGGCCGGATATATAAATATTTAGCCGGACACGACCTAAAAAAGCCAAACATGTCCGGCTAAAGCCGGACAGATGGCAACCCTACCCGTGACTCTTAGGTGGTGGTAACAAAAGGCTGCTTGTATACCTCACTGAATTTGCAGATCTCTTTCTAACTGAATTTTCTATATTGCTTACTTGTTTTTGTTTTTAATTCGAAGAACTCCATTTAATTTTAATTAAATTTAAAAATGTTATTATCAAGTTCTGCAAGTATTTTAGTTATTATTTTTGTTATAGCTGTTTCGGTTTACAATGCCATTTTTTAACTGTGGTTAAACCACTTTAAGATGACTTATTTATAAGTATTTAAATGTCAACACTGATTTATTACCGGTTAAACAAATTTGCTGAGAATTTTCTAGTTCAACGCAACTACTGTCTACGTGTATTCGCTACGTCTTTTGATTTAAACCTAAGATGGAGCTTCAAAAAATTCATTTATCTGTAAAAAATAGAGTGTTTGTTCAATTATTCTTTCAACTGTTATTGTTCAAAGGGAGAAAATGAAGAAAAAGTGTCCAACAACCAATAAAAAATAATATAAAATATACAAACAAATTTTAAAAAAAAACGTACGTTTAAATGCATTTGTGCACATCAAAAGTATCAAAAGTTACGAAAAAGATTTTTTAACCAGTTTTTAAAATCCGCCCGAAGTCTCCTCTTACCCATTAAATGCAAAAATACCTATTTCTGACTTGCGATTTAATTATACAATTTTATGAACTTCCTAACAAAAAAATGTTTATTTTATTTATTTTTGGAAAGTAAAATGTGAGTAAAATTTGAAAAATATAATCATTGAAGACCATATTAACGAGTCCAAAAAAAATTGAAAAGTCAAAAGATATTGCATATTAAAAAATAAAAATGGATAAAATTTATCCAAGACACTATGTAGATAGCATTTAGTTCGGGTTTCATTCTTGCAATCAGACATAAAAATAGCAGCAGCTAACAAAAAGATGTGTTAAGAAAATGAAGATAATGTTGGTAGTTCTTAGTTGAAGCATACAGTAGGACAGGGTCGAATTAGCTCAATGATTAGAGCAGAGCCCCGACAAGGCCAAGGTACCGGGTTCAATTTCGCGATGCGACCGTATCTTTTTCGTATTTTTTGCTTCAAATTAACGTTTGAGACTCGCTTATATTATCTTCAATGATTGAAAAAATAACAAAATTGTTATTAAATTTTAGTATTTTTTTATCCATTCATTACCACACCACATCAAGCAAGAATCGATTTCGATAAACAAGATTTTCCTGTATTTGATATTCTAACAAAAGCATTCGATCGATAAAATAAACAAGTATGGTGAATGCACTGGATACACGTGTAAGTTAAAAACTACGTACCGAGAGGGTGGGAAAAGCCTGAAGTCATTCATTACCGTGATGACAGAGACAGAGGATAATGATGATCAATAATTATATCGTGCAGCATCCGTAGTGTTATGAACTTACCCGTAGATTTACGGTACGACGGACAATTTTAAAACCACTAACAGACAGTTCTGCGACTATTTTTTGACAGCACCTGTCAAATTGTATTGAACCGACTTCATCGACATGATAGAAAACTTAGCTGATAAGGTAGAAAACTTGGATATCATTCACATCATAACCACTATTAGCCGCTTCGAGTACTAATTAGTAAAGAGGAACTTTATCTAGTCACATAAGCGTTTAAAAAATACTTCTAAATCCTAGGGGTAGTGCTTTGACAGCTTGTGAGCAAGATGGTGAAATACCCCCTTATAAATAATTTATAGTATATTTGCGGCACGTTCCAGAGTGGAAAATAATCTCAGAATCGCCCTGGTGTAAGACCACCATTCAGAATTGAAACGTTGCTTGAAATGGCTTTAGCCGTGTTTTGTGACAAGAGCTGAATAGCCAAATAACCTTCCTCTTCCCCATCTACTTCCCCTCAATAATTTCATAATCCCATAATCTCAATAGCTCCAGACGGGAGCAGCTGGGACTCTTGTGAGGTATTCATGTAAAAAAAGGACCAACTGTCAGAGCATCAACTATCATGGAATCACAATATCTTATTCGTTAGTTAATCGTTCGAAAGAAATCGAAAAAAAAACAGTTGATAAACATAAACTCATGGATGACGTAATATAAATTTGCTCCAAAACATTGGCTAAAAAAGAGGTAGCGCAACACGGCATAATAACTCAAAAATAAATAACGAAAAAAAACACGTATCTTGTAAAAAATCTCCTAAGAAACCTATAACTCCACATTTCCAAATTAGTCAAAATAATTTTCTGGTAAAAATTTAACTTTACAATCTGTTGAAGTTCGTTGCACCAGAGTAAAAATCACTAACAGACAGACCGACAACCGAATTTAGTACGTTTGTTGATTGATACTACACAGTAAAACTACTTTGTATGAATAGTTTGATTAATTAATAATTTTGGCATTTTATTTTTCAGATAACTGACTCGGCTGTCCAGGTATTAACAAGGACTTTCTGAAGAGATTCTGCTTTGACAAAAGAGATGATCATCTCCATCAAAAGGCTATGGAAAATATGGCGCTATGGAGATCTGTGTATGGTGAGTACTATGAAAGATATTTATCTCGAATAAAAGTGGAAAGCGAAAACCTAATATTCTCCATAAAAATAGTTCTTGAGATCTAATCACCTATCTTGCGATTCGTAACTACGCCTATAATACTATCAACAATAACAAATACCTATAACACTATCAACAATAATACTATACCTATAGATAATACTATCATCAATAGCACAATCTAACCTCTAGTTACATAATAGTGACTGCAAAGTAATGGACAATGCCTTCGAAACACAAACATTGTATCTTCATTGACCAATGTTTTGACAGAATTTCAAATGTAACATTGTCGTCAAATGGCCATTGAGTGCCATTTTGTTTTTTGACATTTGAAATGTGCCCATTAAACGCCGATTTCAGATGCTTTTTAGCTTACTATCTAATAGTAATAAGTTATCAAGCTTAACGACATGATAATTGTTCTCTTCTGCCGATCAAAATTTGTCAAAAAGTTGAAACTGACTTAGAATCGACGTTTAACAAGGAACTTTCAATTGCAAAAAAATAAAATGACGCTGAATGGCCATTTTAGCACAATTTTACATTCGAATTTCTGTGAAATAGCCCGTCCTTAGTTTTTAGGTTGATCCTATTCACATACAACGTAGGAAACGCAGGAGCAAAAAAACTTTTCTTGACCCACTAATTCCTTATAATAAGCAGCTTTAGAAAAAGTTGACCAGAATGGATCGGTCACATGATTGAGGAAAGATGGGGCTATTAGTAGGGCGTATGAAACAAAGCCATCTGGTACCGGGCCTTTAGACAGACGTGGAGAGGGTGAAAAATTAGGATTGCAAGGAGCAAAAGTATGGTGTCATCAGTGGGATAAGACTGTACAAAAAAGAACTCATTAAATATTGGCCTATAAACCCCTCATAAGTTATATCATAACCAGTAGTGCCTGAGAGCCAGTTCACAAGCATAGACCCGTCATATTGCTTAGCGGGGAATACAAAACATAAGACAGGGTAGTGTACAAAGACTTGCCAAGGTCAAGCCTTTAGGAAGCCAAACAAAGAAAATGACGCGGCAGAAATTAGGTACCCAATCAATATTACCATGGTACAATGGTGCCCAATTGTACAACAATCAATGGTACCCAATGGTACCCTTTAGGTATAAAATAAAAAAAAAGAGTCTGGGAGAGCAGAATATCAAGCATGAAATAGGTCAAATGGGGTTCATCAATAAGGCCAATTCTCCCACAAGAAAGGCGAATATACTAAAAGAGACTAAAAGAAGGTCAGGAGTTGAACTTGACATTGTCAACAGCAGTACCTACCCGTACCTATGGGGATATTATAAATACAATGCGCATTTCACAGTCCGGCGACCGATTTGACTGATAACATTATAAATAATAGAGACGATTATTTGTGCAACACAATTGAATGGATGCCAGTTTTGTCAAATAATGTTTAGATACAAAAACAACAAAATATTTTTATTAAGTCATTTGAAATGATCACGGCGGATCTGAAGGTAACTAAAGAAACCACCTTCCAAAAAAACTAAAACCAAACCTAACCTAATAAAAAATGGGACAAATATAATAGACATCTTGTAAAAACAATAAATTATTGTTCGAAAATAGTAAAGGGATAAAAAGGGACAAGAATAATACAGATAACAATAATTTATTGTCTTTACAGAATGTATGTATTATTTTTGTCCCATTTTTTTGGTATTTTGTCGCGGGATGAAAAGTTACGGAACCAAATTAAGTAAGATATCTACCTAAAATATACTCGTATAATAATAAATTATGAGAAAACCGATGATGGATGACTCGCGATTATATACCGTTATATCATGAAAAATTTACGTTATGTAAGTAATCATTTACAGTCACGAACTTTACCATACATAACAGAAGATATTCTAAATTTTCCACAAGAATTAGTAAGCTTACGTAAATAATAATGTAGGTAATATTACATAATAACAATTTTACAATCGATTTGCAAATTTGCATACCTGATTGAAAAATAAAGTAGACTTGAAAAACTCGGGTCATGACGTATTACGTATTGGTATTACGTTGCGGCTGTCATTAAGTACGTTGTCATCACGTTAGTAAGGCTCCGCCGCGTTCTTCTGCTTCCCTGATACTCGTACATGAACTTGACCGCGACGTGAACAGCTGTGGCTCGATTTCGCAGGTCGGAAGTAACAAAATCTTAATATATAAAAAAACAAAGTCGAGTTAGTTACACCATTTATAATCAAGATTGGTTGGACCGATTTTTATGATCTTTGATTTGTTGGATTTGTCTCCAGCCCGAATAGCAAAACAGCTTTTAAAACATCGAAAAAATTAACGAAAAAAGAATCATAAATAAAATTCTTTTCCTCACACATTTTGTATGGACTGACTTCTCATTTTTTGAAAGAGCTGCAGCAATATTGTGAGTGAATTCCAAAAATTCAAAAACTTCAAATGTCAATGCGCTGATTGTTTTGCCTTTGTTCTTAAACATATAATGCTGCCCCTCTTTCTTACACACTAAATGTCAACAGTCGAAAACGAGACAAACGGTGAACGTATCTCTGCACCCCTCCAAAGGAAAAATACAATATAATTATAATAAAAATCTCCCTCACCCGTATAAAGAAAATGAAACGCAATTCCCGTAAGTAAGTGGAAAAGTAAGAAAACCACAAAAAATATAAATCCGTACACAACTCAATACTGACAAAAACAAAACACGAACAGTTGCGCATCGATAATTGCTTCATTGTGAAATTTTTAACTTAATAAAAAAACTGAATTTAATTCAGCTAATAAGTTAAAACAACAGTTATTGATTCTGAGGCGGTACGAAGTTCGCCGGGTCAGCTAGTTTTAAATAAATACAGCTTCAATATCACTTTGTGGCATTACTTTAATTGGATGAAAATGAGTAACTTTGGTTAGACCACTAATTTAATAAAAATAAGGTAAACTTTCGGGATGACTAATGACTACCCAAAATAAATTAGATATTTAATTCTGATGAAGAAATCATTGGTATTGAAACTAATCGATTATTCAGATTAAATAGTGAAGTAAATAACGATAATGGTTTACTTTTTTTTTTTTTGTGAAACTTCTTTAGCACCGTTGTGATTTGAAACTCGATGAAAATGAAGCGAGTGACACTAAAAAGAGACAAACACGTACATATATAGGACTTAGTCTACGAGAGAATAAGATAGAATGAAACCTTAACTGCGTACAGTTGCGTTGCGCTCTGTCAAGCTGCGAGCTTTGATTATGATTATCAGTTTTCAAGGCTCCTATTGGTTGAGATTGTGTGGGTGTTGGTTTCACTTCTACCGCGTGTGAACTGCACAAGATTTTTTTCAAAATTTGGAGTAATTTAATTAAAAAATATCTAAATAAAATCTTACATAATTGATTTTCGAGAAAAAATATTGGAAAATAATAATAATTGTACAGCAGAATTTGTTTTATTTTATAAATAAACCTTTAAATTAAAACGAATATCTACAAATTAAACTTATAAACAATAAATAAAGGAATTTGAATGAGTTACAAATACCAGGAAAGCATGTGATTTACACACGAATTAATCGAATCGTTGTACTTATAACAATATAAACAGTATTTTTTCTTAGTCCAATAAATAGTACTGTTACTGTAAAACTGTAGTTAACTGAAGTAGGTATCTAATCACCTGTTATACAAGCAAGATAAACTCTAACATGAACTTGGTCGATTCGCGAATGACACCGCTGATTATAATTTACCTACTATTAACCTTCGCCTTGACAATGGCGCATAATACCATATAATGGGGCACAGCAATCACAGGTGATTATACTCTAATATTCATTTACGGCAGCGTGCAAAAATATGCAATCATAGGTACTTATTTGTAGTGCGACGCGACACAAGAGTCTCGATGCCTGGAGCCAAGCACCATGGCACTCCAAATAGGAAAACCGTTAGGCGGAACGAAGAACAAATAAAAAACTATTTAGAAAACAATTTTAATTCCAAAGAAGATGGAAGAAACTGTTGCAAACTAAATCTATTCCAGGAAGATTGCCAGTAAAGACATCTTCAAAAGAAATAATTTACGTTGCGATTAACATGACAGGAAATTGAAAAAAGGCAGTATAAATCATGTATATAAGTTACTCGCGACAGTCGACACTAGTAAACCACTAGAATAAAACACCACATAAACAATTAGAATAAATCTAAATACATATAAATCGTTATTAATTAGGTGATTACTTATAATGTATGCAAGATTCAAGCAATTAAATATTCTTTAAAACTATAAAGAAAATAAGGGCAGATAAGGGGTCATTTTAGCACAAACAGATCCAGATTCATGCCAGGAGGACATAAGTTCAAAGAAATGTTTGTTTCTAATTTCAGGTTCTAGCGGCGCTGGCCGCTCAGTCTATCAATATTTCAGTGGGACTCTGCCAAGGATATTCTGCGATCCTGTTACCCCAGCTGGCCGTCGATAGGCCCGACTTCACCGCGGAACAGGCATCATGGATAGGTAAATAACAATATTCATCTTTACTTGGATGCTTAACCCTAGCCTAACCTAGAATTTATGCCTTCCTGGTAGATCTACCTGTTATAACAGCGGTCCTCTAATGTCATTTGAGGGGTTCGACTCAAAGGCCCGAAACACCCATAAAATTCAGGTACGAAACGCTAGAACTACCCAAAAAAATCAGGTATGAAACGCAAGATTGTCCAGGTATCTACACAATTTACTCTCAGTTAGTATGGTCTCCTGGTAGACGAAAATTATGTAGGGTGACAATTTAAGGAATACGTAGTTGTGGTTTCGCAAAATATTATTTGCAAGGGAATTCTCGCTATCATGGCGGTAAATAATTCTAAAATAATTTGCTAGTATAGAGTTTTTAGTTAAAAATACAATTAACTTTCATTAGCATCATCTCCTGGTAAAAATATTATAACCCTTTCCCATGGTTCTTGGTAAAATTTTCGATGGTTGGGCATCATTTCATTGACACGATCCATTCATTTTTATGAAACCCTGGTAGAAAAACGTGGCTAATTAGCCCTAGGGGATACCGTAGAAATCTTTCGAGAAATTCAACGATAATTTCGATAGCCTTATTATTGAGATACTTTGATTTATGTTCTCCGGATAAAAAAAATGAACTGGACTTCCATTCATTTTCATGAAACCCTGGTAGAAAAACGTGGCTAATTAGCCCTAGGGTACCGTAGAAATCTTTCGAGAAATTCAACGATAATTTCGATAGCCTTGTTATTGAGGTACTTTGATTTATGTTCTCCGGATAAAAAAAAATGAACTGGACTTCCATTCATTTTCATGAAACCCTGGTAGAAAAACGTGGCTAATTAGCCCTAGGGTACCGTAGAAATCTTTCGAGAAATTCAACGATAATTTCGATAGCCTTGTTATTGAGGTACTTTGATTTATGTTCTTTGGTTAAAATAAATGAACTAGACTTCCGTTGAAAGTTTTTGGATTTAGTTCATTTTGCCTGGTAGAGAGGAATGTGTCATTCTAATTCCTGAAATAAACGAACGAAATAATAATATTTATAACCTCCAAGAAGGGTACGTAGTACATTACAGTGATTTATGGTACCCTGGCACGATGGTTTTTTTCCAAAGCAAGAAATAATCACCAAATTGACGGCAGATTCCTACGATTATTATAATTTTTTTCTTTGTCACCTGTTTAAAAAAACAATGGTTATTTATAATAACATATTAAATTGACACAGGACGATTGCATGAATTGATAACACTGCAATTATGTGACGTGTGTTCTAAGAATGTCACGGCATCCACCTTAGATCCTATTGAATAATTATTTGCATTACATAAATAAAATAAATTAAACTAGGTAGTATTTGAGGGTATTATCCAAGAAGCGAATTGCTAACAATGAGAAAGTTTGTATTGATCATTGTCTTCTCAGTTTCGTTTAGAACTCTCTTTTATTTGCAATTTCAAAGCGCTAATGACTTTGCTAACTATTGCATGAAAGACTGTGTTTATTGAACAAATTGAATTTTCACAGGTATTATGGAAATTAGCGTCGTTTACTGGCTCGTTAATATATACTGCAATTATCTCAGACTATTAATAATTTTATGGGAATCTAGAATTATGACATCGAAGATCTCTCTCAATCGAGAAATCTCTCGATCTGAGTTCATTCAATAAATGTGGCATTTTATGCAAATATATTGCAAGAATATTCTCTACACTATTGACACCAAGCGTAAAACTTACACAATTAAAGAGATTATAAATTTCCGGGGGTATTTTTAAAATTAATTTCGTAGCTTTTTCTTTAATCCTTTTTTTTCTTTAATTCTTTAATGTGATCTCCTAACTGACTGTGTTTTTTTTGCAGCCAGCCTGGGGGTCATTTCCAACCCCATCGGCGCCCTGATGGGGGGCATAATGGTGGACGGGCTGGGGCGAAAGGCCACCTTACAAGCCATAGTGGTGCCTGGTCTGATAGGGTGGTCCACGATAGCCCTGTCCACTTCGTACGCAGCACTTTGTGTTGGAAGATTCATCACCGGATTCACGATAGGTAATTAATTCATCATATATAATAACTTTTTTAATTCAATGACATTACCATGCATGTATTGCCAACGGGTTTTGCCCGAGTTGAAACACTCTTTTCTTACAGTGTAATTGAAAAATGAAGAACAAATTAGAAATTGTTGATAGAGAAAGCTGTGCAAATTCAAAGATCGCTAAGATTGCGTTGCTTCTGAAAATATCTTATATAATTCTCTTCGTCGGCAATTGGAAACAATTCTCGTCTGGCATTTAGTTTTTTGCAAATTAATAAAAGTGGTAAATATTTCAAATTTTAATGATTTGGTACAGTGTTATTCCAATATGAACATGTGCATTAGTGTATTGGTTCACACGATAAGATAATATGTTTCGGTATTAAAAAATGCGGCCGTTGACAACAGAAGTGATTTATAATGTTCTAAGTTTTTGCAGATTACAACTGATGTACGCAAAAGAATTAAACGTCGTAAAACTAGAAACATAAGTTTATACCTAAGTGCTTATCTTAGTTGCAAAAAAAAAAAATTTCTTGCAGTAGTTAGTTATAATAATTATATAGTACATCATCTAACAATGGAACGATTTTCCTCTGATATTCGGATTATATTGTAATTAACGCATTCAACTTGCAAAAACACATTTAATGCATTTTTGAATTGTTTGTCTTCTGGGCCGATCATTTTTGATTACTCAAAATTACCCCAAAACTGCAGAAACACAGTCAACTAGGTTTAAAGACTTGTTAAGTGGTTTGGAAGTCAGAAATTACTGAAATAAATACACACCTACCTAAAATCTCATTTAAAATGAAATCAGTGTCGTCTTTCCTGTATAACCCAAACCTATTTAGTAGCATTATTGTATTTATATTTGAAGGTTCCATGACAGTTGATTCCCTGACAGTTTCAATCAATTTGGGAGGCGGGTATGGGTACAGCCGCCCCGGGAACCATTTATTGGATAACCAACACCTCTGCCATAGGTCACCCCGAGTGGTTCGCTATGTTTGGTGACTTAGCAGGGGTGCCCGGGTTCATGAGGTGAGGTTTGTTCAGGTCTTGGTGGCCGATACGATTCCGATCTAGTTTTTTAATACAGCCATTCCAGGCAAAACTACCCAGTACAGTTAACAGGGCGAAAGAGTAGCACTGAGATTTTACCTTCCACTCTGAAAGGTTGTACTAATCATCATAATTATCACTCTTGGCTCTACAACAACCCCTGGTGGGTCTTGGCCTCCTCAAGAGTCCTTCCTCCACTCATCACGGTTTTGTGCCAGCTCTCTCCAGTTAACAATCTCCAAGGTGGATATGTCTTTGAGGACGTTGTCGCTCCATCTTAAACTTGGTCTTCCTAGGCTACTTCGCCCTGTCGGTCTTGAGTTCAGCAGAGACTTTGGTGATTGATGCTCGGTCATTCGCTCTACATAACCCAGCCACCGAAGTCTTCCTAGTTTTATAAATTTTGTGACGTTTAGATCCTTAAACAGAGTATATAGCTCATTGTTATAACGTCTGCGCCAAAATCCATTTTCTGAAACCGGTCCGAAGATACGCCTCAAAATTTTCCTTTCAAAAATATCTCGCTGATTCCTCTTAGTTAGTACCCAAGTCTCAGCTGCGTATGCGAGTACTGGTCTGATAAGTGTTTTGTACACCAATATCTTGGTGTTTCTGGACAGTAGTCTGGATTTTATTTGATTTTGTAGGCGGTAATAACAGCGATTTGCGTTCATTATGCGCTTCTGGGTGGTACTAATAATATACGATATACACGTGAATTTATTTAATTTTTGCTATGCGAAAAAAAAACATTAAAATTAATAAGCGTTCCTATTAGCACGCAATCTTCCAAGACAATTTGTTGTATAAATAATATAATGATTACGTCTAATTATAAAAGAGCCGGCGCAATTGCAAATAATATAATAACATTACCATGTATAACGATGGAGCATACGCACGCACATGAGGAGGAAAAAATATACTATAGATCTAACTGATCGTAACTAACAGTCAACTATTTAGTTACTTTGTGTAACATCACTAAAAAGAACTAGAAATGAACTGCGTACTTTTGTATTTAATATTAATCTTGCTTTCTTTTCTCAGGAATGAGTACAGCCACGTACATCTACGTGGCCGAAGTGGCGACCCCTCTCAGCAGAGGTGTCCTGGCAGCTGTTGGTCCAGCTCTCGTGTCTCTTGGCATCTTTATGGTCTACGTCCTGGGTTCTTTCGTTCACTGGAAGACGGTCGCATTCGTCTGCGCTGTCATATCTTTCCTAACACCCATCTTGATGCAGATGGTTCCCGAATCTCCACTTTGGCTGGCTTCAAAGGGAAGAGTTAAAGAAGCTTACGAATCTATGTACTGGCTTCGTCAAAACAACAACGTGGCTCAGACAGAACTGGATGAATTCTCAAAAGGGAACAGTACCGAAATGGAATGCACGTTTATGAACAAAGTTAGGTCTGTAAAAAGATGGTCTGTTCTGAAGCCTTTCATGACTCTTTTGGTGTTCTTCATGTTCCAAGAGCTGTCCGGAATTTACATCATTCTCTACTACGCAGTGGACTTCTTTAAAGGTGTTGGAACCAACGTCAATGAGTTCACAGCTTCAATGATAGTGGGAGGCATCAGAGTTATAATGGGTGTGTTTGGAGCTTGCCTGATTAACCAGATTAGAAGAAAGGTGTTGGCAACTACAAGTGGCGTTTTGTTAAGTTTGACCATGCTTGGAGCAGCAGTTTGCGATACTTTGGGAGGAAGCCCTTGGATCAAGTTGGTTTGTGTACTTGGACACGTATGTGCAAGTATGATTGGATTCCTGCAACTGCCCTGGATCATGTCTGGAGAGCTTTACCCGCAGAAAATAAGAGGAATCATGTCAGGTGCAACAACTTGTTGCGCCTACATTCTGATCTTCCTGAACATCAAGACGTATCCTAATTTGGTAGAAGTCGTGACCACCAACGGGACGCTTTACATGTTCGGAGGCTGTGCGCTCATCGGGGCAGTGTTTTGCGCTGTATTCTTACCGGAGACAAGAGGGAAGTCTTTGACAGAAATCACGCAAGGATTCGAAGACGAGGGGAAGATACCACATCAAGAAGACTGCGAGAGCAAAAAGGTGGACAGCACAGTTGTCAAGAGAAAACACAGCGTACCCAACATACCGACAAAGAACGGCACAGCACTTAAAGCAGAAAGAAAACTCAGCATTTGAAGAACTCATAATTTAAAATATTGACATCTTTTTGAGAAAATAATTAGAAAAATTAGAAACATCCACGGGTTTTAAAGCATAATTACAAGAAACCATTTGCCTATTTTTAAAGACTCTGAAAGAGATAATTGTTTCTACGATGTTTGCAATCCGTTCTGGTAACATAATGTGATATTTATATATTTATAAAATAGTTCATATAAAACCTAAGTACGTTTAAATACAAAGTATCTATTTTACAATTACGATTGTACAATACGCTGTGATATAAGAAACTTTATGTAAATTTAGTGATATAAGTTAAACCAATAATGTTTGAATATATATACGAGTACATATACATACAAGCTCTAAGAAGAACGATAAATATTTCATCATCAAAAAACCTAAATTCAGTATTATTAGCGTTTATCAAAATTGAAAAAAAAAAATTAAGTCACTCTAAATGATTTGATATGATCAAATAAATCAAATTGTTGAATTAGGTGGTTCATTGAATAAAATAAACTTTAAATTTTTTATGTAGTCTAAATCAGAGCTCTTAATACTTATTATGAATGTCTGCATAATATTTTTAAGAAATAATTGTTTAAATTTTATACTAACTTTTTTGTTTATGTGTGTAGTACAAATAATAACGACACAATTGTTATTAGAGATTTTGATTAATTCTAATAGTGTTTGAATTCAATACATATTATTATGATAAAGTTTTGCATTACTAATACTTAAATGTATCAAATAAAGAAATTATTTACTGTATTCGTTTAACATTTAAGGTTAGGTTGATGAATGTATCTAACATTACAAAAATAGTTTAATTTTTGTAAATAAATTTATGTAAACGCAATTATTTGTACTCTATGACGTAAATTTAAGTTTTGGTAAGTCTTTGATAATTAGTAACATAATAATATTTATACTTGTAGTGAATTAAAATTGTGTAAATGGTGAGAATACGGGTGGAAAAAAAGAAAATTTTAAAAGACTTTGTTAAAAACACGACAAAATGTATTAACTACATTAAGACCTTTGGTAGAATTCTAGAAATCTAAAGCTTTTATTTTTTTCACCCAGTACAAATGATAATCTCACAAGTATCTATACGAAAATTAACTTAGGGCTAGGGAAATGCTCGCACGGCATAGAAACCCGAAGCCCACTCCTAGAATTGTTACGAATGTTTGCCAAATATGGAAAATAAGTATGTTGTTACTATATTTTTATAGTTCCTGAATGACAAGGTTGTGTAGTCAAATAAATAAACATTGTTAAAAAAATATCAAAAATGTTATTATTTAATAATAATCCGAACTAAGACAGAGAAGATGAAAGCCGACAAGAAAGGAAGCCGACAAGCCGACAGGAAACTAAAATAATATATATAAATAAGAAATTGTGATAAATATGATAACTTACAAATAAATAAAAACAATTCATTAACAAGGTCCAGAATCTGATCCCTGTGGAACGCCATAGTTTCGCGAATATGGAACATGGTCGCCAAAACGATTTGTTAATGGGCATACACATATTTCTAATGGAGTTATTACTGATTTCTCGGTAGGTGACCTCTTTTATGACTAGTTGAATGGATGAGTCAACCCAGACCTTTCAAAAGCTAATAAGATAATTGTACTCAACAACTTTATTAGGGGAACGCGAGCATATATATTATGCATATTTATGTAATACGTTGGTATATGTACTATAAGTTTATTGAATCATAAGCGTAGATTCGTACCTACTATATGCAAACATATTGAAAAGTTGCCTAACCGTACAGGGCTACAGACTTTAATTTTAGAAATTAAACAATAGTAAAGTTAACACCTAAAATTTGTGCACAATTTAAATAAATGATCGACGACAAATGACGCTAATTTATAAAAAAAAAGTTTGCAGAAAATCCCGAGAGTATGGCAAAATCACAAATCAGGCGTAAAGAGTTTTGTTAATCATAATTTTTAAATTATAAAAATTAGGCACAGATTAAGGAAATTACAATTCGTTTCAACAATTACTACAAGAAACAACTATTTACATTCACAAAATAGGTTATTTGGTTCTTATTTTTGGGTTAACCAAGTAACTTATGCGTATTTAGATCGAAATGACACTCACGCAAATGTCAATCGATTCAAAAAGAAATAATCAAAAATGGCAGCAAAGGAAACAATTTCTACGGGAAATTTTAAATAATTGACGATTTAAACGTAATTAATTGATTAGTAAGTATCAGAATTGACATAATACCATTTCGATTGTTTGCATCGACCATGACCATACGAATATTGGCGATACCAGAAGAATTATGAAATTTCAGAAAGTTCTTAAAGCATTGACGAAATTGTTTAATCTAGTTTTTTTGCCGTAATCCATTTGCGTCTTTCGCGAGGTCGTCAACCGTCAGCGGTTTACCGCACATTGAGAAATCTATGAGATTGAGCGGAACGGTTGGCGCAATGTCTTTAATTCGGTGAAACAATCGATTAAGTAAAGTGATTAGGCGTGGTTACTTCCTCGCCGATGAACGATTTGGATTACAATCCAGTGCCAACCCTGGCGACGCATGACCTACAAACCGAAACTACTGACCCCGACGTAATTCAAGACATCACTTGATTGGATGGTTTCTTCGCAACAAAATAATTTAGGTCCTGTGTCTTGTCCCATAACAAAATCAGGGCCAGACTTGATATTAAGGCCTATTAACTAGCGGCCGATGAGCAGTGAGCAGTATGAATTCCGTGAGGCGTATGTGTGGTAAAACTATGTGCGATCGTGTGAGAAATGTAGAGATCCGCAAAGAATGCAAGGCTGATGTAAGCGTAATGAGTAAGATTAAGACGCTGAAGATGGTTTGGGCATGTAGAGCGAATGAAGATGAAAGGAGCAAATGTGAATGGCAGAAGAAGTCGTGGACGCCCGAAGAAGAAAAGGCAAGACTCAGGCCCTCCGTTCATGGAGATAATTACAAACTATGTAATTGTGACGCAACCACAAGTACCCTGCTGATATACTACTTTTTAATGCTGTTCTCCGTACACGGTGCTATCCGAAATATACTGAACTTGATCATTTTTCACGTGCAGCCGTGGAGTTAACACGATGTCAAGAAATTACTTTTTCCAACATCAATCCACGCCTTCTACACTATATCCTTTATTACATATTCTGGTAAAGTAATTCTGGTAAACACGCATTTTTTCCACTTCCAAAACAAATCTAACATTACTTGCATGTTTCGACGCCTTTTCTGTCAAACGTCAAACGAATAAGTATCAGACACAAATGATGCGACGCGTCGCGTGCGATCAGTACTGTCGGTATCGTGATACTGATTGGAAACCGACAGGCGTCGCGTAGCGCCGTGTAAGGGCACCAGCAAAATCGTACGGGGGGTACTTACAATCGGCGCGTATGATACGCTCACGAGGATCGAGTAGCTTGTAAGTAGCGTCATGCAGGGAGGCACTAAACGAATAAGATACTTAAGTCGGGTCATGTCAAGATTCAGAATAATAGAAGAGCATGTATGAGACGATGTATGAATGTGAATGAGGCAAGGAGTATGTGCTAGTTGTTTGGCAATCCGTCTTCTCTGTCTATTCCTGAGGGGAAACGGCGTGATGGTTAGTTAGATAGTGATAGCCCATTCACACCATTCATTTATCGTTCATTTCGTGATTTCATTCCGCCTCTTTCCCTCGAAATGAACCGTGTGAACACGAAAGTGAATAGAGACAGTTCCGAATGAAGCATTCCAACAATGTTGGAATGCTTCCTTCGGCACTGTTCCCTCGCAACCGGAATTTAACATCACGTGACGCGAATGATGTGTGTGAACATTCAAGTGAACAGTCTTTCACTCGCAAATCAGTCGGCCGAAATGTTCTGGCGTGAGGACGAGTAGCCGGAGCGGCTTAAACGTCAAAATGCTCCGTTTAGTTCGCTTTTCGAAATAACTCCTACACATCTCATAGAAATCATTGTTTCTCCCTTACTATCATAGTGAAAAATATGATCTAAACGGTATTGGAAAGAGAAAATAATGCTCTATATATGCAATATAACAATTAACCACAAAAGAATACGAATGTACACTTCTATGGAACCAAAGTTTATGATCGAATTTGAAAAAAAAATTATGAAACATTGTGAATTTTTTATGAATTATTTTTATATGAAACGATAAAAAGTGAGGTGACAGAAACGTTTATAATTTATTTGTCTAACAAAATAAGTGTGTGTTTTTATATTTCTTTTGTTAACCAGTAATTTTAGTTAGAATAAAAAGCAAGGAGAGCCATTTTTTAAACTTTTAAAAGTTTATATTAAAAATTACTCTATTTAAAAAATTACGTGGTTATTTCTAATAATAAATTTTGGAAGCATATTTCATCACCTTTCCAAAACAGTTTTTAGTTTTTGGATACGTTAATAAATATTCCATTTATATGGATTTTATTGCAAGCCGAGGCCTATTTTGGAATAAAAATATTTTCATGGTGCAAAAATAGTGGTAGATATCAGTTTTCAGGTTATTATTTAACCATATGTTCATTTTATGGTGCTGAAATTTATTTACTGTTTACAAGAATCGCCAATTTCTCGTAATTTAGTTCGACGTTATCGGAAATGTCAATTGAAATCGTAAATATTCCCGAACATAGCCGTCAGCGCCGGACGAATTCCAATGCGGCCGCGACTACTCTCGACGACTTCGCAGCGAGAATGTCGAGTGAACTCTTCCTTCGAAGGAACCGTGTGAACACTCGGTGAAACGAGAATGGAACATTTCATCGAGTAAACCTTCATCCGAGTGAATGGTGTGAATGGGCTATTACCAGCGGCCGAGAATTCAAATTTCATTGAAATATGGTCTTGCGATCGTACCCTTGCAGCCGCACAGGGCTGTTCCGATGAAAAAGGTTGATTATTTTCCATACCAACATTTTTAAGTGATAACTCAATTCCCGTTTAATTTCATTCAAAATTTGCTTTTTTATATATACCTCCTTCCTACAACATGGGTCTCTTCAAGACCAATGTTCATTCCTTTCTCTCCTCAAAAAGACCCTCCACACAGCATCCCAGATGACATAGGCCCTGAGGGAAATTATTTTCCTCGGGGCCTCCTGTGTGGAGTTAATGTAAAAAAAATATATATAAACCTACATTTAAATCTTCTCTATAAATAAAAATGAATCGCCGAAATGTATGTGCGCGCATAACTTCCGAACGACTGCACCAAATTGAATAATTATTTTTTTATTGTGTTCGTTATTGTCAGGACAAGGTTTGTATATAACTACTGGTGAGCTCTGGCATTATAAAATTTGTATACAAAAATTGCAATAGGTGGCACGTGACCTGTTTGAAAACTGAATGTACAGGAACTGAACGTATGGAATGCGGGAGGGGGGAGTGGAACTTGGGTATGGGTTCCGCGGGAGGAAAGGGAGGGGGAGGAGAACCTGGGAGGGGGAAGGGAATTCGGGAGGGGAGTTGGCGAGACAAGGGAGAGAAGTGGAGTGGGGGAGGGAAGGTGGAGGAGGCGGAGTGGGTGAACGGGACGAATGGGAAAGAACACGCAGGGTGAAACAATTTTTTTAATGAACGGCATAGCAACGCATGCCGGGAACCAACTAGTTAGTAATAAAATGGTTCCCGGCGCGGTGATAAACTCTTCCCAAATTGACTGAGAAGAGGGTCAAATAGACAAATTTAAAAAAAATGCAATTAAATATTATTTAGAAAATGATGTTCCTTTGTAAACTTTGTTACACTAAAAATACAGCTTTGACTTGAATATGTCTACGATGTTGCTATAATTGCACGTTGTTATCTAATGAAACTTCCAGAGTTTATCCTAGAATAATCTAAGTACGTGACTAGATTACCTTACAGGGAACAAACACACTGTAACGTAATGCGTGTCAGAAACAGGCTTCAAAAAGATATAGTAGGTATCATCTGCGTCCTATTACGATTTACTTCCCTGATAGATTAGAAAGTGATTTTCACAAAAAAATGGTATAACTACTCTTAAAAAATGTCGTTATTCAAAGGGTTTTCACGGGCTTCCGAAAACAATGTGTTTATTACATAAATTTGGGAGGCAGGTACGGGTACCGCCGCCCCGGAAACTATTCATTGGGGAACCAACACCTCTGCCATTGGTCACTCCAACCGGTTCGCTACGTCGCGTCGGAGACTTAACAGGGGGCCCTGGTTCACGGGGTGAGGATTGTTTAGATCTTGGCAGCTTTGATGCATCTGTCCACCTTCTGTGTGGCGGGCCGGATTTGGAAAGGTCGATTGGGGGAGACCGTTTTCCTCTCCAGCAGGACCCTCTCGACCAATCGCTTTGCACCGCATTGGGAGGAAGGAATTCAAACCTCACTCCTGGAAACACTGACCCGTAGATCCTACCTACCCCTGATGAAATTTTCCTTACCAGAACTTCGTCTCCTTTCTTTTCTTAAAAAGATCCTCCAAATAGCATTTCTAAAGATAACATAGACCCCGAGGGATTTATTTCCTGTTCCCATTAACACCGGTTATTAAATAACGTCTCAATCTGATTTTTAAATGATGGTAACTCACAGAAAGTTTTTGAGAAGAATAATTGCAAGTTTGTGACACGATTTTTGATATCAAAGCGGAAACTGAATCCTGGTTCTTATTACTTATTTTATTACCCCCAAAACAATTTGTGATCACAGAAGATATTTTCCATACAAAATGGTTTTACGATTTAAAAAGTATCCCTTTTCAGGCCTAGTCCATCCCTGGTGGAAACCCAAGGACCGGCAAGAGAAATTTAGGTAGTACGAGAGGCCGTGTAGCAAACTTTGAAGAACATACCTAATCATTGAAAGTATCAAGGTGCGTTTGTGATTGGGATAATCGAAGGATATCAGAAAATTTAGTTTTTTTAAGACAATATGTGGTTGATTTTGCGCGTACATAAATTAATCGACAAAGAAATTAGAATTATTCTACTTTTTCGCGTTTAATCGTCCATCACTAATAATCACTTTGGAACAGGCGTGTTCAACTGGTGGTCGGCGGGCAGTACGTCAATACCCTTACTTTTTTTTTACTTTTAAATTATAATTTTAATTACTTATGTGAAAATCTGTTATTGGATTATGTGTATTATTAATGTTATTATTACATGTGTAAAACATCTGTTGATTTTCCCCAATAAATAAAATAAAAAATAAAAATACGATATTTACTAAATTCGTCATCTGTGGTTGACGATATATTAAATCAACATACTCGTAGGATATTATGATTCGACGCGTCGCACAGTGGTTTTACTAGTATGGGAGCGTCGGAAACAATTCGAAATTTCAAATTGCAAGGATCACTAAATTTGGTTTCTATATCTTGGCACCACGTACCAGCGCATCTTTCCCCATACCACAAAATTCAACAAAACGTTTTGTCACTGCGAAACACGTCAGCAAAGATTGACTTCCCGTGCAGTCAGGACATTTGTGTGTAAATGCAACGTTTATTATATAACATTTACGGACTGATAACTTTTTACACCGCTTGTTCGCAATTTTTTTTTAAACTTGGATTCAATACCTTCAGGTGTTTACTAAAGATTTTAAGTTTATTATTTTCATTTCGTAATGCGACAAATTTGGGATATTTTTTTTAAAAAACATCTCGTGAATTAAAAAAAATTATGAAGATTTCTGGAATACTTAAGGTTAAAGTTAGATATTCAGTAATATTCAGTATATGTGCTTATGTACTTTTGTAGCTGAACTATTTACGTATCACATTTTAAAAAAAAATCTGGCGAATTTTTGCGGTTCTACGGCCCAGGATTTTTTTCGTAATTTACTTACTGTAAAATTTGAGTGCTTCATAAACATTATTTTTGTCACAGGCTCGGTTTCAAAGGATTTGTTCTTAAGACAAAAGGAGTTATTTGGCATAATCATGAACTCGAAGTGTCAAAAGATGGAAAAAGATTTTAATATTTGAAACAAAATGTATATATACCTCGCCAATTGCCTTAAAGAGAGGTTGGATAAATTCAGTAAAAAAATCACGGGCTTCAAATTTCGCATTAATACTCGTTAATAACTCGCACATGGACTATTGCTCGTCGAGATGATGCTAGATTTGTGATGGAAAAATTAAAAAAATGACTTGAGACTCCGATTGGTTTTATATTGTATGCGATTTATCCTGAAAACGGCACGTGATGATCGTAAACACAATTTGAATGTAGTTCAGACCAATCCAAACGCTTGAAAACCAAAGATCTTCGGAAAAGTGCACATCTTTCTCATTTGGTGTTTGAGAAAGAGGTATATTTTTCGGTCAATCGGTAACATCAAAATTATTATAGACTTATTATTATTCTAGGCGCTCATCTATTAACAGACAAGTGTACAAGATATTTGATGATAATCGCTCTTCTTAATAACAGGTGTTCATTGGAACGCGAGAGGTGCGGATTATTCTAGTATTTTTAAATCTTCAATTGTACCTACCTTTGCGATTAGTTCGCGGAAAGTCTGACAATATAAACGTAGTGTGGCAGAATCCTTGCCCATCGTCCATCAGATATTGCCACCCGATTAAGATTATCAGAAGAGGCTCAGGAAGCTCAAAATAAAGATTTTTTAAAAATATCGCGAGAACTATTCTAGATAATGTTCTCGTGAGAAATTTTATGAAGGTGTTTTTAATTTAATGTTAGTTACATCTGATCCTATCATAACTAGTTACAGGCAACCCCCAAAGAAACCATTAAATCGTTTTCCTAAGGAAGTTTTCGATTTAATAATTCCTCCGGATATTCATTCTTCAAATATCTTTAGCACCGACGATGATGATGATTGTTCATCGTCTGCCTCAGAATGTTAAAAAGCAAAATTAAACATTACTCGGCCTTTATTTTCACATGGGTATGGACATAAATAATATCAATTTTAAGAAAAAAAAAAAATATATTTTTTCGTTGATAAAAATATAATAAAACCCAGAAATCGTTAATAAAATCCAGTAAAACTTACTAAAACCGAACATTATAATTTTTTTTAACCATACCGAAAAATAATATCACCTTTTTCCCCCGTTAATCCTCCCTGTGAATTGTTTCCAACTTTTGGGGTATTTGGAACCACTGTGCGTCGGGTCGGTTGAAAAGGGCCGTCAATTTTAGCGCGGCCTCCTGAGTATCAGATAAGCTGTCAATATGCCTAACCATTTAAAAAATGTCGTTCGTTATGCAAAATAACGGGCTTATCAATGAATAGAGGTGAACTAACGAAGCTTTTGGAATTGAAACAAATCGTGAAAGCATTACATAAACTTAATTAATTCATCTAAGAAGCGATCAATTTATTTCGTATGATCTTAGAGAAACGAAAGTTGTTCAAATATGGCTAAAGACCGCATTAACTAATTAACTCCCGTTTAGTGTCACAGAGTACAAATTGACAATTTATTAGTAGCGTTTTAGTGCTTAGGAATGAGAATTCATAGACAATGTTGCCAGCATGTATGGATTTCTTATTTATTCTCTCTGAATATCGGTTCGGCTGTCAACAGTGCAAACGGGTTCAGGATAACGATATAAAATATTTTCAGAGAGCCAAAAGGTTGAATACCCGTGCAAACTTTGTAATATAATAATATTAGATATTAGGTACACATTTAAATTACCGTTTACAAAATTTCATTGCAAACACTTAATAATTTTTGCACTATTTCGCGAAATTTCATGAAAGATAATCGATAATAATTAATGGATTGGATACACAATATTTATTGATATCTATTATAAATCAACTTTTCAACCTTTGAATGGTTTTATTCGCAAAATAAATCTGAAAAAAAAACATTTGTCTGCCATCTATGAACTACTTCACAAATCACACTGCAAATAAAATAAAATCTTACCTTGTCTGGGGGATCCCGTACTTGATTCCGACGCCGACTCTCGGCAAGGCTTTGATCACTTTCTTGACCGTGTTCTGATCTTGGAAGGCGAACATTATCGAAGCTGAAAAGAGATAATATAAATAAAAATTGGTTTGGGTCTCGGATATCACGGTTTGATCGGATTTCTAACAGGTGGTGTAGGAAGCGGGTTCGATTAAAATGTTGTTTCGAATTTCTGACGGTAGATAGCGTTGGAATAAAAAACGAACCGAATAGGGAAATAATTTTTGTTCCGTGTTTACTGCAAACAACAATCACTGTTTTTTCTATCAATCAATGTTTGCTACATTTTTCAGAACAAATGGTTTTCGATTGATATATTTATAGATGAAAAGATTTATGTTTAAAAAAAAATAACAATTTCATTGGAGTGTTTCAAACACCATCACATTAATTTGATGTCAATCAAATCGACTATCAGCGCCATTTTGAATATTTAAACCTTAAATGGTCCCCGTTAAAGTCAAAATAATTCTGATTTGATCTTTTAAATAAATTACGATCAGTTTTGAAGCATAACGATCGTGTTTATTATTTTTGTTAGCTGATCGCAATTTCTTCAAAAGCAAAAACGGGCCGAGAATCAGCCTTCAACTTGTTCAGATGTCAAGAAATCAAAATGGAAGAAATCAAAAACACCCTCACCTTAAAACATATCCACAACCTTCACCTTTTTTCTCGTTTCAATGACGTCACGACATTAATCAAAACAGGAGCACATAAAGCTGAGGAGGTAAGGGAATACTTGCAATTCTGCTTGCCAAAAAAAATCTAGGTACAATTTTCCGTTCAGATAATCGCCTATTTCAAGATCTGCACGGTAGGGTACCAAATACCCCAAAACATTCTATTTTTCATCCCCTTCTCTCTTCTTTTAATAATGCACGAGTAAGGAACAGTAGCACATAAAGCTGAGGAGGTAAACGAATACTTGCACTTCTGCTTGTCAGAAAAATCTCATTGAAGTAAGTAGGTACCATTTTCCGTGCAGTGAATCGCCTATTTCAGGAACATTTTTTACCGTAATTCCGCACAGGAGGTCCTGAGAAAAATAATTTACCTCAGGGCATAGTTCATCTTTGGGAATGGTGTGTGGAGGATATTTTTGAGGAGGGCGCATAGTGAACATGGTTCTAGTAAAGAACTTTATTGCACGACGGAGAAAACAAAGAGGCAGGTAAATGGTTCAACACCCAAGCTGTCGAACCCAAGAACGAGTCTTAGAAACAACCCGTTCTTGAATGAAAATGTCAAACATGTAGGTGTACATAAGTTTTCCGACTATGCACCGGCAACGAAGGGATCAATGACGCTGGTTCCTCGGAGCAACTTCCATTGTATGTAAGTTAGGGGAATCAATTATAGTTTTTTTCAGATATTTTGGGGCTTCAGATCAGTGGTGGCTACAAAATTCAACAAAGGGGCTCACTGCTCGGTAGGTACTCCTACAATTCTTAACATTCCAACTCAACCCATCCCTTCTACTCTCTCTTCCTTTAATAATGCACATGTAAGGAACAGGAGCACCAGTCCTGGATTTGTCAATAGGCCTTATAGGCCGCGGCCTAGGGGCGGCAGAGTTCAGGGGGCGGCGCTCGCTCGCTCGTTAATTTTGTGTACGATTATAAACAACAACAAAAAAGTCACTGTGGATAGATAGAGTTTTCATTCTATTAACCTTTAGACGCTCAGTGGTCCCGTACGGGACCGCGGATTTGTGTCGTTCAATGCCCAACGGTCCAATTCGGGACCGGTGATTGTGGTGCGAATATTTCACAAAAAAGGTATTGGCAGTGTGCTACCTTTATTGCACGAGCGTTTAAGGGGAGAAGTAGGTATAGGACCTCGTATTTTTAGTGATTTTCATGATTTTTTTAAATACGTAAGGATATATATATATAGATAAAATCAGTCGAATCCTCAAAAGCAATAAAATCGAAACTATTTATAAATCGGAAAATAAAATCTCGTCTCTATTAAGAAGTCCGAAAGACCACATTCCACTTGAATCACACGGGATTTATAAAATACCTTGTGGGGCGTGTGAAAAGGTGTATATTGGACAATGCAATAGAAAAATATCTTGTAGAATTGCAGAACATAAAGTAGATGTCACTAATAAACGCTTAACTTCATCCTTAGTTCAACACGTCCTTAATGAAGGTCATAAAATAGACTTCAATAATACAACAACAATAGCTAGCGTATACAATGAACCAAAAAGAATTTACCGCGAAGCGATAGAAATATATAAACATAAAAATAATATGAACACCAGAAACGACTCCATAAGAATTCCCAACACCTGGAAAGTAATAATTGACGAAAATCCCCCAAAAACGGCATTTCCAAAATTAACCGAAGTACCCACAATTAGCCTAACCAATCAGGTCTCTGCAGGACTACGTTACGCGGGTAAACCGAGAAAAGTGTTATATATATATTTTATTTACACCTTGCGGTCATTTTACGTAATATGTGTATTGAAGAGTATATTCTAATATTTTCAAATATTTTCCCCAAAAAATAACGGAGATATCAACTGCCGCGCATTGTAAGTCGCCATCCGGCTGGACAATTTGTGTAACTCCTGGAGATCACAATTTTCATCCGAAATCAATTTTTCAAAAAAAAAGTTTTTTATAAGAATTTCTTCTATTTGAACCTCAAAGTGGTCACGATTATGAGGATTGCCCCAAAAAGGCAGAGGCCGCTGTCTGTGCTACTTGCAGACGTTTTAAAAAAAAAGATGATCACCCCACGGGTGATAGAAACTGTCCTGCACAGCGAGCCGCTATTGATATACAAGTCAGGATGACCGATTATGGTCGTCCTTGATCCTCCTTTCAAGTTTAGGTATGTTATATATTTCATTTTTTATTGTTTCTTATTGTGATCTTTCTGTGTATCACTTTTTTTTATTTAAATTTAAATTTTGTGTGAAAAGAAATTTTTAGTTTTTTTATCTTATTTTTTCTTTTATTGTGATATCGCTGTGTATCATTCTAGTTATGTTGATTTTGGTTGAGCAAAGTTCCTAGAACTTTATATATTTTGTATTGTCTACTCCACCTCAGTCTCTGTATCTTTCAGGTGACTTTACTTGTAATCTTAATATTTTTACAGTTATTATTTTTCCATTGTTTTGAGTGATGGCATTGTTTTTTCTTATATTTTTCTGTAAAGTTTTATAAAATAATATTAATCATATTCTCTGTATTTATCTCACGTTATGTTCATCATTCATTACACTAACCCATCACCCCATTTTCAGACTAACTCCTGTTTTACAGGGACATTAGAGGGTTTAGCTTCGTGCATCATAAGTAGCTTCGTTTATTAAAAAAAATTAGAGTCCTTGTGAGAGCCCTGAAGGAGTAACCATCTGTTACTTATACCAGGGCGGGAAAGCGGTTGGATTACCTCAAGTATTTGAACCTCACTTACAAAAAAATCTAAAATTAATATTTTTTTGAGAAATGTGAAAATTTACTACTTACGATTTTTTACCATTCTTTTTAACGTTTTTTTGGCATAAAAAATAGTTAAAATAAAGATATTGTTTAGGATTTAGAGTTAAAATAGAGCGCATTTATATAAAGAAACTATGTGCTGAGTTTGATAAAGATTGATAAAAAACTGGGAACAAATTATATTCGAAAAAAGAAGTTTCGAAAAAAATGCGTTAAAAAATAAGAGTGGCAGTTAAATAGTGGTAGTTCGGCCGAGAGACACTAACTCGAACGCATATAACTTTAAATGGCTTGGAATTTTGGTTTGAAATTTTCAGAAAATATTTTTGAATGGTTCTACCATCGATTTATGAAAAAAAAAAATTTTTTTTTTAAGCCACTACGCTTATTTCCCCCTTACAGGAACCTTTAGATGCCCAGTGATCCCGTACGGCACCGCGGATTGTGTCGTGCGATTATGGTGCGAATATTTCACAAAAAATGCTTGGGCAGTGGGCTACCTTTATTTGGTTACTAATCTATTTTGGAATGCTTTTTGGAAAGACTAAATAAAGTGAGTGATCAGATTCAGAGCTCATCCGTTGATTTACTGACGGTATTTGATTTTTGTGGATCTGTTCTCGAGTTTATTATACCAGAGCAAATAAACTTTGATTATTTCGAAGAAATTGCAATTGAAATGAGCGCACTTTGATAATGTGAAAGCGACATTCAGAGTAATATGACCCCAAAAGAAAAAAACTTTATAGACGAGACATCAAACGAGGGTATTGAAACAACTACCTAACTGAGATCTGAATTAGAGAGAAGGCATATGCGAAGGCATAAGGCATAATATGAAGGCATAATACTCCAAAGATTTTTTTTTTAAATGGGTGAACTTTCAGTACAGAGTCTCAGAAAAAGTCAGCCTCTAGTGCAATTATTTAGAAGACGATTTAGTTCAGGAATGGGTACACTTTCAAGGTCACGTTTCCTCTAATAAGACGGCAAAGAAACCTGACACTACATCATTACTGAATCTTTTTAAGGAAACCTTTTGAGGAAACCATCTCTGTGCAACGTTTACCCAAACTTGGATATAGCTCTCCGCATCGCACTTTGCACTCCGGCCACAAATTATTCTGGAGAAAGGAGCTTTTCCTGTTAAAAGCTAGTGAAGAAATACCAAAGGTCTTCATTATTACAAGAAGAACTTTACTCTTCGGATCTTGTACGCATAGAAGCAACTACGAAGCTATTATAAATGATTTTGTCAAATAAAAAATCCCGTAAAAAATTGTAATTCTTATTTCATGTTACGCTTTTATTTTACGAATAAATCATTCTTTATTTCATATTTGAATACCTACTTAACGTATATTTGAATATTTATTTTTAAAATTCTGCGTAACCTAATAAAAGCCTACATGTGACTGATCATGGTAGGTGGCAACTTCTAAGAAGGTGGAAGGGGCGGCGCAAATGAATGGCCTATACTGATGAAAAGTGTAAATACGGCCCTGAGGAGCACATAAAGCTGAAGAGGTAATAGGTTATTTACACTTACTTCTGCTCGCCAGGAAGATTTCTATGGCCACGTTCTGCAGGAGGTAGCGCCGCGAGAAGATGGCGCGCACCTCGCTGAAGTACCATTTCCCGTGCAAGTGGTCGCAGTACTTCAGAACCTGAGAAATAAACAAACAAATTATTATTATTTTATTAAAAAGGCAAATAACTTTAGCTCACTTTATATATACATACACAATCTACATGTTTCGTGAATAATGTTCACATCATCAGGAGTAAATAAATGTTCAATAAAGTTAAAAATTAAATAAAGATCATATAATGAATAACAGATCACTTTGTATAAACCACTATATTATTAACAATATATCTACATGTTTCGATAACAATGTTATCTTCATCAGGATAATATATGTTAATATATCTAAAGAAAAATAAATGACAAACGAACATAGACAAATTAGAATAAACTATAACATAGACAAAATATTAAAAAGTAGAGGTGATTAGTTAGTTACTTACAAATCATAAAAATAGTTACACAAAAATAAATATAAAAATTATTTAAGGAAAATTAAAATTGCATTTAGATAATAAAAAAAACTTTTAAGAACAAATAATTAAAATAATTAGTCTAAATCAAAAATCAATAATTATAATTAATTGTAAGTATTAATAAGAAAATAAATTTAAAAGATGGCTATTTTTTAAAAATGTTTGGTTATTTATAATATTTAAATTTACTATTAATGCTTTTTCTAATTTCTAAAATTTCTAAATTATCCAATTGTATGCCCGTAGTGTTAGTATGTAAAATTTTAAGACCTGTATTAATATCAAAAGAATGACTTGTTTCCAAAATATGGTTGGCAAATTCAGAATAATTATTATTATTTAAACATCTTATATGTTCCTTAACTCTAATGTTAAAATTTCTAGAAGTTTTTCCAATATAAAAAAAGTTACAATCATTACAAATTAATTTATAAACCACAGATATGTTCAAAAAATCACATTTATCCTTATTTACATTTATTATTATTACATGTAGATATTGTTTATAATATAGTGGTTTATACAAAGTGATCTGTTATTCATTATATAATTAATGATGCCACAGAGTAATTTTGCGAAGTTTAAAGAAGTAAATAAAGAACACTTATTTTTTAATAAAATAAATAATACCGACACCAAGTGAAATGCCCTCTCCTGACTCACACACAACGCAGCTGACTTTAGAAGATTTTAGAAAAGGCATGAATGAATTTGAAACTAATATTTACAAAAAACTAGAAAGGGAGAACTCAGAAACAAAAAAATCACTGGAGTTTATCAGTTCTAAATATGACGATCTTATCAAAAATATAGAGATGGTACTAACTAATAACAAGAAATTGGAAGATAAAATGAGTGTTCTCCAGGAGGAAAATGTTAACCTTAGACAAGAAATCGAATCACTCCGAGACGCTCAGGACGAAATGGAACAACGAAGCAGAGGGTGTAACATAGACATTCACGGCATACCCGAGGTCAAGGGTGAGAATCTGATGACCTTATTGGACAAAATGGGATCAACTGTCAATGTGCCGCTTCCGAGTAGCAGTATTGTGTCGGTGCACCGCGTCGCTCGCGGTCACTCTTCGCCCTCCAACCGACCACGCAACATCGTCGTGCAGCTCTCGACAAAGCGCCTCCGTGATGACGTCATCGCTGCAGTAAGGACTCGTCGCGGCCTCACCACGGAGCAACTAGGACTTGGTGTTCCCGCCACAAATTTCTATGTTAACGAGCACCTGACCTTAAAAAATAAAATACTTTTTGCAAAAACACGTGCCGCCGGAAAAGCTAACGGCTATAAGTACACATGGGTGAGGAACGGAAGTATCATGGCGAAGAAGGATGATCTCTCTAGGGTGTTTACCATTCGTCGTGAGGGAGATCTTCAAAAGATGTGACTACTACTATTACAAATATGTTACTGGTCTTATCGATGCCCGCTTTCTCTCAACATTCTGTACCATATCCATTCACATCTTATATTGTTGATTTATTATTATATACTAATTAATCTAATAAGTTATCTCTGTTTCATATATAATTTTGATGCTTTGTATGTCCTACTTAAAGTACCGCTCCCGCGAATGTGGAATATATCGATATACACTATTACTCTATTGAAATGATCTCATCATCATCTATATCTGTTTATTACCAGAACTGTGGTGGTATTAGAACTAAAACTCAGAAACTACTTATGAATATTTTATCAAATAACTATGATGTTATAGTTCTAGTTGAAACATGGCTTGTAGCAAGTATAAATACGGCTGAATTAATAGATTCGCGCTACACGGTGTTCCGACGAGATAGGGACCGTACTCTTACTGGTAAGATGGACGGAGGCGGTGTACTGGTAGCAGTGCGCAAGGAGCTCGCAGCATCCCGGCTCGATGACTGGGAAACCAGCCAAATCGAACAAATCTTCGTGTCTATTCCGGTAAGGTCTTCCAATCTCATCATATGTGCAGTATACATACCTCCTGTCTCGCCACCAACGTTTTATGATATTTTCTCCAAAAACCTAGAATCTGTATTTTCATCTGAACCAAATAATATGTTTTGTGTACTTGGAGATATGAATCAACCTACTCTTACTTGGTCTTTTTCCGAAGGCTGCAGTCAAGGTCTCGCCTCTTCAAACACGGCTGCATCGCAAACTTTGCTGCAAACAATGTCATTGATGAACTTGCTCCAATATAATTGCATACCTAACCATAATGAAAAATACTTAGACCTCATATTCTACAGTCGCGAAACAAATGTTACACGCAGCAATGACCCTCTGCTCTCAGAAGACAGACACCACCCAGCCCTTGAATTTGATATATCATCCGAAACTCAACCAAAAATCAAAAACAAAAAAGAGCGTAGGCGCAATTTCAGGAAAGCTGATTATACTCAGATTAATAATGACATTAATTGTATTGATTGGTTATCTGAAACCGCAAGTTTATCAGCCGAAGAAGCAGTAGATCGATTCTATTTAAAAATAAATAATATAATTGATAAGTCCATTCCATTATTGGCACGACGAAATGACAAATTTCCCATATGGTTTACTCCCGAACTTATTAGGTTATCACGGAAAAAAGATAAAGTCTGGCACAAATGGAAGACATATAAAGGTCTTTCTGACTATCGTGAATTTTCCTTCTTACGTGCTACATACAAAAGACTGGCTAGTGATTCTCGAAAGTTATTTTTTGACAACATCGAAAGTTCGTTGCAAAATAATATTAAAAGTTTTTGGTCATACATATCCTCATTAAAATCGTCTGATGGATACCCTGCTACTATGTCCTTCGAAGGTCGCAAATCTAACGATGCCCAGGATATTTGTAACATGTTCTCTGAATTCTTTAAATCAACATTCGAACCCTCCTCTGTCAACGACACGATTAACATCGACCAACTTGAAGCCGTTTGCGACTCTGAACTTGCGCACATTCACACCATTGAATTAACGGAACAAGAAGTGCTCTCGAGTTTAATGTCGCTAGATATAAACAAGGGTGCAGGTCATGACGGAATACCGGCATTTTTCCTCAGATCTGCTGCTTCGTCACTATATGTTCCACTTACCATAATATTTAACAAATGCCTGAGTGACGGGGTTTTCCCTGATAGGTGGAAGTTGGCCTATATTATACCGGTCCACAAGGGCGACTCACGGCAAAAAGTAGAAAACTATAGGCCAATATCCATTCTCTCGGCGATCCCTAAACTCTTGGAAAGACTTGTCCATGACCATATATATCCCCAGCTTGCCTCCGTAATTACGGAACAACAACATGGGTTTGTAAAAGGCAAATCTACCATGAGTAATTTACTTCTTTACTCAAACTTCTTATTCAACAGCATGGATCGAGGCCACCAGGTAGATGCAATATACTGCGATTTTAAAAAAGCTTTTGACAAGGTTGACCACCTTATTCTTATTAAAAAAATTATGTACAACGGAATAAGAGGAAATTTACTACGTTGGTTTGTCTCATATTTAACAAAAAGACAACAAGCCGTATCGTTGCGAGGACACACTTCTACATGGGAGCCAGTTACTTCTGGCGTGCCACAGGGGTCAATCCTGGGTCCGCTGTTGTTTATACTCTTTATTAACACTGTTACTAAATGTTTCTTGCATTGTTTATTTCTTTTGTACGCCGATGACATAAAAATATTTGCCATTGTCAGGAATTTAAACGATTGTCTGCTAATCCAAAGCGACTTAGTAAGGTTCGAAGCATTCTGCAATGAAAACAAAATTTACCTTAGTTACAACAAATGTAAACAAATAAGTTTTACTAAAAATCATAACGCCATCATACAGAATTATTGTATTGGTAACTATTTACTTGCGCGCGTTTACTGTATAAGAGATCTAGGCGTACTTTTTGATTCCAAACTCCATTTCGATGCGCATATTGATAATATTGTGAATAAAGCTTACTGCATGCTAGGATTTGTCATCAGAAACAGCCGTGAATTTCGAAAACCTGAAACATATCTTCTTCTTTACTACACGCTGGTCCGTTCTCAACTTGAATACTGCACCTCCATATGGAATCCACTTTACGGTATCTATAAAGAAAACATTGAAAGTATTCAAAAGAAATTTCTGCAGTGCCTCAATTACAGAATGAGCGCACCTAAACGCGGGTACATAAATATGCTTTCGAGTTATAACGTCTCCACGCTATCTAACCGACGAACGTACCTTGATCTCATGACTCTATATAAAATCTGTAACAACGTTATTGACTGTCCCGACTTACTGAAATTAATAAACTTTAAGGTACCACCCAGAGTAACAAGGCTTAACGACTTATTCCACATTAGCCGGACGCGTACAAATGCTGGTGTCAGGGACCCAATCAGAAGAATGTGCGAATCACTTAATCAGAATCAAAAGCTCAAGGATTCTGACTTATTTTTTGATACACGCAGTACTTTTAGTAGAAAAATGAAGGCTGTTTTCCTACAAAGTTCAAAGTAAACAACTTAGACATACATTCGTTTATATATATATATATTTTTTTTAAATTTCTGTATAACATTGTTTATCTATATTTATATTTTTTTGTTTCAAAAATAATTTGTAAATTCTTATAAGGATATTGCGCATTTATTTCATATCTCTATTTGTAAAATAATATTCTTATGTACTTATATATTTTTTCCCCTATTTATAAGACATAATATTTGTATATGTTTTTAACTGCTGTTTAAGTCAATTCGTGAGAAATAGTTTGGATGCAGGTGAATTCTCTAGTTGATGTTTTGTATATTCTTGCCAATTAATATCTGTATCTGTATTTTCTCCTAAATAAATAAAAAAAAAAAAAAAAAAAAAACCTTTCAGAAGAAGTTTTCTCGAAAAATTAAATATTATTAATTTGGTTATTATTTCGATAGACGTTACCACAGTCTTGTTGTGCATAGATAAAAACTGAGAAATATTAATCTCTACAAACACAAAAATACACATATTACACTTTTAAAATACAGAATAATAAAGTACAAATATTCGTGTCGTAAAGTAAATTAAACTATTTGATTGTAGAGCGTTAAAAAAATCACGAAATCTGACTTCACTTGTCAAAATTAACCTAAAGAAATTTAAACAAAAGATATACATCTGTAATGATATAGGCACTAAGAGGTAGATATTATTTTTCTCAAGGTATCCTGTGTGGAGCTAATTTATAAAAAAAATATCAGTTCCAATTAACGCAATCATTGTACCACACATAAATTACTGTAGCAGCATTCTATTCTTAGCCAACGACGGATTAATGAAACAAATGACAATTTTACAAAACAGAGCTATGAGAACTATATTGAAGAAAAATAGGTAGGTACACTTCAGTCAAGAAAATGTTGAAGGAGTTAAATATCTTGTCATTTAAACAAATTATTTACTTCTATATCGTTAATCTACAAAATAATCAATGGCCATACGTCTATTGAATTCCTAAGAAAAATTGATAAACTACAAAGCAAACATACACATGAGACGAGGAAAAGAAATGAATTAATTTATTTATTTATTTATTTAATACATGAATTATCGAAAGTACATATAGTTTTTTGTGATATTTCACCCTCCATGCTAGGGATGACCCTGTGTTATGGCGGGTGAAAAATTAAGACTCCCCTTCAGGAAAAAAACAGAGTCAAAAGTCATTGATGTAGGGAGCATTGAAGATATTTGGAGAATTACCAGAAGAAATAAAATTGGAAGAGAGCATAAAGGCATTTAAAATTAAATTGCGAAGATATGTGATTGATTTGGTATAGATGCGTTATTTCAAGTGAGTATAAGGATTTATAAGGATTGTATTAGGACATAGATAACTATGTACCTATTTAAAATACCGCAATAAATAAATAAATAAAGTTCCAATTATGACAATGATACTTAAATCTGTGTATTTTTTTCATTAGGTCCACAAAGGAGGCCCAGAAGAAAATAATTCCCCTCAGGGATGAAAATAATTAATCTTTGGGGAAAGCTGTGTGGAGGGTCTTTTTAGGGAAAGGAAGGAGAGGAACAATGGAGAATGAGAATGAGAATGAAAAAATGTATGAGGGGTGGGTAGGAATCTAGGGGGCAGTGTGTCCAGGAGTAACGGATATATGAATCTATCCCTACCGCTGCGGTGCAAGGCAATGTTTCGAGAGAGTCCTGCTGGAGAGATCAAGATTTTTAGCATAAGTTATAATGGTTTGCCTAGTTTGTAGTTGAAAATCAGATTGTAGAAATATACCGTTAGTTTGTACAGTGATTTTTCCCAAAAACGGCCCTGTACAAATCATCCGCACATTATTAGATATTATCATTTATTCCGCTTGCTAAATTATTTATGAAACGATATCAAAACATCGAAATTCTTTCGTACAGATCACATTAACAGAAAAGTAGTTCCCTTACATCTTCAGTCCGGCTTAGAAGCATCTGCTTGACGTAGATTTAAAAAAAATCACCCACATATTATTCAAATACTTAGATACTTATTCAGATTTTAACGATGATGACGTAAAGGTTATAAAAACATCTTTACTTGATGAATAAGACCATAAACCATCAAGAGGAATAAAAAAATCAATAAAATATTTTTATCACAGAAAAACTTTCCCACGCTCATTAACGATCCGGTGACATTTTGATCTGAACGCCTTCAATAATCATAATAATATAAAATAAATATCTAAAATGGCAGAATCTCCCACTGAGAGCAATTTGGATATTATACGACAAGTAATAAAAAATATCGGTCTAATAAAAGCAAGCGACCCGTTAAACCGACTTCGTAGTAAAATTATTATTTTTGTACCTATATTCAATTATTTCTGCAACGCCGTATTTCTTTCTATAATTTATGAATTTACTCGAATTTATTAATTTTAAACGCCCTGGTGGGATTTAATGTCATTATGCACTATCCCTTTCAGTCAGCAGTTCATATTTAAATCTATCATATTTCAACAAACAACTATCAACATTATCGTCACTTTCTTAACTGTACAACAAACAACTATCAACATTATCGTCACTTTCTTAACTGTATCATATTTCTACTAACAACTATTAATATTATCTTCATTTTCTTAACTAACTGTATCATATTTCGACTAAGAACTACCAACATCATCTTCATTTTCTTAACTAACTGTATCTTAACTTTTCTTAACGATCATATTTCGACTAAGAACCACCAACATTATCTTAACTAACTGTATCATATTTCGACTAAGAACTACCAACATCATCTTCATTTTCTTAACTAACTGTATCATATTTCGACTAAGAACTACTAACATCATCTTCATTTTCTTAACAAACTGTATCATATTTCTACTAAGAACTACCAACATCATCTTCATTTTCTTAACTAACTGTATCACATTTCTACTAAGAACTACCAACATCATCTTCATTTTCTTAACTAACTGTATCACATTTCTACTAAGAAAAGCCAACATCATCTTCATTTTCTTAACTAAGTGTATCATATTTCTACTAAGAACTACCAACATCATCTTCATTTTCTCAACTAACTGTATCATATTTCTACTAAGAACTACCAACATTTGCTTGCAAGATTCTTCCCGAACTAAATGCAATCTACATAATGTCTGGGCTTAAAATATCTAAAACGTCGATACCCACATATTAAAAACGTGAAGATAAACATCAACTAAAAGTAATAAATCCATTGCAGGTTGACAGATGAGAACAGGTATAAGTTGAGTGTATAAAGTTAGGTATAATGGCGCTGGAAGGAGATATAAAATTGATAATAAAAGTCACCACGAGATGCGGGGAACCTATAAATCTCCAAACTAATAAATTAACGATAATATATTATACAAATTGTGAAAATCTAAATGTAAGGTTATTGACTGATACACTACAACCTACATTAGATGTTTTAAAAGTCTTAACTTGTTTCACTTGGGCAATAAAACATTTAGCCAGATAACCAATTAATAGGCCCAATGCATGCAGGAGCCCTATTTGAAATATTTAGATTTGGTTTTCTCAATTGTTTTAAGTTTTTATACGTTATCTCCCATTTTTTGTTTCTTGTTCTTTTGTTATATTTTTACTTATTAGTACAAAAAGAAGCAGCACTTATGTTAACTATAATTCAAGGGTTGGTTTTCTTTGGTTTATACCACTATTGTATCTACGCATATATGCTATACAAGAATCTGTCCAACTCAAAGTATATAATATACAGTCAGGTAGGTACTTTAACTGTTGTACATAAAAGGCAGCCTTATCCACTGCGCAAGCGCAGAGCCACCCCTTTGAATACAGCCTTAAAAATAATGGCGGCGCTGTTTCCATCTCCCTCTGTTCCCTTACGAAGGGTCGAGAGGGAGAGAGATGAGATAAGTCCCACCATATCCGATCAATGTTTCCGGCAAGGAAAAGCCATTTATCTCAATCAAGGCATGCGCAGTGCGAATCGTTGAATTGGGCAGAGTTTCTTTGTTTTTATAGGGAAAAAACATAATTTAGTGTAAATGGTAAATAATTTCAGAGATAGTAAAAATGCAGTAAATGTTTAGGAATATATACTTATACGTTAAATTAATAAAAAAAAAAACCATGCTAACAGTGGAAGAAACTTTCCTCATATGTACCTAATAACGTTTTGGATCTAATCATATATTTTTAAGATCGTGAATATTTTTTGGGTTATTATGCCATGTTATGCTACCTCCTTCTTCAGTCACCTCAAGGACTTACATTTTGGTTCATACCGACATCGTACATCGCCATCTCATTTGAATTTCGTAACGATGATGAGATCGGAATTTTGAAAGCATGATCCAATGTCGTTTTATAAATGTTTAACAAGAGCGGACCTAGGTGGGATTCTTGCGGGACACCATATTACGATTACTAATGTAGGATTTAATCCATCTAACAGGTCGTCATGTATACCAAGTAGGATGAGTTTTTCAAAAGAATACAGTGAATTACGCGGTTAAGATGAAGCCTTACTACATTGGACAAAATCATACAAAATCGTATATTTTTGTTTTGAAAATTGAATTGCTTAGAAGTATTATAGAAGCTTCTATTAAATACTGCATGTAGAAAATATCTTGGCCCTTAAAAATATCGGTCAGTTTTTTTATAAGTCTTTTAATAAGCCTATAAAAAAATAAAATATAAAGTCTGTAAAAAACACTTTCAAGTCCAAACTCTCCTATTTATAAACCCCTTTGCGGATATGGTTTTATTGTTTAATGTGGCAAATTCAGTCTCTTTTATAATAATCCCAAAAAAAATGATTTTTACGCCCAAAGTTCACAAAATAAAATAAAATATGCATTTTCGCGTGGTTATTTTACAGTACGGCCGGCAGTCGACAAATTTGGATTTTCAAAGTGAACTCTATGCCGTCCACCGAAGGGCTACATAACTACTCACGCCCGTTTTTTATCAGTTCGCCCCCGAATGGAGCGGGAAACGGACGCTAGGCTCCACGTCGCTTTGTTCCGTGAAATCAATTTTAAAATTCTGTTTTATTACAATAAACAATGCGTGAAAAATGAGTTAATGTTTTTTACAGGTCTTTACGAAATCAACCTGCAAAAAAAATCTCAAATACCTTTTCCAACCTTTCCAAAAGCTTTTTCTCAAGTTTTTTTAAACTCCTCCCATAAATGGGCGTGAATTCCGATTTCGATTTTTTCCTGGACTATTGGATCGCCTTAAAGGCCTTAGAGAATAATGTATACACAGCATCCAACTGTTCCTTATAGTTCATCTTGTTAGGCAAGAAGCTAATGAAAATGGCGAGGCTGGATGTTGTAGACCTACCGTATTGTATTAGAAATTTAAGGCATTTGCCAAACTTTTGACTTACGAAATACGCCCACGTCTCATTTCTTGTCTTTTTCTTTGTTCTATGTGTTCAAAAAAACGACCAGCTCAAGAGCCAAGGTATGTACTTTTGCGTAGACAACCGGTTTTATATCAAGAAAAAAATTGAAAAAACAAAAACTGGCCGGGAATCCAATCCTAATCTATTTAAACTAGTCGTTTTCATAACTTTTCATGAAAATTGTGCTGAATTGCCATTTTCCTGAGTTGCCCGGTTGCCAGTATAAAGATATCCTATTGCATTGTTTAAAGCAAAGATATTGAAATATAAGTAGATGTGCTATCTGCTGTTTTTACTATGTGGGTCTGCGCTTCCGGGTGTCGCCGATATTGTTTACCAATTAACAAATAAACTAAAAGAACAAATAATTAACGAATAAACCAAACGAACGTTAAACTAAATGAACGAATTCTTTCCTTATTCAAAATATATGGTTAACCAATATTAATGCACATTTTCAAAAAATCAACGAAATGAACAAATTCTTTTTGAATGAAAACTACGCTAATTAGCGCGTAGTCCGGCGACAGTTGCACGGACACCATAGCATATCTCTTCTGTATTTGAATATCTTTGGTATAAAGATTTATGAAGTACCTACTTAGGTGTTCGTAAATCATCAATACGACGAGAGGTGAGATGACAAGAGTAGGACATAATCAAAATTAAATTTACCTTTAACCATAATAAATTATTACAGGAAGTTATAAAGGTGAAAGTTACTTTTTATTTTATTTATTTTTTTTATTATTAAGTTAAAAGAAATATAATATTTCGCTTTCTTAACTTAAGTACAGGGCATATATAGTACAGGTGTAGTATTAATATTTTTAATTTTGTTCCAACATCTTAAGTTTAGATAGTTTTTTTAAAGGTTTTTATATTCTTTTCTGCTTTAAGGTTATCTGGAAGGAGATTATATATGTGAAAGTTAAAAAGTGACGAATATCACATGTTCCCTCGTACAGATTCTATCAAAAAACAAAACAATTTTCATGTTGAATAACGCTTCACCGGCGTAAAATACCCATATCGACACCAGAATAGATTCTATTCACAAACAATATACCTAAAACTCCCCATTAACAGTTCGACGAATAGACAAGAAAAAATCTATTATGACGATATCAGAAACAGAGACTTCTTGCTGTCAAGTAGCAGAATTTTCGAAATAACTCTGCAGTTACTTGGAAGAAGTTTTTTTAATTATTTTAAATTTGCTACACAGAGGCCTTGTGGAAAATAATTTCCCTCAGGGCCAAGTCACCAAACGAAGCGGACCACTTGAGGAGCCCTACGGCAGAGGTGTAGGTTATCTAATGAGTGACTCCCGGGGCGGCGGTACCCATACCCGCCTATTAAATTGGAATTGATTGGAGTGGGTGGAGGAAAAAGGAGAGAGCGTGGATTGAAACCCGAGTGAAATATCAGATTTTATTCCGCCACAATTTTGATTGAAGGAATTTTTACCAAAATGAAACCTTTTCAGATGAATTCTGAAAAAACACCCAAGTTCAATTCTTAAAAAACATCGACAATCAAAAGTACCATTAGTGGAATCATTGAAATCCACGCAACCCCTAAAATAACCTATCCACCTTACCTACATCTACATCGTAGGGTGGAGGATTTAAAGTCGCTACCGTGATTTCCCAGTGGGCTGGTTGGGGTGGGTTTCGGGGGTGCAGGTCCGGAGGTCGTCACCGAGGGCGGGAGGATGTGGAGGGGAGGGGGGGGGGGGGGGACCAGTGACAGGTCATCCATTGCGGGTCACGTCGAGTGTGAAATTATTTTCGGAATTTAATGCGTTGGGGTTTGTTGTGCGCGTTGTTTGGCATTACGATCTTGGAGTACTCTCATCATAGGAATTAATTATAAAAAAAAACAATCATATTCAATTTAATCTTCTCCTCAATGAAAGATCAGAGAATGTTACAACATACTACATGAGGATGTAATTAATGTACACTAAAATATTATCTTCCACAGAGTTGAACGCTGTTTGGGATGGTTGATCTTTTACTATTTTCGAGATTTTCCAGATAAAAAATATTAATATTTTTGCTTTAATGCTCGAGCATCCATCCGATTAACTTTAAAATTTGAACAAATATTATTTTTATGTACGTTAATTGCATAAAAGCGAAGCGCCGAAAGCTCTGAAGAGAACTATACCTCTTTCTCATAATAGTTTAGTGGTGTGTCTATTTTATCTATTAGTATCTGCAGTGCATCTGGAAGTGTGTTTTTTTTTAAATTATTTTTATTTTTTATTATAATCTTTATTTATTAAGTTACGCAGGTGATTGTGCTGTGCCTGTCTCACTAGGAATTCCTGTGTTGAGAACAGGCGCATTTTAGCATAAGTAATTTAAACAAAAATACGGATAACAACAACAATGTTATTAACATTTATAGTAAAAGTACAAGGACAATCAGCATTGTATTAATGGGAAAGCATGCATTAGGAGGTTCTAAAAATATTGCTATTTTATGATCTGTCTTTGCTAGTGATCCAAGACTTGGTATCTGATTTGTATTTTACGTAATTAGTGTGCTGTCTAATGGTCTGTGGAAGTGTATTGTAAAGTTTTTTTGCAGTACCTGAAGTTTCTTTGAACAAACGTTGTTTTGGTTTAGTTCTGACTTATGACGAGAGATGTCACTCGGTTCGGGTGAATAAATTTTATTTGATTACTCTGGGTTCACATTTAATTCATTTAAAAAAATTAATAATATGTTGGAACTGTATAGGCATATAGATGTGAGGTGCTGACACTGACGGTAAAGATGGCTGAAATGCTGGATACTTCTGAAAGAAAAGTGCTGAGAAGAATATGTGGACCCGTGAAAGAGGGCGAACAGTGGCTCATCCGGCACAATAAAGAATTGAACGATATCAATAAGGCCCCTAGCATCTCAGAACATATGAGACTCCTCAGGTTGAGATGGGCGGGGCATGTACAGAAAATGCCGAATACACGCGTCCCAAAAAGAATTTTGACTTTTTTTTTTTTTTTTACAGTGTATACCGCACAAGAATCTCAACTGCTCCCATCTGGAGCCAGTGAGACTATGGCATCCCCAATTGGGGTATGTTGTGAGGCTGAAGGTAGTGGGGAGGGGAAGGAGGTGGGGAAGAGGAAGGTTGGGAAGTACCTGGCTATTCAGATCTGGTCACTAAACACGGCTAAAGCCATTTTCAAGCAACGTTTCAATTCTGAATGGTGGTCTTACACCAGGGCGATACTGATAGTATCTTCCACTCTGGAACATGCCGCAAATATACTATATATTATTTTAAATTAATTAATTGTGAAATAACACAAATTAATCAAATAAAATTTATTTGCGCATGCCGGGTTCGAACCCGCGACCTCCGGAACGTGAGTCAAGAGTCTTAGCCACTGGACTACGGAGGTCGTCAAGACTGGACTGGATGACTGGACTGGACATCTAGGTGGAGAGAAGTGAAAAGTGGGAAGACCCAGACTGAGGTGGGAAGAAGAGGTAAGAGGGGATGCAGCACAGCATCTCCAGGTACCAAACTGGAAGTCAGCCGCTGAGGACAGGAGGAGTTGGAGACGACTGTTGCAGGAGGCCAAAGCTCGATATGGGCTGTAGCGCCATCGGAGAAGAAGCATTTATAATATATTTGCGGCACGTTCCAGAGGGGAAGATAATCTCAGTTTAGCTCTGGTGTAATACCACCATTTAGAATTGAAACGTTGCTTGAAATGGCTTTGGTACTTCCCTACCTCTCTCTTATCCATCTCCTTCCCCTCACCACTACCTTCAGCCTTACAACATACCCCAATTAGGGATGCCATAGTCTCACTGGCTCCAGACGGGAGCAATTGGGGACTCTTGTGCGGTACGCAGGGCGTGTGAATTTTAGACTATCCCGTGATTTTACATACGAGTGTGCGCTAGTATATACATATTGTATATATAACATCGTTCATAAAGGGGTAATAAATTTCTTGGTCCATTTAATGAACTCATCTAAAATCAAAACCCGTCCAAATAATATCTGCGAATAATATCGAATCGCATCCCCTTGACGAGGGATGACGTAGATCCCGCGATTAGGGGTAAGTTATGGAAATAAAAACACGATGTGACAGTTCGCTAAGCGCGGGGGTGGGGGAGGGAGTGGACTAAGAATGGGGATCAAGGGATCACTCTGTAATAAAACACGCATGGAAAAGCATGTCTTTATACCATAGAATGACATGACATGAGGATAATAGAAGTTGGGCGAATAAATGCTGAATGAGGAATTTAATAAAGAGCGGCTATGTACCTGTGTATATCATTGTTTGTTAAAAAGAGAGTAAAATATTTTAAAGTTGTTTAAGAGAGGAAGGAACCATCATCATTGAGGATCAAAACATTTTCTAACTTCCTCTTTACGTAATTATATAACATTACATAAACGGGACGCCATAGATTCACTGGCTCCTGTAACTCTTGTGCGGTATTACATAAAAAAATAAAGCGTTTGATAGTTTTTGTATTCTAATTTATAGTCAGGGCTGGGCAGTATTTGAATTACTTGTATTTGAAATACAAATACGTATTTTGTGTTTGTATTTCAATTACTTCCTAAAAATGTATTTTGTATTTTGTAATTTGTATTTCAAATACTTATGGCTTCAAAATACATTTTCAAATACATTTAGCGATCTTAATAATGATGATGAAAAATATACTGACATATTTAGAGTTGGCAACACTGTAGGTACGTCAAAGCAAGTATCTTGTCAATTGTTGCTTTCATCGTTTCGCGGTATTAGTTCATGAAGTCGTGAGTTAATTGATTATTGATAATGGATAATCAAATTCCATCATTGCTTTGAATTGTACATTTTTGTGTCATAGTATTAGATCAAGCACTATAGGAATAATTAGACTGAATAAGTACTAGATTATTTTTAAGTTAATTACAGTAGAGCGAAGTGAAATAACACGAAACTGCGCTATACAAATGTCATGTCATTATAATTATTATTATCTAACACCTGGGTCCAATACAACAAAACTTTACAAGTGGAGCGGAGATGAGATGTGTCTTCTAAGCAATATGATTGGTCAATTTTTGCACGTCTCTGTTTCACTCTGCTCAGCTTTGCTTCTATGGAAACGCACCCTTAGATAAGGGCACTTACGACAATTTATTGCAACCAAAGGTTCTACCAAAACCAAATGTATTTTGTATTTTGTAATTTGTATTTTGTATTTCAAATACACGACTTGAAAGTATTTTGTATTTCGTATTTTAAATACATGCGAAAAAGTATTTTGTAATTTGTATTTTAATTACAGCAAAGCATGTATTTTGCCCAGCCCTGTTTGTAGTATACAACACCGGATCAGAGAGACTGCAAGAAGTAGAAGTAAATCAAAGCAGAACTATCCGACTCCAATTCTTGGACAATTAAAAAACGCCAATACAATAATATTGTATCAAAATTGTACAGTATTGAATTGTATTAACATTGTTTTATATTGTATTGTATTAATATTGTATTTTAGGTTCCATGACAACTCTGAATCTTGCAATTTGAACACCCCTTTGAAAGATCATTAAAAAAAATGAAAAATATCGCATGACTTAACCTAAAGTAAGCTATTTAATCAATTGTTTATACTTTTTTCTCAACTTTTAATGACCTTTCAGAGGAGGTGTTGAAGTTGCTTGATTCTGTGTTGTCCGGTCAACGTATTTTCATGATTCACAACAGTGCCGCCGCCCCGGGAACCATTTATTGGATAACCAGTCCCTTTGCCACATGTCACCACCCAGGTTGGCAAAAAGTTTGGTGACTTAGCACCGGTACACGGGTTCATGGGGTGAGGTTTGTTTAGGTCTTGGCGGCGGATGACCTGGACACACTGAATCCCAGATTCCAAACCACCCCTCTTACCTTTTCCTTCCAAGAACTTTCTCTCTGTCCTTTCATTAAAAAAGATCCTCCACACAGCATACCGAAAGATGACATAGGTCCTGAGGGAAAATTATTTTACTCAGGGCCTCCTGTTTAAAGCTAATGTAAAAAAAATCGTAACGTAACACGACATCACGCAATTAACTAAAATACACTTACTTTTATGCACGTTTGCACCATAATCTACTTTATTTAAAAATTATTATACACACTAAGGATAATCGACCCCGTAGGTATTACGATAAAAAAACAAAATAAATCAAAATACTTCACGTGTAGTTACAAAAAGGTGGTCACAATAAACTGATTGTTTAGCGCCGTACGTCCACACGATGAGTGCACTGCATCGTTATTATATCTAGTTACTAGTTACCTCAACACTGGGGATGGTTTTATAAGAGGGGTTGGCTGGCACAATGGGGCGGCTGGGATTGTACAAACATCCTGACAAATTGATCGGTAATAGAATCCGACACCCTCCCTTCCGCATGCACCCCGGGGTTGAGTGCTCAACTTATTTAAAGCAAAATAATGCACAATGCAAACAAAAGTACAGTGGAACATGGTTATAACGATCACTTGTATAACGAAAACTTTGGTTTAACGAAAAAACATCTTAAAATTCGTCAACGTTAATTTTTTATTAACTTAAAATTTATATTTAATGTGTATTTTGAGACGTCACATTTTTTCTGGGGGAGGACGATTAGTAGATACAATATAACTAATGCGTTTATCTACATTAAAAATAATAAATAATATATAGCTAATCTTTATAGGACCATTTTATGAAATTGAGTATCACCTGAACCTTTTATTCTCCAGCGATGGTCGGCAAGACGGAGAAATTGATAGAATAAGTGCGACAAGCAATGCATTGCGTCCTCTCTACAGAACAGTGATAAGAAAAGCCGAGCTCGGCATCAAGACAAAGATGGCAGTGTTTAAAACCACCAGACATGGATGCTAAATTAACGAACACGCTCTAGAGTCCAAGCTGCCGAAATGAGGTACTTGAGAGGAGTGGCAGGGGTTACGAAATGGGATCATATAAGAAACTCGACGATCCGAGATGATTTAACATTGAACCACTGCTACTCTTCATAGAAAAATGGCAACTGAGGTGGCTTGGACATGTACTAAGAATGTCTGATGATCTAATTCCGAGGAGTGCGATTCCAGAAGGTAGACGTCCAGTGGGCCGCCCCAGACACAGTTGGGCGAGGCAACTCCAGAAACTGTGTGAGGAGAGGATGGGTCTACCATGGACGGAAGCCGAACAATCAGCACAAAACAGGGACTTATGGAGGATGTATGGATATTGTCGATGCAATGTTGAATAAGTACCTACCTACAATTGTTGAACTCCATCAAAAAGCATTTTAGAGAAATTACCAACGGGAAAATTGCTGCTTCCCCCATCACCACGCATGAATGTCACACTAAAAATTATACCTATTTTACTTCTTACTGAATACATGTGAATGATTTTATCTTTTAGTTAAAGGGTCTTGATTGCAATTTGATTAAACTGTGATTTAACGGTATATTAACAGTATATTATTAACTGTGAATCTGTACATATGTGAAACACCTGACTGTATAAATTGTACATATTTAAAATGTAAACTCTTCCTCCATCCACAATGCTTTTAATTGAAGAAAAGTAACATTGTAACATGTTCCATTTTTTAAAATAATTACTAAAATAAAAATAAAATAAAATAAAAACAATTGGTCCCCGACCCGAATAGGACAAGGGGAAGAAGATGAGTATCACCTGGAAAGCGCTTTACAAACATAGAAATTAAAAATATTAAATATTAAATATTACACCTGCTAGTAAATTACCTAAAAAATATGTTTACAATAATTAAATAATCAAAAACAGGTATGGTCTTCTGTGAATTGATCACATTTACAGGAAAAACTATTAATGAGGAGAAAACCGGAAATATGTCATTTTTAAATCAAATTTTAAACGTATTGACTTTTTTCCACAAAAAAAATTAAATTGATTTCGAAAGATTGTTCTCTTATCTAGTAAAGGTATGTTTTAAATTTTGAGAAAAAATGTTTATTTTTAGTATAATAAGGTTATACCATAGGTCGTTGGCAGATTTGTTAAATTTTCAAACAAAATATTGTATTATACATGATTCATTTCAAATCATATAATTATGCAGTAAAATAAATCAATAAATTATTTGGGAAAGCCATGTTTCAGAATTTTAATTTTAGTTTAAATAAAATCATAAAAAAAGATCCGCGCACGTGTTGTGTGACAAAAATAGGTGCTTTAGTTTGTCTATTTTTTTACAAGTCTATATATATATATTGGCAAAACCATGGAACTATGTAATATCCATACTCTCAGACGTGAATCCGGGCACCAAACGTAGCGAACCACTTGGAGTGACCTATGGCAGAGTTTTTATTCAATAAATGGTTCCCGGGGCAGCGGTACCCGTACCCGCCTCCTAAATTGAAGAATTAACTAGATTTACAAAATTAAGCAATTATTATTATTATACTTTCTTTATCTTCAGCACATCTATTTCAATGAAGAAGTATCTTTTGTCGTATTTTTTAAATTTAATAGATATATTTTAATGAGGAAACACAACACGACAAAAAGCCCTAAATAATCAAATCAGTCTCATAAATACATCAGTTAAACATTGCCATGAAGCGGTTAAATCCGAAAACGTGAATTGCCCGATTCATCCAACGGTTCACAGGTGGCGTTTCTCAAATATTTTATTTTTATGGCTTCGGTACCACTCTTCATGGCTCTGCACCATAAATGACCCTAAACCATAAATTAAGCTTTGATGGACTGATTTTTTTTTACATCACCCTGTATTTTATTGATTGGTGCAACGTTTTGTTATTTTATTGTTCTGTTGTTGTACATAATTATTATTACACTGGTCTAACATCACTTTATAAATAATGTAGTCAGACCAATACCCAACATTGCCGTGATCGATTTTATTTAAGTTTTTTGGAACATTCCGTGTACAGTTCTTTACAAATTTCTACTTAAATTTTGACATCACTTTCAAAGAATTAACGATATTGTGTCAATTTAATCTTCTCTATTTTGTGTTCATTCTTAACCCCTCAAATATAGCTTTTATTATTTTATACGATACAAATTCCTTTCGAAATTAACACTAACATTGTACCTCCAAATCTTCAAATATTCTTACATAATCATTCTCTCGCACAACACGATACTAATCACTGCCAACAAAAATGTTCACTTCTGAAAATAGCGGAAAAAATTACATATCTTGGAATAATCATAGATAAAAACCTAAAATGGAAAGATCACATCGGCCATACAATAAAAAGAGTTAGGAAGTTAATTCATATATTCTTACGGATAAGAAACTTCTTATCAACGAAAAATCTATACTCAATATACTACGCATTAGTACAGTCTATTCTTCAGTATGCCATTATCAGTTGGGGAGCAGCTTACAAAACTAGTCTGACCCCCATAGAAATTGTTCAAAAACTAATAATAAAAATTATACTAAAAAAACCTCCAGACTTCCCAACTGATCGCATATTCGAAGAATTCAAAGTTCCAACATTTAAAAACTTATTTATAAAAAATTCAATTGTACAAATTATAAAAGAAAAAGATAAACACGCATTCATAACTGAAAATCGTACTAGACTTAAACATGTATTTGTGTGCTTCAAATTAAACACTTCTTTTGCCCAACACCATTATACTCACCAAGGAAAATTCTTTTTCAATAACCTACAAATAGAAATCAGAAGCATTAGGAACAAAGTTCAATTGTTGAACTCCATCAAAAAGTATTTTAGAGAATGTCACACTAAAAATCATACTTGTTTTTCTTCTTACTGAATACATATATGTTTGCATATTTTAGTTAACGGGTCTGATTGCCATGTGTCTGTATTAACTGCACCTACATATATATTGAAATACATGACTATAGTAAATAGTAATTGTACTTATATGAAATGTATTAACTGTATTAACTGTACACGTGACTATATTTGTACATAATATATGAAATGTCGACTCTTCTTCCATCCACAAGGTAAGGCTTTTAATGGAAGACCAGTAAAATTATAATATGTAGCAATTTTAAGATAAACAAATAAAAAAAAAAATAAAAAAATTCAAATAAAATTTACTTACGTGCGCCGGGATTTGAACCCATTTTACCCCTCGACCACGGAGGCCGTCAATTGCCTTCCTCTAACTTAAACTAATATGGACAATATTTTCATTAATAGAAATATGAAAACAGAGCATACACTTACAGAGCATTTTCTGGTAAGTTGTTACCGATCTTCTCGAATATTTCACCATCCACTGTAAGACGAGAGACAGCAACCCTTAGGCTATACAAAAAGACTGCGAATTGAATTCCACTTCAAAATGACCTTGCAAATCTCCCGGCCATCCGCCTATCATCCAGGAAACCATTCTGGACTGAAGACGAAGTCCTGCTTCTAATCCCTTGAGAGTCAGTGGCAGACTTCAGACTGGAAAACAAAAACCTTGTTGTGGACCCAACTATTAAATCTGCCTGTGTTCTCTCCCCCAGAAGACGTGGTCCTCTGTAAACCGCAGCCAGATTTTGTGAATACACGATGCACATTTGAATCCTAAAGGATTCTAAACTTTGTGAATGCGGATGTATTCAAATAACATAAGGCATCATAGAAGAATGTCCCCTTCATCAGTTACCCGGAGGCACGTCTGTGCTGAACGACGTGATTTCAGATACTGGCTGAATAACTTCAACATTTTACCTTGACCTCCACTAACTATCCTTCCACCACACGAAGAAGAAGAAGAGCAAAATAGTTGTCGATGTAGGTTGACCGAAACATTGGTTCTTGAATAACCATACCACATTCAGGCCACCACTAGCCAAACTATTGGAAGGGAGAGTCTTCAATAATTTCTGATATTTTTTTACCTACCTCATGTGAATTGTCCAGGTGTCAGAATCTAAAAGTGTTTCGTGTGAACCCCCATCTGCACTTAAGTGCCATCTATTGAACATTTTGCAAACCTCAGTAACTCACCGGAGATGATTGCTGGTGCATTGTGAAGGTTTGTCATGGCCCAGATACTTAGAGGCTGCGTGCACGTTATTGGCAAGAGGGTGAAATGAGGTTATTACTGGGGAGTAATTTAAGACTGTGACTAGAATTTGATCACCATTCATTATAGAAAAATACTGATCAAGTACAAATCTTTGGTAATGATATTTGAAATTTTTTACAGTCCACAACAATATCATTTTTTGTGTATTATAAGAATAATCAATCAAATCTGATACCTAACATAGGTAACTATTTAAAATATCTATTATTTAAAAAATCCATAGACAATTCTTTTGTTGCAAAAAAAACAGCTGTCAAACGTGTGAAGTTAAAATAGTTGTTAAGTTTTCTGAAATTATCCAATTTTCTTAATGTTTCTTTCCGTTAGAACCTTCTACAAAGTATTAGAAAACTTTAAAAAAAAATAAAGAATGATGAAATAGGTAAAGTCGTTCTGAAGTTATGGCGTGACCGAGTGAAACAGGGATTCATTTGTATATATTAAATGTATATAGATTATTGATAATTATAATTTATTGCGCTGAGGTAAGTTTTTTACGTGAGCTTTTGTTCTTCATCATTCCAACATTGATTTCTTCAGAACCAAGGAAGCAAAGAAAGACAATAAAATACCCCTTTAAAATATAATATATCACAACAACTGAGAGGTCAAAACATCAAAATCTCTTCGAAATTTTCTCCGTTTAGTATCTTCCTTAGTTTAACGACCTTTTCCTAATGCAAAAAGCTTGTCATCCTAATGAAAGTCAACATCTCTGAGATCTGGATCAAAGACGACCGTCTGATTTGCTGCCGCGTCAACTGTTTCTGCAACTCTCCAACTACTGAAGAATAACTAATGTATTATCAAATTAGGCTCAATATAATTAAAGACAATGTCTGGCTCACGATCTGCACAAAGATGAAAGAATTGTGGAGGCATCATTAAATTAAATTATTAAACATTCGAATTGATCGGAGGAAAGTCATGAAATTATTTTTGACAGATAGTTTCTTTCGTTGTCTGTCTGGGGCTTAAGAGGAATATAAACGCTAGAAATATGTCGAATCTCATGCCTGCAAAATTTTAAAATCGAGCTTCTTTTTGCACGAGGCTGGTAAGCTAAAAAGTGGTTTTTATTTATTTTGTGCATAATTTTACAAGAACGAAAAAAAGTTAGAACATAGATAAAGTCAAAAATAGTCTTAGCCGTCAAGGGGTATTTTTTAAAAATTGTTACTTACATTACTTCATAGTTAAGTCATGAGAAAACATTTTTTTTAGTGGTTTACGCTTGTATTTTTTGTTACGTAAATAATAATTTTATTGTAATTCCAATACATAGATAAAGTAGTTAAAGCTTCAATTTATCCGTAACATATTTTTTGATGTTCATACTGTAAGCCGATTCGTCGTAAAGATTAATCAAAATAGTATCTAAATAGGATTTCACGTATATATTCATCTTAAGATGAAGCTTTGCGAAATAATGCAAAATCATACAAAATCATGTGTTTTTGTGTTAAAAATTTGATCACTTAGAAGTATTATAGATGCTTCAATTAAATATTAAATAACACACCTTGGGCTTAGAAACATGGATATTTTTTTAATAAGCCTAGAAAAAAATAAAGTATAAGTATAGTAAAAAAGTAAAGTATTAGGTCTATAAAAAAACACTTTCAAGTGCCAATCCTCCTGCTTGTAAACCCCTTTTCGGTTATGGTTTTATTGTATAATGTGGCAAATTCTGTTTCTTTTATAATAATCGCAAAAAAAGATATTTATGCATGAACTTCACAAAAAAAAACATGAACTTTGGCGATGTTCTTTTTCAGGAAAATAAAAGAGGCGTTACCCAACCTCAAATTTCACCCTTCTGCGATCCTTGGTCAACGCTAAAGTCGCTTGCTCCGCCCAATTCCGAATGGGTCCAGGACTAGGGGATCGTCTTAAGAGAAATACCATAAAATAAAATAATAATTTACCTACTAAATGGCAGCTACTGCCCCTATTGTGTCTTTAATTTTTGTTCAAGAAAATAAAAAGTTAGGTTAAGTTATAGTTTTATGACGCGTGTAATTCGAGTAGGTAGGTGTAATTCTATCCATATGTATCCATATCTAATTTCGTCAATGTGTAATTTCGTACGTGTGTAATTCTATCCATGTGCAATTTCGTCCATGTATAATTTCGTCTGTGTGTGACTCCGTCCACTTGTACCCCTGTGTAATTCTGATGAATCTGACGATGGTTGGTAAGTGAAATAATTTTTTAAGGGTATAACATCCACCAAGTTTTGGCGTTGTTTCCACACTTAATTATTATGATACATCGTCCATGTGTATAATTGTGACAGTATAAATTTGGTGCGAAAAATAAAATTCTCACCTACGCAAACCGCGAGAGACTCTTCTACGATTCTAATATCCCACTTGGCATCTGTATTCTATATCTCCCATCGTAAAATAAGAGATTTATTCTCTACACGTGATTATCGTCATCTGGTGTCGGGGTTATCGGAAGATTATTACAGATTCAGATGCTGTGAAGACTGAGGAGTGAATCAACAAAATAATCTGAAGAAACTCGGAATTATTGGCCTGCCGGAGTGGCAAAGCGAGTGAGAATGAACATTATCAAGCTCATTTAACTAGGAGGTATTTATTGAATTGTCGTTTTGTTAGATATTACGTAGACTTCATGTTTCACAATCTCGTTTGCGAATTTAATGGGTGTCTTAATTGCACTACATACAGAGAGATTATAATAAGTCACGATTGAACTGAATTTAGTGGAATGTACATTTTTTTAAATTTATTCTTTAAGTTGCTGTGGAAAAATTCAACAATCTATAATGCTTTTAAACAGTAGAATTAAAAATGGATGATGGTAAAATTCGCAACCTTATGACAAAACTTGCACGTAGTACGTAGGTAAAAATAAGACAACATAAATATAGTGTTCCAGCAATCCATGCGCTTGATAGCTGCAAGACGAGTGGTTATCTTGTAGTTTTTTAGATTTTAGAAATGTATTATAAGTTTGTACAGCGCCCTTGAGGTGATTTTTCACAAAAACGGCGCTATATAAATCATATATTATTATTATTATTATCTAGCCCCCTACATAGTTAAGTAAATTGAAATACGAATATACAAAAAGATATTTTATTTAATTTATCGGGGGGCTAGAATTTCAATAATCCATGCGCTTGATAGCTGCAAGACGAGTTGTTATCTAGCCTAAGTTAATTAAATTCTAATATAAAATCCATGCTAATTTGTACAGCGCTCTTGAGGCGATTTTTCGCAAAAACAGCGCTATATAAGTTGTCCAAATTTATTATTTATTATTATTCTCCCACTAATCGGCAACCCCAAAAACCGTACAAGTTTACTAGTGAAAGTGGCGGATTATAGTGCATACAAACAAAATAATATATAAAGCTAAAAATTAAAACAGGTATGTATTTTGTAACAGTTTTTACTGTTAAATGTGTACTCGTAACTTACCTAAAGCGTTATATGAATGATGTAATCAAAAATACATTTTAAACTATGATTATTAAAAAAAAATAAAAAAATGAAACAATTCAACTTTGTATAAACCACTTATATAATGCGTAAATCCAACCGGTTTCGGAACAAATGTTCCTTCTTCAGGGAAAGCTTATACTAATTTGACAGTTTCGAACAATTAATTAATTAATTAATTGTTCGAAAAAATTAATTAATTAATTATGATATTTTAGTGTTTTAAATGTAGTGTATTTTAGTATTTTGTGTGTAAAATCACTCAAATTTATAAAAGTTAACCTCAACACAGGCCTAGTCCTAGTGAGGTTAATTTTGTTTTGTATGTAAACATAAAAATAAGAATGTATGGTGAGAAGTTAAATAAAAAAAAAAAATAAAAAAAAAATATTTTTTTAATTTTAAGAATTAATTCAAAAATATATGATTATTATCTGTACAGTGCTTCAAGGTCCAATTCGCAGAAATTCAAATGGAACATTGTCATCAAACGGTCATATAGCGCCGTTTTGTTTTTTCATCAAGAGGAAATCAGACGACGTTTTGTCTCTACAAACGTTTTCTACCGATTTCTTACATATCTCCCTTAAACACGTTAGGTTTTAAAGCTCTTAAAAAAATAAATGTTATTCTTGAGGATAATATCTAGACACTCCCCGCGTCGAAACGCAAATTATATGAAATTTCCTCGATAGAAAAAAATCGCAAAATATGCTCCAAAAATTAATATAAACACGTTTGATTTAGTTAATTTACAAGTTGTACTGTATGAAAAAATTCAAAGTGTTTCTTTAAATGCTGTTTAAGACAACCCCCGCGAAATTTTTGCTCTATTTTAAACGAGTCGTGTTTTATTAAATATTTTCACAATTTTCGCATCGATTCTGTCATTGTAAATACTAGCGCGCTCTTCTAACGTTCGTAATTTCATATCTCTTCATCTTCTTCTTTTTGAGCCCGGTTGCGGTGCCTTAAACTACTGCAGATATTTTTTAATATAATATAGATATCGACCACTAACGTACTGGTACGTTTTGTTTTTTACATGAATACCGCACAAGAGTCCCAACTGCTCCCGTCTGGAGCCAGTGGGACTATAGCATCCTCAATTGGGGTATGTTGTGAGGCTGAAGGCAGTGGGGAGGGGAAGGAGATAGGGAAGAGAAAGGCGGGGAAGTACCTGGCTATTCAGATCTGGTCACCAAACACGGCAGAAGCCATTTCAAGCAACGTTTCAATTCTGAATGGTGGTCTTACACCAGGGCGATACTGAGAGTATCTTCCACTCTGGAACGTGCCGCAAATATACTATATAAATATAAATTATGAAATACACAAATTAATCAAAATAAAATTTATTTGCCACGCCGGGATTCGATCCCGCGACCTTCGGAATGCGAGTCAAGCGCCTTAGCACTGCACTACGCCGGTCGTCTTCTAGTTACTTCTTACAGGAGTTATGATCATCCAAAATCGTTAAAATTGCCTGGTTTGAACGCCATCAACGTTCATCTTCTATCTATCTATCTATCTATCTATCTATCTATCTTCTATCTTCTATATATATATTATTATATAAATAAAAATGAATCGCCGAAATGTATGTACGCGCATAACTTTCGAACGACTGCACTAAATTGGATAATTCTTTTTTTTGTGTGTTCGTTATTATCAGGACAAGGTTTGTATAAAACTTCTAGTGAGCTCTGGCATTATGAAATTTGTATAAAAAAATTGCTATTGGTGGCACGCGAGCTGCTTGAAAATTGAATGTATGGAAAGCGGGAGGGAGGGAGGGATGGGGGAGGGGAACCAGGGAGGGGGAGGGGAACCTGGGAGGGGGGAGGGGGATCTGGGAGAAGGGAGGGGAACTCGGGAGGGGGTTCGTGGGACGGGGGAATGGGGGGGGGTGGATTGGGGAGAGGGAAGGTGGAGGTGAAGGAGTGGGAACGCGAGAAGTGAAGAGGACGCAGGAAAGAAGGGGAGGCGGAAGGGGAACGGGACGAATGGGAAAGGACACGCAGGGAGAAACAATTTCTTTATTAAACGGCATAGCAACGCATGCCGGGGACCAGCTAGTTCAGTATACAAAGAATTTAAAAAAAAGCGCAGACATAGAGTAGCATGGATGTAGTATTATTAAATACGACTAAAACAAAACGCTACGCATACAATAAGCAGTGGTACATAATAAAATCAGTCTGTTCGCCTGGTAGCCGCGATAACAGAATTATACCAGGGATCAGGGTGGCAGAACTAGGAGGAGTAAGCAGTGTTTACCAGGTTGTTGCCTACTGTTTGCCCTATGGCCTATAAAATAGACATTTAATGCGGGGGCACGTTCACGAATCTATACAAAAGGCAACAACGAATAACTTGTTCGTAGATACTCGGTTTAGTGGTTGGTAGGGAGGTGATTCTCAAGTAGGTTGGAAAATAAACTAAATGAAAAAACAGATAAAATTGGAAAAACATCACAGATAAAACATCGATGAGCAAAATTGGAATTCTGTAAAGTTGACTATTTTTTCAATTTGGGAGGCGGGTATGGGAACTGCCGCCCCGGGGGCGTATTTACAATCCCTACCGCGTTTCAGTTGCTTTAAATTTTCAATAACAAAATTTAAATATTTAGAAATAAAATTATTAATTTCTAATATACACATTGGAAAGATTATTTTATCTAGATTTTAGAACAATTTTTGTTTTTGCAAAGTGATAAAAAATTATCAATATGGTGTATTTACAATATATGGGAATAATATTAAAATTTAAATATTTAGAAATAAAATTATTATTTTCTAAAATACACATCAGAAAGATTATTTTATCTAGATTTTAGAACAATTTTGGTTTTTGCAATGTGATAAAAAATAACGAATATAGAGGTATATTTAAAATGTAAATTGTCGTTACCGCGACTGAATCGGTATAGGTTTTGTAAATACGCGCCCCGGGGACCATTTATTGGATAACCATACCTCTGCCATAGGTCACCCCAAGTGGTTTGCTACGTTTGGTGACTTAACAGGGTGACCGGATTTAGGGGGTGAGGTTTTTTTTTTACATGAGCTCCACACAGGAGGCCCTGAGGAAAATAATTTCCCTCAGGACCTATGTCATCTTTGAGGATGCTGTGGGCCTATGTCATCTTTATGCTCACCTATGATGCTGTGTGGAGGTTTTTTTTAAAAAAAAGGAAGGAGAGGAGAGTTCTGGGAAGGAAAAGGGTTTAAGGGGTGGGTAGGAATTTGGGGTTCAGTGTGTCCTGGATATCCGCCTCCAGGACCTAGATGAACCTCACCCCATGAAACCGGGCACCCCTGCTAAATCACCAAACGTAGAAAGCCACTTGGGGTGACCTATGGCAGAGATGTTGGTTATCTAATAAAGGTTCCCGGGGCGGCGGTACCCATTCCCGTTTCTTAAATTGTCCGGGATTTGTCCGGGATTTGGCGGCAGTTGCGTCTGACCACCTACTGCGTAGCGGGCCGGATTGGGAGATACTGGTTGAGGGAGACCTTTTGACCTCTCCAGCAGTACTCTCTCGGAACATCGCCTTGCAACGCAATGGAAGAGGGATGGATTCATGGTGGGTATTTTCAGGATAAGAAGGAGAAGAAGTTATAAAAAATCTGGGGGTCAGTATGTCCAGGAGTGGCAGTTGCTTGAATCAATCCCCCCCACTACGATGGGTTGAGAGTCGTGCTGGAGAGTTCAAAAGGTCTCCCTCAACCAGTATCTCCCGATCCGGCCCGCCACGCAGTTGGTCGGCAAAAGTGTCCGCCGCCAAGACTTAGAGAAAACTCACCCAATGAATCCGGTCATCTCTGCTAAGTCACTAAACGTAGCGAACCACTTCGGGTGGCCTATATATAGGACAAATCATGCACAAGTTTGATCAAAACCTTGATTTGAACACTTGTTCAACATTTTCAGTTTTGAAACTAGAGCCAAAAACTCTTACCAATCTGCCGTGGAAGCTGTTACGGCTATCACACGGAAAGACAGTTAGAAAAATTATAAAAAAATCCTTCAGTCATAAAACTTGTCTTAAAATAATTACTAATTAATGCATTGAAAAGTGATGCCGTCAGATGCCAGCAGGGAAAGTGTTTCTAACGATGACCGACAGGGGGGTATCTTAGTAGTCGGGTGCCGCTGACACTGACTCTGGCCAGCCTACCGATCAGATTCAATTAGCCACTAATGTAGACAGGTCGTGTGACTTGCCGCATTATTATTGTACGTAAACCAATAATAAACCAGTTTGTTTTCAGGAACCTAAAGTTATTGAGAAGTCTCCCACAGAACTATTAGTATTTGAATGTAAATAATATCTAACATTTTAATAAATTTTCCCAAGATATGCACAGCAATATTAAACAGTTCGGGACAATTTATTAGATGGAATTAAAGTTTGAGAACAGTTCGGTTACTTTTCATACCCCCCAATTACTATCTAATAGGAACGAGTGGTAAAAACATTAAGGAGATAGCACACGTCCTCTTGACCACATTGATTCGATAAACCGCTTATTTAATCGACTTGTTTATGTGCGACAGTGTACCGTGTAAACAAACACTAGACTAAAGAGCAAAGAGTAACAAGAAATAAGCACGAATTATAGCAGTACTGAAGAGAAATAGGTAATTATTACGATAAACTGGACATCCTTAAGGTGATCCAATAGTTCAGGAAATAATCGAAATCGGAATTCACGCCCTTTATGGGAGGAGTTTAAAAATACTTGAGAAAAAGCTTTTGCAAAGGTTGGAAAAGGTGTTTGAGATTTTTTTTTAACAGGTTGATTTCGTAAAGGCATGTAAAAAATATTAATTCCTTTTTTACGCATTGTTTATTGTAAGAAAACGGAAATATAAAATTGATTTCACGAAACTAAGCGACGCGGAGTAACGCGTGCATCTCCCGCTCCGGCAGGGGCGTGACTGATACGAAATGGGTTGTGCCTAGTGCATGGTTCTTGTGCCCATGCCATAAGGGTCACTTCAAGAATCCAAATTCGTAGAGTGCGGGCCGTATTGATTGATGTCAAAAGTAACAACGAGAAAATGCATATTTTATTTTATTTTGTGAAGTTCGAGCGTAAAAATCAATTTTTTTTTTCGATTATTATAAAAGAAACTAAATTTGCCACATTATACAATAAAACCAAATCCGAAAAGGGGTTTATAAATAGGTGAGTTAGGACTTGAAAGTGTTTTTTATAGACCTTATACTTTATTTTTTTATAGGCTTATTAAAAGACTTATAAAAAAAATTACCGATATTTTTAAGGGCCAAGGTATGTTCTACACGCAATATTTAATTGAAGCATCTATAATACTTCTAAGCGATCAAATTTTCAAAACAAAAATAAATGATTTTGTATGATTTTGCATTATTCACTATGGCTTCATCTGAGGAAACCGGGCGGCGCGCGACGGTTTGTCCATACGAACGTATTCCCCAATTTTTTCGTTGGATTTTGTTAATTAATTGCTATTATTAATTAATTAAATATTAAAAACAAAACAATTTTCTGATTGTTAAAATAAGTAGGTCTACTTTATCGTTTGTCTGAATTTACCCGTCCCCCCTGCGACATGGGTCTTTTCGAGACCCATGTGCACTTCTTCCTCTCCCCAACAAGACCCTCCACACAGCATCTCCAAAGATGACATACTTCTGTGTAGAGCTAATGTAAAAAAAACAATCATCAGTTCCAATTTTTAAAATTTCAAAGCTAATGTGAGTTACAGACAGACGAATTTAGTTTATTTAATTAAAATAAAGTGGTGTTAAAACTCCTTTTTATTCAAATAAATCATCATTATTTCATAATAAATAAAATAAAATAAAATAAATAAAATAAAACTCTTTCTATTAAAAACACAGAATTATTAGGTTTTCTAGAATTAGCGGCGCAATACCAAAGAGGATATTTTTACGATAATAGAGTAAATTTCACCTAGGCAATAAACGGAAATACAAAGAGAGAAAAAAAATAATAGGGTATCCTTCAAATGAGTTCATAATACCATTAAAACAGGGTAAAAAAAGATAATTATTAAATGAGGAACAACTTCCCCTTCTTTGGAGTTTTCTCCCCCCCAGGAAATTATTGTACCGTGGGGAGGGGTGAGGCGGTAAGGGGGGAGGACCGTTTGAAAAGCATTCATAACTCACGCGTACCGCCGCCATAAATCTAGACACCCCAACCAATAACTTTTCTGGCGATCCTCCCTACGCCCGTCTTGCAACGCGCGCACAGAAAACGTTTTGTTTCTATTCTACTTTTTGACACCAAACATTGTACTTTTTTGTTATATAATAATAACAAAGAATTTACATGGCGCAGTTTTGTTAGAGTTCATCTAAAGTGCGCTTTATACCGAATGACCCAACCACCCCCCGCATTCCGAATTTCTACCGTTTTTAAACAGAGATACGTTTTAAGATTTTCACGGTCAAAAGCATTTTCGTTATTTGTTTTTGGGGTGTTATACCATGTTGCGCTACCTCCTTCTTTCCTTCTCCTTCTCACTGCAACTATGTCCGAAATGTTGGCTAAAGAAGGAGGTAGCGCAACACGGCATAACACCCCAAAAACAAATAACGAAAAATAACAGTTTAAGTTTATAAGTTTCTAAAAAATATATGAGGCGGATGTAGCGCCATCTTTTTTTACATAAATAATTTCGTTCTGTTTGAAATACGAAGGAAGGTTAAATTTGTTCATACAAAAATACAAAAAATGGGACGGTGGGGGTAGGAGAGTGAAAATTCGAGGTTGTATGTATTTTTTGAAGCCAAAGAAAAAAATTGTTAAAAAATGTTTTTTTTTTTGCATAGGGATACCCTAATCACCTAGCGGTATGATGTATACGTTACGACCTATTCTCATCTCTCTCTGGTTTTAATCCTGGGATTGGTTTGCAGCAATTTCATCTATTCGTTTCTTCCACTCTTCCCTGTCTTGTGCGGCTCTTTTGAAGTCTGCATATGATAAGCAGCGCACGTCCACCAGCAGGTCCTCCAGGTACTCTCGGCGTGGGCGTCCCCTTGCGTTTGTCCCCTCGGTCATACCCTCTATTATGGCATGCAAGAGGCCTTCTTGTCTTATTGCATGGCCGATCCATCTTGCGCGCCTTTCAGACAAGGTCCTGAGCAGGTGCCTTCCTCCTTCGATTCTTTGGAGAACCTCCTCATTTGTGATGTGGTCTCTCCAGGAAATTCCTAGTAGTCTTCTATAGGACCACATCTCAAAAGCCTCTAGTCTCCGTTTATCTCTTTCGGATAGGCATTATGTTTCGCAGCCGTACATCAAGATACTCCATACATAGGTCTTGATGAGGAGTATTTTCAGTTTCAGGTCTATATTATTCGATTCTATTATTTTCGACCTTTTATTGAATGCAAGCCTATCCTGGTGTATACGGCTGTCGACCTTGCTCTCATACCTACCAAAAATACATTAAAAAAATCATAAAAATCGGGCGAGCCGTTTCGGAGGAGTGCAACCACAAACACCGTGAAACAAGATTTTTATATAAATAAATTGTTGAAGATAATATCTATACATTTGACGCAACGAAATAATACGATAGAAAAAAATCACAAAGTATGCTCCGAAAATTATTATAAATACGTTTTTCTGTTATTTTACTAGTTATATATATGTAGAAAAAAATCACAGTGTATCATTGAATGCTATTTAAGACATTTCCCACGAGATTTTTGCTCTTTTTTAAACGAGTCGTGTTTTATAGATAATTTTCACAATTTTCGCTTAATTTTAGCGTGATCCCTCTAACATTCGTATTTACATATCTCCCTTTCAAACCATCTTTTGCTTCTTTGTGAACGCTTACTACAGAAATATTTGTATCAATAGAAAACAACTCATGATTCAGGTGTCATAAGATGTACCTGACTTACTTTAAACCAGTAATTCCTGCAGTGGGTATTTGGACTGAAAAATGTTGATGACAATCTCTCAAACCCTAAAATTAACTGAGCCCCTTAAATTATCCTCTTGTACCCTTAAATTACTTGAGAGTATCATTCTTGTATTGTCTATAATATATTATCTTAACCACACTTTTCTCATTGGATTGACATTATTCGATATCTTACACCTCAATCTGTCTCTAACCGAGGGACGAATGTATCACATTTATGAAGATAAATATTCTAATCAAACCCTTATACCGCCCATTATAAAATTTTGCGTTTGCTTTCCCAAAAACGTAAATTACAGAACATATTATACATTATTATTAAAATGAATTCCAGGATAGCATTTCCAATAACATATTGTTTTCTCAATTATGTCCTATGCGTGCAAATTGTACCAATATTTCCTTAATAAACATTAAACAGTGTTAAGATTAAGCCATACTAAATAATGCAAAACCGTATAAAATCATATGTTTTCGTTTTGAAAATTTGGTCGCTTAGAAGTATTATAGATGCTTCAATTAACTACTGCGTGTAGAACATATCTTGGCCCTTAAAAACATCGGCCATTTTTTAACAAGTCTTTTAATAAGCCTAGAAAAAAATAAAGTATTAGGTCTCTAAAAATACTTTCAAGTGCAAACTCTTCTACTAATAAACCCCTTTTTGGATATGGTTTTATCATATAATATGGCAAATTCGGTTTCTTTTATAATATCGCAAAAAAATGATATTTTCGCTCGAATTTCACAAAATAAAATAAAATATGCATTTTCTCGTTGTTATTTTTGACATCAATCAATACGGCCCGTACTCTACGAATTAGGATTCTTGAAGTGACCCTTGTGACATGGGCACAAGAACCATGCAGTGGGCACACCTATTTCGTATCAGTCGTGTGATGCCGCGTCGCTTAGTTTCGTGAAATCAATTTTAAATTTCAGTTTTATTACTATAAACAATGCGTAAAAAAGGAATTAATATTTTTTAAAAGGCCATTACGAAATCAACTTGTAAAAAAAATTTCTCAAATACCTTTTCCAACCTTTCCAAAAGCTTTTTCTCAAGTATTTTTAAACTCCTCCCATAAAGGGCGTGAATTCCGATTTCGATTTTTTTCTGGACTATTGGATCGCCTTAATCTCAAATGACCTTCCAGGTAAGTATGGTCCTGTACATTTTCAACATTTTAACGCAGCATCACTTTCATTGATCAAATACATTACAAATACACATAGGTTTGTATTAGTGATCGTGGAACCAGTGAATGCAATCTGTTAGCCATAAATTGTTATAATAGTTTTTTGGTCTAGTTAGTAGGAAGACAGAAGATTGTAAACAAATATCATAAATCTGTACAGCGCCCTTGAGTTGATTTTTCACAAAAACGGCGCTACACAGATCATACAAGTATTATTATTATATTTTGCAATAGGTACCCTTTTCAAGATATAAGATTGCGATAGTAACACAGTCCGCACAATATTATAATGAAGGTATATCCTTTCCACCGAATGTTTCCAAAACAACCGATAATCGATATCCCTTTATATTAGCGCACAAAACTCCGAAAGGACTTTATTGTAGATAGCGTCTAATTGAAATCCAAACCAAATAAAAGAAAACGCATAAATACAGATATATAAATAAAAGACCTCTGACAGTTTTGGACCCGAGATATCGAGAAATTCCAAGAATCGAAGGTCCTAAAAACAAAAGTGGATTTGTCGCCATCGGCCTTTTTTTCAAACGTCCTTTGTTTTTCGGTTGACAAAAAAAAAAACGCATAAATCGAACCTTTTGGATGAAGCTTTAAACAAACACAGCGAGGAATAAAATATTCGATGGTTTTTGGGATATTTATGTCGCCAAACAAAGGCTCGAGTCAAAATAAAAGCGAATTAATAAAATTCTTGTAATATTTACATTGTTACATCCACTCTACAGCTTCCTGTGGTTTATGACTTAAATAAAAAATAAGTGTCTGGAGATATACATAAATATATTGATGAGCAAGTGAAAGACAAAATAAGTCGAGGATGATATGGCCCGATCAATAATTTATTTTCATATGAAGTGTGCTAGCATCATGAACAACACCTTTCTCTACCTCCTTACCATAAGTTTTGAATACACAGCAATACAAAAGGTCCGATACTTGGTATATTATTTCTCGTACCCTCTTCAATACAATTTTGCACAATGGTAAATGGGTATGCCCTTTTATGCCCGATGATGGGTTTGCATTGCCGCACTGTTGTTAATGTCGTCAATCTGTCACCAGTTTTTGGCTGAGGGGTTTTTAATAGACACTTTATTATTTTTTACTGATTGTATTGATGTAATGTGGATTGTGAACATAAAAAAAACGAACGTTTATTTCGCAATGAGTGACCATGTTTTTAAGATTGAAGACTTCTCAGAGTAATAAACCTGAGATATTTCTACCAGGAGAATATAAGTGAAAGGAGGTGTTGAAAATCAAAATCAAAGCTTTGAAAACGTGGGGATCTCTTGATATCATCAATGTGTGCATTTACATACTAGTACCAGCGAGAGATCATACGTGACGTCATCGTTCTAGTATCTTCTGTCTTTTTCGTTTTCAAACAAGATGCGTGAGATGGAAGAGGACGAATGTCGATGATGTCCGTACGAGCTCCCACTGGGACTAGTTTAATACGAAATCGTATCACCAAATAATTATTTAAAAAAAACTACCAGGAGCAAATAAATAGGGAGAGAAAGATGTGCCAATACATTAATTCTACTGATATACTCGCACATTTCATCTTAGGGAACGTACCCAAACTACGTGACCAACTTTTTGCAATTTTTAACCCCCCCCCCCCCCCCCCCGGTGACCAAAATCCTAAGCAACCCGCTGCTCATTTGTATGGAGCGTGACCTTTTGAAGACCCCCCCCCCCCCCCCTAAAAGTGTCACGTAGTATGGGTACGTTCCCTTAGAGCATTTCAATTAGAATGTGAGCAGGAAAAGGGATTCTAGAGATGTATTAGTTGTATTTGTGTATTCACGCATTTTTTTAGCCTTATTTTAGGCTAACTATCAGGAGAAGATTATATAAGAAACTAAACTAACGTACATAATATCATCTTAGGGGCTCGATTATTGTGTCGGTAAGGCATACTCATTTTATCTAGGTCAAAAATACCAGGATAACAGAAGACAGAAAGGGTAAAAACTACCCCTAAAAGTTATGTCTATAGCGCGGGTCACATTATGCTGGTTGCCAGCCGCGAGTTGAAGAAGCCGCTTCTGCCAGCCGTCGATCAGGTTGGTGTGACAACAAAATTCGGCGCTGGCGTCGCCAGCCGGCGAGTATTTGTCAGCGGCTGACGAAGTTTTTTTTTTTTTTGTTTTTTTTTACGTGAGCTCCACACAGGAGGCCCTGAGGAAAATAATTTCCCTCAGGGCCTATGTCATCTTTGGGGATGCTGTGTGGAGGGTTTTTTTTAAGGAAAGGAAGGAGGGGAGAGTTCTGGGAAGGAAGAGGGTTTAAGGGGTGGGTAGGAATCTGGGGTTCAGTGTGTCCTGGTCATCCGCCTCCAAGACCTAGACAAACCTCACCCCATGAACCCGGGCACCCCTGCTAAATCACCAAACGTAGCGAACCACTTGGGGTGACCAATGGCAGAGGTGTTGGTTATCCAATAAAGGTTCCCGGGGCGGCGGTACCCATTCCCGCCTCCCAAATTGTTGGACATGTTTAACTTTTGGTAGCAGGCAGCGGCGAATAATCAATCACGTGACCGCTGGCACCAGCCGGCAGCGCAGTCTGACCACTATTGCGTCTATCAGCAACGAGAAAGCACGTGTTTTTTTTGTGAAGTTGTTTAGTTGTGGCTATTTTATAATTTGTAATTTTTAATTGATATAATTAAAGTTATTTATAATGTCTGAGTTAAAGTGGACTGCGAAACAAATAATAACATTCTATATGTTTCTGGATCCTCTTCTTTCAGTTCTTGGAGAAGTCTTGACGATGCTCCTAATTCTTCCCTTCTTTGTATCCATGGCCTGACCCACCATCGTCTCTGTTTGCGGTGAAGCTGGTTAAGCATTTCTAAACTAAGTTCCCTGACACCCTCTCTCAACAACTGCTTAAGTAGCTTTTTACGTGAAACGACAGACGACATGTAGTGAATGACTAACTGGAGAGTGCGAGACGCGAGTAGCAGCAGCAGTAGTGTGACCAGATTGCCCGCCGCTGCTAGCTGGTACTACTACCAGCCGCTGGTAAGCAGCAGCTGGCAACCAGCATGATGTGACCCGCGCATATGGGCAAACTTTAAACCCCCGTTTATACGGTTATTTACGTATACAGTTATGCCAAGAGCTCATGATACCGACGCATTTAAAAACCTTCATTGTTTACATGTAACATGTAAAAATAACCAGGAGTACATGAAACTGAATAGATATTCGAAGACAATCTGTTTCTTTTGTTATCTATATAGAAGCTGATTTCTATTCGTACAAGAATCCCGTTCCTTGGCAACTTCCACCCACACAACTCCCGCCACCCTAATCCACTAATCCGGCCTAATGACTTGTGGCACGCGATGCGTAACCCTCTGAAATTGGGAGGCGGGTTGCTAAGGTAACAACTATTATTACCTCAGGACCGAATTTTATCAAAATATTAAAAAGGAATGTTTTTTTACTCTTTACTATTCGAAGCTAGAAAACCCATAGTGGAGTGCATAATGTATAGCGGGAGTAAGGAGTGGAACTAGCAGAGAAAGGGTGAAAGTAGACTGAATGCTGTAGAAATAAGATTCCCGACGCATATGTGTGGTAAACGCATGTACGATCGGATGAGAAATTTGTAGATCAAGTCTGATGTAAGCGTTATGAGTGCGATTATAAAGGGACGCATAGAGGGTTCGGGGATGTAGAGCGAGTGAACATGAAGAAGTGAGTGTAAGGAGGAATATATGACGCGAATGTGCGTTGTAGATGAAATCGGAGACGTTCGAGGGAAACATGGAACGATCAAGTGAACCAAATACTTGAATCGGGTCGTGTCAAGAGTCAGAATAACAGAAAGGTGTGTATGATACGATGTAATGTGAATGAAGCAAGGAGTATGTGCCAAGACCGAGTTGACTGGCGGTCCATCCTCTCTGCCTACCTACAAGGATATTGCCTTTTTAGACGCATTTCCCCATTGAACTGTATAAATTAAAACAAAAATAAAATAAAGTCCGTAGATTTTTCTATAATTTTTCATCCTTTTTAGATTTTTTCAATTTGTTTTTCAATGTAATTTACGCCCGGTCCGGAGCTAGTGGTATTACGGCATTCCAAAAATTGGGGTATGTCGTGCAGATGAAAGCAGCGGGGGTGAGGGGGATTGGAAGATGAAGGTTGGGAAGTAACTAAACAACTGCCATTTCAAGTTTTCAATAAACTTACGCGATGCTTATACCAGGAGAACATGAAACAGAAAAATTGAACGAATAGGAAAAGCAAATAAATCCATTAGATTATTTTGGAAAGGATGTCATAAAATTCACCCCTGCTACCAGGAGCACAGAAGAGGGTGGATGTTGTCTAACAAACAACACGTGTATTATGTCGGCGGGAGATAATACAGGCTCTCGAATTCCATATGAAAACACGAACATATTGGGGTGTTGCAATCTGCCAGTAGCCAGTACAAGAAGCTAGCCCATCCGAATTTCTGCCACCCTGGTATTTGAATATTTAATAATGCCCTGTGGAATCATCTATCTCCGCTTTTCAGGGTCTCATGAAACCGGAACCCGTGCTACCCCAACCTAAACCGGCTTCGCCCGAGTTCCAAAGCACTTACATATTATATTTCGAAGAAGTTTTGCTTATTCAATTGAAAAAGAACGAATTAGAAGGTAGTAAACAAGAAATCCCGTTGGAAATGACGTTTGATAGATTCTCGTCGGCCGGTAAAGCTGCCCTTGTTCAACCAGTATTTCAATGAAAGATGCTCTGAGAAGCACACCGAAAGCGCGCCCAACACTTGTACACAATTGAAATTTGTCGCATGCGAACAGGTCGTTTCTTTACGACTCGTTCTTGAGTTAAAAAGTTCGACTGTGGAACGATTTGCCGACCTCTGTGTTTCCTCCTTCTTACAACAGGTTCACCCCTTCCATTCTTCAAAAAAGACCCTCCACACACCTCCAAAGATGACACAGGCCCCGAGGGAAATCATTTTAGTCAGGGCATCCTGTATGAAGTTAATGTAAAAAAAAATTGAGTGAAAAGGCTGTGCAAAATTTTATGACACTAGAGCTCACTGTGTGAGAGGTTTTTGCTCCGTAAAATCAGGATTCTGCTTTGTAAGTAAAACAAAGGGTAAATGTGTAATTATTTTGACATTTCATTTTCTGAGATCAATTTTTATAGGTGTGAGTAGGTGTAGCGTATTGGTTATTCATGAATTTTCAGCATCCTTCAACAGATGTCGATAGCGTTTATATATCCCGAAGTTGAGTATGGTATCCGACGAGTACCATCTACCGTCCTTCGTGTCTCAGGAAGGTACGAACAGTTACGATGATTGTCGAAGGTATCCGCGAGTAAGGCGGGGACCTCCAGTCTGCCAGAGGGAGCGGCAGAACTACTTAGAGCCTAGTCTAATAAGAACGTCTGTCCAGTTTAATATTCTTGTAATATTTACGATAACTTAATAAATCAATAAAAATCACAGAAACCTCAAACTTATTTGGAATATTTGTAGAAAGATCTACAGTCATAAGCAATAAACAGGTGAAGGTTCATAAACTATGTTACCTATTCAAAAATACACATTCATAAACCATTTCATCTCATTAAAAACAAACACAATTCAATCGTCCAGTCGAATCAAAGAAGCGATAATTTCGATGCCGAGCCATAAAAATGTTCACAGCATTCAGATCTCATACCGGCTACCGCTTATCGCCTCCAGATGATCGGTTGTCGTTGTCGATATCGCTGTCGAGTCGACAAAGGTCACGTACATATCAACGCACGGCGACGATATCGATAAATCACCCGAGATTCGATCTCGAATCCGTAATCTCTCTCGGCCGGTCGAAATTAATTCGAGAAAATAAAGCCCATATACGTGGTAATGTACGAACTGAGTTATAAATTTGTCTGTCAACAAGACGCCTAGAAATGGGAGGGGTATTTTTGAATTCATAATATGTAAGGATGCCTTCCAGAGTTTGTTTGGCGGAATAAGTAAGCAAGAAAAGAAACGCACAACAATCAAAAATTCCTCTCAAATCATAAGATTTGTAAGCAGGTTTTTTTTACCTATCTACTTAATAATCATTTCACGTTTCAAAAAAATATATATTTACTAAACCATTAAAACGGCCACCAACTTGAACCGGAACTGAAATGCAAAAAAAATAAATTTACAACTACCTAACTAACTAACCATCACGCCGTTTCTCTGAAGGGGTAGGCAGAGAGGACGGACCGCCAAACAACTCGGTTTTTGCCTTTTTGTTTTTGCCCCTTGCCTCGTTTCTTAATTTTACTCATCACGCTTACATCAGACTTGAATTCTTTACGAATCTCCACGTTTCACGATTGTACATGGTTTTACTACACATTCGCCTCAGGTATCGCCCTTCTCATTCTCTCAAAAAATTTACGGATAGAAAAAATGACAAATGGTAGAGAAAAATCAGGACTTCGCTACGCTCAATCAGTAAACCTCCAAGATAGAAAAGACGGTTGACGACAACGAAAAAAGCTGTGAAAATTTCAAGGCTCACCGTTTTGACAGTTTACTTCAAACAACCAAATTTCTTATTCATAGATAAGATTAAATACAGACAGAAGAATTAAAAATTAATTTTAGTTAAAAAACAGTATTTTTGTACCTCCTGTAAAATTTGATAAATATAGAAGTTACGCATTCTACGAATCAAGCCGACGATGTATTAGTTCTACTGTGTATTTTGATAATTCATCAATAATTATTTAATTCAGTTGCAATTTTTGTATTTTTGACATATTGTAACTGGGTAAGTACAGGTTTGGCGCACGCTTATTTGAATGGTTATCAAGTTTTGTAAAGCCTTGTCAAGTATTCTACAATCCCAAAACGCCAAATCCATTCCACTTTTGAATGCTTCAAGGACTGATGCATCACCTTAGGGGCCGTTCAAGTATTACGTAACGCACTTGGGGGGGGGGGGGGGTCTTGTGAAACGTTAATGTGCGTTACGAGGGGGGAGGGGGGGGGGGGTTCAAACAACACGTTACGTAACTTGTTTTTCTTTAGTTAGATTAAAAAAACTAGGGAATTAAAATCTTCCAAGTTGGCAACCCTTTTCGTTTTCGAATTCTCTTTGTTTTATTTATTACCGCAAACGCGATTAAAACAAGAAAAAAGGTATTTAAGCAACTTTCCAGTACTTTGCGCAACTTAATTGTGACTTTCAGGTAAAAATTGTCACTTGAGCGTTACGTAACGTTTAGGGGGTGGGGGGTACAGAAAAACGTTACAGCGCGTTAAAAGGGGGGAGGGGGGGTCAAAAATCTTCAAAAATTGCGTTACGTAATACTTGAACGCACCCTTATGTGATCCACTGGTCCTTGAAAAAAAATAATAAAAATCGTAATCCCCGCCTCTTTTTGGGAGGGATATAAAAATACTTGAGTAGATATTGCTCGAAAAATATCGATTCATTTAATTTTTTTTATGTTCTAAGCTACCAATAACGTAGGAATTGCTCTTGATCACATACAGTTAAAATGGTGACCGGACAAGTCAGAATGAAACCAACTCAGAACCACCTCAGAAAAGCCATTAGAAGTGATGAAAAAAATTATAAAAAATTGGTTACCTTGAGTTAGGATTACAAGGTATTTTAAATTATTTTTTTTATAGCTTTTAATGACTTTTCAAAGACGTATTGAGTTGACTTCATTCTCAGTTGGCATGGAACCGTTAAAATTCAATGAAACATCGGCAAAGATCGGAAGGCATCCAGACAAATTCATGTTCTCACGAATTTTTAGACAGTCGTAAATAAAAAGACACGTCTGATTTCCCAAAACTGATAGGATGAATATTTCTTCTCGTACCTATGTGGCCTGGTCATGTGGACTATCATCTATCTTCTAACTGGTCAACTAGACAAGCTTTAGACACTCCATCCAACATTCAACTAAAGCAACGACCGACAAAATTAATAATTCCTACACCTATTTAATAATATAACACCAAGGTGGGCAGTATGGATAATTCGATACATCGGAAGAAAATGAGACAATGCATAAACTTTGAGAATTTAAGAACACATAGTTAGTTAAAATTAATCTAACATATTGATTTCATTCATTTGTGGGTCGGTCTGTGAGTGATTGTAACTCTAGTCTAGTGCAATGAACTCTGATTGGTTTTGAATTTAAGTTTCATTTTCAAATTTGGAACTGATTGTTTCAAGATTTCTGCCAAGCGATTAAAGTACCCAACCAATTACAATGTAATATTATATTTACAAGACATTTTAATTGTGCATAATTGAAGTGTACTGATTTTGTTTAAATTTATTAGGGTACCAAGTAAAGACAGATTTTGTGATTTTTCAAGGGTCTGCCCTTTTCATGGGTAAATAAGTATATAATTATACAATAGTTACAAAAAAAATCGCTTACCGTTTCACGCTTTCCTATTATTTAAACAAACCTGTAGAAATAGTCTGCGGTTTAAGAATGGTTGAATGTCTTGAAAGCGCTTACCTGTGAACAAGAGAAAACATTAATGTTAGGTTTTTTTTTGTACAGATAAATTATTAGCAGAATAATACATTTATTGTAGAAGTCATGCCGTAGGCCCATCCTTGATTATTGACATTTCTACAATGACTACGGTAACACCTCTAAAATCACACAATACCTAGAATGTTTTCATACAACCCAGAGCAATAAAATGTAGGATTATTCCTCCCGGAGAACATAAGTGTAAGAAGGGAGGTATTCGACAGTATGACCGGCACTGTTATTTTTGCAAAAAGGCTTTTGTGAGCTTTTACTTTAGGCAAAACTACCAGAAGAATATGATACGCAAGAGAAAGTAAACAGTAATTGACCAACTAGGAACTTATGCTTAAAGAATTGGCGCGGAGCGCCGCTAGCGGTTGCTTCGTTCCTTTCCCATAATTTATGACAAATTAACGCAAGTGCCAACTGCCAATGTTAGTGGTAAATAGAAAAAAATATTATGTATTGGGTTTACGTCATTTTTTTATCTAGGTCATAATACTAGGATAACAGGAGACGGAAAGGCTAATTATTAATTATTAGCCTTTAGAAGTTTTGGTCTTCGAAACGAACTCCCAATCCGAACTCGAACCCCGTTTTTACGTTCATTAAAGTACAAACTACCAGGATTACAAGCAGCGCCGGATCTGCCATACGTTCAAAAACGTGCAAAAAACCTGGCGCTAACTCCGAAGGGGCGCCGTGAGAAAATAAATATTGTATTAAAATTTAGTTATAATATTCCCAGAATCGTTTCAAAATTACCCATTGTACGAAATAATTATTACGCTCTAGCAACACTTTCCAAAGAAACAGAATGCGCACGCATAAATAAACAGAGTCGTGCGCACGCATCAGGCTTACGAATTTATAGTCAGTTACAGAATTTTTTCACAAATTCCATATATTTAGTTTAAACGTAAGATCTATTTTTCCATAATATGGAAAAATAGATCTTACGTTTAAACTAAACGACGGTAAAATATATAATAATAATAATAATTGGACAATTTATTAATAATAATAATGATTTATTGTCTTCATTTCTTAATAACAAATAGAGATAATGATATCCTCACTGGGATCTCCCGTGCTGAGGATTTCATTTACATTTTATAATTTAATTATAAGAATAATATGAATTCGACATAACATAATATATCATGTAGTATTTTTTTTTTTATAATTATAAAGTAAATAAGATAAGTGTTTTTTTATAATTCAGTTCATTAGATTCGGTTTTAGTCTGTATTTGATTTCAGTATATTTTCTATTTCTGATCTCCCTATATTTAGTATCCAGTTTTTTATTTGAAATTTAAATGTTATAATGTTGAGGTTTTTGAGTGAGAGTGGTATTTTATTGTAGAGTTTAATGCCATAATATAAGAAGCTTTTTTGCCCAAATGTTGTGTTAGCAGTTACTTGTTGGATATGTTTTTGACCATGAGATCTAGTGTTTCTAATGTACGTGTCAGTTGTTATTTCTTGGGTTTTGTACTTATGAATGTAAATGAGTATAGTTTTAGAATATAGTTGTTTAATTGACATTATGTTAAAATTGTTGAAGATTTCGTCAGTGCTAGTTCTTACAGGAACTTTCAGTATAATTTTCATTATGGCTTTTTGAGTTTTAATTAGTGGATTTAGTATGTTTTTATTTGCACTGCCCCATCCGATAATACCGTATTCTAACAGTGATTGGCAGAGAGCCATGTAAATCTTGATTAAGTCTTTTTTAATGAGGACATTCCTGATAGATTTGAAAAAATAACTTAGTTTTTTAATTTTATTATTTAAATAGGTAATGTGTTCGGTCCATTTTAAGTTTTGGTCAATTTTTAGACCCAGATACGTTATATGGTCAACGTTTTCTAATGAGGGACAATTACAATTCTCATTTAAGTGATGCGGGCTATGAGTTTTCAAGTTCAGGTTTTCTTCAGAGTTTTTCTTATTTTTTATTTTGAAAGTAATGAATTTGGTTTTATTAGCATTAAGTGTAAGTGAATGGTAGTCTAGCCATTTTTTAATCCTATTAAGTGTGTCTTCTGCTTTCTTAAATGTTTCTGTCCAATTATTCCCATTTATTAGGAGAACAGTATCATCCGCAAAACTGATGATTTCTCCTTCACATTCTATGTGGCATAGGTCATTAATGTAAATAAGGAACAGAATCGGACCCAGAATACTTCCTTGGGGCACCCCGAATTTGACATCAATACACTCACTGGTTATATTGTTAAGTTTCACAGTTTGCTTTCTATTTCCCATGTAACTTTTAAAAAATATCAGTTCATTATCAGCAATCCCTATGTTCTCTAGTTTTTCAAAAAGATGTGTGTGATTTATTGTGTCAAAGGCTTTAGAAAGGTCGAGAAATATGCCAATGCATTTTTTATGTGAGTCTAGAGAATTTTTAATATATTCAATTACTAAGGCTATGGCGTTTGATGTTCCTAGATTTTTTCTGAAACCAAATTGTTTTGGTGATAATAGTTTATTTGATTCTAGGTAGTCGACGAGTTGAGTTTTAACTGTTATTTCTAAGATTTTAGATAATGTGTTTAGAATTGTGATTGGTCTGTAGTTATTGATATCTTTACGATTTCCTGATTTAAAGATTGGTGTAATAGTCCCTATTTTGAGTTGAGATGGAAATCTGCTTTCCGTGATAGATTTGTTTATTAGAAAGAGTATCGGTTCGGTAATTTCGTCTTGTAAGAATTTTATTGTTTTCATTGTGATTTCATCACTACCAGATGAAGATGTTGGTTTGAATTTAGATAACATTAGTGATAGGTCTTGTTTAGTGATTTGTTTTAGAGCAAATTTAATCCTTTGTGGATTTACGTGTTTGTTTATGTTCGGGTTAAAGTGTTGAGGTTTGGTTATTTTGTTGGCTAAATTCGAGCCTATGTTTGCAAAAAAGTTGTTAGTGTAGTTAATTAGTTTATGTATGTTTTTGTTGAGCGAGAGTGTACCGTTATCTGTGTTGATTTCTTCCAATGGGTTTGTTTTGTTTTGATCTGTGTAGGTGATTTCTTTAATTATTTGCCAGATAAGTTTTGGATTATTATTGGATTGATCTATTTTAGATCTGTAGTAATTTTGTTTAGCCGATTTAGTAAGATTGGAGCAGATGTTTCTATAGTTTTTGTAAAATAGTTTTAGGGAAAGGTCGTAAGGATTGTTTTTTACTTGCTGATGGAGCTTGTCTCTTTTCCTTATACATTTAAGTAGGCCAGGTGTGATCCAAGCTTTTTTGATAATTTTATTGTGTGAAAACGTGTAAGTTTTTATTGAAGTGTGGTTTTGTATTTTTAATTGCAAGTGTTCAATAAATATTTTCCAAGCAACTTCTAGATCTTCAGCTTTATATATTGACTCCCAGGTTTCAGTTTGTAGTGATTTTTTTAGTTTTATGTAGTCTATAACATGTCTGTTCCAAGTTAAATTTTGAGTCGATGGTCTATTTTTCTTTGCATGAATGTTAAGAATTAAAGTGTAGTGATCAGTGATGGTGGATTGATGTATGATTGTGGAGTATTTTTTATTTGTTTTTGTCATTATGTGGTCAATACAGGTTTGTGAGGGGATTGATTTATTCATTTTGTGATCAACTCTTGTTGGTTCCCTTATTGCGGCAGACATCCCGTGGGAGAGGAGGAGTAATTGGTACTCCTGTGTTTGTGGATGTTGCCGTCCAGTATCCAGTATATTAATGTTGATGTCCCCAATAATGAACAGGTTCCTGATATTTCGTTCTTGAAGTAGTATGGAGTCTAGTGATCCAAGAAATGGTGATAAATTTGTAGATGAAGGCGATTATAGAGCGCCGTTTTTGTGAAAAACCACCTCAAGGGCGCTTAGATATTATATCTTTTACCGTCTTTTACGACGAATGGGTGCGATCCAAATTCAATAACCAATCACAGCGCGATGTTTTTGTTCAAGAGAACAAACAAACCGACCGCCTTTCAAAATGCTGACAATTTTAGTTAGCGTACGCTCGCTATTGTTTTATTTTGTACGATTTAAGTCTCTAGGAGAAGGTAGTTAAATACCATTTTCTTATGAAATCTTCAGTAAATTCCATTAATAAAAACATCGCATGGTTTGCAGGATTTTCAGGTTGTAACGTATTACGTGTTGACAGTTTGATCTTGATCATTGCAGATCATTGATTTGACATATTATTTAAAGTTCGATGTATAATTAATATCTATTAGATTTGTTGGATCTGTTATTTTGCGGTGTCAGTGTAAGCGTCTTTCGTAAGCCGTTGATACCATACGTCAGTGTTTAGTGTTAGTTCGCTCAATTTGGTGTTTGTTCACTCAACACGGGAAATGCAAGGTACAAATTTGAGGTTATATTCTTATTAGTTAGAAGCTGTAGATGCTATTCTTGTGTTGTGCGTTGCCATGAGAACGTATTTGTATTTGCTTTTTCTATTAATATTCGCGTTGGGTATATACATAAACGCAGTAAATCTCAAGAATGTCTAATGGATCTAGTTCAGCTAAACCACCCGCATTGTCTCGTAACCTATATTTTAAATCATGGTACGGGCACAAACAAACAATTCGTTGTATTATTTTTAAGCATAACTTGCAAAAAGAGTTTTTCCTAAAATAATTAAAATAGCACCATAATTTTATGTTTACCCAATAGATTCAGAGAGTATAGGGCTCCTGGCGATTCTCTCTTTAAAAAAAACGAGTGTGAGAGCTACCGCCGGGTCACTTGGAAAAGTTACACCCTTTATATGTCTTGATTTTATTTGATAAATTAGTGTAAAAAAAAAAAAAAAATTGGGGTGAACGAATTTTTAATCAAAATAAAAATGTAGGGGGGGGGGGGGCGCCATCGGTACCTACTGCACAGGGCGCCAGATTTCGTAGATCCGGCCCTGATTACAAGAGACGAACCAGGTACTATTTAAAAAAGCCTTTCCATACGTAGAAGTAAAATACCCAATGTTTTCATTGTTATATTTACACAGTGAAAGGCCTTCATCCCTTGCAACAGTAACAAAGTTTGGTATCGAATATAATCACCATCTTTAACAGCTTGAGAGCATTTTTGGTTTGCAAATATATGTCATTAAAACATACTTGTACATTCTATAAATCTGTCCGTTGGTTATCCGAAATGTAGGCCCAAATATATATGTATATCTACAAATATAATAATACTCGACAGTCAAAGATAATGGCAAAAATGCAGACCAAACAAGACGAAAAAGAAAACAGAAGAAAAATAATTGAGGCAAAAAATCACTAGTTAAGCAAAATTTATAATAATAAAGGCCAAAAGTTCTAGACATTAAAAAGCGAAATATTGAAGATAAAAATTTGAAAGAAGCGAAAAAATTAATACGTGAAATATCGAAGCAATCTCATTATAAGATAGGTATGTAAGATTTACCGGGCGTTGATTTTCCTGATATTTCTAGGTAGGATATGGAAATATGGACACTTAGAGCAAGCGAAAGAAAGTGGATAGGCGTCCTCAAAATGTGGTGCTGGAGAAAAATTCTCAGAATTCCATGGACAGCCAGATTGGGTACAGATGTATCCATTCTGGAAGAGCTACGGATCCACAGAAGGCTCTAAACTATTTGCCTACAATGTATTTTGAGATACTTTGGACATGTTGCTCTCCAAATTGATGACTCCAACATGGAACAACTCATAGTCATTGGCAAAGTGGAAGGCAGAGGGTCAAATGCCCTGGAGTGATCAAGTATAACTGGCGTCCGATACGTCGGTGTCCTCGGCTCTCCACGCAGCGCAGCACCGTAAGGAGTGGAGAAGCCTTGTCCACCAAGGAAATTGGAGCAGGGGTCTGATTCTCAATAATGAAGAACCAACCGTTCAGGAAAAAATCGAAATCGGAATTCACGCCCTTTATGGGAAGAGTTTAAAAATACTTGAGAAAAAGCTTTTGGAAAGGTTGGAAAAGGTATTTGAGAATTTTTTTTTACAGGTTGATTTCGTAAAGGCCTGTAAAAAATATTAATTCCTGTTTTACGCATTGTTTATTGTAAGAAAACTGAAATTTAAAATTGATTTCACGAAACTAAGCGACGCGGAGTCACACCGCGCCGGTTGGGGCGTGACTGATACGAAGTAGGTGTACCCACTGCATGGTTCTTGTGCCCATGCCATAACGGTCACTTCAAGAATCCAAATTCGTAGAGAGCGGGCCGTATTGATTGATGTCAAAAATAACAACGAGAAAATGCATATTTTATTTTATTTTGTGAAGTTCGGACGTATATATCATTTTATTTTTCGATTATTATAAAATTAACTGAATTTGCCACATTATACAATAAAACCATATCCGAAAAGCGGTTTACAAATAGGAGAGTTTGGACTTGAAAGTGTTTTTTATAGACCTTATACTTTATTTTTTAAAGGCTTATTAAAAGACTTATAAAAAAAATGACCGATATTTTTAAGGGCCAAGGTATGTTCTACACGCAGTATTTAATTGAAGCATCTATAATACTTCTAAGCGATCAAATTTTCAAAACAAAAACATGTGATTTTGTATGATTTTGCATTATTTAGTATGGCTTCATCTTAAGAAGTAAGATTTTATTGAGTTGTCACTTTGCAGACATCAATAAAGAAATTAAATAACAACAAAAAGATAGGCACTACGTTAGTACGTTACCGTCAAGAATGCGGTCGCATCAATATCACCAATTAAAGCCAATTATACATTTATTAATTCGAAGAAGCAGGTGAATTTTTCGTATCCGATAAAAAACGGTCATTTGCCAAAAAAGGTAAGCCGATACTATTTAATGACCGATACGAAAAATAACCACCAAAAATATACCCATAACTGACGATATAATATTGTAGAAATGTTTTTTTTTCTTTTATTTCGAGACGTTGTCCCTTCAGAGTTAGATAAATTATTATCGGCCGCCTCTGTCTTTCTTACATGGTTTCGTACTTAGCCTGAGCGGATCAATGATATGCGAAGCGACAGGTATCTCAGAGGAGAACGAATCTAATTGACAACCAGTGGCGTCACAAATATAAATATTATAGCAATCATTTAATAATACAAAAATATATCATTGAAGAAGAAGACTTGTTCTCTTTCATATTTTCGTTTTAATTATTTGTTAGTGTTATCTTTTTCTTCAATGATATATTACATTGATGGGAATAACCTTCAAAAGTTATAAACAAAGAGTTGTTCTAATAAATTAAATAAAAACAAAAATACATTTTGAAAAATATTAATTAAAATTAATATTTTGACATAATCTTTCTAATACTATAAAGAGGGATGATTTGATTGTTTGTTTGCATTGAATAGGCTTCGAAACTATTGAACCGATTTGAAAAATTCTTTCACCAATAGAAAGCTACATTATCAGCGAATAACATCGGCTGTATATAATGGTAAGCTCTGGCGTTATGAAATTTCTATAAATGAAAATGTGTGTATTTCATATATTTTAGCGGCAGGGAGGAAAGGCAGGGGTTTGCTGAGAGGGAAGACACGAGGGAGGGGGAAGGTGGGGAAGGTGGAAGGGAACGGGGATGCACGGGAAAGGACATGCAGGGAGGATCAATTTATTTCTTTGAATGGCATAGCAACGCCTGCCGGGTACCAGCTAGTATGTATTATAAAATAAGGGACGCACTTAAAAAAAAACTAAATACCCATTTAGATAATAATTTACAGACACAGATATATATGGTTATTGGTTATGCATTTTTTTAATGTGTGAATATCACACACGCCCGAATGCAGTGGGACTATGACATTCCCAATTGGGTTATGCTTTGAGTCTGTGGGATTGGGTAGAGGAAGGAGATGGAAAAGAGAAAAGATGGGTAGTTGCTAGTTATTCAGATCTGGTCACCAAGTATAGCTAATGCCATTTCAAGCAAGTCTGGTCTTTCACCAGGGCGCTGCTGATTACTTCATAGAGCCATACAAGTCATCCTATGCTAGTGATTAGGCTTATTATGCTATTAATATTTAGGTGATCTTTCTTTTTTTGTGTCCCTGGTAGTTTGAGGATAACTTTTGATTTTAAGAAGTTGTATTTAAAGGATGGGGATGCCTTTCATTGTGCTTAAATAAATTGTTCCGAATTTAAATATTCCGTATGTATACTTGACATGTATGTATTTACATTATATTATGCCTCATGTTCTCCTGGTAATTTGAACATGAATGTGTGTAAAAACGGGATTTTGGTACTTGCAAACGCATCGCCGAAGAACCATAAGAAGAACCTGCGCATCCTGTCGGTTTGCTGTTATTCTGGTATTTTGTATTTGAAAAAACGTAAAATATGGGTTTTGAAACATCTCTTGGGAATTTTTAAAATTTAAAAGTTACTCGTCAATTACTTAGGATGTGTCACAGAATTAGAACATTTAATCAAATTTCAAAAAGTTAAAATTCAAGTTCCGTGAAATTCAAGTTGTGTTAGTATTTCATCATATTATTTATTTCGTTATTATTGTGTTACATCATGGGCCCATAGAACTTAAATATTAACTTTGAAATTTGACCAATTGTTAAAACTCCATGAAATAATCCGTTCTCAGTCTCTCTCGTCATCTGTTTCTAAACGTTTTGCACATAGAATGAATAACCAGAAACATGTTAATTTTTATATAATAAATCCCTATTTATAATACTCATAAATGATTCCGGAAATAAATATTCTATATTTACTCTGCGGGGGTAATTTGTGAAACTTTTCACCTTTGTTAATACGCAATTTGTTTTATAATTTCATTACTTAGGTACTCTTTTTAGTCATGCGCTCCCGGTAGTATGCAAATTTTGCATAGTAGCAAAAAACCTCGAATTGAGAGAACTGGCACCACGAAATTTGCAAAGATTTCGTAGGATTTGTAAGTCAATTAATTCTACATTGTATATTTAATTGCTCGCAACTTCATCAAGAGCAATGGAGCTTAAAATTAATTTAACTGAAAAAATGAATAAAGTCAAGATGAAAAATACTTATGTGAGTTCTGTAAAACCAGAGTAGAAGATATCAAAATTGGTAAAAGTAAAAAAGAATGCTCCATTAAATACAATAAGGAGAAAAAAGATGTCCGCCACTGTAAAAAGCTACAGTAAGATATTGTTTCTTTACAAGCTACATCCCCGGATGGACGCGGTAGATATCAATTTCGCCTTTTTGTTATCTTTGGGAAAGGAGGGTGTAACGCAGACGGTAAGACGGGGTCGAATTAATAAAAATAATAATATTGGCAATATTGGTTTAGGAGAGTGAGATTTTTAATTGTGGTTTATGGGTAGGGATCAGATATTTAAGAAAAAGTGGATTTAAAATTTTTTCAGCATAATTACATAATTTTTAGTGTCAAACATTGCAAATAGGATATGTATAAAATTAATTAACAGAATTATAAATAACTAGCTTTTTCCCGCGGCTTCGCTCGCGTGGTGTAAGGGGGGTTCCCACTCCGCCTCCTCCACTTCCCCCCCTCCCCCCCCCCTCTCAACGCCCTCCCTCCCCTCCCCTACCCCCCCTTCTCCCTCCCCCCTCTCCCTCCTCGCCACCCCCCACTCCCCCCTCATTCATCTCTCTCTCCCTTCCGCTTTCCATACATTCAGTTTTCAAACCTCGCGTGCCACCAATATCATTTTTATATCCAAATTTCATAATGCCAGAGCTCACCGGAAGTTTTATAAAAACCTTGTCCTGACAATAACGAACACACAAAAAAAAGAATTATCCAATTTGGTGCAGTCGTTCGAAAGTTATGCGCTTAGCAACACATTCAGCGATTCATTTTTATATATAAGATTAGCAAAATTAATAAACAAGTTTCAATGTCCTTCAACAGATGTCGTTAGGATAGGTAATTATATGTAGTTTTGAGGTATCTCAACAGATGCCAGTAAATCAGCACTTTTGGAGAGTGTCAACTGTCGCTGTTCGTGTCTAATACCCGAACGCTTACGGAAATAGCCGATTATATCCGATCGACAGCTGGGCACTATCAGTGCCGAGTTCCTTTGCTTAAGAATTACACAGATCATCCATTTGAATGGATGTTTGGTCCAGTTAAATATTCATTGTAAACCTCTCGATAATGTATTAACGTTATCGAGAGGTTTATAATAAAGATTTAAATAAAGACTTGTAACCTCGTAGAGCTTTATTGAAGATTCCTGAATATACATCAAGTAATCCGAAACGTGATTTCTGACATAACTTAGAATTAAAAAAATTAAATAAATTTTTGGTCTCCGGTGATTTTTTATACCTACTGATTTTTTATGTTTATATTAGAAAAAAAAATGTCACCGGAGACCAAAATTTCATTAAATATTTTACTCCAAATAATGGCGAGAAATAACTGTTTGAGTAAGTCCTTTAAGGCTCCGCAACCGGGCTCGAAAAGAAGAAGATGGAGAGATACGAAATTACGAATGTAAGAGGAGCGCGCTAACATTTACAGCGACAAAATCGATGCGAAAATTGCGAAAGTGTTTAATAAAACACGACTCGTTTAAAATAGAGCAAAAATCACGTGGGGAGCATCGTAAGTATCATTTAAAGAAACATTGTGAATTTTTTCACAAATATAATTTATCAGATAATAGAAACAGACTTGTTTTTAATAATTTTTGGAGCATACTTTGCGATTTTTTTCTAACGAGGGAATTTCATATAATTTGCGTTTCGGCGTGGGCAGCATCTAGACATTATCTTAAAAAATAATATATATTTTTTTAAGAGCTCAAAAACTTCAAATGTTTAAGGGAGATATGTAAGAAATCGGTAGAAATGCGGGTAGCGGCGCCTTAACACCCTGTTTAAGTTATTCTTGATAAAATTGAGACCTACACAATTACAGCAAAAGATGGCAGCCAAAAAAGTGAGAAATAATTAAATAAAGGCGATATAAAATATCATGATATCTACAAACACTTTTCAATTGTATTGAAATAAGGTAGGTACTAAACAGAGGCGGCCCGTGACAAAATTTGCCGGCAGTGCATTTCACAAAAAATGGTAACATTAATACGGGAAAATATAATTAATTGATTCACAGATTCGCGAAAACCAACATCAAGTTGTAATCGTATACCTATCACTATCAACTCAATCCAACAAACTAAATTGCAATCATGCAATACGTTATGTATATGTACTGGGAGTATGAATGTTCATTAACTTTTCGGTAAAATAAAGGCTATCGTTTACACAACTTTCACATCACAATTTATCATCAACCACGAAAAAAAAATGTTTTCAAGCGATCACATTCACAAAGCCAAGATGCTTTCGAATATTTAATACTTCGTTTTAAAAACTCTATTCATAGTTTTTTTCCCTTAACCTTACTTGTAGGTATTATATTTAGCAAAGGTTTTGGAGAGCCACTATTTTTCAAAAACAATTTATTCTCAAATGAAATTCGGTTGCTTTTGAAAAAATCGACGTTAATCGCAATGTTTTCATTACCGCTCATTTTTAAATAAGTTTTTTACAGAGCAAAACTAGCGAAAACCATTAAAAATGTGTCAATAGTGATCAGTGATCTGCCAATGCTTGAATTCGCCGCCCCGGTGCGATGGTAGAGCTAATACATAACATTGTCAATTAGTTGAAAATTCGTTATTCCTAAGTAACTCATTCCAAACGTTCGGTAACATATAACGCATGTTAAAGGTTTTGTCATAAACCAGAATGCTTCTGCGCATGTGCGCCGCTAGTGCACGAGCGTCTCATATATCTTCCCTTATGTCTCGCCCATTTCACGGTTCCAGCCTCTGTAGACTGTCCCAGTAGGAATATCACTTCATGTGACGTCACGTCTCGGCACAACGGAAGATGCACGCATTGCTTTTTCGTATGCGCCGATGCGAGTTTAGTACGGAGTCTAATACGAAAGTTAATTGGTAAGGATATTTTAACGAATTGGCGGGAATTCTTCGTGGTTTGTTGATGTTTGTACGAATTTACACTTTTGACGTTGGCAGTGCATTGCACAAATGCACCAAGGCAGGAGCCGCCACTGGTACTAAATACTTACGTAATTACAAAAGAACCTAAATATATACTTAAAAATACCAACAATAACATACAATATCATGTTAAGTTCATATTAAATTTCTTTACTCGTCAAATCAACAACGCATCGCCTGTTTCCAATAACAGCATATCCGTTAAAATCAACATATCTTATTTCAGACCAATTTCAAAAAGGTCTAACAAAAGAGGGATACTGCTAGGAAATTGATATAATCATAGGCGGTACCCATTCATCTCAATGTTCATAACAATCTACTTCTAAGCAGTTTCTATTACGGATTAAATGTAATTGTAAAGATGTTGTATCACCTTACACACTCTCACTAAGTACTTCATACCTAGTCTACGCTTGAATATTGGATAATGCTTGGATAAATTTTATTAGTGAAGAATATGGAGCGAAAAATTCATGAACAAAATTGATAATATTCTTCGAAGATAATTTTTTTATTGAAACGGAGATGCTTGTATAAAAATTATATTACAATTAATATTTTTATGAATTCTTTAAAAAATAAAATAAGCAGGTTTGCCATATTATGTGGTAGATACTAGGTACCACATGATGAATTAAAACAGAATTATTTTATTTTATTATTGACTAGCAGACCCGGCCCCACGTTTCTGTGACCAACGAAACACAATGCCACGCCATTACCCAATCTAACCAACGCCATCTGTTAAATAAAATTCACACCGCCCGCTTGCCAGCACGCTGCCCGCTGCCCGCTTGCCTGCCCGCTCCTTTGTTTATATATTTCAACCAATTTACCCAAAACCTTGACAAATTATATATCTAAAAACCTTCCTCATGAATCACACTATCTATTGGTGATAACCGCATGAAAATTCATTGCGTAGTTTAAAAGATCTAAGTGTACAGACAGCGGGAGCGACTTCATTTTATACTATGTAAAGACTAGCTGACCCGGAGAAGTTCGTACCGCCTCAGAATCAACTGTTGTGTTAACTCATTAGCTCAGTTCTTTTATTAAGTTAAAAATTACACAATGAAGCAATTATCGATGCGCAACTGTCCATTTTTTTGTTTTTAATGGTATCAGAGATGGCGTTGTGTACGGATTTATATTTTTTGTGATTTTTCATAATTTTCCACTTACTTATTGGAATTGTGTTTCATTTTCTTTATACGTGTGAGGGAAATTTATTATAATTATTGTATTTTTCCATTGGAGGGGTGCTAACATACGTTCACCGTTTGTCCCGTTGACATTTAGTGTGTAAGAAAGAGGGGCAGCATTACATGTTTAAGATCAAAAACAAAAAAATCAGCGCATTGACATTTGACGTTGTGAATTTTTAGAATGCACTCACTACTCAATATTATACTTATCACAATATTCCTGCAGCTCTTTCAAAAGATGAGAATTCGTTCCGTACAAAATGTATGAGGAAAAGAATTTTCTTCATAATTATTTTGTCGTGATTTTGACAAAAATCGGTCCAGCCGTTCTCCTCTAACCAACACCTCTGCCATAGGCCATAGGTCACCCCAAGTGGTTCGCTGCTTCGACTTTGCAGGGGTGTCTGGGTTCATGTGGAGGTCTTTTATCCTTTACAGCCGGAATCTCTCGACCCATCGCCTTGCACCGCGGTTGGAGGGATGGATTCATACGTTCGTCATTCTCGGGCACACTGACCCCCAGATTCCTACCTCGTACATACCTATTTCCTTCCCAGAACACCCTCTCCTTTCTTTCCTTAAAAAAACCCTCCACACAGCACCCCCTTAGACGACATATTTTCCTCAGGGCCTCCTGTGTAGAACTAATGTAAAAAAAACGAGTGTGCTTTAGACCACACGACTGAAGTAAAACGTCACTAACTTATAAAAGAACATATGACATTGATATTGATTTTGACATTGGGGTGACCTACGACCTTGGGGTGACCTACGACCATGGGGTGATTAACGACTTTGGAGTGACCTACGACTTTGGGGTAACCTACGACCTTGGGGTGACCATCCTTTTCCTTATCACTCCCCAAGTCAAGTGTGGGTAAAGGCCCGACCGTTCGCCTCGCCACCGATCACCGTTCGCATCGATTACCGTTCGCATCACACTTTTCGTAACATCACACTTATCGTAACATCATACTTTTTATAACACATCACCACTTTTCGTAACGCATTCACCAGCTTACCCCCCAAGTCGAGCGTGCGTAAAGAAGTTTTACTTCAAAAAAGCCGCCAATGAGCGCAGTTGACGCTTCGCAGATGCAGTAAGTAATGCATCATTTCAGTTTCATCCGAATTCCAAATCATAGCGGAGCTAAAGAAGTTTCACTTAAAAAATGATTCATTCTAGAATCTAGTCTATATTACCTACAGGTACCAGGATTTCAGGAAGAATAAGCGATAGTATTATTACATTAAACTTCACCTTGACGAGACGTATAGTCTGTTTACTTTACAGAATTTCCCCGAGACAAAACATAAAACTAATGTTCTATGATTATTTTTAAAACACTGTCACGCTGATGAACGGGGAAACAAGGCGGGATGGACACTGAGTTACGAAAGCCCCAGAGTAAACCCGTGTGATTGAGAATGGTATGCATGATGCATGCATTAATCACTGCTTTTTTATATTTTATATTATAAACTTGCGACGAATTATATACGGACGGATTTTACGGTTCGTTGACAGTGGAAAAAATAGAAAGTTTTTTGAAACTATATTTTTGATTTAGACACCTACCTACTACCTACCTTCGTACCTTGTTGATACGTGAGAAAATTCTTTGGAAATTTATTAGCTTTTCATATCAGTTATAAAAAATGCGTACTAGAGTATTCTGGGTTCTTTAAAGATTTTCAGCAGTAGGCTGTTTTGAAGTAAAACTTCTTTACGCACGCTTGACTTGGGGAGTAAGCTGGAGAATGCGTGGCGAGAGCGTTATGAAAAGTGTGATCGGACGAGGCGAACGGAAGTTGAGAGGTAGATATAAGTTAGTGAAGTTGAACTACAGTCGTGTGGTCTAAAGCTAACTCGTTGTTTTAAATTGAATATCGCACAAGAGTACCAACTGCTCCCAACCGCATGGAGCCAGTGAGACTATGGCATTCCCAAATGGGGTATGTTGTGAGGCTGAAGGTAGTAGTGAGGGGAAGGACCTGACTACTCAGATCTAGTCACCAAACACGGCTAAAGACATTTCAAGCAACGTTTAAATACTAGAAGAGCGATACTGAGAGTGTCTTCCACTATGGAACGTACTGAAATATACTTTATGTTAATATTTAAATTATTAAATTGTGAAATAAAACTAATAAAATTTGTCGGGATTTGAACCAGCGACCACCGAATTACTAGTCGAGAGCCTTACCCCTCAACCACGGAGCTGTCGAAGGCACAAGAATGAAGAAAAACTCGAAAAATTCCTTGTGAACGTTTTTCGTGATCCAAGCACTTGGCCAATCGGACTTATTGTGTTCAAAGGGAATGGAGATCTACGATGTCAGGCGAGTGTAAATGAGACAGAAAGCGGATTAATTTGGATAAATCGAACATTTGTTTCCATTCAAATTTTTATGAATGAACTTGAAGTTTTCTTCTTTATTCTATGGCAGAAAAGCAGAAAAAAAATTGAAAGAATCGACAATTAATCTCTTTGATGGAATATGAATATAATATTTAACTTCATTGCCTGAGCGTAGCGAAGTCCTGTTCGACCGTTTTACATTCGTATGTCTGCAAATGTGTTTGTAGGTATGTTCCGTTTCCGGATCAAGATGGTGGTCGTTTTAATAGTCCAGTAAAGATTATTTTTTAAATGTAAAATCGTCGTGTTTATTTGAACTTTCTTATTCATTCTGCATGTAGTACCGAGTTCCCACTCGTACCTACCTGAAGAAAATTTGAAAAAAACGTCCATTGAGTTAGTAACGTTTTTTGAACAAATTGTATAATTCCTTGTTAACTTAATTTTTTTAACATAAAATATTTGGTTTATAATTAAGAAGACAAGTATTTCATTACCTACTTAAAATTAAGTACCTAGGTAACTAATTACTTAAAAATCTTACTACGATTTTAGAGAATTTTGGTTTTCATTCATTAAATAAATATTTATTAAAGCATTACTTGAAGTGGGTTGATATAGCCGTATAGGAATGGTCTGCACTTAATATTATTAAGGACATTTAGCACTCAAAGGAATTTTGGTCTCCATGAAGTGTTTAGATTCCATTTATAATATAATTTGTTAGTGCAGAGCGCAAGTACGTTCATTTCTCAAAGTCGCTACTACTAAAAAAATTCCATATGAATGAAATAAAAATACCAGCACATGTTTGTGTTTTAATGTAGCTTTTAAAACCCGCTGACGTTGGGCGTCTGTACCAATTAAGTGGCACTTTTTAGTGTCTATTTATGTCTCGCTACACTCCACACTCTAATATACTGCTTGGGATGTCACGGCCTTAATTGGTTTACATGTAGCCATTTAAAATGTGCAAAACACGGGAGTGCCGCAGGGATCAAATTGTGGATCATTTTAATTCGCATTAACACCTGGCACATTGCTTTAGTCGAGGACAACGGATTTCGACAGGCAAGATAGTTAAAAATTGTGATTCAATTGTTTTTTGTTGGTGTGTCGTCCTATTTATAATATTTAACTTAATTTTCTACCTGTGATTTTTTATTTAAATTCATCTTGCTTCATTTCCATCTATGACTCCTTTACTTTCAATTTCACGTTTTAACTTTAATTTCATGCATCAAAATTGTCTTTGTATAGTTTAGTCTTATGCTTTCACGAGAAGCAAAATGCCAAATTACTGAAAACTATTGGTATCAATTCCTTGCATAGATACATTCGATTCCATTTCTAAAAGCCTTACAGAATCAAAAATATTCTCATCATTATTAAAATTTAATCTGAACTATTTTATACCCAATTTATCAAACTAATATTTATAATACATGTTCTTTATTATTCCGAGTATAACCTACAAACAATACTGTGCGAAAACCCCTTTTTTGGAAGACGAAAGAAGTAATACATTGGAGCTCGATTTACGCCCGACTCAGAGACCTAAAAGCGACCATATACGACTAACAATTATTCCAAATAATAAAAACATGGGAGTGCCGCAGGGATCATAATTATGTACCACTTTAATTCGCATTAACCTTTGGCAACGAGAACAGACAGATGGGAAGAATTGGTTTACGTAGGTACGTTTGGTTATAAAAATTAATCGAATTGTGAAGCAAGAAACAAATTCAAATAATTAAAACGAGGGAATGCTCATGAACTTCATGTCCAGTGTAAACCTTTTTTCAACCCTGCACATAAAGTGTGTTCAGCTAGAAGCATGCTTATATATGGATAAAGATGCTTTCAGAAATAACAAATATACCTGTTATGCAAAATGCAAGTGAAATATACTTCCTTCTATAATATACAGGTACTCGTACTTTAATATTGAAAGCACAAGACAAGTAATATTATTGACCACTCTTCAAATGCAAATGTAACTCTTTGAGGTTAACGAGGCTGGCCCATAAGTCGCAGTCCTGTATTTTATTATTTACAATATACGTAAGACATATTTTGACTTACAAAAATCGTTCATTAGCCGCTTTCGGTTCCCTGTTACTGTTAATGTAACCATCACTTTGTTATTTTATAAAAAAAAATCTCCAATTTCATTTACCAAGTATTCAATTTTGAAAATTTTAACAAAAACTTCTTCTCATGGCGCAGGGCCTACCTATTTATTGATTATTCGTTGTTTGTACCTACCTATTTATCACACCTCATGATAAAACCAACAAATTGAGGACTGTTTAAAACTGAAGCGGAACTTATGAGCCACTCCTAAATAGAAATACCACATTTCTCATGAATCTGGTTAACCAACGCACTAATGTGAAAATGAAATATCTTGAAATTGATACGTAGATACTCGTAAGTTCAACAGCACTTGCATCAAGCGCAGCTTCATCGACTCAACCGCAATTGCCGACCACTTTATCTCAAAGTATCTTAAATCAAACAGAGAGGGAGAGAGTGAACGTCATGGGCCGATGATATTATTTTCACCTGACTTGCTCTCATAACTTGATCTCGCGAACCCAAACAGACCAATTTAATAAATTAATTGGCTCCGAGCACATTTCCGTGAAGCATCAAGAACAGGCGTGTGTCAAAAATGTGTAAGAATCGCCACAAGCAAACATATATTGATGTAGACATCTTGGAGAAATTCCAAATTTTTCAAATTAAAGTTTAGATTTTTATACTTTGAGATTTGTTAGATCGGTCGGGTTAATTTTGTGGGGTGATAATCGTTGATGATTTTACACGAACGAGATTTAAAACGATGGGTGGCGGTGGTGAATCAGGGAAAAGATAATATTCAGAATTTAGAATCTGGTGATAAAATTATTAAAATCGTAAATATCTGGGGAAAGCACCATTCCAGTTGTGTCATCAAATCACAATAATGTGATTTGACGAAGTGTTTTTAGTAGGGGTTTTACCCATTGATATATTTCTATGGTTTTACCTATCTTAACTATGAGCGTGTTTGTTTTTAAGCAACAAATTCTGTCGTTACGAAATTTTAAATTTTCAAGATTTTATTTTCGCAATGTATCTAATTATCATGACAAGCAGTAAAAAACATTTGAACGGTGGTTTCTGCCTGGAATTTCTAAAAGTCATTCACATGAATATTGAAATATCCGTTTACACAGAGTCGTAGCGAGGGGGGGGGGGGCGGCCCGCCCCGGGTGCCACTGCTGTGTGAAGGGTTTTTTTTAGAGAAAGGAAGGTGTGGAAGTTCTGGGAAGGAAAAAGAAACCTGGGAGTCAATGTGTCCAGGAGTGACGGATGTATGAATCCATTCCTCCCACTGGTACAGTAGGTGGGCAAACACATACGCCGCCAAGACCTAGACAAACCTCACCCCATGAAGCGAGATAGGTTGATTCTGTAAAATCGTTAAATAAACTAAAAAAAAAAGTAGATAACTATTTAAGAAAAAAAGGGAGAGAATGGTAAAAAGGCTAGACAGCAGACTAGCTTTTTTGAATTTGCTTAAACAATAATCGAATCTCAAGCCATTATAATGTCCTTGTTAAAATCGGTCCTGCTAAATAGCCAAATGGGCAATAGATCTTCTGGTGGCTGACGCCGTGTCATCGCTTGATCCCTTTCTGAAATATGCCCGAAACACATTGCCGGGATCGTAAAGTATCCCAAATGTCACAAAGCTAATGCGGGAGGCGGAAGAGCCCAAAAAAAACAGCAATTTACGAACAAATTAACCGGGGTGCAAATGTCACCGTAACTCCTGCCGTATCGGATTACGCCTGTCGCCAGGATAGAGTTTATGCCTGGCATACTCTCAAATTATTAGATTGTTTGCATATTTATTTTTAGTAGTTCACGCATGATTTACAAAAATAATCAACACCGTTTCAGTTGAATTCCATGACCTGAATAATTCAATAAGAATTCAGATGGTTCGGACATAGTATCGAGCGAATGAACGGAGAATGGAGTGCCAGTAGCATTGAATTCCAGGAGAATGTAAGTGAATGAAATAAGTAGTCGGAGACGTCTGAGGAAGGCATGGCATGTTAAGTGAATCAAATATTTATGTTCGGCCATTTAAACAGTGGAATTAGAAAGCGAAGATGTATGAATGTGGATGAAGCAAGGAGTTTGTGCCAAGAAAGAATTGTGTGGCAATTTATCAAAATAAATCTGACTATCCCTGCGGTAAAAACTAAAATATTGTAGATTGTGATTTAGTTAGTAGATAATTAATTTTTTGGGAGGTGTTAATATTGGGGTTCCACATGGTCTAGGTGTTGTACCTATCTTAAATCCAGAGGTTGCAGATTTTATGCTACAATGTAAAATATTTATAATAAGGCATTCTGTACATGCATTCACGCTAAGAACTGTGCTGTGATGAAGATCGTAAATTTTGATGGACTCGGACATTAATATATTTAAAAAAATGAAATACGATAAAGGTTAGATCATAAAGTTTGCAACAGTCATACGAGCCAACTTAACCTGTCTGATGGAAGCATCATCCTTTTTCGACCTGAGTAGAAGATGCCTTTGAGAAAGATGGTCAGAGGTTCGATCGGATCGGAAAGTTTTTTTTTGGCTATTTTACAGTTTTTCAATCAACAATTTCTGCATTTTATTTTTTTAAATATTCAACATTATTCCAAGGAAACATTTTTTACCATTAAATTATTATTGTAATTGTACATTAATGTGAATCGTCATCAGTAGATATGCATCGTATGAACAAATAAAATAATTATTAAATAAAATTTAATTAACCAGGAAATCCTTTTTCATGACTTTAGCCTAAATTCTTGATTCAAGTATACTTTTATCGTAGGCACTATATTCGTTGAAATACTACTTATAAAATTCTTTTGCATCTTATCTAAAAAGCAGAAGTGAAAACAGAGTCGTAGATACCCTTAGAAATAGTAAGTAATTAGAATTGCTCCGGTGAAAGACGACCGTTCAGAATCGAAACGTTGCGTTACTTTAAATGGCATTAGTCGTGTTTGGTGATCAGCTCTGAAATCTATCTGTCTATATAAATAAATATATCTATCTATCTATCTTCTCTAATAAATAAAAATGAATCACCGAAATGTATGTACGCGCCTACATAACTTCCGAACAACTGCACCGAATTTGATATATTTTTTTTGTGTTCGTTATTGTCAGGACAAGGTTTGTATAAAACTACTGGTGAGCTCTGGCATTATGAAATATGTATAAAAAAATTAATAGGTGGCACGTGAGCAGTTTGAAAACTGAATGTACCGGGACTGAATGTATGGAATGCGAGAGAGTTGAGGGGGCAGTGGGGAGAGGGAGGGGGGGGGGGATGGTGTGGGAATGTGAGAGGGGAAAGGGACGCGAGAGAGGAAGGGGAGGCGGAAGGGGAACGGGACGAATGGGAAAGGACACGCAGGGAGAAACAATTTCTTTATTAAATGGCATAGCAACGCACGCCGGGAACCAGCTAGTAGCCAATACTTCTTAACCTTTCTCCTACTCATCTCCTTCCCATTTTCACTCTCTTCAGCTTCTCAGTGTACCCTAATTGGGGACTCCAAAGTCTCAGTGGCTTCAAGCAATAGGGAATGTTTCGCGGTGATCATATAAAAACAACACTATTTGAAACCTTTTTTCAACTTGATCAATATACCTGCTTTACCTATCTCTGAAAGCGACAACATCAAGCATCCGACCCAATGGACCAAAAATAATCTACGAATATGGCACAGTTAACTTTTATTCCCCGTGATTTACACACAGCCTCATGTTCAGAACTGATCGACGGATCGTAACCAACAGTTTTACGACCTCTTACCATAAATATATTACTTGGATTGGGCTATAAACGGATTAACGATGGTCTTTTTATCAACCGATATAAACGTTGGGATGTTTAATGCGTTTCCATGTGTTTAAAATTCTTACTCACTTTTCAAAATCGATGATATTTTGACTTCCATCTTATCTGTTAGGTATCGAAGTGCGTACTAAATAGCACCTTCAAAACCTCTTAGCCAGATTAATAATGTTTCAGATCTCTGTTAAAACCGGTAATAATTATAATTGGGTCTTCAACCCAAATTTTGATGCGTTACCTTGAAATGGTGTCTAACATAATCATCAACACTCCACTAATTATGGATATTATTCACCATTGTCCAGAACGTGTAGATAGGTCAACTGAAATCCAGACCTTGATAACTCGAAATGATTTTTTGTAGGTCACTAAAATTGAAGATCTTTTATAACTATTTTGACTTCTAGGTAAGTCTTGACTTGACTTGTCATTTGCATTTTCTTATTTGTATCTCTGATTTTGTCTTGGCTTTCGTATGCCATCCTTTACTCAAATAAATATATGCTTTGTAATCAACACAAAAGACCAGACAGCTCGTCACTGTACCATGTGGCTGGTTGGTGATTTAATTTAATATGAGAATTCCTCACTAATGTATCGGAAACGCACATATTTCAGAGGTCCTTGGCCGTGGCATCTACCAGGAGCACACAGAAATAGCGGATAATCAGTTCCGTCTGTTTGGCTCTTTGGTCATGTCCCATTTGCGGCAATTTCCAAGGGAATTTATCTTAGACAGTGTCCTCGCCCATCCAAAACGCAACACCAGCACACCACCGAACCAAAAAGTAATAAAAAACAAATAATTAGGTCAAAACACCATACAAATGCTTCGAGCTTTTCAGTAGGCACCTACTCTTAGAATCCTTGAGAAAAAATATAGTTAAAGAAAGCGACACTTTTAAAGCTCTGAGATTTTCAAGACCAGTTTTAGAAAGATAAGTAAAATAAGGCACATTATAAAAGAAGTTCAGCTTAAAAGTAGTAATGTGTCATGTAGGGTTTTAAAAAATTGAACATTTTGATAAATGTGCGAAGTGTGATAGGTTTAGTAATTACCCGTCTCGTAAGAAAAGCTCCGTACTCGGAAGTTGGGAGATTAAAATTCTAAAGGAAAAAAGATAATTAATAATTTGAGGAATTACCTACGCAGAACTTTTGGGATCATTTTGTTTACAAAGTGGCGTGAAATTGCATGAACACGAGTGAATCAAACTGAACATTAATCCGGTTAAGTCAAGAATCAGAATAACAACAATTGCATGACACCATGTATGAATGTGAACAATGCAAGGAGCGTGCTCCAAGTCGTGTGGCGGTCCATCCTATTTTCCCAACACTCGGCAGAGAAAAGGATTAGTTAATTAATTAGCATAAAAAATAGCGCAGACGCGTGAGAAATCACGGGATATTACGTTAGTAAATCTTATTAGTTAGTAGGTACATAATAACTTTAATTTTTATCCAGATTAACCCTAAGAAATTTAAACAAAATTACCTACACAATTAAAATAATTATCTGGTAAGTAAAAATATTATAATGGTGATTGTCTGATTCCCACGTCAGTTCCAATTTTGAAGAAAGAAAATTAAAATAATTTTCTGTTAATATAGCATAATAACATGCAGGTAGGTACTTTATCAGTTTCCTGAATTCTTGAGCCAATTTGTTTCAATTTTGAAAATGACATTTAAATTCAAAACAAATCACAGTTCACTGAACTAGAGTTACAATCAATCACAGACAGAACCCCAGCCGGATTTAGCATGTTTACAAGCATAATTTTGTTGTCTATGAAATAGAACGATCCACGACCTCTGAAATAAGGTTTTTTTTAAACTATATTGTTAATCTACAATGACAATGGCCAGGGGCGTGCACTCAATATAGGCACATAAGCACTGCCTACCCTACCGAATTTGTAAAACCAACATGTAAATAATATTATAATTTATTAAATTATTACTAAAAATAAATACACACTTTCAAAAATAAGCGCGAAAAAGCAAAGAAACTACTCGAGCGCCTCATCAAACGGCGTACTACAAACGTGGCATAAACTGTAACTAGAAACTACACGCGCGCCCTCCGACTGCCTCACTAAAATGCGGCCTAAGCAGGAATTATTTCTGCTTGGAGCTATCTTCATACAAGACATAATATCAATGTTTACGAAATGCACATAGCATAGAGTAGAACTGTCGTTTTGAATTTGCTTCTATGAGGTTTTTTGTGAGTATTAGGCAGTGCTTTCTGGAACAAAATTAGCAAATGGCAATCAGTGACGACAGTGACATCTGTTGTTATCTATTTCTATCAACTAGTTGTCTTACCAGCAGCAAGCACCCTTAGCGACAACTTGTACGAAGGGAGTTATTTGTAGTAAGTTTTTGTTTAAATTTATTTGAATCAATTCGGCGGTTTTCCTACTGCCTACCCTGATCAAAAACTCTGTGCACGCCACTGACAATGGCCATACGTCTATTGAGAATTCCTAAGAAAAATTGATAAACTACAAAGCAAACATGCACATGAGACGAGGAAAAGAAATGAACTAATTCCTTCAGCAAAAAATAACTGAGTCAAAAGTCATTGATGTACGGAGCATTGAAGATATTTGGAGAATTACCAGAAGAAATAAAATTGGAAGAGAGCATAAAGGCATTAACAATTAAATTGCGAAGATATGTGACTGATTTGGTATAGATGTGTTATTTTAAGTGTATGTAAGTGTATATAAGCATTGTATTAGGACATAGATAACTACGTACCTATTTCAAATACCGCAATAAACAATAAACAATATCTAATAATAAAAAAAATCATTACCTGACTTTCTGAAGAGATACATTTTGAATTTCAATGAATTTTGAATATCGTTTAGTTCAGAACACTTCAAAATTAAATTTGGTATTTCTTCGCGTAGGACTTCTGAGAGTTGATAATTTAATGACATTAATTAAGGCCAATTTAGCACTAAGAGTATCTAAGCCCAAGGAAAGCGGAGGTCATAAATAATTTGCACGCGATTACAGACTTCTTTTCGGCACCTTTTTCTCAGTATCGAAATGGGGCACATAAATTTCATGTATTTTAGTCTATCGCCGTTTCGAGACGTTCTTGATAATTCGATACTCTTAAAGTACATTGATAATGCAATGGTCTATATAACTACCGAAAGTCCTTTTTTAACTCGACCATTTGGAATTTTGACTGTTAGACTTTTTTGTTTGTTACGTTTCGGTTCCGGTTCAAGATGGTGGCCTTGTTGGATACTACTTATTTATCCCGCAAAAGTTTCCATGTACGTAGTTCCTACTAAGAGCTGTCAAATAATTCAAATATTATGGTAGGAACCAAAGATATTGAAATATAAGAGATGTGCCATCCAGTTTTTACTAGGTGGGACTGCGCTTTCGGGTGTCGCCGATATTGTTTACCAATTGAAGAATAAACTAAATTAATTAACTAAACGAAAGTCAAACTAAATGAACGAATTCTTTCCGTATTCAAACCATATTGTTAACCAATACTAATGCACACCTTCCAAAAATCAACAAAATGAACAAATTCTTTTCGTATGCTACTCCGATTAGGTAGTAGTTCGCCGACAGTCGCGCGGACATCATAGCATATTTCTTTTGTATTTCAATATCTTTGGTAGGAACCCATCGGTCAAAAAAAACGATTTTTTTTACAACTGTCAAGACAACTTCTATCCATGCAGGAGACCCTAAGGAAAACCATTTCCCTCGGAGCCAATGTCGTATTTGGGGATACTGTGTGGAGGGTCTTTTTAGGTAAAGGAAGGAGAGAAAGTTCGGGGAAGGAAAAGGGCATGGAGGGGGTAGGAATCCGGGGTCAGTGTGTCCAGGAGTGACGGACGTATGAATCCATCCCTTCAACTGCGGTTCAAGGAGATGTCTTCATCATACAAAAGAGATGCATAAGAAAAATTACAAACTCTGGTCGTTTAGATTCATGTAGACCTATGTTTAAAAATCTAAAAATTCTGACAGTCACAGACATATATATAATGGAGTTATGGATGTTAGTGCGATCATCTACAGACAAGTTCCCACTAAAAAACTCAACACATAAATACGCTACAAGGCTCACAGAAAACCTATTAATACCAAAAGCAAACAATCAATATTCCAAAAAGGACCATACTACATGGCCATTAAAGTATATAACAACCTTCCACATGACATTAAACAAATACAAGATACACACTAATTCAAATCGTCACTAAACACTTTCCTTGTTAATAAATGTCATTACACGTTGAGTGAATACCTCACGTAAATGAAACGCCTATTTTTATTGGTATATATATTTGTATTTTTTTTATTTTTTCATTGGTATATTGTTATTTTATCTGTATAAACATTGTAATTATAATAAAACAAATAATATTATATAAACATTGTAATTAAATAAATGTGGTTAGCTGGAAGAAATGGGGTCTACCCATAAGCTACACCTTTTGTAATTTTTATTTTACAATAAATATTTTTTGATTTTGATTTTGATTTTGATGGGTCGAGGGATTCTGGCTGGACAGGTCAAAAGACCTCCTCAACTAATCTCTCCCGATCTGGCCTGCCACGCAGTTGTTGGGCAGACACATACACCGCCAAGATCCGGATAAATCTTACCCCCATGAATCCGGGCACACCTGATAGGTCACCAAACGTTGCGAACCACTTGGGGTGACCTAAGCAGAGGTCTTGGTTGTCCAATAAATGATTCTCGGGACGATTTGTAATTAAGTAGGTTATTATTTCGAGTACCTATTTACAAATCTCATGATTTCAGGGGAAATTTTGGTTTTGATTTATTAAATAAGATAAAACTAGAAACAAACTTTTTCGGACGCGAGGTCTACCGTTCACTTAACTTGTATGTGTGTTCTTTACATAGCACAAAGTAAACTTGGCAACCAACAGTTGAGATAAATTATAAGGATAGATTAAAGAAACAGCATTTTGGAGTTGGGGCTTTGGGTTTTGAGCCCATTCATAAACTGGGAGTTATCTGGGCTTAAACATTTCAAATAAAGAACGGACAAAAAAGTGAGGTAGGTACGACAACCATTCCAAGTTTTATCAACTGTAAAAAGATCGAATAGATTCGTTTTAATCCTGCTATATCCTGCGAAGAAGATGTTTTATAAGATGTTCAATTGAAAAAAAATGAGATAGATATTAAGTGCACAATGCTTAAAAATGGGATAGATTTCATTATTCCTACAAAAAGAGTGCTTTGTAAAGGATACCTAACAATTGAAACTAGTCTACGAGTAGGTACCAATATACACATATTTTTTATTGTGAAGCTATTAAGCCACGCACAATGAACATAAAAGCGTTGACGGCCTCCGTGGTCGAGGGGTAAGGCTCTTGATTCGCAATCCGAAGGTCGCGGGATCGTATCGAAATTTTATTTGATTGCTTTGTGTTATTTCACAATTAAATCATTTAAAATAATATTTAATGTATTTGCGGCACGTTCCAGAGTGTAAGATACTCTCAGTATCGCCCTGGTATAAGACCACCATTCAGAATTGAAAAGTTGCTTGAAATGGTTTTAGCCGTGCTTGCGAACAGATCTGAAGAGCGTTTAACCAGCCAGCGGACGAAAATCCACATTTCGTCGAAAGTTGTTCTTACGATCGTGCAGGGCGGTTACAATGAGAAAGATTAATTATTTTCCGTACCAGCTTTTTTAAATTATAACTCAATATCGAATTTATTTCAATTCAAATTAGCTTTAATTTATACCTTCATCCAAAAATGCTGAAAGGCGTGATGATAAAACTATTAAAATAATGTACTTTTTGTAGTTATTTTTTGATTATAAGTATTTATCATTTTTCAATAATGTCTAAATTTAATAAGGATGTTAAAAAAATCTGAAATATATTAGTTTGTAAGTGCGCAAATAAATACACAAACGGACCAATTTTCGCCAAGAAACACATGTACGTAGATATTTTTTAATGATTTTATTGAAACTAAAATTAAAATTCTAAAACATACGTTTGCTAGATAATGTATTGATTTATTTTACTGCATGATTTTATTATTTGAAATGGGTGTGGTATTATTATACCACACATATTGTATTCAAAAACTTTTTTGAAAATTGAACAAATCTGCCAACGACCTATGGAATAACCTTATTATACTAAAAATTAAAAAAAAATCTCAAAATTTATTACATACGAATGCTAGATAAAAGAACAATCTTTCGAAATCCATTTATAATTTTTTGTGGAAAAGAGTCAATTCTTACGTCTAAAAACTTTTTTGAAAATGACGTATCCGGTTTTCTCTGGTAATGCCCTCTGAATAGCCGGGTACTTCCCCACCTTCCACATTCCCATCTCAGTCCCCTCCCTTCGGCCTCGCAACATACCCCAATTGGGGGGTGCCATATACTCACTGGCTTCAGACGGGAGCAGCTGGAACTCCTATGAGATATTCAATTAAAAAAAAAAGAAATACGTATAACAATAAAAATCACATAAAACGTTTTTATTCTATGAAAAATTCAATTTTGAATGGTGGCTTCTCACCAGAGTGATACTAAGAGTATCTACTACTCTCCATACAGTGTTAAAATATTGAAAATTAGGTCTGTATGGACCAAAATATGTATTTACTCTAGCAGGCCAATAGATGGCAGTCTTTGACACAATTCAAACACATGCTAAATAATTAATGATCGAATGTGGGCGATCTCTTTAAATCGACCTACAACCATATTTTAGATCTAAACGTGTTCAAACAGAGAAACTCGTTTTGTGCGACAAAATAACATGATGTGACACATCCGAGATACTAAAACTAAAGAAAAAACAACAAACGAACGTACAGTTTACACACATTATATCATTAAAAGCAAAACATTTAAATATGTTCTTAAGTGCTGGGCTATTAAACTTAGAAGATAAAAGCATTAGTAAGAACGATAAATTATTATTAACACGTTTGAATTATGTTTTGTGGTAGGAGTTGAAGACAAAGAAGACGTATGAATTCGTGCAACAACGACGAAGTTAGCCAATGAGGATGATCAATTTAAACAGATGCGAAATTAGATGATTGGAGGACCACCGATAATCATCAGGCATAATCTGTTATAACACTTATAGCTATGAATTTAGAGCTCTCGCCTTTTCAGACAGTTGTATTCACACAGTCAAAAATCTTTCACCTTCAACTTCACTGCCCGCGATATCGTAAATAACTAATTGTGAATAAAAAATGTAAAAAAATCTTATTTGTTAGCTTTTGTAAGGTTTATTTCATAAAAATTCTCCAGCCCTAAAGAGTCCTAAATTCTCCTGTCTTTCAAAATAATCACCTCTACTTTTGCCACTAATCTTCTCATAAATGTAGTACTGAGATGGGGGTACACAGCAAATGTAAAATCATGCAAAGTCCAGTGTTTTGAATATAATATAAGCCCTATATTCTCCAAGCATAAATTTTCTAATTAAAGTGTGTTTATCGGAAGTGACCTGCCAGGTAAGTATGTTTCTGTATCTATTTGCAAATAATAAAATTAGATAGAGCCTAAGAATTCATAATAAATTGTACAGCGCTCTTGAGGTGATTTTGATTTTGATCGCATTAAAGGCGCTCTACAAATTATCCAATTATTATTATTAACTAACTAACTAACAACCCATGCAGGAGTAGGCAGAGAGGATGGACCGCCATGCAACTCATTTTGGTGCATATTGCATACTCCTTCATACAGAATTCAGTTAGGTACCTACTAGATAATTTACAGATTGCAGTTCGAAGCAACTCGTATACCAGTCACGTTTTTTAAGCCATTTTGTGCAACGTTTTTCTTTGCTACGTTTTCCATTAATCTTCTACTGGATTCAGTTGGAAAATCTTGTAAAAGTAATCAAAACACGCATACTCGTAAAGAAGAGATTTTGTGGTTTAATTTTTAAAAATATCTACATTTTTTTTTTTTTTTAAAAGAAAGACAAACATTCCCGGGTTACGAATAACCCAACAATGTTTGAAAATCTCCTACTACCACCACAGAAAGCCGAAAATGTTGCTTGTGTTGTGATGGAGGACTTAGCCAGCCGAAGAATTAAACACGCGACGCCCGGATGGGATCCAAGCGCTATGCCCACTCAACCACCGACCAGTCTTTTATTCTTAGAGCGGTGAGATTTTGAACACTCGACTTTCAAAAAAAGAGAAAGGTCACTGTCTACATTAGATTTCGAAAAGCCCTTTTCCTAAACCTATCACCATCATCACTATTGGCTCTACAACCCCTGGTGGGTCTTGACCTCCTCAAGAGTCTTCCTCCACTCATCTCGGTTTTGTGCCAGCTCTCTCCAGTTTAGAAGCTCCAAGATAGATATATATTTGAGGACGTTGAGCTCCATCTTAATCTTGGCCAGGCTCCTTCGCCCTATTGTTCTTGAGTTCAGCAGTGACTTTGGTGCCTAAACCTTTAGCTGGTTATTTCTATAAAGAATTTACTTAAACAGTCGTACTTGGACGCACGCTCGATGAAATCCACCGCTTTGGTACACAATATAATATAGCATAATGGTTTACGCATTTGACACGAGTCAGAAGGTTGCGGGTTGATTTTCGCATATTTTAAAAATAACGTTCGGTGGTTTGTACCTACTTGTAATTGAGTACAGAGTTATTTATCTAGATACATCTGTACCTACATTGTTTTATGTTTTATTACCGTAGTTTTAACGTTTTAAGTTGGTTTTAGGTTTGTAAAGCGCCCTCGAGGTAGCTGTTTGAATCTTTGAATAGGGAGCTTTTATTGGCCAACGTTAGAAAATCTTATTCAGGGAAAGGAAAAAACACGACATAACTGGTACGTCATTTGTAATTTTTTACATGTTTAAATTTAATAGTAAAAATGGTGTGTAAGATTGGTTGGATGGTCATTTAATTTTCTATCGGTGAATTATTTTTAAATTGATTTTGAAAACTGTCCAAAATCCAATAAAAGCAATGGGAGCACAGAAGTATGCAGGAGGTAAATGACATGCACGGGTGTGTTTTTTTCAGTTCGGCGCCACATCTTAATTTAACAGGCCGTCACTGCCGGGATAACGGGGGGGGGGGGGGGGGGAGGTCGGGGGAAGGAACACTCGGGTAATTTATGCCCTCCTAAGTGGCCGCTAATTCGGGAGGAGATGGGCGCATTCCCGCGGGGAGAGGTTCCGGGCAAATAGGCGAGACGGGATGCAACAGAATGGGACATTTTAAAAATATTTTTGTTAAAATTTGAGGCAAAATTATTATTTACATGCTGCCGATGAGAGGTCCATTGTGAATTCCCATTTTGATTTAAGAGAAATTTCAAAGGTTTCAAAGGCAAAAATTTCCATTACTGTGTTTGAAATATTCAGCTTTTCTCTTTCAAACAATAAGATAAGACACCACATTGTTTGTAAAACTCTAAAGTATCTAGTAGGCACCAATAAATAAAAAAATTATCTAGATAACTAATTGTCGAAGCATCAATATTAAGTAGGTAGGTACGTACCTAGTATGAATTGTCTACGCGACATACTTAACAAGAAACCCCGAAACTTTCCATATTAAGATGAAGCCATAGTAAATTATGCAAAATCATATGTTTTGTTTTGAAAATTTGATCGCTTAGAAGTATTGTAGATGCTTCAATTAAATACTGCGTGTAGAAAATACCTTGGCCCTTAAAAATATCGGTCATTTTTTTAAAGTCTTTTAATAAGTCTATAAAAAAATAAAGTATAAGGTCTAAAAAACACACTTTCAAGTCCAAACTCTCCTATTTGTAAATCCCTTTTCGGTTATGGTTTTATTGTTTAATATGGCAAATTCAGTTTATTTTATAATGATCGCAAAAAAAGTTGATATTTACACCCAATCTTCCCAAAATAAAATAAAATATGCATTTTCGCGTTGTTATTTTACAATACGGCCGCTAGTCGACGAATTCGGTTTTTCAAAGTGAACCCTATGGCGTCCACCGAAGAACTACTGTTCACGCCACAGTCGCTAAACCTCAGTCACGCCCCGAACTGAGCGGGAGATGGACGCGTCACTCAGCGTCGCTTGATTTCGTAAAATCAATTTTAAATTTCCGTTTTATTACAATAAACAATGCGTAAAACAGGAATTAATATTTTTTACAGGCGTTTACGAAATCAACCTGCAAAACAAAACTCTCAAAAATCCAATCTTTCCAAAAGCTTTTTCTCAAGTATTTTTAAGCTCCTCCCATAAAGGGCGTGAATTCCGATTTCGATTTTTTCCTGAACTAGTGGATCGTCTTAAACTAACTAACTAACCATCACGCCGTTTCCCCGCAGGGGTAGGCAGAGAGGACGGACCGCCAAACAACTCGATCTTGGCACACACTCCTTGCCTCGTTCACATTCATACATCGTCTCATACATGCTCTTCTATTATTCCGACTCTTCACATGGCCCGACTCAAGTATTCCTTTACAAAAAACCAACAACCTTCTTCCAATCCCTTGTGCGAATGTGACGACTAGGTATTATACCATTCACTGCAGTGGAGATTCTGGTCCTATTTAGCGATAGCTAAATTTATCGTCCTGTCTCCTGTTTTGACTTAACCTTGACCCAAACTTGACCCAACTTGACTCAAACTTGTCTCATATTTTACATCTATTTTTATTTATTCTGCATATTGTAACACCGACCGCTATTGAAAGATTGGTGTATATTCTCTGTATTTCTTTTAAGCCCTCTGTCGTGTAGTGTACCTACATTATAAAAAAAACATAGGAAGGTGAGTACTGAGTACCGCAGGCGGAGGCGTCTACTAATATCTACTGGAATTCCAAAAACTGAAAAAATCGAACTAATATCTATGAAAACCAAAGTGTTGACGAATATCTACAGCACAAACTGTTGACTAATATCTATGAGAATCAAAGTGTTGACGAATATCTACAGCACTGGCAGAGGTTGGATTTGCAATTATGTGTAGCATATTGGAATAATGTAATATTGCGTATGCAGTTTAAAAAACTTAATTTATGTAAATGTGTATGGTAAAAATTCGTAATATCGGACTATTAGACACATTTAGCTGATTAATCCAACCCACGCTCTGTAGATATTAGTTCAACCTACGCTCTGTAGATATTAATCAACACTCTGAAGTTCGTAGATATTAGTTCAACATATGAGCTGTAGATATTCGTCAGACATACAGGCTGTAGATATTAGTATCTGGAGTCCCGCAGGCTTGATAAAGGTTAATATGCTTTAAAAACAAATACGAGTATTTCATCCTATTCCCGGGTAATAAATAAAGTAGTATTTTAAGTTTTAAATTAATAATAATGCCCCCAAACTTTCGGACATAGACGGCTCTGGATTTAATGGTGGTGCAAGTTCATAAATTCCAGTTTCAATGCATCCTAGGAAGACGAAACCGAAAGTGAGAAATAAAACGAAATTATTGTCACAGCTTTAGTGGTATGGAAGCGTCTTACCCTTATTACTCATTTGGCCGTATGAGCTCCTGATACTCCAATGCAAAATTACTGGAAAGTGTTATCAGAAATCAAATTTTTTTTTTTAGACAGACAGATATTTATTTATTTTTCTATTTTTCCGTAATATATGAAAAAATATGTAAATAAATACAGGGTCAAATGTATTTTTCAGGTTTGGTCAGGTGTATTTATTTACAAATACATATTTATGTAAATAAATACAGACATGAACCTACATGACTTATTTTCCCTCCTTTACCTCCTTCAATGGGTACCGCCGTCCCGGGAACCATTTACTGGAAAACCAACACCTCTGCCATAGGTCATCCTCAAGTAGTTCGCTACGTTTGGTGACTTAGCAGGAGTGCCCGGGTTCATGGGGTGAGGTTTGTCTGAACCTGTCGGCGAATGACCTGGACACGCTGAACCGTAGGTTGCTACATTTACCTCTCTTACCTTTTTCCTTCCCAGAACTTCCTGCCTCTCCTTTCCTTAAAAAGACCCTCCACAAGACATCCCCAAAGATGACTTAGGTCCTGAGGGAAATTACTTATCTCAAGGTTGCCTGTGTGGAGGTAATGCAAAAAAATATACATGATATACAAAAAATATACAAAAATATACACCCGGTCTCTATGCAATACCGACAGCTAAAGACAATCCTACATTTTTTGTTATTTATCTTCAATATTATTGAATAAAATATATCACGGCCGGAATCGTATGAAAACGCTAGTTACATTTAGAATTAACAATAAAATAATTCAGATTTAATTATGAAATGTATCATACTGAAATATATCAGCACACACATAATTAAAAATATAAAGAAATCAGCGCTTTAAAAAAAATCACAGTTTATTAATCATACAAGTTATCATATTCCCCACAAAACCATCGACAAACCGTTTCATCCTCGCGAAACACTTGTATTTTTTAATGCAACATATTTATTACTGAAATAAATAATATCACATATAAAGTGAAAGGCCCCACAGTTTCTAGGATATAATTACGAAGCCGAACGTTGGTGGTTTTTAAAATACACCGCATTTCATATCAATCGTAAAAATCTCGTCGGATTTAACGATGTTTTAATTTGTTTTATTTATGTCGGGCCATTTTCTATGAGAAATAAAACAGTTAAGTGAATTCTAAGAATGCTGTTAGAATGAGCGCAGACGCCTACGAAACGATTCTTAAAGCACGTACAACAATTTTTTTTCAAAATATAATGAATTGATAATATACTTTCAAGAGAGTACTTTAAACTCAACTACAACTCTTACAACTCAAAAATGAGCACTTCAATCTTAATCACTCTTTTGAAAAGTCATTAAGGTCCCGCAACCGCGCACAAAAAGAAGAAGATGGAGAGATATGTAATTACGGATGTTAGGGGAGCGCGCTAATATTTAGAGCGACCAAATCGATGCGAAAATTGTGAAAATCTAATCTAAATAAATAAAAATGAATCGTCGAAATGTATGTACGCGCATATCTTCCGAACGACTGCACCAAATTGGAAAATTCTTTTATTTTTGTGTTCGTCATTGTCAGGACAAGGTTTGTATATAATTACTGGTGAGCTCTGGCATTATGAAATTTGTATAAAAATATTGGAATAGGTCGCACGCGAGCTGTTTGAAAACTGAATGTACCGGGAATGAATGTTTGGAATGCTGGAGGGAGGAGGGGTTCGGGGTTCGCGGGAGGAAGTGAGGGAAACCCAAGAGGGGGGAGTGGAACTCGAGAGGGGGGTTCGCGGGACGGAAGAAGGGGGGAGTGGAGTGGGTATAGGGAAGGTGGAGGATGCGGAATGGGAACGTGAGAGGGGAAGGGGACGTGGGAGAGGAAGGGGAGGCGGAAGGCGAACGGGTGGAATGGGAAAGGACACGCACGGAGAAACAATTTCTTTTTTAAATGGCATAGCAACGCATGCCGGGTAGCAGCTAGTGACTAGTTTAAAATAGGGCAAAAATCTTGCGGGGGTTGTCTTACAGCATTTATAGAAACACTGCGAATTATTTCATACATACCTATAACTTGTAAAATAACTGAAAAAAACGTGATTATAATAATTATTGGAGCATACTTTGCGATTTTTTTCTATTGAGGGAAATTTATAGATATAATTTGCGTTTCGGCGCGACGAATGTCTAGATATTATCTTTAAAAATAACATATATTTTTTTTAAGATCTTAAAAACTTCAAATTTTTAAGGGAGGTTTGCAAGAAATCGGTAGAAATTCGGGTAGCGGCGTCTTAAAAGTGATGAATTTTCACAGTGGTGTTGAAATGCCATTTTGTTGAGCTGTCATGGTATCGTTTAAAAATACTTTTGAAGTGTAAACTTCTTTATCATTTTTGTGGTTTGAAACTCGATGAAACGAAAAAGCGACACTAAAAATAGACGGACACATAGGATTTAGCCTGCGAGATAATGAGATAGAATGAAACCTTACCTACGTTCAGTACCTACCTACGAAGCGGCGATCTCTGTCGAGCTGCCTTTTATACAGATAAAATAATGTTTTAATAAATCCGACCAATCACGAGTTAGCGTGTAGCAAGTAAAGTTGACGACCTATCAACTTTTTTCGTAGAATGTCAACTATCTGCTAGTTAGCAAGTAATATGATGATACTGAGTGAGTTTACTAACAGATAGTGGATTTACCAGATAGTAGCTTGTAAACTCGCTCTGTGTCATCGACGCTTAAGCGTCAATTACGTTGAGCTTACTATCTGGGAAATTCACTATCTGTTAGTAAACTCGCTCAGTGTCATCGTGTTACTTGCTAACTAGCAGATTGTTGACAATCTACGAAAAAAGTTGAAAGGTCGTCAACTTTACACTCTACACGCTTGCTCGTGATTGGTTTATTTATGTTTTTCAAGATGGCTGCCAATAAACAGCTGATTTCGACTGTCAAACATCACAGAATTAGTGGACAGTGTTGTGTGTCATCATGACAATTTCACTCGCCGATTTACCCGCTTTTAAATTTAGTAGATAGTAGCTTGTAAACTCGCTCTGTGTCATCGATCCTTTAAGTAAAGTTACTTTCTGCATTTTCCATGTTCAAGAAAGCACAATTTCTACTCGCATAGATAAACAGTGTTTCCACGACAGTCGGTGGATTAACCAACGAGTGTCGTGGAACCGACGTCTTATAAACACAATAAAATACTTCGGGATTCCGTTCAAATGTATCCAAGCAAAAAGAAAGATAAAATAATTATTTTCAAGCGAATAATGGACGTCTAAATCCATAAATTCTCCAAAAAATTAAGCAAAGCATAAATAGTCGGAAAGGAAGAGAGAAATATGTTGGAACATCGTATCTCGGTATCTAGATCGTAGTCTTTTCCAAATGAGACATCGTTTTAGAATTTGATTCTTACATTATTTAACTTAAAAGCTGTGCCCTTCTTCAGAGCTTAAAATTATTAACTAATTACTATTCGAGATGTCCACGAAAGAATTCATTGACAATTCCAACAAGAACGAAACTTAACTCAAAATCTCAAAACATGACCATTGAAAATCGATCTGTTCTTGAAACGGAGTTGGTGTAAGACGACTAATAGAAGGTAATAGAAATACTTCTGATGATTTGCAAAAGACCGCCAAAATAGTAACATTGGAGTGAGTGGTAGATTATTACTAAATAAAATGTAAACACTAGTGAATGGCGAAAAATACCCATCAGAAAATAAATGTGGAGGGTGATTGGTGCATTACCACTAAATACAGTAGAAACGCATTTTGTGAATGAAGATGATATATTATCTACTAATTAGAAAAGAAATGTTTCTGGTGAATGGTGAAAAACCAATAATCAGAATAGAAATATCGGAGGTTGGTGGTGGATTACCACCACTAAATAGAAAGAAATGCCTTTTGTGAAAGATAATGGAATACCACTAATAAGAAAAGGAACGTTTCTGGTGAATGGTGAAAAACTATCAATTAGAATAGAAATGCTTTCGAACGACCACTAAATAGTATAGAAAAAACGCCAATCGGAAGTCGATAGTGGCTACTACCATCAAATAGAAAATGAACGCTGCTTATGCCTACAATACAAGACTTCTTTTTCAGCCCGATTCCAATTAGAGACCAAATTCAACATTTGTCGCTTTACGCGTTCGCTATTTTCATCTCTATTTTCATATCTACGATTTCAGTCGGCATCACAGCAAACGGCATGGTTCATGCGTTGTTCGCAGTGACAATTGAAATCGTAGATATGAAAATAGCGATCGCGTAAAGCGAAAAATGTTGACTCTGGTCTCTAATCGGAATCGGGCTGAAAAAAGAGATGGTGTAAAACCTACTACAGAAATCATAGATGAAAGATTACTACCAAACAGGAATTAAACTTTAAGGTAGGTATCACGAAATACCGATAAATAATCACGTAGGTACCAGAGCCGAAATGGTGCAAATGTACTTAACCATATTTCGCTAAAATCAACAAACATTGGGTAGATTTGTTACCATTTTCAATAGAAAACTGATAAAGGAGCTCTCATGAGGTGTCCCCCGAAAAAGTAAAAATAAGACCAAAGATTTTGAAACTTCGTCTTGAAGAGCAGATTTAAGCAAAAACCATTAGCGATCAGATTAATTAATGATTATTATACTAGGTACTTGGAGATTAATTGAACATGGATCAATACAGTTAGCAGGTCCATCACACCAGACGGGTCATCCATATCCGGCGAGTCACCGCTGCATCTGTGTCGACGGATGCGTTTGACATCATTACACTTTTGATCACGCACAATATTTATGACTGCATTACGCCCTGCACGGACTTCTGATGTCCTGATACTTAAAGTCAAACTGATTAAAGCGCACCATTTAGCGATTTTTATTATTTTTTGAGAAAGACTGCAATACGTATCTAAGATTTGTCGATGAACGATGATTTGTGACGTCACATATTTTGCAATTATTACATCTAAACATAATCTAAATTTTAATAATTTAGATTTTTACATGTGACGTCACAGAGCTGAAGACCCCTTCATATCCCTTGTCACACAATGTCACGCTTCTCCCCTCCCCCCCTACCCTTAAGGTGTGACGTAATGTATGGATAGCCTCTAAGTAGGTAGGTATACCCATCACAATAGTGATTATTCCGATTTGAACATTACGAACCAAGATCGTGCGGATTCTGGCGGAATAAGATACTACTATCCAACATGTCCACCATCTTAAATCGGAACCGGAACGTGACAACAAAATTACAATGAGAAGTACCTAGTGTCAAATGGCCAGTCAGCTTGCAGTCTTTTCTTTATAAATGGATTCTCAAGCAGTGTTGATTGTTGATACATTATGTTTGTATACGTAGGTAGGTAGGTACTTTTAAGGTACAAACACCTAGAAGGAATCCAATGCCTTTTCTACTTAAAACTAGGTAGGTACCTACCTAAATTACCTTCGTTGATCAGTGTCAACAGAATTAATAGGGGTTTCATTACATTGATTTATCTCTAACCCTCATCAATACCAGCAAAGGACCAATCTTTTACATCACAAATCACTGCACGTCCTCATTCATGCACCATTTTATGTGCAGCACCGATAATTTTCGACTTCCCGCCATAAATCAGAAACGTCATCTCTTCTCTGTGCATTCAACTATCGCCGCGACATCTAACGTTAAGAGGGCATTACCAGAGAAAGCCGGAAATACGTCATTTTCAAAAAAGTTTTTGGACGTATTGACTCTTTTCCACAAAAAAATATAAATGGATTTCGAAAGATTGTTCTTTTATCTAGCATAGTTATGTAATAAATTTTTAGAATTTTTTTTAATTTTTAGTATAATAAGGTTATTCCATAGGTCGTTGGCAGATTTGTTAAATTTTCAAAAAAGTTTTTGTATTATACCACACCCATTTCTAATAATGTAATCATGCAGTAAAATAAATCAATACATTATCTAGCAAAGTTATGTATTAGAATTTTAATTTTAGTTTCAATAAAATCATTAAAAAATATGTACGTACATGTGTTTCTTGACGAAAATTGGTCCATTTGTGTATTTATTTGCGCACTTACAAACTAATATATTTCAGATTTTTTTAACATTCTTATTAAATTTAGACATTATTGAAAAATGATAAATACTTATAATCAAAAAATAACTACAAAAAGTACACTATTTTAATAGTTTTATCATCACGCCTTTCAGCATTTTTGGATGAAGGTATAAATTAAAACTAATTTGGATTGAAATAAATTCGATATTGAGTTATAATTTTAAAAAGCTGGTACGGAGAATAATCAATCTTTCTCATTGTAACCGCCCTGCACGATCGGAAGAACGACTTTCGACGAAATGTGGATTTTCGTCCGCTGGCTGGTTAAACGCTCTTAAGTGGGGTACCTACCCACTTAGAAACATAACATCATTATATTTACTCTTTTCGAATACCGAATTCAAAGTGGCGGCGTTTCAAATCAAAGAAAAGCAAAAGCATCCAATGGAATTTTTAGAATGGGAACATGATCAAAGGTTTGATCTCATTTTTTGAACGCGACAACGAAGTGTTGCAAAATAATTTCGGCTTCCAATTTTCCGCGTTTGGTGCAGAGAGACTTAACGGTGTCAAACATCATACATTATTTACTTACTGTGACTTACTGCTATAATTTGTGATTTTTCATCCTTTTGTTCACCGTCAAACCTTTGTTCAGAATCTAAAAGTTGATTGTAATGGCGTTAGTAATGTTTGGTCACCAGATAATACATAATTTGTTAATTTGTAAAGTACCGTTTTTGTGAAAAATAACCCCAAAGGCGCTGTGCAATTTATTAAGAGTTCTTAGATTCTATCTAATTGTATTATTTACAAACAGATTGACACGGATATTTGCTGTTGACACAGCAAATTGATTCCGTTAACGGAGCTCCCATCTTTTCACGCATTATGAGTAAGTAGGTACCGACTAAATAACCACCATGGAAATAATTATAGTTTGGCAAGAAAGTGTAGAAATTAATTCAATTGGAACTAAACGTGTTCATTACTATGGCAACACCGAATTATATGACGTTTCTTATGGCTGTCATATTATGTGTTATCATATTGTGTGTATCAACGTGTTACGGTTGATTTATTGTCTTAAATCTGAGTAGAATATCGCTGATTTGATAATATTTTTATTCATTGTTTGCCTGAATTTAATTAAAATGAATAAATTATTACATAGTGATACAAGAGGGGTTATATTCTGCGTTTTTCAACGCTGCCTAGCCGAGTGTCACGCGAAGAAGCTTCTTTTTAATTTAGAAGATGTTTGCAAACGAACTGCTGAAATGACTGGTACGTAGTATAGTTTGTTTAATAAATTTCATTAGTATTACAAGATTTATGCCAATTTTCGAGCGATAATAACCATTACAATCTGATTTGAGGTTATGGTAAAAAAATCTGATTTTGACACTTCATTTTGACAGATAATATGCGGCCACAAGAAAAAGGGAATAACTCAATAAAAAAAATAATATTAAACTCGTAGAAAGGTCACCTTTTTCTCGTTTTCTCTTTCTATCTTTCCAAGTGAATATTATCTAGTGTGTGTTTTTAAAACTCCCTTATATAATAATAATTTTAATGATTTTTCACACACAGGTAAATCTGAATCAACGGTAAGACGAATTGTCAAGGAAGGGGAAAAGGCAGATGGAAAATTTGAAACACCGGGAAAACGGAAAATGGGCATTATGTAATAGCATAAGTGCTGATGATTGGAAAAATTGTTGCAAACACGTGATGAAAATTGATGCAGAATATTATGCATGAGGCAGTAATATATATGATGATATCGATGAACTGCGTTTAGATGAAGATGAAGATACGGAAGAAGAAGAATCACACGAGGACGAAGACAATAATTACATGTCGGGTGTTGAATTAATAGACTTAAATTTTTAAGTACCTACGTTTTTATATCGGAATAAAAGCCCACTTAAAACTTGTTTTGTTTTATTTTGCTTCTATTAAATTACAGTTTTTTGTGCAAATTTTTTGAAAATACAAATACGCTATGAAATATGCATTTTGCCAGAAGTGTTTTTTTAAAACATACGTTCTTTGTCTTATGAGCCATCATGGTGTTGCCATTTAAAACTAGAAAACGATCGCAGCGCCATCATTTATTTTCTACACTTTCTTGCCAAACTGTACGTTACAAGATACAGAAAACATACTTACCTGGCAGGTAAAAAAAAGTTAAAGATAATATTGTTAATTCTAAAATTTGAAATAGGTACATCAAAACACATGGAACTAAATATTCATAATCTTAGGTTTGACAGTAGGTGGCAATGGCGGAATTGGTAAATGAGCACGTCCCGGTTAGACGAGGGGTTCTGGGTTCGAGTTGGTACCAGTTGCGACCATTATCTTTTTTCTGTGTCTCGTTCTGTTTCATATTTTCGTTTAGATTATTATTATTATCTTGTTCTTCAATGGTTTATTAGAAAGTTTTTAATTTAATACATTTTTTAAACATTAGCTCCACACAGGAGACCCTGAGGAAAATAATTCCCCCCAGGGCCTATGTTATCTTTGGGGATGTTCTGTGGAGGGTCTTTTTGGAAAGGAAGTTCTGGGAAATAAAAAGGTGTGAGAGGTGGGTAGGAATCCGAAGGTCAGTGACTCCAGGAGGAACGGACGTATGAATCACTTCCACTGCGGTGCAAGGCAATGGTACGAGTGTCTAGTGAGTCCAGCTGCAGAGATCGAAATGATTCCATCAACCAGTCTCTCTCGATCCGCCTAGCCACGCAGTAGATGGGCACAGTGGCGTAGTTAGCATGGGTGGCACCCGGGGCGGATGTCACCCCCCGGGGCGTGATGTCACCCCCCCCCCCAAAATTCACTCCACGGGGAACATATGAAAGAAAATAACAGACCATGTATCTGGATGGGCAAACACATTCACCGCCAAGACCTCAAAGACAAACCTCACCCCATGAACCCGGAAGCCCTTGCTAAGACAACAAACATAACTTGGGGTGGCATATGGCAGAGGTGTTGGTTATCCAATAAATATACACACTCGCATCCCAAATTGGAGAAGATACGACTTTGCACTCAGAGGACACTAGCATATTTAAAACACTGGACATTGCATGGTTTTACATTCACATTTACATTGCTGCGCTCCATTAATGTTGATATTACATTTATGAGAAGACCATTATTCCCCTCCCCCCTTGCATCAGTCAACAATATACCCCAAACGGGGATGCATTTCTACAGACTCCGAGCGGTTGTGAATATTTTCCAGTACTCACATAAAACTAAAATTATTTATCAAAATTAAAACATATCGAGGAATTTCAAATTTAAGTGGAAAGATATTATGAACGATATTAAAGATTTGAACACAGTTTCCATAATGAGGACGAATAAAGTTGTTTAACAAATGCAAAACTCTGCACGAAACTGACAGGAATCATTTTTACAGCGTCATTATAGATAAGGCAAGAACAGCGCCGGATCTGCCATACGTTCAAAAACGTGCAAAAACCTGGCGCCAACTCCGAAGGGGCGCCGTGAGAAAATAAATATTGTATTAAAATTTAGTTATAATATTCCCTGCATCGTTTAAAAATTACTCATAGTACGAAATAAGTATTACGCTCTAGCAACACTTTCCAAAGAAACAGAATGCGCACGTATCAGGTTGGTATCAACGGCTTACGAATTTATAGTCAGTTCCCGAATTTTTTTACTAATTCCATATATTTAGTTTAAACGTAAGATCTATTTTTCCATATATCTTTTACCGTCTTTTACGACGAATAGGTGCGATCCAAATTCAATAACCAATCACAACGCGGTATTTTTGTTCGTAAGCCGTTGATACCATACGTCAGTGTTTAGTGTTTGTTCGCTCAACACATGGGAAATGCAAGGTACAAATTTGAGGTTATATTCTTATTATCACTGCTCTCTGTCTCTCGTCGGGACTGCCTGTTGCTAGTCAGAAGCTGTAGATGCTATTCTTGTGTTGTACGTTGCCATGAGAACGAGTGTGAGAGCTACCGCCAGGTCACTTGGAAAAGTTACACCCTTTATATGTCTTGATTTTATTTGATAAATTAGTGTAAAAAAAAATAAAAAAATTGGGGTGAACGAATTTTTAATCAAAATAAAAATGTAGGGGGGGGGGGGGGGGCGCCATCGGTACCTACTGCACAGGGCGCCAGATTTCGTAGATCCGGCCCTGGGCAAGAACTTCTTTAAGTTTTGCATATTATAAGTAGCCTTCTACAAGAAGTATGAAACCAATTTTATTCAGAAGTCATGTAGAGAAATCTTCTACGGTAAGCTGTGAAGAAAAGTTCGTTAAACAAATAATAAGGAAAATTCCTAGGTAAGTTGATATTCTTTAAAAAAACAGGTTTATTCAAACAACCTTCAAGATACATTCATCCGCATATTGTAGGCTGTTGAATTTGTCATCTTTTAAGAATAGGTAGTCTTCTATCGGGGTCAGTAATTTATTAAAGTCCTGTGAAACAACTGGCCCATAATGGAGTAATGACAGAATAATAGAAATGTTATTAATTAATACAAATTGGTTAATAGAAATTAGATGAATTTGGTATGATTTGAGATTTTAACGCCAGAAACATTATCGGGATTAATGTTGGGGTTATTACTTACCTACTTATTTATTAATTTGTAAGAAACAAACAGCTTTTACATAATATAGATATACAAGTGAGTTGAAGTCAAACCACAGAAGTATCTTATGCTAAAGTACATTGGAAATGAAGTTTTAATATCTACCTTAAAATTAATTTTGGGTTATAGGAAGGGGAGAGGAAGAGGAATACAGGAAAAGGTTAGGAGATGCTCCCGATACATTCCATACTCATATTAATAATAAATCGATCGTACGCCTTACTTCATATCGATATTTCTTTAAGTTATCACTAAAAATGTCGATGCTGTGAAATTTTGTATTAAATTGTGCACATACACGAGGAATTGGGGATTTTTTATAATATTTGTTCTATATGTGGGTAAATAAAATAAATCAGATTGTCGGGTTGATCTTGATGGAAAATGAAAATTTATTAAATTGTTAAGTTCTGGTGAGTTCAGGTCATTATTTAGAATTTTAAACAATAGGATTTTATCAAAAATTAGACGTCGTAATTTGGGGGATTTGAAATTGTGAAATTTAATGGATTTGGTATAATTTGAGAAGTGTAAGTTTAGTTTGCAATTTATGTGTTTATTTTTTTTTAATTCTTTCAATATGGGCTTGGTGTAAAGGAGTCCAGATCGGTGTCCAGTGTTCCAAGTACGGACGAATATATATATGAGGTGTAAAGGGAATACAGAGTGTTTATGTTGTGGAAGGGTTTTGCTATTCGAATTATAAATCCCAGCATTTTATTGGCTTTGTTAATGACTTCTTCAGTGAGTTGGATAAAATTTAATTCAACATCTTCATTTTATTATGCCTTGCTGCGCTTCCTCCTTCTTTAGTTAACGTTTCGGACAGCGTTCATCATCAGGACAGTGTGTGTTTATGTAAGTATGTAGAGATGATACTTGGGTTAATCTTCTTAGAGTAGGTACTTCCATGTATTAATTAGCTGTTAATATGGTTTTCGGTGTTTAGTTTTGGTGTAGTCGCAAATTACCGGATACCAAGAACTGTTTACGAGGCTAAACATAATACATATGTCTTGGTTTCCGGTAGGTAGGTACCAACTAGATATTTATTTAAAAAATACTTATTTAAATAAAATATTTATCATCTAAAAATTAAGTTATTACTTTTTCGTGCTATTAAATTAAGCTATTACTTTTTAATTACGACTTCCTTTCTTTCTTTCTTTCTTTCTTCTCTTTCTCTGTAGATCCCTACCACATAATTACCTACTGTTTTATCTTTTATTTGGTTTGTTTTTTATTTTACTTTGAAAATCCAAATTCGTCAACTGCCGCCGTATTGATTGATGTCAAAAATAACAACGCGAAATGCATTTTTTTTAATTTTCTGAAGTTCGGGAGTAAATATCAATTTTTTTTGCGATTACCTATTATAAAAGAAACTGAATTTCCCACATTTAACAATAAAACCATATCCGAAAAGGGGTTTACAAATAGGAGAGTTTGGACATGAATGTGTTTTTTTATAGACCTAATACTTTATTTTTTTCTAGGCTTAATAAAAGACTAAGGGATTAAAAAAATGACCTATAAAAGGGTCAAGATACGAGTATGTTCTACACGCAGTATTTTATTGAAGCATCTATAATACCTACTTCCAAGCGATCAAATTTTCAAAACAAAAATACAAGATTTTGAATGATTTTGCATTATTTCGCATGGCTTCATCTTAAAAGTCACGGGAGTTCTTTGTTCACAAAGGATAGATCCTAGTCAGTGGAATTGCTATCTACTAATTTAATAATAATGAATTTTCTCTACATGGGCTTAGGCTGGAGAAGATTTAATTCTCGAATAATTTAACGGTAGCGCAATGAATGGTAGATAGTTATGTGAATTCCAGAACACACCATGAATAAAACATATCACTTCATTTAAACATGTTATCTTATCAGTATATTTCGTATTCCGTGTGGCGCTGGTTGGTGAGATTAAATGCTAATACGAAAGAAATCAGGAGCCAAGGAGCCAGACGGACAAAGATGAATAAAATCAACATGATTAAAATTATGAATGCAAGACAAAAGCGTAGGTAAATGGAGTGGGATTGGATTGCGAGCACTCGGAGAAACAGGGCCATCGACGGAAAATCTAATTAAATTATAATAAATAACTAAGTTTTGTTTAATAAGTTTCTACCAGATTAACATTTTTTTCATTTTAACAATCACTCTGATTCCATTAAAAAAAACACCATGAATTCCTAAGGTATATCTATCTATCTATATAAATAAAAATGAATCGCCGAAATGTATGTACGCGCACAACTTCCAAACGATAGCACCAAATTGGATAGTTCTTTTTGTTGTGTGTTTGTTATTAAATGTATGTACGCGCATAACTTCCAAACGATAGCACCAAATTGGATAGTTCTTTTTGTTGTGTGTTTGTTATTATCAGGACAAGGTTTGTATAAAACTATTGGTGAGCTCTGGCATTATGAAATTTGTGTAAAAAAATTGCAGCAGGTGGCACGCGAGCTGTTTGAAAACTGAATGTATGGAATACGGGAGGCGGGAGGGGAACTCGGATAGGAGGTTCGCTGGACGGGGGAAGGGAGGGGAGTGGAATAGGGAGAGGGAAATAGGAGGAATCGGAGTAGAAGGGGACGCGGGAGAGGGAGGGGAGGCAGAAGGGGAACGGGACGATTGGGAAAGGACACGCAGGGTGAAACAGTTTCTTTATTAAATGGCATAGCAACGCATGCCGGGAACCAGCTAGTTATATATAAACTCTGTCCATAAAAACAATAAACTGAAATAATTTGATGATAGAATTAAAATTATTAAAACTTTCAGATAAAATAGGTACTTATTTCCACTTTCCATTCAGAATTGAAACGTTGCGTTGCTTGAATTTAGTGATAATTTTTTTTTCAGGTTCTCCATAAAACAGTTATACACCAAATTAGGTATTACGGAGAACATTACAAAATTTAAAAGAAGAAAAAAAGTCCATGGGGGCAGTTTCACTATGTTGTGATGTACCTATGTCAAAAGATAGTTACTGAACTCTCTGTAGGTAGGTAACATTGAAGATGTCGATCCTAAATGCAGAATCGTTAAGCAGTTGAATTGCTCTGTTTAATGGCACATACCTACCTACTGAAAGGGAGAAGTTCTCGCTTTCGGAGCATCAAAAAAAGTGTCTCCCACGAGTATACGCGTTAGGGACATATCTCCTCCAACATAGATGGATTCAGTACAGTAACGGAGATCAGCTTAAAAAATGTTTCCCCAAAAATATTTTTCGGCGGGCTTCAAAGGTATTAAGATCGAGCATTCCTGTTAAAAACAACGATGGATACAGGAATGGGTAGTATGCAGGTAGGTATATTCCCCCATATACAGGTAACGCATAATCCTTTTTTGTACTCTTTCTATTTCTAGGATATGGTTTTGTTCAGAGGGGGCCCAAATAATGGAGCTGTATTCTAGGATGCTGCGAACAAGTGCTTCAATATGTCCACTGACTTGGCATAATTATGTCCCTCCATTTGTAGGTATTCTGGGCAATGACCACAACTACAAAGGTAGTTAGTCTCAGAATTTGTACACTGAAATAAATCCAGAATTCTAGTATTTTGGAGTGGAATCCGAAAGTTTAATTCTAATAAGTCTGAATTTACCAGTAAAAATAGAAAATTTACTGTCAAAACTGCACGATTAGTAATTAGGTAGATATATATGTGTATTTAGGTATCTTAAATATGTTTAACATTGAATGAACTTCGAAAAATAGTTGATTAAATTATAGCCTGTCCATCCAAAATAAATGTTTTGTAAACGAAGGAATTCGGACCCAAAATAAAATAAAAACTCATTATACGGCATTTTATCGATGGCAGTTTCGGATTCCTCTGTACCTCTTCGTTAAATAAAAAATAAAATGAAACGCAAGTTGGGTCGCCCCTGCCGCCATACATTGTGGCTACCATGGAAATATATCTACGTATAAGCGCACAGGTTATAGTTTGTTTTATTCACGAGCGGTGTGGATTATGGGAGGAGTTTTCGCTCCTCTCTCGGGTCGATACGACCTCCCCTTCACGGCTCCCTACATCTGCTCCAGCTATTTCTGTGAGGAGGACCGGTGGAGGGGAGTGACTCCGCCCAGATGCCCCCTTCCACCACCCTCCCCCCCGCTCCGAGCAAAACCGGTTGTCAGTCTCAAACCAAACGCGATACAGTTGGGAAGCCGAGCGAAACGCCAACAAAAACGAAACAGAAATGAAAAACGCGAAGAATGGGGAATTTTAATCGCTGCTTCAAAATAACTTAAAAACAATCAAATTAATTAGCGAAGGCATTCATTGAATAAGCCGACATGCTGGTTCCGGCGGACATGATGGCGGCGCAGTCCAAGATGCTCTACCAACTGAATAAATACTACGCGGAAAGGGTTCAGACGAGGATGGGACAAATCTCCAAAACCATCAGGGAGGTCTGCAAGGTCGTCCAGGACGTCTTGAAAGAAGTGGAAGTTCAGGAGCCGCGGTTCATTTCATCTCTGACAGAGTGCAACGGGAAATACGAGGGCCTCGAGGTCATTTCACCTGGAGAGTTCGAAGTGGTGCTTTACCTAAACCAGATGGGGGTGTTTAATTTTGTGGATGATGGATCTTTACCAGGCTGCGCAGTTCTCAAACTCAGCGACGGAAGAAAAAGATCCATGTCTCTTTGGGTGGAATTCATCACAGCATCCGGATACTTATCAGCGAGGAAGATCAGATCTCGCTTCCAGACGCTTGTGGCTCAAGCTTGCGATAAGTGTTCTTACAGGGACTCTGTGAAGATGATCGCTGATACTACTGAAGTCAAGCTCCGCATAAGGGAGAGATACATTGTTCAGATAACGCCAGCTTTCAAGTGCTCCGGCGTTTGGCCACGCTCTGCGGCTCACTGGCCGATTCCGCACATTCCTTGGCCGCATCCTAATCTCGTGGCAGAAGTAAAAACTGAAGGATTTGATCTTCTTTCCAAAGAATGCATAGCTCTTCAAGGAAAGCAGTCAGCCATGGAAGGTGACGCTTGGGTTCTTTCGTTTTTGGAAGCAGAAAACAGACTTCTACAAGGAGGCTGCAGAAGGCGGTGTTTGAGCATTTTGAAGACGCTGAGAGACAGGCACTTGGATCTTCCAGGGAATCCTGTTACGGGCTATCACATGAAGACATTGCTGCTATACGAGTGTGAGAAACACCCGAGGGAACTCGAGTGGGACGAAGCGAGCGTGGGAGACAGAATAAATGGCATATTCCTGCAGTTGATATCCTGCCTACAATGCAGAAGGTGTCCTCATTACTTTCTTCCTAATCTGGACCTCTTCAAAGGCAAGTCTCCAAGTGCATTGGAGAATGCTGCCAAACAAGTGTGGAGGCTCACGAGAGAGATGCTTACAAACACTCGGTCTTTAGAAAAACTATAAATAATAATAAATGTTCTCAGATAATAATGCATACCAAATAGTTCAATAAGAAATTAGTGGTGCTTTTATAAAACGAATCAGTGATCGAATTTACTTTTACTGCTACAGTTGTCTCTAGTCACAAAACGAAAATTTAATTTAAGTTGCAAAGCAAACGTTGCCTTTAACTATTATTCTAGTCAACGTATTCATTATTGTTACGTTATACATTTTGTTTTAATCTGTGATTTAAAAGTCGTTAGTTACCTAGTTGAAGGCGAACAAATCAATTATTACAAAAACTGTGTAGCTTTAATTGAGGAGTATGAATATGCATTTAAAATTATGCGGAGAAGGTATACGAAACATTCCACAATGTGAATATTTAAAAAAAAGTGCAACTTTCTCATAACTTATTCGTATTGCTAATTTACGTGTTATTAAATTTGTGATAAAATACTCAGATCTCATTTTATTGTTTTAAGCCAAAATGGTATGATTTTTATAATATTATTTTAAAGCTACGTATATTAAATATAATTAAACTATAGGTATATATATTTTATGTCTTAACGGCAGCTGAGCATTTACTGTTTTTAATCAATTTAGATTCCTCAATGTTGTTGTGAATAAAATGATATAAGAATGTACCTACTAGATATCTACTATTTTGGATTTTAAAAAGACTTTTAGAAGTTTGTTATTGTATGGAATTGTATGAAATTGTGCTTTTAATCTATACTTTTAAACGTCAGTACCTACCTACCTACCTAACCTACAAACATATTTTTTGGTTAAAAACCTAAATCAAAAACAAAAATTTATTAAAAGTTGTTTTAATCTTCATAGTTAGTTGTTAGTTGTTATTTATAATATACCGAAATTTCATACAAACATGTCTGAAACTAAAATGTTTCATAAAATAAATATTTAATTGAATGCATAAATTTCTTTTTATTTTAATTCCAATTTAAAATGCCTTTACTTAATCTTAATATATAAAAATGAATGATTCTTTGTTATTTTGTCTCTTGTGCGGTACGTAAATAATGGGACCACACCCTGGAAGGTTTCTATATTATGTTGTGGTGAGCTCTAGCGTTATGCAATTATTTCCTATGCCATTCATTCGATTGCGATAAAACTTTGATGAATTGTTATGCGCACACCCGCGAATGTTTATATTTATAAAGGTGAGCTCTGGCGTTATAAAATATACCTAATAGCTGTCACGCGACTTGTTTGAAAAATGGGTGTATTTCATATAGTTTAACAGGGAGGAGAGATAGGCGGAAGGGGAACGGGGACGATTGGGAAAGGACATGCAGGGAGAAATCATTTCTATATCTAAGTGGCATTGCAACGCATGTCGGGAACTCGCTAGTACCTACATAGATAATATAATGCAGGAATCTAACAAGTCTTCACTCTAGAAAATTTCACCTTGAAGTAGGTATTTACATACCTAGCGATGTATCTAAGCGGATATTTATAGGTACATATTAGAAGGAAATTCGAATTACTATTGTGGAGATCCAGAATGTACCTATTTAATTAAGAGTGGTGAAAGTATAATATGAAAGAAACGCTCAGATGGTTTGAACAAACGGAGGAAAGGACCGACCGGAGGATGTTTGACATGCACGAATGTGAATGGTAGAAGTCGAGGACACCGAGAAAATCATGGTAGGTACGTATGGTATGTCGAGAGTCAGAATAACAAAGAAAATAGTACCTATGGAACGATGCTTGATTGTAAATGAAGCAAGAAGCGAGTGTCAAGACAGACCTGTATGAAACCGAGTGATGATTAGTTAGTTGTATGAAATGTGAGGCTAGAGCTAACAAAAAAAATCTTTATTATACTTACAAAAAAAAACTAAGTAAAATACCTAGTAAAGTACCTATCTACATATAAAAATATTTGTTCACTTTTTATAGTGTAACCAAACCTACCGAAAATAGAGACAGGATTAAAATAAGAAAAAGAGATATTTAAGTTACGTACCTAAAGTAGGTAGGTTATTCGTTGGTGTAGCGACATTGTAAAGTAATGATTGTTAGTGACGATATAACGTATGTTTTTTTTTTTTTTTTGCATTACAGATTTAATCCTATTACAATACACATAACATATACATGAGAAAAGAAATTACAAAATTACAAAAATACATATTTTAGAGTCCTTGCTTAAAATTATTCTTGAAACCTTCAAGACAAAAGTTGAAAATGTCAAGAGACCTAGAAATATCATTTAGCAGCACCATACCTCTTGTCATGCTATGTTGGGCCACAACGTCTGTTCTGCCATGAGGGATATAGAGCAAGTCATGGTGGCGACCCTGGCAGTAGTTGTTCGGTACGAACAATTTATAGCATTCTAAGAGGTATGGGCTGTCAATTTAATAGTTTATAATTTTGAAAGCTGTGACTGTTAGGGTCTCATTCCTTCTAGAATGGAGACTTTCGAAGCGCGTTTCAGATAGCAAATCTAGATGATGCATAAATCGCGGGTATTCACCATGCATTCTCATATAAAGATACATTAGAAACTTTTTTTGGATTTGTTCTAATAAATCTATGTATTTTTGCTGGTATGGGGCCCAAACAGCAGAAGCATATTCTAATTTTGATCGTATAATGCATTTAAACATCGATGTCATTGCTTCGGGCTTGGAAAATTGTTTTACATGTTGTTGTTACATGAAAGGTAATTATAACAGACTTTAATATATTGGCTATGGCTACAGCAATTGTAGACCATGTAGCAAGGTCCTTTTTGAAATATTTTTGTTTGCTTTTTGCATTAAGGCCCGGTGGTAAGCGTTAAAAAAGAAGAAGAAGATGAGATATGTAAATACGAATGTTAGAGGGAACGCTCTAATATTAAAAATGATATTAATTAAGAGAAAATTAAGAAAACGTATAATAAAAACGACTCATTTAAAATAGAGCAAAAATCTCATGGAAATATCTTAAGTAGCAATAAAAGAAACGCTTTGAATTTTTTCAAACATGTAACTTGTATCTAAAATAACGTTTTTATAATAATTTTTGGAATATACTTTGCGAATTTTTTCTATCGAGGGAATTTCATAAAATTGCCGTTTTGACGTGGCAGATGTACCTAGGTATCTATAGAAGATATTATCTTCAAGAATAACGTGTGTATGTTTTTAAGAGCTAAAAACATAAGGTGTTTAAGGAAAGTAGGTAGGTACCTATGTTATAAATTAGTAGAAGTTCGGGATGCCAAGTCTTGATAGCTAAGTTATGACATGGTAAGTGGGTACCTACCAATAAATGTGTTATATTAAAACCTCCCTTAAACCAGTCAGAGGACTGAAAATGTTCAAGTTTAAAAAACCGAAAGTAAAAGCTTTTATTTATTAAAATCTAAAACATATATTTTTATTTTTTTTATTAGTTTTTATATACCTACATATACATGTAATATAATCATGAGTAATTACATTTTCAGGTTACAAACGGATTAAACTCAAATCATTAAATACTAACATGCAACATTGATTAGAAACAGTATAAACATATACATGTATATAATATATAACCTTTACGAGAGTGTAACTACTCGTGTGTAAAGGGAAGAGAAAAATATATAAATATTTTTTAATAAAAAAAATTAAAATAAAAAATTATAACACATACATTATATTTACGTACTTACATAAATCGAATGTGTAAAAAAAATAAAATAATATAAAAAAAAATAATAATATAAAATAAATTTTTGAATAAGTATTGTTAATTAAAGGTTAATGCGGTTCTAAGTGGCTAAATTATTTAAGATATTATTGTTTAATTTATTTTTGAATTTATTGTAGTCAGGTTCTAATCTCAGTTCTATTGCTAGTTGATTAAACCACACCACTCCATTGTACGTGTAGTAGTGTTGTGCAAAACTGGTGCATTAATGGCGTACACAAGCGACCCACTGCGTTTTGCCTATTGCTCTCAACGCGGACCATGGCGTGGTGCGACTTATTAGAATAGTCTTTGTGTATTTGAAGCAGTGTATTTTATATATATGTATAATATATGAATCATATTTTTATAGGTATATGTATAATATATGAATCGCTTAAATTCTTTTTATCTTACAAAAGCAAGCAAGTCAACATAATTTGATTATGCCTGGACATAATGATTTAACAATCAATAAATTCGTGTTAGCACCACGAATAACTGTCATCATTTTGAAAATTCTTTTCAGCAAAATAATCATAATAACGAATTTGAATATTCTGCGATACGCTGTTATGGGCAACACACAACAAGAAATGGCCTTTTCATGCTAAAATGGTCGGGCCGTTTTGTTAAAAAATAACCAATGGCCATTTGGTAATGGTGGAGCGAGAGGTTATCAGAAAACATGAAGAATTACAATTATAATATTATGAATACGTCCAATACCTACTGTCAAAATAATAACTAGAAGTATTTTTATTGTGATTTTGAAATTGTGTCATGTTTTGTTTCCCAAGAAGTCAAATATTTTTCGGCTTTTGCGTGACAAAACCAGGTAGGTACCTACCTACCTATGATCGTGTAAAAATTGTGGAGATTCATATTAAATCATTCAAGACTGACATAAGCATAATGAGTAACATAAAAAGGGACGTTTTTTATACAATAGGTACCTAATCCATGTCAAGGATGCTGTGTGGAGGGTCTTTTTTAGATAAAGAAAGGAGGGAAAGATCTGGGAAGGAAAAATGTAATATGAGTGGTGGTAGGAATCTGGGGGTCAATGTAGGAATGACAGTCGTTGAATCCCATTCGTCCCACTGTGGCGATGCAAGCCTGATAGATGAGCAAACGCACCCGCCGCCAAGACCTAGACAAACCTCCCCCGATGAACCCGAGCATCCTTGCTAAATCACCAAACGAAGCGGACCACTCGGGATGACCTATTTATCTGGGGTGTTGGTTATCTAATAAATAGTTTCCGGGACGGTTTGAGCATGTGGAGAGGATGAACGATAAAAGGAGTGTAAGGATAACGTTTTTTGAAGTGAAAACGTCTTTAGCACCGTTGTGATTTGAAACTTGATGAAACGAAAAAGCGGCACGAAAAAGAGACAAAAACACATACCTACACCTATAAGATTTAGCCTGCAGGAGAATGAGATACCTAGAACAATCGGACTCCTCTTTGTGCGGTGCTTCGCAGCTTCCCCACTCTTGTCTACTTTAATTTATTTATTTATTTATTTTATTTATTTATTATAGATACAAAAGAAAGTACACATTACAATTAGGAAGCTTTGCCTGTCCAACTAGGAAAGTATCCCGTTCCAGGACAGACAAATTGACATGTTAGTTCATATTATACCTGAAATGTACATAATTACACAACAAAAACAAAAAAAAACTGAAAATTTCATTTTTCTCTGAAGCTAAGGTGTGTAATAAAGAAAATGTATATAAAATATATAAATATAAGTACACATACATTTTTTTGTGACAAAGTAGAAAGGTAATCTGGTAGTAAATATTATAATCGGATTTACCGAATTAACCTGTTAACATATGTATAATACATTCAGATTTACAATATGGAGGAATTAAAAGAACAAGATGGAGGAATTACAAAAGATTTACAACATAAAGAAATGAAATTATATTAGGTTATGTGTTTAGGAGTTTGAACTTTTAATACAAGTACACTTATAGGAGAAACTATATTAAAATTTACAATATTAGATATAATAACGAACGTAATAGTCTATATGATTTTTTTGAGCGATGAAACTGCAATGATTTTTGTAGCTACAAATTATTTTCACTGATTTAAAACATGTTTATACAGTATTATATTATAAATACGACAGTATGTTTCTCCTGCTAAAATATAAAAACAATAACTATAAATATAGATAGAAATATAGACTATGAATATAATATAATATAATAAAATAGTACCAAATTTAGTGCTACTTTGGTGAAATTGGTGCATTACTTCGTACGCCATACATGTTTTGTTATGTAGGTATTATTTGTTTATTATAAATCATTAATCATTAATTCTGAAGGTTTCACTTTTACCGCGCGTGAACTGCACACAATTTTTTGTCTAATGATGGTTCAACATGTTTTGAGTAGATAATTGAGGTTTATCTCTGGTGAATTGGTAGCAATGGAGTAGTTAGGATCTGATTGAAATGGATTGTAACAGGAATGGGAACCGGTAGCGGCCTCTTTGCGAGCACCAAGCGGCTCCACCCAGGGTAGGTAAGCCATCTCCCAGTCGAGGTCCGCCGATTCACATTAGCATAAAGATCTGAAGACAGCCGCCTATGCTGTGAAAACGTACTCCATTTAGAGGATACCCACAGATAAATGACTTTACAGCTGATTATGATGGTGACCAGACAACTCAGAATGAAACCAACTCAGAAGCACCTCAGAAAGGTCATTAGGAGTGATGATAAAAAATATTAAAAAATTGGTTAAATAGGTTAAGTTAGTACCCATTGGTTAGTTAGGTTAGGGTTACCGGCTATTTTAAAATTATTTTTTTGTAGCTTTTAATGACCTTTCTGAGGTGTTTATGAGTTGGTTTCATTCTGAGTTGGCATGGAACCGATTATGAATCTGAATTAAATCCATTAATGACAGCTACATATATGACGTATATTGTCATGTTATTTATAAACTGGAAACATTAAATTAAATTGTCTGTCTTAAGATGAAGCCATGCTAAATAACAAGGGCGGATCCAGGATTTTTTTCTGGTTTTGTACTGTGATGGAATCTCCACAGTACAAAAAAATACTTTCTGGGGGGGGCACGTGCCCCCGTACCCCCCCCCCCCCCTAAATCCGCCCTTGCTAAATAATACAAAATCATTAAAAAGTCGTGTTTTGATTTGAAAATTTGATCTCTTAGAAATATTACAGATGCTTCAATTAAATACTGCGAGTAGAACACATCTTGGCCTTGAAAATAAACGAGTCTTTTTTAAGTGAAAATTTATTTAGTACCGTTGTGATTTTAAACTCGATGAAACGGAAGCGAGCGACACTAAAAATAGACAAACACATAGGTACATCTATAGGATTTAGCCGACGAGAGAATGATGTAGAAATAAAATATTTATTTATTTCACGGTTAGGTACCTACTCGGTTCCAATAAAATACTATAAATCCACAGTACCAAGCAAGTCTCCTTTAGTCTAGTGGTATAAAGCGCCTGACGAACGTCAGCGGTCAGACATTCGGCAGACCAAGATATCGAATCCCACGAAATCCGGAAAAAAATTATGTTTATAAAATCAATATACAATCTTCAGACCATTCCAAAATGAACAGGCAAAGAAAACGCAACAGAAAGAGACATCATCTCGACAAATCCGAAGAAGAAAACACAAATAGGTACTAATAAGATGACCAAATGTACAGGAAAAGGAGCACTGGAATTCGATGACAAAAATATGAAAAAAAATCACCTTTCATATTGATAAAAAAAACTGCTTCGTAGGTACCTAGTCTCCCCCTGCTCGTGTCTAGGTAGGTACTTTAGTTTTCTTGAGGTTTCACTTCTACCGTGTGTGAATTGCACACTCTGATATTTTTAATAAGTCTTTTTGTAAGTCTGGAAAAAATAAAATATCAGGCCTATAAAAGTACTTTCGAGTGCAAAATCTCCCTCTAATGAACCACTATTCGGATAAAGTTTTATTAGATATTAGCAGACCCGGCCACACGTTGCTGTGGCTAACGAAGCACAACGCCATTACCCAACCTTTATAAAATCCACACCACCCGTTTGCCTGCGCTGCCCGCTGCCTGAATTGAATATTTGAATTTCTCGGCTTTTCTCTACTGTAATAAGCATGTATTATACATATAAACCTTCTTCTTGAATCATTGGTGAAAACCGCATGAAAATCCGTTGCGTAGTTTAAAAGATCTATGCGCACATACATTTTGAGCTACTTCATCAAATAAAATAATTCAAATCAAATACCTAGGTACTTACTCTAGGACATCTATTTTCCAATTTCTTCCGTAGAACGAATTTCAAAAGCGACCCGCCCGTACGGCCCGCCGCGCCAGCCGTTTTAAATCACACAAAAATATGTTTTCTTTGAATTTCTCGGCTTTTCTATTATATAATTTACATGTAGGTACCTATTATACATATAAACATTCCTCTTCAATCACTCTATCTATTAGTGAAAACCGTATGAAAATCCGTTGCGTAGTTTAAAAGATTAACGCGCACATACATTTTGAGCGATTTCATTTTATATCTACTACTATGTAATGATGTGACGTAACCTTTAGTTCTTACATCACCTGCTTGCCGCCATGGGGAATATCACAACTGTACCAAACTGTGATATTAATCAAAATCAACAAGACTGCGAGACAAACAAGACTTGTGTGGATATTTCACTGTTTTTTTATTATTAACTATTCATTCGGCTCTCTTTGTTTCAAGAGATTATTTATGGGATAATCAGGTATTTAAACGGCTCTGTTCGTAGATCGAGATTAGAAATAGTTGCTGAATATCCCACAAAAGAATTCGCGAGGAATTTTCAAATACAGATACACATTTATTAAAGTTTTTTAAAAAGCTTGTTTTGTGAAATCGGGAATCGTAGGTAAAGTTTATTAGAACGCTTTGAAATACCTGCGTGATTTATCTACGTGATTGATAGGTATAAATTTTTGACCGATTTATAGCCGAGTGGACAATTGCATTGCGTTGTGGGTTCAATTCCTGTGTTAGCCAAGTCCTTCGTAGTCGCACTGGCAACATTTCTGCTTATAATAAGGATAGCAGGAATAATTCAAATATTAAAAAGTGACACCTCAGCTATATAGCCTACCTAACACTGCCATATGATTATGCAACGTTCTGAGGCGAATTAAGGACAGATAGAAGAGATTTATCAGCATATGCAGATTTAGAGGCCCCGATTAAATGACTGCGGAAACATGTCTAAAGAAGCAAAGGCAGTAGGTAGTCCACAATTGAATGCGGGTATACCTTACCCTAATGTATGGCAGTGAGGCATGGAACTGGCAGAGGAAGGATGAAAGTAGACTGAATGCTGTAGAAATGAAATCCCTGAGGCGTATGTGTGGTAAAACCATGTATATGATCGTGTAAGAAATGGCACGGAAAACTTTGTTGGGTCATGTCAAGAATCAAAATAATAGAAGTTTGTTTTGGTTTATTCAAGAAAAAAACATTACCAAAAAGCGTGTTTTGTTTTATTTTGAGAAGCTCAGGCATAAACATTTAAATGTTTTACGATCATTTTAAAGAATATAATTTTCCACATTATACAATACAACCATAACCCTGATACTTTTTTTTTTTGGGCTCACAAAAAGACTACCTAATCAAAAACGATTATTTTAAAGGCAAACATGTGTTCTACTCGCAGTATTTAATTAAAGAAACTAAAATATTTATAAGCGATTTAATATTTCAAACCAAAATCAAATGATTTTTCATTGCTTAATAATGCATCACCAGGAAGGCATGAAGTGCACACCGTACATCGTACTAGATATCAAATAAATTACGAAAAAAAGTTCTCTTCACCAGTGTCCTCGGGGACAACCAAGAGACTTCAGACACCGTCGACTGGCTGAATAATTTTCACTTTGTCCTCCACCATACGAAGAAGAAGAAAACCAAATGATGAACAGAAAAAACAAGGTTTAAAACTGTGGCTTGAAAATTGGAAGACAAAGGCAGCTGAGTGGCGGAAAGCACAAAGAGAATTCACCGCTGGAAGAGTATGTGCTCCTGGTAGCTGTCAAAGTGTCCAGGGTAAGACGGTGAGAGGAAAACAGGGGGACAGGGGACAGGATCGCAGAAAGGAGAAGGAGATTAAGTAGTGTTCCTTGGAAGAATATAAGTTTACTTAATAAGGAAGCAGCAGATGAGAAGAGACAATGGATCTGTAAGACGAGGGAAAGGATGTCAGGAAAGAACCAATAAAAACATAATGGTTCCATGGCAACTCAGAATGAAACCAACTCAGAAACACCTCAGAAAGGTCATTAAAAGCTATGAAAAAATAATTTTAAAATAGCCGGTAACCCTAACCTAACTTAACCTATTTAACCAATTTTTTATATTTTTTTATCATCACTCTTAATGACCTTTCTGAGGTCCTTCTGAGTTGGTTTCATTCTGAGTTGTCTGGTCACCGAACATAATGTATTATATCTACCTATTAGGTACCTACATAGGTATGCAACTTCCAATAAGTACCTAAGTATTGTATATTACAGCTTAAAGTAAACACAGTGAGCACGCACTTTTTTTTCATCCCAAGTAAAATAACAAAAAACACCGATTAAAATTTATTTTTAGTGCTTTTTTCTAATCAACTAGTATCTGAAGTGGCTGCACAACAGCACCACAGTCTGAGTGCTAAGAAAACAAACAATAAACACGCTTAAATTTAACAAACAAACTTCAAATCATCCATTTTAAAAATTATTGTTAAACATTGGCTCAGGTACCTTGCACTCTACACGCCAGCGACCGTCCACCACTACTAACTTAGTGAATGATATACTAGACTGAAGCCGCTAACCAGGGAAGTCCAACCAACCATTAATTTGTTTCATTAATTTATTTTATCAAAATAACAGAACTAATTATGGATGCGCAAGCATATATTTCCTTGGCTAAAGACGCCATTAATGCATTAACTAGCATTGTGATGGATCCTAACAACAAATTTACCAAAGAGCATATTTCTAAAATAATGCCCAAAACAAATAATATTCTTAGCTCCATTGGCCAAATGGCAGCGAGAATGGCCACCTTGGAAGGTGAATTGTCAGTTTATAAAAATAATCCTCCAATTACAACCACTACTATTCCCTCACACTTGCAAACAAAAAACGTTTGTGAAATAATTGCTGAGATCAATGAACAAAATTATAGAGAAAAAAATATAATAATTTGTAATGTTCCTGAAAGTGATGCATCGACTCAAATAGATATTATGAATAGTGATACCACCAGCGTTAAAAAAATCATTTCTGACTTGGATAACTCTACAAGTTCTCTCGAACTGAAAATATACAGAATCGGTAAAAATGATAATAATAAACCGAGGGGAATCAAAGTTGAGTTCCCCGAGTCAAAATGGCCGGCAAAAAACTCTCACTAAAAAATAACATACGTATGTACCCTGATCTTTCAATTGCTCAAAGGAATCAATTAAATGATTTAAGAACTGAACTGAAAAATAGGCAATCCTCAGGTGAGCAAGACATCACAATAAAATATATTAATAACATCCCAACAATTGTCAAATTATCCCCAAAAAACTGACCCATAACCTGAAATCTACATCACTATCTCTCAACATTTATTACCAAAATGTAAGAGGACTTAAAACTAAACTAAATAATTTAAGAATTAAACTACCGACCTTAGAATATGATGTTTACTGCTTCACTGAGACATGGTTGACCCCAGATATTAAAAATGGTGAGTTAGGATTTCACTCCCATAACACCTATCGAATGGACCGCGATACTAATACTAGCAACAAAAGTAGAGGAGGTGGCTGTCTAATTTCTATTAATACTAAATTAACCTCAAGAAAACTCAAATGTGCAAATATTAACGTGGAACAACTATTTGTTTTAGTGACAAACAAAAGTGAAAAAATTATAGTTGGTTGTGCGTACATTCCACCCTCATCTGATGTCCAGCTATATACTAGTTACTGTCAAGAAGTAGAAATATTGCGAAGAAAATATCCAGACGCTAAATTTATCCTTACAGGTGATTTTAATCAACCTACTGTTCATTGGGATATTAACAACAATAATACTCGCACAAATTCCACGTCCAATAATGGTTCTCGTGAACTTATAGAAATGTCATGTTTCCTAAATCTTAGACAAGTGAACTTTATATATAACTGCAACAATAATCTATTAGACTTAATTTTTAGCAATTCCAGCAATATAAGTGTACAACATGCAAATGACAATGTTTCAACAATTGATAACTACCACCCACCACTTTTTGTTAAGCACATATCTCTACAAAATTTAAATTTAGAGTCTTCTAAAGAAAAATTAAATTTTTATAAAGCTGATTATCCTAAGATTAACGAGTTTCTCGCTAAATCAGACTGGAATTTCATTAGTAATTGTAATAACATCAATGATATAATAGAATCTTTTTACTGTATAATTAACAAATCAATTGAACTGTACGTCCCTATTACAAAATGTAGGACATCTAATTACCCCAAATGGTTTAGCAAAGAGCTAATTTGTACCATCCAGTCAAAAAAACTTGCACATAAAACATTCAAAATATCTCGAGCTCCAAATGACTATCTACTTTTTTCTAATTTACGCAAAAGGGTGAAAAACATATCGATCTCTTGTTACAAAGAATACCTGGAAAATATTGAGAAATCGTTACAAAATAAACCTCAAAATTTATTCAAATTTGCAAACAATCTGAATAGTAATGAATCTGGTATTCCGTCTATCATATACTACAATGGTAAAATTGCTGATACACCTCAAGGAATTACTGACTTATTTGCCGAATGCTTTGGCGAAGTATATGATGTAAACTCATCTAATAACCAAATACCTCAATTCAGCTCAAATATTTCTATTGATTTCAACGACCTTGTTATTGATGAAATCGATGTTCAGCGTAAAATTACACTATTAGATAGTCAGAAATCCGCTGGCCCTGACACCATACCAGCAATTTATTTAAAAAACTGTGTATCTAGCTTAAAAGGTCATTTAACCAATATATTCAATATATCATTAGCATCAGGCCTTTTCCCTCAAAAATGGAAAATCAGTTTCCTTAGTCCCATCTATAAAAAGGGTGATAAAACGGATGCTTCTAACTACAGACCTATTTGCATACAATCAGCGATACCTAAATTGTTTGAATCCGTAGTTCTATCAAAATTTATATTACAGGCCCGTAAAATTATTTCCCCCCACCAACATGGATTTATATCCGGAAGATCTACACTTACAAACTTAATTATATACGAAAAATATATTTCAGACAATCTAAATTCAAAATTGCAAACGGATGCAGTTTACACAGATTTCAGCAAAGCATTCGACAAAGTTTCCCAAAAAATCTTATTAAACAAACTAAAAGTATATGGGATAAAAGGAAATCTACTAAAATGGTTTGAGACCTATTTAACATCTAGAAAACTATACGTTAAACTATCTAACCATATGTCAAACGAAATTGAAGCTTCAAGTGGGGTGCCCCAAGGTTCTCATCTAGGTCCTATTCTTTTTTTGCTATTTATCAATGACATTGTTTCAATATTTGAAGGTATCCATTTCCTATTGTTTGCTGATGACTTGAAAATATACACTATTATAAGAAATTTAATGGACTGTCTTGTATTGCAAAACAACTTGGATCGATTATATAATTGGTGTAACATAAATGATTTATTTTTAAACATTAACAAATGTCAATCTATAAGTTTTTCTCGAAATAAAAATCCAATACTCTTTCAATATCACATTAACAATGTGAATCTTTCTACAGTAACATTAATAAAGGATCTGGGCGTCGTTTTTGATAACAAGATGACATTTGTCCCCCACATTGATGCAATCACGAATAAAGCACTTAAATGTCTCGGTTTTGTATTAAGATCGTCCAAAGATCTAATGCATACTAATACACTCAAAACGCTATACATAACGCTAGTCAGAAGTATTCTCGAGTATAATTCCTCTCTCTGGTCGCCATTATACAATGTGCATTCACACAAAATTGAAAGAGTACAACATAAATTTTTAAGGCATATAAATTACAAATTAAAAATTCCAATAGAAAATTTAAATTATAATTATTTAATGCAATTGCTTAAATTACCCGAATTGTCACAGCGAAGAAAAATCTGTGATGTTCTATTATTATTTAAAATTATCAACGGATATTTGGATAGCCCTGAACTTGTGAACATGATAAATTATCAAGTACCTAACAATTACAACACCAGACTCCATGCTCCATTTAACGTAGTTGCTTCTCGCACTAATTTTATGTTTAACTCTTGTCTTCAGAGATTGCATCGTGTGGGGAATGAAACTTGCTCTGTCGATATATTTTTTTATAAAAACATCGCTTCCTTCAAAAAGCGTATATGTATGCAGATGCAAAAATCCTTAAATGTTCCAGATTGTTAAAGTAACAAATTTAATACCCGTTGCTCTGTAACTACTTTCATAGTATCTACTTACTTCTTTATACATACATGTAATTGCTGTGTACCTTTTATTTTATTTTTTTTTCCTGATAATAACAAACTAATGTAAAAATCCTTAAATGTTTCACATTGTTAACAGTAACAAACTTAATACCCACTGCTTTGTAACTACATTCATTATAACTACATTCATTATAACTACATTCATAGTACCTACTTACTTATTTACATATGTAATTACTGTGTACCTTTCCTTTTTTTTTTCTTTTTCATAATTATAACAAACATACATACATTTGATAGCAAAAAAAAAAAAAAAAAATTATAATTAAAAAAATAATTAATTACAAGAAAATTACCTACTTTTATATTAATCGTTAAAAATGTTTTACACCACTGCAATACCGGTATGCTTCGAGTATATGTGGAATCACATTTTGTGTGATATTGTGACAATAATTATTGAATATAATGTAGCGTGAGCCCAAATACGAATCCGCTAGTTGAACTCATTTGTAAACAATTACTCGAATATTGATACCTACTTATGTAAAGCCTACTTATATCTTTCTAGCTCTGTTTATCATTTTATGTATTATATACTTATGATACTGTATACTTGTTATAATGCTCCTGTACAATTTATTTTATATGTAAAAGCCATCAAGGCGTAAACAAACAAATAAATAAATAAATAAATAAATAAATAAATATTTACAAGGTGTGCTACAATTAGAGGAAAAGGGTAGAAACTGTTAAACCTACTTAAGGTTATATTACCGCAAGCGCAGCATATTTGGGGTTTTGATGCAGTTTTTATAAAATTTATATATTGTTTATTAGAAAATAATATTATGTTTTGAACAAATAAACTATTCTTCTAAATGGTGCAATAACAAAACGTGTTAAAATGTTTAAAACAATTGCGTAAAAACATATTTACAAAACCTCTAAAAATAGCTTAAAGTTCGATTATATCATTTAATTCTAAATACAGGAGAATTATAAAAATATACATTATCACCACATTAGTGTTGTCCAAACGACTAAATAATAAAATTATTTAAAAAAGCATTAAAACAATGCTTAGGTAAATAAATAAAAATCGTTTTTCAATATTACGATATTGTTATTTTGTCTCACGCCATTATCTATATAAAGCAAGACACAAGACATGGAGTCAATTAAGGACACTTAAGACGTGGAGTCAATTTTAGGATGTTTCTTTTTTGGTTTGAGCTTTCGTTTTCGAGTAAATCGAAATCAGAAGTTTGATTCTGTATTTTTTTATTATTATAAAAGAAAATGAATTTGTTCATTGCATTGGCCAAAAGTAGGTACCAGACTACTCGTAGCTCGTAGGTAGGACAGCATTGTTTCTATGTATTTTACTAAGAGTTAACTACATAATAATTGAAGCCTACTCGTAGAAATTCATCAACCTACGTCATAGGTAAAACATATTGCAATTAACAATGGCTGGGTGTTGGTTATCGACACAAGCCGCACAATGGTTGAACATATTAATAGCTTTTGTGATAAATATTTTAAATAAAAAAAAAATGATAATTTCCTACAGTGCCAGCACTGGAAAAATTAAAATAATAATTATAATTAAACGACTTCAAAAAGGAGGAGGTTCTCAATTCGACTGTATTTTTTTTTTTTTTTTTTTTTATGTTTGTTACCTCAGAACTTTTGACTGGGTGAACCGATATTGATAATTCTTTTTTTTATATTTTTATTTTAACTTTGTGAGTAAAACCTCAAATTGTAATATTTAATTAAACGAAGACAATATAAGCGAGTCAGTCGAAAATCTGAGAACAGAAAAATCAGAAGAAGATATTGACACCGCTGGGACTTGAACCCAGGACCTCTTGCTTTCCGGGCAAACGCGCTAACCACTGCGCCACCGTGCCGATTTGCCCGGAAAGCAAGAGGTCCTGGGTTCAAGTCCCAGCGGTGTCAATATCTTCTTCTGATTTTTCTGTTCTCAGATTTTCGACTGACTTTCGCTTATATTGTCTTCGTTTAATTAAATAAATTCTTTTTTTATTTGAAAGCTGGTGCTTTCCATGTGGTCCCATTTTAATTTGGTCCAGTTCCGACAATGGCATCTATGAGAAAACCATATAAGTCTTAAATTTGCATTAAGTATGTGCGCGACAAATGGACGAATAACTCAATATCACGCCAACCAATTTCGATGATTCTTTTTTTATTGGAAAGGATGTACTTCAAGGGTAATTTAATGAGAGTTTGGTTAGGTTTTGATTATCGGATCCATGACAAATTAACGAAACTCGGCCGAATCTCTTAATTTGACCCTAACGTCGTTATGGTCAAATTACGTCTGTCTCATATGAGCAGCACGTTTAGTAAGTCTACCCATATTCAGACAAATTAGTAAGTGTACTTCAGATTCACTAAAAATCAAAAAATAAACAAAAATTTTAACAAAACAAAAAACGACTTAAAAAAATGCACTAAAAAGTAAAAAAATAATTTCGTGTTCTTCTACAACTTTATAATCAACTTACTTTTTCTAATCATCAATATGAAGGTACGATTGTTATTTTTGGAGTCGGTGTCAGCAAGTCGCTTGTGCGACACAAGTACATCTCACTTATATGTATGTAGTTACAAACCTACATTGGCTGACACCGACTCCAAAAGTAACAATCGTACCTTCATATTGATGATTAGAAAAAGTAAGTTGATTATAAAGTTGTAGAAGAACACGAAATTATTTTTTTACTTTTTAGTGCATTTTTTGAAGTCGTTTTTTTGTTTTGTTAAAATTTTTGTTTATTTTAATTAAAGGTTTAATTTTCAATTCCAAATTAGTTGAACGCCGCCCAATTTGATTGATGCCGTATAAAACAGCGCGAAAATGCATTGTTTTGTTTTATTTTGTGAAATTCAAGAACAAATATTAAAATGTTTTCCGACCATTTCCTAAAGAACTTAATTTGCCAAATTATACAATAAAACTTCATCCGAAAAGGTATTCATAAGTAGGAGATTTTGCACTTGAAAATATTTTTGGTAAATTTTGGGGATCGCTGGCAACGGTTAATACGCACTTTTTTTGAAAAAATCTTTTGATTCACCTTAATTACATTAAAAGACAACTATTTGCATTGGGGGAAGTGGAAAATATTTTTGTGTAACATGGTTTGTGATACAAAAGAAAGTGCCCCTTTATAACGCCTACTCGCGTCAAGGCAAGAAAAACATCCCAGTTTTTAAATAGTTTAGCGGCTACGCAAGGTTTGTGTAACATGGTTTGTGATTCTGGCGTACAATCTCACAAGACGAAAGCTAATTTTAATTTTACGTAATGAAATTTAGAATGAAATATTTTCCACTTCCCCCAATGCAAATAGTTGCCTTTTAATGTAATTAAGGTGAATCAAAAAGTTTTTTTTTTAAAGTGCATATTAACCGTTGCCAGCGATCCCCAAAAATTAATATATTTTTTATAGACCTGATACTTTATTTATTTCCAGACTTATAAAAAGAATTATTAAAAAAATACTCGATTATTTCCAATGCCCGAGATGTGTTCTACTCGCAGTATTTAATTGAAGCTTCTATAATATTAATTATTAAAAAAAATTTAAAACCAAAAACACAAGATTTTGTTTTAATTTGCGTGGCTTCACATTATAGCATTCTTTATATAAAAGTAACGCATTACAATGCCTTACGTCGTCAGCCAAGTGTGAAATAATTCATCAAATTTAATTTACGATAGAGCCACCGCACGAGAAAAAATGACAAGGGGAAACCAACAAGATTGATGTCTTGTTCGTTAGGGCCAATTAATATGTATTTTTTTCTGTTTATTTTTCTTCAAGGCGCTGTGAAAATATTGGGCGTGGCAGGGCCACTCTAGTCCGATAAGGGTCCCGGCTATTATTTATATGAATTTAATATGTTTGTTTGGTTAAGGGTGAAAAATGAGGAAGTTTTAAAGGAATTTATTTATTTATTTATTAGCGCCCTTTTTCGGGGCTTTTACATATGAATAGTAAGAAATATACATTGCAGTATTTATTGTACATAACTGAACTGCCTTCGTAACAATATAAGATAAATTGAAGATGTCCACTGACTTGGTATAATTGTTTCCCTCCTTTAGTATTCTGGGCAAAGAGGAATACATATGGTAGTTAGTTCCAGAATGACTGCACTGAAATAAATCCTGACTTCTAGTATCTATTACCTATGTAGTGGAATCCGGAAGCTTATCAATTTGAGCAATAGGTAGCCTACCGGACTGTCAACTACCTAAATCAATTAGAATTTTATACAGAAATACCAAATCAGTGAAAGTTCTTTTGTCTGACAATTTGGGCATATTCTTATCATTCAAAATAGGGTTGTAGTTCAACGTAATTGCTGGAATACCCATTTTAAAATTAAGAAAACGTAAGAATTTGTTTTGTATTTTTTAGCTTGTACGGTACGTGCATATTGTAATTTGTAATATGGGTTCCAGACGGAAGAATTGTACTCAAGTTGACTTCTAACATACGCAAAATATAACAGTTTAATACACTTTATATTGTTAAAATGTCTAGTTAGCCTAGTTATAAATCCCAACATTTTAAGGCCTTATTAGAGATTTTTGTTATGTGGTTGACAAATGAAAGATTTGATTGAAAAGTGATGCCCAAGTCTTTAATTCGTGTTACCTAATGTCTCCAGAGTATTGTTATCAATATTGCAATTAAAGATCCCTGGATTTTTTTATTCCAGAAAATCTAACTATTTCACATTTTAAGATATTTAAGTAAACTCTATTTTTATTACACCAAATTAACAATTTGTTGATATCTTGAAGAATGTTGCAATGGTAAGGAAGGGAAGTAATAAGGGATAAGTGCCTAATACTGGTACCGGAACGGTAGATAGGTATGTAAATATTTTAAAATAGAGTTTTTAAAGGCAGCAAAATTATTTTATTCATTGAAAATTTATATTGTTGTGTATATTTTTTTACGTGAATACCGCATAAGTGTCTTAACTGCTCCTCCCAACCACTTGAAACCAGTGATACTATGGCATTCTTTGGAGTATTTTGTGAAGCTGAAGGTAGTGGGGAGGGGAAAGGAGATGGGTAAGAGGAAGGTGGAGAAATACTTGGCAATTAAATCTAGTCAACCAACAAGGCTAAACCATTTCAGGCACAGTTTCAATTCTGAATGGTGATTATGAGATTATCTTACACTCTGGAACGTGTCGCAAATATATCTTAGGTAGGTATATCATTTTTAAATGATTAAATTGTAAAATAGCACAAATCTATCGAATAAAATTTACTTAGGTACGCAAGTCGGAATTTGAACCCTTTGAGAGCCTTACCCCTCGGCCACGGAGGCCGTGTAAATACGTATCTAAATACCTACCTACTTTTTTTTTTACTTTGACAAACGTAGTAATTTTCCAGAAGGTAGGTAATTATTACTAATTTATATTGAAAATATAAATTTCTGGTCGGTTTTTAAAAGACAATGACTGTCAAATACAGGAATTATGATTTTAAAAATTCCATCTAAGTAGGTACCTATTATACCTACCTAGTGAAGTGGGTCTAACCTACACAGTAATAATATATAATATCTTTATTCAATGAAATTGACAACATTGTAACTAAAAAAAATTACATGCTCAATGTAGTTTACAAATAGATTAGGTACATCAATCAGTAGGTACAGAAAAATTAACAAATAGAAAGTACCTAATGTAAGAAAGGTTACACAGGAGTAGGTAGTATAGTTATACAGTATTTTTAGTTGTGCATAGCCTGCCTCACTAGATGAACCTGTATTGAGGCAAAAGTGTTAGGCAGTTATTTATATACAGTGTTTTTTTTTGTACTTACCTATACGCTGGTATAAATAGGTATAGGTACCTACAGTATATATCTATATAGACAAGGACAAGTAGTTTTATCCTTCATGCATTTGAATGAAAATATGTTTTACACTTTTATTATTCAGCTCTGAACATTCCTTCGGCGACACTAGTTGTGTTTTGTATAGGTATAACGTATTTTCCCTAAACCGACTCAACTATCGAGGGGTCAACTGTAATGGAACCTTGCAAAATAGGTACCTACATTATATGAATTGAATGCCCCTTGGATGGTGTGAACAATTTCATTAAAAATATAGATTTCAACGGCTTTGGTAGGTACCTAAATACAGTAGATAACAGGTGTAGGTAGGTACGTAAAAAGAAATTGCCAGAGTATAAATTTAATGAAACGCTAGTGTTAAAATAATTAAGAATATCTTGATTTCAATCACATACAAGTTAATTAAGGAATAAAATAATCATTAAAGAGATGCTAGTTAGTAGCCGGGTAGACCTAATTACCTTTGAAGTGAGCGAGTTTTTAACCTTTTTTCCCGAAATCTAAGATTTATTACCGGATTGAAAAAACCCGCTACTTTGATAAAATAAAACAATGACTTGATTAAGCTTTAATTTTGAATTCTATAAATTAAAGCCTACAAAAAATAATACAACGAAGAGAGGCAACTTGCAGGCTATCCATTATGATCAAAACAAACGTCAAAGACCGCTGTCAACACGGGAGGCGCGATGGGCGGGGTCTTGGGCGGAGCTACCTCCTCCTCCCTTCTACCCTCGCCGCCCACAGCACTTCCCCGCGCCCTGGCTATAGCTGGCAACTAATCATGCGCACGAGGCCTCGAGGTACCGCCTACCGCCATCCGCAAACCCACCAACCCGCCGGTTAAATCAACAGTCTCAGCCTTACCACCTCACCGGCCGGTCGTGTAACGATATCTTGAACTTCTCTCCTAACATGTGTTTCTAATAGGAATCTTTTAAATGTGCTACGTACTGTGATTCAAATTCCAATTAACAAAAGTTTCAGTTCTGAAGGGATCGATTTGAGGTTATGATAACGGTCTGACTGCTCATATGTTGTTGTCAAACGTCCAAGAAAGCGGCTCCAAGATGTTAGTCCCGGCAGACATGCTGTCTGCCCAGACTAAGCTGGTCTACCAGATGAACAAATACTGCTCGGAGAGGGTCCACAGCAGAAAAGTGCAAATCAGCAAGACCATCCACGAAGTCTGCAGGGTCGTGCAAGACGTCTTGAAGGAAGTAGAACTGCAAGAACCCAGGTTCATCTCATCCCTTACAGACTACAATGGAAGGTTCGACGGATTGGAAGTCATCTCGCCAAACGAATTCGAAATTGTGATCTATCTTAATCAAATGGGTGTTTTAAACTTTGTGGATGACGGCAGTCTACCAGGATGCGCTGTACTAAAACTTAGCGACGGAAGAAAGCGATCGATGTCTCTCTGGGTGGAGTTCATCACGGCTTCAGGATATCTTTCAGCGAGGAAGATACGATCAAGATTCCAGACGCTTGTGGCTCAAGCTTGTGATAAGTGCTCCTATAGGGATTGCGTCAAAATGATAGCGGAAACGACGGAAGTTAAATTGAGGATTAGGGAGAGGTTTATTGTTCAAATTACGCCGGCTTTTAAATGCGCCGGGCTATGGCCCCGCTCGGCGGCCCATTGGCCCATGCCAGCCGCCCCATGGCCGCACCCTTCCATAGTAGCGGAAGTCAAAACCGAAGGGTTCGACTTGTTATCCAAAGAATGCATCGCGCTCCAGGGCAAAAATTCAGCCATGGAGGGAGACGCCTGGGCACTCAACTTCTTCGAGGCAGAGAACAGATTACTCCAAGGTGGCTGCAGACGGAAGTGTCTCAGCATCTTGAAGACCATACGTGATCGTCATTTGGATCTACCAGGAAATCCTGTGACGTGTTATCACATGAAGACTTTGTTGCTGTACGAGTGTGAAAAACACCCCAGAGAGCAAGAATGGGACGAAGGAGCGATAGGTGACAGGATCAACGGGATCTTCCTTCAACTAATCTCTTGTCTCCAATGCAGAAGGTGTCCGCATTACTTCCTTCCTAACCTGGACCTCTTCAAAGGCAAGTCCCCCAGTGCCTTGGAAAACGCAGCGAAACAAGTGTGGAGACTGACGAGAGAGATGCTGACAAATTCTCGTTCATTCGAAAAACTGTGATAATTTTGTTGTTCAATTTGAATACTTATAGACTGATGTTAGTCGAAAAACACAAATGATATTTGTGTTTTTGTAATAGAGTTTAAAATATAAACCATTATCGTGTTGTGATAGATGGTAAGGTGAAGTTACGGAGGAATAAAGTGGAAAGAAACTGTACCTACATGTGTAAATAGAACTTTCGATAGAATTGTTATTGTGGAAATTCCTCCCAGTGGATCGCAAAGGAAGGGGTCAAATGACGTATAACCGTACTTAAAACATATTATAATACTCATACTATAAAGTAGGTAAAACATTTTACAAAATAAATTTAAGATATGATTTGGAGAGCTATCATGACGAATTTTATACTTTTTATTACAACCAGCTAATCTTAAATATTTAATAAAAAAATGATTATTCTAATGCAATAAAGAACTTTAAACACCTGAACAATTCTCAAAAGGGCTAAGTTTTGCACATTTAACTGCGCAAATCCGACTTGTAAATAATTATTTAAATAATACTGAACGCTTTTGTTTGTAGGTGGTACCTATTTAAAAACGAATTTATTATTATTTAAAGACATGATCAGTAGAGCAGAAAATACGACTACTATTATATTATTATTTTAATTTTAGATATGCGAAACTTGTTAAGTTCTCAAAGTGATTCCTATTAATATATTTTTTTATAAATAAATTCGAGATGTACAGACTTGTATTTATTAATATTATTACAAATAAAATGATCAAAATTTCGTTAAATAATACCTGTGCATTTTTCTTCCAAATTAAAATACTTACACCTGTGAAATATACCTAAAGATAGGTAATGAATACTACTAACGAACTAAATATATCACTAAGACACTAAACTTTAAAAAGGACAATTATTAGGTACATTATTCATAAGGAGAAAAGGAGTGGTAAATTATAGGTTAGGTAAAAATGAATAAAGTCCCGACGGTGAGTTTTTAAAGTTGTTTTTACCTAGGCACTGTTAAAATGTATCAGGTTCGCATAAGACTAACCGACGGTAATGATTTTTGGTAACCCAACAGTTGATCCGCAGGCAATTGCCCCCCCCCCATTATTTAACATTTTAAAACGTAAAATCGACTTCAAAAATAAAAATAAAGTTGGTATGAATATCAAACGAATTTTAGACACAGTGTCGACAGTTTTGTACTTACGGTATAAAGAGAAGCAGCTTTTTCCTTGATGCATTTGAATGAAAACATGTTTTATACTATGTTATTCGGCGGTACATCCTCTTTGCACATCCCTTCGGGATCGATTAGTTATATTTTGTGTAATTAGGATTAACATATATTATATGTTCCCTAAACCGAGTGCACATTGCATATAAGTCTATAAGTACGCCGGAGGGCCAATTTTGGCGGATCAACTGTCATGGAACCATGATTTTTTGCCAAGAAATTTTACTTAAAATATTTAACTTGATTTTCTTCAATCAATGTACACAATAACACAATTGAATTTGGTACCTACCTTCCTACCCATTTACTGAAAACAATTTTTCACTTTTCTGTTTACTTATTAATTATTTTTGTGAAAGAATAATACCTACATTGTACCAGCAAAACATCCATAGATACCAAAGATATTCAAATACAGATAGATACCTACCAACCTGATTACATTTAAAACACCTACCACCACCAACATATAGGTATTTATTTACCATAGTGTATGTAAAAATATTTTTTATGTAAATGGCCAAAGAAATTGAGACTAAAATATCTTCTAATCTGAGGTACCTACCTAGGCATGTTGTGGGGGACTGAACGCTGTTGGCGCTAACAAAAAAACTGTCCATAGAAGCAAAGCTAGAAATCCACAATGGAATGCTGGTGCCAACCCTGATGTATAGCAGTGTGGCATAGACGAAGGATGAAAGTAGACTGAATGCTATAGAAATGAGATCGCCGAGGTGTATGTGTGGTAGAACCATGTATGATCGTGTAAGAAATGTGGAGATCCGCAAAGAATGCATGGCTGATGAAAGCATAATGAGAACGATTAACAAAGATCAGATGGTTTGGGCTTGTAGAGCAAATGAACGAAGAAAGGGATGTGAGGAAAATACAATATGACGCAAATGTGAATGAAAGAAGTTGGGCTTGCCCTAAGAGGACATGGCACGATCAAATGAATCAAATACTTCGAGTCGGGCCATGTCAAGTCAAGAGTCAGGATAATATAAGAGTAGGTATGAGACGACGTATGAATGTGAATTGGGCAAGGAGTGTGGGCCTAGACCAAGTTGTTTGGCGGTGCTTCCTCTCTGTCAACTCCTTTATTAGGACTGAATACGGTTGGTAGTGTTAATAAAAAGTTGTCAAAATAATCGAAGCTGGTTGTCCACTACGGTGTGCCGATAAATTCTGTCTAATATATCTAATAATTAGATAATTTTAAAAGTCACCTCAGGGCCCTGGAATGCATATAATTGGAATCTTAGACATGGAAGTGGCAGATGAAGAATGAAACGACAGTAAAATATGTAGAAGTCTCAGTAAAATCATGAATGATCGTATTGCAAATGTGGGGGACCCTAAGGATTGCAATAATGCAGGTAGGCGTAATGAATAGGTACCTAAGATAAAGAAAGGGACGCTTAGATGGTTTTGGTCTGAAGAGCGCATGAACGAAGAAAGTAGTGTAAGGCAGAAGTCGGGGACGCCTGAGGAAGACGTGGCATGACCAAGTGAATCAAATGCTTAGCGAGTTGGATCATGTCAAGTGTCAGAATAACAAAATTGTATCTATTTAACTAGGCATGTATTTGAATGAAGCAAGGTGTGTCTGCAGGGGAATGGCACAATGACCCGTGAAAAATTACGGGATATTATTACAATTGTAGAATTTACGAAGCTGAAAGTGTTTATTAAATATTTAACTCGACATCGTTGCCTATCAAACATTTTCAATTTTCCAACTAATAAATTTATTTTTATTTTCATTGAGAAATATTTACAGAGGCAATCAGAATCGTCCGAATAAACACCATTAGTTAACATTAAAAATCATTAGTGATTCAGATTTAGATCTATCAAAAATGTAAACAAAAGAAATAAACATTTAAAAAATAGAATTAGGATCATAATTTATTAAAACAAAATAATTTTAAAACCCACTTTATCTCTTGTGATTTATATCTACTTACCAGTACCAATTTTGAAAATTGAAAGTTCATAGAACTTAAATAATTTTACGCATCACACAGAAAAACGGTGGGATATTTCACATCACCTATGCACCGACATCCGAAATTAGTGTGTTTAATGAGTGGTTAATAGCCGATTGGTCAAAAGCGTCGGGTTCCTACTCGGGTGTCCTGGGTTCAATCCTCTGCAAGCTAAGTTCTCCACCATTGCACAAACAACATTTACAATTTAAAATTACATTTTTGTTAGAAATGTAATTTTTATAACATTTGGCGGTATTCATGTGGAGATAGTTGACAGTACAATAATTACATCTTCTTGAAGTTTATAGCAGTCAGTAATAGAGTTGATAGACAGAAATATTTTCATATCATCAGCAAAGAGTAAAACTTTAGCATGCTTAAAGCATTTTACAATGTCATTGATAAATATAGTGAAAAGCAACGGTCTCAGGTGAGATCCTTGAGGTACACCTGGACGTACATTGACAATTTCAGAATTAAAACCATTCGCTATACCTACATAATGAAAAAACATCGATAAAAATGGGTTTTTTGGGTAGTAATTTTATTTTACATTTCATCAAATTTTTATAATAGTATTTCATTAATAAAATTTTATTTACTCACAAATATTTGCTCAAGTTACCTGTAAAATCATGAACCATTAAAATCTTTAATGGCCTCTATCATATAATTTAAAGCAAAAATAAATAAAGAAGATTCGTACTACATATTTGATATATCTTTCGACTACAAAAATAATTTTCAGTTTGGTTGGGCATTTCGATCTCAAATCCAATATGAATATTTGTATGAACCGAGCCGCGCAAACATTCCATTTAAGGCTGTAGGTATACGGTTTGAATCAAATAATCGGCGGTATTAATAATTTATAAGTCTAGTATCGTTAATAAGGCGTTATAAATCAAGTAAAATTCATCTATTTATTAGAAAGGATTGATTAATATGGCTTCCAATTAATTAGAACCGAGGCTTGTGAGTATTTAATGAGTCAATTTGGTGTTTCTTGCGGCGGCGGTCGCGGACAAAGGCCCATGTGCTCTGGGCTCTTGGCGGTATCCGTTTGTTTGGGAAAACTCTTAAATAAACAATAAACTTCTCTTACCTCTTAAAACTGTTTGTAAAATTCTCATAGTTTAAATTCTCTAAATAATCCCTTGTTCTGGTATGGCTTACAATTGAAACCGCATTTGCCATATTTTCCTTGGACACTAAGTTTTTAAGATAATCTCTATTCAGATGCCGAATTACACTACGAAAATGATTAAAAAACACATATTCAATTTGGGATGCGGATACGGGCAACGCTACCCCGGAAAACATTTATTGTTTAACACAAGTGGTTCGCTACGTTTGGTGACTTAGCAGGGGTGCCCGGGTTCATGGGATGAGGTTTTTCTAGGTATTCTCTTCCGCCACTCCCGGAGACACTTACCCACACATTCCAATCTACCCCCCATACCATTTTCCTTCCCGTGCAGAACTACATCGCCTTTCCTCAAAACACCCTCCACACAGCAACCCCAAAGATGACATAGGCATTGAGGGGAATTATTTTCCTGGGTTATTATTCCTGTACCTTTTGTATTGTGTGAAATATCCTCGACAGAAAAAAAATACAAATTTTATACACTTCGAAAATTACAAAAAAAGCCTCTGTATCTTTTATACGTATTAAGGCTCGATGACACAGAGCGAGTTTACAAGCTACTATCTACTAAGTTTAAATAATAAATCGGCGAGTGAGATTGTAATGATGACACACAAAACTGTCCACTCGCTCAGTAGCGTAGGAAACTGAGTTTGCAGCTGTGCTGCTAGAGCCAGTAGGAGAATAACGACGCCTGCGTGAACTATTTCTGTCAGATGTTTGACAGTCAAAATCAGCTGTTTATTGGCAGCCATTTTGAAAACATAATTTGACGACCTTTCAACTTTTTTCGTAGATAGTCAACAATCTGCTAGTTAGCAAGTAACACGATGACACTGAGCGAGTTTACTAGCAGATAGTGAATTTCGCAGATAGTAGCTTGTAAACTCGCTCAGTGTCATCGACGCTTTAGGTACGAAAAATTTCAAATTGTTTCTTAAAATTCTTCTTAACTTACGTACCTAGATGTCAAGAGATTTTGCTAAATTTTCAAACAGTCGCTCGCTTACGCCTAAATTAGGTACCTATAATATATATTTTTTTTAAATATTAGCGCGCTCCCTTTATCATTCGTATTTACATATATTATCTTCCTTTCAAGAGATCTTCAGTAAACTTCTTCTTCGTTTTGAAAGCTTATTTCGGAGCTAAGACTTAAGAGTTATCCTCAAGCGGTTGTCAACCTTTTTGAGCCTGCGCATCCCTTGACTCCTACTACAAATTAGATGTAACCCATACCCTCCATCTATCTTGTGTACCTATCTACACGTGTAATGAAAGACATGTTTTATTTGTCATTTTTTAATACTCTCATTATTACATGAATTTAACAACCAAGTAACACACAGATACAATTACATATTGCAATTATACAGAGTGTCACACGACTTTGGGCATTTTAACCAATGATTCTACCTGGGAAATTGAACAAACCCAAATTCTTTCCACGGTTTTTCGTACCCCCAATTTTTGCTTCGTAGGTACCTACCCTAAGGGGGACGCGTACCACATTAGTGTTTATCCACCACTTACCCGCCCTGGTATTAGTAACAGATGGTAACTTTTTGTTGTTGTTTGTTTTTGGGGTGTTATGCCGTGTTACGCTACCTCCTCCTTTAGCCAACGTTTCGGACAGCGTTACAGTGTTGGTTAAAGGAGGAGGTAGCATAACACGGCATAACACCCCAAAAACAAACAACAAAAATACTTTTGGCCGTGAAAATCTAAAATCATATCAGATGGGTACTGCTTCTAGGCTCTCGCAAGGACTCTAATTTTTTTTAAAGAACGAAGCTACACTTAGTTTAGAACGAATTTAGACCTCCAATTGCCCTGCATACGTTGTTAGCAAGCAGTATGCAAGTACTTAGCGGGACGCGTACCACAGGTTGAAAACCGCAGCTCTAGTTAATAGGTACTTAATATTGCATCCTTAATCGTGGCCGCCATCATAAATCCCCTGTATCCATAGGCGACGATGATTTAGTGGTCCCAGGCCTGTGTGTCCAGCCAAAGATCACCGCATTTTACGGGTATTAATTGTATCTATAGGTACTGTACGGGCCGAGGCGCCAGCGAATCATTTGCTCCATTCCTATACAACGATGTGCCTACCTTTTTACATGGCCAATAATTATCGCTGAATTTATTTCGCAACCGAGATTATTCTTCATAATGATTTGGACTCATTTCGCACAATTAATAATATTGACCAGCGCGCTCAAACGACGATTGTAACGGCTGCAGACGAGTGCTTATAAAAAAATAAGGGATAATTTTCATTTTTTAGGTGGTAGGTATGATAAAAAATCTAATTTTATAAATTTCATATCTGGGTCACTTACGTCGAGGGGAGAAATATCACTTGCTCCAATTAATATTAAAAGGCAATATAGAGGGTCGCCGAGGGCCTGGTAGGAGACTAGGCTGGGAAATGTAAGAGAGTGGAGCGGTATTAGAAGTATGGAGGAGCAAATCCGGACAGCGCAAGATAGAGAGTGCCAACCTGAGGGGACCTGATAGGGCACACGAAGAAGAAGAAGAGGGTGGTATGAAATTGCTAGCGAAGATATTATAATTGTAGAATTTCAATAAGGCACTCTTGACGTGAGTTTCTCAAGAAAACGGCGCTATAGAAATGTTCCGAACATTATAATTATTATTATTTGTGACTCTGAAAGTACCTATTTATAAAATATTTACTTACGTCAGGATCATTGCGTTTCATACACAAACAACGTCAATTTTAGACGATCGGAAATTGACACATCGAATGAACGCCGTTAGTAGATAAAAATACTTAAAAAATTACGACATGTGTAAAAAATTTAAACAATGGAAATAAACAATAAACAAAAAAAAACAAATAAACAAATCACTTCACAAGTTAAACTCTTAAGTTTGTGACAAGGATCTTTTTATTATAATTCTTAAGTTATTAACAAGTTGTCCTCTCCTAAACACAAGCATTTGCTTTCTTAGGAGAGTGTATAAAATATGTAAGCTATATTATGTTTATATTATGAAAATGTAAATGAAATAAATATTAATAACAAAAACAAAAAAAAACATTTCAAAAACGTATAGATAGAATCGTTCCCACAATCAGTGTCAATTTCAAAAATCTCAGTTTCAGAGGTCATTAAACCGGAGTTTCACAGAGATAAACAACCAATTATTGTTTAACGTTTTTGTGAAAATATAATATTAGGTACCTACGATCGGCGACATCAGTTGTCTTTCAAACGATATAATAGATCACACTTCAAGGTATCTTCTCACTTGACACTTCAAATTTCACTCACTTCACACTTCATTCATTTCACACTTCACGCGCACACACACAAGGACCATCACATCAGTGATAATATTATCATACTAAAAATACTATATCCACGAGTATTATGCATCTTAAATATTAACTACACACATTAGATAACCGTGAGCTCACAGCTTTTCAATTTCATGACCCCGTAGGTCATGAAATTCACTCCGTTTTTTCTTCAACATTGACTTCAGCTCGAAATATTTTGGTCTAGAAATGAGACAAAGTAATATGCTTGTATAATACATTTATACCTACCTATAGATATAAACTCAACATTGGAGGCCTTTAGGGAACAAAATTTGCTTGGGACCTTTGCCATCTTTGGCGATGCTGTGCGGACAGTGCGGATGGTGTTTTTAAGGAAATGAGTGTGCCTGGGTCTTGAAGAGATCCTAGTTGAAGCAAGGCAGGATCACAAGGGTTGGCAAATCATGTCTGAGCAAGAACGAGTCGTAGAAACGACCCGGTGCAGAAGGGATCAATAATGCTAGATGTTCGGAGTATCTTCCATTGAAATACTGTTAGTACGTGGACATCTTCCCAGCCTGGCATATGTGTTTCAATCAATTGCAATCAGTCTATTCACCCCAGGCCTCGGGCGTACTCCGACCAGAAATTCAGAAAATTCCGCTTTGCAATAAAACCCAAACAAACGGAATATTTCTGAATATATTCGAAAACTAAAAACTGTACTTGAAAGGTAATGAAATATGCTTTCAAATGTTGTTATTGGAAATTACCATTTCATTTTTTTTAATACAAAAAATTTGAAGCCAAACTTAATAAAGTTTTAGTAATGGCTTAGTTACGTATTTTCTAACTAAAATGACTTAAAACGAAAAAAAAAGAAAAACACAAATACTAGTATTAAAAACGTTATTGTCACCTCATTTTTTGTCTTTTTGTAAAAAAATAATTAATAAGTTTAGTGTAGTAAATTTTGCTCCAATGGCGGTCGGAAACTTTGGTTTCAAAGTGGTGCATATTTTAATTTTTCTGTGAATAACTTCTAGATTCTAAGATAAAGCGTGAAAAAACGCGTTTCTCTTTCTAACATTGTTTATATCATATTTCTCACCATGACAGTAGGCAAGATACAACGATGAGACCTATATCAGCTGTTTTCAAAAGCGAACAAATTTGCCTATTGACGGCCGGCGTAGTACAGCGGTAAGGCGCTTGACTAGCATTCCGAAGGTCGCGGGATCGAATCCCGGCGTGGCAAATAAATTCTATTTGATTAATTTGTGTATTTCACAATTTATTCATTCAATTTAATATATAGTATATTTGCGGCACGTTCCAGAGTGGAAGATACTATCAGTATCGCCCTGGTGTAAGACATTCAGACCATTCAGAATTGAAACGTTGCTTGAAATGGCTTCTGCCGTGTTTGGTGACCAGATCTGAATAGCCAGGTACTTCCCCACCTTCCTCTTCCCTATCTCCTTCCCCTCCCCACTGCCTTCAGCCTCACAACATACCCCAATTGGGGATGCCATAATCCCACTGGCTCCAGACGGGAGAAGTTGGGACTCTTGTGCGGTATTCAGGGAAAAAAAATAAAAAGTACGTAATCAAGGGTTTTCAGGTATTTCAGGCAGAAGTACGGCGTTTTCCACAACTACACCCTCTAAATCAGCTGGATGACGTTCAGTAGAATATATTTCCACGCGGTGACAATCTACTATATTTATATCAATGTCAGCAATTTATTCGTATTTATATCGGGTCGAATTAACGACGCGATTAAGATCTCGTTTAATTGCATTGTTTGTTTTAATTTATCGTCTGTTTGTATCGCCGGACACAGGTTGGACGTTGATACACTCTGTCGGGATGCTGTCATAATGCACTCGCTTGGTCATTTGATGGAGAGATCTCGCAATAGGCTAGCCGCTGCAAAATCGAGCCAACCGAATCAAATATCAGGCAGGTCGATGTCCGGACACTGGAGAGTGGAAAGTCAGCTAAATGACAGCTAGGCGTATAAATCAATCCAATTTGGAAAAGCTAGGCATTTAAAATAAGCAATCAACTGTTTGCCTACAAGATACTTCGGATACATTGCTAGCCAACCTATGCTAAATAATCGAACCTGGAGAAACTTATGACTTATGACCATTGGCAAAGTGGAAGACGCAGAGGAAGATCAACGACGAGTTGAAATGATCCTAGCAGATAGGCAACAACTGAAGAAAAAGAATATACCTACATGGAAGGTGGAAGTTTTTAAAAGATGTTACTTATCGTGTATGTATATTGTTTAATATGAAGAGGTTTTTTACCATCTTCTTGATAGCTTAACCTTAGTATAAAGTAGGTATATTTTCGATTCACGATTTATAAAGTTCAAATTTAGATACTATTCGGTACTTGAACCTATGAATACGAACCTATGGCAATAGTGACTATTGCCGCAATACCCAGGGTTCGTAGAAGAGCGATGATTGGCTAGAAAGTCGTGACGTAGGTAGAAGTATATTTTCTACTGGGAGATTTGATTTTTTTTTTCGTTTTATACTTTAGTTCCACACAGGAGGCGTTAAGGAAAATAATTTCCCTTAGGGCCTATAATTTCCCTTAGGGGATGCTGTGTGGAAGGTCTTTTTAAGGAAAGGAAGGAGAAGAAGTTCTAGGAAAGAAAAAGATATAAGGGGTGGGTATTAGGAAAATGGGGGTCAGTGTCCAGGAGTGACCGACGTACGAATCCATACCTCCAATTGCAGTGCAAGGCGATGGGTCGAGAGATTCCAGCTAGAGAAGTAAAAAGGCTTCCCTCAACCAGTCTTTCTCGATCAGGCCCGCCAAGCAGTAGGTGGACAGACGCATCCGCCGCCAAGTCGTAGACAAACCTCACCTCATGAATCCGGGCATCCCTACTAAGTCACCAAACATAGCGAACCACTCGGGATGACCTATGGAAGAGGTGTTGGTTACCCAATAAATGGTTCCCGGGGCGGCAGTACCCATACCCGCCTCCCAAATTGAATAAGAAAAATGTAAAATAATCCGTAATTAAAATAACTTGCTTGGACACTACTATAATGTACCTACATATATAAACCAACCGGTTTCGGTTCAGTCTGAACCTTCATCAGGGTTTCATAAAGACATTCTAAAATTATTACAGAATTACAGGAAACATAGAAGAGGGAGAAAGGTGCTAAAAGGAGATAGGCAAGAAAGAGGGGGTAAAAGTTGGTTAAGGGTAGGGTTGCCATACGTCCGGAATTTTCCGAACAAGTCCGGAAATATAGGTCTTTGTCCGGAATGCGGGGGGAATCCTAAACAGTCCGGAATTTCTACAATTAAGTGGAGATTGATATAAAAAAATGAAATAAACCAATTATTTTTATTACAAATAAGTAAAAACATCACTTCTGATATTTAATGCTCCCAGAAATATTGTTCAACACTTCCAAATCTTTAATAATAGTTTTGTAGAACATTTTGCAAGTCATATTTTTAAAATTATACTGTGTTAAGAGAATCGACTTGTCAGACTCTACAGAAAGCCTGTTCCTTTCTTTTGACCATTGGGTTGACCCTTTCAACATTGGCATTTTGTGCCTGCATCAAAATATATAAGAGCATATCTTTAATTCCGTGACTTTCGAAAGTCCGGAATTTTTATCAAATGTCAGGAATTTTCTCCGGGATTTTGATTTTTTGATCTGGGAACCCTAGTTAAGGAAAGGGGAACATATTTTAATTGGACTATTCGAATAAATTGACGCAATTGCCCCGTTGGACCGATTTACCCTAACTGACCCTATATACAATTGTCCGCATACACACAGAGAAACCTATTAACAGATGATAATAAAGCTGTTGTCGTAAATAAATAATTAGTGTCGATACGACGTCATTTATTACTAATTGAAGCCGACCAAAAATAGATCAGTGGACTATTTATTTCAAATGTTAACAAGATAAGAACTCATCGAGACATCTAACTCTAACTAAATCAATGTCCATTTAAGTAGATCACGCGTCCAAAAAATAATGTTTCTAGTTTTCTCTTTACTACAAACACACCGCGGCCATTATTATTATGCAGTATGGGGTTGTAACGACACTTTGAACTGTGAATTTTACCCTGCTGTTTTCTGTGCGCCTGGTAGAATGTGGTGACAGAAAGGTGTGGGACAGGAAAAAGATCAGACCAAGGGCGATTACGATTACATAAATTTAATTTAATTTTTTATAACTAGATCTAAAAGATACATTAAATATATAAAACTAGTAGTTTCTATGAACAGTATGTGTCTAATCAAAACCAAAATTTCCTCGGAAATCACAAGAATTGTAAGTAGGAACTAAATACCTATCTTCTTAATTATAAACCGTAATATATTTTTGTAACTTTTTAGTATTTTAATTAAGGAACGTCTATAGAAACATCACTATCTCAATGACAATTCTTCAAACTTGCTTTAGGCATGTAGGTATATAACATTGAAAAAAAATTTAATCGAAAGTTCAAATAAACACTATTAAAAATGTAACCATTTTGTACAAACAAAATTACAGACGAAAAGCAAAACGGTTGAGTTTTAATTAACCATCACACAGTTTCCCCAGAGGGGTAGGCGGAGGATAGACCGCCACACAACTTTATTTTGGCACACACTCCTTGCTTTATTCACATCTATGCAGCGTACCTACTTAAAATGTACTGATATTTGGACTCTGGACATGTGGTATATCTAATGACTGTCGATCATAACGTTAGGCAAGAACCTATTTTTAGGTATTTCTAATAAAAGATCGCAGAACGAACGGCACAATTAACGCAGCTTTCACATAATTCAATTGTTTTTGTTTTTGTTCTTATTTTGAATTGAGGTCCTTTGTTTTCAACGAAAACTACGCTGGTTTTGAAAGCAAATCTTTTGTTTCAACGTTTTTTGTCAACGAGGAAACACCGCGCATCGAGTCGAGCCTTTTGTCCCATTTTGAGGGATATTTTTTAACAATCGCATACCTAGGCTTCTTAGCGCGTAGGTACCTATATATTAATATTTATAATGTTGATTAATACTCCCGGTGAAGATTACGGCGAGACTAAGAGTCACTCTGGAACGTACCGCAAATATACCTTACATTATTTTAATTGACTGAAGTGTGAAATAACACAAATCAATCAAATAAAATTTATTTGTGCTTCGGATTGCTAGTCGAGAGACTTATCCCTCGACCAAGTAGACCGTTATAAGTTATAACATCCTTATTCTTTCTTGCACTGTCCCAACTCATTGTCTAGGTAGGCTGTTGTAGCCGGCTCTTCTCGTTCTCAGGCTATATCTTCTTCGGTTCTGTGTATCTCTTTAATCTAGGCCGTTTTACGTAATATTTTGGAGCATTGAGTCATCCAGGAGTTCTTTGGCCTTTGGTCTTCCTCTGGATGACTGTCGATGAAACTCCATAGACATTGCCTGCTTCATTGTATGGTCTGGTGGTCTCCGACTTATGTGCCCATATATCATATCGACTATCGTTCCTCTGGATGACCTTCGATGAAGCTCCACAGGCATTGCCTGCTTCACTGTATGGTCTGGTGGTCTCCGTCTTATGTGCCCATAGCCCATACCACCTCAACTGTCGTTCCTCCAGCTTACTGTTTATGTCCGTGACACCCAGGCTACCACGAGCGCTTGAACTTTTAATATGTATCTCATAGTAATACTCCTACCGACCATCTAAGCATTCGCATTTCTATTGTTTCGAGTTGCCTAGAGTACCTAGGAGTTGTACACAAAGCAGCATTCGGAGCCGTACATTTAACAAGAGTCTGGTATATTTTTCGTTTTTCTTGAAGTTTGAGACTGTAAGAGATCGTCACAACATTCAATAAATTAATTATCAATCTCTTATCAACTTCACTTTCTTTATTATATACATTCTAAAAACACCGCTCTTAAAGTCGTTACATAAAAAAAAACAAGCATGTCAATAAGTCCCGTGTCCCGCACCGACCAAGAAGATTGAGCACCTCGGCGTTTCTAGCTTTATTGATTCGGTAAATATTGATTAAGTATTTGAGTGGGTCATTATTCACGTGCTTGTTTCTCTCTGACACGTCGTCGGCAGATCAAAGAGAGGTCAAGAGGATTAAAGCATACTGTGTAGGTAAGTACCTACCCACAGAGAACAGGATGGAATTACAAGACGGTATGAAAAAAGGTATAAGTAAAATTATCTAAACTAGGCAGGGAGGATGAATCGCCAAACTATTTTCGTGTAACTGGCCCGCTCATTTGGAATAAACTTCCCTCAGCTCTTACCAATATCCAGAACTTGGCTGAATTTAAATGGACTCTAAAAACAAAGATATAGTATCTAGCAATAAAGGGTTTCGAATCAAATTTCAAATTTCAGTGAAATTTCCTCTGGGATCCAACAGGGTTCTTATCTCGGACCATTGTTTTTCATTTTATATATCAATGATTTGGTCAATGTTGTTAAATACTCTGAAATAGCATTATTTGCTGATGATGCCAAGCTATACAAGCCAATAAAAAGCCTAAACGATTCAAGTGTCAATTTACAACATGATTTAAACAATATATTTACCTATTGCCAACATAATCAACTATTTCTAAATGTCTCAAAATTTCATCACATTACCTTTTCAAGAAATAAAAATAAAACATTATTTAATTATTTTATAAATAACAACAACATTGCAACGGTCTCAGATATTCGTGATCTTGGAATAACCCTTGATAGTAAACTACGATATTATTTATTATTTATTTATTTATTTTATTTGTGTACAAAAAAATTACATCATTACAGAGAGGCATTCGAGATGTGGATCTACAGAAGAATACTCAAAATAAGCAGGACGGACAGGGTTACAAATGAAGATGTTATGGTTCGGATGAATAAAGAAAAGGAAGTAATTAAAACTATAAAAATCCGAAAACTTCAATATCTTGGACATGTGATGAGACATCCAGAGAAGTATGAGATCCTGCATCTAATAATGCAGGGAAAGATTGCCGGAAAGTGCCCTGGAAGAAGGAGAACCTCGTGGCTGAAAAACCTGAGACAGTGGTTTGGCCAGTCTACCGTGGAGCTGTTCCGGGCCGCAGTAAACAAAGTCCGCATAGCCAACATGATAGCCAACGTCCGTTGAACGGACAGGTCACAAGAAGAAGAAGAAGAAAGTAATTATTTTTAACAAACCGATGTAAATTATTATATAAACTCATGATGAAAGAGAAAGGGGCCTTTTTGGCCCGGAGCTCTGTACGCCATTATATTAACAAAAATCAAAATAGGATAAACGAAGTATCGTACCAATGCTGTTCAGTAATTCGTCCTTTGGTTATGTTTGCTTTGGCCAACCCGCTTGGGCTACGTCAGGAACATTATTTCGGCTGGTCGGGTCTTGAATGTTGGCTCGCTGTCCGCGCGGATGATTGCGAGACCGCGTGCTTTCAACTTGAGACTGTTAGACCATTGTAATGACAATCACGATTGATATTGCGCCCCCAAATATTCCCACGGGCAGTCGATTTCGCGAGATCGGAATTTAGTTGGATTTCTAATACAGTGTTACTAATGGGAACCCCTGAAATGAAATGGATTATTTTTAAATTTTTTATATACTTAGAGGTACCTACTTTATCAGCAATTTAAAACACAGCGAACTCCATTAGATATTTATGCGAGAGCGGTAGATACTATCAATATCGCACTGGTGAAAGATCATCGTATGTATACCATTCGGGGTCGAAAAGATGCTACAAAAGGCTTAAGGTGATTCAAAGTCAAGGAAAAAATCGAAATCCACGCCTCTTTTTGGGAGGAGTTTAAAAATACTTCAGGAAAAGCTTTTGGTAAGGTAGGAAAAGGTATTTTAGAGTTGATTTTTAATTTATTGGTACAAAGTGGGTGTGAAAAGTGCATAGTTATTACGTCGATGGCATAAGTTTCACTTAAAAAATCCAAATTCGTTGAGTGTCGGCCGACTGAATTGATGTCAAAAATAACAACGCGAAAATGAATATTTTTTTTATTTTGTGAAGTTCAGGCGTAAATATATATTTTTTTGCGATTATTATAAAAAAAAACTGAATTAGCCACAATACCTATACAATAAAACCGTATTCGAAAAGGGGTTCATACGAGAAGGAGGAGAATTTGCACTTGAAAGTGTTTTTTATAGACCTAATAGAAACTTCATTTTTTTGTGTGCTTATAAAAAGACTTGATTTTGTATGATTTTGTATTATTTCGCATGGCTTCATCCTAAGCCATGTTTGACGATCGTAAGGTTAATTCAATTCTGAATCTTTTGTGTTAGGGAACGTACCCATAGACCTGTTCAGGGGGGGGGGGGTCTTCAAAATACCACGCTTGGTGCAAATGAGCGGCGGATTGCTTAGGTTTTTGGTCATCGCGGGGGGGGGGGGGGGTTAACAATTGCAAAAAGTTGGTCACGTGGTATGGGTACGTTCCCTTATGGTTATATCAGCGTTACGAAAAAATTAAAGACAAAAAGGCAAAACCTGTCGGAAATCTGAGGGCGTCCGTCGTGCGTTATCGGCGGTCCAATTGCTGTGATTTTTAATGACATTTCAATGGCTTGTTTATGCCTTTTGTGTGTTGAAAGGATTTATCACCTACTTAAAAACACGTATTACTATTTATTAGTAATTGAAACTACTTACATATCAGCCTGCTATGCCTACTATTAGTATTATTTTGATATTTGTACGCGATGACGTTAGATTCGCAAGTTTTCCCTCGACTGACATCTCTTAACGAGGATTAAACGGCAAATGGCGCTGTCATCTCTGCCGTTAGTAACTACTTTAAGAGTCGATGTCTTAACACAAGAGCAGTATTTAGCTCGTTAGCGTGATATGAAATACCACAATTAAGAAAACGGCGATGTCAAAAAGTGTCGTGCGATGTTCACTTTAAAAAGAACTAAGCTGAAAATCTACATCGCCAACAACTTCACTCATTTTATTCCTATTATTTTTAAGTTCTTTTTAAATAGGTTCATATAATTTAAAGTTGTTTTTGAAGATGCACTTCATAATAAATGCCAATTGTAATCATTGCTGATGGTAGATTGGGACATGACAAACTAATCTTAAAACCAAAAGGTTAAAGTTTAAAAAAAGGTTAACCAGAAACTACCCAAGGCACGTAGCAAAATCACGTACATCCATGCACAAACAATAATTTAACATAGGCAAGCGTTAAAAGCCTCGTATTTTCTTTACCCCACAAATCGTACCATAATCAAATAGAGTCTTGTTAATAAGGAACTCCAGTGAAAAATATTATGGCTTTAAAAAAATATGTTCATCTAGACCAATAAACGCTGATTCTGAATATATAACTTTTATTTCATAATATTAAACGCAGAGTTTTTAAAAAATTATTAAAAAGTGCATTTTTAAACCTCTCCTGAAAACACAGCGTTAAGTTGGCATTACTGAAATGGTGAATGGTGACGTCACGCGTCACACTCACCCACCACACCCACCTGTCACCTGGTGATCGCGTGTATTGTATTGTATTGACCAATTGACATTTGAAATGACAAGTGTACATATGCAATTCAAAATTTCGTGTTTTTGGTTTATTTTCATACTGTTTATAGAGATTTAGATAAATAATAGTTATTGTGTTTATTGAAACATAATTTAGGCCCTCAACAATTTACGAAAGGGGCTATATTTGCGGACAATCTGGAATAAATTTTGCCTATTTGAGGTTAGAGTCGTGTCATTTTTGACATTTGGTTGACGATACATCGATCGTATTTTCAAATTCTTTTTAGTATCAAGGGCTTTTTATACACACAATCGTCATGATCAATGTATTATAAATACCAGTTTCTGAATGTGTTATACATAAAACAATGTACCTACAAAGTAACGCCTAACACAAAACACGATGTCACATGTATTTGCAATAAAAGAGAGAGATTTGTTTTTATATTGCACTTTGACTAAATACAATAACAGTAGCGGTGAAATGTGGACATTTTACCAATGTTTTTCAATATTAAAAGCAGTTAATCTTGAATAAAAAACGATTTGCCACACCTAAACATCACCTAAATTTCATAGTAGCCTCATGATTCCGCCATATTGTTTATCATTTAAAACAGGGATGTTCTGCCCAAAAAAATTATTTCCCTAGATTTCGAAGTGAAATTTCCCTAGAATTTCACATTTACGCAATTACCTACGTAGCCACCTGATTGTGTAACACTAATCCTGTTATATATGTTAATTAATATGATTAATTAATTGGAAAGATATCGGAACTTGGTAAATATACTAATAATACTGTGCTTTTCCAAATAAAACACTTTGCTATAAGAAGTAATAATTTAAAAGTACGAATGCACTCACCACTGAATTAGAAATTGAATTCCAAATAAAAAAATAAAAAAAACACTTTGCAAAATAAAAATTAACCACAATCACCGAAAAAACAGAACTTAAAACATTAAACGAAATCTACATAAACACTTTGCTGAAATGTATGACTTCACCATTCCATAGTGAAAAACCCTTTTTAGCTTCTATCTATTTCACTCTTTTCTTTTAGACTTTTTAACTTTAATATATATATGTAACTTTACAAATTAATATTGTAATTTAATTTATATTTCGATTATGCTTAAGTCCCTACTAATGCTAATTAATTTCAATCCCGTTATTTTTGTTTGTAAGTACAAAAAAAAAAAAAAAACTGTTCTCCATAATGGTATTCTATATTATTTGTAAAACATTTATGTAGGTACTACACATATAATAATTATTTTATTCATATATGTACTTAAACTTTTATATGCCATATAGTTAATGTAATAATACTTATAACAATGTATGTAAAAGCCCAATGGGCGTTTAAATAAATAAATAAATTAAATTTTTTTCAGAGGTCCCATTTATCTTTTTAGATACATATAATATAATTTTGAGTTGTCAGTGTTAAAAATAGCATTGCATGTAAGTACATGAACAATAATTAAGATTCATAGGAATTCCAAAAAATATATATGTATACGTATATAATATATATATATATATATATACAATAATACCAGTAATATTGTCATATGTAATAAACATTTTGCCAGATTTCAAAATTTCCCTAGATTTTGTCCTGATTTCCCTTATCCCTAAAAAATATTTTTCTCCCCTAGATATAGGGAAATTTCCCTCGACATAATATCACTGATACAATATGACAACTTGAAGGTAAATAAAATATCGGTGGGTGAAGACCATATCACCATATTAACAATTTACCATAGATATGGTGCTTTTCTGATGTTCTAGAAAAATTAAAACTTTGACAATTATTTTAACTATTAAAACTAACTATAAAAATAAAAATGCAGTTATTTAAGTTTGAAGGTCTTTATTCATTAAAAAAAATAAAAAAATTGGACTGGAGTTCTCTATTGGTAACTTGAACACATATTCAAGAATTACTTGTTACACCTTGAATAATATAATTATTACTGTGTTAAAGTGAAAAGACTGGCAGTTTTAATTGGTAATAGATTTAGAAAAACGGGTTCGTTTCTGTCAACGCGATTAGATAGAAAATAATAATTTATTAGTTTAATATTGTTATAGTCGGATTTTTTAGTTGCTTTATTAGATAAGTTCTTTAATAGTAGTTAAGTAACCAATTTCATTAAAAAGATCTACTTTGAAATATAATATAGTTACAAGAAGGCTATAATAACATACCTCAATAATTATCATCAATGTTAGCATAATACGAATCTTCTGCATGGTTTGTGTACAATTTAAATAGCAAATTATGTCCCACTAATCAAAAAATTAAAATAATAATTATTTTTTATATTAGCTCCACAAAGGAGGCCCTGGAAGAAAATAATTCCCCTCAGGGCCTATGTCATCTTTGTGCATGCTGTGTGGAGGGTATATTTTAAGGGAAAGGAAAAAAGGTATGAGGGGTGGGTAGGAATCTGAGGTCAGTGTGTCCAGAAGTGACGGATCATCATCCCTTCCACTGCGGTCCAAAACCTGCTGAGAGTCCTGCTGGAGAGATCAAAAGATCTCCCTCAATCAGTCTCACCCGATCCGACCTGATCCCACGAACAGGAGCACCCCTGCTAAGTCAACAAACGTAGCGAATCACTTGGGGTGATCTGGGGCAGAGGTGATGGTTCCCAGGGGGGCGGTATTCACAATCGCCTCCCAAATTATGATACTCTACTTTTAAGAACAAAGACTTTAGTTATGTAATTATCCTATAATTATACAATACACCGTGATTTTTCACCGGTCTGCGCTAGTTAAATATATGTAATGTTGACACGTTACGTGACCAAGTAAGTACAATAGATTACAACAGCTAAGTACAATAGTGACCAGGTAAGTACAATAGTACATAATTCTTAGTACCAGGATAGAATAAAGGAAGCGGTAAATTATCATAATAATCGCGACGAAGCCATTAGTTTACCATTTATAACTCTCGCAGACACTAGACCCAGACGGGGCAATAAAGGGGACGGGTCACGCGTCTTCTATGTCGCCAAAAGACCCGATCCACGTACCGAAGACACGCTCAGGACATATAAATGTACTCCTTTTCTGTACGTGACGTTTTTGATCCACCGTCATTTTTCTCCCGAATTCATCCGAGGGCATCGCATCTCGGTCTGGCCGCTGCGCAGAGGAATTTGATGCGGACTTTTGATGACATATCAATTTCAGATAATTTGCATATTTTTGACAAGCAGTAAAGTATGCATGTTAGACGATATTTTTGTGAATTTGGACATCTTGTTTTGGGGAGAGCCTAGGTATTAGAAATTCAAATGTGGTTTAATATAGCTGGAGCATGTGTTTAATGCATGTGATGGATTTGAATGTTTAAATTTATTTAGATGTACTTTTGAATGTAGCTGTAACTTTGCGGTTATCCATTATAGATAAATTAAACAATTTAACTTTGTTTGAACCACTTATGTATTTGAGTAAAGCCGACCGGTTTTGGAACGACCGTTCCTTCTTCAGGTCAAGCGTATACTGATTTGACAGTTATAAAATATTGATAGGAACAATTTAATATTAAACCAGCTTTTTATATAAGAAATAATATCGGTAATTTTTTGAGAAATGCTAAAGATATAGACCATAAATTGACTAATTTCGGAATGCATAAACTCAAATGTAATGATTGTCCCTCATTTTATATTGGAAAAATCAGAATCAAAGAACATTTAAGGTGTCTTAATAATAATATTTTTTCTGAGTTCGCTAACCATTGCATTGAAAATAATCGTTTGGAAAAAAATACGGGGATAAATGTTCTAATACATATTAATCGTAAAGGAAAAAGTTTAGATAACTTAGAAGGCTTGGAAATAAAAAATCCCTTAAAAATAATGAATCTATTATCAACAAACAAAAAATATTACTTATAGCCCAATCATGGATATGTTCCCCTACCCATTCACTCTTCAGTAATACCTAGCAACGGCTCCACCCCTAACATAATCCTTAGTAATAAAACATTGTTCCCATCCATTATTTTGTAACTGTCAAATCAGTATAAGAAGGAACGGTCGTTCCGAAACCGGTTGGCTTTATTATTTACCAATTTCAAACCTAAAATCGACTTAAAAATATCATTAATAATAAGTTGGTATGGATATTAAACGAATTTATTTACAGTATCGATATTTTTTACTTATACCAACTCTAATTGTCCCCTAAGAGGTATGCAGATAGGATGTACCGCTGAATAACAATAGTATAAAACATATTTTCATTGAAAAGCATCAAGGATAAAACTAATTGTCTTTATACCTACCTACTGTACCTACTGACTGAAGTCCCGGGCGATGCCCGGGCTTATCACAGAGTTTTCGAAAACAAATATGTGCAAAATTTCATCACCCTCGGCATAAAACTGTAGATTTGAAAACAAATCATACAGACATTCTCCTATATATATTATATATTTCAACCAATTTACTCAAAACTTTGACAAAATATATCTTAAACCTTCCTCATGAATCACTTTATCTATTGGTGAAAACCGCATGAAAATCCGTTTAGTAGTTTTTGAGTTTATCGCGAACAGACAGACAGATGCGGCGGAGGACTTTAATTTATAATATGTAGAGAAGATACATTAGCCTTTAAGTACAAAAATCGATACTGCAAATAAATTCGTTCGATATCCATTAACGTCTTATCATTAAATGTATTTTTGAAGTCGATTTTGGGTTTGAAACTGATGAAAAATACTAAAAAAATTATAATTTTAGGGGAAGAATAAAACAATCCTTCCTCTTTACCATCTCCTTCTCTGTCCCACTCCTTTAAGCCGCCGCTACCCGAATTTCTACCGATTTCTTACATATCTCCCCTAAACACAAGTTTTAAAGCTCTTAAAAAAATATATGTTATTCTTGAAGATAATATCTAGACATTCCCCGCGCCGAAACGCAAATTATATAAAATTCCCTCGATAGAAAAAAATCGCAAAGTATGCTCCAAAAATTATTATAAACTCATTTGTTCAGTTATTTTACAAGTAATATACGTATAAAAAAAAATCACAGTGTTTCTTTAAATGCTGTTTAAGACAACCCGCGTGAGATTTTTGCTCTATTTTAACGAGTCGTGTTTTATTAAACATTTTCACACTTTGTAATTAGTAATTTAATTATATATCTCTCCATCTTCTTCCTTTTGAGCGGAGAATGCAGCGCCTTAAGCCTAAGGGGGCATACATTAATTACGTGAGCTCAAAAAGGGGGGGGGGGGGTTCCAGCAAAATCTCACGTTACTTGAAAAGAATATACGAAGTGGCCCAAATTTATCTCACCGTGAGAGGGGGGGGGGGGGGAGGGGTCTAGATTGGAAGAAAAACTGCTCACGTAATTAATGTATGCCCCCTAACAACATACCTATATACCACCCCATCTGAGGATGCCATCGTACTACTGGCAAAGAGTGAGGAGTAGTTTGGACTCTTGTGTGATATTTACATTTAAAATAAAATCTGTTATTCACCGTTCAAAAAGTGCAAAAATGCAATTTCCAAAGAAATATGACCCTCTGTCGCTTCGAATTATAAACGAATTTGAGAACGCAAGTGCACTACACATAGTGCATAACGCGCCGCCCCACGAATGCACGCGTTATTGCACTTTATGTGTGCATTTCTCAGCTAGGGTCGTAAAGATCAGCGGTCCGGAAAATGGAAAATAACTTACGGTTAAAAGCCAAAGTAATGCATGCAGATTATTTTAAAAATATAGTTCTGAATAATGCACTTATGTCTCTACCACTTAGAGTAAACATAATATTAGAATTTTTTAAGACTGCTTTAATATTTTGTGGCTTTTGTATAAAGTGTATTTTTTATTCAGTCCACGGATGAGCATATTTGAATTCAGATGAACCAATACGTAAATATTCCACAATTTTTCCGTAGTGGTAAGCAGAGAGATTTGAATGCCACACATTTTAAATATGATAGTATTATAGGCACCTATCGTAGTAATAGGGTATTTTGTGAAACCAACAAAAATGCTCATTTTTAATATATCATATATAAATATAATATATCATATTTAATGTATAAAACCGATTTCGGTTCATCCTGAACCTTCATCAGGGTTATATTTTTTTTAAAGAAAGACAAACATTCCCGGGTTACGAATAACCCAACAATGTTTGAAAATCTCCTACTACCATCACAGAAAGCCGAAAATGTTGCTTGTGTTGTGATGGAGGACTTAGCCAGCCGAGGAATCGAACACACGACACTCGGGTGAGACCCAAGCGCTATGCCCACTCAACCACCGACCAGACCAGATATAAAATCACATTAAATTAATTGAAGAGTTACAGTGTAGGCAGTGGCGTAGCTAGCATGGATGGTACCCGGGGCGGATGTCTCACCCCCAGGGGAGTGGTGTCACTCCCCCCCCCCCGCCCTATTAAAGTTGAAAACGCTACTTTCGACTTCATAAAATTCATCCATCCTGGGGGGGGGAGGGGGGGGGGGGTGGCTAGAGAATGAATTTCAGATTTATCCACAAATATAGGCGTTCGCCTATAAAAAGACGTAGACACAAAATTCGGGGAATTGAAAATAACAGACCGTGTTCATGTATACTCGCCTCCCCCTCGCTACGCTACTGAGTGTAGGTACTTATAGGTAACATAGAAGAGGGAGAGAGAATATCAAATTTGGTGGTTGGCGAGTGAAGAGGGGGGGGGGGGGGGGGGGGGTAGGTAAGAGAGAGGGGATAATTTTTAGTGTAATAACACACTGTAAAACTTTCCGAATATTCAAATTCGAACAAGATAACACTTTTCATTTTCAAATTTCAAATCCATGTTTTGTGAAAGTTCTATTCAAGTTCTGTTATTATTTCATCATGAACCTATTTTTCCACATTACGTAGATAACAACAAAAAGTGATGAGAACTTTCACACAACTTGAATATTAATATTTAATTTTAACAAATTATTCAAATTTTCAAGTTCCGCGAAAGTTATATGACTGTTATTATATCATTACATGTTAGTTGCTTCACAGAACTTGAATAAAACTTTCACAGAGACCTTGTAAATTAATTTCGAATATGATAAATTGTTCAAATTCTGAGAAACAGTTGGCCCCTTACTTGGTGTTCCTATTTCGCTAAAAAACAGCAAGTAGGCATAAGCAAGACAAAATGCTGTTTCTCAGTGACGGTTCGCAAGAATATCACTATGGAAATGCATACATTACATCAACACACATAATACTAAGTGTTTTGTTTGGGCAACTGTAATTACGCGACCTACATAGCACTGTAACACTTCAGAAGTTTTACGAAAATCCTTTAATTAATTTATTAGACATTTCCGAATGGTTCATTATTCACTCGCCAGGGTTGGTATCAGAACTCCGCAGTGTGCTGTTACGAACAATCTAAACTAACACATTATTCATCGACAGTGATATATCGATGGATTTATAATATATCGTTAAACGCCAACTTTCAGTTAAAATACAGAAAAAAAGAAAAGAATAAGATGCAATGAAAAGTCCACCTGCTTTGTATATAAAAATAAAAAGTCAATGATGTAACCCCGGTCAACCGTACTGTCGATTGATTTATGCGTCTTTTTAACTTATACGTTTCTGATACGTCTAATAACCAAAGGGCTCACAAACTCCAACAGCTCGTAGGGCTTTGAAGCAAAGAATGGACGGTTACCTCGAGAGTGTTTTCTCTTGGGGTAAAAATAATCTCGTTGAATTTAATGTTTCAAAGACCCAATCTTGTCTGATTACGTCTAAAAGGGATCGAAATGAAAATCTAGTCTCTTTCAACGGAAGCAATCTTCCGAACAGGCCCTCCATTGATATGCTTGGTGTAACCCTAAGTGACCAGCTCAGGTATGGGGGCTCCATCGAAGCCAGAGTAAAGTTAGCCTCCCAAAAACTGGGCGTACTGTACAGGGCCCGCAGATACTTTAATAGTACACAACTGCTAACCTTGTACAAATCACAAGTACGCCCCACGGTTGAATTTGGCAGCCATCTCTGGTCTGGAGCTCCAAAATACCTGAAAAATACCCTCGACTCTGTGCAGAAACGGGCGGTCCGTTTGATAGATTCTCCCATCTTAACAGACGGATTGCAATCTTTAGAGCACAGGCGTCGGGTGGGAATGCTATCCTTGTTCTACCGGTATTACAATGGAAGATGCTCTGAAGAACTAGCATCATTGATCCCTTCGGCACCGGTGCATAGTCGGGAAACACGCCAAACGCGTGCCCAACATTTGTACACGGTTGACATTTGTCACATGAGAACGGGTCGTTTCTTCGACTCGTTCTTGTGTTCAACAGCTCGGCTGTGGAATGATTTGCCGGCCTCTGTGTTTCCTCCTTCCTACAACATGGGTCTCTTCAAGACCAATGTTCATTCCTTCCTCTCCTCAAAAAGACTCTCCACACAGCATCCCAGATGACATAGGCCCTGAGGGAAATTATTTTCCTCAGGGCCTCCTGTGTGGAGTTAATGTAAAAAAAAAAAAAAAAATAAAATAACCGGCTGTGTCGAATAGGCAATAACAATATGCAGTACAGCCTGTCAAGAAAGTGGAGGAATTAAATAAAATGGCACAAAAAAATCATTTAAGTGGCAACACTCTTTGGAATATTGACGTTATGCACTTAATTACTAAGTATCACAGACACGCGAAAATCACGGGATAGTTTGAATTCTTGATAAAAAAATATTGTTTTATAGGTGGGTAATTAAAAAAAAACAGAGTGTGCAATTCACACGTGGTATAAGTGAAACCTTCAGAAAACTAAAGTAGACAAGAGTGGGAAGGTTACGAAGCTCCGCACAGAGAGGGCACCGATATACTACGTCGCACAAAGAGGATCGCAGGCTAATTCCTATAAATGTATGTGTCTGTTTCTTTTTAGTGTCGCTATTTTTCGTTTCACCGAGTTTCAAATCACAAAGGTGCTAAATAAGTTTTCACTTCAAAAAAACAGCGAGAAATGTTTTGTTTTATTATGTGAAATTCTGGCACATATATATGCCTGATATTTATTTTTTTTCCAGACTTTCAAACAGACTTATTAAAAACATACTCGATTGTTTCCAAGGCCTAGATGTGTTCTACTCGCAGTATTTAATTGTAGCATCTATAATATTTCTAAGCGATCAAATTTTCAAACCAAAGATACATGATTTTGTTTTGAAAATTTGATCGCTTAAAAGTATTATAGATGCTTCAATTAAATACTGCGTGCAGAACATACCTTGACCCTTAAAAATATCGGTCATTTTCTTTTAATAAGTCTAGAAAAAAATTAAGGATCAGGTCTATAAAAAATCACTTTTAAGTCCATACGCTCCTATTTATCCCTTTTCGGATATAGTTTTATTGTTTAATGTAGAAAATTCAGTTTATTTTATATCTAATAATCGCAACAAAAAAAAATATTGTACGCCCGAACTTCACAAAATAAAATATGCATTTTTGCGTTGATATTTTTGACATTAAGATGAAGCCATACTAAATAATGCAAAATCATACAAAGTCATATGTTTTTGTTTTGAAAACTTGATGGCTTAGAAGTATTATAGATGCTTCAATTAAATACTGCGTGTAGAATACACCTTGGCCCTTAAAAATATCGGTCATTTTTTATAAATCTTTTAATAAGCCTATAAAAAAATAAAGTATAAGGTCTATAAAAAACACTTTCAAGTCCAAAGTATCCTATTTATAAACCCCTTTTCGGATTTGGTTTTATTGTATAATGTGGCAAATTTAGTTAGTTTTATAATAATCGCAAAAAAATGATATTTACGCTCGAACTTTACAAAATAAAATAAAATATGCATTTTCTCGTTGTTATTTTTGACATCAATCAATACGGCCCGCACTCCACGAATTTGGATTCTAGAAGTGACCCTTATGGCATGGGCACAAGAACCATGCACTGGGCACAACTCATTTCGTATCAGTCACGCCCCGGCCTTAGTGGGAGATGCACGCGTTACTCCGCGTCGCTTAGTTTCGTGAAATTAATTTTAAATTTCCGTTTTCTTACAATAAACAATGCGTAGAAAAGGAATTAATATTTTTTACAGGCCTTTACGAAATCAACCTGTTACAAAAAAATTCTCAAATACCTTTTCCAACCTTTCCAAAAGCTTTTTCTCCAGTATTTTTAAACTCCTCCCATAAAGGGCGTGAATTCCGATTTCGATTTTTTCCTGAACTATTGGATCGCCTTAATCAAGACGGCCGGCACTCGACAATTTGGATTTTTAAAGTGAACCTTATGTCATCGACGTAAGAACTATGCACTTCTCACACCAATTTGTATTAGTTCCGCCCCGTCTGCGTTGGGGAATAGACGTACCTAGACTCTGCCTCGCTTGGTTCCGTGAACTCGATTTTAAATTTCCTTGAAATTATAATAAACAATGAAAAGAAAGTTTTTACAGGCCTTTACGAAATCGACTTATAAAAAGCAACCCTCAAATAATATCCTTCTCCAACATTTCCAAAAAAGTCTTCTCAAGTATTTTTAAATCTCCTCCAAAAAGAGGCGGGGATTCTAATATCGAATTTTTCAAGGACTAGTGGATCACCCAAACCATCTTAGCGTTACCGTTCAAAACCACTGAAACGATCGAAGCGCCTTCCATTTCTGGACATACTGTAATGTGTACCTACATACATTGTAAATAAAATGATATGGACAAAAACGACCCAAGTTGTTACAGGTGATTAATGGTCTAAGTGAGGAACGATCGTCCCACGTAATAAAATTGAAAATTCATACAAGCCGATTTTATGTAGAATTACATTATGTACCGAGTTTAATTTTTGTAATACTATCCGTGTACGAATTTTGTAAGGTTCGTTGATGCCATCAATAAAATTGCTTTTGTGTGGGCAGGCGGCAGGCCTATCAGTGTCGGAAAATTTGGCTTTATCTAGGTCTGCGGAACTAGAAAAAACAGTTTAAAGAGGAACTTTATTTTATTTTATGTGAACATAGCACAAGAATCCCAACTGCCCGGATCCATTGGAACTGAGACATCTCTAATTGAGGTTAGCATTTGGAATCTGAATGGTGGTCTTTCATCATGGCGATACTGAGAGTATCTGCTACTCTGGTTCACTCACAGTAGTTTATGACTTTTATTTTTATTCTTGATATTATTTTATTATGTTTATGGATAGGAAAAAATATTTGCTAAGAAATTTGAGATTTTAAAGCTCCATAGCACATTATGGAAACGATGGTTCGAGCAGAAAAAAATGAGTTTAGCTTAACATTCACGTGTTTTTAGTATTGCCAACTGCATGTAATCTAAGCACAAGCGAGTATTAATGGCCGGCGCGCGTGATCGAGGGGTAAGGCCGGTTACAGTGCTCGACCGACGGTCGGTGCGTACGGTCGGTCCTGACGATACGCATGCGTACGGTCGGTCCTGACGATCGCATACCACCGACCGACCGTCGGTGCGTACCGTCAGTTCACGATTGACCAACAAGCTGACCGAACGTCGTACGCGAAATTAATTAATTAATAGCTGCTTATTATCTTCGTAGACGTATTAGGAACAGAAGACGTAGATATCCCGTACACCCGATCGTCGCCCAGAGAGCATTTCTAGCTCGTCGGTCGACCGACGGTCTGCATGCGCACGCGCTCGACCGACGATTCTCGTACGGACTGCGTAGCGATATACGCATGCGTACGGTCGGTCCTGCACTGAACGATTTAGGAATTTTCATACAAATGACAAGCGCAACCGACGTACGCACCGACCGTCGGTCGAGCACTGTAACCGGCCTAAGGCTCTTGACTCGCAATCCGAAGGCCGCGGATCGAATCCGGGCGTGGACAAATAAATGTTATTTGATTAATTTGTGTTATTTCACAATTAATTACTTACAAATAATATACATATAGTATATTTGCGGCACGTTCCAGAGTGAAAGATACTCTCAGTATCGCCCTGGTGTAAGACCACCATCCAGAATTAAAACGTTGCTTCAAATGCCTTTAGCCGTGTTTGGTGACCAGATCTGAACAGTCAGGTACTTCCCCACCTTACTCTTCCCCATCTCCTTCCCCTCCCCAATACCTTCAGCCTCACAACATTCCCCAATCTAAATGACTCAGTCCTGATATTGTTGTTGCAATTAAAAATAATTATTGGTCGAGTATTTTCAGTTGGTCTTTGGAAGACAATTAGGCAAGTAAATCAGGGCTGTCTATTATAATACCATCAACATATTAAAAATAAAAATTAATTTGAACGCATTACGTAACTATATTCATACGTAAGCAAAATGTAAAAATAGAATAGAAGGTGGGAAGCTATCGTTTTTATATCAAAAGATTGTCAGAAAAAGATTAAGAAATTCTAGGAAAGCAACATTTGGCCGATGGCACTAACCCTCCTGAATAAACAATGAAAGCAATAAGAAAGAGATGAAATGAAATAAGAAACGAGACGGAGAAGAAGAACAAGAGGAATAAAAAGATACCTACCTACCAGTGGCGGTTTTCAGTACTTTTGTGCAGTGAACTCCCATACCAAAAAATATAAGGAAATTCCATAAGTTCGTTATGACTATTATAGTCCAGTAACTTTGTCGCCTGAAAGTAAGGGGTAGTATGCGTCAAATCCGGCAGTTCTGATTTTTTGCAGACTTGTTTATGATGTTGGCCTAATGAATAATCCAAGTTTGTGACCTCGAGCGCCGAACGCAACTTTGACAAAAATCGAAAACACCGCGAAAAAATCGTTATTTTTTTAAATTTTGGCGTTTATAACCCTAAAGGACTAGTTTTTGAAAAAACTTTTTAGAAAGCTTTTAAAGTAGACTAAATTTGCTACAATATGATACTAGAATTATCTCTGTAGACCCAATTGTTTCCGAGATTAAGCCTTTCAAAGTTTATAATTTTTTTCGAACTTCGCAATTTTTTGCAATATTTTAGACGTCACTCGAATAACTCTATCGGGATGAAGTTCCAATTATCTCCGACGGAGTGTGTTAGTATTGCTCGTGTGAAGTCAGTCGTGTCCATCAGTAGTGGCCTAGTTGGAGAATCTAGTGTCAACAGCCACATGGCTCTGGAGATTGGGAGAGAATCGATGCTAAAGATGGTTGGCCAGAACTTCCAGGAAGTGAAATTCAAACGACAAAACAATGTGGTTTCCCTTTCTTCAGCTGTACCAACTATTACTGTTGTTGGCATTGTTGGCAATAAACAGGTAACTGTTGATCCTCTAACACTGTTTCACTGGTTGTGTGTCTTAAAACAATCGGATGAAGAATTGCGAGAGTTCTATACTTACGAAATGTCACCAATCCCAATTTATTGACTCTGAAGAGGGAATGAGAAAAGGCACAAAATCCAGCTTGTATTTAGTATTTCAAACTGTAACCTTAAATGAGAAGCAAGGGTTAACGAAGTTTGTAGTAGTGGATGGAGGGCATCTACAGCGTAGGACATTCCATCAAATTTGTTTATTTTATTTTATGTAGGTACATAAAACAGGCATGATGCCCAAAACGTACGTACATAAATGTTTAATAATTATGTATATTAAATAAAACCATAAACAACAAAGTAAATAGCAAGCAAGATGGATACAAGGTAGAATACAAAGTAGTACCTGTACAGCAATTTATTATTGGCACGTGTGCTAATGACACACTGATTTGGTACAACATAAACTGTCTTTAATTTATTTCTAAGATTTATTTAAAAAGTACCAGTGGCGCCAGAGGGGTAGAATCTAGAATCTACTAGCCGTCTGAGTGCGCACTGCGCAGTACCTGTGGGATTTTCTTAATGCCAAATTTCATAATTTTAAAATAAATATACTATAATACTTTCCGTATTGAAAAATTCCATATTATTATAATGTTCTTTATAGGTCGCTAATCTGATGCAGTGATGAAATTCCTTGGAAAAGAGCTACTTAGGATTTTTTCGTATATCCGAGGGATGTTTTTCTCCCCATGGCCACGAACCGCAACTGGTAAGCTACCTACCAGGATAGCATGAAGCCACGGAGCAGAGGACGGGCAGAACGAGGAGGTGATGTACAGCGCACGTCATGCGAACGGACGCGGCTCGTGTTTCAAGCGATACGCGATAGTTTTCGTTTTATAAACCTACATGCATAATGTTAGTACGATACCTGCGACGCTTTCTGTTGCTCTGGGACCATAGACATCCAAATGGATAGACAAGCAGTTACAGATGAGGGGTAAAACCAAACTATGGAGAGCAAAGGGGGGAAAGATGACTGTCATTCGTTGAACAATCAATCTGACAGTATATAGGCATTTCGCATTACAATATCACCATTTAGTTCTTAAAAGCAAAATCTGCTTTGAATGAATAGACCTTTTTACATGGGAGCGCGAATTGCTTGCCACGTTCAAAACTTATTTGCTAAGGCCAAATGCTCGCCCCAAAAAGACTCGCGCCAATACACATATCAATTTTTTCTTGCCGTGTTTAGTTAAAACACTTTTACAAATGTTTCATAATTTACTTACCCCTGTAACCAGCGACGAGCACATTGGAGTACCGCCCACATTCTCTATGTGCATATTGATACGTAGATATATTGTATAGCACAAGCTGCCGTTATTTCGTTAAATGTATGGATGTCAGCTTCTCGCTGTTCACGGCAAGAATGATGACGTCACACATTTTAGATTCAAGCGAGGCTATATCCCCTCCCCATGGAGCGAGCCGGTTCCAAGGAGGAGCTACAGCCGGCGCCATGTGGAGGGGGAAATAATACGTTTTTATCACTTAGGGCAGGTCCAGATATATTCATATGTCCGTGTCTGGGACGTAACGCAAATTCAATTCTGCGAAAAACGTTGTAGACACCGTCTCCAACCTAAAACATGAGGAATAATTTCCCTTAGGGCCTCTTTAGGGGGTGCTGTGTGGAGGGTATTTTTAAGGAGAAGAAGAGGAAGTCTTGGGAAGGAAAGAGGTATGAGGAGTGGGTAGGAATACGTGGTTCAGTGTCCAGGAGTGACAAAATTATGAATCCATCCCTCCAATTGCGGTGCAAGGCGATGGGTTGAGAGAGTCCGGCTGGAGAAGTTATCAGGGCTTCCCTCAACCAGTCTCTCTCGATCCGGCCCGCCACGCAGCAGGTGGGCAGACGCATCTGCCGCCAAGAGCCGGACAAACCTCACCCCCATGAACCCCTTTAGCATGAAGAGCTATGACATCCCTAATTAATTGGGGATGTTTTGAGGCTGAAATGGATATTCAGATCTAGTCACTAGACACGACACGTTTCGAATCAATATATATTATATATCTCCATTATTCTATGAATCAGATTATTGAGAATATTTAGGGTGTCAAGACAACTTATAATTTAAAATTAATAGATTTCTTTGTATTATCTACGTTTAGTGTTCTAAAAAACCGACATGATTCATGAGCGATGCTCGCTTCCTCAAGGTTTTCTTATAACTTTATAAAAAAATGGTTCTTCTTCCTCTTGTGCCTTGTTCGTTCAACGGACGTTGGCTATGCGGACTTTGTTTACTGCGGCCCGGAACAGCCCTACGGTGGACAGGCCAAACCACTGTCTCAGGTTTTTCAGTTCTGCTTCTTCTAAGGCCTCATCTCCCGGCAATCTTTCCCTGCATTATGAGATGCAGGATCTCATACTTCTCTGGATGTCTCATCACATGTCCAAGATATTGAAGTTTTCGGATTTTTATAGTTTTAATTACTTCCTTTTCTTTATTCATCCGAACCATAACATCTTCATTCGTAACCCTGTCCATCCAGCTAATTTTAAGTATTCTTCTGTAGATCCACATCTCGAATACCTCAAGTGTCCTATTTAGTTCTTCAGTAAGCGTCCATGCTTCCATTCCATAAAATAATATCTGACCATTCGCATTCGTAATCCAAGGTTGAGATCATGACTGCAGAATATTTTAAAAAATGGTTAAAGAGGTTAATTAGGTTAGGTTATGGGCTATTTTTCACTATATTTAGTCACTAAATATAACTGTAGCCATTTCAAGCTACGTTATTATACGGAATAATAGAAAATGAAAGTATCTTCCACTCTAGGACGAGATGCAAATATGTGATAATTTTTTTTACCAAAGATCCTTGCTGATTTTTTTAACCGCAACCATTGAGTACCAAAGTTTATAACATTCAGGAATTTTATTTGAAACATAACCTCCGACAAATATACATGCTGCTCCGTTTTAATTATTTCAACAAACTCCACTCCACGTTTAATTATTACCTCAAAAATTTAGTTAACTCTGAATCGAATGAAAAACAAATTCGGAGACATCCAAACGAGATTAGAATCGATCCGGCGGTCATAAAGGCGAAGAGAAACAGAAAACCTATCATCTGCTTATAACCCGATTAGTATCGAGCCGCTTCTGGTCCCCTGGTAAATCTCATTACTGCGGGAAAGGGATAGGGGACGCCTTAATTCAGATTAACGGCCTCAGCAGTGGAAATTACTACGCTGTTTATGTCTGCAACGTCCCCCAGCGCGCCCGAGGAAAACAAACTTACATGATTGGAACATCTCCTTTGAAAAATGGTCTCCTGGTAGCCATTCAAGAAAAGCTGTAAATCAAAAATTATTTTTTTAGTGAAATTGAAAAAAAATGCCGTAAAACCGTTTTGTATTACCGAACATTCAAGAAGCTTTTGTGAGAGTTTTTTTACGTTTGTTTTTAAAATAGAGTTCTACCAACAAACTAATGATAAACAGCATTAACAAGAGGTAATCTGCAAAACTTTATCAGTGACTTATACACTTCTGGACTGTTACATCCGTCACCCTTGAACACATTGACTCCCAGATTTCTACCAACCCATCATACTTTTTTCCTTCACAGAACTCCCGTTCCCTAAAAAGACCTCCCACAAAGCATCCCCAAAGAAAACAACAAAGAACTCGAAGGATGTTTTCCCCAGGGCCTCCTTCGTGCAGCTAATTTAAAAAAAAACCTATACGAGATTAGATGTGTTCAACTGTAGGTATGTATGATAATATATAAAATCAAATGATCAAATATCGATGAGTAGGTGATATTAATATAAACACAAATAAATCATTAATCGAACTTAATTGGTTTGTCATATATTCATTTTACAATGTATCAATTATATTTAATAAGTTCATTTCATTTTCGATGAGTATAGAAGAGGGGGTAATAATAAATTACATGAATGGAACATGGAGTAGGAATATGATAAGACGTGTGGCGTTATAACCTCTCTTTTAAAAAAATGGGGTTGATGGCAAGTTAGTTAAAATATTTGAAAAACTTAAAATAAATCACAAAGTTATGTTGTATCTCCAACAACAAAACAATGCAAAATCACTTAAGAAAAACCAAAACTTTCCAACATATCCAAAATTAAACACCGACAATGAATCACGATAAAAGCGGTGAAATGCACCGTACATAACTCATTCAGCAATATATCCGGTCTCTTATCAGCAAATAGTGGGCAAAAGACCAAGTCGTGATGATGTAGACTTTAGGTAGGCCGAAACGCAATACTAAACCATTAGTCATACTTCGAAAAATCATTATTCAAATGTTCAGAGATAATATATCAAGCGAGAGGGCAGATGGAATAATTCAGGGAATACGAATTAAATTAAAACAAAGACCATGATGCGACCAAGGGGCAAAAGGTATTCTAGCTATCCCACTCGATTCGAATAATACAACAGAAAAGATGCTCGGAATTCCTGACAAGTTTTTAAGGCAAGATGAAATGAAATTTTCGGTGGAATTTTATTGGGGAATCTTGGGTCAGCGATGGTATTTTTTTAGTCGTAATCTTAATACGTATCTCGCTGAAAAACATAAAAAGTATTTTTACCTAGTTTGGTACGAATATAGGTGAATTTATCTCTTCATCATTTCTATTAAACTAGAGAAAAAAGCAGTCGCCAGGTGGAATCCTGGAACCTACCCCGATGTATGGCATTGAGGCATATGGATCTGGCAGAGAAATGATGAAAGTGGACCAAAGCTGTTGAAATTAGATCCCTTACGATCATACACAAATACTCTTGAAAGGAGAAGAGAAATGTGGATATCCGCAAAGAATGCAAGGCTGATGTAAGCGTAATTCGTAAGATTAAGAAAGGGACCTCAGGTGGTTGGGCCAAGGGCGTAGCTAGGATTTTGTTAAGGGAGGGGGGCAGGTGTAGACAAACCAAGAATATATCTATAATGCTGCATAAACAACGGGACAGGTTACGTTAAACATGGGGGGGGGGGGGGGGCTAGAGAATTTCAAAAATAGGCTATTTTTATTTTCGTCTATAAAAAGACAGTCAGGCACAAAATTCTCCCCGATTCGGGACATTCCACGGGGAGCCATAGAGCTACGTTCTTGATTAAAATTAAGTAAATCGTAGTATAGGCAAAAACTTTGTACTTTTTCTTTTTTAAGGGGTCGTCCATTAATCACGTGATGTTTTTTAGCAACTTTTTAGATTAACCCCCCCCCCCCCCACTCCTCAAATCACGTGTATTTTTTTAGTACAAAGTCTTTTGAAATTGTCAGAGTATTAGCACGACAAATAAATACACGTGATATCTCATTCTACCCCCCCACCCCCGTCATGATATTTCGTGATTTTTTCAGAACCCCCCCCCCCTTTCGAGCCTCACGTGATTAATGGTCGACCCCTAACGACATATTCAACATTGTACAGGGATGTAGCGATATTAATCCGAAAGCAGGCAAGTTTTGGTCACCAAAACGCTGCTCCAATGCAGATATAAGGGGATCTAAATAAGGAATGATTATTGATCGATTCCAAAAATCACATGGAGTCTCAGCAAGGTAATTGGACCGATGTTGTTGGCAAGATACGATGCGTGGGACTTGTACATCAGTTCCAAAGGCAGCTGCAGTTCTAATTGAGATTTCTAAAATATTTTGGCTCTCTATGTCTACGTTGCTTCTATGATCATTTATATCAGAAATTATACCTTTAATATGACTCATACATGCGTACATATTGATAGTTTCCGATCGTAAAGCATTTGCAATAGGTTCCAATATGCTTGAGTACTTGGCTATCAGTTGAACACATATAATGAAAACTGATTTAATAACAGCGCAATGTAACTGATAGCACGTTTTCTTGATGCTTCATTAATCATAATCAACTAAAAGGGTAATGGCAAAAATTAAATTTATTCTCACAAACAATAGGCTTTCGACGTAAACTTCAACGGTTTGTGAGCATTCCTGCATCTTCTAGGGGGGGGGGGGGGGGGGGCAGCTGCCCCCCCTGCCCGTACCACACTACGCCCTTGGGTCGGGCACTCAAATAAGGAGTGTACGAAGAATATATGAAGCTAATTTGAATGATAGAAGAAGTCGGGGACCCCCAGGAATACATGGCAGGATCAACTGAATCACACACTTGAGTCGGGCCAAGTCAAGTGTCAGAATAATAGAATCTATCTATCTATATATCTATATAAATAAAAATGAATCGCCGAAATGTATGTACGCGCATAACTTCCGAACGACTGCACCAAATTGGATAATTATTTTTTTTCTGTGTTCGTTATTGTCAGGACAAGGTTTATATAAAAGAAGCGGTGAACTCTGGCATAATGAAATTTGTGTAAAAAAATGCAATAGGTGGCACGCGAGCTGTTTGAAAACTGAATGTACCGGGACTGAATGTATGGAATGCGGGAGTAGAGAGGGGAACTCGAGAGGAGGGTTCGCGGGGCGGGAGAAGCGGGAGAGGGGAGTGGGGAGAGGGAAGGCGGAGAAGGCGGGGTGGGAACGCATGAGGGGAAGGGGATGCGGGAGAAGAAGGGAAGGCGGAATGGGAACGGGACGAATGGGAAAGGACACGCAGGGAGAAATAATTTATTTATTAAATGGCATAGCAACGCTTGCCGGGAATCAGCTAGTAATAGTATAAATGTGAATGAGGCAAAGAGTGTGTGCCAAGACCTAGTTGAATGGCGGTCCTCTCTGCATACCTCTGCGGAGATTGCTTCATTTCTATTGCTGCGGTATAAAAATTAGGCGTGTAATTTCTGTACATTGTTAGTTTTGGGTAAAAATCTACGTAAATTGTCCCAGACGCGATCTAATGACGACCACAAGGCCGACTACAGTCTACAGTACAGGCCTCAGTGCAATCGAGCAACGGTAGTTTGCAAATGCCGGCTATTACTTGTAGGTACTCGTTATTACTACTGATTTACGAGTACTACGATAGTTTTCAACATAAAATTTTCAAGTTTCCACGTTGGAAAGAAAATGATACTTAAATGTCTAATGGTAGATGATTAATGTTAGTTGAAATATTTAATACATTAATACTTACTAACTACTGTGGCCAGGTGAACTACCATTGATATAGGTAGGCACTTTTTATTGTTTTTTATTAAAATGTGCTGCACGGTATGCACCTATATAAATACCACATTTCAACATTAACCTCTCGCAACCCTTATAAATAGCGGCCCTTATAGACTTCACGGCGAAAAGTTAAGTCTGATTTTAATATTAAAAAGTAAATAAAAAATTCAGTTGAATTAGAGACTCAGTTTGTTTGGCGAAAACTTACTAAAAACCATAGAACTTAAATATGCCTTTTTGCATACCGATCCCCATATGGAAAATGTATCAGGATCCACATGAAAATCTTCGCTTCACATGATCACTACCACCAGAGAAGAAATAATATTTTGGAACAGTACCTGCCAACTAAATCTTCAAATCATGGCAACACCTTTGAACATAACCATAGATCACAAAAAATATCTAATTTTGCATTTGCGTTTACTATCAATTAATCATCAAAAACACAAACGAAATTCACAATTCACAACAGCAATATACTTCACAATCAGTAGGTAATAGATGCAAATTAGCAGTACCCAGTATTTATATAAATATTTTAAATATAAAACATTTCACTTAAAATAATTACGTAAAACAATGACAGACGAAAGATGTCAAATAATGGCCGCCATCTTAAACGATACGAGATTCAATACCAAAAACCATGACTTTCCTTTTTTCATCCCGAATCCACACGAAAAGCTTTTGGGCACTTTTTTGATGAGTAGGAATTCAGATAATGTAGGATTATTCATAACTCGGGACTCAAGTGACCTCCCAGGTTATGGTCATGTATATTTTCTACAATTAATGCAGTATCACGTTCATTGGTCAAATGCATTGTACATATTGGTTTGCATTAGAGACGGATGAACCGGAAGATGCATTATGTTAGCCAAAAGTTGTTATAGTAGCTTATCTAGTCTATAGTTTTAGTCTTAGCCACTGGACTACGACCTCCGTAGTCCAGTGGCTAAGACTCTTGACTCACATTCCAGAGGTCGCGGGTTCGAACCCGGCATGCGCAAATAAATTTTATTTGATTAATTTGTGTTATTTCACCATTAATTCATTTAAAATAATATATAGTATATTTGCGGCATGTTCCAGAGTGGAAGATACTATTAGTATCGCCCTGGTGTAAGACCACCATTCAGAATTGAAACGTTGCTTGAAAATGGCTTTAGCCGTGTTTAGTGACCAGATCTGAATAGCCAGGTACTTCCCAACCTTCCTCTTCCCCACCTCCTTCCCCTCCCCACTACCTTCAGCCTCACAACATACCCCAATTGGGGATGCCATAGTCTCACTGGCTCCAGACGGGAGCAGTTGAGATTCTTGTGCGGTATTCACTGTAAAAAAAAAAAAAAAAAATAGTTATTAGTAATACAGAGCATTGCAGAAATATATCATAAATTAGTATAGCGCCCTTGAGGTGATTTTTCACAAAAACTGCGCTATACACATCATTCAAATATCATTATTACTGAGTCTTTCTATTAAAAAATATCTATTCACACCAAACACGTTGTTGTCAGTACTATCCACTGCGGGTTAAAAGGTTGGTGTATTCAAAACCTAAAAGCGGATAGGGTCCATCGCGTGCCGGTGACCGCGACCGGCGCCACCCCCCCGCTGGCCTGCGCTCCTGGCAAGAATCTACAGCCTACATTATCAACACAGCCTTATAGCTGGTAGTTAGTAGGTATGTTGTATGTCCAATATGTATTTGGCAGACGTGCGTTCGACACCGTTATCGTCTCGGGCGTCTACTCTCAGTGACGCCCTTTCAAACAATATTGAATCCATTGATATAATATCTCTATGATTGAATCGAAATTTTACTTTAATTATTGGCAAATTAGCATTGCTAGGTCATTACGCGTGTGAATACCAAGGTTTTGATATGATTTGAGATTTTCAAGGCCAAAAATAATCGTGATTAATTTTTGGGTTATTTTTTTATGTTGCGCTTCCTTCTTTTTTAGCTAACGTTTCGTACAGCGTTACAGAGTCCATCATGAAGAGGAAATACCAGCGGCGTTTTTTCCATACAAACGTATTCCCCATTTATATCTCTGGATTTTGACCCTAGAGCAAAATTTTTTTTACATAATATAGTGATTGACCATTAGCGTGTCGGTACGTTTTGATTTTTTTGATAATTTACTTCTTATAGAAGTTAGGACCTTCCAAAAATGAATAAAATTGCCTAGTTTAAACGCCGTCAAAAGACGTTCAGTATACAAACTAAATAATGTATTTTGAAAAAAAGCAAAACGTACCGACATAGAATATTTTCTTCTAAAAAAAAAAATTAAAATCGGTCCAGTTTTGGAGAAGAAAAATGGGGAATACAAAACATCGATTTTGACGATTTTATTTAGGTATTTTCGGCCCGATATGCAATTGTCCCTTTCGCTCAGTACCCCTGACGGGAGCGCGGAGTGGAACAGAAGACATTGGTTACAATACCTATCGACGATATTTTTAAATGACCGGCATAGCTCTTAAGGCAGATGTGCATGTTGTGGTAAAGTTTGTGGTTACGTGATGTCGTGTTGCGCGTTAATTCTCTAGAGGCGCGTATCTTAGTAATTAGTTTAATTAACGTGGTTTCGGCGTTTCGTTTTGGGGTAGCCGCATACCAAGAATTATTAATCTTAGCTCCGTTTTCATAGCTAAGGGTACTATCTTGATTATTTTTTGGGTTATTATCAAAGATATTGAATTCTGTATTTGAATATCTTTGGTTATTATGCTGTATTGTGCTTCCTGCGCGTCCCAAATCCCTCCAGACTTAAAAATACTTCATATTATTTATGATACCGAATTCCCATTAGCCTCGGATACCTAGGCACATTTGGGACTCTTACGCGGTATTCACAATTAAAATATAAATAAAAACCTCCACTGTGTGGTGAAAATACAAAACATTTTTATTTACCTCAATTTGGGAGGCGGGTAGGGGTAGCGCCGCCCCGGGAAGCATTTATTGGATAATCAACACATCTGCCATAGATGGCTTGTTACGTGCTAAGTCATTGGTGACTTAGCACGGGTGCCCGGGTTCATGGGGTGAGGTTTGTCCGGGTCTTGGTGGCAGGTAATTATTTTCTTCAGGGTATCCTGTGTGGAGCTAATTTAACAAAAACCCAAAAACAAAAAACAAAAAAAAATCGTTATTTGTTTTTGGGGTGTTATGCCGTGTTGCGCTACCTCCTTCCTTAGCCAACGTTTCGGACATCGTTGCAGTGTCCATCATCAGGGCAGATCCGGTAGATGTGTGTCGGTCGGGACACTGCAACGATGTCCGAAACGTTGGCTAAAGAAGGAGGTAGCGCAACACGGCATAACACCCCAAAAACAAATAACGAAAATGCTTTTGGCCGTGAAAATCTTAAAACTTATCGAACAAAAAAAATGCTTCCACTTTTGCTGGCACTAGTTGTACGTATAATCTAAAAAGATTACAGAAAAATAATAAAACTTCCGATTGTTAGTATTTCTATGAATTTATGGAAATAAGGCAGTTAAAACAAATAATAAGTCATTTAAATGCCACCATTATGCACATGCGTTGGGACGGCTATCCACACAATATCAAATAAAACAGTAGGAAACATTTTAATTGAGAAAATATTAAGGTTTTTACCTGGTTATATTATTTTAGTGGTTCTATCGGATGTCATAAAGTCCATAGACGCATTCATCAGCATTACAATAAAAATATTTACGGTGTGATTTCGTGGAGATTTAAAATTTGGTTTCACACGAATTGAAAATTCAAGGTAAAATTCAAGTAAATTTAACGTCAATTATTTATTTATTTATTTACGCCTATTTAGGCTTTTACATACATATATATAACAATATTAACAAAATTATACTGGTAAATAGTGCAGGAAACTACTGTTTAAAACACTTGCACAAAAATAAATACAAAGTAAAAATATTAGGTATTGAATTTAAACCACACAGTATGTAGGTACAAAATATAATAAATCTGAAATAGTTTTTTCTTTCTTTCAGCCGACAAAATACTGCCAATGAATTCGTCAATTTTAATAGCTTTATCAAAGTATTATTCCCTTATATGATGAAAAAAACTTCAATAAGGTGCGCTTATATAATAAAATTGATGTACTAAAGATATCAACAACTTCAGAGTATTTGTTTCCAAGCTGTTGAATCCGTCGCATAGGAGTATAATATTGATTTGTTGACTTAGAATTGCTACAATAATATGGTAGGTACTGTCTTGTGACTGACCTGCCTGGAGTATGAAAAGAGATTTCATATAATAAATCAGGGGTATCAAACATTGAATTAATGATTTTATACAAACAGGTTAAATCGGAAATGATTCTACGATCAGATAATTTTATTAAATTTAATGAAGAAAGTACGTTATCGTAATTTAGGCATTCACTAGGAATGCCCATTTTAAAATTCACATATCTTAAAAATTTATTTTGGATTCTTTCAATCGCATGTGAATGAACCTCATAATTTGGGGACCAAACCGTGGAATTGTATTCTAAATGACTCCTTACGAGTGACATATATAATGTTTTTACAGTATTGACATTATTGAAATCACTAGATACCCTTAAAATAAATCCCAACATTTTCAAAGCATTATTAGTTATTATTTCTATATGCTTGATAAAGTTGAGTTTCGTGTCAAACCAAATACCTAAGTCATTAATTTCCGAGACAGATACTAACGACATATTGTTAATGGAATAATCGAAAAATATTGGATTCTTTATTCGATAAAACCTCATAATTTGACATTTGCTTATGTTAAGTTGCAAGCGGTTATCATGACACCATATAATAAATCTCAACAAGTTATTTGACAATATGTGGCAATCATTAATGTATATCAGAACAATGAAATATAAAGTAATTAATCTATCTGGCAAATAAACAGTTTTAGGTAATTCGAGGTACTGGAATCGGCGTAAAATATACATACGGTGTAGATTTTACATTCGAATCAATATGTTAGATTATTTCATATTGAATGCCAGAAATTATATTAAGATGAAGCCATACTAAATAATGCAAAATCATACAAAATCATATGTTTTTGTTTTGAAAATTTGATCGCTTAGAAGTATTATAGATGCTTCAATTAAATACTGCGAGTAGAATATACCTTGGCCCTTAAAAATATCGGTCATTTTTTTATAAGTCTTTTAATAAGCCTATAGGGCGACGGAGCCTGGGAAGACCAAGACTAAGATGGAGCGGCAACGCCCTCAAAGACATATCTATCTATCTTGGAGCTTCTAAACTGGAGAGAGCTGGCACAAAACCGAGATGAGTGCATGGAGTCTTTTAATAAGCATAGAAAAAAATAAAGTATTAGGTCTCTAAAAAACACTTTCAAGTGCAAACTCTCATACTTATAAACCCCTTTTCGGATATGGTTTTATTGTATAATAGGGCTAATTCTTTTATAATAATCTCAAAAAAATTGAATTAATATGCATTTTCTCGTTGTTATTTTTGGCATCAAACAATACGGCCCGCACTCTACGAATTTAGATTCTTGAAGTGACCCTTATGGCATGGGCACAAGAACCATGCACTGGGCAGACCTATTTCGTATCAGTCACGCCCCGGCCGGAGCGGAAAATAAACGTTTGACTCCGCGTCGCTTAGTTTCGTGAAATCAATTTTAAATTTCGGTTTTATTACAATAAACAATGCTTAAAAAAGGAATTAATATTTTTACAGGCCTTTACGAAATCAACCTGTAAAAAAAACCTGACATACCTTTTCCAACCTTTCCAAAAGCTTTTGCTCAAGTATTTTTAAACTCTTCCCATAAAGGACGTGAATTCCGATTTCGATTTTTTCCTGTACTATTGGATCGCCTTAATGACGTGAAATGAATTAGTGAAAAATGAAACGCCGTGATGGTTCGTTAGTTAGTTGTGAAAAAAATACAAGTGTATAGTTTACACGCGGTAGAAGTGAAACCTTCAGAAAACTAAACTTCGAAAGAATGAGAGTATCAGGAGTAGGATAATTGTGGGGTTTATTTATTATAATATTGTTATCAAGCTTAAAAATTATTTTACTTTTTATTCTACGAAGCACCGCACAAACAGGAGGCCGATAGGCTACGAAGCACAGCATAAAGAGGATAACGACTACTCTATCTCATTCTTTCGCAGGCTAAATCCTATACATTGATGAACGTGTTTGCCTCTTTGTAGTGTTACTCGTTTCCGTTTCATCGAGTTTCAAATCACAACGGTGCTAAAGAAGTTTTCACTTCAAAAATACATGTTGTTCACCCGTGGTAGAAGGGAAACCTTCAGAAAACCAAAGTAGACAAGAGTGGGGAGGCTACGAAGCACAGCAAAAAGAGGAGACTGAAAGGTTACGAAGCACCGCACAAAGAGGAGACCGATTACACTATCTCATTTTCTCGCAGGCTAAATCCTTAGATGTAAGTGTTTTTTTTCTTTTAGTGTCGCTATTTTTCGTTTCATCAGGTTTCAAATCACAAAGGAGCTAAAGAAGTTTTTTCTCTTTGCGTACCACTTCGGAGAAAATGGTGTGTGGTTAGTTAGTTAGTAAATCTAGCAATTTGCTATCGGGAGAGCATGACCCAAAAGAAACTGATCCCATCTCATTCATATCCTAAACACCACTTGATATTATAATACAAAATATTAAATACCAGGGTCTCATGATGGCGCGGGGTGTTCAAGAAGCACTTAGCCCTAATGGGCGTGTATCCTACGCACCAACAGTTTACTACAAACACACCGCTACCACGATGGGGTTGTAGAACAGCAGCACTTAGAACTGCGACATTTACCCTGTTATTTTCTGTGCGCCTGGTAGAATGTGGTGACAGAAAACAGATAAGGGACAGGATATAAAAAGATACAAATGAACGTTCAAAGCTCGCTTCCTAATTATTTAATAACGTTTCTAACTAACTAACGCCGTTTCACCGCAGGAGTAGGCAGAGAGGACGGACCGCCAAACAACTCGGTGTTGGCACACACCCTTTGCCATACATCGTCTCTCTCATACATGGTCTTCTATTATTCTGACTCTTGACATGGCCCGACTCAAGTGTCTGATTCACTTGGTCATGTCATGTCTTTCTTGGGCGTCCTCGACTTATTCTACCATTGACATTTGCGTCAAATATTCTCCTTACACTCCTCTCCTCGTTCATTCGCTCTACGTGCCCAAACCATCAGCGCGTCCTTTTCTTAATTTTACTCACTTTCTCACACGATCGTAGATGGTTTTACCACACATTCGCCTCAGGGATCTCATTTCTAAAGCAGTCTAACGTTTCTAATTATTTAATAAATCAAAACCAAATTTTCTTCCGAAATCGTACGATTTGCAAGTAGTTAGGTACTTAAATACCCACCTACTTACATACAAACCAATAAAATTTTACATGACATTGTTTTAAACATGTTTTATGGAATTATACAATTTGGTCAAAGGAACGTCGCCCAAGGTTCTTACAATTTTAAGAACTTTTGAACTTTGAATGTCACCACCGCAATAACCAAAATTTTTTTAAGAAAATGTATTGTGACTTTCCAAACACTCTGTTTTCTGTCATGAACGATGCAGGTAGGTACTATTTATCAGAGCAAATTTTCTTCTCATTAAATAAGTCAATTCCCATAGGTTTCACACAAAAAAAAAACAATGCCAACATATCCGTACAAAGCAGATTGAGTAAATTTACGTACCATTTTAAAAGCTCAATAAAAACATGATTTACAGCTCTAAATTTCCCATAAAACAGTTAACTTTTAATTTACAACATGACCTTGGTTCTAGTATCTTTTACAAGTGGTTCATTCAATATTCAGTCCCACTTAGACCTCCTCGTATTTCAGTACTCCAGTACCGATACTCACAAAGGAGACGTTATGGATTGCGGACCCCTACTTTGTGAGCTAAGTGGTTCTCATGAGTGTTTTGTGTTTTGTAGGGCACTTCACATAAAAGCTATCACGGAGTCTCTCAAAACACCTGCTTCCCTGGTGAGAAGAGATTTTCAAGTGAACTTGAACATGATTAGAGATGAAAAAAGGTCCGGAAGGATGTTGAAAAAATTTAGAGGGATTTTTTTAAAGGACGAAAATAATTTATCACGACAATATTTTGCTCACAGACTTTGGTTTTAAAACTTTCTTGAAATATAGACCACAATATTTGATGAACGACTACAATGATTAAAGTTGTCAAAGAAAACGAAGTCAGCAGGCAGTCCTACAGTCTATGTATATTGGTTTTCTAATACCAACAATGATGTCTGTACGAGTCGCGGAACTGTCGGAGGAGGGACGTACTCGAGTAGGTACTACTTACCTTAAACTAAATATATTGATCGATTAGATCTGATAGTCTAACGGTCCAAAACCCCGGCGTCGCGGGTTTAACCCTTCTTCATTGCAGAAGCATAATAAAACTTATAATGAAACTTGGACGATTTATATAGCGCCGTTTTCGTGAAAGATCACCTCAAGGGCGCTTCAGAATCACCTCATAATGGTTGAAATCGGGTTATTATTATCCGCAGAATGTTTATCTGCATTTTTGTGGTAGTTTGAGCTACAGAACATAGATGGCTCTGGTGTAGACAGATCTTAGAGGTTATAGACTTTTCCGACAGATGTCAGTAGTATATAAATTTGCCCCTCCTTTTTCAGAATCGAAGTGTGTTAGCAGATATGTTTCTAGCATTAGAGAGATAATAGAGAGGACGCGACGTTAGCCTCCAGGCCGTCCTGAACACTGGTTCCTAACTGTTAAAGTTTTAGTATGAATAAAGACAACCCTTGAGGTGATTTTCACAAAAAAACGGCGCTATACAAATTATCCATTTAATATTAATGTGTTTTGTTGTGAAGGTGATTTTTTTATTTGAAGAGCAACATTCACAACAATTAAAAAAAGGAAACAAAATAAAGAAATAAACTTGAACAGGTAGCAGATTAATTCACATTTACAAAACACCATCGTGACATAAATACCCCATGAAACCATTTTCCCAAAATATTGCAATGAATAAATAATATATTCCTACCAGGCGCATGGAGGGGTGGGGGGAGGGGAGTTCAATAATCAAATAGCATTTTTTACGACCCCCAAAGTCCCGAGGGGGGTGAAATGAAAACAAATGACAGCAAGTGAAACTTAACGGCCCGAGGGAGGGCTCTAGTACAGCGATTAGGGAAGAGGATGTTCACATTTTTATAAAGTTAAAAGTAGTGCTAAGTATTTTGATTAATTTATTTAATTCCAGGATTTGTGAAGCTGAAAGTATGCATTATTTATAAAATATTTGCCTCCGAAATGTTACACGTTTCAAATATAGAATTTTTAATTCATCAATTAATTAATAATTAATAAAATCATTTCTGATTATTAAAGTTGAGTACCTACTTTATCGCTTGTCTTAATTATTTTTCTAACAATCAGCTCCAATTTTGAAAACACTTAACACTCAAAAATAAATTTGACTAAAAAGACTATATCTTGAATATAAACCTTCTTTGGATTGGGTGAGATTTGAAATTTAATTTTGTTTACAAATATTTGTATAGATTTTGTACTCCACGATCTGCAAATCATCATTTCCATCCTGAGCTATGGCGCTTGAAAATATCCATAGGTGTCAAAAAAATTAGATAGCACCCAATTGTTTCGAATGAATACACGCAGATTACACATTGATTTAGATTATCTAGAAATTACAAAAAATGCAAAATTTCATTTCGCCAGAGCTTAAAGTTAGAGTTTTTGCTATTTTGGAGCACATATTAATTAATAGAAGACACCATGTCTTCAGAATTTCTACCATTTTATAACATATTTCTCTTGAACACCTTATATTTTTAAGTTTAAAAAAAAAATCTATGTTATTTTTTTAAGATAATACTTTTATACCTACCTACATTTGCCACGTTGAAGCGGTAATTATATGAAATTAATTTGATAGAAAAAATTACAAAGTATGAATCGAAAATAATTACAAACACGTTTGTTTCTGTTATTTAACAAGTTATATGTATGAAAAAAATCAGTTCTTTTTTAAATGATATTTAAGACAGTTCCCACAAGATTTTTGCTCTATTTTAAAAGAGTACCTAGTTTTTTATTAAGAGTAGTTTTATTAAACATTTTTTTCCCACAATTTTCGCTTAAATAGTATCTATCGTTTGCTCCCTCTGACATTCCTTCATTTGAACGTTTACTACCGGACCTAAAAACTAATGTAAATTAGAAAATGGTTTTATGAAATTAAAAAAGAGTAAGAAAATTGTGAAATTAAGCAAATCAGTAAATGTCTCACGATGCGCTGAAAAAACACAATTTTCTACTAACTAATGATTTTCCTTATAGGAATATTTAAGTACAAGAAAGAATACCAAGTCATCGGTCTTTTTCAAAGGCCTGTCAAGCAGATATTAGTGGGCATATAGTATATTATAAGTAGATACATCAATTTATTTACGATTAACACAAATTAATAAATTAACCTGAGCCCACGTAATGAGATGTTGATCAATTGATCGCCGACCATAGAAGATAAATCCAGTTATCGAGCTCTAGTCTATTGATCACAACATAGGGAGAAGTTGGGAAAACACGAATTAAAAAATATACATCGAACAATAAATCGCAAAGATCTAATATAAGATAGTATTTACATATCGTTACCTCAGTTGGATAAGGTTCTAACTGAATTTGTTCATCTCTATAACCGAAATAATTTTCAGAGCCATCTGTGTTGTATTTCATGACGAAGTTCTATCATCGCGTTTTTAAAGCTTTCGTTTATATTACAAGGTTCTAACATCACTTTGAACCTTGCAATTGTCAAACTACAGTGGACGGAGGGTAATCCAATCCCTGGCTAATCCGGCGCCCCCTGTAATCCGATATATCGGGATCAGAATATTATTCAGTTTGTCAAGCAAGACTACAAGAAAAACCTACTTCAGAGAGCCGTATCAAAGGACCAGCATATAGAAAAAACAATAAATGCCCGCAACTGGGCTCAAAAAGAAGAAGATGCAGAGATATGAAATTACAAATGTTAGTTAGTTAACATTGAAAGCGTCAAAATCAATACGAAAATTGCGAAAAAAAAACACGACTCGTTTAAAATAGAGCAAAAATCTCGTGGGAGGCTTCTTAAGCATCATTTGAAGAAACATTGTGAATTTTTTCACAAATATAATTTATAAGATAAAAAACAGACTTGCTTTTAATAATTTTTGGAGCATACTTTGTGATTTTTTTCTATCGAGGGAATTTCATATAATTTGCGTTTCGGCATGGGCAGCATCTAGACATTATCTTCAAAAATAAATTTTTTTTTTTTAAGAGGTTAAAAACTTCAAATGTTTAAGGGAGGTATGTAAGAAATCGGTAGAAATGCGGGTAGCGGCGCCTTAAAAGAACTCAACATGAAATAATTTGGTTTTTGCTCTTTGTCAATTCTGCCCCCAGAAACACAGAATTACTTCGGGAGATTTGGAGATCTGGTGTATATGTAGTATGATTCGTAGTTCAAATAGATTCTTTGATTTGTAATGATTTGTCGGATTACAAGGTACTCTTCATAAAAAAATTCCGGACTATATAGAGTCTTAGGCAGTACTCTATAATCCGACGAATTCGATAATCCGACATCGCCCTGCAAAACGTTTGTCGGATTACCGCGGGTCCACTGTATTTGTATCCGTGACAGTTGATGACTTTTACGAGGAGTAGTATAAGTTCGTCACTTTAGTTGGATCGGATTCTTGTAAAGTAAATATTTTAGTTTAACATACTTACAAGGATTTTTTTTTATTAAAACGTGGCCGTAGCTTGGACTGGAATTAAGGAACTGTAGTTAGAAACTTATGCAATTAATTTTTAGCTGATTGCATATGGTTTTATCTGCCCGTTAAGTGTGTTCTAAAATGGTAAGTATACCTATGTCCTATTTAAATATTTTCATTTCAAACATGTTAAACTAAAATACTTTATGCAACATTCAACCCCAAAATCAAATATCGGTAAATAGATAACAAGAAATCGTCTTCGCAAACATTCACACCTCATGTCTCAGTACAAGGTAAAGTGAAGTTGGAACCCAGTCCAACCAAAGTGAAGACATACTCCTATTATATTATACAACCCAAATAGGTGTAGTTGAATATAATACGTACTGAATTAGATTTTAGTATCGTGTTTAGGTAAGTTAGTACATATTTAAATGTGATTTCTTGTAACAAGCTGTACCTAAGCGTACGCGACTAGTTTCAGTACCTAATTTCCTCAATAACTCACAAATTAAACATAATACACAAATAAAAAAATTGGATGAATTGCTATCGGGTGTGGTAACTTTTCTTGTTTACGGATCGATACGTCTATACAAGACACGTCTATACGCGATACGTCTAAATACGTCCGATACATCTGTACACGATATTTCTGTACATGAATCATCTATAATAATTGTATAATTTTTTGTAGAGAGCAGTTTTTTGTGAAAAAAAAACTTAAAGGCGCTGTAGGTATATAGGTAGGTACTTTAGGTACAAACGCGGTAAACATGTATATGACACGTTTATAATATATATTATACATAAGGTACGTCCGTATACAACTAATTTATAACTATGCACGACGTATAGACATTACTTGAGGTGATTTTTCATAAAAATGGTGCTGGTGGTACAAACAGTTGCGTGGCTAGCATGGGTGGCACCCGGGCGGATAACGTGGTGTCACCCCCCCCCCCCTCCCGCATTAAAGTTGACTTTGAGAAATTCATAACGCAAATGTCAACTTCATAAAAAATAGGGAATTTTAGGGATACCGTTATAAACACATAACATTTTCTCGTTTCGGGGCACTCCACAGTGAGCCATAGAGCTACGAAAATATAAATAACACACCGTGTTCGTGTGCAAAATATTTTTGTGGCTATATCCTTCGTAATTTTTTTCCACGGTCGGTGTCACCCCCCATCGTCCCCCCTAGCTACGCCACTGTATACAAATCATCAAAATATTATTATTATTATTTAGATACGATTCGTTTACACGAGTACGAAATCTCAATTAAGCCTAAACTTTTCTTAGAAAATGGAAAATGTAGTAAAAATTACGCGCAATTTGAGAAATTGCATCTAAAAGACTAATGTAGATACATGTGAAATAAAAATCTTCAAAACAAAATTTCCAGAAATCGATTATTAGTTAATGCACAAGAAATACAAAAAAATGTAAACAAATTATATCTGTAATAAAGGCTTACCTCTCCCCGTAAGTGACAGATATAGTTTTTCAACGAAGCTTTCAACGGTAGGATGATATTCGAATCACTACAGCAGATTCGATCAGTACCTACTTATCGCTGAAAAATAACAACATACTTAGCAACACGATGCTTACACAACAACCCTCAAAATCCATTGTATCCGACCCTCAATGACCAAAAACCAAAATAATGGGCACAAGCATTTCTGATTGTTGCAACAGAGGGGTGGGTGGATGTAAAACCAACTGGTGGAGTAACAACGAGTAGGGGATGGGGATGTTTCAGAGCTCTTCGGGAATTTTAACCCTTTAAAATGAAGTGCACTACACGAAACTCAATTAGGGGTAGATTTATTGGCTGCGTCACCCGGGGCGGCAATTAAAGTCGCGTTCTGCACTTTATTAATCGGAAACACGCTGCTTCGAATTGATTAAACTACGAAATACGAAGGTTTCTATTTCTCGCTAGAAAGAACAATGCTTTATTTCGATACTTTGATCAAACTAGAAAATTGAAATACCTAATCTTATTCTTTAGAGAACAATTAAAATTAATTTTTCATTTGTGATTTTCGTATCTTTCCTATTAATTCAGTATGCATAAATTTTTGCGGAAATCGTTGCCGACAGGCTATCCACTTTCCTGTTCTGCAAGTATAATTTTGTCTTACTTCAAACCTTCAGGAATCTACGAAATAATAGGGAACCAAACAAACATAATGAACGAGGAAAGTAGACAATAATACATAAAAGAACGGTTGTTTCAATGAAATTGAACAATTCATCAAATTTCAAAGATAATATTCAGTGAAAATGAAAGTTCTATTCAATATCTGTCATACTGTGTGGTGGGTACTGTCGAACAACCTGCACAAGATGAAAAAATAAAATCACTTTATAGAACATTTACAAAACTTGAAACATGTTTTAAATTAGATGAATAATTAAAATTCTACATTTTTGAATGAAGCTATAACTTTGTGGTTATCCATTATAGATAAATGAAACAATTCAACAATTCACTTCTATAATGAGTAAATCCGACCGGGTACAGCGTATATAAGCGTATACTATACGCTTGCCCTGAAGAAGGAACGTTTGTTCTGAAACCGGTCGGATTTACTCATTATGTAAGTGATTCAAACAAAGTTGAATTATTTCATTTAATTAAAATTCTGTTAAACAACATACCCAATTAAAATATTTACAAAAAGCAGATATTAAACAAAATACGATTTTTGCAAAAATTCAACTTTTATCGTTTTTAAATAATGGAAGTCTATTTATATTTAATATGGAAGTAAATCTAATTTAATAATGTTGTTAAATTCTTCAAGTATTTTAGGTTTTACCTCATTAAACATTTTGATATGAGTTAAATGTTGAAAAGGCTGACACAATAAAAAACTAAAATACCTTCCGAATTTAATAGTAAAATTACATTTGATTTGAATAATTATAGTTGAATAATCTAAAACGTATTAAATGCAGAAGTTTTGGCAAATTTACCTCATAAAACGAAGAATAAATGCAATTGTCTATATTTTGTTTTGGTTTAAAAATGGGAAAAATTGATAAGCCTTATAAAAAATGCCTAAAAATCTACAAATAAAGAAAGTCCTGATACAATGATGACAGAGCACATTAGGATATCCCCTCAGTGTCATTACTACTACAGATTAATCCAAATGTGATTACAGCCCCAATGGGGACGACCCACCGTGTGCAATAGAATAGTACCAGGGTGCCATAACTGGCAAAAGGTTCCCCATACATTAAATCAATCTAGTTACTTCTACTATTGCTCCATTTTCTTGAGTGCTTTGGGGATGATTCTAACACGAATTGAAGTGCGCGCACTGGACTGGAACAATTCTGTTCTCCTGGATAATCAATGTTGTTGTTGATTGATTCTACAATCAACGGGACTTGATAATATTACTTTTACCGCAGAAATAATAAATTGATTCTCGCTAATTTTATTTGGAAAAGATAGTTACATAATATTTGGTTAAGTAGAAGGTTTAAAAAGCAATTTAATAATTAATTTAGTTGTAAAAATAAATAACATACTTCAATTTGAAATCTACTCTTGTTGCAGCTTGTGTGTGAAGTATCATTGAAGAAGAAGATAACAATAATAATCTAAACGAAAATATGAAAGAGGACAAGACAATGGTTGTAACTGGGGCTCGAACCCAGACCACACGCCTAACCGGGACGTGCGCGTTAACTAATGTCGCTATTGCCACCCTGTCAAACCGTCATATTTGTCAATCTCATATTTCAATTTTTAAAATTAAGATGAAGCCATACTAAATAATGTAGAATCATACAAAATCATATGTTTTTGTTTTGAAAATTTGATGGCTTAGAAGTATTACAGAAGCTTCAATTAAATACTGCATGTAGAACACACTTTGGCCCTTAAAAATATCGGTAATTTTTTGTATAAGTCTTTTAATAAGCCTATAAAAAAATAAAGTTTAAGGTCTATAAAAAACATTTTGAAGTCCAAACTCTCCTGTTTACAAACCCCTTTTCGGATTTGGTTTTATTGTATAATGTGGCAAATTTAGTTTATTTTATAATAATCGCAAAAAAAAAATGATATTTACGCCCGAACTTCACAAAATAAAATAAAATATGCATTTTCTCGTTGTTATTTTTGACATCAATCAATACAGCCCGCACTCTTCGAATTTGGATTCTTGAAGTGACCCTTATGGCATGTGCCCAAGAATCATGCACTGGGCACACCTATTTCGTATCAGTCACACTCCGGCCGGAGCGGGAGACAGTTGTGTGACTCCGCGTCGCTTAGTTTCGTGAAATCAATTTTAAATTTCCGTTTTCTTGTAATAAACAATGCGAAAAAAAGGAATTAATATTTTTACAGGCCTTTACGAAATCAACCTGCAAAAAAAAACTCAAATACCTTTTCCAACCTTTCCAAAAGCTTTTTCTCAAGTATTTTTAAACTCCTCCCATAAAGGGCGTGAATTCCGATTTCGGTTATTGGATCGCCTTAACAATATTATCTTCAACTAATTCTTTTTCCATATTACTGAAAAGTTGCGACCATTGGTCTTTTTCTGTGTCTTGTTCTACTTCTTCTTAACTGATATATTATATTGATGGGAATAACCTTCAAAAGTTATAAAAATAGAGTTTTTATTATAAAGAAATGTGTGTAAAGTAATTAAAAAATACATTTATTAATCATATTCATACAAGAGTTCGATCCCACTAATGGTGAATTCAATTACAGATCTTCAACAATATAGAAGGGGTTATGACGAAGTCCTTCAGAATGAGGTACTACTAGACACTAGAATTTCATGTTTTAGAAAGTGGATGCTAATTAAACGAAACTAATATTTGTCGTATAAGTACAATACCCCAAAGTGCACCTAATGACTGGTACATTATTGGTCTAAAAGTGTAGAGTAATTTTACATCCAATAATAAAATCACTTAACTTTTTTATGAATACAAAGACCTGCCTGGCGTAGAAATATGGATGTATTAACGATAGTTCAATTAATACATTTATTAATACATGTGTTCAGAAGAACTCCAGCGCGGTACGTAGGTATACAAACAGATGTTACATTAATAACGAGGATGTGATGAACACACAATAATTATTCATGTCAGCCATAAGAGTTCCCTTGGGTATATTCACCGAAAATACCACTGAAAATATTACGTTGTGTGTGGATTCGATTATCAGGAGAACATGTGAGAAAATGTTGACAGGAAACGTGTCTGAAGTATTCAAAACATCGGACGATTCTGAAGGCGCGGTCTTTGAAGATGCAAAGGAAACGGATGGTAATACCCGGGAGTTTTTCTGCTCCCCTGGGACTTTAATAGAGCGAAGCAGATTAACACCCGTATTCAGAGTCGACCTTACAAGTAAAGGAAGGAACCGTCCTTATCTCTAAAGCTTCAGGCGGTACACTTACTTCTTACAAACTTCGATTTTTGACAGTTCAAATCCAAAGGACTCAAGAATGCGCATGAGCAGTTCCGTACAGACTTTCTTAGTGACATTTCTGAATACAAATATTTTAGAAATCTTAAGGAAGGAAGGTAGCTTCCTTATTAAGTGACGTCACACCGACCTTAGACGTGTCTCTGAAAATAAAACTAAAAAGGAAAAAACCTCAAAGGAAACCAAGGCTTCTTCAACTAAATGTTCGACCCTGAATAAGTTGGTTATAAGTGGATGAAAGTAATCGAGTTTGATGTTAAATTGTACTTACCCTCTCTGGAAGCTGTTGTGTAAGTTGAATTATTTTATGTGACGCTTACCTGTAACAAAATAAAAAATGTTAAAAAGTCTGAAAAATAATAAAAATGTCACACAGTGAAAGCAAGGTGTTAAATTGAAAATTGAAATATTAAAAAAATTTGTGAAAAAAATGTGTGAAATTTGATTCCAGTAGGAATTATTCTACGTGAAATTTTTTGCGTTCAATTAACTCTAATTTACTTTGAATTAGAGTTAATCTCCAATTAATCAAGTCAAGCGTAACCAGTCGATGAAATTTGTATTTCATTTATTTAAATTTTTTTTATAGGTTTAGTGATTTTTCAAGTTCACTAACGGTGTTCTTTTGAATAGTAAATTTGTAAGCGTCTCTATAATTTGCCCATAAAAATATAATTTGTATGTTTTTGCATTGTTTCGTATGGCTTCATCAAGGGCCCGCAACCCGAATTTCTACCAATTTCTTACATAGTTAACTTGAGCTCTTAAAAATATATATACGTTATTCTTGAAGGTAATATCTAGACATTGCCCGCGCCGAAACGCAAATTATATAAAATTCCCTCGATAGAAAAAAAGTATGCTCCAAAAATTATTATAAACACGTTTGTTTCAGTTATTTTACAAGTTAAATGTATGAAAAGAAGACAGTGCCCGTGAGATTTTTGCTCTATTTTAAATGAGTCATGTTTTATTAAACATTTTCGCAATTTTCGCATCGATTTTGTCGCTGTTAGCGCTCTCCTCTAACATTGGTAATTTCGTATCTCTCCATCTTTATCTTTTCGAGCCCGGTTGCGGAGCCTTAACCGGTGATTCTTGATATTATTTGGAGTAAAAAATTAGGTATCTACCTACTAAAAAGAAAAAAGACAAAAGGTATCTTTTTCTACAAAATGCTTAATCCAACCAAATCACAAACAAAAAAGGACGATCGCAGGACAGAACGGCTCAGCGGATAAGGAATGCCTTATCGAGTCTAGGGATCGCGTCTCAGAGGCACTCGCCGCAGGTTCTATTCACAGGGACCAGGAACCCAGGGATAAGGGACACGGGGCGCAGGAGTGTAAGGAGTAAGGAGTATAAGCAGTGTAAAGATATAAAACAGACATAAAAGCACAAAGGAGTTGGATGGGCGGTGAAGACACAGTGGTCTTAGCGACCGTTGAAAGGGCTCAGATGTGATTAGTAAGCAGTTGGTGGAAGAATTTTAGAGGGTGTTATTGCTGTAGTAACAACGAATTACGTTTTTAAAGAACGTTTGGCGATTTTTATTAAAACGCTTTAAAAACATTTTGTCTATGTTCTAAGAATATCAACAAAATATGTTTTTATCATTTTTTTTGTTATTTTGGTAATTTTAGATAACCTAAGTTTGATTTTAACTTAATTTTGATCATAACCTAACCTAATTTTGATATATTACCCTTGAAAATACATTTTTTGTAGATTTAAGTGAGTAGATGTACTTTTTCAGAACTGTTTATATTACATACATATATTGTTTTGTTTGTTTTTCTTTTTATTATGGTGTCAAATTTTTATGTCGTTATTTTATTGGTCAATGATATGACTATCTCTAACACTGTTATATATGATCTTGTAATGACTGTTTATAACGCTAACAAATAAAATTAAAAAAAAAAAAAAACAAAATAAAAAATAATAACCTAATCTAATTTTGATCTTAACCTAACCTAATTTTGATCTGAACCTAACCAAACCTAAACTAGCCGAATTTTGATCGTAACCTAACGTAATTTTTACTATAACCTTAACTAATTTTGATCATAACCTAATCTAATTTTGATCATAACCTAATCTAATTTTGATCATAACCTAATCTAATTTTGATCTTAACCTAACCTAATTTTGATTTTTTTAAATAAATTTAATTAAAATTAAATCGAAAATGATATAATGAAGTTCTGCAAGTACTTTAGTATGCATTTTTGTTAAGATTAGTATTTTTGTTTCGCTGTTTCGGTTTACAAGACCATTTTCAAACTGTAATTTTAATTAAATTAAAAAAAAATAATAAATGGAGTTCTACGAATTAAACACAAATAACAATGAACTAATTTTGATCATAACCTAATATAATTTTGACCATAACCTAACCTATTTTGATTACAACCAAAAGTAGTCAATTAAAAAAAAACTACAATATCAGCTATAACTAACTCACATCGGAAAATTACTGCCATTTAAGATCAGGATGCTTAGTTCCATCGTTATGTCGCACCTCAACAGTTACATACTCCAATTCAACAGCAGTAGAGACCGGATTGTTGATTTGACAGATGTATTTATTATGATCTGATATGGCGCTCGTTATTGTTAGATACTTTTGTATCGTTTGTATTGGATACAATGGACACAATGGCCAGTTGTAGTGCTGATTATGTTACACTGTCATTAGGAAAGGGAAAGGGGTGATTGTGAAATGCAAATAAAAAACCATTTGTAATCTAGAAAGATTGTGCACAAAATCTTCTACAATGTATAAAATGTAGTGTATTTTGAGCGTCGTATCGTCCGATTTGGAATATTTTACTTGATTTTCTACCGTCATTTTATATTCATCTTGATTTATTTCCGTGTATGTAGTCTTTTATTTTTAATTTAACGTCTATGTCACATTTTGTCTTCATTTTTATACAACAAATTGCATATTTAATATGTGTAATTTTTTAAATATTTTCTTTTCATCAGGAAAAATCTAAAGGTACATAGGTGGTACAAGTATTGCCAAGTATTACGAAAATGTATGAGGAATCCATTCCAGCCTTAAGGGCCCGCAACCCTACTGGATTTGTACCGATTTATTACATATTGCCCTTAAACACGGTAAGTTTTAAAGCTCTAAAAAAAATATATGTTATTTTTGAAGATAATATCTAGCCTTTGCCCGCGCCGAAACGCAAATTATATAAAATTCCCTCGATAGAAAAAAATCGCAAAGTGTGCTCCAAAAATTATTATTAACACTTTGTTTCAGTTATTTTACAAGTTATATGTATGAAAAATTTAACAGTGTTTCTTTAAATGCTGTTTAAGATAATGCCCGCGAGATTTTTGCTCAATTTTAAATGAGTCGTGTTTTATTAAACATTTTCGCAATTTTCGCATCGATTTTGTCGCTGTAAATGTTAGCGCTCTCCCCCAACATTCGTAATTTCGTATCTCTCCATCTTCTTCTTTTCGGGCCCGGTTGCAGAGCCTTAAAACCTTTCTTAGCGGGAACTTAACAGAGCGAAATTGACAAGTCAGACAGCAAAACCTCGGTCGGTTACTTCACCGCTGCCGCTGCTCTATCGAAGCGAAAACAAGCCTCAAGTTAGGCAAAAGCGACCTTGGTGCATCGTTCATTTAAAAAATAAACAAATATTTAACAATATGAATGTTTAACATAGCAAAAAGACGTTGCGGAAATATTTCTACGGTGTGAGCATATGAGTGCTAAAATCAACACCGTATTACGATTGAGAAGATTTAAAAAGCTTGATAGGTCGGTCTAAGCAGAAAAAATACTCAAAACAATCAAATTAATCAAATATTAGAGTCGGGTCATATTGAAAATAACAAAAGAGAAGGTAGAGATATTTTAGATAAATTTATACCTTGAATGCGAGTAACGCAAGGAGTGCGAACTATCCTCTCTGCTTACCATCAACGAGAAATGCTGACATTTTAATCTGTTTTCAAAACCATACAAAAATTTCCCGGTTACACCTGATATTATTATAATTTCCTCTACCAGGTACTTGGTAGTTTTTTTTTTTACGTGGGCTCCACACAGGAGGCCTTTAGAAAAATAATTACCCTCGGGGCCTATATCATCTTTAAGGATGGTGTGTGGAGAATATTTTTAAAGAAATGAAGGAGAGGAAGTTCTGGGAAGAAAAAAGGAATAAGGGGCGGGTAGGAATCAGGGGTTCAGTGTGTCCAGGTCATCCGCCGCCAAAACCTAGACAAACCTCACCCCAAGAACTCGGTACTTAATCTGAATACCGGATGAGAGTGCCAAATGCTCCCAACCGCCTCGAGCCAGTGAGAACATGGCATCCCCGTTTGAGGTACTTTGTGAGGCTGCAGACAGTGGGGAAGGGAAGGAGGTGGGGAGAGGAAGGTGAGGAAGTACCTGGCTATTCAGATCTAGTCACCAAACATGGCTAAAGCCATTTCAAATTTTGTGCAACGATTAATTTTGTGCTCAGGATTGTATCCTGGTCGCCTGAATGGAAACCTGATGCTACAGACTAGGGATGTGACTTTACATAAATAATCGATTTTTTTTTCTTAGCATGAAAAATCGATTTATAAATTATCGATTTTTTAATCGCCCAAAAAAATCGATTTTTTTGGAGAAAAATTGATTTTTAGCATAAAACAGTGGTCCTCAACCCTTTTGAGCCGGCGTACCCCTTGTCTCTCACTACAAATTTGTTGATCCCCGTACCCTCTATCTATTTTTTTACACGTGTAATGAAAGACACGTTTCCTTTGTAATTTTTAATACTCTAATTATTACACGAATTTAACAATGAAGTCACACAAATTCAATTAATTAATACAATTATATTCAGACTTTAACACGACTTCAGGCATTTTAACCAGTGATTCTACATGCGTGCCACGTTATTGCGTACCCCCAATTTGGCTTCGCTTACCCCTTAGGGTATGCGTACCACAGGTTGAAAACCACTGGCATAAAAAATCGATTTATAAATACCTAAACAATTTTTTTAGAAAATTAAAATCGCCAAAAAAAATCGATTTTTCTTGGAAAAAATCTTTTTTTAATCTATTTTTTTCATAATCGATTATTTTTCACATCCCTACTACAAATTACTTGGCCATTAACTTATCTAAAATTTATTTGTATTTTTAAATTTAAATACTTGTGAAGGCCTTGATTTGAACCCGCAATTTCCAAATTGCTTGTGGAGAGCCTTACCACTCGACCACGGAGACCTTCAAATTATAGTTACAACAGGTGTCTAGCATTATTCTGTGTAAAAGTATTTTAAAGGCGACAATCAACTTTGCGTAATGATTTTAAATATTATTAACATTTATTTATTTGAACGCATCGACCAGACTTGCACAGATAGGTAATATACTCTCTACACAAACGTGTAAACATTTGTGTTAGTAAAAACATGAAGAAAAAAATACGGCGCAAATGTAGGTGAAACGAAAAACGTCCTGATCTCTTTGTTCCCTTTACGCCTCGAATACAAAGAAGAAAAGGGTTTAAGAAGGGATATAATCGGAAATTACAGTAGTGGGCACCGAAAATAGCAGCATAAAGGCATAAAGGGCATTGTTGGGCGAATAATGAAAACATTAAAGCAGATTTTACGCGGCGCAACGGCCCAGACAATCATATCGCCTGAAACAATCACCGGCAGCTGGTAGTGGATTGAAAAACGAGGTTATGTTGTTACCTATAGTTACACGGTGTTCGAAAATTCGTGTAGGTGAAAAAAGTGTGCAGGTAATTCGTAGTGTAAGCGGGAAACTGGTGAAACTACATGAAATGAAGAACTTTTAAATTTTTTTCGGCTACTAAAAGGTTAAAAAAAGACTTTTTTAGCGAGGTTTATACTTCAACCCAAATGGAAGATATTACAGATGATATAAGCCATCCAACGATCATTTTCAAAATTCCATCTTCCCTCGATTTACTCCGAAAAGAAATCTCAAATCAAAAAGGTTATACTCCAAAATCGACGCCAAATATGATGTAGGTTCATCAGTTTTCCGCTTGTACTACGAGTTACCGGACACCGTGTATAATATGGACTTAACGTTTTTTGACTGCAATTTGAATTTCACATTTGATTGTTTGATGAAGTGGAATCTTGACAGTGGAAATTAAGCCACTTCCCGGTATCCGATCGAGCTGAAACTGGGTAGCTAGACTAGTTGTTGAAGACAATGCATTCTATCCAATTTTGGTGGCAATCACGCACACACATGCGGACATAAACACATTTTTCTGAAATTCGAAGAAATTAAAGCATGACATACGAAATAAATGTCGATTTTAACAACTATGTACCTACTGTAAAAATTTATTATAAATTTCATAACGCCCGAGCTCACATATAGAAACCTTCGCGGGCGTGGGCACAACAACTCACCAAAGTTTCATCGCAATCGGATGAATAATATAGGAAATAATTCATAACGCCAGAGCTCACTTTTATATTTAGAAACCATCACAGGCGTGCGTACAACAAATCACCAAAGCTTCATCACAATCGGATGAATGGTTTAGCAACGCATAAGGGACAAACAAAGAAACATTCGTTTTTGTATATTAAGATTAGATTAATTGTAAATTATTGAGGTTCCTAAGAACGCATTAAGTTCGCACCTTAATAATTATGTTAAAATAGACCATTAACCTTAATACCGTGTTGATCCTATCGATTCATTGATTAAAAAGATATTAAACTAATAAGCAGGAACCTATTTAACATTTAGATTATAAACCGCATCTGCAAATGCCGTCAGAGATCAATAAACGATAGCAAATGAAATCAATATCTACCTACGACTTTGTACAGTAATGCCAATAGGTGTGGAAGAGATATATAAACATTCACGCCAACTGTTTGAAACCAATAAAAAGTCAATAACCTATTGAAACAGGATAAGAGAAACATTCAGATAATAATAATCCATTCAACAACATTCAAATAACAAAATCTAATTGGCGTTATCAGCGAAGTATCTATGTAAATAAAAGATTTTGTTAAATAAAACTGCATTTAAGATAAGGTAACAAGAACTGCCTTCGTTGATATATTTTTTGTGACTAAAAGCAAACAATTTGACTAAAAACAACAACTTACAGTCATACATTTGTAAAAAAAACCTTTCAACTTTGCCTTCAGATGAATATATACGTGAAATCCTATTTAGATACTATTTTGATTAATCTTTACGACGAATCGGCTTACAGTATGAACATCAAAAAATATGCTACGGATAAATTGAAGCTTTAACTACTTTATCTATGTATTGGAATTACAATAAAATTATTATTTACGTAACAAAAAATATAAGCGTAAACCACTAAAAAAAAGACTATTTTTGACTTTATCTATGTTCTAACTTTTTTTCGTTCTTATAAAATTATGCACAAAATAAATAAAAACCACTTTTTCGCTTACTAGCCTCGTGCAAAAAGACGCTCGGATTTAAAATTTTGCAGGCATGAGATTCGAAATATTTCTAGCGTTTATATTCCTCTTCACTGCCCGCGATATTAACTAATTATATAAAAAATAAGCAAATTCTTATTTGTAAGCTTTTGTAAAGGTCATTTCATGTCATTTAAGTCCTAAAGAGTGCTAAATTCTCAAGTCTTTCAAAATAAATATTAACTCAAATTTGGCATTAATCTTCTCGTAAATATAATACCAACAGTGATGGGGGCAGCAAATGAAAAATCATACAATGTCCAGGTTTTAAATTAATAGAATGTCCTCCGAGTGCAAACCCTCTTCTCCAAGCATAAACTTTCTAATAAAAGTACGAGTAATTTTATCGAAAGTGACCTGCCAGCTATGTTTCTATATCTATTTGTATTAAGAATGTTAGACAGAGTCTAGGAATTCATAATAAATTGTACAGCGTCCTTGGGGTGATTTTTCACAAAAAGGGCGCTCTACAAATCATCGAACTATTATTATTAACTAAAAGCAATTTTTTTTTGCACTGAACGTAATCTATACTGTTGTAATTATTGTAGTTATTGTAACCATAAAATATGAAGCTGTGGAAATAAATCTACAGGTCACATTGTACCTGAAACCTATACATAATTTTCATTTTAATTTAGAAGTATTATTAAGCAAGTACAATAAAAACTCTTATTAAAGTTGAAAAATAAACTCTGTGCACAAACCCTTAAATTTAAATATTGTGAAATAGGTAATAAAAATAATTCCTCTGATTATATATCGAGGTCTACCGAAAATATTAGGCACTTCCAAAAATATTCAATAAACCGATTTTTATACTCATAAATCCATGAAAATGTGTGTTAGAATTTAAAGTGTTATATAAATTTATCTAAAGTAGGTACCTACGTATTAGGTTTATTTATTTATAATATGAGATACAAACTGCTAACTACGCAGACCTTTATCAGATACACCTGTTTAATTCGCAATTAAGATTGTCATTCCCACGCATTGCATAATTAGAGCCTATTTGAAAGCACAGTAATTATAATAATATAGGTACACAATGCTGAGTCACCAAGAGTGCGTCACTTTGGTTGGACAAGGTTCTAACCTTGTTCTGAGATATTCTGAGGTGTCGAAGTTTGCAAAGACGATTTCTCATTCTCGTTAGTTAAATAGTTCCTCGAGGTTGCATATATTTTGTAAAGTATTTTAAAGGAAAATCTCTACATATTATAAATTAAAGTCCTTCGCGTCGTCCGTCTGTCTGTTCGCGATAAACTCGAAAACTACTGAACGGATTTTCATGATAGAGTGTTTCGTGAGGAAGGTTTAGGTATGTAATTTGTCAAGGATTTGTGTAAATTGGTTGAAACATAACGATAATTGTTATGAGTGTCGGAAACAGTCAAGCCGCCTGGTAGCTTTCATCGAAAACGCTGCCTAATCCTTTTGGGATATAACAAAACAATGCATGGTGGGATATTCCTCTTTTATAGATCTACAAAAAAGTCCGCGAAGGCATATATCTATCTTTTACGGATAGCTTACTATACCCACTCTATCTTCTAAAAAAATGGTCACGAACGTTGCGGTAATTGAAAAGTTACTTAGACGGATACAGTATTAATCCTTATTAACTTAAATACGTTTTTAGTTACCTCAAACATTTCATGCATATTATTATAATCTTTCACACCATCTCTACGTATTATAAATTAAATTCCTCCGCGGCATCTGTCTGTCTCTTCGCGATAAACTCAAAGACGGCGGTGGTAATAAAGGTTGGATAACCATCCAGTAGATGACGTTGTGTTTTATTAGCCACAGCAACGCGTGGCCGGGTCAGCTAGTATTTATAAAAGATGTATACCTACCATTTTAGAACATACATAAACATGCAGATAGATCCACTTGTAATCAGCTAGGGCTTAATAATTTATTGCATAAGGTTTTAACTACAATTCCCTATTGCCATTCCGAGGTAGGGCAAGATTCTATATTTAAATATTTTCAATTGACATTTCATTTTTTATACTTAGATACTTCAATTAAATACCTACTGCGTGCAGAACATATATTGGCCCTTAAAAATATCGGTCACTTTTTCATAAGTCTTTTTAAGCCTAGAAAAAAATAAAGTATTAGGTCCATAAAAAAAACTTTCAAGTGCAAACTCTCCACAATAAAGCAAACTTAAACAATAAAATCATATCCCTTTCGGATATGGTTTTATTGTTTAAGGCGATCCACTAGTTCAGGAAAAACCCGAAATCGGAATTCACGCCCTTTATGGGAGGAGTTTAAAAATACTTGAGAAAAAGCTTTTGGAAAGGTTGGAAAAGGTATTTGAGAGTTTTGTTTTACAGGTTGATTTCGTAAAGGCCTGTAAAAAATATTAATTCCTGTTTAACGCATTTTTTATTGTAATAAAACGGAAATTTAAAATTGATTTTAAGAAATCAAGCGACGCTGAGTGACGCGTCCATCTCCTGCTCAGTTCGGGGCGTGACTGAGGTTTGGCGACTGTCCGACTGTGGCGTGAACAGTAGTTCTTCGGTGGACGCCATAGGGTTCACTTTGAAAAACCGAATTCGTCGACTTTTTTTTTTTTTTTTTACTTAAACACCACACAGGAGGCCCTGAGGAAAATAATTTCCCTCAGGGCCTATGTCATCTTTGTAGATGCTGTGTGGAGGGTCTCTTTGAGGAAAGGAAGGAGTGAACATGGGTCTTGAAGAGACCCATGTTGTAGGAGAGAGGAAACACAGAGGCCGGCAAATCGTTCCACAGCCGAGCCGTTGAACTCAAGAACGAGTCATAGAAACGACCCGTTCTCATGTGAGTAATGTCAACCGTGTACAAATGTTGGGCGCGTGTTTGGCGTGTTTCCCGACTATGCACCGGAGCCGAGGGGATCAATGATGCTAGTTCCTCGGAGCATCTTCCATTGTAATACCGGTAGAACAAGGACAGCATTCCCACCTGACGCCTATGCTCTAAAGATTGCAGTCCGTCTGTTAGGATGGGAGAATCTATCAAACGGACCGCCCGTTTCTGCACAGAGTCAAGGTTTTTTTTTTAGGTATTTTGGAGCTCCAGACCAGAGGTGGCTGCCAAATTCAACCGTGGGGCGCACTTGCGATTTGTACAGGGTTAGCAGTTGGGTACTATTAAAGTATCTGCGGGCCCTGTACAGTACGCCCAGTTTCTGAGAGGCTAACTTAACTCTGGTTTCGATGGAGCCCCCGTACCTGAGCTGGTCACTTAGAGTTACACCAAGCATATCAATGGAGGTCCTGTTCGGAAGGTTGCTTCCGTTGAAGGAGACTAGATTTTCATTTCGATCCCTTTTAGACGTTATCAAACATGATTGGGTCTTTGAAACATTAAATTCGACGAGGTTATTCTTACCCCAAGAGAAAATACTCTCGAGGTAACCGTCCATTCTTTGCTTCAAAGCCCTCCGAGCTATTGGAGTTTGTGTGCCCTTTGGGGGCTTGTCAAACAAAAAGCTATCATGGACTGTACTGTCATCCGCGTAACAATGAATCGGTGCACATGACAAGAGGTCATTGATGTGCAACAGAAACAAAGTCGGTGACAGAACCGATCCCTGTGGGACGCCAGCATTTATCGAATGCGAAGAAGAGGTGAAACCGTCAGCAACCACCTGAATCGACCTCTCCCTCAAAAAGTCGGCAATCCACTTACACAAGGATGCGGGAAGTCCGTAAGAAAGCAGTTTGTTGACAAGCCCTCGGTGCCAAACCCGGTCAAAGGCCTTGGAAATATCCAGTGCAACCGTTTGGGTCTCACCAAAACGTTCCAGGCACCGCCCCCAAACATGCGTCACATACGCGAGAAGATCACCGCACGAGCGGTTCCGCCGGAATCCGTATTGACGGTCGTTAATAATTTTGTTCTTCTCGAGGTATGTGAGCAGTTTGTCGTTGATCACACGTTCCATTACCTTAGACAGAACTGATGTGATCGCTATGGGGCGGTAGTTGGCTGGGTTGGAGCGGTCACCCTTCAAACTAAACTAGCTAACTAGGACTAGCGGCCGTATTGTAAAATAACATCGCGAAAATGCATATTTTATTTTATTTTGGGAAGATTGGGTGTAAATATCAACTTTTTTTGCGATCATTATAAAATAAACTGAATTCTCCACATTATACAATAAAACCATAACCGAAAAGGGGTTTACAAATAGGAGAGTTTGGACTTGAAAGTGCGTTTTTTAGACCTTATACTTTATTTTTTTATAGGCTTATTAAAAGACTTATAAACAAAATGACCGATATTTTTAAGGGCTAAGGTATGTTCTACACGCAGTGTTTAATTGAAGCATCTATAATACTTCTAAGCGATCAAATTATCAAAACAAAAACATATGATTTTGTATGATTTTGCATTATTTACTATGGCTTCATCTTAATGTGGCAAATTCAGTTTCTTTTATAATAATCGCAAAAAAAATTACATTTACGCACGAACTCCAAAAGATATAATAAAATACGCATTTTCGCGTGGTTATTTTACAATACGGCCGCTAGTCGAAGAATTGGGTTTTTCGAAGTGAACCCTATCCGTCCACCAAAGGACGACATTCTTGTCGCACTCATTTTTTTTTAACAGTTACGCCCCGGACGGAGCGGTGAACAGACGTTAGGCTCCGCGTCGCTTGGTTCCGTGAAATCAATTTTAAATTTTTGTTTTAAATTGCAATAAACAAAATATAAATTTTAATATCGTTTTAAATTATAATAAACAAAAATTACAATAAACAATGCGTAAAAAAGGAGTTAATGTTTTTACAGGCCTTTACGATATCAAACTGTAAAAAAAATTCTCAAATACCTTTTCCATCCTTTCGAAAAGTTTTTCTCAATTATTTATTAATTTCTTCGATAAAGGGGCGTGAATTCCGATTTTGATTTTTCCTGAACTATTGGATCGCCTTAAAACATTTTCAATTGACATTTAATTTTTTATGAACAGAAAAGTGGCATGCCCCTTCGCGCCGCCTACGTTTTTGTCTATCGTATGTGTTACGCATCTTTCTCTTTCGCTTATGTTAATTGTAAATGCATCTTACAATGCACGTTCAGGCCGGTCAGTTTGGAGTGCCTAGGTTAGGTTAGGTAGGTACCTACCAACAAAAAAGCTCATGGCGCCTGACACCCGTCGAATTACTGCCAGTCTATTGATCCTTCACAATGGATTAAGGTATGTAAGGAGAAAACGCTTGCATTTTGAAGAGGTAGAATAATTACACTTACAGCCTTTACTTTGAGGAATAACCGGCATTACCGATGATGTCTACAAAATATTTATCAAGTCAGTTTTGCGTGGAGACACGTCATCAAATGTAATAATTTCGGTTATCGGTGTGCGAAACGAGAAATTACTTACGTTCAATGAACTCAAATTTGCTTTCAATATAATATAAGTGTTATTTTCAAAATTGGAACTGATTGTGTGAAGAATAACTCGGACAGGTGATACAGTTGCCTACCAATAAATATAATGTTTTAACTAAAAATTATTTTGTCCGAAATGTGAAATATTCCTTCACGAATTTATTCACGTTCAATGAAATCAAATTTGCTTTGAGTTTAAGTGTCAAAATTGGAACTGATTGTCTGAAGAATAATTCAGAGAGTTTGTACCTGCCTATATATAATAACAAAAAAATATTTTAATTTGCCATTTTCAAACTTGGAATTATAGTGACCCGTGATTTTTCAGTTATTACACATAAGCACTTGAATTTTTAAAATATTTTTTTATGATTTAAGCGACTTTATAAAATAATTCTAATTACAAAATATAATGGTTATGTTTGGTAAAGATATTGCATTTCTTTATCCTCCTCGCTAGGGGTTCCTGTGCCGAGGCGGACTAAATTTATTTAATTATAGTTTATTTGTCTTCTATGTCGTTTTTAGTGTCTTCATTGGGGTGCTTTCGTTGACCTCATTCCGCCATATTTTTATTGTTGATTTGTACCTACTCATTAATTTTTTTTTTTCGTTTTATGTCTTGGGGAAAATGTTATGGAGTTTTTTTGCAAAATAAGTGTAGTTTCTTTGTCCGAATGTGGTTTTATAACTTGGAATGATTTTTATGTCGTTTTTATTCGATCTAGTGTGATGGATACGCGGTCTAGTAGAGGATTCAGTATTTTTGATACTTGGTTCGCTTGGTCGTGACATGTGTTCCTCGGGCGTCCCTTATTCCTTCTACCATTCACTTCCACGTTATATACATTATCCTTATACCTGTTTCTTCGTCCATTACGTAGGTACCTACGCCTAGTTTGACTATATATAATTAATTGATTCATAGCTTCCGGGGATGTCCCCGACTTTTTCTATCATTCACTTCATATACCTAGTACCTACCAGTTACCACGAAGTCTTCATTGCTACTGTTAAAAAAACTATATTACATCAATTTTAAGCAAACAAGTAAAATATCCGAATATTTAGCTGTCATGAATATTAAGGCGATCCACTAGTTCAGGAAAAAATCGAAATCGGAATTCACGCCCTTTATGGGAGGGTTTAAAAATGCTTGAAAAAAGCTTTTGGAAAGGTTGGAAAAGGTATTTGAGAGTTTTGTTTTACAGGTTGATTTCGTAAAGGCCTGTAAAAAATATTAATTCCTGTTTTACGCATTGTTTATTGTAATAAAACGGAAATTTAAAATTGATTTCACGAAATCAAGCGACGCGGAGTGACGCGTCCATCTCCCGCTCAGTTCGGGATTCGGGACGTGACTGAGGTTTGGCGACTGTGGCGTGGTCAGTAGTTCTTCGGTGGACGCCAGAGTTCACTTTGAAAAACCGAATTCGTCGACTAGCGGCCGTATTGTAAAATAACATCGCGAAAATGCATATTTTATTTTATTTTGGGAAGATTGGGTGTAAATATCAACTTTTTTCGCGATTATTATCTATAAAATAAACTGAATTTGCCACATTATACAATAAAACCATAACCGAAAAGGGGTTTATAAATAGGAGAGTTTGGACTTCAAAGTGTGTTTTTTAGACCTTATACTTTATTTTTTTATAGATTTGTATGATTTTGCATTATTTACTATGGCTTCATCTTAAGTCAAGACGCCATATTAATTTTGTTCTGGATTTATTTATTTATTTATTTATTGTTTCTTTACACTGTAGGTAAAAATGTTTACAATACAATTTGTTACCTCACTAGGACCAGCCTGTGTTGAGGTTAACAATAATTATACAAGTTAACAAAATAACACAAAATTATACAGATTTTGAAAGAACAATATTGTTGTATTTCTTACAGATTGAGATTATGGGTACCCAGTACCCACTAAACTGATGGCGCTAGGTAGTACATTAATGTAGACTTTTAGGGTGACCATAGTTTTGAGATCTGATTCAAAATAAAATAAAGTATTTTTTTGTTTTGTTTTTAAGGATTAAGTTGTAAATAATAAATATATGTATATAGTTTAACATGCTATAGATTTGGCAGGAGGAAGATGAAAAAAAAACAGTTTAAACAAAAATAAAAATTATTTTAGCTTATTTTATAAACATACTCATTTAGCTAATAATTTAGAAAGGACAAAGTAGAGAAAATTAATTGGCAATCCTCGACTAACACAAATAATTTAAGATTCTTTTTAAAAGTGTACAAGGAATTAGATGACTTTATATGTTCTGGAAGGCTATTAAATATGAGTGGAGCTTGATAAAAATAATTTATTTGACCAAAAGAAGATTTAGTTTGAATTGCCATAAAATTCAGACCAGAGCCAATTCTCGTAGTACGAATTTGCTGTGTTCTTTCTGCAATATTAATATTATTAAAAAATCTACAAAGCGTTTGTGTAATATATATCTAACTGTTTTACGTTCATTACATTACATTCCTTAAAAAGTAAATGAGTTGGATATTTAATTTTTTTCTTGAACATAACTTTTAGAATCATTTTTTGGGCAATATTAAGTGGTTCTATATAAGTCTTTGCGCAGGATCCCCAGCACACCATATTATAAGAAAGCAGAGACTGGATTATTGCAAAATAAACAGTTTTTAATTTTTCTTTGTCTAGTATATGTCTCAGTTCTTTAAAGATATAGGTAAGTCTCCTAATATTATTTACTAACATATTAACATGATCATTCCATCTCAAGAATTTATCTATTTTTACACCAAGGTATTTGATGCTGACTACATTTTCTAAAGGGTTGCAGTTACATGTTTGAAAACAATTGTGAATAATCAAGTTGTGAGTTTCGGAAGGCTGACTTTTACTTGAAATGCTAAAAGTGATAAATTTGGTTTTTTGTGCATTCAAAGTTAATATATTATTGTTTAACCAACTATTTACCACTCTTAAACCTATATTACTTTTGTTGAAAGTTTCATTCCAAGTTTTACCCTCAAATATTAAGGCAGTGTCATCTGCAAAACTAACAATGTTACCAGGAATATTCAGACTACATAAATCATTTATATAAATAAGAAACAATATTGGCCCAAGCACACTACCTTGCGGGACTCCAAAGGAGATTGATTTACCCTCGCTTATTATCTTATTTATTTCCACTTGTTGTGTTCTGTCACTAAGATAAGATCTGAACCAGCCCATTGCTGTATTATTAATGCCTAAAGATGATAATTTTTTAAGTAGCAATTCGTGGGAAACAGTGTCAAATGCTTTTGATAAATCCAAGAACACCGCTATGGCTTTGTTGCCATAGTCCAGCGCTCTTGTAACTTTGGTCAATACCTTTAAAACAGCATCACTCGTACCTTTATTTGCTCTGAAACCGAATTGATTGTCAGAGAGTAATTTGTATTTTTCTAAGAATGAAACTAATCTTGACTTGGCCAATCTTTCTATCAATTTTGAAAGAGTATTGAGCAAAGATATGGGTCTGTAATTGTTAACCTCTAGGTGATCCCCACCTTTGAAAAGAGGTACAACCTTAGCATTCTTACAATGAGTAGGAAATATGCCACTCTTAAAACTAAGGTTAACAATGTGAGATATGGGACCAGCCAATACAGAAACATGCTGCTTGTATACCATGATACTTAGGCCATCAATACCACAGGAAAAAGACATTTTTAATTCATTTATCACTTTTGAAACTTCATAAATGCTAGTAGTTTTAGATTCAAAGCTCTCTCCTGAAAATTGAGTACAAGGTATAAAATTGTTAACAAGACACATTTCGGTAGTTTTATTTTCACTGCACAATTGTTTTGCGAATCTAGGACCAATATCACTGAAGAAGCTATTTACGTGATTAGTGATTATATTTGGATTCTCTTCCATTGAGATGATATTGTTATTGATTTTTAATTTTTTTATAGACACTTGTTCCTTTTGTATATTTACAGCCTCTTTTATAATCTTCCACTGTTGCTTGGTATTTCCATTGACGTTATCCAGTTTCCTTTTGTAATATGCTTGCTTTATATATTTTATAATTTTTGTACACCAGTTTCTATATCTTTTGTAATAATCCAGCAGTTGAATATTATTTGAATCTGCTCGACATTTGTTGTGTAATTTGTCTCGGGTTCTGAGACATTTAATAATTCCATTATTTATCCAAGGTTTTAAATATTTCATGTTATGCTTTACACTTTGTACAGACGAACAACTTTCCACATGCATTTTTAAACATTTTATGAAATTTTCAGTAGCTAAATTAACATCTTGCGATGACAGTACTGACTGCCATGATTCTTTCTTTAATTTGACTTTCAAAAGATTGTTATCGATGACGGTTTTCAAGTTTTCATTATCTTTTGCTATTTTATTTAGTGTAAAGCTCATAAATCTCAGCAATATCACATCATGATCTGTTATGTCAGTAGTGAAGACAGCTCCCTGTGGTTCAAATTTAGATTTTACCATAATATGATCGATGCAGCTTGAAATGGTAGAAGAAACTCTGATAGGTGAAATTATGATTGGCTTCAAGCCATGGAAAGCCAAAAGAGAGAGGTATTTTTGAGTTTTCATATCGCTCAAATCCAAAGTATTAATATTTATGTCGCCACATAAAATGATCTCCTTATTTTGCATAGATGTAGATTCAAGCAGTGCACTCAGCGATTCAAGGAAATTATCTATATGAGCCAGGGACGGAGATCTATAAATAGCTATTACACACAAGGTACTCGATATCTGCATTTTTAAGCAGTTTGCTCCAGGGAAAACAACTTCCTCAACAATCACGTGAACATTTTGTTTTACATAGGCAACTACACCATCATTTTGCAAATAGTTATTATTTGTGTTGTAAACTGCGTATCCGGGGATGTTAGGTATATTGGTAAAATTTTTCAGCCAAGCTTCTGTAAAAACAAGTACCTCAGGACGATGCTCAATACTATCCAGCATGGTTATGGTTTCATCAAAGTTTTTCTTTATACTTCTAACGTTCAAACAAAGCAAAGAAAATTTGGAGTGTTTTAAAAAGTTTTTGCAAGTTAAGGAATCTTCAATAGTTAAATTAGATTCTGTATTATCAATCAAGTCAATGTATTTTCCAAAATCGATATCCATTTTTTAATGATGAAAATATTTTTCGGTGCCTTTCACTATTAAACTTCTATTATAATCTATTGAGGTCATCTTCGTGTTTGATTTCCCTGATTTTCTTGCCTTCTTCTTCTTTCATTAGAATTGCTCCATTTTTGTACCAAATATATTTATATTTTAATTCTTTTCCCTTAGTTTTGGCTTTCCAAAGTAGTTCCTTGTAGTAAGGAGATAATGACTCTCCTAGGAATATCATGTTTTCACGATTAGAAATTACCTTCTTATTTGCTAATAATTTTAGTCTGGTTTCCGGGTTTCTCATTTTTAGGATAATTTTTTTTGGATGTCCTGGTCTTCTGTCATATTGTCTAATTGCCGACGCAATATCCTCTGAATTTATTTTGATATTAGCACTTTCTATTATTTTTAGAGCGGTTATTTTGGGATGTTCTTCAGTCTTATCCTCAACGCCTGTAATTTCAATACAGTCATCAAGGTTTGACTGTTCTAAGTAAGCCACTCTGGTTTCCAGATTCTTAATATTTTTACTTTTAATTGCCAAATCATTTTTTAGACGTTCAACTTCTCCTTTAACCTCATTCATGGAGTCTAATCGGGTAATGATGTCGTCATATTTTTGACAAATAAATTCGGTTGTTTTTTGAAATTCTAACAATTTTTTGTCAATGTTTTCAAGAATTTGGGTTTTTATTTTCTCTAATTTTACATCTATGTAAGACGCAAATTTTGAAAAGCCATCTTCTTCTGTGCGATTGTTTCTTAATTTACATTCGTTAATAGAACATCCGTAAAGGGGGTGAATACTAAATGCCCACGCTCATAGAAAAGTTAGATTTTATAGAAATAGAAATAATAATAGATATGTATTCCTGTACGTACCTACCGCCTCTGTACGGGGCAGAGGCGTGGCTTAATGTAAAAGGGCGGAGTTCAACACAATAAAACTCTCGTACATTCACACCCGCACAAGTGCGATGAACCTTTCTCACCATCGCCATTCATCTTAACAATGACGTAAGAAACCAGTGCAGTCCCGAAATTGACGAAGGTATTAAAATGAATATTCAAAAAAACCAAAAAAAGTAATTTTTTGACGGTTTTCGCCGCCTTGTAATATTTTCACTTGCTTAAATTTCTTTTTCAAACTTTCATTAATACCACCTGAAGAAAGACCCATACTTTAACATTGTTAATAGGTACATGAACATGAAAATGAGGCCTGCAAAAATAAAGATGAGGAAATCAACAATTATTAGAGTGGGTTGCACCATAACTTTTTTTTTATCATAGTTTGTTTATAATTACGTACGATTTTTAAATAATTTCTTTAAAAATTGTGTTGTTTTTACATATTTATAATGTGCACCAATCTGGTAGGTACAGCAATTTGATGTTACTCTATTTTGAATATAAAATAATCAAAATAAAAATTGTTCGCTGCCTATTTATCGGTGTTCAATTAATATTTGTTCATTTTTTTAAAAATTGGTTTTTTGAGAAGAAAGATTCAAGATGTAAAATTAATTGATGAAAAGCGCCACCAAATGGATGAATAATCTGAATAATTGCAGAAAGGAATCTGCTTCAAGTTAGTACACGTTTTCGTTATATGTTTAGGCAATTCTTGACCAAAATCTTTGATGTAAGAAAGCCGCGTACGCTATCAATATTTTGCTATATGTCTTGGTATAAAGTCAGCTTCTGTTGGGGCTATTTATATGCTCCACCAACAGTCTATAAACATGAAGACGAGAAAATCATAATGTAACACCAACACAGCAATCCATAGTGAGGAAGACTGGGCATATAGGTACCTACTTACTATTATTTGTATCTTTAACAGTCATTAGTAAAAAAAAAATGATCTAAACAAACATTTGAATCAACTAAATAAAACAAAGATAAAATACATTAATCTATTTCACCGACGACTCACCGCCAAAAATAGACTGATTCGAACATAAAACTAAACTTGAATTCGTGTAAAGTGGATGACAAGTTAGGCAACTCTACCAACAATTAAAATGATGATAAAAGTTTTTTCTCAACCATTAGCACGATTGCCGCTATTTTCTGATTGATGGCCGCCTGATGACAGCCGGTCGTAGCGGGTACCGTTGCAATCAGTGTGGCCTTTAAACGTTTTATTAATTGTCACAAAGTGGTCAATCTCGTCATTAAAAAAACCTGATCTGTAATAGGTAGATAGGTAGTTAGTCATTTGTGACCCACAGTGACTATTATCGTGAAATGGTAGCGATACTAGAGTCAGCGCACCGTATTCGTTGATTAATCAGATGATTTACCACAGGTACTCATGTGCAAATGGAAAAGGTACCTACACTTTCCAGATTGGAAATTGTGAATTTGGTGGATCGCCTTAATTTTGATTAGTCTACCAGCGGTAAGAATCATCCACTCCTGAGTCTAGCTAGAGTCTAGACAACAGGATTGCAGAAAAGAGGAAAAAACGGTCACCGTTGATGGCGTTCAAAACAGGAAATTTTAACGATTTTTGGAGGGGTCTGACTCCTCTAAGAAGTAACTTAACAAAAAAGCAAGACGTACCGACATGCTGGTAGTTAATATCTATATTATATTAAGGGCCCGCAACTCGAATTTCTACCGATTTCTTACATATTTCCTTTAAACACGTTAAGTTTTAAAGCTCTTAAAAAAATATATGTTATTCATGAAGATAATATCTAGACATTGCCCGCGCCGAAACGCAAATTATATAAAACTAGCTGGTACCCGGCATGCGTTGCTATGCCATTTAACAAAGAAATTGTTTCTCATTGCGTGTCCTTTCCCATTCGTCCCATTCCTCTTTCGCCTCTCTTTCTTCTCCTGCGTTCCCTTTCCCCTCTCGCGTTCCCTCTCCGTCTCCTCCACCTTCCCTCTCCTCACTCCACTCCCCCTTTCTCCCGTGAAACCCCCTCCCGAGTTCCCCTCCTCCCTCCCGTGAACCCCCTACCCGAGATCCTCTCCCCCTTCCCCCCTCCCGCACTCCATACATTCAGTTTTCAAACAGCTCGCGTGCAACCAATAGCAATGTTTTAACACAAATTTCATAATGCCAGAGCTCACCAGAAGTTTTATACAAACCTTGACTGACAATAACGAACACACAAAAAAAAGAATTATCCAATCTGGTGCAGTCGTTCGAAAGTTATGCTCGTACATACATTTCGGCGATTCATTTTTATTTATATAGATAGATAGATAGATAGATAGATAGATAGAAGATAGATAGATATATAGAAGATAGATTTATATAGATTCCCTCGATAGAAAAAAAAAAGATTATAAACACGTTTGTTTCAGTTATTTTACTAGTTATATGTATGAAAAAATTCACAGTTTTTATTTAAATGCTGTTTAAGACAATGCCCGCGAGATTTTTGCTCTATTTTAAATGAGTCATGTTTTATTAAACATTTTCGCAATTCTCGCATCGATTTTGTCGCTGTAAATGTTAGCGCTTTCCTCTAACATTCGTAATTTCGTTTCTCTCCATCTTCTTCTTTTCGAGCCCGGTTGCGGAGCCTTAAAAAAGAATATTTGCACTAGTTCACTAAAATCCAGAGAGGAAATTGGGGAATACGTTTGTATGGACAAAATTCCTTTTAAACCGCCCGGTTTCCTTTAAAAGTTTTGAAATTTTGTCAAGTACAAGCAACACCAATAAACCGTAATTTAAACTATAATAATAACAACAATTCATCCCAAACTTGTTCAATGCTGGGAATACAACTAGATACAATTGGGAATACCTAAGGAATAAAATCAAAAGAGTAGAAGAAATTAGCACATCAATGTTCTAGGCATTCTTAAAGAAATCATGAATATCAATTTTGTACTCTGCGTATAATGGATGTCTTTATGCAATAATTAAATAAGGAATAATTTTTGGGAAAATTCAGCAAACGTCAAAGATGTTTTTATTATCCAAAAGAGATGCCAAAGAACAATCACAAATTCTGGTCGTCAGGATTCATGCAACCCCATTTATAAAAAACTTTGACGTTTTATGAAATAGAATTATGTCTTTTAGTACGGTCATCTCCAGAGAAGTTCCCAAACACATTGTATTTTATTTTGTATACATTTTAAAATTAGAATTTGAATTTGACTACCTGTCTACGTCCTATCTTACACTAATATTGCATAACCTTCAAGATCGCGTGGCAAGTGGTTCGTCACGTCTCCCATACCAGCCGCAATACTGCCCAAAAATACGAGTCAATCCAAAATTGTAAGGGTGACAATCTAATTATTGAGAATTAATGGCAGCTGAGGGTGCGCAGCGAGGCGGAAGGAAAGGGAGATGAAAAGGGGTGGGTTGGAAGGAAGCTGTGTTTATATGCATATTAGTTTTATTGAAGTCTAAGGTTATAGAAAAAAAACTACAATAAAATTAAGTGCAAATAAGAATAATTAAAAAAAACTAATCTACCCACTAAACACCATACAAAAAGAAACCTATCAAATAAAGTAAATTGATGAAAAAAACAGTTCTTTTATAATATAACAATTATGCATAAGTATGTACCGTATGAAGTATGAAGTTATTCATTCACAATTATTTAGCAATGTGAAAATTTTATTAACGAGTATAAGTAGGTAGGTATTGAAAAAGGCATGACTTGCAGTTGGAATTTAAAATAAATTACTCTTTCATTTTGCTAATGCTTTGCTCAATCACTGTGTGTGTAATAATACTAATAATAACATTGGAATGTTTTTAAAAATAACTTTTAAGGTGATCCACCAGATCTGGAAAAATTCGAAATCTAATTCCCCGCCTCTTTTTGGGAGGGATTTAAAAATACTTGACAAGACCTGAGAAGAAGCTTTTGGAAAGGTTGGAAAAGGAATTTGAGAGTTGTTTGAAAATGAGTAAAGAAAAAAAGAGTTACAAAGCTACCTATCATTTTTGTTTTGTAAGAGAACAACCAAAAACTTTTTGTTAAGTACAATCAAAGATTGTACCAGAAAGTAACAAATCCCTAAGCATCCAGTAATAAACACATAAATAATCCAGTCATCCACCCCTCTAAGCATTAGGGGTTAGAAAAAGGACAGTGCCCATCCAATCGAGAAATGATTTCGCCAAACACCAACATTACTATTGCTCTAGTACTTTAACATTGCTGGTCGTGGAGAATCACAGCACGCTCCTAACGGTACCCAATACCGCGGTTTAATTCGATCATTTATGGGGACTGCCTCTTAGGAAAAGGGGATTATTCGCTGCATTAAATACTTCTGCTGGTCTCCCGGAAAGACTACCCTAATGGTGACGAACGCAAATGTCTAGCAGACGTGCTAACCTTTGTTTCTCGCGTGGAGCGTTTCTGGTCCCGTGTCAGATTTTGCCAGAGTCAACAGCGAGATATGAACAAAGACACAGAGCAAAATTTCGTAGGTTTTGAAGAAATTCAGTCATTGGTATAATATGTATTGTTTGTAAATATAAATCTAGTTTCAATGTCTCTCAACAGATGTCATTTCTATATACAACTATCTGTATCTCACTAGGTGTCATCGATAGTATTGCACAATAGAGACAACTGTCGGGTGTTTGAGCCTAATACTCGAACGGTTACGAAGATAGCCGAACGCATCCGATTTACAGGAGGGCACCATCAGTGAGCGGTTCCCGCCGGCAGATTAACAAAAAGCATCCTTTAGAATAGATATTATAAATGCGTCATCATAATAAACAAGACTCACAATCTATGACGAACCGAAGTAATCTTGAAAACACCCCGTTTGTTCCAGAATGCGATTTATCCATTTCGCTTTAAGTAAAATAATTATAGTCGAACAGATACCAAATGCACTCCCAAAATTTCACACGGGGATTAACGTACAGTCAAAACTCCGAAAAACCCAAACTCGAAAGGCACTCCACCATTATATTATTTACACGTCCCTAAAAAATTCCGAATTTCGAAAATACATTAGTCTGGATTCTAAAAACAATATTTCCGACGATACCTAATAACTACACGCTGCGAAACAAAATTTAGAAATACCAATGGTGGTTATTGCCGTGAATTAGGCGACTAAATCTATTGGAAATTCCATTGTTATTATATCATGCTACTTACTATAAAAGCAAACAATAAATGATTCCACATTCAGTAATAAGTACTGTATTGACTTCATAAGATCAAAAACCAGTCCTTTAATTTATTTTAAATTTAATATACTTTATTAATGTCATTTTGACCCCGTTTATTTAATCGGTGTGATTGTAATTACATATTGTGTGATCTAATATCAGTTCGTTTAGTAGATAATAAATATTTAAAATTGTGGATGTAAATCAACGATACGAATTGCAGGCAGAAAAAGGATGTTGTGCGTCGCAGTGTGATGGATTTTTATGACAATGGACAATATCCCACTCTTGCAAATCTTAGCCAGGTTCTGGTGGATAATTTTTTTTCCTGGATCTCATTAGTCATTGCGATATATTTTGCATGACATTGGTTTAAAATTCAAAATACGCAAAGATGGAAGAAAGTATTTAATGGGAATATTAGACATTGCTACAGCGCGTATAGACTTTTTGAGAAAAATGAATCAAAATGAAACTGAACTAGCGACGGACGGCAAGTAGTCTATTTGGACGAGACATGGGTTAATCAACACTCGATTACACACATGTGGCAAAATAGTGAGGGCAACGGGGGTTTAAAAGTGCCAGTTGGAAAAGGAAGCCGGCTGATCATTTTGCATTATGGTTCAGCAAAAACGGGTTTTATCACGGGGAGTAAATTTATATTCCGTACGAAAAAGGTTATGTCGAATACAGATAACCATTCTGAAATGAATTCCAAAGTCTTCAAAAATTGGTTTAAAAATCAGTTTGTGACATTCCTCGAAGAACCCTCTGTAATTGGAATGTAAAATATATATTTTTTAAACAAAAATAAAAATTTACCTATGTAAAATATTCATTGTATTGTAAAAAGTATGTTGTTTTATGTTGATGAGCACATTTAGGTATGTTTGTCTTTAAAAAAATAAATTTGTAAAATACCAGACGGGGGTAAAAACCAAATATTATTAAAATTTAAATATCTCATAAATTTTTCGTTATTTGTTTTTGGGGTGTTATGCCGTATTGCGCTACCTCCTTCTTTAGCCAACGTTTCGGACATCGTTGAAGTGTCCATCATCAGGGCAGATCCGGTAGATGTGTAATTTTTAGTCGTGAAAAAAAATTACAAATCTACCGGATCTGCCGGATCTGCCCTGATGATGGACACTGCAACGATGTCCGAAACGTTGGCTAAAGAAGGAAGTAGCGCAACACGGCATAACACCCCAAAAACAAATAACGAAAATGCTTTTGGCCGTGAAAATCTTAAAACTTATCATCTCATAAATTGGTTACCGCTTTATTAATTAGCATCTGATAAAACCTGTATAAGAATTTTCTTGATTCTGAAATATGTATTATGTAATATGAGTTACCGGACACCCTGTAGGTATTTTTAAACACCTACGCATTTTCATTCAATCCTTATTCAAACTTAAATTCAGTCCCGAATATAATAAAAACATTTTGTTTATTAAAATTAATTTTAAGTCGTGACGTTAAGACCTTCTCGTGTTGCTTTACCTGTAAATTTTATTACTGACTTTGGACTTTGACCGTTCACTTAGTTTCTGTTTGACTATAGTCGTATCATTCGTGTTGTTTTAGTCATTTTAGTTAAATGTATTTTGTCCTCTGCAAATAAAATTCTCCCTTGGGTTTTTCAAGTAAGCTCCCAACCTTTAGAAATAAATGTATTCGGCCTGATATTATATGGGGACATTCCTTTACCGATAAGGAACAAAAGGTTAATTTCTTAAATTGTTTATTTTTAAGTAGTTATGTATACCTGTACATTGCAAATAGAACCCATAGAAAGGGTTTGCTGGCGGCTCTTTTATGACCCGAACTAAATCTCTTAGTTTTAAGTACCTTAACATTAAGTTAGTTTGTACCTAATGGTGTGCCCGTTTTGGCAAACTTTTAAAAGTAATTTTATTGTTTTATTGTGGGTTAAATTTAAGAATTTGAGATCTGGGAATTTTTAATATTAGTCCCCACCATTTCTCCATTTCAGTATTGTATGATGTACTTAGTTTTATTGGTGGCCCTTTTTGCCGACTCTAGGGCAATTGTTTTATTGCGGGATTTTAAAATTCAGTTTAGGAGCCGCTCAAATATTGTGTCCCACCATTTTTATACCTTTTGTATTATACATATAGTGTATTTTCGCTTTAAATATGGTGATTTTTGGAACAGAGAGTTAGTCTTGCTGTTAGAGGGAAGCAGTGTGGTTGTTGCGGTGGAACTGGAAGATACGCGAGGTGTAAGGAAGATAGGCCCTTTGCGTTTGTTTGCTAGTACACGCTGTGTGCCTTCACTTGTGTAATTTTACTGAAGCTGGGAGGTACGAGTTATACCTACGGTTCAGTATTGGAAAACTGACAATAGAGAGATCGAAGTAGAGACTTCGATATTTGTCAGTGTGGTGTGGTCGTGGACCACCCGAGTGAGGGTAGATAGACCCTCTTGTGATAATTGTATTTATTGCATTAAATAAATTGTGCTGAAGAAGAAGAAGAAAAAGAAGTGTTTTCCTGCCAACTCCATTCTGTTGTGTTCTCGTACCACGATAGTAGAAATATACCCGATTATCAGAATTGTATTGTTAAACAAAGGAATTAACAGAACACCACAATTTACAATTCAGTACATCAATCCATGGGAAAAAGAGCAAGCAAAATACAGCACATAGCGTACAATCGTAGCGACCGCGACGCCACGAGGGAAATAGGCTTGTCGAAAACAGTAGCAAAAGACTGAAAACCGCAACAATTGGTATACGCTAAGATAGCTTTGCTTTTCCTTGATACGATGGCAAGTGCAAAAAGCACAATAGAAAAGACTGACAGAATTCCACAAGGATCAATCGATGGGCCTCTTTTAAAATTGCAACTCTTCTAATAATAATAATATACTTAAATCAAAACCTGTGGAAGATGCTTGGAGATGCCTTCAACCAGTACCTACACAGTAGATACATATCACTAGATAAAGATAATATTACATTTCTAATTTGATTGGTATGCTTTGTCGCTGGAGCTACCGGAATACTTTGAAACTACTTTAATTGAAAAAATACACAGGTTTCATACGAACTCATATGTTATGAATGATTAAATTTATTTTTGGAGTGCGTAATCCTATATTATCGTTTCCGAAAACATAAACGCCTTATTTATTCCCTTGAACAGATTTATTAGCGTGTACCCCATTTAAACTAAAAACCAATTCGGTTGCTTCCAAGTGTCTTATTACTTAAATATTCCGAGGTAATCATATTTTTTTGTTTTCGTATAATCATCCCAATACAGTTCGGGACACGACCGACTCTGATATCACACTGGGATTTAAATTCAAAAAGCGTTAATCATTATATTGAACTATCGATTTCGAACAAAAAAGACGAACACCGCACGCACACGTGAAAAAAAACAACCAGGTTCGCAGAAGAAGAAGAAGGCAGATAATCCCAAGATACGTTACATAAAACCAATGAAGCAACTTTGAGACATTGTAAAAAAGAACCCACTATTCGTATAAGATATTTAATTCAGTTTTGAAAATGATTTGTTATTTTGGTTGGGTGTCTCTAGTTTTGCTAGAAGGCTCGGCCAGCGGGGATGGATTTAAAGCTCGCGCGATGTAATGCAGTCCATTATGCGAAGGCGTCTGAATAAATCTCGCAGTGAGGGACCCGGTGTAGGCGCCCTTTGATGCCGCGCCGCCTCCCCTGGGGAAAATTCATGATCTCATTTGCAGTACGTACGCGGTACACCTTCATGCCGGGGTCGCAGAAACGTGAAGATTGATTTAAAGTCGGTAAATAAGAGTAATCATAATGAAAATGAGTTTAAAAAAAAACAAATACCTAATAAGAATTTGGTAAAAGATTTACGAGGCTCTTCTTCTACGGACATTCTCGAAGCACGTTGGTTAAAATTGAGAAAATAACACTATTCATACTTACAAAACAATTTTAATCTGCAAGTATTTTAGTCTGAAGGAGCAAAAATGTTTCAGAAGTGTTGTAAAGATGAGAAAAACAACAGGTGATCCACTAGTCCTTGAAAATTTCGAAATCGAAAGCCCCGCCTCTTTTTGGGAGGGATTTAAAAATACTTGAAAAGATTTTTTTGGAAAGGTCGGAGAAGATATTTAATAGTTATTTTTTACATGTTGATTTCGTGAAGGCCTGTAAAAACGTAAACTATTTATTCATTGTCAGTATAATAACAAGGAAATTTAAAATCGATTTCACGGAACCAAGCGAAGTGGAGTCTAAGAAAGTGCATTCGCAACCGTAATGTGGCGTTAACTGATACAAAATGCATGTAGTCATTATGCTGGACCGCGTAAGGTTTAATTCTCAATTCAAAATTCGTTGAACGCTGCCCTTTTTGATTATTGTTGAAAAAACAGCACGAAATTGCAATTTTTTTGTTTTTATTTTGTGAAATTCTGGCACAAATAGATATTAAAATGCTTTCCGACCATTTTCTAAGAAACTTAATACGCCACATTATACAATAAAACTTTATTCGAAAAGGGGTTCATTAGTAGGAGATTTAGCAAGAATTTTTTGCAAGAATTTTAGCAAGAATCATTTGCAGTGGCGGCTCGAGCACAATTTCGATGGTGGGGACAGATATTTTTTATGTGTAGATATAAATAAATATACTTACATGATAATTTACCTCAGTATAATTGAGAACATTCAAAATACCTACTCTTTTATATTCATGTACCTGCACGAGTAGGTATATTTTTTATGTTTTCAATTCTAATGTCTAAAGTCTAAAGTAAATAATTCATTAATTTTTTGAATAAATATATATTTTTCTCACAAAAATATTATTGGATAAGTTACGCACCTCACCAGAAATACCAAATAGGTACACATATTAATATAAAACTTAATTAAAAATTACAAATATAATTCAACCAACTTAGGTTTAGAGCGCCTTTGAGGTAAATTTTCCACCAGAACGGCGCTTTAGAAATAATCCGACCTATATTATTATTTTAATAAGGCGAATACAGGCGAACCCTAGTGGGGTTAATAATTACATGCTAAAAATATATGTACATATAAATTGTGAAGAAGAAGAAGAAGCAATAAATAAAATAACAAAATACTTACAACAATAATACCACTAACGCGAATCCCGGTACGTGCATAGCTAACATCTTTCAAATTGAACGAAAACAAACGCCAATTATCCACGAGGGGATCCTACAGTTTATCCCCACGAGAAAGATACTATGACTCAAATGCGCATGCGCGAATTCGCGAAATCCCTAAGAAACGTATTCAGTACGAATAAAAGATATAAATTTCAAGGAAAAAATCCCGTGATGTCCCCCTGGTGCGCAGAACGGTTTGCGCAGTGCGCATGGCGGGTGGCAACTGCTAGATTCGAGCCAGAATCGCGAGTCGCGATCGTCGAAATCGCGTAGTTAGTACGCAACAAGGAAGTGAGCGGAGCGGTCGCATGTTCGTCCGAAGAAACTTTTTCATTTTCGAGCTTAAAAATGTTCTGAATTGAAATTATAGATTATGTTTTTGGAAATGTTAATAATTACTTTTATGTTAAGAATTAATGTTGTTTGTGAACATAAAGCATCGAAAAAATTTTCAAAAGGTTTCTGAAATATGAAGTGGGGTCTGTCCCCACCGTCCCCTCGAGAAGAACCGCCACTGATCATTTGAAAGAATTTTTAATCGGACTGATATTTTATTTTTTCCAAACGTACAAAAAGACGTATTAAAAAAATGTTCGATTATTTCCAAGGCCAAGATGTGTTCTACTTGCAGTATTTAATTGAAGCATCTGTAATGTTTCTAAGCAATCAAATTTTCAAACCAGAAACACATGATTGCTGTGTTAGAAGAACATGATTTTGTATGATTTAGCATTATTTCGCCTACTTTGGTAAAAAGGTAGCATAGGTACCTACTAATGACTTGAAAAATTGTTTAGAATGGGCATCTGTAACAATATAATTATTGTCGATATCCTTGAAATTTGTACGCTTCTCAGGTAGGTATGTTTGTCTCTACAATCCGCATTAATCCTGCTTTATGTTCTCGTGCTCTTGTTTGTGGGTACATAGATTCGCTCGGAGGGGTAATTCTGATAATATACAGCCTCCTTTCGAATGAATCATTATCGTAATGTTGTAAATGAAACAGAAAATTCATTTATACAATAGAGCCAACACATAATACGCATAACACATAAAGATATGCATAAGAAATACGGTTAAAAGGCTAAACGTTTTTATGGTGTTACACAAGGAACAACAATGGTTCCTCTCTTGAAATACGAATTTAAAAAATGATCAAAGACTTAATCAAATCCTGCTGGACTGAATCTGTTTTGAAGAGTGTCACCTAATTGGATTAAATAAATAAAGTCAGATATTAAATACACCCTTATTATATTTTTTTCGACCTTGTTCGAGCACTTGTTTCGATTCAATCGAACGCGAAAATCTAGCCTCAACAGCTAAAACAGCACTAGTTACTAACTAAGCAAACATCATCAATTGCATATTTTCCCGAGGGGTATAGTCTGTCAGTTATACGCCTCACTGCCATAAATGGGTACCAAGTACTCCATCCTTGACTGCCAGCTTAGCTTCTTTGGACATTTTTTTTATTAGCGTCAATCGCGTACCATAATCCATTAATGGTGTTACCTGCATATACCTCTATTTCAATATCTTTATCAGCCTTTCATCTTTTTACTCCCAAAATGAAAATTTTCCTGAAAGATGGGTTGAAACTAAGACACTGACACAAATGCAGTTAGAATCGCAAAGAAATTGTAAAAAAAAACGGTCCATGATGAATTTGGCATCTAACATTATTCTGTCCTAATATTCTTGTCGAATTCTATCATTCTTCAATATATTAACAGTACTTCATCGTAAGTCAACATTACCAGACCTTGCAGCTCCTACTATCAATATGAAAATTAATAAGATTTAAAAAATTGAAACAAAAAATACCCCGACGAAGTACCTACAGCCAGAATCATGATGGAAAAATAATCCACCATGAATTTGGCGTTAGCTATCTCGATTTTGCCTAGGTGCTTCAATGGCTCAGATATAGCGTGATCAGAAGACCTCGTATTGAATCAATATAAAGGGTAAATATCGCAACGTGAATTCATCGCGTGACTCGACCAGAAACATCTGAAGATTGATCACCGCCCCACGTCTTTTCCTAACCACCAAACCGCCTAACTGCCTAACCCGGCGGCTTCCTAACGCTCGGTATACCAAATTATTATCATGCATTATGTATAAAAACATATTTAACATGTATTTAATCTAGTGCTACCAGCCGGATTGATAAATTATGCCTAATACATCTGCCGAGTAATTTGAAAGAAACCGACGATTAAATAATTCTTATTCTGCAACTTCCCTCGTATTTAGATAACGGAGCGTCTTATTTATTTATTAATTTACGGACAATAGTCCATTAAAAACATAATAATAACACGAATAAAAAAAACAGAGATGACAGTGAAGGGAGAGCACATGTAAATTAACAGGAATGACAATATAAAATGAAAAAAATACAAATAGAAGACACTACATGTTTTCAATGAAGAAGCATTTGCGTATCGACTGTCGAAAGTCATTTAGTTTTACACCAAAAAATCAATGCTTTGACTTCCGTTGACAAGTCTCGACATTCTGGATAAGGGAGAATGATATCCATAATTAGTAGAATGTTGATTCTGTAACAGCAATTCATTATTTCGGAGTCTACGGGAAGGGGTGTTGAACTGGATGAATTGTAACAAAGCAGGTGTATCAGTGATACTGTTGATAATTTTAAATATGCAAATTAGATCCAAGTCCTTTCTACGTTTATCTAAAGAAGACATGTTTAAAATGTGTTCAATTTCATCATATGAGTACTCGCATCTTTCAAGACCCAACCTCCAAGTAATTCCTCTTAGGAAAAAAAGCTTAGAAAGGAGACCAAACGACACTAGCATATTCAAGGTGAAGGCAAACCAGCGAACAGTAAAGAGTTTTAAAACTATTCTGATATTTGGACATTATCTTTACGAGTAAATGACCTCCATTGCATATATAAAGGTGACCCGACAATTGGCTCCTCGAAATTATAATTATTATGGAATTATATTTTTTGTGCATTATTTACCAATTTCAAAGCAAAAATCGACTTAAAAATATCCATTCAAAGTTTCAGTAAAAAAATTTTTTGGCACCGTTGCGATGAAACTCATAGGTACATCTTCGGGATTCAACCTGCGTATAATCGGTCTCCCCACGCTGGTCTACTTTAGTTTTCTAAAGGTTTCACTTCTACCGCGTGGGATTTGCACACTCTGATATTTTTTTATCAAATTGCGGCTGGAAACTTTGGTTTCTTTAAGGTGTCAATTTTTAATATTGCGGCTAATTTTTCAATTTCAATGAAAAGTATGGTGTTTTTTTCTTTCTAACACAATTTAGATCATATTTTAACCATGACAGTAAGGAAGACACAACGATTTATATGAGTTGTTACGAAAACCAAACAAACCAGCCGGGCTTACTCGATCCATCACCTTGCACCGCAATGGGAGAATTCACACATCCGTCACACCTGGACACGTTAACCCCCAGATTCCTACCCACCCCTCATGACTTTTTCCTTCCCAGAACTTCCTCTCCCTCCTTTTTCATAAAAATTCCACCCACTCAGCATCCCCAAGATGAAATAGGCCCTGAGAGATTTTTTTCCAAGTGGTTTTCTGTATGGAGATAATGTAAAAAAAAAACTATAAAAAAATCGAAAAATCTTACGTAAAATTAAAAATACCTACAAGTACCTACGATTTAAAAAATAGTCAGCGACTGGGAGGGGATGGCGTTTTGCAGCGTTAAGATGAAACCATACTAAATATTTCAAAATAATACAAAATCGTATGTTTTTGTTTTGGAAATTGAAACGCTTAGGAGTATTATAGAAGCTTCTATTAAATACTGTGTGTAGAACATATCTTGGCCCTTAAAAATATCGGTCAGTTTTTTTATAAGTCTTTTAATAAGCCTAGAAAAAAATAAAATATAAAGTCTGTAAAAAACACTTTTAAGTCCAAATTCTCCTACTTATAAACCTCTTTTCGGATATGGTTTTATTGTTTAATGTAGCAAATTCAGTTTCTTTTATAATAATCGCAAAAAAATGATATTTACGCGCGACGTTCACAAAATAATATAAAATTTGCATTTTCGCGTTGTTATTTTACAATACGGCCGGCAGTAGACGAATTTGGATTTTCAAAGTGAACTTTATGCCGTCCACCGAAGAGCTACATAAAACTTGTCAAGCAGGTTTTTTATCAGTTCGCCCCCGAACGGAGCGGGAAACGGACGTTAGACTCCGCGTCGCTTTGTTCCGTGAAATCAATTTTAAAATTCTGTTTTATTACAATAAACAAGCGTAAAAAATGAGTTAATGATTTTTTACAGGTCTTTGCGAAATCAACCTGTAAAAAAATTCTCAAATACCTTTTCGAACCTTTCCAAAAGCTTTTTCTCAAGTATTTTTAAAACTCCTCCCATAAAAGGGCGTGAATTCCGATTTCGATTATAACTATTTTCTTGAATTTAAAAATGCAATTTAAAAAATTAAAGCAACTCCAAACTATATTTGATTCAGATTCAGATATGAGAGTAAAAAATATGGAAAAATGAATATACAAAACATTACAAAATGTAGGTACAATCTGAAATAAAACTCTTCAAAACAAAAATAATTATACATGAAAAGACAAAAACACTGCAGTCTTAATTATGAAATCGAATTCAATCATTATCAATTAGCAAGTACGCATCAACACGTCATCAACACCTTGTCCAATACTGGCTAATCATATTCCCCCTGGGGTAATTATAAAATACCAGCACGGCTCAGAGGGCCATGCCTCTCCGTGGTGAATTCGCGGGCCTGTTGGCGCGACTTCCAAATTATTATTAATCAATGGCGACTTCTCGACGGGTCCACTGGCCAACTGCTTTCTGGTCAACTAAATTATGAGGGTTAATGAGGACTATACTGCGAGTGCACTTGACCAAAAATGTTGCAGGGGCAGATATGGATCAGATCAATTTATAACAAAGTCAAATTTATAGTTCAGAAATCTACTTATTTCTAGGCCAAAATTTCACGCATAATAATTATCTATAGGCATAATTTACATAAATCATACAATAGGAAACGATTTTTGAACATTTACATACAAGTCCTTAACACCTTTTTGCAAAAATGGGCAAAGGTTTAAAAATTATGTCCTTTCAACAAAAAATGTTCGTGTTCTCAAAAGTTAAATTGTGGAACGGTCTACTAGCTTTTTTAGTAACATGCCTACTCTATTTTAGAACATGGTAAGATCCAAGATCTAGGAATACTCATTGCTCTCCTTCGAGAAGAACTTGCAACAACCATTGTAGAAACTGTGGGAGCGAATAACGCAGGGTCTTTTATGACAGATAACTTCTATTGGCAGGACGTATACCAATAGTGTAATTATTTTATCATCAGCGACGCGACAAGCAGAGCTACAAAGCAAATCATTCTGTTTCCGATTGCCGTCGACTCGACCACTCGCGAATCTCTACAGTTTTCGCTTCCCACCTTCTGTTAAATAATCTTTTATATAAATATAAATTATGTGGTTGAACATTGTTTAATAAACTTGCAAGTGCAAAGTCTTGCTTATTCGATTTATCTTAGCAATTATTCATATTCCCATAAATCTCTCACTCAAATCTCATAGGTCATTATGAAAATCTTAGAGCTAAGCATGTTGAGATGGAAAAAAATGGAATATCCCAATTAAAGAGTAGATATCCTTAAAATTCAACACTCAATCAAAAATTTCAATGGAAATGATTTTCTTATTTTTCCATTTATGTACTTTTACAAGCCATGGTCTTACGCCCTTGTTCGTTTTTCGATATCCTCTGCGAAAAAAGATTGATTTGACCTTCATAAAGTCCAATTTCGCACCTTCACCAGAAACAAATAATTCTCACCATTCCAAAGCATCAGGCGTCGGTGGTGCGATCTTTGCTGACCGAATCGAGACCATAGGCATTATTTCGACGAGCAAAAACTGGGCTTAAAGGTCCCAACCACTCCCCATCGTGTGGAAGGTATTCCTACCGATTGGAGCAGGCATGCATTGTAGCAGCATGGTCTTACGATAAAAAAACAGGGGTGCAATGGGTTGATTCATAAGTTCATGGCCTAGTTGGTCACTAAAGCAAAGTTTAATTTTAAATAATGTTATTTTTAAGGTATTATTTCAAGGAATAATAAAGCAGTTTCATCTCTTGGATCTGTGCAAATTTGCCAAAGAAAATGGAATAGGTATCAAGTACAAAATGGAATTTTTGCAGTCGGAATCTCTCGACCAATCGTCTTACGTAGTCGGAATCTCTCGACCAATCGGTGGATTCATACATCCGTCACATCTCGACACATTGACCCCCAGAATCCTCCCACCCCTTATAACTTTTTCCTCCCCAGAACTTCCTTTCTATTAACTCACAAAAAATTGTCAAAGTTTGCATCTAAAATCATGAAAAAATTAATTCTTTAACGGCCAACATTTTATAGTTTAAAAATACGAATAAATAATAGTGCTTATTTATGTGAATAGTATTAATGTGCTGTTACTTTAAAAATATAATTATTCTGTTCGATCAAGAATTTTGGCATCTTAAACACAACACAAGGATTTTAAATTTGTCCACAGTTTTGCACTAAAAGGGTTACCGATACAAGAAACCGATAACGGACAAAACTAAAAATAAAAAGTTTAAAACAATGGTAAATGTTGCATATTTTTTCGTGAATGGTGGCAAAGCATAAACACAATCCATAAGACACGTGATTTTCTCATTCATTATTAGTATCACAAAAAGCAAATTTCTTAAACAGCTCACGAATTTGAACCGTAAAACCATCAACATAATTCTTCAATTTGCACCAGCTCTGAATCCAGCGATTACTTACACTGCTCCAAATGGTTCCAAAAGACGAGTGGCCGAAATGACTGAATAAAATTACGGAGCTGAAGTACGATTGAAATATTGCAAAGAGTGTTGAGAAGTTACCTGGCAGACGCGAGGAACTCGGAGCTTCGCGCCAAGTTCTCTGCAAAAGCACGTTCCTTACACGGCCCAAGAAACCAGTAGGAGAAGGCAGCAAAAACAGCCAGGATAATAATTGTTTATGCCGGGGAGCATCCTGGCTGGGAATGCCGATCCTCAGCCGCGAACTTTGAAGGCTTCGCTTTTTTCGATCCACCAGCGGAATAAATATGTGATAAATTTAACTAAGACCGCAAGAAACTCATATCTAAAACAGAGATACGACCGAAAGTTTATATTTTCGGGTATTGATAAGAAAAAGGAGCTGTTTCGAATGAAGAATTGAAGAAACGAGCAAGATCAATCTCTGAAGATGTACGTTATGGAGGTAAAGGTGATAGCAAAACATTGAAATTTAAGAAAACTACTAATATGTTGAATACAGGCACACGGTTGGACTAATGTTTCAATATAACACAAAAGCTGTTTTGCATGAATAGGTACTTAGCTATCTACCAACTATCTTTCACCTAGCAACACAGAATTTTAGAACATTTTAGACGTTCTGTCAAGATCATAACAACCTTTGATAACCACTTTGTAATTCATAACAATCCTTCATCTCCTCCCGACTTCAAAATTTTGGGATTCCATTGTCCCACTTTCTTCGAAGAGTTATGACGGAAGGTAAGTACTACATAAAATAAAAATATAACTTGCTTGATTTTTTAAAAATATGTGTATATATACACAGCGTGTAACGTCACGTACACGAAGGATTTTAACAAGCGATTGATTCTTGAGCATATTTGGAATAAAGACGTAGATATATGTCATTTTGTTGTCCGATGATTTTTTCCCGATAATCACGCTCCCGCACGTCGCGACGGGATCACGCGGTACCGTTCGTGTGTTACCGTGCTGCTGGAACGAGACGGAGTGCCTACCCGACTACTCAGTTGCGACGTGTGATGGAAAAAAATATTTTCATTATTTTCAATAAAAAAAAATCATCGGACAGCAAAACTACGTCTAAATTTTTGACTCCAAATATGCTCAGGAATCGCTGCTTAAAATCCTCGGGGTACGTGCTATTAGCATACTGTACATGTGCATAAACTGATTTTATAGAAGTGAATAACCAGATACGAATTATTGTGAACGGTCATCCAACCTACTGAAGCATCCTACTAATATTACAAGGGCGAAAGATTGTATGGATGTATGGATGTATGTAGGTTTGTTACTCTTTCACGCCAAAACTACTGAATGGATTATAATGAAACTTTACAATAATATAGCTCGTACATCCGAATAACATATAGGCTATGAAGAAAGAAAATTGCAATAAGTGGCACGCGAGCTGTTTGAAAAATGAATGTAACGGGTATGGAGGGGTCGATGAGAGGGGTGGTGGGGAGGGGGGATGGGGAAGGGGGAGGGCGGAGGGGAGGGGGAGGGTAGAGGGGGTTGGGGAGGGTTGGAGGGGGGAGGGGGGGTTTGGAGAGGGGGGAGAGTGGGGTGGAGGAAGGAGCAGTGGGGAGGGGGAGGGGGAGAGTGGAGTGGGGATAGGGAAGGTGGAGGAGGCGGAGTGGAAACCCCCCTAATAATGTTTCTAAGCGATCAAATTTTCAAACCAAAAAACAAAATTTTGTATGATTTTGCATTATTTCGCGTGGATTCATCTTAAACAATGTTATCCAAATCAATAAATTAGCATTTTATTTTTTACAAACTTCTACGTAAATGGCATATTAAACAAATATCGCCATAGAAAATCATGTTTGGCCGACACCGGTGGAAGAAAATACCGGCAATTAACTCTTAGCCGATTTAATTAGGAAAAATGAATTTCGCGATACAAATGTAATGAAGAATGCAGATGTAAAAAACGATGTTTCGCGGTCTGACAAGGTGTTATTATAATGCTTCATGTCTCGCAATTGCAGGGGTGCATCTCGTCACTCAAATAATGAGCTTTCAACCCATTTGCACGAGATACAGACTGGTGCGGGAGTGATTATTACTGCTAAAATCAATTTCAATTTTTTCCTTGGAAATCATTCAAAAGTGGGAAGGGTATTTAAAGAAACCTTCAGAAAACTAAACAGACAGGATTAAATCTCGCTATTACGGTGCTAAAGAAGTTTTCACTAAAAAAAATAACTCTGCTCTGTAAGTCTATCAAATTTGGGGATTCTGTTTGGAGGGTCATTTTGAGTAGAGGTAGGAGTGAATCCTCCAAATGGGGTCTGTATGTAGTAGGTACTTATGTATGTGTATATGTATGCATATACCTATATATATATATATATATATATGTACCCATCTCAGAACACACATCGTCTAGTGAGGCGGGTTACTTACTTGTTTGTATATATTTTTATTTTTTTATTATTATTTTTTTATTTTTTTTTATATTATTTTTTTTTATATAATGTTATTTCAATAAACGCCCGGGTTACCGGCAATTAAAAAAAATGTTACAGAGAGAGGAAACACAGGAGCATTCCAGCTTAAGGGCCCCCAACCCGGATTTCTACCGATTTATTACATACAAAAATATATTTTATTCTTGAAGATAATATTATCCAAACTTTGCCCGCGCCGAAATGCAAATTATATAAAATTCCCTCGATAGAAAAAAATCGCAAAGTTCGCTCTAAAAATAATTATAAACACGTTTGTTTCAGTTATTTTACAAGTTATTGGTATGAAAAAATTCACAGTGTTTCTTTAAATACTGTTTAAGATAATGCCCGCGAGATTTTTGCTCTATTTTAAACGAGTCGTGTTTTATTAAACATTTTCGCAATTTTTGCATCGATTTTGTGGCTGTAAATGTTAGCGCTCTCCTCTAACATTCGTAATTTCGTATCACTCTATCTTCTTCTTTTCGGGTCCGGTGAAGGATCGTAGAAACATAAATAGAACAAAAAGGAAACAAATGTCTCACTTGGCTCAAAACATGGGTTGAGGTCCATGTCTTAGCGGAGGATGGGTCTGCCCACCAACTGCGTGGTAAGTTTTTGGCATCTCTACCAGGCTCTCTCCTCTCCCGAAAAACTCTCCCGAAAGCATCCCCAAATGATAACCTAAGCTGTGAGGTGAATTATTTTCAGTATACAAAGGTACTCGTATATATAATAATTGTAAAGAATTTCTAGTCGGTAGATTTAGATTTTATTTAGGTATTTCTCTGTGAATATGATGAATATCGTCCACATCTGACTCGCTCGTAAGTTGTGTATTTTGTTATTTTCCAGTTCGTGTTCCCATCTCTACCAGGAGTACAGAACTGCCCCAAGGGTAAATCCCTTTCTTCCGTCCGTTCCCGCTAACCCGTCCGTTACTCCAACTGACGTGAATCAAAACCGGGCCGTACAAATTACCACGTATCCAGTTAACGCGTTAATGATGGCTTGTTGGAATGTTGCAAATACGAACGATCACAGTAATTTGACCCATAGTTTCTTATCTTCTCATGATCTTTATTGCAGCGATTTTAAATATTATTCTCAAATAGGGAATTTGATTTAATATTCGTATATTTTGATTCACACGCAGAGTCAGACGTTGTGATAAGCCAGAAGAAAATATCAACCGTTCTAGCAGACTTCATTTCCAAAATAGTACATAAACACAAACAAACTGCCGAGCATTATGCTAACCACACATGACCGTTATGCTTGACAACTGATCACCATTTGATCAAAAACTGAATCTGATGGTCATCAAATGTGAAGCGAGTTCGAAACTGCCTACCCAAATCATAACTAAACCATTTACGGATCAAGAGTTTCGTTCAAGTGTATCTATCTATAAGTAGTGAGTGTATTTATAAATATATTCTTGAAATGACTGGTCATGTCAGAACTGTGAAAGTTATGCGAAGACTCCGGTGACATCTCCCTTTTTCCCTCTGGGCCGGCCAGGCGCGGCTGCCGGCGCGGCCGTTAAAATTTCCACACAAAGCCGCGACCATTCTTCGCTGTCCTTCATCCATCCTCCTCGTACCGCTCCTGCGCTCCTGGTCGTCCACCTGCGCGATGGGCAAAAAATCCAAGACAAGGGGAAACAAACAAACAAATACTGATGAAAGAACTGCAAAAATGCATTAAAGAGTACACAACACAACTCCTGAAAACCATTAAGAGTTTTGACATAAAACTGAAATTTTCATCAAATAGCCACGAGTATAAGTAACTGGGGGAAAGATCAGGAAAACGAAAGCCATAACCAAAAGGATGCCCCAGTGGAAGAGACTCACAGGCAGCCCATAGATGGGTGGACTAACTGCTTGGAAGAAGATAAGAGCAGAAAGAGAAGACCCGTTGACTGGGGAAGAACATGTATGGAGGAGACAAAATCCAACCCCGTGATGATGAATGACTGCTGACCAAACTGAGATCTAAAACCCGGAGAAGAGCATGGTCCCTGGCGAAGTGGAAAGCAGGAGAAGCAGAGAAAGATCACCTATGAGTTATAGAGTGTTTGAGGCTCTCCATTCAGCGCAAGACCAGAGTGTGGTTCATCAGCGCAATTGAAGCCAATAACTCAAGAAGAAGACAACTTGATGCAAAAAAAAACTTTAAGTGCCGAAGTTCATTGTTCAGGTATATCCCGCAAAGTTCGATCATCTTATTTGGGCTCAGAGCTCGGCCAGCGCGTCTATTGTCTCGGTCCGTTACGTCGCATCGTCCGTAGTTTTCTCTCGTCTTTACTCCTTTTGGCTTCTTTTCCTGTCGAACTGCGCGTTTCTCCTTATTTATGATCGCGCACGGAAAACGTTTTATTTCTTTTTATAGCGACCCCAAGATTCCGGTAGCAGCCCGAGCCTGATCAAAGCTCGCAAATCTAACAACCGAAAAATGCTCACATCGAAACACCCCCATAAATAAACTGAATTAACTACTCAATAATTCTGCTTAAAATATTTGCAGGTGTAATGCATAACGCCAACAATTTAATATCCTTCGATAAGCAAAACATTGTTGCCAATGTCAAGGAAAGAAATTACAAACGAACAGATTCTTATTAACTTAGGAAGGTAATTTGATTAGTTAAAAAATTACGAATATATTACCATTTTATCTGAGTTTAAAGCGTAACAGCTTCGGATAAAATTGTGACTTCTTTGGGACAGTATTTTAACAAACATAAATAGATACATCTGTAGCCCCAAAAAGGTCCAGTTGAGTTCGAAACTATTTTTGCCCTCGGAGGTAGATCACCAGATACAATAACCCTAAATCAAGTGATGCATATGAACACCACCAAAAAGAAAGTAACCAACTAAAAAATATTAATTATACTTATTGTTCAAAATCTTGAAACAAACTAGTTCATCAGAAAGATCAGTTAAGCCTTGATTTATATTTAGGACCAAAAAGACATGAATTTTCATAAATGAAATAATAAAAAATCTATTAATAATGATAATGCAGCTGAGACATAACTAAGACATCCCTTCAAGGCTAATTATAAGGACCTGATCTACCTCCGAGGGCAAAAAGGTCTGACTTTCGTCATGTCTGTCGGGTTTAATTAGTCTAACCCGACTAACCTAGACTCACTCAACCTTTTATCCTCAGATACCATCTGGTCAGAAAGGAATTTGTTTAATTATTGCCGAAGGTTTTATTATTAGACAGGAAGACTCTTGAACAAACAGAATAATTAAATAAAACGTTTTCAAGCAATTTAAAAATTTTGTATATTTTTATTTTTTGACAGTTTGTGCAATAAAAAATCTCACATTTCACAGCCCATAACATTTGCAAACGTTCAAAAACTACTTATCATTTCCGTTATTTGTTTTTGGGGTGTTATGCCGTGTTGCGCTACCTCCTTCTTTAGCCAACGTTTCGGACAGCGTTGCAATGTCCATCATCAGGGCAGATCCGGTAGATCTTAAAACGTGTCTACTTATCATCTGCTTAGTCTGTGTAGAGATTTGAATATTTTATTAACCATTCTAAATTCGGTTGCCTGTGTGGTTGTTTTTCCCCGAGAAATTGAAATCTGGTTCAATGAACTCAAATTTGCTATAAATTAAAGTGAAATTTTCAAAATTGGAGTCAGTTGTGTGAAGAAATCAGACAAGTAATAAAATAATTTGTGATATTAAAATTATTGAAAGAATTAGAGCTGGAGAGACAAGAATTCATACTGTCCCCTGATTTTTCACCGTCTGCGCTAGTTTATGATGGTTTTTTTTTGTGTGAGGTTATCGACAAAATGTGCCCGATTACGGCGAGACATTTTGGTGAAGTGTGAAAGAAAATTACAAATGTTTGACACATCGAATCGTGAGGAACGACAAATACAAAATTACACAACTAAAAAATATAGTGCGGTGTTTAAACTTTCGCGAACTGGTACAAATGCAGTTCCGCAAAGTTGCTTCGAGTTTCAGTCTGCTGGGCTAAGATTACTCTGATGATAGCCAACACCCATTGGGAGGGAGCATACGGGAAAAGAAAAAGGAAGAAAACCCCAATTCTAAAGCCAAAGACTTATTTTTCAAATCTGACCAGCAATTCAAGAATTTTCACAAAGTTTCTACAAGATGAAGATTACTCCCGATGATAGCCAACCTCGAATACGTCAAAGTACCAGAAGAAAAATAAGTGAAAAGTGTGAAGAATGTAGGTCGGAGATTGTATAACGAACGTGAACGTATATATCGGATTAATGTACAGATGTTAAAGAAGATATAAAGGTATTGTACCAAACTTCAATGGATCTCTTCCTTTCAAAATGCCATTCAAGTTGTATATTAAATAATAGTCTTGCACATTATATCGGAGTCTTTGTGCTATTTTCGCAGTGACTCTAAAATCATAGACATTATAGATAGTTTAAAGCCAAAATAAAAACATTACAGAAAATTAAAATCAATAGAATATTATATATTATGTATTCGCAAATTTCACCCAAAGCACAGGTTATTCTTTCCAGACAAAAAATATAACAACATAAAACAGAATAAAACACAACAAAGTAGAACCTACCAACAAAGTTTACTGACTTGTTTGCCAAGAACAAAACATCTGTGTCCTGACGATTGACTGACAGGCAAGCTGTTTGAAACGGGCCATTTTATTTCCTTTTGTTTTGGCGAATCATTTAAAATACAAACCACAGGTTCGCGGGTCTGTCAACAGATGGGTTTGAACAGGTCCGATGGCAGATGCAAAAAATAATTATAACATCCTTTTAATAACTTTTTATACATCAAGACAAGTAGTGAAATGTACGTTTGAGTTTTTTATTCGGCTCGATTACAATTTAAACATATTTTTATGCACATTAAAGCGATCGAATAGTTCAGGAAAAAATCGAAATCGGAATTCACGCCCTTTATGGGAGGAGTTTAAAAATACTTGAGAAAAAGGTATTTGAGAATTTTTTTTACAGGTAGATTTCGTAAAGGCCTATAAAAATAGTAACTCTTTTTTTACGCATTGTTTATTGTTATAAAACGGAAATTTAAAATTGATTTCACGAAACTTCACGAAAAAATTTCACGAAAGCGACACGGAGTCACACGTCTATTTCCCGCTCCGGCCGGGGCGTGACTGATACGAAATAGGTGTGCCCAGTGCATGTTTCTTGTGCCCATGCCATAAGGGTCACTTCAAGAATCAAAATTCGTAGAGTGCGGGCCGTATTTATTGATGTCAAAAATAACGACGAGAAAATGCATATTTTATTTTATTTTGAGAAATTCGGGCGTAAATATCATTTTTTTCAATTATTATAAACGAAACTGAATTTTCCATATTATACAATAAAACCATATAAAAAGGGGTTTTTTAAGTAGGAGGGTTTGAACTTGAAAGTGTTTTTTAGAGACCTAATACTTTTTTTTTTCTAGGCTTATTAAAAGATTTATTTTAAAAAATGACCGATATTTTTAAGAGCCAAGATATGTTGTACACGCAGTATTTAATTGAAGCATCTATAATACTTCCAAGCGATCAAATTTTCAAAACAAAAACATATGATTTTGTATGATTTTACATTATTTAGTATGGCTTCATCTTAACTAAGGGTTTTTGCGAGTAGCCCTATACTCTCTGAATCAGTGCGAAAAAATCGATTTAAAACTAAGGGTTCCCGCAAGGACGCAGATTGGTACCTATCCAATTTGTTTTCTTAAAAATGTTTAAAAAAATCTATGAATTGACTAATTTTGCAATCCGCCCTGAGGAAGTACTCTACAAAGCTGTAAAAAACGTTGGTTAAACGTGATGTAGGCTTAATCATAAAATTTATTTCAAGTTGGAATCAAATTCCGTCCAAATTACACACAACTTATTGCAACTTCTTCAGTAAGCATCTAAGTTGAGAGTTGTTAGTTTTGATATATTTGTGCAGTATATGCTTAAATACACCCAAAATCAGTAGACGCATAGTCAGCACTCTTACCACTTTTCAACAGTTGTTGTCTACAGTATCATGGAGTCATATAATGTAAGCAACGTTATCTATATATGTATGGGATATTACGGTAAGGCACAGAATAATTCAACAGTCGGTTCTTCCTTCTGTTCACCAATAATTATTTAGCCTTGCGGCGACTTTCGGCTCCAGACCACACGAGTAGAATTAACCGATACTTATTCGTGGAATTTATTCCATAGAGAAACCCAATACTTATCATATTGCTTAACATATTAAAGATATTATCATTGTTCGAATAAAAATGTAATTTTGACGTGGGACATCCTTAGGAATAACCCCTCTTCAATATAAGGAGCTTCAATATTAAAACAATGTTTATTATCACATTTTACCATCGGTACATCACAAAAAAAGAGTTTAGGATAGTTTAAATAGGTAGGTACTTTAAAGATTTATCGCTAAAATCAGTTTCAATTTTGAAAATGACACTTAAATTAAAAACAAATCCGAGTTCTAGAGTTACAGAACACAACCGAAATTAATACTTTTGATATGAGGTTGTTGAGTGCGCGTTTGGCGGCCCTCAAATTGGTCTCGAATGGATCGATGGCGTTAATTCCAATGAAATACTGGTTGAACAAACACAACACTTTTCCATCGATGGTCTGTATTTCTAAATTGTATTCCATCCGTTAAGGCTAAGCTTAACGCGAAATCACTATTTTCAATTAATCTTTACTACGAATCGGTTTACATTATGAATACCAAAAATATGCATTGTATGCATTGAAACTTTTTCTATCGTTTCCCTTGATTAGAATTAAAATATTTTTTTTCATTATTTTATAAAAAATATAAGCGTAAACTTCTAAAAAAATTATCTTTTCATCAGAAATGTATGAACAAAAGATTTTCTGTGACAGTTCTCCTTGATTAACTTTTTTTAGTTCTTGCAAAATTATTCACAAAATAATAAAAATCAATTTTATGCTTAAAATCGAGCATTTCTAGACTCCGTTTGTTTAGCCATTTTTAAGCCTATTACCTACATTCGTGGTGATGTAAGGCACACTAAGAAAATAAAATTTTTGGAGTCAGGGAAATCTATCAGAACAGATTCTATCGAGAAAAACAGGATCTTACAAATTTAATGAAATATCCAGTTACTCTGAGTTCAGAAGAGGCACCGGATCACCGCGTGGGGTGTATTGAAGGTCCGGTAATGCCAGCTTACTGACTTGTTAATAACCCTATGGTAAAGTGTTGGATTATGGCCACACAATGTCTCGAAGAGGGCGCCTACACGGGCCACATATTATTATTGTGATTGTAGGTCTCCTTGTAACTTATGGTCGCCTGATACAATCCGATATCGCTTTGTCAGTAAATGCGTGATTGTTTGACGTGAAAAAGTTTTTGTGACTTTATGGACTTATTAAAAATATGAAAATGAATTCATAACATTTGGATGGAACGAACACAACATCCAGATTTTTTGCTCAATAATACAAAACTAGTATTATCAAGATGTCTCTGTGGATCTACATATTTATCAATTTAGTTGGTTCCTGTTTTACCACAGTAACCATTTTCTTTATTTATCAATAGCAATGATATAGATTACTGTTTTATCATAATAACCATTTTCTTTAATTTAATAGAGCGATATCTGTAGATTCCTGTTTTATCATGTCAATCATTTTTCTTTTGTTTTCCGAGATTGATTTTTTTCTCTAAAAATTTTACAACTTATCGAATAATAGCTTGTGACCGAAGCGTCCTTCTGTTTTATTATTAAAAAAGGAAAGTGTCGGTTAATAAATGTGATTGATATAAACAATGCCCTGTATTTAACAACATTAACGTTATAATAAACGTACTTTATTGTATTCCTAGAAACAAATGAAAGCATTTTCTCTTTATACACTAGGGCATTTTGGCACTATTTAATGCAATTTAAAGGTAGCTAACGACCTTCCGCGACGCGTGGCAGTTTAGTATTAAAATTACGAAATCGAAGACACTACAACTGACTTGTTTTTGGCTTGCCACTTTGACATTTCTACAGAGCGTCTATATTTCTTGTAACGTCATTGACCATACTATTAAATGGGTTACTTCTGTAGCGCCGTTTAAGGCTCTGCAACCGGGCCCGAAAAGAAGAAGATGGAGAGATACGAAATTACGAATGTTAGAGGAGAGCGCTAACATTTACGACTCCAGATACTAATATCTATAGCCTGTATGTCGGACGAATATCTAGCGCTCATATGTTGAACTAATATTTACGAACTTCAGAGTGTTGACTAATATCTACAGAGCGTAGGTTGGACTAATCAGCCAAATGTGTCCAATAGTCCGATATTAGGGATTTTTACATACATACTTACATAAATTAAGTTTTTTAAACTGCATACGCAATATTACGTTATTCCAATATGCTATACATAATTGCAAATCCAACCTCTGCCGGTGCTGTAGATATTCGTCAACACTTTGGTTCTCATAGATATTAGTCAACAGTTTGAGCTGTAGATATTCGTCAACACTTTGATTCTCATAGATATTAGTTCGTTTTTTTCAGTTTTTGGAATTCCTGTAGATGTTAGTAGACGCCTCCACATTTACAGCGACAAAATCGATGCGAAATGTTTAATAAAACACGACTCGTTTAAAATAGAGCAAAAATCTCGGGGGCATTATCTTAAACAGCATTTAAAGAAACACTGTGAATTTTTTCATACATATAACTTGTAAAATAACTGAAACAAACGTGTTAATAATAATTTTTGGAACATACTTTGCGATTTTTTTCTATCGAGGGAATTTTATATAATTTGCGTTTCGGCGCGGGCAAAGTCTAGATATTATCTTCAAGAATAAGCTATATTTTGAAATATGTAATACATCGGTACAAATCCGGGTTGCGGGCCCTTAAATTAGAAAATCACCCCAAGGAGGCATGAATAATGAATATTCTATACCTATCTATGTATGTATATTGTCAATCCAGCAAGAAATGTCACCACGTGAAAAGTCACAGTTGGGTTGTTTTCTATTCTCTTTTCCATTAAAAAAGACATTAAAAAAGTGTTGTCACTTACCTCGGCTGAGATCTTGCACTTGGAGTAAAAACGAATATTGGCTCTTGACTTACCTGTGAACAAAAATAAATTAAATTTATTAGCAAAATAATAACAATTACATAAAAAAAAAGTTGTATAAAAACGTAACGATGACCCTACAGTTGCCCCCCCCCCCCCCCCCCGAAATTATAAACATTATAAAATAATATTTTTTAATGTATTATTTACCAATTTAAAACTGTTATTTACCAATTTAAAATCAGACTTAAAAAATACCTTAAATAATAAGTTGGCATGAATATCAATTTACAGGGGCAATAATGGTATTACGCAGTCGGTGGGCAGACGCAACGGCCGTTAAGCCCTGGACACACCTCAACCCATGAACCCGGGCATCCCTGCTAAGTCACCAAATGTAGCGAACTACTTGGGGTGACCTATGGTAGAGGTGTGGGTTATCCAATAAATGCTAATATATATTCCCGGGGCGGCGGAACTCATACCCGCCCTTCCAAATTGATTGCAGTTCAGATTGTCTAGGGTTTATTATAAACAGATCATTTAACTCCTTTGTTCGACATTCAAGTTTAAGATACAAATTTACAGCTGTTTTTGCTTGTTTAAGCCTACACCAAAAACAATAAAACAGTTGTGTTATCAATTTCTCCGTATATTAACAAGGCAGCAAGTAACAAATCACCCAAAACCAATAAATTGATACCATCGAAAAGGGTTCACGAGGATGGTACTGCCGCGGCCCGACCCCATGCGAACTGTGCCATGTGAGATTATTTATTACGTAAAGTGAATTAAATGCCTTCACAGGAGGGGTCCGGCGCCTCCCGTACCATCACAACTATTCAAATACGCTCCTGCAGCTGAGAGTTCCTCCACTGTAATCTCTCTTTCTATTATCTGTGCCGTTTATGAGAGAGGAGGAGAGGTTCCACCGGAATTATCAGCGGTACAGTTTGTACAGCGGCACAGCTCATTTGGAATAAACTTCCCTCAGTTCTATATTTATTTTATTTTATTTATTAACAGAAACAAACAGTACCTACATTAGATACTTTGGTTAAAAATTGGTTTGATAAAAAATTTACAATTAATAAGAATATTACATGGTGGGTACCTATTATGTGTTTCATTGTAGTGTCTTATTTATGGTATGCATATTAAGTAATAATCGGGTGACGTATGTAGTGGGAAGGTGTGTGTGAGAGGGTGTGTGTGTGTGTGAGGGTGAGTTGGTATGCGCCTTTATTCGAGGACCTTCACAGGCCGTTAGACCCAGAATCCGAGGACTCACACGAATCCGAGGACGTCCTCGGATTCGAAATGCGAAAAACTGAATATGTACCTATAATCTATGCGTTCTGATTGGTCAACTGTCGAAATTTTGGGCCAATCGGAGAGAGTCCTCATTTTCGTGGTGAAAAATATCGTGTTTAATTTCGCTAGTGTTTCATTAGTACGGGTGTGTGACCACCAGGGCGGCGCAGCTAATGCTGGAAATCACACACAGACCCTAAACCGAGGACTCTCTCAAAGTCCTCGGTTTCGTGTTAAAAGGTGCCGATCACCGGAATGTGAACACCAGGAGGCGCTGCAAGCTCGAGTGTCAAGAAATCTCACCTACGCCCTAAACCGAGGACCCGTCGTCGTTCGAAATTCCTACGTGCATGTGAATATAATAAGTATTGCACTATTAAGATTGTGCCGACAAGGAATTCAGATTTTGACAGTTGAAACAAAATTCAATATTGCGTTTAGTTCGTATTGTGAACTATGTTCTGTGATACTGTTATTATAATTCGATGTACGGTATTGTCATATTTAATAATTGAAAGTTATTAAATATTACAAAAAAAAAAAAAATAGGACACCTGCTAAAGTATTTGATTAATCCGCGTAATATATTCTTCTTTCACTCCATTCTTCGTTAATCCGCTCTATGACCCTATTACCTACACCCAGGGCTGGGCAAAATACATGCTTTGCTGTAAATTGAAATACAAATTACAAAATACGTTTTCGCATGTATTTAAAATACGAAATACAAAATACTTTCGAGTCGTGTATTTGAAATACAAATTACAGTATTTTAACCATTTTTTTATTTCAAATACAAAATACATTTGGTTTTGGTAGAACCTTTGGTTGCAATAAATTGACATAAGTGCCCTTATCTAAAGCCTACAATACATGACAACTGTTAACTAAGACAAAATTTTTCACCTTACGCGATCGCTATTTTCATATCTGCGATTTTAGTTGGCATCACATCAACAATAGGGTTCATGTGCTGTTTGCTATGATGCCAATTGAAATCATAGATATGAAAATAGAGATGAAAATAGTGATCGCGAAAAGCGAAATCTAGTCTATGGTCTAGTCTCTATGCGGGAATCGGGCTGAAAAAAGGTGTCATATATTATAGGTATAAGAGTGCGTTTTCATAGAAGCAAAGCTGAGCAGAGTGAAACAGAGACTTGCAAAAATTGACCAATCATATTGCTCAGAAGATGCATCTCACCTCCGCTCCACTTGTAAAGGTATAGGACCCAGGTGTTAGATAATAATAATAATATGACATTTGTGCGCAGTTTTGTATTATTTCACTTCAAGTGCGCTCTACTGTGATTAACTTAAAAATATATATATATTTTTATTTTTAACTTTGTGAATAAAAATAAAAATCTTCATCCTAGACTTGCAGAAAAGGTCAATAGATTTTTTTTTCTTTATATGAGTTCCGCACAGGAGGCCATGAGGAAAATAATTTCCCTCAGGGCCTATGTCATCTTTGTGGATGCTGTGTGGAGGTTTTTTTTAAGGAAAGGAAGGAGAGGAGAGTTATTGGAAGGAAAAGGTTTTAAGGGGTGGGTAGGAACCTGGGGTTCGGTGTGTCCTGATCATCCGCCTCTAAGACCTAGACAAACCTCACCCCATGAACTCGGGAACCCCTGCTAAATCACCAAACGTAGCGAACCACTTGGGGTGACCTATGGCAGAGGTGTTGGTTATCCAATAAAGGTTCCTGGGTCGGTGGTACCCTAATTACGCCTCCCAAATTGTATGTATTAAATGTCGATGTCGCGTATTAAAAATCTAGATAGCATTTAGTTCGGGTTGAATCTTGCAATCATTTTTTTTACATGAGCTCCACACGGGAGGCCCCGAGGAAAATAATTTCAATCAGGGCCTATGTCATCTTTGGGGATGCTGTGTGGAGGTTTTTTTAAGGAAAGGAAGGAGAGGAGAGTTCTTGGAAGGAAAAGGGTTAAATGGGTGGGTAGGAATCTGGGGTTCAGTGTGTCCTGGTCATCCGCCTCCAAGACCTAGACAAACCTCACCTCATGAACCCCTCACCCCGTCACCAAACGTAGCGAACCACTTGGGGTGACCTATGGCAGAGGTGTTGGTTATCCAATAAAGGTTCCCAAATTGAGTATCATATATAAAGATAGCAACCAATAATGCGCAATATGTGCGTTTAGAAAATGAAGATAATGTTGGTAATTCTTAGTCGAAGTACCTATGATACAATTAAAAGTGACCGAATTGGAAATGGGTTCCATAGCTCAGTTGATAGAGCACTTGCTATGTAAGCAAAGGGCCCTGGGTTTGAGCCCCAGTGGAACCAATATCTTTTTATGATTTTTCTGTCTCCAGATTTTCGATTGAGTTTCACTAATATTGTCTTCATTTAATTAAATATTAAAAATAATCTTTTTCATCCATTATCAATAAACTCACGTATTCATGAATAAATACCGCGAACGATGAAAACGACAAATAAATATTAACATATCTTGCTCTGGATTCTAGCGTTTTTAGTCTATGTATTATCTATGTCAATATATTTTTTTCATTATCATTATTAAGATCGCTAAATGTATTTTGAAGCCATAAGTATTTGAAATATAAATTACAAAATACCTCAGCATCAGGTAATTGAAATACCAATTACAAAATACATTTTTAGGAAGTAATTGAAATACGAATACAAAATACGTATTTGTATTTCAAATACGTATTTCAAATACTGCCCAGCCCTGCCTACACCTCACAAAAACGCCTCTTTTTGAATTAAGGACAAGGGAAGAATATCGCCACCTGGATGGGTGATGTTGTCAAGCGGGTTAAGGAGGAGCTGTAGGAAGGGTTTTATTTATGCGGATCTTGAAGAGTCGGAAAAAATTACTGAAAAAATTACTAAACGCAGAGTAACATTATCATCAAATAAAACATACAAAATCGTTAAAAAAAATTATGGTTTTTTTAGGTAGTCTGACACAAAAATTAAGACAACAAAGTCGTTTATAATTAAAATTATTGAACCGTTCGTTTTACGGATGAACGCAGCTCTTACAGCGACGGTGCGTTGGTTTTTCGAACTTTCAACCTACTATGGACTATTAGACAATCTTAAAAGGACTATTAATTATTATTATAAATTTGTATGGAAACGCGACAGCGGTGAGGGGCACCGCAGCAGGTTTCGTAAGTGATTTGGCGTCGAACGGCTCGCCCGACGGATGGGTATATATTTTTTTATCGTTGTCGCTTATTTTTTTAAAATATGGTAATCTAAGTTTTTAAAACTATAATGAAATAAAAATAATAATAAAGATAAACGAACAATTAAAAATTTTTTTTTAATCGTTCACAAAAATTTGCCAGGCTGCTGGTCGGCAGACCGCGAAATTCTTATATGGAATGATCTGGACTATAGTTATTCATTGGTTTTATTCGTGTAGTCGATGACGTAAAAAATTCTATTTTTTACCCCACTTTGATGCCGGCTGCCTGCAAACTTGCCAGGCTGCCGGTTGGCAGACCTGCTTTTTTCTCATTTTCTTATCGACCTTTATCATATGAAACCATTCCCGTTCGTGTAGTCGGTGACGTAATTTTTTCGAAAAAAATCGCTGATATTTCCATGACTGCGCGGCTCCTGCCAAGAGGCGCACCGGCAGACCAGCTTTTTAAAGGTTTTCTAAATGCCCATAATCACTTAAAAGTAGTTTCATCCGTGTAGTCTGTAGTCGATGACGTAGGGTTTACCTATCTCGCCTCCTAGTCTATAAGTAAGAATACTATTTCGTCCTGTCGTCGGAATAGTTCGGAAGTTTTCAGTACTTTCCGTATTACGAACGCCGATTACTAGCCGATCTGCTGTTGCACCGGGCGCGCGGGTGGAGGGGTGCACTGCCTGTCGGGTGTCAGCAGTAATGATCTCTTAGCAAATTCATATATTTAGATAGGCAATTCAATTTTATATTGAACCTTTTTTTAAGTTTTGTGCAAATTTATATTTTAAATAAAATATTTAGGAAAACGATGAGTCGTATAATGTTGTTGCCTGTTCACCGCACGAGTGAACGTTAGGACGAGCCGCGCCGCTTCCAATATACGTGTAAGAAATTCGTTCCTCACTATTTCGAGGACCCAAGACCTCAAAAAACTACAGACCACTAAAACGAGGACCTTCCGAGATCCGTGTATTTTACGTAAGTGTAATCCTGAATACGTGGACAGGCCTCGGATATGGGAAGTCCTCAGTTACCGGGTGTGTATTCCGGTTTTTTGAGGACCGTTTTCTAGGTGCTTACCGGGTGTATGATGAAACCGAATAGACAGCAACGATCACGATTTACTTGAGTATACGTATAAGTGTAGAATACTTGTCTACTTTGTATAATATAACAGGACCTCGAATTCGGGTAGCCAGTTGAAGTCCTCGAAATCGGGATTGGACAAACAAGGGTGAGTATGCGTGTGTGTATGTATGTATGTATGCGCATTGAACAAATTATATTATTGGCATGATGCTCTTTTTAAATTTGGGCAGTGAATCGGAGAAAATGTCGATGTTAGAATTTAGACCAATAATATTGAACATATATGAAGAGCACGATTGATTGGTGAATTAGATGCTGCATTTGTCTTGTAATTAAACGAGTGGAATAGTTCTGTATGGCGTGTACGCCTTAATGGCATGTTAAAATTAACTAGGGAAAGAAGTTCGGTACAGTCAATGTTATTATTTAAAATTTTGTGTATAAATGTCAATTCAGCTATTGCTCGCCTTTGTTGCAAAGTTTGAAATGTGCATTCAAAGTTATTGTTCAATTTGAAGGTAAGATATTTCATAAATTTGTTTTGAATATGTTCTTTGCTATCTTTGTATACTTTGTATTGCGGGTTCCAAATTGGTGAAGCATATTCCAGTGTACTTCTGACTAATAAAAAAAAAAAAAAACATTATTACTGTACGTAGGTTATTGAACACTTTACTTACGCGAATATCCAGAACTTGGCAGAATTAAAAGGGCTTTAAAAACAAACTTATTTCAAAAATCATAACACCTTTCATGAATTTTGACTTTTTTTCAATATACTCTAATAAACCTTGTTCCCCAAGTTTCCGGTAATTGTTTGATTTCGATTACATCCTTACTATATTTTTATGTGCACTCCGAATTTTTCTTATTTCTAAACGTAAACTGCCTCCTGTTCTATATTATATTTTAGTTTTAATGATTTTTTTAATGGCACCGTTATTGTTTAGCACTATCTATTGTCCTGTGCCAAAACAGCACTGTAGTTGTTAATATTGTTCTCCTGGCATTGCTCTGTATTTGTATTGTTTATTCTTTGTTTCAAATTTTTTAATCAATTTTTCTAAGGACTCGTAATGAACACTACAGGATTACTTTTAAGTTTATTATAATTAAGCGCACTTGAAGTGAAATAATACAAAACTGCGCTAGGTATATAAATACTACGTTATTATTATTATTATTACAATGTTCGATATAAAGTATAGTAAGTCCCAGCCATTCAAATATCTCTGAACCTGCCGCCTTTGTAATCTTTCTTCCTGTTTTCCGTGCCATTTATTAGGGAGAAAGAGTGGTTGCAATGGAGATATCAGCGGTATGGTGTTCAGTATAAAATAGGGAGGCGTCTACTAATATCTACAGGAATTCCAAAAACTGAACAAATCAGACTAATATCTACGAGAACCAAAGTGAGGACGAATATCTACAGCTCAAACTGCTGACTAATATCTATGAGAACCAAAGTGAGGACGAACATCTACAGCTCAAACTGCTGACTAATAACTATGAGAACCAAAGTGTTGACAAATATCAACAGCACTGGCAGAGGTTGGGGTAGGTTAGGTTAGGTTAGGTTAGGTTAGTTATTACGTAATTGAGGTAATTTATGCTTTTCCGTACAACCTCTTGCTCAGCTGCCCCCTGTAGATATTAGTCTAACCTACGCTCCATAGATATTAGTCACCACCGGGACCGTCATAGATATTCGTCCGACCTTAGCTCTGAAGATATTAGTACTCACTCTGAAGTTCACAGATATTAGTTCAACATATGAGCTGTAGATATTCGTCCGACATACAGGCTGTAAATATTAGTATCTGGAGTCTAAAATAGTGATGTGAAGTAAAGTTAATGAGTGGTGATTTATTTACAATACGACACAACAAAGTATTTAATTAAAAAAATATATATAAAATATAAAAAAAAACAAATCAGTTCCCAATGGCGTCCGATACACTAAAAATAAATAAATGCTCAAAAGAGTCCTTTACATTTAAAACAAATGAGTTCTCAAAGGTATCCATTACCTTGGAACGAGTGATTTTTCAAAAAAAAAATATGACGTCATAAGAGGAGAGAACACGATATCTTTTGTAATTGATGTCACCAATATTTCACCTGAGTGTGCTGTTACATCGCGACGGAGTACAGATGGCGTCCTAATGCTACGTCCCGAATGAATATTATAATATCCTGTTGATATAAGAACTATGGAGGATATGATTTTAGATTTTCACGGCCAAAAGTATTTTGTTATTTTTTTTTGGTGTGTTATGACGTGTTGCGCTACCTTCTTCTTTAGCCAACGTTTCAGACCCTGATGATTGACACTGTAACGCTGTCTGAAACGTTGGCTAAAGAAGGAGGTAGCGCAACATGGCATAACACCCCAAATATAAATAACGAACTATAGAGGATGTTTTGCACAAATAAATCCATTGCCTTGTTTGCATTGTAAGTCAGAAATCTACAATTATGGTCAATATGACCACCTCGATCATTTATCGCTCATTTCGTGATTTCATTCCGCCTCTTTCCCTCGAAATGAACCGTGTGAACACGTAAGTGAATAGAGACAGTGCCGAATGAAGCATTCCAACAATGTTGGAATGCTTCCTTCGGCACTGTTCACTCGCAACCGGAATTTAACATCACGTGACGCGAATGATGTGTGTGAACACTCAAATGAACAGTCTTTCACTCGCAAATTAGTCGGCCGAAATGTTCTGGCATGAGGACGAGTAGCCGGAGCGGCTTAAACGTCAAAATGCTCCGTTTAGTTCGCTTTTCGAAATAACTCCTACACGTCTCATAGAAATCGTTGTTTCTCCCTTACTATCGTAGTGAAAATTATGATTTAAACGGTATTGGAAAGAGAAAATAATGCTCTATATATTCAATATAACAATTAACCACAAAAGAATACGAATGTACACTTCTATGGAACCAAAGTTTCTGATCGAATTTGAAAAAAAAATTATGAAACATTGTGAATTTTTTATGAATTATTTTTACATGAAACGACAAAAAAGTGAGGTGACAGAAACGTTTATAATTTATTTGTCTAACAAAATAAGTGTGTGTTTTGATATTTTTTTTGTTACCAGTAATTTTAGTTAAAATAAAAGCAAGGAGAGCCATTTTTTTTTACTTTTCTAAGTTTACATTAAAAATTATTTTATTAAAAAAATTATGTGGTTATTTCTAATAATAAATTTTGGAAGCATATTTCATCACCTTTCCAAAACAGTTTTTAGTTTTTGGATACGTTAATAAATATTCCATTTATGTGGATTTTATTGCAAGCTGAGGCCTATTTTGGAATAAAAAATTTTCATGGTAGAAAAATACTGGTAGATATCAGTTTTCAGGTTATTATATAACCATATGTTCATTTTATGGTGCTGAAATTTATTCACTGTTTACAAGAATCGCCAAATTCTCGTAATTTAGTTTGACGTTATCGGAAATGTCAATTGAAATCGTAAATATTCCCGAACTTAGCCGTCAGCGCCGGACGAATTCCAATGCGCGCTGCGACCACGCTCGACGACTTCGTAGCGAGAATGTTGAGTGAACTTCTTCCTTCGAAGGAACCGTCTGAACACTGGGTGAAACGAGAATGGAACATTTCATCGAGTAAACCTTCTTCCGAGTGAACCTTGTGACTTCAGCATTACCGACGAATCCAGGGGTCGGAGGCTCATAAATTATGCCGTCAGAACGGTATCCTTCAACATCTTAAGATGACGCCATACTAAATAATGCAAAATCATACTATATCACGTGTTTTTGTTTGGAAAATTTGATCGCTTAGAAGTATTATAGATGCTTCAATAAAATACTGCGTGTAGAACACACCTTGGCCCTTAAAAATATCGTTTAATTTTTAATAATATACATAAATATCGGTAATAAGCATATAAAAAAATAAAGTACAAGGTCTATAAAAAATACTTTCAAGTCCAAACTCTCCTATTTATAAACCCCTTTTCGGATAGGTATGGTTTTATTGTATGGCGCGCCCAGTGGCAGGGCGCGCCTCTTCACCAAACATGGAGAATTCATCTGAAGCCCCCGTAGTAGATATACAAGTACTAAATATGTGTATATATATTTCTTTTTAAATCTTTTTATATTATTTTATTTTTTCTTTTCTATATAGTATGTAAATCCATTTTATGTAATGTATACTTTTTTATGGCAGACAGAGTATTGCACCCACCGCTCTGTTCGGCTGAAATAAATAACTTATTATTATTATTATAATGTGGCAAATTCAGTTTATTTTATAATATTCGCAAAAAAATTATGTTTACGCCTTAACTTCCCGAATTAAAATAAAATATGCATTTTCGCGTTGTGATTTTACAATACGGCCGCTAGTCGACGAAATTGGTTTTTCAAAGTGAACCCTATGCCGTCCACCGAAGATGTACTGACCACGCCACACCTATTTCGTATCAGTCACGCACCGGCCGGAGCGGGAGATGGACGTGTGGCTCCGCGTCGCTTGATTTCGTGAACTCAATGCGTAAAAAAGGAGTTAATGTTTTTTACAGGTTTTTAAGAAATCAACCAGTAAAAAAAAAATCTCAAATACCTTTTTTAACCTTTCCAAAAGCTTTTTCTCAAGCATTTTCAAACTCCTCCCTTAAAGCGGAGTGAATTCCGATTTAGATTTTCTCCTGGACTTTTTTTTTTAATTCCACACAGGAGGCCCTGAAACAAAATATCCCACAAGGCCTATATCATCTTTGGGGATGCTGTGTGGTGGATCTTTTCAGGGAAAGGAAGGAGAGGAAGTTCTGAGAAAGAAAAATGTGTCAGATGTGGGTAGGAATCTGACGGTCTATGTGTTCAGGAGTGACAGACGTATGAATCCATTCCTCCCACTGCAGTGCAAGGCGATGGATCGAGCGTATCTGGCAGGAGAGGTCTAGTTTATGTCTCCTACAAACAGTCTCTTCCGATCCGGCCCGCCACGTAGTAGGGGAAAACGCATTCGCCGCCAAGACTTAGACAAATGAAAATGAACCCGGGTATCCCTAGTCCCCAAACGTAACTAAGTAGTAAATTTCGATAATCTATAAATAGTAAACCTTTTGTAACTGTATTCGTATTCAGTACACTTTACTGATCATACACAAATTCAATGCCCGAGCAATATGAATAGTAGTAGGTACCTACGTATAGTGTGTAGTTATTATATTCAGACGAGAGTTAGAGACAGACAGTGGTAAAATGTAATAAAAGACACGTACCAGTACCTACCATCTACCTACATAATAATATCAAAACCGAATCAAACAAATAACCGCGGGCGAGGCGCCACCAGATATGCGAAGACGTTGTTGACGCCACTTTTTGTATTAACAAAAAAATTATATACTATTATTTTTTTCAACTTCAGAGGTGTATATGGGTACCGCCGGAAACCATTTATTGGAAAACCAACAGCTCTGCTTCAGGTCACCTCAAGTGTTTCGCTACGTTTGTTGACTTAGCAGTTGGTGCCCGAGTTCATGGTGTGAGGTTCGTGTCAGGCCAGTTGAGGGAGACCTTTTGGACTCTCTCGGACTGCACACCAAAGGGAGGGTTGTAGTCATCGAAGATGACCGAAGAAAATTGAAACTCCCTATCAACCGAGTTGTAGGTACTGTTCATCAGAGAAAACAACAGAACCTACACCACAAGATGAATCTCAATTTTGGAGACGAGTATGGGTACCTCCGCCCCGGGAACCATTTATTTGATAACCAACGCCTCTGCCATAAGTCACCCCAAGTGGTTCGCTACGTTTGGTGGCTTAGGAGGGGTGCCCGGGTTCGTGTGGTGGGGTTTGTTAAGATCTCGGCGGCCGATGTGTCTGCCCACCTGCTGCGTGGCGGGCCGGATCGAGAGAGACTGGTTGAGGAGGTCTTTTGGCCTCTCCAGCCAAAACCCCTTGACCCATCGCCTGAGGTTGGAGTGATGGATTCATACGTCCGTCACTCCTGGACACACTGATCCCCAGATTCCTACTCAACCCTCTTACATATTCCTTCCCAGAACTTCCTCTCCTTCCGTTCCTTAAAATAAACCCTCCTCAAGCATCCTCTAAGATGATACAGGCCTTAGAGAAATTATTTTCCTCAGGACCTTCCGTGTGGAGCTTATGTAAAAAAATACGGTTTCCTTAGGAGTTCTTGAGATGATTTTTCAAGAAACGATTCAATTAATGTTTTTTTAATATTATTATAAAGGGTATGCAACCCATGTACGATATGCAAGTTTAGAATGGCTAGTCATACCGTAAGCGGTGGACCACTGCTCCAGTTAGTTGCTATGAACAAATAAAAGTGGACATATATCACGCTGTGAATATTCTGATATGGTTCAGAGACTGGACAGGTATTCCAGAGGAGATAAACCTTTTATGGTAAAACATCGAGTTATTGTTTATTTCAAATTAGCATGAAATAAAAATATTTTCGGGTACGATTTTAAAATCATTACTTTTATCCATAAACCTACCATAGTACAGTAACATTGAAAACAAACCACGGAGTCTTAAAAATCTATCAATAAAACACGCAGTAAATAAAATTTCTAATAAAGAAATTAAAAAAAAATCAGTATACGCATTTCACACGCGGTAGAAGTGAAACCTCCAGAAAACGAATGTAGATGAGAGTGGGAACGCCACGAAGCACCGCACGATGAGGATACCGATTACACGATTTTATTCTCTCGCAGGCTAAATCCTATAGATGTACGTGTTTGTTTTTTTTTGTGTCGCAATTTTTCATTTCATTTAGTTTCAAATCACAACGGTGCTAAAGATGCGTGTAATAAACATGGTTAAAAATAAATAATCTATTAATTTTGAATTAAAATGGTGCCACAAAAAAAGTTTTATATGTTTGAAGAAATATATTTTCTTCCACGCATGTCACTCAGCTGGGTAACCGACCCCTCACCCAACCCAACTGTTCAATTACTACTACTGATTTTTTTGTTTTGAAAAAAAAAACCATAAATGTCACGGGAGACACAAAAACAACTTATAAGTATGTATTTTTTCGATGGTACGATGATGATTGTCTGTTACTTTAAGCCGCCACTACCCGACTTTTACTGATTTCTTACATACTCTTAAACATTTGAAGTTTTTAAGCTCTTAAAAAAAAATATGTAATTTTTTTATACACATATTCCCCACGCCGCGCCAAAACGCAATTTATATGAAATTACGTCGACAGAAAAAATCGTAAAATTCCGAAAATTATTGTAAACATCTTTGTTCAGGTATTTTACAAGTTTCATGTATGAAAAAATTCACAGTGTTTCTTTGAATGCTGATTTAGACAACCCCAATAAGTTTTTTGCTCTATTTTAAACGAGCCGTGTTTTATTAAACGTTTTCACAATTTTAAATTTTCAATTTTATCGTTTTAAATATTAGCGTGCTCTCTCCAACATTTGTAATTACACATCTTTCCATCTTCTTCTTTTTGAGCGGGGATACGGCACCTAAATGAAATATTATGTTATCATCTGTGTTTTTATTATGTTTTATTACTTGCATTTATCTATTGTAAGTAATTAATAAAGATGAATTAATAAAAAAAAAGACGAAATATATTTTTGCAATAGAATATAGTACGATTTTATAGAAGGCGACACAAACCTAATTATAATATAGGAGTGTGTAGTAGATATACAAAATAATTATGATGATAATATATATTGAATAAGTTCGGATATTTTTTTGTTTTCGTTTAATTTATACAACATTAACGAATCATTATTGACGATACCTGCGTACTGCCCCCTGCGGCGCGATGTTTGTATAATTCTTTTTTTTTATCCCTCGCAGTTTGTTTTAAGCATTCACTAAGAAAAGGCACCGAGTAAGAAGAGTAGGGACCTACCTTTTTTCACTTTGGAATAAAACGTTTAGTAATTAGTAATTACATTGAATCTCGGGGATTTAAAAAAGAAATTTATTACATCCCAATAAGTTTATTCAGCTATGACGTACTACGGAATACGCAAGTCAAGTAATTAATATTAATGTCACCAAAATATCTTCAAAATATTATATATATTTATAATTATCATCTACATAGCTACTTAGAGCATGATTTAAATTGTCGATCATAATTAATCATCAAAAATACCAATTATAGTTGTCTTTTAAATGCGTTAGTTAGTCCTGCGTGAAATCTGGACTAAAAATTTGATTTGAATATAAGTGTCGTTTTCAAAATATCAAATGTGAAAAAAAAATTGTATACAAGGATATTTATAAATACCAGCTGTTAAAAACCCGCTCTGCAAGTTTTTACTGCTAGGCCCAGCGGGCGGCTTTGGTTCGGCCTCGCCCAATTAGTGTTGGTGACCATTTTATAAATCCAATAGGAACTGGTTCCAAAAATAGCCCGTTCCTCGGATCCACCGTCGTCCAGTGTAGCTAGTCAACGGTACAAAGTAACCGAGGCAGAGCAATGACGTCGTATGTAATATATAGCCGCTTGATGTACCTATAACCGTCAATCTTTCCCTATCCGGAGAGAAACTACATATTCACAAATTCGTAAAAGTTATACTTAGGGGGACCCCATCCGACCTGCTGAGGGAAGTAGCGACATCTTGTGACGAATTCTTGAATTCGAAACGTAATTATAGCTTTGTCGGAAATTTCACGTCCACGAATTTGCTGCGTTGTTCGTTAGCCACAATATATACACGCCAATCGGTTTCGGTACAATCGTGCCTTTGACAGGGCATTAAAAATTCGGCATTGCAAGATACAAATTTACTAAATAATTGATTATTGTAAAGTAAAAGATATATATGTACTAGGATTAAGCAATGGTAAAGGTGGAATTAATGAAACAGCGGGTTTTATCACGAACAGTGAAATAATGGTTGTCTCGAAACCGGTTGGCACTATTATTTACAAAAAATATGTATAAAAAGTGGCACTGCTTAATTTAACAATGTTTCATCACAAATTTACAATTTTAACACATAAATACTTCATAAATTATTACAGAGAATTAAGTGTCGCCACGGGTTAAGTCCACTAAACAAATATTTAACCCATCAAGCGCCATACGCCACGAGCCCCGCGGGTTGGTCCTCGGGTCCCGGGTATTGATTTCCTGCTGCGCGGACGACAGGCCCTGAATGCTAGTCTGAGATATGGCCCCTTATTATGGGATCTTACGATTGTCCCTTTTTAGGACAACTGAACCCGTTAAAAATAAAGTTAGAAGAATTATTAAGAATTTTGCATAAAGCTGCAAAGAAAATATGAGATGTGCTCAGTATCGCCTTGGTGAAAGACAACCATTTGAAATTATTGCTAAGTAATAATACTTCATCTAAAACATACGAACACCTCAGCACGTGTTTTCCTTTTGAGGTGTTCACAAAACACTACTACTAATATATACTTACCACTTTACCTACCATGTATACCTACTTATTTTGTTAAATCTATATAAGCTGTATATAGGAGAATGGAAATAAATTAGTAAGTACTTACATATTTTTATATTAATACTATGGCCGAACTGGCTCCCCCATTAAATATGACTTGAAAAGGCCCTGTACATAACTTAATCATGACATGTTTGATATGACCTTTCTTTAGTAATAACTCTATTCTTTCCTCCGTGGTAATAACGAACTTCAATTAGTGAAAAGCCAGTAAATGGTAGAAGACATCGCACCAACAAGTGATTATCACGCTGAAGGATCCAATAAAAATGACTTCGTAATGAATATTGGTAAAGAATTGCTACCTTCATAATTCGCAGTTTGATTAAAACCGATCACTTAAATGAATGAAGAAACGACGTTCTTGAAAATTAGAAAATTGTACGAATGTAACACAATATGCTTATATACAAAGCACAAAATGGACTTATACACACGAACACAACATTTATAAAAACATCACAATTACAAGAATACCATAATAAAGAAATTCAGCTTCTCCACCCCAATTTTCAAAAAGGTGATAAACATGGAATGATTAACTACAGACCGGGTGCCTTATATTGACAATTCCTTAAGTGTTCAAAAAAAATTTCATTTGACGTAAACAATACGGTTTTACTGCCAAAAAACTACTCTTAAAATTATACATCCGATTTAATGTGTCGTAAATATCCGGATGATTCTTTCCAAACTGATTACAGCAAGGCTTTCGACAAAGTTAACCATGATTTATTGCTGAATAAACTGCATAAATTCATATAGATGGGTTACTATATAAGTGGTAAAGTTATTTGATCAACAGAGCCTGGCTGTTAAAATTGATTTCAGCTTCGTGCGGTGTTCCACAGGGGTCACATTTAGGACCAATACTGTTTTTCTTGTTTGTTAATGATGTTTTTTAAATTTTCAATGATGTTCATTATTGTTCATGTCCTAAATTTTGCAGATGTTCCAATATTATTGAAGGCAATCAGAAGTTTCAATGATTGCCATATAATATTTTCAAATAACTTGTCCAAACTTTTTGTGTGGTGTCAAGTTAATAACTTAGAACTCAACATATGCAAATATCAAATTATGATATTTTATTGAATAATGAATCCAATAATTTTTTATTATTCCATTAGTAATATTCCGTTACTTTCTACCTCGGAAATTAATGACTTGGGAATATGGTTTAATGGAAAAGTCCATTTTATTAAGCATATTATAGAAACTTTATCTAATAAACCTTTACAAATTCTGGAATTTATTTGAAGAGTATCTAATGGCTTTCATAATATCAAAACATTATACAGAGTGTCCGGGGGTAAAGTGCATTAACCTCGGGAGGAGATTATACATGATAGGAGAAGTAAAAAAAATAAATAACTTTTTAAGAAATTCCTTTGCTTTTTTCCCCATGTATGGGGAAAATTGTAATTCAAGTTTTTTTTATTTGAAAACTAAGTACCTTAAAACCTCGGAATTTAAAAAAAGTAAGTCATATTTTTGCCTTGTTAATCATGTAAAATAACCTCCCGAAGTTAGTGCACTTTACCCTTGAACACCCTGTAAATGTCACCAGTAAGGAGTCATTTCAGTATAATTCCACAGTTTGGTCTCCAAATTATGACGATCATTCACACAAATTGAAAGAATCCAAAATAATTCTTAAGATATGTAAATTTTAGATTAGGTATTCCTAGAGAATGGCTAGATTACGGCTACCTACTTTATTCACAATATTTATTAAAATTATCGAAACGAATAATTATTTGTGACTTAATGTGTTTGATTAAAATTGTTAATTCGATGTTGAATAACCCAGAATTGCTATATTTAAATTCGATGTGTTCCTGTCAGGAGAGTTACAAGACTATATTACCTATTATTGTAACAATTTAATTTAATCTACCATATTATTGTAACAATTCTTCTTCAATGTCGCAATTTTAAACGCCTATGAGACGATTCCAAAATTTGGGAAACATATACTCCGATGCTGCAGATATATTTAGGTAAAAAATATTGCAAATATAGACTCGTTTTAATAGGTATTTAGTCATCGAGTAGAGCTGGTTTATACTTGTATAATGAAATTGTCTAACTTTAGATGTGCAAAAGAACATTGGTAGTAGGACACGATATCAGGATGAGTTTGTACGAGGTACTCAAATATCGAAATGAGGTGTCCCTGTTACAATTTTCGCTTACGGGGGGGGGGGGGGGGGGGGGTGTGACTAGAGAATTTCAGGGAAGTTGTTTACCCGCCATCTGTGTCTGTTATTTTTGTAATACGAAAAATGGATCCCCCCCCTGCACACCCCCTCTTATCCCTTCCCCTCATCAGCAACCCCCTCCACCTCATCTCAACACTGCCTCATCCTCCCTCCTTTGGTAGCTGTTTGGGACTCTTGTGCGGTATTTACATAACATATAACAATAATTTAAAATAAAAATATATTAAAAAAAAATATTTTTTTTGGAGCAGTTTGAACTCTTGTGCGGGATTCACATAACAATAATTTACAATAAAAAAAAAACATTTTGGAGCAGTTCGAACTCTTGTGCGGTATTCACATAACAATAATTTACAATAAATAAACATTCCAAAAAAAAAAAAAAAATTATTGTAAATTATTGTTATGTGAATACACATGACAATAATTTACAATAAAAAAATATTTCAAAAAAAATTTTTTTTTGAGCAGTTGGTACTCTTGTGCGGTATTCGCTTGACAATAATTTAGAATAAAAAAATAAAAATTTCTGAGCAGTTGGGACGCTTCTGCGGTATTCACAATATATTAATGGCTTACCCCATCACCACCTCACGGTTCTAATACAAAAATGTCATAGAATATACAAACACTTCACGCCTCACCACCTCATACATTTGTCCCAAACTATGCGTGACATTACATGTAGCTTAATACATCAACTACCTCACACCTCACCTCGTATTTGTCCCATACGTAACAACGTGACATGACATGTAGTCCAATACACCAACCACTTACACCTCACCTCATATTTGTCCCGTACATGACATGAATATAGTCCTACAAAACAAACCACCTCACACAGAAAAAGAGTTGGTACAAATACATATTGTGAGGTGGGAGGACATTTTACTTGTTTGTATGGGACATTTGAGGTGCCTCTTGTATGAGGTACTCAACACTAATTGGTAGGTGGCTGATTTTCATACTCTCAAAAGTTCTGGACTGTTCTGGCAATTTCAAGAGAGCGAAACTTCCAGCGCTTATATCTTCAAAACGGGAACCTTCTTCAAGGATGGGGGGATAGAGGTCTACCACACCATTTAACTCCTTGATCGTACAGGGACTCATTCCTGAGTTTTAGTGGCACGTACATTGCAAACTTTCTTTTATGATATATATTGATTAACCACACGTTAATGGTGGTTTACCTATCAGTTGTGAACAATTTAATACACGTTTAGTACGTAAACCGGTAAATATATAACAAAAATTTGGCGATTTTACAAAACGGTTTCACAGTTATTGTCATAAGGAAATTGATAAATGAAAATGGCTTTGTCAACACCCGGCAGCTATTCAAAATAAATTAAAGCATACTTTGAAAAAGAGCAAAGCTAACAAGCCGGCAAATATAGAGAGTTTGATGTGAATTTGGCTGATCGTTACCAGGGACATAGAAGTTTTGTGGGTAATTTATAAGATGATTTAGTGCCACAGTTAACCCTTGAATTGTAAAGAATGTAATAGTAATAACCATTGTAAGAATGTAATAATCATTATTGAATGGCCCGCGGTTTCTTAAAGACGATGATAGCCCGAGAAATTAGTTGTATCGGAGAAAAACACACAAAAAGTATCTTTGGATATGCAAATTATACGTAATAAACGCGGCGCTTGTGTTTCTTGATATTTTTTATAGCGATCGGAATAATTATTGATACCGATTGCTGAATAATATTGACGGTGAATCATTGGCGACCATCACAAATAAATATTTATCGATCATTCGCGATTGAATTGGAAAGGATATAAGTCTAGTTTAAAAAAAACATTAATATGGGGTTTGCAAAAGAGACGCTAATTTTGTTATTCTTTTCATTTTTAGTAGACTTTTAATCGATTAAATATGCACATATCCTCGCCTTAGTTCTTAAGTGTCCAAAGGACAATTTTACGTTGTATTCAATGAACACTTTAAAATTAAAAGAAAAGTATAAAAAAAGATAGTTAATCAATTAACTAATGATTATTTAAACAACTAATGAGACGTTTCGGACAGCGTTGCAGTGTCCATCATCAGGGCGGATGTGTAACAGTTAGGGGTGATGTTAGTACTTATCTACTTAGGAGCGATACCGTGTCGCCAGCTCCACTCCTCTACGAGCTGGCGCTACAATATACTTCAACATGTTTTTTTGCGTTTAGCCTTGATGTAACCGTCAATTACCGGATACCAAGAACTATTGAGTTTAGCTCCGTCGTCTCTATTAATATTTATAGGATTTTTATGAATTTAAATTGCCTCCGTAATCAGGTGTGCTCTATAAGTTTTCGGTCTTCCCAGGACTTCAGGAACAAATACAAAGTAATGGCCGGTTTCAATTAAATGCTCGGCGATTGCCGATTTGCAAAAAAACATGTTGAAGTATATTGTAGCGCCAGCTCGTAGAGGAGTGGAGCTGGCGACACGGTATCGCTCCTAAGTAGATAAGTACTAACATCACCCCTAACTATTACACATCTGCCCTGATGATGGACACTGCAACGCTGTCCGAAACGTTGGCTAAAGAAGGAGGTAGCGCAACACGGCAAACACCCCAAAAACAAATAACGAAAACCTACCATAATGTTTCATTGAAATAAAAAAAAGTTCTCCTGTAAAATTTTCTAATGGTCGTTTCGGGTCGTTTGGACAATTAAGAAATAAGGCGACGATATTGCTCCATAACTAACCTTTGTATATATTTACTTTGATAAAATGACAGCTGTCAAACACGAGCATTGTTAGAGAAATTGAAAATGTAGCCAAAATCATGCATGCAGCAATTCTTATTGGACTACCAATAAATTACAACAGGTGCTAATCCATTCATTGAATTATATTAGATTATGGATATCCTTTCAACCACTCATCATATATCTCACCAATAAACATCTTCATAAAACTCGTTCTATTTGATTTTCTGTTATGTTTATACGTACAACTAAAATAGATATTGAAATAGAAAATATCAAGTTTTACCTTGCATTTATAAGTTAAGACGCTCTGCAAGATTTTCTATTTTTTTTAAATATTATTTTGTTATATAATGCTGGTGAGAGAAACAGCTGTAATATGCCAAACTAAATAACACTGGCGCTTTTATAGCTAAGAGTATAGATAAGAGTCTATCAGCTTCCAAAATCAAGAAATTATTTTGAGCTACGTTCAAAAATAGCGAAACTATTTGAAATTGTCAAGCGAGAATATTTGATGACATGATTTTTTTGTCTACACCAGAGGGATTAAATAATATACTAAAAGAAACAAAAATTTATTTAATTGTTTGCTAAAAATTATTTGCATGAGGACATGGCTGCAATATGGAGATTTATTCATGTTTTATGTGTGGTACGTACGTTTTCGTCGTACCGGGCGAGGCAGTTTATGGACGCGTTTTCAGGGGTGGGAATTCCCGCAGAAAATGTTTCCGCGAGACTTTCAGGGACAGGGGTTTTCGGAAACTTTGTGGAGTTGGGATACCCTTATCCATTTGAGAGCGCCCAGGGATATGCGTATGGCTTTATTCTGGAATGTTTTAAGATTTTTGAAATGAGACTCTGAAGCGTGGGCCCAGGTAGGGCTTGCATAAGTTAGTTTTGGCTCACAAAAATGAATTGCTACGTGATGAATGAGTAAGGCTAAAATAGGCCTTAAGTTCCTTACTTTCGTATTTTATCTTCTTTTTCTCTATTCAATAGGTTTACCACTCATAGCTTCAGTAAGTCTGAAAGTAAAGATTGCCCTGATGACAGCCAACCTCCGATAGGAGAGCCACTAGAAGAAATTGAATCCGTTTCCTAGATATTACATTTTTTAATTAATTAAAAATAACTATCCATAACTTTTCGAAAACGGTATCGCTTCCTTTTCAAACCAACCGCGACCAGCGACCATTAGGCCCGTTCGATTCCATAGACATAATAATATTATTTCAATTCAAGATTTCGATCCCAGCTGGACACCGAGACGAATTCTGTTTGTCTATGGCCAGGAACCCCACCGTGAGAGTTCCTAATTTAAAATGTCTCTCTATCAATTTACAGTCTTTCAACATGTCGTTTAAAAAGTCGACATTTTGTTTTGAGCATGTAATACGCCCACTAAATCAATGTAATGTCTTAGAAATATTTTTCGTATTGTCACGAGGTTTCTACGAACCTTGTTGTAACTTCGATTCCGAAAACATGAATAAAAAATAATTTCTAACATTGATTCTACGATTTATCGGTATTTTAGACGTTATATTCTTTATTTTACACGAAAAAACATTAAAAATACACATAAATTAACGCGAAATAGGAACATAGAAGACAGATTCCAGAACGTTAGAAATCATAGAAAATTCTTAACGGTACATTAACAGAAATTGTAAAATAAAAATACCGACAATTTCAACTTATTTTTTAGTGTTTTTATTTCGCTGTATAAAATAATTATTGTTATTTATTTGTTATTGACATTCCGCGAACCGAAATAATTTATAAAATATTTTTTCTTACAAATCAGTGATCATGTAATTTACATATTAAAAAATTCATATTCTAATTAAAGCTAGCCTTTAGACAACACACAGAAGCCGACTAATTTTTAAAGTTACTGAATAACCCTTGGTGTCGCGAAACTGCGATTCCACTGTTAATTGGCGGTAAATGCTGCAAAGCAAAGCCTATGAAGCCCTCGAAGGACCAGTCCCGATACGTGAAATCGCTAAGTTATACGGGACGATTAGATAGCATACACTCGCAAAACCTGATGGATAGTCAGTCGATAGTTCAGATCTGGGCTTTTGGAAAATTAGATATGCCCAGATTGGAATAAGGAAAATAGGACTCACCGTTGCAGATGGGGCCTCGCTGATCTCCAGTTTTGGTGTACACTTCGCACTGTTTAAAATTCACGATATTCTTATAACAAGAGGTTACAATACATGCGCCCTGTCTGAGATGTTATTTTGTTCTGAGCAGCAAATCACACTGTCACCTCTCCAAAGTTTAGTACTTTCTTGCAACAATTTTTATGGTGACATTAGGAAGGAATGAGTGGGTAGGGGAGATAAATTCAGGATTTTGACATATCTACCCACCAAGTCTGCGAATGCAATACCCAATCAATCCCATATAAAAATGCGCGAACAACCATTTTAAAGTAAATATGTAATACGCAGAATTCAGACGTAAATAAATAAATTTGCCTTGGGAATTATAAAAGCAGCCATTAGGCACTTTTAATATTGCCACGTTGACGGCACGGCAACGGCGACGACTCGCGGCATCTCATTTCTTTAATGTGAATATTGTTCTTCAATACCCATATTATTTTGTGTTTTTCTTTACTTTGAGGATCTACAACTTTTGCTGAATCAAGTAGAGAAGACTTGTGAGAATTTTGGGCTGAACTGAATATAAATAAAACAAAATACATGCTCATAAGTAAAAATAACGCATTGGATGAAAATCTTTACATTGCTGCAACAAAACCAGAGAAGGAACAGAGCACTGCATACTTGGGCTGCAATGTAAATGATAGATGGGATCCTTCGGTTGAAATCAAATGCCGTATTGAGCAAGCTCGTGCAACCTTTATCCGCATCTGCAGACATGATCTCAACCTTGGATTACGAATGCGAATGGTCAGATGCTACGTGTTTTCGATATTATTTTATGGAATGGAAACATGGACGCTTACCGAAGAACTAATTAGGCGACTTGAGGCATTCGAGGTGTGGATCTACAGAAGAATACTTAAAATAAGCTGAATGGACAGGGTTACGAATGAAGATGTTATGGTTCGGATGAATAAAGATAAAGAAGTTATCAAAACTATAAAAATCCGAAAACTTCAATATCTTGGACATGTGATGAGACATCCAGAGAAGTATGAGATCCTGCATCTCATAATGCAGGGAAAGATTGCCGGAAGACGGGGTCCTGGAAGAAGGAGAACCTCATGACTGGAAAACCTGAGACAGTGGTTTGGCCAGTCTACCGTAGAGCTGTTCCGGGCCGCAGTAAACAAAGTCCGCATAGCCAACATGATAGCCAACGTCCGTGGAACGGACAGGGCACAAGAAGAAGAATAAGATTTTTTACAGCGTTGTAGAATTATTAACCTCGACACAGGCTTGTCCTACTAGTGAGGTTAAAAATTAAATTGTACATAGAAATGACGGGTTGAAAACCATACTGGTACAAGCAACAAATCAGAAGAAAAGAGAAAATGACAATTTTGTGTTTTATTTTGTAACACACTACATACAGTGTCAGTTAACCCAACCAATAATAGATGGCGTTGCGATTTTTTCTCGTTCATACCCTTTTGGCACAATGAAAAATACCATCCTTACTATAACTTCTCGCATTTAACTCATTTTTCTAATTTTTGTCACTTGTACCGGTATGGTTTTCAACCCGTCAAATAACATGTAAAGAAATAATAAATAAACAAATAAAATAAATACAAAAAATCGTATGTGACATATTGAGCTTTGGAATTAAATTACCAATTTAAAGAGTCGAATATATAAAGAGTCAGAAACTAGAATATAAAAAACTAGTTGCAGATCTGCAGATGACTATCGATATCGATGTGTTTTAAGATGCATATTTCACAAAAGGCATCCCAAAAACATAAAAGATCACACTTGATTATTATCAGTAATCCAAACTCGTTACCACCAACAATCAAGATCATTAAAAGGTAAATAAATCAGCCATTAGAGGTATGACATAATTGACCATTTTCTATTATTTTCTCTCTCTCTGGTTTCAATCCTGAGATTGGTTTGCAGCAATGTCATCTATTCGTTTCTTCCACTCTTCCCTGTCTTGTGCGGCTCTTTTGAAGTCTGCATATGATGAGCAGCGCACGTCCACCAGCAGGTCCTCCAGGTACTCTCGGCGTGGGCGTCCCCTAGCGTTTGTCCCCTCGGTCATACCCTCCATTATGGCATGCATTATTTTATGTGCCCATAAACTATGTTTTTTATTCAATTTCTGACTCACTGTTGACTAGAGATTTCGTCCAATCTTGCCAGCTATAATTTAAGACGCTGCAACCGATATTTGATTTTGATTTATGTAGAATGATGTGTAGGTACACTATAATTAGAATAAAAGCAAGTATAGGTTACAAAGTTTCAAGTGTTGCCAGAAAAAATCTATGGTTATAGACGAGAATTATCGTATATCATATTTTGTAATAACGAATTATAGTTACGAGAAAAAAGTGTAACGGAGATCTTTGGCGACATGAAATTTAAAACAGTTTTATTGTATTTAGAGATTTAAGTAATTAATCGAAACCATTTTAATGTGATTTTACATTACCTCCACATGGGAGGTCGTGAGGAAGAAATCCCTCAGAGCCTATGTCATCTTTGGGGATGCTGTTTGGACAGTCTATTGAAAGGAAGGGTAGAAAGTTGTGGAAAGGAAAAAGGTGTGAAAGGTGGGTAGGAATCTCCGCTAAATGTGTCGAGGAGTGACGTTCAAGTGACACAAATATTAAAAGGTTTTCCGATTGTTTTGTAAAGAATTTAATTTTCCACATTAAACAATCAAACTTTATCCGAAAATGGATTGGATACTGTATTTTTTCCAAACTCACGAATAGACTTATTAAAAAAATACTCGATTATTTCTAAGGCCAAGATGACGTGTTCTACTCGCAGTATTTAATTGAAGTATCTATAATATTTCTAAGCGATAAAATTTTCAAACGAAAACACGTGATTTTGTATGATTTTTATTATTTCGCATGACTCCAGATACTAATATCTACAGCCTATATGTCGGACGAATGCCTACAGCTTATATGTTGGACTAATATCTATGAAATTCAGAATGAGGACTAATATCTACAGAGCTAAGGTCGTGGTAACTGACATATAAATGGTCATGGTAACAGACTAAATAATTTAGAAGCACTCGAAATAAAGAAAGCTGTTAAAACAAAAACCCAAATCCTTAATAGTCAGCTAAATGTGTCCAATAGTCCGATATTAGGGATTTTTACATACATACATACATAAATTAAGTTTTTTAAACTGCATACGCAATATTACGTTATTCTAAAATGCTACACATAATTGCAAATCCAACCTCTGCCAGTGCTGTAGATATTTGTCCACACTTTGGTTCTCATAGATATTAGTCAGCAGTTTGAGCTGTAGATATTCGTCCTCACTTTGGTTCTCAGGGATATTAGTCCGATTTGTTCAGTTTTTGGAATTCCTGTAGACGCCTCCTTTCGCATGGCTTCACAGTATCCAAGTCGTGGGCGAAGTTTGTTCGTAAAGCAAGTTAATCTTTTTTATAGTGTATTTCGAAATAAATAAATATCTTTGTATTATGACCTACATGTTTGTTCAAAAAATTATTGTCCTCGTAAACAGCAAAATACGTAATGTTATGCAAAAACTTCATGTACGTACTTTAAACGTTTAAGCCTATACGTAATTAGTAATTACGTAATTGAAGTCATTTATGCTTTTCCGTACAACCTCTTGCTCAGGTGCCCTCTGTAGATTTTAGTCCAAACTACGCTCCATAGAAATTAGTCACCACCGGGACCGTCATAGATATTCGTCCGACCTTAGCTCTGTAGATATTAGTCCACACTCTAAAGTTCATAGATATTAGTCCAACATATGAGCTGCAGATATTCGTCCGACATACAGGCTGTAGATATTAGTATCTGGAGTCTTCTTAAATGAAACATTCCAGTTAGTCTTGAGTATCAGATTCAAGAATTTGGACATTATAAATTATAAGGTCCCATTGCACAAACCCAAAGTCGTAAATAAGCCTAATCGTGAATAGTTCCAACAAGAACAAGCGGTTGATTTATGATGACTGTGCATAGCTTTATGATTCGGGCCTTAGGACGAGACATTTTGGTTTTAGTGAGATGTAATTGATAAAAGATTTATATGGCTCTGTATCACAGCCTGACTGAGATTAATGTTGTTTTATGACGAATTAAGACGAATGTCTGCTGTACATACATGGTATTTTGAAAAAAATCGTGAGTACAAGTTTTGAAACAAGGTTTTCTACAAAGTTAACATCTTTTAAGAGCGTTTAACCAGCCAGCAGACGAAAATCCACATTTCGTCGAAAGTTGTTCTTACGATCATGCAGGGCGGTTACAATGAGAAAGATTAATTATTCTCCGTACCAGCTTTTTAAAATTATAACTCAATATCGAATTTATTTCAATCCAAATTAGCTTTAATTTATACCTTCATCCAAAAATGCTGAAAGGCGTGATGATAAAACTATCAAAATAATGTACTTTTTGTAATTATTTTTTGATTATAAGTATTTAACATTTTTTAATAATGTCTAAATTTAATAAGAATGTTAAAAAAATCTGAAATATATTAGTTTGTAAGTGCGCAAATAAATACACAAATGGACCAATTATCGTTAAGAAACACATTTACGTACATATTTTTTAATGATTTTATTGAAACTAAAATTAAAATTCTAAAACATACGTTTGCTAGATAATGTATTGATTTATTGAATACTGCTCTCTATCAAGAGACATTTTAAAAATATTCTTAAGAAAAAAACTACTGTCAATTAATCTTACAAATATCCTTAGTTTTCCATTACATTCTTTCTTTTTTTTAAAAAATTCACACCATTATCAAATACATACTGCAGCTCACATATATTTATGTACAATTAATTATTTAAATACTAACTTATAACTAATAACTAATAGCATTTGTGTACACTCCCCTTCCATACACAAGCAAATGCTTTAAATGGTAAACATTTTACTGCATGATTATATTATTTGAAATGGGTGTGGTATAATACAAAATCTTTTTTGAAAAATTAACAAATCTGCCAACGACCTATGGAATAACCTTATTATACTAAAAATTTAAAAAATTTCTCAAAATTTATTACATGCGAATGCTAGATAAAAGAACAATCTTTCGAAATCCATTTATATTTTTTTGTGGAAAAGAGTCAATACGTCTAAAATCTGATTTGAAAATGACACATTTCTGGTTTTCTCTGGTAATGCCCTGTTAATCTAAAAATAATCTAGAATTTCTCTCAGTAAAACACAACTTCACTTTAGCGGACTTTATTATTAACCGGTTAACTCATAACTTTATTAACCGGTTCCTTCATCAGGGTTAAATACAAGGTTTTAATTTGGGAGGCTGGTACCGCCGCCCGGGAACCATTTATTGGTCAACCAACACCCCTGCCACAGGTCGCCCTAAGTGGTTCGTTTGGTGACTTAGCAAGGGTGCCCCGGTTCATGGGATGAGGTTTGTCTAGGACCTATCGGCCGTATCGTATGACCGTATCGGCCACCAAGACCTAGACTCTAGGTCTTGGTGGCCGATACGTTTGCCCAACCACTGCGTGGCGGGCTGGATCGGAGGAGACTGATTGAGGGAGGCCTTTTGACCTCTCCAGCCGGATTCTCCCGACCCTTCGCCTTGCACTGCAGTGTGAGGAATAGATCCATACGTCCGTCACTCCTGGCCACACTGACCCCTAGATTCCTACCCACTCCTCATACCTTTTTCCTTCCCATATCTTCTTCTCCTTCCTTTCCCTTAAAAAACCCTCCACACAGCATCCTCAAAGATGACATAGGGAAATTGTTTTCCTCGGTGCCTCCTGTGTGGAGCTAATGTTAAAAAATAAATAAAATACAATATTATATTAAATACAATATTCATTAAATACAATATTAACACAAGCTGGGGTACCCGGCTTCGCTAGGGAAGTTGATATGAGATTGAACTGACGTTCGAACTCACGACAGATCTTGCTTTATACACCACTACCAATGGGTAGCCCCACCCGTCCAAAAATGGCTTCCAATGGTTCACAATATTCCAGAACATTCCACAACATTCGAGAGTATTCTGGAATGTTCCTCAATGATCTGGGATGTTCCCAAACGTTCCAGACTATTCCCGAACATTCCACACGCATTTCAGAATGTTCCGAGATGTTCTGCAATGTTGTGAAATGCTCTCGAATGTTCTGGACTGTTCTAGAAATTTCTGGAGGGCGAAACTTCCAGCTCTTATATCTTCAAAAGCATGCCCTTCAGGTAAAAACGGGAAACTTCTTCATGAATGGGGATAGAGGACTACCACACAATATAACTCCTTTGATCGTACCGGAACTCGTTTCTGAGTTTTAGCGGCACTTAGCGGCACGCACATTGTAAGACCTATGTATGGAGTATCTTGATGTACGGCTGCGAAACATGGTGCCTATCCGAAAGAGATAAACGGAGACTAGAGGCTTTTGAGATGCGGTCCTATAGAAGACTATTAGGAATTTCCTGGAGAGACCACATTACAAATGAGGAGGTTCTCCAAAGAATCGAAGGAGGAAGGCACCTGCTCAAGACCTTGTCCGAAAGGCGTGCAAGATGGATCGGCCATGTAATACGACAAGAAGGCCTCTTGCGTGCCATAATGGAGGGTATAACCGAGGGGACAAACTATGCCCTGGAGCAAATTGAGCCCAGTCCACGCATGTCCACGCACAGCACCGCGTGACCGAAACCCAGCCTACGTACACGTTTTTTTAATAGTAGCGCATATTGAACACAGCCCACACCCACGCCATACCCACCCTCACTTCTCGCAGTATGCAAGATGACAGCAAGGCGGCAACTTCTTGTCGATTTAGAATCTGAATCTGAGGATGAAGAAAGATTTATCATGTTGCACCTAGAAGGCCTTGGGGAAAATAATTTCCCTCAGGGCCTATGTCATCTTTGGGGATGCTGTGTAGAGGGGTTTTTAGGGAAAGGAAAAAGAGGAGAGTTCTGGGAAGGAAAAGGGTTTAAGGGGTGGGTAGGAATCTGGGGTTTACTGTGTCCCTGTCATCCGCCTCCAAGACCTAGACAAACCTCACTCTATGAACCCGGGCACCCCTTTAAAATCACCAAACGCAGCGAACCACTTGGGGTGACCTATGGCAGAGGTGTTGGTTATCCAATAAAGGTTCCCGGGGCGGCGGTACCCATTCCCGCCTCCCAAATAAAAATATATAGAAAGTGTGATATCAGTATAATTTACTATATTATATTATATACTGCTATCAATTTATACTTTATACTATATATAATGTAATTTAATTCTTTGGCTATCTTCTCGAACAAATCATCTTTCAGTTTGGCTCTAATGTAATCATGAGTCGTATCATATACCTAACACAGGAAAGCCCCTAACCATTTCAATTCATTTTTCCATGTTCTAGTAACAAAACTAGTTCACACAGACAAAACTAGGGACACACGATCCACGAAACTGTGTCGAAAGCACAAGACGCCCACGCGCGACGAAGCTTGGGACTAGTCTGGCCGTGGAATGCGCCGCTCCAACAGGAACCATGTTCTACAAAATAACCACGCGTGTGCTGTGCGAGAACTGTGCGTGGACTGGGCTCAATTTGCGCCGGGCCTATAGGGGACGCCCACGCCGAGAGTACCTGGAGGACCTGCTGGTGGACGTGCGCTGCTCATCATGTGCAGACTTCAAAAGAGCCGCCCAAGACAGAGAAGAGTGGAAAGTGGAAGACACGAATATAGGAAATTGCTGCAAACCAATCCCAGGATTGAAACCAGAGAGAGAGAGACATTGTACACTTTATTTTATAATTATTATATAGATTACATTACTGAATGGCTAAATGCCATTGGCGCTAACAAATAACTGTCCAAAGAAGCGAAGCTAGCAGTCCACAATGGAGTGTTGGTATCTATCCTGATGTATGGCAGTGAGGCATGGAATTGGCAGAGGAAGGATGGAATTAGACTGAATGCCGTTGAAATGAAATCCCTGAAGCGTATATAAACCAGGTATGATCGTGTGAGAAATGTGGAGATCCGCAAATAATGTAAGGCTGATGTAAACGTAATGAGTAAGATTAATAAAGGGTCCCTGGAATGTAGAGCAAGTGAACGAAGAAAAGGATTGTAAGGAAAATTTATGATGCTAATGTGAATGGTAAAAGAAGTCGGGGACGCCCGAGGAAGACAAGGCACGATCAAGTGAATCAGATTTTTGAGTCGGGCCAAGTCAAGAGTCAGAATAATACAACAGTCTACATGAGACGATGTATGAATGTGAATGAAGTAAATAGTGTATGCTTAGACCGAGTTGTTTGGTGGTCCATCCTATCTGCCTGCCCCTGGGGGAAACGGCTTGATGGTTATGGGGCCCTCAAGTATTACGTAACGCAATTTTTGAATATTTTGACCCCCCTCTCCCCATCATGTAACGCACCGTAACGTTTCTCCGTACCCTCCTCCCCCCTAAACGTGGGAGATAGGTAAAATGTTGAAAAAAGGGTGTTGATTTTTGTGCAAAATTGTTGAAACAGATCAACGCGTAAGGACACGACGAAAGATAAAAAAACACTCGCCAATAGATGATGCTTACGGGTTTGATTGCTAAGTTCCTATCTAGGTAGGTACCTATACATTATTTTGGTGGGATAATTTTTTTGTTTGTTAACAGTACCTACTCGTACAAATCATTTTAATAGGTCGTAGTTCAATTTAATTCGACGGGGTAAGTACCGCGTGGAAGGAAGTTGATTGATGTTTGCTTTATAAGTAATGGCTTGGTATTTGTGTGAGCTTTAGATGAATGCGATCTGACCTCAGTTGAATAAAACTATTGAACTTTCATTGGAGATTGAATTAAATTGACGTCACGCTGGTTCTGTTTTGTTTCAATGGTGAATTTTATTTAATGTACTCGACATGATCGATTGTACGCCCTTATATGAGTATGTACAGAATATATTTATTCACTTTAGAAATAAGCACTGAAGAGACAAGCCGATACTTTCAAGCATACTTATGCCCGAAGTAAGCTATCATTTTCCTTACTTCTTCTGAAATTTATCGAAATTTTCTGCAACATTAATCAAATAAATTATAATATTTAATTAAATTAAGAAAATATAAGCGAAACCAAATCAAAAATTTGAAAACAGAAAAATATATTGGGACACGAACCCAAGACCTTCGGCTTTCCGGGCCGCGACTAAACCAACAGATCTAAAGTGTCCTTATTCGATTCGGTCATTTTTACCTGTATCATACGTCGACTAACAACTACCAACATTATCAAGGGCGGATTTAAGGGGGGGGGGGGGGGGCATGGGGGCTCGTGCCCCCCATTTTTGTGTACTGTGGAGATTTCATTACAGTAGGTACATACTTAGAAGCAAATACTGTCTTTATTAAACATTTAATTATTCTATGTTTTGACACGTTCATAAACCTTTCTATACATACTTGAACAGTAATTGTTGATTTTTTTGCCCGGCCGCCCCTTGTGACCCCCCCCCCCCTGGAAAAAAATCCTGGATCCGCCGATCCGATCTAGATAGTGTCTGGATAAATTTGTTATCCATTTTATTTTTAATATGCGACACCGATTGAATTTTCTGCAAGTGTAGGATTAACATACATTTTTTTGTCTTTAACTTTATGAGTAAAACCTCCCTTTGTCTGATTTTCTGTTCCTGATTTTTGATTGAGTTTCGCTAATATTGTCATCATTTACATAAAAATTGCAATTCGAGGCTTTCCTCAAGAATTGAAAAAAAAATATATATATTTTATTTATCTGTTATTGGTAATAGCCTAGTAACTAACCCTAAGCAAATATACGTTTTTTTAAATATCACCAGGAATCGAACCCGAGACTGCCAATGTTCAGAGTAAAATTTCTTAAGTATATTTATGACTAGCTGTGGGGACAGCTTTAGTCGGACTTCAAACTGAGTTAAAAAAAAATCTAATGTAGATGTGACCTTCATCTTGTTATGAAGCTAATGTATGCAAAATTTCATCAGTCTCGGAATAAAATCTTAGTTTTTTTCTACCGTTCACCCTTTCTTCGTTCATTCGCTATACATGCCCAAACAATTTAAGCATCCCTTTCTAAATCATACTCATTACGCTTACACCAGCCTTGCATTCTTTGCAAAACTTTACATTTCTCACATTCTCACATCATTTTACCACACACACGCTTCAGAGGGTTCATTTCTACAACATTCAGTTTCCTTTCATCCTTTCTCTGTCAGTTCCATGCCTCAATGCCGTACATTAGGATAGATACCAGCACTCCATTGTGGACTGCTAGTTTCGCTTCTTTGGACAATTTTTTGTTAGCGCCAACCGCGTTCAATCCTCCATTAATGGAGTTACCTTAATTTACCCTTCATTAATTATTTCTACCAAAAAGAACTTAACCTCATATCAAATGTGACGATATACGAATAATCGGATAAAATTAAGTACCCACAGAAGCATGTCAACACGATGTAATTTACAACTCGCCACGTCATATTTAAAACACCAATTAATGACCTAGGTAGGTATATCAAAAAGTCAAATTACGAAAATGCTAAATGTCAATTATATTTTGAGTAGGCAATATATTATTTGGTAAGTCGTTTATCCAAGAAGCCAATTATTTAATTGAATGTCCCGTGAACGAGAAAACATAAAATAATGCAGTTTATAGAAAATACACCTGCGATAATATTCGTTGACAGACAGCTAAAATGTTAATTTGCTGGAAAATACCTTCATAAAATAAGTTGCTACTCTGGCTAGGGCTCCAAGATGAAACCATACGAAATAATGCAAAATCGTGTGATTTTGATTTAAAATTTGATCGCTTTGAAATATTATAGATGCTTCAATTAAATACTGCGAGTAGAACACATCTTGGCCTTGAAAATAATCGAGTATTTTTTTAATAAGTCTTTTTGTAAGTATGAAAAAAATAAAAAAACGAGTTAGACCACACGACTGAAGTTAAACTTCACTAACTTATATCTCCCTCTCAACTTTCGTTGCCTCGCCCGATCACACTTTTCGTAACGCTCTCGTCACGCATTCAACAGCTTACTCCCCAAGTCAATCGTGCGTAAAGGCCCGACCGTTCGCCTCGCCCGATCACACTTTTCGTACCGCTCTCGTCACGCATTCACCAGCTTACTCCCCAACTCAAGCGTGCGTAAAGGCCCGACCGTTCGCCTCGCCCGATCACACTTTTCGTAAAGAAGTTTTACTTCAAAAATATTAGGCCAATAAAAATACAGTTAAGTGCAAAATAAAGTTTTTGTATTAGATATAAACCACACACCATCTGAACATACCTAACCCGATGAACCCGGGCACTCCTGCTAAGTCACCAAACTTAGCGAACATCTTTGAATGACCTATGGCAGACGTGTAGGTTACACAATAAATGGTTCCCGGGGTAGCGGTACCCATACCCAATCCCAAATTGAATGTATTTATTATTTGTTGGTAACACGGGTATGTGCCTAGCATGATGGTCGCTTAGAAGTATTATAGATGCTTCAATTAAATACTGCGTGTAGATCATATCTTGGCCCATAAAAATATCGGTCATTTTTAAGGGCCAAGATATTTTTTTTTTTTTTTTTTTTTTTACAGTGAAAACCGCACAAGAATCTCAACTGCTCCCGTCTGGAGCCAGTGAGACTATGGCATCCCCAATTGGGGTATGTTGTGAGGCTGAAGGTAGCGGGGAAGGAGGTGGGGAAGAGGAAGGTTGGGAAGTACCTGGCTATTCAGATCTGGTCACTAAACACGGCTAAAGCCATTTTCAAGCAACGTTTCAATTCTGAATGGTGGTCTTACACCAGGGCGATACTGATCGTATCTTCCACTCTGGAACATGCCGCAAATATACTATATATTATTTTTAAATGAATTAATTGTGAAATAACACAAATTAATCAAATAAAATTTATTTGCGCATGCCGGGTTCGAACCCGCGACCTCCGGAATGTGAGTCAAGAGTCTTAGCCACTGGACTACGGAGGTCGTGAGATATGTAAAAGATAGGCAATGAGATATGCAAAAGATAGGCAAGTCTTTTAATAAGCCTAGGAAAAAATAATGTATTAGGTCTCTAAAAACACTTTCAAGTGCAAAACTCTCCTACTTATAACCCCCTTTTCGGATATGGTTTTATTGTATAATATGACAAATTCAGTTTCTTTTATAATAATCGCAAAAAAATGATATTTACGCCCGAATTTCACAAAATAAAACAAAATATGCATTTTTCCGTTGTTATTTTTGACATCAATCAATACGGCCTCTACGAATTTGGATCCCTTACGGCATGGGCACAAGAACGGCCGGAGCGGGAAATGGACGGGTGACTCCGCGTCGCTTAGTTTCGTGAAATAAATTTTAAATTTCAGTTTTATTACAATAAACAATGCGTAAAAAAGGAATTAATATTTTTATATGCCTTTACGAAATCTACCTGTAAAAAAAATTTCTCAAATACCTTTTCCAACCTTTCCAAAAGCTTTTCCTCGAGTATTTTAAACTCCTCCCATAAAGGGCGTGAATTCGGATTTCGAAAACTTAAAAAAATTTAAAATAAGATAAAAAAAAAACTCGAAGCCGGGATACTTGAAAACCATAAATATTTTTTCAATTTATATTTTAAGCACTGTCGAAAGTATGTATGGATGTATGGACGTCCAACTTTAAAAAAAAACTGAATTAATTATTTTAATAAAACACACACAGTCTGGTATCGTTGAGTATTAACAAACGAACCTGTTCCCCCAAACGTCACATATCTAAATTTATGTTTTATTTTATTTATGCAGAGTTGACAACAGCACCGGCCTGTCTCCTGTTCCGTGTATAAAAGTTTGTGTCCACCTTGTAATAACAACACGAACACAAAAAATACAATAATAAATAAAAATAATACGCTGGGTAACTGATATCTGATGCGAAATACTTAAGGACATAATAAAGGGAGACAAATTCAAAATGACAGAAAGTGCGAAGAGGATGAACGATCTTGGTGCTAATGTCCTCTTTCTGTGATGTAAAAATATGTGCATTTACTGTATCTCTTCTCGGTGCAAATATTCAACTTTGATGGGAAGAAAACTTGACAAGCAGGAACCAGAAGACATTGCCAGATACCTGATTATAACTAGGGATTGTATTCCGGTGTCATTTTCGATCCGACCGATCCGGCCGGATTTCCATCTATCTGACTGAACCTGGCCGGATCCCGCCGGATTGATCACATCAGGGAAATTTTCCCTTTTCATTCTAAAACGGATTGTTTATGAGATTAATCGAGTGAGTGTAGGGATGGACGATATACATCGATGTATTGTAAACACTCGATGTATTGTAACGATGCATAAGCGATGTATTGATAATACTTCAACATCGAATATATATATATATCGATGTTTTTCATTCGATGCATCGAATAGGCAAACTTATTTTTTAGGTTTTCTTTATTCATTGAATTTTTTTATTACATGATGCAATTTTAGATTTTCACGGCCAAAAGTATTTTTGTTATTAGTTTTTGGGATATTATGCCGTGTTGCACTACCTCCTTCTTTAGCCAACGTTTCGGACAGCGTTAGAGTGTCCATCATCAGGGCAGATGTGTGTTCACATCAGATTTTTATTACATACATTATTACATAACTATGAGATGAGTGTCTATGAATGACCATAAATAAACCAATCCCAGTGTTGCCAGTGCGCGATTTGTTAAATTCCAACAAGCGATACGCAAAATACGGGGCTGTTTGTTTCATAAAAGCAAGAGATATTAATTTTTTCCTTAATATTCCTGCCTTTGGAGCCATTTAGCGGACTAGTGTTACACAACAGGCGAGTACGTATTAGTTGTGCATAAATGTGATTATTCGAATAATTTGATTGCTTACATTGTTTCAAAGATCGTAACCCCCCCCCCCCCCCCACCCGACGCGGGTTTTGATTTGTACCACCGAAATATAGGGAATTTCGCATCAGAAATACATCGTATTAACATCGATGCAACCGTTCGATGCATTACATCGGAAAAAACTTCGATGTATTTTTTGAATGTCCATCCCTAAGTGAGTGTATTATATAGGCATAAAATAATTAGTCAACGAGCAAACAATTAAAAATCTAGCACAGTGTGGGGAAACTAGTTAAATTTTAACGTAACGGGTGGTTCAGTCTTCCTAGATTTTATACAATCTGAGATTACATTAATAATTAGGTATACGAACAGGCTAACAAGTCTCATTCTTATATTTTTTATGACAGATATTATGATGCATCTGTCTAATAAATGGCACAATTATCACAATAATGACTTTATAACTCCTTAGTTTAATTACTCACTATAAACAATTATTTTGTTGGCGTGGTGGGGGGCGGCTCTGCGTCGAACGACTTTCACGCAAACACACCACGCATTTAAGATGACAATATACCCTAAAATATATTCAGAATCTTAACGACGTAAGTAAAGAAACCGTGTATACAAATTGCGACTCGCGACCCGTGCTCTGGACGAACCTAACCCGAAAAGAGGAAGAAGATAAATAATGTGGGAATCTTAACGACGTAAGTGAAGAAAGCGTGTAAACAAATATACGCCGCGGCACGGCGTATTGCACGAACGTACGGTCGAATTCACCCTAGCAGGCCTGGAGATTCGACCTTTCTGCAGCGTTGATTTTAATTAATTCTGAAGAACGTGCTACAAATATTAAAAATGTAAACACATGTTGTCCTCCCGAAATTATTAATTCATCGTCTAGAAAAATAAAATTTGGTGCTTACCGCTAAATTTATAGTTGAAAAACGGGTTATATAGTTTTCAAATCGTTGTACGTAAAATATATTAATGGTAAGGTAATGTTTTTATTAATCTAGTATATAAATAATTCGCATTTCTTGTGCAGCATGGCAATAAAAAAGTTATTTTAGTTACGGATTCGCCGGAAATGATTAAAATGTAAGTTTTGAGCGTACAAAAATTATTAGGATTGTGTACCGCCTTAAAGTACCTACACATGCAACAGCGCGATTGTTTTACCAAAAATTATTAAATACCAGTTATTTCCATAAATCAGTTGAACTACCAAAGGATTAATTTGAAAATATGATATTTCCACATATTTTACTCGTAATTAACATTATTCAAAGATTTTCGAGTAACTTGAAACTATCAAAATCATTATAAGGACCACAAGGGTCGAATTTGAATTCCTCAAACTACGGACCTACTGTTTTGATAACAAAGGAACATAATAATAGTAAAGAATTATCATTAATATTCCAAATAAAACGCTGAATTAACACTCCTTGGCGTGTATTGAATAAAAAAATCATAACCGCCGATAAATCTTACCACGCAAGACAAAAGCCGGGGACCAACCGAGTACCTTTTATTGCTAGAGGAGTGAGTTTGATATGCAGGAAAACGTGAATGCGTTTTTGTGAAATTTGAGAACTTTGTGAATATTCTCTGTAAAAGAAAATTTAACCCTTTCTGTACCAGAAAAAGTAAATACACTTTATCAAAGATTATAGAAGTAATCTAAAAATACTTGTAGGGGGGTGTAGGTAAGAGAGAGAGGCGGTAAAAGTGGGTGTAGTGAAAGGGAACATGTTTAAAATAGGGCTATTTGATAAATCTAATTGTTTATTTTTTTAATTTATCATTGAAGAACAAAATAACACTAATAATCTAAACGAAAATGAAAGATAACATTAACGGTAACAAGACGGTTTAATAAGAGGTGGCTGGGGTGATTTACTAAGGCGCTCATCCCGGTTAGACGAAAGGTTCTGTGTTCGAGTCCCAGTTGCGACCATCATCTTTTTATTTTTCTGTGTCTTGTTCTCTTTCATATTTTCGTTGATTATTAGTGTTACCTTCTTCTTCAATGCTATGTTAAGTTGATTGGAACAACTTAAAAAAAAATATAAAAATAGAGTTGTTCTAATAAAAATTGAATATTCATTTAGACTTTTACAAAAAGGTTAATTTTTTATTTTTTTTATTATTTCATACAATTTTTGAAAGTACACTTTTATGTTTTTTTCTTGATTACCATACTAGGCTAATGCCCGTGTTAATAGGTTTTCCAAATAAATAAATTCGGATATATTTATCTGAGACACTATCCAGGTTACTTGAAACCAGTTCTTCAAAAAATTGTTTCCAATTAAAAGGGTAGTTGCTGATAACATGGAAAAAATAGTGCAAGATAATATTGTTAATTCTAAAATTTGAAATATGAGATTGACAAGTATGACGTTTAAATGAGAGGTGGCAGTAGCCGAATTGGTAAGGCGTTTGACCGTTTGGCGTCCAGAGTTTGAGTTCCAGTTGCGACCGTTATCTTCAATTTTGTCTTATTATCTTTTGATAGGAAACTTCAAAAGTAATAAATAGAGAGTGTTTCTAATAAAAAATGAAGACACTTAAGGCGATCCAATAGTCCAGGAAAAAAACGAAATCGGAATTCACGCCCCTTTAAGGGAGGAGTTTGAAAATACTTGAGAAAAAGCTTTTGGAAAGGTTGGGAAAGGTATTTGAGATTTCTTTTAAAGGTTGATTTCGTAGAAACCTGTAAAAAACATTAACCCTTTTTTACGCATTGTTTATTGAAATCAAGCGACATGGAGCCTAACGTCTGTTCCTCGCTACGGCCGGGGGAGGACTGACTGAAAATGGGTGTGACGTGGTCAGTAGTTCTTCGGTGGACGGCATAGGGTTCATTTTGAAAAACCGAATTTGTCGACTAGCAGCCGTATTGTAAAACAACAACGCGAAAATGCATATTTCATTTTTATTTGGGAAGTTCGGGCGTAGGTAAATATCATTTTTTTGCGATTATTATAAAATAAACTAAATTGGCAGCATTATACAATAAAACCATATCCGAAAAGGGATTTATAAATAGGAGAGTTTGGACTTGAAAGTGTTTTTTATAGACCTTATACTTTATTTTTTATAGGCTTATTAAAGACTGACCGACATTTTTAAGGGCCAAGGTATGTTCTACACGCAATATTTAATTGAAGCATCTCGAATACTTCTAAGCGATCAAATTTTCAAAACAAAAACATATGATTTTGTATGGTTTCATCTTAAGTCCATACTTAACCAAAAATACCACTTGTGGTGTTTATAGAAATATAGTGGGATTGAAGGGTTGAAAGGCCGACGTTGAAATAAAAGGAGTGTCAAGGATAACCATTGAAATAATTTCCAGTTAAACGCGCAGGTTAATTTCCAGGGCAATATTTTAGGAAACCCGATATTGGAACTGGGATGGTTAATGGTGGGGTAACCAAGAAGGCCCTAATGGTATTTACGCCTTGGACATATAAAATAAGAAATTTATGCAATGGAAAACATTACGTGCATTGCTACAAAAATGTAAAACCTTTGTAAAATTCTAGGAAGAAGTCAAATTAAAGGTGACTTGAAGACAATTTAGACATTTCTCCAAAGGTGACTTTGATAAACTCGAAGGTGGATGATTTTTATTTTTTTAAGAATTTCGTAAAGTTTTTTTTTTATATTCTTTTAAAAGTGAATATCGCACAATATTCCCAACTGCTCCCAACGGACTGAAGCCTTTACGGCATCCCCATTTGGTTAAGCTGAAGTTTGAGGGGACGGGAAAGAGATGAGGAAAGTATGGAAGTATCTGTCTATTCTGATCTAATCGCGAAACATAGCTAAAGCAATTTAAGCTTGACAAGTAAGCCAAACGAGGCTTAAGGCTCCGCAACCGGGCTCGAAAAGAAGAAGATGGAGAGATACGAAATTACGAATGTTAGAGGAGAGCGCTAACATTTACAGCGACAAAATCAAAATCGATGCAAAAATTGCGAAAATGTTTAATAAAACACGACTCGTTTAAAATAGAGCAAAAATCTCGCGGGCATTGTCTTAAACAGCATTTAAAGAAACACTGTGAATTTTTTCATATATATAACTTGTAAAATAACTGAAACAAACGTGTTTATAATAATTTTTGGAGCATACTTTGCGATTTTTTTCTATCGAGGGTATTTTATATAATTTGCGTTTCGGCGCGGGCAATGTCTAGATATTATCTTCAAGAATAACATATATATTTTCTAAGAGCTTTAAAACTTAACGTGTTTAAGGGAGATATGTGAGAAATCGGAAGAAATTCGGGTTGCGGGCCCTTAAGCTCTTCAATTTGAGAGGTAGGGTACCGCCGCACCGGGAACCATTTATTGGATAATCAACACCCTGTCACAGGTCACCCCAAGTGGTTCGCTACGTTTGGTGAATTAGCTAGGGTGCGAATTCGTGGGGTGAGGTTTTAGTCTAGGTCTTGGCGGCGGAAGTTTTGGCTACCCACGGCGTGCCGGGCAGGATTGGGAGAGACTGGTTGAGGAAATCCTTTTGACCTCTCCAGCCGAACTCATACGTTCGTCACTCCTGAACACATTGGTTGCCTGATTCTTACTCAATACTAATATCGTTTCCCTTCCCAGAACTTTCTCTCCTTTCTCTTTCCCTAAAAAGACCCTCCGCACCGCACCATGATAGATGACATGGTCCCAGGGTTTTTTTTTCAGGGCCTCCTGTTTGAATAAATATAACATTTCAATTCTGAATGGTGGTCTTTTATTACAAAAGTATCTACTACTCTGGAACGTGCCGCAAATATACTTATTTTATTTGTAATTTATAAATTGTAAAATAACACAACTAAACAAATAAAATTTACTTTCGCACTTCGGGATTTGAACCCGAGAGCTCCGGATTCGAAAACAAGGATCGTAACCACTTAACCATAGAAGCAGAAAAGTCGAAGAGATAGGTTCCACACTAATCACACTAGGGAACGTACCCATACTACGTGACACGTTTAGGGGGTGGGGTTTCAAAATGTCACGCTTGGTACAAATGAGCGGCGGCGGGCTAAGGGTTTTGGTCACCGGGGGAGGGGGGGGGGGGGGTTAAAAATTGCAAAAATTTGGTCACGTATGGGTACAGGTATACACGTACAGGTAGTATGGGTACGTTCCTCTACCGCTAAAAATTCAGAAACGATACGTTTATTGAAATGACATTAGTCATTATCGTGATTTATTTTGGGGTATTATGCCGTGTTGCTCATCGTATCGTGATTTATTGATGGGGTATTATGACGTGTTGCGATACCTCCTTCTTCAGTCAAAGTTTCGGACAGCTTTACAGTGTCCGAAATGTTGGCAAAAGAAGGAACGTGCACCGCAACACGGCTTAAAATCGTGAAAATGTCAAATCATATATTTTTTTTTTCATTAACTCCACACAGGAGGCCCTGAGGAAAATAATTTCCCTCAGGGCCTATGTCATCTGGGATGCTGCGTGGAGGGTCTTTTTGAGGAGAGGAAGGAATGAACATTGGTCTTGAAGAGACCCATGTTGTAGAAAGGAGGAAACACAGAGGTCGGCAAATCATTCCACAGCCGAGCTGTTGAACTCAAGAACGAGTCATAGAAACGACCCGTTCTCATGTGACAAATGTCAACCGTGTACAAATGTTGGGCACGCGTTTGGCGTGTTTCCCGACTATGCACCGGTGCCGAAGGGATCAATGACGCTAGTTCCTCGGAACATCTTCCATTGTAATACTGGTAGAACAAGGACAGCATTCCCACCTGACGCCTATGCTCTAAAGATTGCAATCCGTCTGTTAAGATGGGGGAATCTATCAAACGGACCGCCCGTTTCTACACAGAGTCACAGGGTATTTTTTAGGTATTTTGGAGCTCCAGACCAGAGGTGACTGCCAAATTCAACAGTGGGGTGCACTTGTGATTACAGGGTTAGCAGTTGTGTACTATTAAAGCATCTGCGGGCCCTGTACAGTACCTACGCCCAGTTTCTGAGAGGCTAACATCATCATCTGTTTAGTGACAGTTCAGATTTGAATTGCTTTTCCAATCATCCTAAAACCCATCTCCTTCCACTCCCCATTCCTTCAGCATCTACAATTTTAAAAAGCAGTGAATGAAGCACCACCGCAAAAATAAACTCTTGCATACATTATAATATTTCAATAGATATCAGTGCCAACTTTAAACATTCAGTAGGCGCAGTATAAAACTGACAAAACAGTGATTAAAAAAATCCAATTCAAACAGAAGAGCTTCGGGGACCGAAAAGCTCCTTGTTTTGTGTTTTTATTGATTGACATAAAATAACGAACACCACAGGCAGATGCCTCAACGACCGTCCACCATCCAAACAGCCATGAAGTTAACCATTTTATGTCTACCGTTAGAACACAACATCAAGATTGTGAAGTCAAGTGAGAACCTATGTAAATAGTAGGAATAATAGACAAGAGAGGCAAACAGGTGACAAGGAATTAATTAAAAAAATAAACGGTGGCTGTTGGAGTGTATGCGGTGGGAAAAGGTAAAATATCAAATTGCGGAGAAGATTTGAGTAATAAACATGGGATTTTAGTGTAGGAATGCAAATGCTACCTAAATAAAAGTTTATTGATAGAGTTCATAGGCGTAGCGATCGGCTGGACAGCCGTCTGAGGTCAAATGTCATTGAAATGTTGAACCCCGATGGTTGGTTCTCCGAATTTATAATAACATATTTTATTATATTTATTTAGTTATTTCAACGCCCTAAGGGTTTTTACATAAAATGCAGTAAATGTATTTTTTAAGTTAAATATTTTAAATGAAACAATGTTACTTTGTTTAAACCACTTGTATATTTGTTTAAAGCCGACCGGTTTCGGAACGACCGTTCCTTCCTCAGAGCAAACGTATACTGATTTGACAATTACAAAATACTGGGTGGGAACAATGTATTATTACTAAGGAGTGTAAGGAGTGTGGTAGGGGTGGAGGCGTTGCTAGGGATTAGTGAAGAGTGGGTGGCGGAACATATCCATAATTGGGCTGTAAGATAATATTTTTTGTTTGTTGATAATAGATTCATAATTTTTAATCAACAATAATTAATTAATAGAAATGTTTAAAATTGGTGTACCCAATAGTTTTTGAAATAGGTAGAAATAGTTGGCGCATACGGCGTTTGCCAAGTTCAAATTGTTGACAAATACATCCATATTGTTTAAGTATTTGTTACCAAGTAAACGTTGTATTGGGGAATGCAAACCATAGTTGAAATGAGATGTACGTATAAAAAATGCTTTCGTGTAGATATACGATACGACACGATTGTACCCCCAGCCAGGAACACTCCTGTACCGATGAGACCGGTACACCAGGGGGCACTGATTTGGTAGGACTTGGAATACGTGCTCTGAGGATAGGAAGGTGGTTGGAGTTTAATCGACCGGTATACATGGCAACCTAATAAGCCAATATTGGAATTTAGGATGGGCAGGAATAAAGGAATGGATTGCTTATTTTTATATCACGGTATCCTTCGGTGCAATCTCTTTGAAAATATGTCAAAATATTGGGTTTAAATATAGCTTCATAATTTGACTAAGAAATTTGGTTTTGCATAGTTGCAACAGTGGTAAAAATGGCAAAGTTTGCAAGTGAATTCGAGTGAACCCAAAGGATTTGACACAAAGGCTGTCAATCAGGCTCATCAATACTAAAGATAAGATATACCTTACTTTTGTTTACAAATATATTAGTTGATGGAGTAGATTATTTATAGGTATAACTTAATATTTCAGAGCATTGAACTCGGATACCAACATAAACAATACCACTTACAGAGCACGTTTTTGAAATGTTTTTCTTAATGTTTGTTTTTTTCCAGTCGGCCTGACTTTCAATATTTATTTTAATTGTTTATGTTCATGAAATGCTTGTTGACGCGTTTCGTCTCCACACGAGGTTTTTTAGTCGTGCAGAGATTATTTTGATAATTTCAAGTGGGTCTTTTGTCATTACATTTCAGAGGGTCTCCGTTGCATATAATATCCATGAATATGTCACGGATTAATAGACAAGTTATTTTTTTATTTTCATTTTCAAAGTTAGGTTTTTATTTTATTTTATTTAGATATTGCACGAACTTTCAGATCCAGGAGCAAAGAGGAATACATATGGTAGTTGGTCTTAAAGTTCCTACATTGAAATAAATCCCGAATAACAGCATTAAGTGCAATCCGTAGATTTATTAATATTGATAATATTAATATTGTTCAGTTAACGGTAACAATAGGGCAGTCGAGGGCAACCACTACTTTTCAGAAATGTTTTAAAGACCAGTCAAGATTCTTCTTAAAAAAATAAAGATTTTTAAGCTTGCCCGGGGCCGACAGCTGGTCGCTACGCTACTGGATGCAGTGGATTATTTTTTATATTAAAAATGTTGGAATTTGAAAATACAATTTTATTACCTTAATAGGCACTTATTTTTATAAAGCAAATATTGTTATTCTGCCATTGAAACAATGTAAATGCAGTAGGAACCATCCACAAGTTTTCTAGAACACAGAAAAAAATTATGGATAATTCGGCCTAAATTTATTTATTTCAATATGAATATACTCGTACACATAAATGTCAAACAACTTCGTGAAAATTAAAAAAAAACTAATAAATTGACAATTTCGAATTTAATATACTAAGTGTACTTTTTGAGAGTAAATGGGATTTAATTAGACAACGAGGTCTTTCCAAAAAAATATTATCAAGCATTTTTAAATCCCTCCCAAAAGGGGGCGGGCATTCCGATTTCAAAATTTTCAAGGACCAGTGGATCACCGTAGCGGATATCAACCTCAATATGAATCTGAGATTGTTGTAAATTTATAACTGACACGAAGTTTGGAATGTGTTCGTCAGGTATATATCTGCTTCACACGCATCCTTAAAAAATATGACAAACAATATTGTGCCATTATTAATATAAGTATATATTTTTTTATTTATAATTTGTTTATCAAAGATATATTGGACACGGTTGATTAAAAGAAATGTTTTGCTGATAAACTATAAAAATTAAACTGTTGTTCGGTTGATTAAAAGAAATGTTTTGTTGATAAACTATAAAAATTAAACTGTTGTTTGTGACACCTCCTAAATAAACATGTAAGTTAATAATCAAAAGGTATTTTTGGTGGAATTAATTTATTCAATCAAAAACCTTATTAGCAATGGTATTTTATCTGGCGAACCGTTGATATTAAAGGGGGATATTTATCGATCAAGTCAATAATTATTTGACTTAAGTATGGTAAGCGCGTGTTTCCAAGAATTGACAGGTAATAAGCGATTGCAAAATAACACCTAAACATAGGAAATCTCGCTATTTAGTAATGGTGTGCTTTACATATACATTTTCAGATTTTTAAAAAGAAACCGCTTTAGATTTCTTTTTCATGCAAGTTGAAAGGAGTAACTTGTGATCTAGACAAACAATATTTTGGAAAACAGTGAAACGGGAAGAGAAAACTCTGTGAATGTCATTTCTGGTGATCGGACAACTTAGGTTAGGTTTTGGGCGATTTTTCAAATATTTTCTACATATTTTTGTTATTTATTTTTGGGGTGTTACGCCGTGTTGCGCTATCTCCACCTTTAGGCTAAAAATATAATAGATAGGTACTTATATTTGACCGGTCAGTGGTTGAGTGGGCATAGCGCTTGGGTCCCACCCGAGCATCGCGTGTTCGATTCCTCGACTGGCTAAGTCCTCCCCCACAACACAAGCAACATTTTCGGCTTTCTGTGGTGGTAGTAGGAGATTTTCAAACATTGTTGGGTTATTCGTAACCCGGGAATGTTTGTCTTTCTTTTTAAAAAAATAAAAGTAATATTTTGAACATTTTCCGTTTTATATAAACGCATGAACAATATCGATCGAAAACCGTCGAGATTTTTTTATTTATTTATTGTAACATAAAGAATTCGATTCGATTTCTTTATGTTCCACGATTACGATGATCCACGGTTGTAGGTATTTTATAATATGTTTTGTATAAAATATTTGCTTTTTGATATAAGTTTTTTTTTAAATTGTTTAATGTTAATTATTTGTTCTGATTGGTTGAAAATACAACGCAATTCGGAAGGGAGGTTATTATGGTTTTTAATGGCTTGGTAAATATAATTAATGATAATTATTTCTTACTACTTAGATTAGATGATTGCTTATTTTGAACAGGGTTCATTAATGGCTCCATTTTATCAACCCTCTAGATATATTAAATGTGAGATTGGTTTTGGTGGCACTCCTGCTTTTTAAATATGCAAGAGCGAGACGGTAGAAACAGGGTATAAAAGGTGACGGATGTTCCTGCTCGCTCTCCTTAATCTCCGACAGTTCTATTAGCTTGAAGGTAGCTTTACAACATAGACGTATAATATTGTGGAAATAAATAACCTAGTCGTCCACGCGCATTTCCTTAGATTCACAAGATCTCATCTCACGCCCACACCAACAGCCTAAATAACATTAAGTTTAAAATTGAAAAAATTGAATCTAGAATTGAACGTTGAATACCAGCGATTTTGAATTCACGCATGTAAGCAGGTATTGGACGCATATCCGTAGTCCAGTGGCTAAGACTCTTGACTCACATTCCGGAGGTCGCGGGTTCGAACCCGGCATGCGCAAATAAATTTTATTTGATTAATTTGTGTTATTTCACAATTAATTCATTTAAAATAATATATAGTATATTCGCGGCATGTTCCAGAGTGGAAGATACTATCAGTATCGCCCTGGTGTAAGACCACCATTCAGAATTGAAACGTTGCTTGAAAATGGCTTTAGCCGTGTTTAGTGACCAGATCTGAATAGCCAGGTACTTCCCAACCTTCCTCTTCCCCACCTCCTTCCCCTCCCCGCTACCTTCAGCCTCACAACATACCCCAATTGGGGATGCCATAGTCTCACTGGCTCCAGACGGGAGCAGCTGAGATTCTTGTGCGGTATTCACTATAAAAAAAATGAGGCCGGCAAATCGAAACACCTTTTATTTGTAAACTTTTAAATCTTTACACAGTATAATATGAAGTCGCTCCCGCTGTCTGTGCGCTTAGATCTTTTAAACTAGGCAAAGGATTTCCATGCGGTTTTCACCAATAGATAGAGTGATTCATGAGGAAGGTTTTTAGGTATATAATTTGTCAAGGTTTTGTGTAAATTGTTTTAAATATATAATATATCTGGCCAAGCGGTAGCGGGCAGCAGGCAGCGGGCGGTGTGGATTTGATTGAACACTAACAGATGACGTTGG